>OY728146.1:1764773620-1767273620 GCA_963277665.1 Viscum album | reverse complement strand
ACCCCTGAGTGGGTTTTCCAAAATAATTTATTTTATTAAAGTGTCAAACGAGCCTTCACCAATTTTAAATATAAACATTATTTCTCAAGAAAAACCCAAAACACTTGTTTATAATAAATCATTTATCTTTAAAACCAAAACCACATTTGAATTTCCATGATTTTTGTTGAAAGGCCAGACTGTCATTCTTTCACTACTAGGTGGTTGCTCGCGAAGAAAATATTTCAAGAGTTCGGTATAAAATAAACGGGGATTTTTTTTCAACAAATAATCATTTAAAAATTTATTATCTTATATTATTTTCTATTTATTAAAATTAATAAAACAATAAAGCAATTAATAAATTCTCAATTTAAATGTGAGTACAGTGGGGACCTACCTCAAGACCAAGGCGCGGTGATGACGCAAGATCGGAAACTAGGCGCGAAGACGACGCTCACTCGGAAATAGGTGTGACGACGGTGCTCACTCGGAAACATGCGTGTCGACGACGCTCACTCAGAATTAGGCGCGATGACGACGCTAACTCGGAAACAGGCATGACGACGGCGCTCACTCGAAAACACCCCGAGCGGGTCCTAAAAGGTCAAACCGACCAAAATAACATTTGATTAATAAAAATTCTAATTAAACCAGGGTAATATATATATATATATATATCAAATAAAAAATATCAAATAGAGCATCAAATAAAAAGGGGAAACCCATCGGGGGGGCTGCAAAAAGAAACGGACCGCAGGAGGGCGTCGCGCTGGAACAGCGGAAGGCACGCAGCTGGACGCGGTCCGACCAGGGGGTGAGGCAAGGGCCATTGGAAAGAAGTTATGTGAGTCGGACGATGAGAAGGGTGCGAGTGATCCGGGCAACAGCGGGCAGCACGTGGGTGAGGCAGACGGAAGCCGAGGTTTCGGACAGCTGGCTACCGATTGGCTGGAGCAGGGAGGTCCGAGGAGGGCAGGTCGTCGACGAGCTGCTCGAACACAACAAGGGGACGGGTAGCGGGAGAGCAGCACGCTTAAGCAGGGGGTTGCGGAGGGAGCACAACGGGGCGGATGGTGGAGCGGGCAGGCTGCAAGGAGGCAGGGCGATCTGGACTCGCAGTGGGCGGACGTTGGAAGATAAGGAGAGGGTTGTGCACTATGGGCTGCAGCATGTGCGTGAGGGGATGCCGGATCGCTGCTTGCAGAGGGCTGGCCCGGGACTCACAGGGGAAGATGAGGGTGCTTCTGAAGGAGTACTTGGTGGGGCGAAGGCGGCGAGGCTTCATGTGCACATAAGATAGGAGCCGAACAGGCGCTGATTGGTGCTGTGCGTGGTCAACGGGTAATACAAGATAGGGCAGCTGGCGGAGCGTCCAGGCTGCAGGCGCGAAGGTCGGGATTCGTGCTGCTGTGCGGGGGATGGCTACGGGCTGTCTGGGAGGAGAGGAGTCGGGCTGAGGCGTCAGGCAGCAGCGGCCACGGAGGGCGACCGACGGGCGACGGGGCTGCTACAGCGGAAAGGCGATGGGGCTGCTATGTGGGGAAGAGCGGTGCTGCAAGTACCACGTGCAAAATAAAAAAAAGAGAGAGTGTGAAGAGAGGCAGGGGAGCGGGTCGCGCGCTGGATAGGGGGGACATCACCACGTGGAAGAGCAAAAGGGAGAAGAAAAAAAGTGAAGGTGGAAGAAAGAGAAATAAAGAATAAAAAATAATAATAAAAGTAAAAAAAAAGTAAAAAAAATTAATAATAATAATAATAATGATAACAACAACAAAAATATTATAAATAATTGTCATTATTATTATTAAATATTTTATAAATTATTTTTAATTTAATTTATTCATTTAATTTTATTATTTATTTAAACTGTTGAGCAACTGTGCACTCACCGGGTCCGAACGCACGACCGCTGCTAGCGGTGCGGTGACCGCGCACCCACCCGGACCGAATGCACAGTGATCGCTAGCAGTGCGGTGACTGCGCATTATCCTGAAATCCACCGAAAACATCAATGCTTCAAAGAACGTTCCAACTTGGACACAACACAACTCTTCCAAATGTCGCGGGATCGAGAAAAAAATAAAAAAAACATGGGCGTCTGTGGTCGGGGTGTGGCAATTCTCCCCACCACAGACACTTTCTGCCCCCAGAATGTTTACAAGCCAACAGTTGACACAACTTGAGTTTATTCACAGAAGAAATCAGAGAGAACCGAGAGCATCGGTGTAACCATTCCCAACAAACGTCACACCTGACCAAATCAAGGAAAAACACTGCCCGAGATTGAGGGGAGAACGTGAGGGGCTTCTCCCCACCACAAGAATTCACTAATATAATAACTATTGAAACCCAAACAAACCACCCCAGGGGGGAAACATGGGAACTCCCAAACCAAACTCATTCATTTTTCCCACATGTACCAAACAACACACCTAAGACTTGATGAAAATCTTGTCATGGAACAATCCAGCAACTTGAGGATGAGAAATTAACTCAACACCTCCCATCAACATTAAAAAATGAACATTCCCCTATCAAACACAGCTAGGACCAACTCAAAGACAGAACAGGTATGTTTATTCATGGGGCCACACAATTCAAAGAGACCAAACAACTTAAAAACCTCACTGAGGGTAGACAAGACCGCTTGGATTGTGGGGAAAAGAGCTCATCACGCCACTGCGACAAAGGATGAGCTTACGACAGCGATGAGAATAGAACAAGGGAAATTTTGGATATTTCCATTCCAAAACCAAAGACATTATATAGACAGAGGTTCCACACACCCTTGTAAACTCCTGACTGCGCGCGAGCTTCACCCCGAGACCTATGGTTGGGGCCCTGATGGCTGAAGCATCTCCTGCCTCATAGTTAGGCATTTTCGTCTCCTGGTTTCTAACTCCTTCTTTCGTTCAATGATTCCAACAACCATGATGGTCGTACATTTTCAAAGGGATTCCACATGACAACTTAGAATGTCCGAACAGGCCATACTGGTGGCGCAAAAAAGAGCGGTCCGACAAACTAAGAGCCAGTACCGACGATGATAGTTTCTTGGAGACAGCTTCCACTGGCCCCACTCCTTACCAGATGAGGAACCTTCGTGGAAGCCGACCACCGTTAATCACACCCAAAACTCTAACGAGGATTAGACATTTCATCTTTACTAGTCCAAAACTGAACCCTCAAATAACTCTAGGGAGGAAGGAACCTTAACTATGCTGGGGGTTACCAACAAAATGAAGACACACTATCTTTCAGAATTATACAACTACCTCTAAAAGACTTCGATTACCACGAAAATAAAGCAACACACAAAAAAAGGAACTGAGAACTGATCATAACTCATTGACAACTTTTTGAGTCTTTCTGGGCGGCATACTCATAACAAGATGAAAAAAACACCATCGAAACCAGCATCAATCCAAAACTCAATCAAGTCAACAACACAAGCCAAGGGCAATAGGCCCATAATACAATCATTTAAAACATAAGGGGAAATCACTTTTCCAAAACCATTATCTCTTTAAAATTTTAAAAACTCACCTATGGAACCTTATGAACTGTCACATGTGCATTTATTCAATCCCGCTCACATCATCTATGACCTAGTGCCCCCACACACATTACATACATACCCACGCACGTGTGACCCTCCATAAAGAATTCCAGGGTTCCAAAACTTGTTTTTCTTACCAAATCCAAACACATACCAGGTTTTTTTCAAACTGATACACTTTCTCTTTAGAAATCCACTTTAGAAATTTCAAAAGCATTTTGGAAGAAACACTTTTTCCATTTCAAAACCAATTTCAATTTTAACACAAACTCAAATCAACAAGACACGAGCTTTAATAACCCACTCGAATGAGGAAATTGTGTATATATCTGACCAAGCGACATGGTGGTGAGCCATGCCCCAAGTAAGGCATACCAATATGAGGACCTTAAACTGGGCACTTGGACTCCACATGGGTCACCACCCCATGTGAGTCCGCAAAGTGAATAGATTCACCTCCACTATCATCCCTCAATCCAAAAAAACCAAAGATAAAATATCCAAATCCCAGACTAACCCTGGTAACTCAGGTCTCATCACGAGCGGTGGTGATCAGGCACAAACCCATAACCTACCTCTTGATCCTCGACAGTCCTAGTCTTCTTCTACCAGACATCCCAAATAACAAAGGGTGCTCTGAAAAGTGAGGTCTTCTAAGGTTAGACCTGCTCTGATACCATTTTTTCACAAACCGACCTGGGTCAACCCTGAACCGGTCACCCGAGCCGGTCCGTGACATGACCAGAGAGGCGTTCCCGATCCTCCCGGGCTGGCGACAAGCGCCATGGCATCAACAGTGAGCAAGTGGGAACGATTTTACCCAACAAAAATAAATAATTAAAGTAGTAGAAAAAAACACAGATCCGCACAAAATAAATAAATAAAGTAAAGTAACTAACAAGAACAAAAGAAAATAAAACTAACCGAAAGAGACAACCACTATCTCCGTGTGACCTCGTGGGTCACTCTCCAACTCACGACCAAATGTCACCCAAGGCAAACGCACCCAAGATATAACCTGAACAAACACTAAAAACATAAAACAACTATAGGTGTGAGTATTAAAACTCAGTAGGACATCCCGATATCTATTTCCAATGCATTAAATTTAAATAAATAAATTTACCAATTACAGGTTTGAACTAAATATACAAAAATATTGGTTTTCACACACATGCACTTCCATTTCTAAAACAAGTATCAGTCCATTGCCCTTTTTAATTTTAAAACAAGGTTAATGTCTGAAAGGAATAGTTTTATTTATTTTTAAAACATTTTCTGTGATCCATTTAGAAATCCATACTTCAGTTATTATCCAAAAAGAAAAAAACCACAAATATCACACAACACATGCCAATGGCAATGGAAAAAACTGGCACACAGGGGCCAGCAACTGAACTAGTCCTCTCAACTGTCCACTACGTACAAATAAACACTAATAGAAACATGGGTCGAACCTAGGAGATCGTGAACAATCCAGAACGTACTATACATCTGACTCATCTTGAAAGCATGCTCTAACTCGATGATGTCATAAAGCCCTAACGCTCGGCATATCCCTGCATGGCCTAACTGAGGGGCTCAATCACCATAGTAGCAATAACTCAGTAATCCCCTACTATGAGGCCACTAGCCAGTGCGTAATCTAAACTAGTGCAACAATCGTTCTCAAAAGATTCACTCACTATGCCAGGTTCCCTTATCAACACATGCAATAAACAAGGGTGCGTCCACAATGTAAATCAATCAGTCACGATGCACAAAAATCACATACAGCTCACACAATCAACGTGCACCAAGAGTCACCCCTGAGTGGGTTTTCCAAAATACTTTATTTTAATAAAGTGTCAAACGGGCCTTCAAAAATTTTAAAGAAAAACCTCATTTCTCAAGAAAACCCAAAACACTTGTTCAGAAGAAATCATTTATCTTTAAAACCAGAACCACATTTGAAATTCCGTGAATTATGTTTAATGGAAAAACTGGAATTCTTTCACTACTGGGTGTTTGCTCGCCAAGAAAATATTTTAAGAGTTCGGTATAAAATAAACGGCTCTTTTTTACAACAAATAATCATTTAAAAATTAATTATCTTATATTATTTTCTATTTATTAAAATTAATAAAACAATCAAGCAATTAATAAATTCTAAATTTAAAGGTGAGTGCAGTGGGGACCTACCTCAAGACCAAGGCCCGACGACGACGCAAGCTCGGAAACCAGGCGCGACAACAGCGCTCACTCGGAAACAGGCGCGACGATGACGCTCACTCGGAAACATGCATGCCTACGGCGCTCACTCGGAAGAAGGCACGATGACGACGCTCACTTGCAAATAGGCGCGACGATGGTGCTCACTCAGAAACACCCCGCGCGGGTCCTAAAAGGTCAAACCGACCCAAATAATATTTAATTAATAAAAATTCAAATTAAACCAGGGTAAAATATATATATATATATCAAATAAAAAATATCAAATAGAGTATCAAATAAAAAGGGGATACTCGTCGGGGGGCTGTAAAAAGAAACGGACCACCGGAGGGCGTCGTGCCAGAATAGCAGAAGGTGCGCAGCTGGACGCGGTCCGACCAGGGGGTGCGGCAAGGGCCGTCGGACAGCAGCGATGCGAGGCGAATGATGGGAGGGGTGCGAGTGATCCAGGCAGCATCGGGCATCACGCGGGTGAGGCGGACGGAAGATGAGTTGTCGGGCAGCTGGCTACCGATTGGCTGGAGCAGGGAGGTCCGAGGAGGGCAGGTCGTCGGCGAGCTACTCGAACGCAACAAGGGGACGGGTAGCGGGCGAGTAGGACGCTGATTCAGGGGGTTCTGGAGGGCGCACGACGGGGTGGCTGGTGGAGCGGGCAGGCTGCAAGGAGAAAGGGCGATTCAGACTCACAGTGGGCAGACGTCGGTAGAGAAGGAGAGGGCTGTGCACTGCGGGCTGCAGCATGTGCGTGAGGGGAAGTCGGATCGCTGCTTGCGGAGGGCTGGTGTGGGACTCACCGGGGAAGATGAGGGAGCTTCTGAAGGAGAACTGGGCGGGGGGCAGGCGGTGAGGCTACATGTGCATAGAATATAGGAGTCGGATAGGCGATGATGGATGATGTGCGCGGTCAACGGGCAGTACGAGAGAGGGCGGCTGGCGGAGCGGCCAGGCTGCAGGCTCGGAGGCCGGGATGCGGGCTGCTGTGCGGGGGAGGGCTACGGGATGGCTGGGAGGAGAGGAGCTGGGTTGAGGCATTGGGAAGCAGCGGCCAAGGAGGGCGACCGGTGGGCTACGGGGCTGCTGCAGTGGAAAGGCGACGGGGCTGCTGTGCGGGGAAGAGCAGTGCTGTAAGTGAAGCATGCAAAATAAAAAAAGAGAGAGATAAGAGAGGCATGGGAGTGGGTCGCGCGCTGGATAGGGGGGACATCACCGTGTGGAAGAGAAAAAGGGAGATGTAAAAAATGTGAAGGAGGAAGAAAGAGAAATAAATAATAATAAATATAGTAATAAAAATAAAATAAATGTAAATGATAATAATAATAATAATAATAATAATAATAATATTAATAACAATAATAATAATAACAACAACAACAATATTATAAATTATTGTCATTGTTATTATTAAAAATTTTATAAAATTCTTTTTAATTTAATTTATTCTTTAAATTTTATTATTTATTTAAACAGTTGAGAAACTATGAACTCACTGTGTACGAACGCACGACCGCCGGTAGCGGTGTGGTGACTGCGCACCCACCCGGACCGAATGTGCAGTGACCGCTAGGAGTGCGGTGACTGCGCACTATCTAAAACCCACCAAAAACATCAACATATCAAAGAAACTTCCAACTTGGACCCAACACAACCTTTCCCAATGTCGCGGGACCGAGAAAAGAATAAAAAAACATGGGCGCCTGTGGTCGGGGTGGGACACCATTACTTGGTTAAAATCGGATGTTTGAGGTTTTTTGGGTTCTCTGGAGGGCCATCCAAGATTCTAGGTGACTCCTAGAGGTAGCCTTGGCCTCACGATAGCCTCGGCCTACCGGTAGACCTATCCTACCGGTGACCTTGTGGTACCGGTAGCCCTCGGCTACCGGTCTCTCTAGGACACCGGTGGCTCTCGGCGACTGGTGGCTCTCGGCAACCGGTGGCTCTGGGCTACCGGTGCATCTCGGCGACCGGTGGCTCTTGGAGACCGGTGGCTCTCGGCGACTGGTGGCTCTCGGTTGCCGGTTGCTCTTGCCAACCACTGGCTCTCGGCTACCAGTGGCTCTCGGCTACCAGTGGCTCTTGGATACAGGTAGCTGTCACCAACCAGTGGCTCTTAGATAATAGTAGTTGTCACCAACCTGTGGCTCTCGGCTACCGGTAGCTCTCACCTACCCCCCACGGGTTTTCCATTAGCACCTCCATTTTTCACAAATTGGTTTTTAAACCATAGTTTGACCCCTTTAAGCCTATTTAAAGCCCATTAATGCTCATTAGTGGAATTTAAATAAAATTATTGGTGAGGTACCCTCCATAAATGAAAAACCATGAGGTGTGAATCAGTTTAAAACACCCCGAAATGTGGGGACCTTTTAAGTGGCGTGTGGGGTGTCCCTGCCACGTGGTCAACCCACAATCCCACTTCTTATGAGGTTTTGAGTTTTTCTTTCTGTATCTTAACTATCCAGATAATTGTGTATCAAAGCCTTTATAACCTAATGGCTTCTCCCTATGTTTCTTTTTCTATCACCTTGTGCTCGGAGTACCCTTCCTCTCGACGAATTGTAACCCCGAAAAGTTTTCCTTGATCGCGTTTCGTGGAGTTCATGATACTCATGTGAGGACTTAACATCGATCCTTGATCCGTCAGGTAGGGATTTTCTCTTTTTGTCTCATGTTTTTGGGTATCATGTGGGTTGGGAATGCATTTTCCTCTGAGTAAATTGATGAAACCCAACTAAATAAAGATAAAGAACGGACCTTTAAAGAGTAAAGTCGGGGGTGTGATTGATGTCATGTTCTGCTCTTTTCTTGTTGATATGTGTTTTGAATTATACGATCCTATGCCCACTGAAAATCATGGTCGTTGGTGGTCATTATCTATGCAATAATGAACCTCGTTGTTCCTGGATGTTTAAATAATCGTAACATGGTATTGGTTAATTATGTATACTCGGATGAATAAATTGAAATCACCAGGATTAACCCTTTTCTGTGATAACCCTGGTTAAAGCACAGTGGAATTGAAACCATGGAGTGTGTTAAGTCTTTTAAATCTGAAATTACCTGTGCGGACCTACATTGTGTTCGGGGTAGTGGTTTGGATGTTATTCCTTCACAGGCTGATTACGGGTAACTTTATGGTATTCTTGGATGGGATGCCCTGTTGTTATACATTTGTTGGTTGTGAATCTGAGGCTATGGGGGGTTACTCTTCTTATATTAGGGATTGTGGTGGAATCCACTGTTGTTGAGAAACCGTTGGCTTCTGGAGTTTAGGGACATGGGGCTATGTCTCGGGGTTGTTTTGTTTCAAGTACATTGAGGGATATCACTTGATCCCTAGTTGTTGTGACTTCACAAGAGAACCGGGTGTGAATGCTTAAATTACCAGATGTTTTTCCTTTCTGCCGATTTTTTTGTTTCATCTATGAATATGCTTTTCAGTTGCCCAGTAGTGAAGGGATTAAGTCCTATTGAACTGTTATGATTGATAACTTGAACAGGGGAACTGGGAACTGTTTGTTGTGTGCTTGTTTTCTGAGGCAGTAGTGCTTGTGTACCTTCTTTTATCTATTTGAGGAGTCGTAGGTGGGCTGTGTGTTAGTATATATATGTATAATTGTATGTTTTGTATTTAGTCACACCCCACCTGCATTGGGCACTTATTGTCTGACATCCCATTTCACGGGGAAGGGTGTTTCCCCCTAGTTACACTCATTCCTTCTCCCTCTTCCATCAGCTATGATGGATGGAGGTGACCTTACACCCAATATTCTTCGGGTATGTTTTGATTCGTGTGTTTTTAGCCCAGGTGTTTTTGGGAAGGGGTTCTTGTTATGGTTTGTTTTCCCAGGTGTCTTCGGGATGAGGCCTAAGTGTGTGCGGGAAGGGATGGATGGTTTTGAGGCCCAGGTGTGTGCGGGCAGGGACAAATGGTTGTGAGGCCCATGTGTGTGTGGAAAGGAAGATCATGGTATCATTAGGACGTTTACCGTTAGAGATGAGCATCTATCTAATGGGGGAAATGGGGGTGTGGGGTACCCAAATATTTCGTTGTTTTACTATTAACTTACTTTTTTTGTTGTTTGGCGAGCATGGTCGGTGAGCAGGGATGGATAGAATCCATGATAGAAGTTGGTTTCTCTACTTTTCATGGGACTTTAGTATGTCTCCCCACTTGTGCATGAGAGCTATAGATTTTTCCTATTGAGTATGCTTTGTATTCTCATCCTACGTTTACTTTGATGTTGTCAGGAGGTCATCGGAGTCCGTGTAATACCTTACTAGTCGGGACGTTGGAGTTTCTGTTTGTCTCTTTTGTTTTCTTCTTTTCCTTTTCTTTTCCTGCTTGTTTGTACTTTGGAGTTCTTTTACCTTGTTCAGTTTTATTATTAAAACATGCCTGTAGTTTGGTTTTCTTTTGAGTATTCTATACTATTTGGTGTTTGATGTTGAATCATTATTTCTCCAAATCTTGGTTAACTAAAAAGGGTGATGCCTCCCATATTGTGAAATAGTTACACCCATGGTGCAAGTTGCCACTCCGAGGCCTACTGGAGGTAGGACTCATGGGTCATTATCTCGTCTTTGACTTGAAGAAGGAAGGGTAGGGGCCTTTGTCACCCCTTCCATTGTCTTTCTGATGGAGGGTTGTGACAGAATGGTATCAGAGCGAGGTTGAGGGATAGGATGGAGTCTGGAGTTAGGAACAGTGAGGATTGCATGAGATGGTAGGGAAATAAAGTTAGGTGATCTATTTTTGTGAAATAGGCCATGGAGTACCGTCTAGGACATGGGATTTTAGGGACCCCCGTGATCCGATGCAAGGACATTGAGCCTATAAAACTACCAAGTGAGACTACATTTATTATAGGGTAGATAACCTAGGGAAGGTACATGCATCATATTGATTGTGTTTTTTATTTCATTTGGGGTACCATGGGGAGAAAAATTTAATAATAATAATAATAATAATTCCCTTGCTACTCGGTCTTAGACAATCTTTTTTTACCTTGCAACTATGGCACCCGGACGTTATCCACGAGTGACCCAGGTAGTTGGGGCCCAGTGGATCGAGGAATTTGATCCGCAGAGGGTTGACCGAGATGATGATAATGAATTGTGGCAAAGGACTCTGCACTCCTTCCAGCGAAAACCCTTAAGAAGTATGAGGGAAACGTTTCTGACTCAGTAATGGAGGGATGGCTCAAGGGGCTAGCCATCACCTTCTCTTTAATCCATGCTTCGAGGGGTTACTGGGTTCCGTTGGCCGTCAGTCAGATGGAAAAGTATCATGTCAGTGGTGGACTCTTTTCTTGGGAGAGAAGACATAGGCAGAGGTTTTATAGGCCTTCTTAGAGAAGGAATTTCGTGAGGAGTTCCTCTCGGCTTCGATGAAGGCTGAGAAGAGATAATAGTTTCTCTCCCTTCAACAGGGAAGCATGTCACTGATGGAGCTAGGGATCAATATCAAAGATCTCTTGCGCTTTTCCCTCGATCTCTTTCTGGATGAAGAGTCTTGGGCAAGACGGTTATAGGAGGCACTCCGTCCTTCACTTCAGTATGATGTCACTCCCTTCACTCTTCTGACGTACCTAGCTGTACAGAAGAAGGACAAGATAGAAGAGAGGATGCACTTGAAGGGATGCACACCATGATAAGGGAACCAGATGAGTTCATCAAAGGGGAAGGTGTTCATCAGCTGGTCTCCAGTGACAAGGCCTTTTAGGTTTTGACAACCTGGGTTTAGGCATCATCAGTTCCGGTCCCGAGCTTTTTTCCCATGCCCATTTCTTGTAAGGCCGAGACCGAAGTTTTTCTCTTGTGGAGTTTTCAGACATGTCCAGAGCAGGTGTCCTACCCGAGCTCCACATGGTGGAAGTGGGTAGTTTCAGCACCCAACTCAGCAGCATCTGTTGTCGGCAAGGCCTTTCCAGTAGCAGAAGCTTTCCCCTGGCCCTCCGTGGGATGACCTTGCGGGAGGAGATCGACACCAGGGTGCTCCTCAGGGACCTCGACCCGGGTGTGGTTGCGGAGGTGGTCGACAATAGAAATGCATAAGAGCTGGGCGTGGACAGTTGCACGCCGCATAGTTAGTAGCTCCGACGGGACCAGAGGTTGTTCGAGGTACGATCATTTTATTCAGCACTCTTGTTTCTGCCTTGATTGATTCGAGAGCTTTACACTCCTTCGTTACACCCGGATTAGCCCATGCTCTGGGTCTGGATGCCGAGAGACTTTTTGTGCCCCTAATGTTGAGAACACTAGTTGAGGTTCATACTAGTGTATCTTACTTCTTCCGGGGGTGTCGACTGATGTTGGGACCACATCAGTCTAGTGGAGACCTTCTTTCGTTGAAGATGCATTAATACAATGTCATTCTAGGCATTGACTGGTAATTCTCCATGCATGAAATCATCTACTTATATCAGATAAGGATTTAATTCTCTAACTAGAATGGATGGCATGTGGCTTTTTTTGGGGAGTGGAGTTATCAGGAAGGGAGTCAACACATTGAGCCACTCCTTTCTATGCTGAACGGAATGTCAGTAGAGTCAGCAAACGCATGAATGATAGATGTCCCAGAGGTCATAAGAGAATTCCCTGATGTCTTTCCCAATGAGGTTATGAATCCACCACCTCAATGTGACATTCAGTTTGGGATAGTCTTATAGCCTGGTCACCGCCAAATCTCGATGGCTCCTTATCAGATGGAACCTTCTGAGTTGTAGGAGTTGCTGATTCAGATTGATGATCTGATGGATAAGGGCTTTGTTCGACCCAGCGTGTCATCGTGGGGTGCTCCAGTTTTGTTCGTAAAGAAGGAATATGGTTGTCTACGACTATGCATAGACTATTGGAGGTTGAATCAGGTGACGATCATGAATCATTACCCCGTCCCGAGGATAGGAAATCTCTTCGACCAACTGAGGGGAGCATGTTGGTTCTCTAATATTGATCTGCATTCTGGATACCACCAGTTGAGAGTGAAGGAAAGTGATATCTCTTAGACGGATTTTAGGTGCACATATGGCCACTTTGCGTTCGTGGTCATGCCATTTGGTGTTACAAACACACCAGCTACGTTCATGAACCTCATGAACACTGGTTTTTGAGAGTTTGTGGAATAGTTCCCTATGGTGTTCATCGACGACATCTTTATCTACTCAAGTTCAAAGGAAGAGAATGTTGAACTTCTTAGGGATGTTTTGGGAATCATTCGACACCACTGTCTTTATGGGAAACTGTCTAAGTGCAAGTTCTTAATGTGAGAGGTACATTTCCATGGACAAGTAGTGTCTTAGAGGGGAACAGCATTGGACCCGTCGAAGGTCGAGACCATCCTTTCATGGGAAACACCCAAGAATGTGGAGGACGTTCGTAGTTTCCTAGGTTTGGAAGGATATTACCGGAGGTTTGTGCCCGACATCTCTTGAGTTTCAGCTCCGTTGACAGCATTGACAAGGAAATAACAGGCCTTCGTGTGGAGATACCAATTCCACACAACTTTTGGCTACCTAAAGTAGAAGTTGGTTAGTGCTCCAGTACACAGATTACCAGAGGAAGGGTTGTTGTTTGAAGTGTTATGTGATGCTTCTGGCCTTGGGTTGGGATGTGTGCTGATGCAGCAGTGAGGAGAAATCTCTTATGTGTCTAGGCAATTACGTCCTCATGAACATAACTATGCCACCCCCGATCTGGAGCTTGCATCCATGGTGTTCGCATTGATGTTCTGGCGGAATTATGTCATCAGAGAGCGCTTTGTGGTCTTCTATGATCCTATGATCTTCCATTATATCTTTTCCCAGCAAGATATGAACTTGCGAAAACAAGGATGGGTCAAGTACCTTCAAGATTACGACTTCAAGATCTCTTATACTGAGGGCAAGGGCAATGTTGTGGCTGATTCCCAAAAGAGGAAATCACATAGGGAAGTAGTTCGGGAATCTCCATATGCTTGCAGAGCGATGGAAGAGTTAGCGGCCTTGCATTAGGATTCAAGGGTGGAAGGTGGAAGAGGTTGTCTCTTTCAGATGATTGTAGTTCCCTCCTTAGTGGTGGAGGTGGAAGAGTCTCAGTGGGGGGACTCGGAGGTGGAAGTGATGCGAGATCGTGTTTATCAGGGAAATTCTCCTAAGGGATGGTCGGAGGATGGTCAGTATCAGATTTTTTTTCGTGGAAGGCTTTTCCATCCAGAGATGATACGTATAGGTGTTCTTCGGAAGTTCCATTTCTAGGATTTAGAGGTACGTTATGGGGTCTCAAAGATGTACAAAGGCCTGAGTAGATAGTATTGGTGGCTCAGGGTAAAGAGAGTGGTGGCCGAGTTTGTGGCAAAGTGCCTTGTTTGTCAACAAGTAAAGGTTGAACACCTTTTTCTTGGAGGGCCATAAAATCCGTTAGATGTTCCCGAGTAGAAGTGGGATTACATCTCGATGGACTTCATCACACGGCTACCTAGTTATTTGGGAGGCTATGATTCCATCTAAGTAGTGGTGGATCAGTTGAAAAAATCAGCACACTTCTTAGAGATTATGGAATCAATACCGGTGAGCACCATAACCTAAAACTACGTCGATGAGGTGGTGTTGTTGCACATGATCATGAGATATATAGTCTCTAATCGAGACACGAAGTTTACCTCACGATTATGGAGGGGATTAAAACATGCCTTTGGCACCCAGTTATGCCTTAGCACTTCTTTCCACCCTCAGAAAGATGGAAAAATAGAACAAACAATCCAGACGTTGGAAGACATGTTGCGGGAAAGTGTTCTAGATTTTAGGGGATCATGGGTATGACACTTTCCTCTAGTGGAGTTTTATTATAAAATTATATTCCACTCCAAAATTGGTATGACACCATTTGAGGCCTGTTTTGGAAGGCCATGTCGTTCACCCATTTGCTGGACAGAGATTGGAAAAGCTATTTTTCTTGGGCCAGAAGTGGTGCAGGGCACCACCGAGAAGGTCCAACATGTTCTTGAGAGGATGAAGGCAGCCCAGGACTAGAAAAAGTCTTATACCGATCATAGGAGGAGGCACTTGGAGTTCTATGTTGGGAATCATGAGTTCTTGAAGGTTTCACCTCGACGTGGGCAGAGAAGGTTTGGGAAGGGGAGTAAGCTCTCCGATAGGTTCATCAGGCCTTTTGAGGAGTTGGAATGAGTTGGTGAGGTGGCATATCAGCTGGCGTTGCCACCTCAGTTGGAGAAAATTCACAACTACATTCACGTCTCCTAACTTAGTCGATATCTACACGACGAATCCCACATCCTCTATTGTGGAGAGTTAGATGTCGAAGATGATGCGACCTTCATAGAACGACCAATCAAGATCGAGGATCGTAAAGAGAAAGTACTTTGTGGATGAACCATCCCATTGGTCCATGTGTTGTGGAGGCATGGTGGCCTGGATGAGAGCACTTGGGAGAGGGTGGCCCAGTTACACGTTCAGTACTTAGAGCTGTTTTGAATTCCTTGTTTTTTTTTGTTCTGATCCTTTTTTAGATATTGTACCTTGTGCTTTAATATATGAAATTCTTGTTTGGGTTAGCTATTAGATGATATGTTCCCAATTCTCTGTGTGTGTGTGTCCAAATGTGTGATGATGAGAAAACCTGACTACTAATCAGGAAAAATTTATGTGGATGTGATGAAACCCATGCGGGCAAGTCAGTGCCGCCCAAAGCGGATAATATCCTGACATGTAGAAGGGGACTCCGTAACTCATGTGTTGGAAAGTGTGATCCTAGTGCATTTTGTGAATGTTTATAGTTGATAAATCTTGGGGGAGAATTCCTAGATGTAGGGGGAGGGTTCTCTTCCACATTTCGAACAACTCATGGGTTTTCTCCTGAGAAGTATCTTTAGATGGTGGTTATTTGGACCCCACTTTTCCCCTTTCTGGGTTGTTCTTATATTCTCGGAGATGAGAATAATTTGAGAAGTATCTGATGTAATGTCTCAGGTTTTTGGTGTCCATTACAAGGTAAAAATATAATGTTTGAGGTGTTCTAGGTGGTCTGGAGGGCCATCCCATCTCCTTGGTGACTCCAAGTGGTAGCCTTGGCCAACCAGTAGCCTCGGTAGACCTATCCTACTGGTGTCCTCGGGGTACCGGTAGCACTCGGCTACTGGTGTCTTTCGACAACCAGTAGCTCTTATCTACCAGTGGCTCTCGTCCACCGGTAGCTCTCGGCTACTGCTGGCTATCACCAACCGGTCGCTCTCGGCTTCCGTGGCTCTCGGCTACCCGTGGCTCTCGGCTACCGGTAGCTCTCGGCTACCGATAGCTGTCGCCAAACGGTGGCTCTCGGATACTGGTATCTGTCACCAACTGGTTTCTCTCAGTTACTGGTAGCTCTTGCATACCCCCCACCGGTTTTCCATTAGCACCTCCTTTTTGCGAAAATTGGGTTTTAAACCATGTTTTGACACCTTTAATCCTATTTAAATCCCATTAATGATCATTAATGGCATTTAAATTAAATTATTGGTGAGGTTCCCTCCTTAAATTAAAAACCATGAGGTCTGTGTCGGTTTAAACCACCTTGAAAGGGGGAGAACATTTAAGTGGCGTGTGGGGTGTCCCAGCCGCATGGTCAACCCATGATCCAACTTCTTACACGGTTTTGAGTTTTTCTTTCCATATCTTAACCATCCCAAGAATGGTGTATATTAGCCATTATAACCAAACGGCTTCTCCCTACGTTTCTATTTTTATTACCCTGCGCTCGGAGTACCCTTCATCTCGACGAGTTGTAACCCCGCGAAGTTTTCCTTGATCACGTTATGTGGAGTTCTAGCTACTCATGAGAGGACTTAATGTCGATCCATGATCCGTCATGTTGGAATTTTCTCCTTTCTTCTCTCATTTCCATGTATCATGAGGGGTGAGCATGATTTTGTCTCTGTAGAAATTGATGAAACCCAACTTAATGAAGATAATGAATGGACCTTTAAATAATAAAAAGGGGGTGTGATTGATGTCCTGCTGTGCTCTTTTATTGTTCATATGTGTTGTAAATTATATGGGCCTATGCTCACTAAAAATCATGGTTGTTGGTGGTCTTTCTTTGTGAACTAATGATCCTCGTTGTTCCTGGATGTTTAAATAACTGTAACATGAAATTTGTTAATTACGTATACTCGGTTAAATAAATTGAAAGCACCAGGATTAACCCTTTCTGTGATAACCTTGGTTAAAGCACAGTGGAATTGAAACCATGGAGTCTGTTAAATATTTTAAATCTGAAAATACCTTCGCGGGCCTACCTTGTGTTGGGGGTAGTGGTTTGGTTGTTTTTCCTTCCCAGCCCGATTACGGGTGACTTTATGATTTTCTTGGATGGGATCCCCTGTTGTTATACTTTCTCTAGTTTTGAATCTGATGTTGTGGGGGGTTACTCGACTTATATCACGAATTGGGGTGGAATCCTCTGTAGTAGAGAAACTTTTGGCTTCTGGTGTTTAGGGACATGGGGTTGTGTCTCGGGGTTATTTTGTTTCCATTACATTGTGGGATCTCACTTGATCCCTAGGTTTTGTGACTTCAAAAGAGAACCATGTGTGAATGCTTAAATTACCTGATGTTTTTCATTTCTGTTGATTTTGTTGTTTCATATTTGAATGTGCATGTTATTTGCCCAGTAGTGAAGGGATTAAATCCTACTGAACTGTTATTAATGATAACTTGAACAGGGGAACGGGGAACTGTTTGTTGTGTGCTTGTTTTTTGAGGTAGCAGTTCTTATGTACCTGTTTGTATCTGTTTGAGGAGTAGTAGGATAGGCTGTGTGTTGGTATATATATGTATAATTGTATGTTTTTATTTAGTTTCACCCCACTCGCGTTGGGAACTTAGTGTCAGACACCCCATTTTATGGGGAAGGGCATTTACCCCTAGTTACTCTCCATCATTCTCCCTCTTCCCTCGGCTATGTTGGATGGAGGCGACCATACACCCAATGTTATTCGGGTAGGTTTCGATTGGTGTGTTGTTAGCCCAGGTGTTTTCAGGAAGGAGTTCTGGTTATGGTTTGTTTTCCTAGGTGTCTTCTGGATGAGGCCCAGGTGTGTGCAGGCAGGGATGGATGGTTGTGAGGACCAGGTGTGTGCGGACAGGAAGAGCATGGTAGCATCACGACGTTTGCCGTTAGGGATGAGCAGCTAGCTAGTGGGGGAAATGGTGGTGTGGGGTACCCAAATATTTATTTCTTTTACTATTACCTTACTACTTGTGTTGTTTGGTGAGCGTGGCTAGTGGGGTGGGATGGATAGACTCCTTGATAGATGTTGGTTTCTCTGCTTTTCACGGGACTTTAGTACGTATCCCCAATTGTGCATTAGAGCTATAGGTTTTTCTAACTGAGTATAATTCGTATGCTCACCCAACCTTTACTTTCAGGTTGTAAGGAGGACTTCGGAGGCCGTGTGAGACCATACTAGTTTGGATGTTGGAGTTGCGGTTAGTCATTGTTGTTTTCTACTTCGCCTTTTCATTTCCTATTGGTTTGTACATTGGAGTTCTTATACCTTGTTCAGTTTTATTATTAAAACATGCATGTAGTTTGGTTTTCTTTTGAGTTTTCTATACTTGGTGGTTTTTGGTGTTGAATCATTCTTTCTCCCAATCTTGGTTAACTAAAAAGGGTAATACCTCCCATATTGTGAAAATGTTACACCATTGGGGCTAGTCTCCACTTTGGGGCCGACTAGAGCCGGGACTCGGGGGTCATTATCTCGTCTTCGACTTGAAAAAGGAAGGGCAGGGGCCATGCCTCCCCTTCCATCATCCTATTGAAGGTAGGTCGTGAAAATGACATCATCAGATTTGGTTTAATGGTGGTGATATTACATAAAACCAATTATTAATGTCATCATATTCATTATGAGTTCATTTTTATAGATTTCAATGTAACCCATAATTTTTTCATGTTTATTATTATAATTAACTTAGTATTAAATTATTCATGGATTGGTTCTTGGTAGTATTCATCAAATACATCCTAGTGTACTCTATGCCTAAGAATGTGCATGTACGGAATATGTGTAATGTTATGCGAGTTATTCGTCATCATTAGATATTAAAGACATTAATGAAGTTTGAGTTATGTGATTGTCAAAAAAATCTATTATGGAATTTAATGTCCCAACCCGAAGTAGTTTTGGACCAATCAATGATAGAGATAGTTTATAAATTGACATCTCCCAAGAATATTGTCTAGGAGAAGAGTTTTTCATATTGTACAATATATTACAAAAAGTATATAGAAAATTTATTTGATGTGAAACTAATTTTATAGGTTTAACTAGAAAACAATAGGTATTATTGGGGACTGGCCAATGTGAGACAGAATTCTTATAAACTAATGAGATATTGTTCAATGCTCAAGTCCCATGATTTCAGCCGAGGGGGTTAATTATGATTTATTTATATATAAATTTATATAATGGATTGATATATATTCAGAAGAACAATATAATAGTGGATATTTATTTGTCATGGAAGATAAATCCGCATATGTGTAACTATGTCACACATCTTATTGACTTGGTGGTAGTTCTGAATGTTTTGAAATTGTGACAGCATTTTTTCATCGATGACTATCTTATGCATTCTAAAAATCCTAAGTGAATGAGGTATGTATTATCTCAGTTATACCTAATCATTCCACAATGATTGTGGATATAATTTATTAAGGATAATGAAATTTAGCTTCTATATAAACTAGAAAATGGTTATTTAACCACTAATGCAAAAAGAAGGAAGACATGAAGTGATTTCATGTATGAATATGGATATTCATAGATTGATATGGATTAAATATCAAACACAAATCTTGATATGGGATATATTTGAAAGATTTGTTTTCTATTAAAGATTATATAGAATTCATATTTTTTGAGTAGTTATAGGAGTCCTAGAAGGACGGATTTTGAAGTGGATGTATGGAGTGAACATTTGACTGTGAATTGAAGACACGCATTGTACCCTTAGAAATTTTTTATCTCTTCTATTGTTATAACAATTTATTTGGGTGGTGAACATTTTGAATAATATTTTTTAATCTTTATTCCTTATTGGTTGGTTTCAATGGTCTATTTTGAGTTTTATCCCCATTAAGAGAGTATTCTGGATCAATTCATTAATATTTTATTTTATTTTAGTTTCTTCATATGGTGTGGATGTTGATCTCAAATGATGGTTAGATCCATTAGTGTTATCCAAGGGGATGGATATTAAAAAAACGTTTTATATCATTATATTATTATTCATTTTATAATTTTTTTAGAAAATAGTGTTCTGGGAAATGTATGATGTAATGTACCTAACCATAGCCATGCATTCCTTTATGAAATTTAGGCATTATAGGTACTCTCAGAAGGTTAAAAGGAGTTCTAGGGTTTTTCAATTTGAGTAGAGGGATATAAGATAATAAAGAAACATATTTAATATAGATACCTAGGATTAACCATAATCCTAGATGTTTTCTTCTAGTGGGTTTTGAAATTTATTAGGATTCATTAATTCTATTGGAATAGAGAATCAAAAATATTGTAAGAGATCAGATGTCAGTTTTTCTACCTACATTCATTTCAGACATTTCTATTAAGTGTTGGTTTGTGGTAAAACATAATGGTATTGGATTGGATAAATTGGGATTAAGGGAGTATTTATGGTCCATTTCCACTTTACACGAGGGTGTTTTGTGGGCAATTGGTTGCTGTATAGCTTTTATTAAAAAACAGGGTTCTGCGGCATAGTGGTTTATCCTATGACATAAAATTTTATTTTGTTTGTTTTAATCTAAGGAATTGAACTATTCATTAGTCAAAAATGAAAATTTCATCTGGGGATGAGATGTGTTCCTTTTAAATTTTAGTCATAGTCTTCATATTAATGACATTGATGAGTTGTGGTGTAATAGGTTCTGTTATGGTCTTCCATTATTCATTATACCTATAAATACCCCTAAGGCCCTACAAACCAACTTATCCCCCACTTATTAGTTGAACATTAGGTTCCTCAATTTTATTTTATAGGGATTCAAAATTCCTTTTGATGGAGGAAAATCCTGTACATATAGAGTACAATCTATGGTGATTCGAGTTATACAATTTTTTATTTCATAGTTTCAATCATTTTGATCTCATTTTCCTCATATTTCACATTTACTTATATAGTGATTGAACTCCATTATTCTATGGGATTATTCCATGTCATTTAATGATTATTTAATAGAAAAATGTCATTGAGATATAATATTTACCATGTGGGAGAGGTGATCAAATATCCACAATGTTGATCTATTATAAAAGTAAATAATGTTCTTGTTTTGTGGTAGGGGATTTATTAATTTTCCTGTTTGTGTACCAAAAATATTAAATTTGGAATTGGTAATCCAATTGGTTAATGGTTCAATTAACATAATAATGATTAAATAGGAGTAAATAATGAATTTTTTCTATATTTAGTAATCATATGTTCATACATTCAACAATGATAATTGTTTACCACTTGATTTTCATGAAATTTGTCTATATATATAATCCATTAAATATAATGTTTTATTTATTTGTATATTATGTTGAAATTGTTTAATTTGGATGGAAAACATAATGTTGGTAGGGGTTTTTTGGTTGGATAAGTTAACAATGTATATGATTTTGTTAATAAATATGATGATTCTTATAATTTGGTATAAGTGAATTAGATCCTTAATCATGGTTTATATTTAAAATTTTATTCAATGTGTTTATGGAATTATATATATAACATGAATATGTAATTATTTAGTATATGGATAATGATTAATGGAATGATAATGATAATAATTCTTCTCTAATTCTTATTATTGATAGAAAATTATTGAAATAATTTGTAAATATTTTTATGTTTTGTTATAGATGATTCCTAAGGTTAGTAATAGATGGAACATAAAGTAATTGAACTAGTTAATTAAATATGGAATAATTTTATTTAATTTTATAATGATAAATTTATTAGGCTGAGAGTCCCATTATTTATAAAGGTTTTATTATTTGTTTTTTGGGTTGTGAGAACCCACATTCTTCTGATGGAATAATAAATTATTTTTAAGGATAAGTTTCCATGTTTATTTTTTACTTGATTCCTTATAAGCGACATTTTTATTAACCTTTCTATATGAAGTGATGTCATATTAGTATGGATGATGAAATATGGGTAGGGATTCCCATGGTTGTTGAAACAGTTGATGCTTTTGAAAGTGAGCTACATAGTGAAATGGTTGCGGGAGTTAGGGATGGCCCAAATGATGATGGAATGTGTTAAATTGGGCCGTACGCATTTTTTTGTATAATATGGATGGAAAATTATAATTCGTATAACAAATCATCATATAAATGTTTTTTATTTTTTAATCAAAATTACATTCTTCATTACTCGATGTTGATGAATGTGTTTAAGTGAACATATTTTATTATAGAATAATTTTTTTATATAGTACTGTAATGCCCTGATCATAGTTACCCAGAGTCGGTGAATTATTACATAACATTGGCATGATCCCAAGAAATTAAATACCGAAAGACAGATCAATTTAGTAGCCTCATAGGTACTAGATACATACATAAGATTTACATTAAATTATGAAATAAAAAACATCAACATTGTGTCTCCTTGTAAATACTCACTTTCCATATCTTATCTCTACATGTATGTCATAATATACTTATTTTCATCTTGAAAAATATAAAACATAGAATGGGGTGAGATTAGATTCTCAGTGAATATAAAAATATAGAAGAAACATTAATAAATAATAATTGACATTTAAGGCAATGTATAAGACAAAAATAAAAGCCTTCTAAAAATAAACATCAGTATAATATTTAAAATATAAATCAAAAAATTCAATTTACTTATTCACATGGATATTGTACTAGAAGAATAATCACATTTAATATCAATAGCTATTTTCAAAATGATTGAATGCATAATTTCAAACATCATAACTACATCATCAAGATATCCTGAAAACACTAAAAAAATATTTTTTCAAAGCCATGTGCCCAGACACTAGTTTGTCTCATGTGACATATAGATGTGTTGAGGATCTATAGTAGGCTCCACCCATCACATACAATGTCTAATGGATTCCTCATATGAAAAGGATGGAACATAACATAGACATTGATATTAAAAATAGAAAAGGAAATGTAAATACTTAAACATAATCCATGAATGATATTAAAATAACACATCCATAGTCGAACATATCAAAAAAACATTCAATACTATATGGAAGATTGTATAATAATAAATAAACTTCAATCAAGTGTAAAATCAATCAAAGAATGTTGAAATTGAAAAAAAAATAGAGTGAAATATATTTTTCTATTTTAAAATCATTTAAAAGTCATGTAATTATAAAAGAAAACTTTTATTTTGAAAATATTTTAATAAGAATGTATGTAATGCTTCGAAGGCGTCATAACTGCAGAAAATAGCCACACCCCCCATATAAGAAAAAAAACATTCTTACCATAATTTTTCTAAAAGGTAATAATGTACATAGCTTGGTAAATGATGGGAAGATTTATTTCAATACATTTAATAAGAATTCATACAAAGTAACAAATGAATTTATCCAATATTCTGGGAAATAGTAAAAATGTTTTGATTTTTTTTATGAAATACATATGTGGATGATAAATAAGTCTCAGTAGATACTTATATATAAAAAACCTCATATAATAATGAGATTGTGAAATTAACTCTTACCTTGTACTTTTCTATAGTCTATGGTACATTAACATCCTGTATAATAGTTAAATATTTTATATTAAATTGTAAAATAACCACATAGATAAATATGATATCATATATGTTCATCTAATATTTCATTGTTAATAATATTTCACTAGTATAATTTTTTCGGTTGTTAACTGATTTGTTTTCCATTATATGTTTTGTTACGTAGGTCGTGTTAGTTATGGATAGGATGTATTTTATTCATATCTAGAATGGTATTATGTTCTTAAAAATTATTTTTAATTAAAAATGCAAATTATTTTTGAAAATAATTATAGAATGATATTATTGTATATTAAATATAAGGAATCATTAACATGTTATATTTATTATTTACATAAATTATACTCATTATTAAACCAATCCAAAAAATTAAGTATTGAAGAAAAAACTACACCATGACGTGGAGACTATAAGACGTATGTACGAATGTAGGGTGACTGTTGTCAATCATATGATGGAAATAATAAATATTATGGTTGTACCATATTTATAATAGCATAATTTTATGTATAAGTTACTAGAGTTTTTATTTTGGTATGGAAATAACAAAGAAAGAGAATGTTGAAGAAGACAAAAACATTAAAACAGATGAGGGAATTATTACCTCTTCTTCAGGTGCTTCATTTTTGATTTGATCGATTGGTCTCCATTGGTTTTCTTTCTATGAAAAGTAATGCCATTAGGATTATGTGATGGTTTTGGGAAAATATTTGATCAGGTTTTGGCCTAGACAAATGGGGTTGGAGATGTGATTTTTAGAAAAGGGGGAGTACCCTTTTATAATATAGGTGAGGGTCACTTTAAGAAAATCCGGAAATATTATTTTATTATAAAATCTGTTTCGGTTTATAATGTCCCAAAATGGATTAATTTCGAGTCTAATGTGAAGATGGTTCGAAACAAACTCAGACAACATGTTTTATCCTGGTTCGTGTCACCATATTAACCATGTCATTTATATTTAACACTTAGTTAAATAATTTAACTTTTACAATGTTATCTTGTATTTCTATATTATATTGTTAATAAACATACTATAAAATGACAAACAAGCCTTAGTTGGTAATTATTTTCATATAAATCATTATATATGTCCTTTGGCAGACCCCTTATTTTTTATGAATATTATATTATTTAATTATATAGTGTTTATAGTAAAAACTCAATTATGTCAATTTTGACAATATTTCATGTTCAGTTTTATTGAAAGTAAAAATAGCATGATTAATTCAAAAAAATTCATTACATCAATCCTAAAATGTCATATTAACCATGAATATTAGTTCAATGCAACAAAAGTCTCATTTTACATTTATTTTGATATTTATAATATCAATTATTTTAATCGTTAATTAATAAAGTAATTACTTTATCATCATTGTTTCATAGATAAATTTAATTATTTAATGTATAAAAATTATAATTAAAATGAAATTATGTAGGAAATAACAGTATATTTCTAATGAATATTTATAGACGAATTTATGTTATGTATAACGCTATATTAAAAATGTTTTAGTTTTTAAAATTGGAATTTAACACTTCTAACTTGTCATTAAATAAAATAATAAAAAATGTCTTAATATAATCCATGTGGATAAAAAATGATCATATTTTTTGTAATGATTATTTAGGTAAAAAAAATTATCCAATAGATGTAGTTCATGTTTTATGGTTATTATAATATGATTGTTACCTTTAATTACACAATTTACGTTTACTTGTGGAAAATAAAATTCAAATGTTATTATTTACCAAAAATAATTCTCATCCTATAAAGCCACAATTTCAACCATGTCTCTCGGATTTTTGAAATTCAATTCTCAAATGTGGAAAAATTATGTTTTACACCAACTTTCAAATGTTCCTAGAAGGTGGGTAGATGATGTTAAAATGGTCAATGAAATTTTATAGATCTAATCTGATTATAAAATGACATTAATGAATTAAATTGATCTAATATAAGTATCATCAGTCTATTTTGAAATTAAAATAAATTTAAATAAAAATAAAAATTATTAAAATTTTATTTAGTTTCAAACAATAATGTAGTACTTTTCACTATTCATCAAAAAATGAAAGTATTCAGAAAAATACCAAAAATTCACCATAAGTTATTTTTGATATTTTGAATCAAAAAATGCAGTCCATTTTGAAAAATAACAATTATTAAAATTTCCAAAAGTGGGTATTTGTATTCATAACTGCTAGTTTGATTAGTCGTGGTGTGCTAGAAATCGATGTTGTGTACAACACAAGATATTACATTATTCAAAGAGAAACATATTGTGGATTCTTGGGGTGTTACATTCATCCCTCATTCAAATAATTTCATCCTAAAAATTTATATTATATTACTTCATAAAATGATTTGAGATTTTCTCCATCATATGTTCATCAGGATCCCCCATTTCATCTACTATCTTTTGGTTTCTCCATTGAACTTTTACAAGACTAGTCCTCTTGTTTCTAAACACTTGTTCTCTGCTATCAAAAATATTGACATGCTCTTTACTATAAGACAGATCGGGTTCAAGTTCTATTTCTTCATATTTGAGTAAATCTGTTTGGTCAAGCATGTATTTTCTCAACCATGATATGTAGAACACATTATGATCTTTAGAGGGACATGAAGGTATTACCAAACAGTAAGCTACTACTATAATTCGTTCTAGAATTCTAAAAGGTATGATGTATCTGGGAATCAATTAACCCTTCTTACCGAAACCTATAACACCCTTCCATAGAGATACATTCAAGAAAACATAATAACATACTTGAAATACCAAATCCATCATATTGTTACAGAAATATCTTTTTTGACTACTTTGTTCTTTTTTAAAGTGTTTTTTGATAATCCTCACATTTTCTATTGATTACTCAACATGTTTTCAGCCTATGAGGATAAATTAACCAATATCATTAGAACAATTTGGTGTGTGACATATAATTCTATTTGACCCTTCATGTGGTGGAATCTGAATACTTGAACAGAATCTGTTTTTGTTGTAAAATTATACCATTGTTAAATAATGATCCCACATACCTTGAATGTCGAGTGGGAACGAGCTCAACATGTCTTCTATTGTTTAAATAGTCCATTCTAATTGTCCATATCATTGAGGGTGGTAGGTAGTTCTCAAATGAAATTATGTATCAATGTCCTTCTGAAAACATTTATAGAATCATGATGTAAAACAAGGATCAAAATATGAAACAATAAATATTGGTACTCCATTATGTCTTACAAATTAATTAATATATAGTCTTCTTAAAAATTCAAGTGGTAAATATTCACTTATAGAATGAAAATGTGCCAT
The DNA here is from genome assembly GCA_963277665.1 of Viscum album. Taxonomy (NCBI): domain Eukaryota; kingdom Viridiplantae; phylum Streptophyta; class Magnoliopsida; order Santalales; family Viscaceae; genus Viscum; species Viscum album. The sequence goes on along the minus strand of OY728146.1, from coordinate 1,767,246,753 downwards.
CTTTGTAAGATGAATAAAAACGACCCAAATTTCCTCATTCTTTCTAGGAGTATTTTTAGCCCCATGAAAATTTATATCATAATATAATCCCATTTCTTCTCAGCTATGTGTGGAGGTTTCATGACCCCTCTTGGATGTTGTCTTCCAGCCATCACCTGTAGAAAAACCATACATATTGACACATAACTGGAAATATTCTTCTTCATGTTGTCCCAATAAAAATTTTCCCCCAAATCTCTATACATATTAGTTCTACTAGTGTGTATAGATAAATGGGAGCCATGAGGATCATCCAATAATTCTATTTTTAGATCAGGATGGTCAGGAACACAAAGTCTCCTCCCATATATTAAAATTCCATCTTCATATATGAAGTTGATCAATCTCCCATCATTCATAGCATTAATTTTATTTTGAAACTCATCATCATTAGTCTGAGAAAATTTTATCTTTTCTAGTAAATATGGTTTGTCAACCATTTGAAAAAGTATTGATGTTTCACCTTCCATGACTATTTATATATCCATATATACTATATCCCTGAATAAAGGATCCTATTCAACTCTTATGTTGTTCAAAATTCCATGATCCTTTTTGCTCAAAGCATTAGCCACCTTATCTGGCTTCCCCTAGTGGTAGTTTATGGTCCAATCATATTCCTTGAGTAGTTCAATCTATCGCCTTTGCATCATGTTCAGTTCGTTCTTAGAGAAAAAAACGTCAAAATCCTGTGATATGTATATTTCTCACATTATTCACTATAGAGATAGTGTATCTATATCATCAGAGAAAATATTATAGCTGCTAACTGAAAATAATGAGTAGGATAGTTTTGTCATTAATTTTTAGCCTCTGTGATACATAGAAAATAAATCTATCATTCAACACATGGACACAACCGAGTTCATTCTTTGAAGCATCACTATAAATATCAAACTCATCATTCCTCGATGGAAGAGTCTTGATAGGATGATTGACTAATATTTTTTTCTGTTCTTCAAAATAATCTTCACACTCATTTGTCTAAACAAATTTAACCGCTTTATGTTTGAACTTGTTTAATGGGTTAGCTTATGGGGAAAATTTCTGGACAAAACACTGATATTAACCTTCTAACCCAATAATACAGTGCATCTGGGTTATACTCGCCAGTACTAGAAATTATTGTTTTGATCTTATCTCATAAGGATCAATAGAGATTACATATTTAGAGAAAATATTTCCACAAATTAAAATCACATGAAGCAAAAATTCAAACTTTCTAAAATACCCATATAATTCATAACTTCAAAAAGTATTTTGAATATAATTCTTGTGATTTTCATTATCTTTCTAGATTTTGGAGTATACCAAGATATCATCAATAAATACAACTAAATATTCATCAATATATTCCTTAAAAACTCAATTTATTAGATCCCTGAATATAGAGGGTGCATTAGTCAGTACAGAAGTCATTACATTAACTCGTAATGCCCATACTTGGTAAGAAATGTTGTCTTAAGAATGTCTTAAAACTTCACATACAAGTGATGATATCCATATCGAAGATCAATCTTTGAAAAATATTGATATCTATAAATTCGATCAAATAATTCATCAATTCTAGGTATGGGATACGTGATATTTATTATTATTCCATTGATCTCCATGAAGTTAATGCAGAACCTCATAGATCAATCTGTATTCATAACAAAATCAACTGAGGATCCTCATGAAGAATCACTGGGTATAATAAATATTTTATTACTCAATTATTCTAGTTGTTTTTTAAGTTCCTTTAATTCCATAGTGGTTATTCTATAGGTGGTCTTAGATATGAAAAATGAATAAAGAATTAAGTCCATGGAAAACTCAATTTATCATTCTAGAGGATTTCCAAGCTAATCCTCTTAAAACACATCGACATATTTATAAACAATAGGTACATCCTCTATTTGAATATACTTTTCCTCACTCGTAGTTATTTCACTATCTTCCACCCCAATAATTGAATTTACCAGAGCTAATGAGAGTGGAACTAGATGCGAATCAGATGGTGATTTTTATGCTCAAAATATAAGGTATTCCTTAAAATCATCAAAAATTGTAACCATATTTTTCATATAATAAATTTCAGCATTATGTTCTTAAATCCAATACATACCTACTATTATATCAAATAAAATCATGGGTATGGAAATGACATCATTTGATAAAGAACGTTTATATTCTATAATGGTAGCAGATTCAGAAAACCATATTGCAATGATAAATCACATAGGCTTTTTGACTGACAAATACCTTATTAAATGAAATAAAAAATATAAAAGTTTCTTGGAAAACTAGGAATATATGAACCAATGTGATGATCTAGGATCAAATGTAGCATTGGCTAAATTTTAGGAAATGATTAATGTACCTGCCACCACGTCATTCATAAATTCAACCTATATAGTTGTGATAACATATTTTTATCCTTGATACTTTGGCATTTACCGAGTTATGATTCATTAGTTCTTAGGATATTCATTAGCTTAATACCCAATTTCATTACCACTGAAGAATTCAACATTGACAGCCGCTTTCTACCCTTCACAATCACATAACTGGTGGCCTTTTTCTCCACACTTGTAACGGACTCCCATTCCCTTCAGTAAAGTACCATAGTGTTTTTCCCTTATTTACAACATGGCATAAATTCAACTTTCCTCTTATTCTCCTTATATAAATTTATAGTGAGTTTAACATATCAATTCATCTCTTCATTTTCATTAATGTCATATGACATCAAGAATAACTTTTATATATTGATATCACATGATACAATTTTATAGTACGATGAGAATATTTGTGAGACTATTGCAAGAGAGAGAAATGGTTTTAACCTATCAAATAATTCATCAATATTACTCCTTGGGTTATGTATATGATCTATAGAATTCATTGATAACCTTTTAAAGTTAGCCTCATACTTCGTGAAATTATCATCCTCCTATTTCCTTAGACTCATAAATTTTCATTCCGTATAAGCTCGATGGTAATGAGGAATGAATTTTTCTAGGAAAAAATCATTAAACTCCCTCTATTACTTATTTAAAACTTCTTCATCATCCTTTGTGTTTTTATTTATTTATCCTCATTGATCTGCATCTCATGTGATGTGATAAACTACCATGAAAACTTTTTCGCTTTCACTACTCCCCAAATCATGAAATATTTTCTCTATGAAACTTATCCATTGCTCTATTAAAAATGGATTTGTAGCCCAATTAAATGATTGTGTTTTTCCCTCATGAATCATTCAAAAATTGATCCTTCACATTGTGGATCATGATTCCATATATGTGAAAGGTTATTATTCATAACCCAAGTGAGTTGTCGCAGAATAGTTATATGTTGTTCAGCACTAGTTGCATCATCAGATCCACTATAATTATCTTTAGTATGAGGAAAATTCTTACATGGAATATGTGTGTTGATACAGTTTCCATTCCTTCCAGTAGGCACCATTTCAAAATGATGTCATACACTATAATGGTTTCTGAATCGCTATAACAAATTCCAAACTAGTAAACTACCTAACATAAATTGAACAGTTTATGCATATAGTCCATAATCATCAAAAAAAATTATCTGAGGAATTATTTACCAATAAAACCTTCATAATGGTTTGTAATGAAATCATGAATTATCCTAAGCACATCCCTTGTGAGTGTCAATGCCAATATTGTAGCAAGGCTCTTCGTCATGTACTATGATACCACGGGTCAATCCCGAAGCTCCAGGTTAGCGTATTCACTCCTACGTACATATGTGCTAGAACCACCTCTAGATTTTTTTATCCAGACAGGGATATATTTTCTTGGGAAAGTCAAAAAATATCTACATTACCATAATTATTCGATGTTCTTCTATACTAATCCCCAAAGCCTTTCATAGTTTAATGTTCTCTAATCACAGTTTATCTAAATCTAGTTTCCACGATTTGGACTAAACATTATCTGATACCAACTATAACACCCTATCCCTAGTAACCCAGAGTCGGTTTATTATTACATAACATTAGAATGATCACAAGGGATCAAAACCTAAACAGTAGAACGGTTTAGTAACCTAGTAAGTAAAAAATAGATACAAAAGATTGACATTACATTATGAAATGAAAAATAACAACATTTTATCTCTTTTTATCACACTCATATCCCTTATCTTATAACTCAAAGTCAGTCATAATATACTTCATCGAATACATTAAAAAATAAAACATAGAAAGGGGTGATCAGAGATCCTCAATAAGGATAACACTATATTGTAAAATTCTATAAATAAGATAAAAAATTTAAGGAAATGTACAAGAATAAAACACAATCCTTTTATACATATACTTTATTATAATAGGGAAAATATAAATCAAATAATTCAATTTACATATTCAAATAGATAATCTATTTTTCAAATAATCACATGTAATACCAGTACCAAATATCATAATGATTGAAGGCATAATGTTGAACAACATAAACACATTGTTAAGGTATCATGACAAGACTACAAATAATATTTTTTCAAGGCCTTTTTCCAAGAAACTAGTTTGTCCCATGAGACATACCGATGCATCGAGGAGCTATACCAAGCTCCACCTGTGACATAGTATGTCCAATGCATTTCTCATAAGAAAATCATGAAACAATACATAAACATTCTTATTAAAACTAACATAATAAATCTTAATAATTTAACCATAAACTATGACTGGTATAAAAATAACACATCCACATTAAAACATATCACAAAACCTTCAATAAATATGGATGATTGTATCATAATAAATCAACTTCTATCAAGTGTAAAATTCATCAAATGATGTTGAAATAAATGAAATCAAAACTTTTTGATAGAAATATCTCTTTGTGCATTGAAATAATATAAAGTTAATGTAATTATAAAAGATAACATTTATTTTGAAAATATTCATGTAATATTGTAAGGTAATATTGAAAGGTGTCATATCAGCAGAAAATAGGTGCACCCACCATATAAGTTAAAAAACATTCTTACCTTAATTTGTTGAAATGTTCACAAAGTACCTTGTATGGAAAATGAGGGAAAGATTCCATTAAAAAATTTATTAAAATTAAAATAATGGTATAAATGAATTTCAACATATTCATGGGAATAGTAAAAATGTTTTGAAATACATTTTTAAGAAACATGGATGTGGATGATAAAGATGTCCCAGTATATACTTACATACAACCAAACATGAATAAAAAACTGATCGTGAAATTAATCCTTACCTTGTACTTTTACATAGATGAGGATAAATTAAACTCATATATAATAGTTAAATATGTGTTATTAAATTATACGAGAATCACATACATAAATATGATAATATATATGATCTTCTAATATTTCATTATTAATAATATCTCAGTAGTATATTTGTTTTCAAGTGTTAACTGATTCATTTTCCTATATATGTTTTGTTACATAATTCATTTTTTTATGGAAAGTATGTATTTTATTCATATACATAATTATATTATGTTCTTAAACATTATTTTTAATCATAAAAGGAAATTTATTCTTGAATGGTTACATGGGGGAATTAATCTCATCGTGTACATGGAGACGATAACATGTACTTATGCACGTGCGAGATAATAATTCTAATAATGGAGAAATAATTTATAATTGGATGTTATATTACATATAATTAATCATTAACATGTTATATTTAATATTTCAATAAATTATACTCATTATTATACCAATCAAAACAATGATGAATTGAATAACAAACTTCACCATGATGTGGAGACGGTAAGCCGTACGTACGCATGAAAGGTGACTTTTTCATTCATAGTATAAATAGAATAAAATATATGGTTTTACCATATTTATAATATAATATCATTATGTATAAGGTACTGGAGTTTTTATTTATGTATGGAAAAAACAAAGAAAGGGGAAGTGGATGCATAAAATAACATTGAAAGGGGTGATGAAATTTTAACCCCGTCTTCGGGTGATTCATTTTAGATTTTGTAAAAAGGTAGATATAGGATGGATTTATTATATATTTAAGGAATATATGTGGAATTTAGGTTATTTCAGAATATATTGGAGTAGTGTTTGGCTGATCCAAATGGTGATGGATTTGTGATTTTGAGTGATTGTGAAATACACTTTCCTAAGAGATGTGAGGGTCACTTTAAGAATTGATTCAAATATTATTATTTTTAATAAAATATTTTCAATTTATAATAGCTAAAAATGGATTTATTCCAAGTATAAGGTGGTAATGGGTCTAAATACTCTAATCTAATAGGTTTTAGTAAGGATTAGGTCACAATATTATCCATATCATTTAGATTTAACTCTATGTAAAATAGTTTAACTTTAACAATGACTTCTTGTATTTTTATATTACCTTGTTCATAAAATTACGATAAAATCCCAATAGAATATAAAGTGTTTCATTAATTACATATATAATATTATATATGTCCTTTCAAAAATCCTTAGATTATTATGAATATTGTATCCTTTAATAATATTTTATATTTTAGAAAACCCACTTTTGACAATTTTGAAACTATTTCATATTTGGTTTTTTTGATAGTCACAAGAATATCATTACATAAAAGTAAAAACATTAAATCAATATTAAAATGTCATATTAATATATAAAATTAGTTTAATTCATCAACAATCTCAATTTTAATTTATTTCTATATTTATAATATCAATTATATTAATCATTCATTAATAAGGTAATTGTGCCATCATTACTATGTCATAAATAAATTTAATTATATAATAACTAAAAATTATAAATAAATTTTCATTATGTAAGAAATTTATTTATATTTATAATTAATATTTTTATAAGAATTTATCTTAGGTATAACCCCATATTAAAAATGATTTAGTTATTAAACGTTGAATTTTACACTTTTAACTCTTTTTAAATAATATAATAATAAATATCCTAATCTAATACATGTTGATCAAAAAGGATAGTTTTTTTCCTAAATATTTTTTTAGTTGAAAATAAACTTATTCAATAAAAATAGGACTATATTTATGGGAATTTTAATATAATTTTTACCTTTCATTACACTATTTTCTTTTAGCCGTGTTAAATTAAATTCAATAGTTACAATTCACCATTAATTATTTTCATCATAATTAAAAAAATTATTCATACTTATGTAAACCATGCCTCTCTTATTTTTTAAATTAAATTAAAATAAGGTTAACATTAGTTTTTATGAAAAAATTTCAAATGTTCCTAGATGGTGGGAAAAGGGTGATAAAAAGTTTAATAATATTTTATACATGTCATCTTATTATTAAAAGACTCCAATCAATTACATTGAACTAATATTGGTATTATGAATCTATTTTCACATAATAATTAAAATAAATAAAAATAATAATTAGTTTAATAAAATAGAGTTTTAAATAATAATGTAGTGGTTTTCACTATTCATCGTATATTAGATGTTTTCAGATAAATACAAAAAAATCACCCTAAGTGTGGTGACCCAGACCCCCCTTGGTCCCTTCCTTTTCCAAAATCCGGATCCTTAAGGGGTGCGGATCGGTGCGACCGATCGGTGAGACCGATCGGTGAGACCGATCGGTGCGACCGATCGGCGGAACCGGCCGACGTCACCCGGCCTTGCCAAGTTGTTCCAGTAACGCACACAAAAGATTTAATTAGATACTGAATCGACTCATGAGTCGGTTTAAACCACTCAGCACCTTTAATGATGAGTCAAACCGCGTGGTCAACCCACGACTTCCACGTCTTACGCGGTTTCGCGTTTTCACCTCAACCGTCCCCGGCTCTTATAAATTAAGGGTTAGGCCGTGGTTTCCCCCTTCTTCGATCGTGGCTCGTCTGGTGCATCGGGACCGCCGCATCGTTATCCGTAAAGTTCCGCGCCCCCGGCCTAAACGTTGATCATCTATCAACAAGTAGGGAATTTCTCTCGTCTCTCACTTTTGTGTATCATGCGGGGTGGGCGTTATTTCTGTTCCTATGGAATTGGTTGAACCAAACCTTAATGAAGATAATAAATGAAGTTCTAAAGAAATAAGGGGAAGGGGTTGTGATCGTTGTTTATGCTTTATCTTGTGATCATCTTTTTTGTTGTGCTGGTTTATGTTTTCTGAAAATTGAGGTCGTTGGTGGTCTTTGTATGTGCACTGATGAATCCCCTCGTGATGTTTTAAATGGGTCGCTGAAATTGTGAACTCCTGCTATGAAATTGGTTAATCTCGTATATCCGTCTGAATAATTGAAAGCACCAGGATCAACCCTTCTGTGATAACTCCCGATTAGAACACACGGAATTTGAAATCATGGAGTGTGTTAAGTCGTTTAAATCTGAAAATCCCTGACTTGTGTTGGTAGTGGTAGTTGTTTGTTTTCCTTTCGGGCCGATTGCTGGAAATGTGGGAGGGGATGGGATCCCATGTTCTTTTATACTCTCGGTGGTTGTGTGAATTTGGGGGATGGGATCTTCTGTTGGAATGGATTCGGTGGTTGTGAGTTTTAAATCCGAGTGGTTACTTGTTGATATCACAAATTGGGGAGAGATCCTCTGTTAACAGAACCGGGTGTGAGTGTTTTGGTTGATCCTTGCTTTTGACGCTTTCCTTGGTTATGCTTATGGTAGTTGCCCAGTAGTGCTTAAAATTAATTGAACATTTGACTGAACGTGAAACAAGAATGGGACAAATGGTTTCGTGGGCAAGGGTCGTGAACTGTGACTCAGACGCAGTGGTGTTGTGTCATGTAGGTTGGCTAGGAAAAACCTAAGCTTTTGGGTGAGTGTTTGTTACCTATATCTATACTTTTAGCTTTGTGTTTCTTATTCGCGCCCCACCCAAGTTGAGCACTCAGTGCCGAACACCCCCATTTATGGGGGAAGGGTGTTTTTCCCAACACTATTCTTAGTGGCTGGTTATTAGCTCCTTTTCTGCTCCCTTTCCCGGATAGCCCAAGTATCTTCGGGCAGGCAGTGATGGCCTGAAGTCCATTATTAGCCCAAGAACCATCGGGCGGGGCGTTGTGGTGGTTGTCCAGGTGTGTGCGGCAGGTGGTTTCCCAAGTGTCTTCGGGATGAGGCCCAGGTGTCTTCGGGCGTGGCAGTGGATCCTTTAGCCCAGGTGTCTTCGGGCGTGGCGGTGGTTGTTCTGGCCTAGGTGTTTGCAGGCATGGTTACATGTGACAGTTGTGGACCAGGTGTGTGCGGGCGGGATTCAGCAGTGGGACTGCGTGTGGTTGTGGCCCAGGTGTGTGCGGTCGGGATTCACTAGTGGGACTGCGTGTGGTTGTGGCCCAGGTGTGTGCGGGCGGGATTCAGCAGTGGGACTGCATGTGGTTGTGGCCCAGGTGTGTGCGGGCGGGTGTGGCAGTGGGACTACGGTGAGAATGGCGGGATTGGTCCGATGCGTAGGATGTCTCAATAACCAGTGGGAAAGTGGTGCGGGGTACCCAAACATCTATGTGATCTTATTATATATATTACTTGACTTGCGTTATTTGGGGAGTGAGCCTTGGTGAGGCATGGGATGGATAGTTTGCCTTGTTAGGTGTTTGGTTTACTCTTTCTCTCACGGGACTTTAGTACGTTCCCCCACTTGTGCCTGAGAGTCTTCGTTTTCCTTACTGAGTGTACTTTTATACTCACCCTACGTTTACTTTCAGGTTTCTAGGAGGACTACCAGGGCTGTGCGGGACCCTACTAGTCAGACATTTGGAGTTGTTGCTGTTGTCGTACCTTTGTTTTCTTTTGGTATTGTACCTTGAGACTCTTTTTGTACTTGCACCTTGTTGTAAACTGTTTAAACATGCATGGGGGCTTTGTTTGGGTTTATTTATTTACACCTATTTCTTTCCCTTTTTGGGTGGTTGACTTGTCCTATTTCCCGATCCTGAAAAATAAAAAGGGTAATGCCTACCATTTTCGAGAATTTTCTATACCCTTGGTTCTAGTCGCCACTCTGGGACCTATTGAAGGCGGGTTTCGGGGGTCATTATCTCTCCTTCAACTTAAAGAAGGAAGGGCCTGGCAAACTGCTGACCCTTCCCTCCTTTTGGTGAAGGCGGGTCGTGACAGAATGGTATCAGAGGCGATGGTTGAGAGATAGGACGGAGTCTGGAGTTAGGCACAGTGAGGATTGCATGGGGTGGTAAGGCAACGGTGTTGGGTGACCTTGGAGCGTGAATTAGGCCGGGGAAGACCAGCTAGGACACGGGATTTTAGGGCCCCCCATGATCCGATGCAAGGACTCTGGACCTACCGAACGACCAAGTGAGGCCACACAGATTGCAGGGTAGAGACCCTAGGAAAGGTACATGCATCATAATGACTTGTGTTCTTGTGTTTCTGGGATGTCTTGGGAATTAAGAATAAATTAAATCTTAAGAAGTTTTAAGAACGATATTCTGCACTACTTGGGCTTAGGCATTCCTTGTTTACCTTGCAGCTATGGCACCTGGAAGGCGACCACGTGTGGTACAGGCGATCGAGGCCCCTGAGACTACTTTGGCCAACTGGCAGAGAGCTGATCGAGAGGAAGAGGACGACCAGTGGCAGAAGACTCTTCGAGCCTTCCAGCGACAGGCCCTCGAGAAGTATGAGGGTAGCACCTCCGATATGAAGACGGAAGGCTGGCTAGAGGAGTTAGTTATAGCCTTCGGCCTGATTCGGGCCCCGACCGAGTACTGGGTTCCTCTGGCTGTTAGCCAGATGCGAGGAGCGGCACGTCAGTGGTGGATGCTTCACCTGGGGAATAGGAAAGAGTCTGAGGTTGCTTGGGCGGATTTCGAGAAGGAGTTCCGGGCAGAGTTTCTCTCCTCGACAATGAAGGCGGAGAAGAGGGAGGAGCTACTCTCCCTCCAGCAGGGGATCATGTCCGTGAGGGAACCTGGAATCAAGTTCAAGGACCTCCTACATTTTGCTCCGGACCTCTTTCCTGGTGAGGAGTCTCGGGCAAGACGTTTGGAGGAGGAGCTCCGACCCTCCCTCCAGTATGATGTTACCCCCTTTACCCTTCCGACATACTTAGAGGTCCAGAAGAAGGCAGAAGTGGTGGAAAGGATGCATGCTCTGGGCGGAGTGTCACGAGAAGGGATCCAGCTGGGACCATCGAAGGGGAAGGTCGTCAGCACCAGGCCTCCAGCATCGGGACCCTCCAGGTTCCGACCCACAGGGAGCAGACCGCAGCAGTTTCAGTTTCGATCCCCTGGCCCACGTTCCTTCCCTTCAGGCTCGGGACCACGGTGCTTCATCTGCGGGAGCCCTGGACATCTCCGGAGTCAGTGCCCCGATCGGGTGCAGTACAGCAGTGGCAGTCATCCCCAGCATCCGCCGCAGCAGCAGTTTCTAGCCAGACCCTTCCGGCAGCAGCAGCAGGAACAGTGAGCTCCCGCTCCTCCGCAGGCAGACATAGGAGGAGGAGGCCGACCTCAGGGCGCTCCCCAGGGACCTCGACCAGGGCGTGGTCGGGGAGGTGTCCGACAGCCGAGGGGCAGGGGAGTTGGGCGTGGACAGCTACACGCCGCAGAGGCAACAGTTCCAACAGGGCCAGAGGTTATTCGAGGTACGATCAATGTGTTTAGCACTCTTTCTTATGCTTTGTTCGATACCGGAGCTTCACACTCCTTTGTTGCACCCAGTCTAGCCCGTGCCTTGGGTCTAGATGCCGAGAGACTTCCAGTGCCCCTGGTGTTGAGCACACCAGTTGGTGGTAAGACCGACTTGCTGTTCGTTTGTCGGGGATGTAGACTGATGTTAGGGCCACATCAGTCGGTTAGGGATCTCCTTCTGCTACAGATTCAGTCGTACGATGTCATCCTAGGCATCGACTGGCTATTTTCTGTGTGCGCCGTCATCGACTGTTTCCAAAGAAGGGTGGTGTTCTCAGGTTTGGACGGCCAGCGTGTTACCCTCACCGGCGAGCGGAGCTGTCCGAAGGGAAACAGGAGGGAGGAACCTATCCTCTCCTTGTTGACCGAACTGACGGTAGAATCAGTAGATGCAGAAATGGTGGAAGTGCCAGAGATCGTCCGTGAGTTTATGGACATCTTTCTTGAGGAGGTGACGACTCTACCCCCTCGATGTGATATCGAGTTCGGGATAGACATGCAGCCCGGCTCTCGTCCAATCTCGATGGCTCCTTACCGGATGGCACCTTCGGAGCTACGGGAGTTGCGGATACAGATTGACGATCTGATGAAGAGGGGTTATATTCGTCCAAGTGCGTCACCGTGGGGCGCTCCAGTCTTGTTCGCAAGGAAGGCGGATGGTGGCCTCAGGTTGTGCATCGACTACGGGAGGCTGAATCGGGTAACGATCAAGAATTGCTACCCTCTTCCGAGGATAGATGATCTTTTTGACCAGTTGAAAGGGGCAGGATGGTTCTCGAAGATCGACTTGCGGTCTGGGTACCACCAGCTGAGGGTGGAGGATAGCGACGTCCCGAAGACAGCGTTCAGGTGCAGGTATGGGCACTTCGAGTTCGTGGTCATGCCCTTTGGTGTTACGAACGCCCCGGCCATGTTCATGGGGCTTATGAACTCCATCTTTCGGGAGTACCTGGATCGGTTTGTGGTGGTATTCATCGACGATATCCTGATCTATTCAAGGTCAGAAAAGGACCATGCAGAGCACCTGAGGACAATTTTGGAAGTCCTTCGATAGCACCAGCTCTACGGGAAGTTGTCAAAGTGCAAGTTCTGGGCACGAGAAGTGCACTTACTCGGGCACGTAGTGTCTGAGCAGGGGGTAGCAGTCGACCCATCAAAGGTTGAGGCAGTTGTTTCTTGGGCAGCACCCAAGAATGTGGCGGAAGTCCAGAGTTTCCTCAGACTGGAAGGTTACTACCGGAGATTCGTACCCAACTTCTCCCGAGTAGCAGCCTTTTTGACGGCTTTGACCAAGAAGGACCAGGTTTTCGTGTGGAGCGAGAAATGCGAGTCGTCCTTCAGCTACCAAAAAGAAAAGCTGGTTAGTGCCCCAGTGTTGAGATTACCAGATGAAGGGATGGACTATGAGGTATTTTGTGATGCTTCAGGACAGGGCCTGGGATGCGTGTTGATGTAGCAACAAGGGGTGATCTCTTACGGGTCCAGGCAGCTACGCCCCCACGAGTGTAACTACGCCACCCATGACCTGGAGCTTGCAGCGGTCGTTTTTGCGCTAAAGTTATGGAGGCACTACCTCAACGGGGAATGCTTTTTGGTTTTCACAGATCACAAAAGCTTAAAGTATATCTTCTCCCAGCGGGACTTGAACTTGCGACAACGGAGATGGGTGGAGTTCCTCCAGGACTACGACTTTGAAATCTCTTATACTGAGGGCAAGGGAAATGTTGTGGCCGATGCCTTGAGCAGGAGGACGCAGAAGGATGCGGTCCAAGAGTCGGAAAATGCCTGGAAGGCAATGGAGGAGTTGGCTGCCTTACACCTGGATGCGAAGATGGATAGTGGCAGAGGCTGCCTATATCAGATGATAGTGCAGTCATCCCTGTTTCGACTAGTGGAGGAGTCTTAGTGGGGAGACCCCGAGTGCGAAGTGATGTGTGATCGGGTTGACCAGGGAGATGCTCCAAGAGAATGGACAGAGGACGGTCAGCACCGGATGCTTTTCCAGAAAAGGTTGTTTGTTCCAAGAGTAATGCGTGGCAAGGTTCTCAGTGAGTTCCACAACTCACCCCTAGCGGTGCACCCAGGAGTCACCAAGATGTACCAGGGGCTGAAAAGGCAGTTCTGGTGGCCCGGAGTTAAGCGAGCGGTGGCAGAATTTGTGGCTAAATGCTTAGTATGTCAGCTAGTGAAGGCTGAACACCGGGTTCCAGGCGGCCTACTGCAGCCTTTAGCTGTTCCCGAGTGGAAGTGGGACGACATCTCAATGGATTTCGTCACGGGACTACCCAAGGCCCAAGGAGGGTGCGACGCCATCTGGGTGGTGGTGGACAGGTTGACGAAATCGGCTCACTTTCTGGAAATCAGGGAGTCAAGTACTGTGGATGCTTTGGCACGAAAGTACGTGAATGAGGTGGTGCGGTTGCATGGAGTTCCGAGGTCTATAGTCTCGGATAGGGATGCACGGTTTACCTCGCGAATCTGGAGAGGATTGCAGCATGCGTTTCGCACCCAGTTATGCCTTAGCACTGCTTTCTATCCCCAGACAGATGGACAAATGGAGCGAACCATCCAGACCTTGGAGGATATGCTACGGGCATGTGTTCTGGACTCAGGAGAGTCATGGGTGCAATACTTGCCTCTAGTAGAGTTTTCCTACAATAATAGCTACTACTCTACCATCGGTATGGCCCCGTTTGAGGCCTTGTACGGGAGGCCATGCCGTTCACCTGTGTGTTGGACCGAAGTAGGAGAGGCAGACATCCTTGGCCCGGAGGTGGTGCAGAACACGACAGAGAATGTTCAGCTCATACAGGAAAGGATGAAGGCGGCCCAGGACCGGCAGAAGTCGTATACTGATACCAGGAGAAGGCCCTTGGAGTTTGAGGTTGGAGACCACGTGTTCTTGAAGGTCTCCCCGCGGCGTGGGCAACAGAGGTTCGGAAAGGGGGGTAAGCTTTCCCCCAGATTCGTCGGACCCTTCGAAGTGTTACAGCGGGTCGGCGAAGTGGCTTATCAGCTAGCATTACCTCCGCCGCTGCTAAGGATACATGATGTCTTTCATGTATCCTAGCTCCGTCGTTATCTGCACGATGATTCACACGTCCTTGATTGGGGTGAACTGGACATCGAGGACAACGTAACCTTTGTGGAAAAACCATTGATGATCGAGGATCACAAGGAGAAGGTGCTTCGTGGGCGAGCTATCCCCTTGGTTCGTGTGTTGTGGAGACATGGCGGGCTCGAAGAGAGTACGTGGGAGAGGGAAGCACAGATGCGTGCCCAATACCACGAGTTGTTTTGAGCTTTGTTCCTTTTGTACCTATTGTGGTAGAACGTTTGACTTTTGGCTATGAAATGTATTGGTTTATTTCCTCTGTTGTGTGTGAAAATCCCCAGCTAAAGGGAATAGGGAACCCGACCCCTAATCAAGACGCATTAAGGTGGATGCGATTGAACCCGTGCGGGCGAGTCAGTTCTGCCCAAAGCGGATAATATCTTGAAATGGGGGAGGGAAACTCCTCAAACCCACATGACCGGGCGGTTTGGCGTGGTATGTTGCTTAGTTCTTGACAGGGGAGTGTTTTTAGTTAGCAGAGGTTCACTCCTAAGAGGTATCTTTCGAAGATGGTTGTTCGGACCCTCTCTTTCCTTCTGGTTTGTTGTGATTCTCGAGGACGAGAATCGTTTAAGAGGTATCTGATGTGGTGACCCAGACCCCCCTTGGTCCCTTCCTTTTCCAAAATCTGGATCCTTAAGGGGTACCGATCGGTGCGACCGATCGGCGGAACCGGCCGACATCACCCGGCCTTGCCAAGTTGTTCCAGTAACGCGCACAAAAGTTTTAATTAGATACTGAATCGACTCATGAGTCAGTTTAAACCACTCAGCACCTTTAATGATGAGTCAAGCCGCGTGGTCAACCCATGACTTCCACGTCTTACGCGGTTTCACGTTTTCACCTCAACCGTCCCCAGATCTTATAAATTAAGGGTTAGGTCGTGGTTTCCCCCTTCTTCGATCGTGGCTCTTCTGATGCATCGGGACCGCCACATCGTTATCTATAAAGTTCCGCGCGCCTGGCCTAAACGTCGATCATCTATCAACAAGTAGGGAATTTCTCTCGTCTCTCACTTTTGTGTATCATGCGGGGTGGGCGTTATTTTTGTTCCTATGGAATTGGTTGAACCAAACCTTAATGAAGATAATAAACGATGTTCTAAAGAAAGAAGGGGAAGGGGTTGTGATCGTTGTTTATGCTTTATCTTGTGATCATCTTTTTTGTTGTGATGGTTTATGTTTTCTGAAAATTGAGGCCGTTGGTGGTCGTTGTATGTGCGCTGATGAATCCCCTCGTGATGTTTTAAATGGGTCGCTGAAATTGTGAACTCCTGCTGTGAAATTGGTTAATCACGTATATCCGGCTGAATAATTGAATGCACCAGGATCAACCCTTCTGTGATAACTCCCGGTTAGAACATATGGAATTTGAAATCATGGAGTGTGTTAAGTCATTTAAATCTGAAAATCCCTGACTTGTGTTGGTAGTGGTAGTTGGTTGTTTTCCTTTCAGGCCGATTGCTGGAAATGTGGGAGGGGATGGGATCCCCTGTTTTTTTATACTCTCAGTGGTTGTGTGAATTTGGGGTATGGGATCTCCTGTTGGTATGGATTCGGTGGTCGTGGGTTTTAAATATGAGTGGTTACTTGTTGATATCACAAATTGGGGAGAGATCCTCTGTTAACAGAACCAGGTGTGAGTGTTTTGGTTGATCCTTTCTTTTGACGCTTTCCTTGGTTATGCTTATGGTAGTTGCCCAGTAGTGCTTAAAATTTATTGAACATTTGACTGAATGTGAAACAAGAATGGGACAAATGGTTTCGTGGGCAAGGGTCGTGAACTGTGACTCGGACGCAGTGGTGTTGTTTCCTGTAGGTTGGCTAGGAAAAACCTAAGCTTTTGGGTGAGTGTTTGTTACCTATATCTATACTTTTAGCTTTGTGTTTCTTATTCACGCCCCACCCAAGTTGAGCACTCAGTGCCGAACACCCCCATTTATGGGGGAAGGGTGTTTTTCCCAACACTATTCTTAGTGGCTGGTTATTAGCTCCTTTTCTGCTCCCTTTCCTGGATAGCCCAAGTATCTTCGGGCAGGCTGTGATGACCTGAAGTCCATTATTAGCCCAAGAACCATCGGGCGGGGCGTTGTGGTGGTTGGCCAGGTGTGTGCTGCAGGTGGTTTCCCATGTGTCTTCGGGATGAGGCCCAGGTGTCTTCGGGCGTGGCAGTGGATCCTTTAGCCCAGGTGTCTTCGGGCGTGGCGGTGGTTGTTCTGGCCTAGGTGTTTGCAGGCATGGTTACATGTGACAATTGTGGCCCAGGTGTGTGCGGGCGGGATTCAGCAGTGGGACTGCGTGTGGTTGTGGCCCAGGTGTGTGCGGGCAGGATTCAGCAGTGGGATTGCGTGTGGTTGTGGCCCAGGTGTGTGCGGGCGGGTGTGGCAGTGGGACTGCGGTGAGAATGGCGGGATTGGTCCGATGCATAGGATGTCTCAATAACTAGTGGGAAAGTGGCGCGGGGTACCCAAACATAGATGTGCTCTTATTATATATATTACTTGACTTGCGTTATTTTGGGAGTGAGCCTTGGTGAGGCCTGGGATGGATAGTTTGCCTTGTTAGGTGTTTGGTTTACTCTTTCTCTCACGGGACTTTAGTACGTTCCCCCACTTGTTCACGAGAGTCTTGGTTTTCCCTACTGAGTGTACTTGTATACTCACCCTACGTTTACTTTCAGGTTTCCAGGAGGACTACCAGGGCTGTGCGGGACCCTACTAGTCAGACAGTTGGAGTGGTTGCTGTTTTCGTACCTTTGTTTTCTTTTGGTATTGTACCTTGAGCCTCTTTTTGTACATGCACCTTGTTGTAAACTGTTTAAACATGCATGGGGGCTTTGTTTGGGTTTATTTATTTACACCTATTTCATTCCCTTTTTGGGTGGTTGACTTGTCCTATTTCCTGATCCTGAAAAATAAAAAGGGTAATGCCTTCCATTTGCGAGAATTTTCTATACCCTTGGTGCTAGTCGCCACTCCGGGACCTATTGAAGGCGGGTTTCGAGGGTCATTATCTCTCCTTCAACTTAAAGAAGGACGGGCCTGGAAAACTGCTGACCCTTCCCTCCTTTTGGTGAAGGCGGGTCGTGAAACTAAGTTAATTTTGATATACCAAATCCAAATATGAAGTCAATTGTGAAAAATAAAATTTATATAATTATAAAAAATTGGTATTACTATTTTTAATGGATAGTTTGAGTGGTCGTGTTGTGCTAGAACTCAATGTTGTGTATAGTGGAAGATATTGCATTATTTTAAAAGAAGCATATCGTAGAAACTTGGCTTGTTACAAGTAACATGAATTATGGAATGATAATAATGTATAATAAAAATTGTATCACATGGTGATGGTTATTTCTAAAATGTAAATACTAATTTTGATCGTAGGAAATTAATGACTAGATAGATTATTCCTAAAGGGTGTGAATCTTATATGGATGATCAATGAAAGGTAATTAGAATAATGTTAGTGAATTTTTACTGAATTAATTAACATGATAAAAATGTAAAAATAATATAATTAAATTAATGTAGATCCATTAATGTGTATTGTATTATAATATATCTAATCCCTAATAGTGGTATACGTGTGTCTGAGTAATGATTTATGTAGTTGATCCCAATATTAGGTTAGTCCAATAGTTTTCTTGGGTGATATAATATATTATATAAATTTAATGAAATCATATACTACCCCACTTATGTCAGTTAAGATGATCAAATCTAGTGGACTCTATAATGGTGTATTCCCCAACATATTCTTCAATATAGAAGGATATATACCTACCCCCTTTAGCCTCACTAAATTCTCTTCGGTGTAATATGTTTTGCAATAGGCATTAGATAGTATTCCCATATTACATAATATAGAGTTATACTGAAGTTATGTTATTTAACAAATATGTATCTCAAAATGTAGTAACAAAATGATTTTTAAACGAATGACATTTATACATTTTTATGGATTTAGTTACCTTATATGGTGTATGGGTTGTGATGGCTCGAGGATTAATACACAGTACGTAATTCATTTCAAAAAAGAATCTGATGATTCCTATAAAATACATTGTATATATATAGAGAAGTATATGGAATGAAGATTATTTTGGATACACAAGATGAATGTTTAGATACATTATTCTATGTGTATTTAGGACATATTACCTTGGGTGTGAGATGGATCATGACCTAGGTCATTGGGGTACAGTTAAAATCAATTGGCAAAGTGGTAGCTAGGTACCCTTGTAAAATTATTATTATTTTTATTATATCTGATCTCACATGTATGTGTTTCTTGAAGATATAAAACCATTGTGAAGTGGGGAACATATTATACTTATTTATGGGATGAGTAAGAATAAATTATTGATTATTGGGATTTAGAATTCATTCTTTATAATTTTCATTAGAGGCCTTGGGTAGTATCCAATTGAGTAAAATAATATGGTCTACCTATGTATAGATAAATGTTTTTTGTTATTTAATGTTAGGCTAGAGATATGTCTTGATTTTACTATAACTTTGGTATTCAAGATTAGTTGGCTATAATTTTTTTCAATTTTTATGAACTTATTGTTTCATTTCATGTTATCTTATACTTGTATGACATTACATGTGTTCACATAAAATTCATTATTATACATGAGATTGATTTTATTTGTGAATAATTATTATCTATATCATTCTGATGTTCCAATTAATGGGTAATTACTCCTACAATATGTCTATTTTAACCTTGGTTCTTGTTGCCAAACTGTGGCCTAATAATGGATGGACTGAAAAGCTCACCATCTCAATTTATACATTGATAGTCTTTGTGGGGAACTATTTATGGGATATGGGGTCATGACATCATCATTGAAGATTATCATATGTATCTAATTTTCTATTAATTTTAATTAAAATTGGGTTTTTGATATCAGAATAGTTTATAAAATGGTTTCATTTTATCAGTTTCAATAAATGTGTTAAATGGTATTTTTTCTATCATAATAATCCCTATATAGTGGTGAACCCACATTGGTTATTTTTATACAACTTATTATGGAAATATAGACCCATGTAAATTGTGATCAAATTGATAGGGTCCATAAATTTCATAATATAATTGTTTAGATTAGGTTAAAGTTATTGAATATTGAGTTGAACTAATATAAAACTAGGATAATGACATTTATTTCTATTCATTTCATATCCATGGTACATTTTTAGGATATTTTTTATTAAAAAGTTACCATTTAATCCTTCTTGTTAGTAGATGAAGTGTAGTTCATCTTATTACAATATTTAAAAATTTCAAAATATTATCAAAAATATGTTTTTATGTTAATCAATCCATCAAATAAATAATAAGGTAGTATCTCCAACTACATATTGAATTTAATGATATATTTTGTAGGGTTCGTTTTCAATATATAATTTTAACCCAATTTATCTTATATTTATTATGGGTATAATGAAACTTATTGATCATTTTTATGATTCCCGTGTTCATTATTGAACTCCACAGGATAACTCCACATTTCTCAGCAACTATTTCACCTCCAATAACATTGAACCACAATGAAATCATAGGAATTGATAAGGGAACTCACATTCAATTATTAAAATTTTATATCATTCTTATATGATCGATTAACTACATCTTATTAAATCATTGTGGCATTTTTTTAATAGTTTATTTTTTTATATTCCCTCAACAGTTAAGGTGTAAATATTGAATTTTAATAACATCAATAATTTTATATTTTTAGAGATACTGTATTTAAATATATTTCTAGATGAAAAATAATTATGTTAAAAAAAATTTATTCAATATAAAGAAATAATTATAAATTCATTAAATAATTTGTAATAATAATTTCATGATATATTAGCATATATATAAAAATTCACCTAATGGAGTATCCATATCTCACTAAGGTTATAGAATAAACTCTCACAATCATTGTTTTTAAAATTTTATCTTTTATAGAATTCCATTGAATGTCTATGTTTATTGGATAAACCAATAAATTATGAACATGATGATAATATTAGTGGTATAGACCATAAAATTATTGATTTTATATCATTATTAATGAAACACATATAATAATAAAATTTTAAATTATCATATAGAAATATAGATATATTTATTTTTAATTTTTATCATTACCATTTATTAGAAAATAAAATAAAATTATTGATTTTAATTCTCTTTAATCACTTGTGTATCTTTTACAGTTTAATATATTTATTTTCAACCAATAAATGAATTTATCACCATGAATTGATTCTTCACTACATTGGGTTTATCCATTAATTAATAAATTTGGTTTCAACCCCTTAACCTTTTTCATACCATCACCATCAATATTTTCTTTCTCTAATCACGAATGTCTCTAATTATAAATTTTCATCCAACATCAATTACTCATTTTTTTTATTTGGTTACTTTTTCCATTTTCCCTTTTTTTGGATATTTTCTATTTTTGGTTGTTGCAATTTTCATCATCTATTAGTATACCCTGTGGTGTGTTAAAATGAATCTTCATATCTGAATAATTCTAATATATTTAAATATGAATAGTCATTGGTGGTTGGGGTGTGCTTTTATTTTCCACATTTATCTAATGCTTTTTCAATTAGGGGGTTTCTATCTGTGATAATGTTCTATTTGAGTAATTAATGGATATTTTTAAAGAGGAACATCATATTTAACAGATTGTATAATATGAGAAAACCAATTTTAAAAGATAATATACCAAATCAAGATTTAACTATATATTTCATTTTAAATATACTCAACCTCTTGGATATCTTTCTATTCATACAATGCTTGGTTTAATGAATTGTGACACACTATTAAAATATTAGTATATATGCATGACCATTATAACCTAGCCATTAAGTTGGAAGGTTAGAATTGGAATATCTATATAAAAGATATATATTTTTTACTAATGTATAATATAAATTATATGGATATATACTAATTATAAATAAAATAACAAATATTTCATAGAAAAATAAATTTCTTCCCATGAAAATTATTTTTCAAATATATGGTATTATCACATGTTGCACATAAATTTTAAAATCAAATTTTTACACATTTAGAAAAATAAATATTTCCAAAAGGCATGTAATTTTAAAAATTATGTTACATCAAAAAAATTAATCCCTTTTTTCAAATATAACTTTAAATACATTCAATGGGTGATGTTTTATGATTTTTTTGAATATACAAATTTTTTTATTAATTGTTACAGATACTGATTTTTATTGGCTAATTATTTTTCATTTAAATTTTTTATAATGTTCAATTGTATTAAAAATTATATATGATTAAAAAATAGTTTATTTATAGAAAAATTTATCTATTTAATGTTATTATAGTCAGTTCCATATTTAATTATGACAAAATAAATTTTTAATATATAGAAAGATTTTTATTGTAAACCTGAATTTATAGTCATTTGTGGAATTAATTTAAAATTGGAATCAACCAAAAATATAAATTTAATTAATAAATATTTATTAAATGTTTGGAATCATCAAAATTATACTATCACATAACATCAAAATAATTTTTCACTATAATGAATAGGTAAAATATAAAAAACTAATTTTCATGATTATGGTATAATGTGTTTAACATGCCATTAAGCTAAGAAAACAAGGGTAAATAAAGACCAAAATATTTAAAAACATTATGGTAATATTTTACCATTATAACTTCTAATTTTTTATAATGTTTTATTTTTAATGGATTTTTTCTTGTGAAAAACAACAGTTTTAATTTTTAATAATATAACATCATTTTTGGACTCTCCCACATATAAAATGTCTCCCCTCTATTCTTTTATTTACAGTTCCAAACCAATTTTATTTGAAATATATATTCCCAAATGTATGACATAAAAATCTATCATAAACTATAGGTATAATTTTTATAGAGATGCCTACCTATGATGTCATTAGGTAGGAACCTAATGTGGACCTCTGAATAAGAATAAAATTTATAAATGTCCGCATTTGTTTTATTTATTCATCCACATACTTCAAACCATATTAAAATAGTCTAGTATTATAATATTATTATATAATATATACTGATATTTTATTAAGTGAATTTCAGTACCCATATCATTCTCCACTTCCATCAAATACGAAATGAAACCATAGATCATGTGTATGGATGATTATTTTCCCACAAACCTAAAAAATTTATTTCCCATCCCAACAATCAATGATCTATATAATGATATATTTAAAATATTAAAATTATATTTATTCCAATATTATACATAGTGATTTATTATATTACATATAATTTCTTTATTCACATTTTATGGTGTTTATGACAACATCCCTTGAATGTGCGGTGGACTACAATCCTATAATGCGATGTGATTTGTCTTTATTTTATGCTTTACATAGAATGTATTTAGGACAAAAAAAATTAATAAATATTATATTTATGTACTATAAAACATATATAAATATAATATGATATCTATCCAATAATAGTTAAATATTTTGGAATATAAAAAAAATTAACTTGTGTGTACATGTGGACTACTGCCACTATATAGTGATATGAAATGTCTTTCATTTTATTTTAAAATTTATGGTAATGATGAGTTATATGATTAATATAAATTCAATATATAAAATATTAATAATTATTAGATATTTTATTTCTATTAACTCTGTTTTTATTTCATCTGTCGAGAAAATTGAAACTACATTAAATTCTATGTGTGGGATACCTTCACCATGAACGGTGAAATTCATTTTTATATTTATATTTTATAGATTAATATAAATACATATATAATTAATATATATTACTTTTTAATATTTTTAAAAATTTATACTATTTAGTGTTGATAATTAGTAAATCAGTGAAACTATCAAACTAAATCATATTTGAGAAAAAATGTAATTATCACATGAAACATAGATCTTATCAATGAATTATAAATATAAGGGTCATAAAGACTATAGGTAAATAATATATGGAGTGATATATATATATATATGTTTGTATGGTTATATATTCTATTTAATATTAATATTTATTTATTTAATAATAGGTATGGAAATTTATATAGGAATTTATAAAATTGGTAAGGGTTCCTCTTTACTATTATACATCCATAAGAAGCATTCCATATACATAATTAATTATTATTTTTCGGTGTATAATTTCATTTTGATATATTGAATCATTAATACCAATATTTTAATGTTATATAATGTTTCATTTGAATTAATTTATTTCATATGTACTATTATTTAATATATACCAATGTATAAATGTTTATTTTAAAATCTCATCATTTAATGTGAATAAATATGAATAAATTTATGATGAATACATATTATAATATATCACTCATGGAAATTATTAATTTTCATATACATTGTATTTTCATGAATATTCTATGTAATTATACCATTCTACTCTCTTTGGAAGATAGAATTATTATGAAAAATAATATTCACTTCTTTTTGCGGTTGAAAATCCATTTCCCTTACATGTCCATGTTTTATAATATTGATTTCAAAATTGATTTAAATTTTAATAAATTATTACTGAAATATTTTTAGACATTTTTTATTTTTTTCCAAATTTTTTAAAATGAATCTTCATGTCATTTTCAAAACACGACACATATGTCGGTTTTTGAAAATTTTTAAGGAATTATTGTTTTAACATGTATAAAATGTAAGGAATTTACCTCCATCATGACCATGAAATTTCTTAATTATGAATTTATATATTTCCATTCTTATCTTCAAATAATATTTTTAGATTATGTATTCAAGTAATATTTTTAAAATTATTTTCAATATGAAAATGATATTTTCCTCAAAAAAGTATTAATGACATTTTTATGGTATTTTTTTATCAAGGAAATCAACCCTTTATTTTTGTTATAGTCCATAGGTATTAAGATGTATTCTTATCTTCTATTTTTTCATAATGATTTTTTATTATTTTAAATAAAATTTACTATATTGATACCATTCTCAATGTCACTCTGAATGTTTTATTTTTAATAATAATTTTTAGGGAATGTATAAACATTAAATACGCAAATATTTCATTATGAATGTTTAAGTTGAATATTTATCACACCTTATACATGAGGAATTCACTGAACTTATTATATGATGGGTGGGTCCTAACAAAGCGCCTTAATGCATCGATCGGTCTCATGAGAAAACTATCTTAGGCTTTTATTTGAGGCCTTAACCATTTATGAAAGATGCCGTGACACAAAGAATTGATGGTTTTGTTATGATATATCGAAATATAAATTTACCCATTTTGATATTAGTTATTTATGTCCATATAATTATTTAATTTCATATAATATTCATCGAAATTTTTCAAACTCATTTGATTATTTATATAGTGTTATTTGATTTCCATTTATCCCTTATATATTATGATGAATTAATTGTCAAAATATATTGTTTATTTTAGTTAATTGCCTCAAAATGTTGAATATAATTATTTATAAATAATTAAATATACTTCCAAAAATACAATTACTAATTGTATGATCCCACTTCATTATTTGGTTTTATTTTCTTCATTATAAAATTATGTGTTTTATAATTTATATACATATATTCACTATGATAAAATATGGAATTCCCAATGAAAAATCATTGTGAATTTTTTATTTTTAATATTCATGTTAATTAGAATTATTTATCTATTCTTTCCTTGTATACTAAAATCCCTGGCCACTTGTGATTGGATAACAATTATCATTTCCCAATAAAAACATTTAACACTAATTTTTGGATACTAGGGGTGTGGTATATAAAGTTCATATAATCTTGGTTTGTGTAGAAGACACAATGAACTATATACTAAATAACAGAGATTATGGAACATGCCTATAATATTGAATTTTGGTACAATTAAATAAGTTCATACTATTTTTTTTATTGTAGATATTATGTGGGTTTTCCTAGCAATACATTATTATCTACATAAAATAAGTCGACGTGGTTCTAGAAAAGATGTACCTAAGGGTAAAAACATAAAAAAAATGGTGTGTTAGTCTTGACTAAAGTGTTACATGGTACAAAATAATGGATCATACAATGTTCATGTTTAAAAATTCTATTGGTATTATCATGTTTTAATTCAAATTTTCATTATAAGACACTATAAAGGATTTGAAATTTTTTAATGAATTGAAATCATAACCAATGAAACAATATTTATTCCATGAAAATTATCCATTAGTAAATATTTAATTTATATTATGTGTTTAACAATTTTAAGAATTGTAAATATATTTTATGAATATCATTGTCTACTATAGTGTATTGCATTATTTATGAATGAAAAATAGTGGAAGGATTGGGATTTTTATCAATCAATGTTCTCCATGTAGGGATTTATCTCTTTCAAAATATAATTAATTTGGAGAAACCACTATATATTGAAAATATTATATTATAATAATATTGTGCTAGTAGGATCAGGTTATGATAAATAAAATTTCCCTTAGAGAGTATTATACTGATCCCAAAAAAAGGTTTAACAATTTTAAAACATTTTCTTCATCAAATACCATCATTATTTAATGGGTCTATGAATCAAATAATAGATAAGAATTTGATATATTACATAGAGAATATTTTATCACTTTAGATGGAATTTATATGAAGATATTTCTGAATGTATTTTGTCATCAATTGAGGGATGTTGGTAAAATGGTGTTCATTGATTAAAAACACATAGGATGAATTAAATATATAAAATATTTAATGAAATTATTTTTAATGTGATAGTCTTTGAAAAAAAAATTATTCTATTGAAATGAGTGGTTATTGAGTTAAAATTTATGAATATAGGGAAAAAGGTACATATAAATGTATATATGTATAATCCCACAATATAATGATATAAAGGAACATGATAGACTATGTATGTGGTCCCCATAAAATGATCGACCTTTTATTTGTATGGAATAGTATAATTTTTTGGAATGTACTATTATCCCATAATTGTTTTTATATCTATACATAATAGTATTTTGTATATTGGTAGATACTGAATTCTCCATGTATTATTTCTTCAATGGTAAGAATTTGAATTAGAGGATGGTATAAAATAGCTAGATATAAGGAAGAAAGAAAAGTTGGATTTATTATGACCATATCGATAAGGAAGATTTCCATATTAAAGAACTGTTATTTGTTGTCAAGGTTGATTGAGAGGTAATGAAATCACCTCACATTATAGAAGTTCATGGTTGTAATGACTTTCATATTCAGGAAATATGAATCACAATTCATAAGAAGGTCTATTTTATTTACAAGTAAACATGTTTCTAGAAGACAAGGATGTTGAAATACATTCTATAGTAAATATGGGGATTTTAAAGATGATATATTAATGTTTCAATATCATGATAGTTGGGGTTCTAGATTAAAAAATAGTGTTATTTTTCATTGATGAAATTTGTAAAAAAAAATCCGAGGATTTAATGATATATCAATTTTTATATTGATAAATCTATATTATTGTGAATCAGTATGGTTGGGGTTTCTGATGTATAATTTTAAGGTGGATTTATTCCACAATTAATTCCAAATTAATGGGGTAATAAATATGGAGGAAGAGGATAGCATCCCTAAAGGTTGTTTTCAAGGAATTAATCTATATAAAAATGGCAATTGTCGGGGTTTTTTGAAGTATGAGATTATATTTTCAAATCTGTGGAGAATTTAGAATTGTGATGGTAATATCTACGATTGCAAGGAGTGGGGAATCACGAGTGTGTGATGGTTTGATGATAATCATGGAATAAATGAAAGATATCAATAAAATATCATTAATGGAAAAGCGAACTGAATATATTTTTAGATGATATGAAAAATTTTCTAGAGGTGGGGTAGAATTGCGAATGGTAAAAACTATAAATATGAGGTGACCCCCGCATATTTCTGAATAAAAATAATGAGATTAAATCAGAAATTGATCTAATTTCAAAGAGGTAGTGGAGATCCACAAAGATGGATTCATATTTGATTTTTTTCTTCGTGATAGAATACTAATTTTGACACATTCCAATGATTCTATATAATGTGAGATTCATAGTGATTTTATATTCCATGATGACTCACTATTAATCATGAATGATGTTTGTTTTAATAAGTTAGTTTTCATTGTGATGGTGGTGATCTTATTTAGGGAGATTTAGGGACATTAATTTTTGGATATATAATTTATGTCAATAGAGAATTAAATGAAAATATAATCAAGTATAAGGGAAGATGGAAATTATACTGGGGTGTCAAACTGAGTATCCTAAAGAAGTCCAAGATGTTCTTAAATTCTTCTAGGTAAAAATGTGAATAATTTTTTGTATAGATCAAATTTATGATAGTTGATCAAGTGGAAATAAGACATTGTATTGAATCATTTTGTTCTGGAAGAGTCACACACAGAATTAGATTATTTTTATAGTGATATAAGATGGTATCAAAATATCCTACTTCTTGTTTTATGAACGAAATGATATTTTTCATGTTGATTGTAAGGAATTGGATTATTTCTAACCCATAGCTGGGATGTGGAAACTCTTTTTGTGTATTGAACCTTATAAATTTTATTTTTCTTATGGATGTGTGTTGGAATTATGTTTAGAAATGAATGAATTTTTTAATAGGAGGTGAAGGTTGTTTCATATGTAAGGAAAATAAATGGAATAATGATATCACTAATTCCACAATACCCTTATTAGTGATACCTAGATCCTGATAGAGAAACATTGATTGGTATCATAGGTGAAGGTTCCCTTCATTTATACATTTTTGATCTTTTGAATGGATGTTATAATGAAGATTATAAATTTTGGGAATAGTATGGGGGTTTTGATATTTTCCTAAATTAATTATCATATATGAAAATATGGATTGATTTTTTTATCTTTTATATCTTGGGAATGATATTCATGAGTCTACAATATATGTATTTCCTACTATTTATGACATGGTTTCTCTTACACGTGTTGAAAAAAAAATAATAAGAATGACAAAAGAGCTAAAAATGCATTACACTTATATTTATATAAAAGTATTTATTAAGAGTGAAAGGTGTTCCCAGAGTTAAATGTTTCTATAATAAGCTAAAAAAATCTATCAAGGAAATAAATAACTGAAAAATGAAAAACTAAAAAACATGAGGCTAAAGTATGAAGGATTGAATATGGGAAAATATGAATTTATTGTGGACTTTATTACCAGGGTAAATGACATTTTCATCACTATCGTATTTCTTGGTGAAAATTTGATGGATTCTATAGTTGTTGAAAAGGTTCATAGAATTATTCCTGACAAGTTTGATTATAAATTTTCCTTATTATAAAACATGGAAGATGATTCATTATCTACGGATTATTTGGAAAGAACTATCATTAATTATGAAACTAGAATGAATAATATTATTTGGAAAAAATAAAAATTAGATAAGGAAATTTCATTTATAAATATTAGAAATGAAAAGTCTAGGAAGGTTCATGAGGATGATGATGTGGCATACTATGACTCTGAAAATGATGTATGTAAAAATCGTGATGATATTTTATCCTTGTTTTTTAAATATGTGAGAAGAGGAATAAGTAAATATAAAGGGAAACCTCCTTTCATGTATTTTAATGTTGAGTAGTTTAGATATTTTCATCTAATATCCATCAATGAATGAAAAAATAAGACAATGATGAAGAAAAGTAAATACCTTGTATGAAATAAAAAAAATATGGGTTATAGAGAAAAATGAATTTCTAAAGGGAGTGATAAAATGTTCTTAAAATATAAAAGAATAAATTTTATTTCTAATTATAATGAAAAAGAAGATACTGAAGTTGAATATGAAAAATATAAGGCTGAGAATGCTATATAGAATTCTATTATAGCACCACTGAATAATGAAGATTTTGGGATAAGTAGTTCTAAAGATGAAGAAACAAAACCTGAATCTTATCTGATTGTTGACCTGAAAGAATTTCTAAGAAATAATATAAGGCTGGCAAAGGAAAACATAAATTTTATAAATAATGATCCATCAATAAACAATTTAAAATTAATTACTAATTATAAAATCAAAATGGTCAAATAAATTTACCATATGAATAATTTTTAGAAGAATGAAAATATTCATATTTAATATATAGAAGGTTAAAGGAATTAAAAATTAAAAGAGAAAGACCATTAAAAATTTATTATAAATTTAAAAAAAGTAGTAAATTTTTTGAGAACACTAATTCAGATTATAGTGAATGTTCATGTAAGGAATAACAATTAAAGGATCAACAATTTTTACCTTCAATGATTAATAAGAATGCTCAAATTTATTCTGAGAAGAAGAAATATGAGAAATTTATTTATGTTTCCAAAATTAATAGTACTAAAATTGTAGAAGATTATAAAAATACTATGTATATAAATTTTATAATTAAATATGGTTCTATAATTTCTATATTAAAATTTGAACTGAATAATATAGATTTTTTTGAATAATTAATTATTGATGGTCAACAATGATTTTTTACTATAGTTAAGGAGAATCATACTCACAAAAATGGACTTTCCAAAAATGTCAGGGGAAAAATACTCTTATAAAAACAATCTTTTTATTGTTATGGATTAAATTTTATGTAAAATATTTATTCATTAAACTAAAAAAATATATCATATTAAATAGTTTATTGAACGCATGGTTTGAGGTGGAGTCAATCCACCCAAAATAAGATGTTTGAGAAGGTTGTATGGATGAAATCATAGAAAGTAAATCTAACAGTTGGGAATATGGTCCATCTACTAATAAATGGTTCTAATATATGTGAAAAACCATGAAATCTTGTTAATCATTTCCTTTTTTCTTATTATCACAATAAATGTATCTATACAATTATCAATATACGGAGGTGGTGAATTAAGTTGATGAAGAAAATTCCAATATTGTTAAAACCCATTTGAATACAATAAATGTAGAACCACGTTGGATTCATGATCATGGGTGTTCTTCTAATATGATATGAGAATTAATGTTTTTTAATAATGGGAAATTCTTTATAGAAGGAATGGTGACCTTTGGAAATGATGAATCTCATTGAATCAATGTTGTTGGATCAGACATCATTGGGAACAAAGATGAAATCCAAGAAAAAATTATATGTGGATGAGTTAAAAAACAAAAAATTTTTTGATTAAATTTTTTTTGATGATGGTGAAAAATTTATATCCTAAAAAGTATGGTATTGTAGTTAAAAGTGACAAATGTGGAATTATAGCTACTATTTTCTGACATACAATGGGAAAATTGTCCCAAATTATTGAAAATTAAAACTCTTGTAACATTGGTATGGTGGAAGAAAATCAATTATAATATAAAAGACAATAACACTTGGGTCAGAAAAACATGATTATGATATCATATTTTGAAGAAGTCTGAGAGATTCCAGATATCTCAAAAAGAATCTATTGGTGTTTCATATTTTTGAAAAAACGAATTATTACAAATTATACACAAAACAATGTTCACATTTGTTCAAAATGACCCAAGGACCATATTTGTTTTAATATATATGGCCCAATGAGAAAACATTAGAAATGTGTACAAGTAGTTCCCCATTTTCACTGATTACATTACATGAATTGCTAGTGTTATGTATAAGAAGCATAAGAATGCTGCTTTGAAAATTTTTAATAGTTTCAGGAGAAAATAAACAAAGAAATATAAATATTATTGAATAAATTGAGAACTAATAATGTTGGGGAGTATAAAAATGAAAAAATTTAAATTATCACAAGATTTATGTTATTTATCATGATTTTAGACCACCATACACTCCTCAATAAATGCTGATATTTGATGAATGAATAGAAGTATTGTGCAAATGGGTAGAACAATGTATCTTTAGTATGGTTTTTCTCGTTACTATTGGAGGCAAGCCATGAGTAATGTTGTTTGTATTCAAAACTATTGTCTCTGTATTCTTTTTTCTTATATTCAACTATATGAAAAATTTATATTAAAAACACTATGTTTGAAACACTTATGTGTTTTTGGGTGTCCCATATTCATATAGAATAATGGTGCAATCCTTTTAATGTTTTACCATGTAGGTGAAGTTTAACTTTTATTGGATATTATTTGGAAAGAAAAGGATATAGATATTTCTAAAATGAGTCTAAAAGAATAGTCAATTTTTCTGATGTTAATGTTGTTGAATATAATGAGGAAGAATGAAATACCTAATATAATATTTAAGTTGATCCTGATAATGAATGTTTTGTGAAATTAATTATAATGTTTATGACATTATTAATTATACTCTAGAATATTAATCAGACTCAACAATTTCAAATGATATTGTGGAAAACCAAATAACTCATCATTGTATGTGAAAGAAAATGTAGAAATATAACATTATTTTATATCAATATTAAAATGGTCAAATAAGATTAATTTCAGTAGTTCTTACACAAACTTATTTGTATTTAAAACTATTGACATATGTTGTGAATTAGTATTTTCAGAATCTGGATTCTTCTCAACATACGAACAATGAGCTTGATTAGATAAAAAAAATGATACATGGGAACTCATAACCAAGTATGATAACCTAAAATTTATTGGTAATGGGTTTTCTCGAACAAAATGAATGAAAAATAAGATTTGATAATTAATTATGTTATATTAGTGAGAAAATGTTACTCAAAAATTGAAGGTGTTAAATCTGATGTGACACTTTTTATTGTGGAAAGGATAGAAACAATCAAAATATTTCATGATATTATTGCTCAATAATGGTACAAAATTTTCAAATGGAATTGAATTCTACATTCCTAAAAGGGGATCTTGGTTAAGATGTTTAAATTGAACAACAATGTAGCTTTTTTAGAAAACATTAATTTATGTGTACAAGTTGTAGAAATCATTGTATGGGATATAATATGCCATGAGGGAATGGTAATCCAAATTGGATAATTTCATAAGGATGATGTATATTATTAATGTAATAAATAATATAAATATTAACATAACCAAAATTCATGTTTTTTATCTATTTGTAATTGTTTACATTGATTAAAATATTTTTTCATGAAATGGGGATATATCCTAGGAAGGATTTTCTAAAGAGATGAAAATGTACTTCGTGAATTGCATGTTGGGTGAAATGAAATACTTTATTAGGTTACAAATTTTACAAGTGAAGAAATACATTTTTATTTCATGAGTAAAGAATTCTATGAATTTTTTTTGAAGTTTTGCATGAAAAATTGGACACCAGTTTCCACACCAAATTCATTGTGAACCACATTTCCTAAACATGATAAAGATAAATAAGTTGATTATAAATAGTTAAAAAATGGAGGTTTTTTAGTTTTGACTGCATCAAGACTAGACATTGTTTACATTGTTACCCTATGTGCAAGATTTCATAGTTCTCATAAAGAGTCACATTTAATTTCTAGAAAATTAATCCTTAGTTATATCTAAGCCACAACATATTTTATAATAAATTATGATCTCATATAATCGTATCACCTTGATTAGGTATTCAGGAGTCGTTTATACTGGAAATGTTAATGATATATGTTCCATAATTGGTGTAGTTTTCATTCTATATTAAAGTTGTGGTCATTGTAATTAATGTAAATATAATTTATTAACCCTTATATAGCCCACTTCTAAATTTTATTCTTCTACTAAAGATGATACCCAACATATGAGGATGAAATCTAACTTGGAATACAAACTTTTTTATATAAAGTTTCCCTTTCTCATAATATTTGAAAATAACTATGCAATCAATATTATAATTAATCTAGTACATAATTCTCATTCATAAAATATTTACAAAATGTAACACTTCATCAAAGAGATTATGAAGAAGAATGAATTAAGGCTGTAGTATATTCCCACATTGTAGCATGTTTATGAAATATTCAAAAAACCATTACCAAATGAAATTTTTTATACATTGAGGATGAACATGTGTTTCAAACAACTTTATCCTCAAGGTTAGGGTTTTTTATGTGCCCTCTATCAACTTAACATTGATTATTGTTTTCAAGGATGATAATTATTTCATAAATATATCATTATGGATGCATACACAAAAGAGAGCAGTGGGTAAATAATGAATCCTTCTTATAAGTGCTTGAACTATTCTGACTCTTTGTTGGAGTGGTTGTAAGAAAAAAAATTACACTCAATAATGATGAATCAGTAGAGAAATATGATGATAGATAATGAGAAATAAGGTTGTGGATACAGTAGAAGGATAAATGAGTCACTTATTTTGGATAGAAGGGTTCTTATGTCAATAATAATTGTTTCATACAAAGTGTAAGATCATGTATTATTAGAATTTTTAAGGAGTAATCCTTTTATTTGGATAAAATGTTTAAAGATTTATGAATCCTTCTGGTCAACAAAATCCAATTGTGAGTATTTTTTGGACCAGTCTAATAATGAAGAGTATCATATTGAGTTATTGTCTTTTTTTCAAAAATAAATTAGATGAAATGAAATCACCTCACATTATATAAGAAGATGATTGGACTGACCATCATATTCGTAAAATCATATATAGAAATATTAAAAGACCCCAATTGATTATTAAGAAATGATGTTTCTCAAATATAGGGAAATTTACATACAGTCATTCAAAAATATGACGATGCTCAAGGTGATTGATCAATGTTAAAATATCACCAAAGATGGGGTACTTGGTGAAAATAATCGAGTGATTTTGGAGGATAGTGTATATTGGTAATAATATGTATGAATCATTTACTACGTATTAATTTCTATTTTTAAAAGTCTATACGATCTCTAAATAGTATGGTTTGTGTTGCTGAAGCATATTTTTAAGGTGGATCTATTTACAACTGTTTTCTAAATTTTAAGGGTCATAAATCTGGAGGAAGAGTCTAAAATCATGAATTGTTTTTTTCTAGGAATAAATATTCATAAAAATGGTAAATTCATGGGTTTTGTAAAGTTTGGGATCAGATTCTCAAAGAAATGGGGCATCATGAATGGTGAAGGTAATATCTACGATTACAAGAGGCAATGTATCATGTGTGCATGATAGTTTGACGATGATCAATGTTACAAGGAAAAATATAAAAGGGGAATTATGATTTTTGGACCCCATTATAATATTCTTCAGTGATATAATAATTGTATAACATGTAGTATACCATCACGAAGGAGTGCTCCTATAAAAATCATCTGACCCCAACATCATTTCTAATTGAAAAAATCATAATGTATTCAAAATTTAATTAATTTCATGGAGGTAGTGGTGTTCTAGGAAGCATATTTTCTGTGTGAGTTTGAGAATCATGAAAAGACTACATATGTTATGACTGATTTAAATGATTCAATTTAATGGGTTCTTTGTGAAGATGGTATATTCCTTATTGAATGATTTATAATCACGAATGATGTTTGGTCCATGAAGGAAATTTTCATCATGAATGTTTTGAGATATTTGAGGTAGATTCACGGAAATTATTTTTAAATATTTGATTAATGTAGATATGGACTTAAAATGGAATATAATCAGGTCTACCTGAAATTATAAATTAAATGGGGTATCACAATGATTATCATTATGAATTATTGTAATTTCATACAAGCTTCTAGGAAAGAATGTGAAGAATTGTTTTGAAAGATAAAATTTTGGAAAGTAAATCAAGAATAAAAATAATATTTTATTGTAATATTTTATTCAATAAGATACACACATACAATTATATTTTTTCAATAGTGCGACATGGGTGTCATGGCATATCCTACTCAGAGTATTTAACACAAAATGTTCAATTTCTAGTGGATTGTGTGTTATTTTATCATTTCTAAACCATACCAAAGACGTAGGTACATTTTTTGACAAGTGAACCCTATATATTCATCTATTCATATAGATGTGTGATATAATTATGTTCAATTTGGAAATTATTAATTAATAGGTGGTGAAGATTTTTTCATATGTAAGGAATCCTAAAATAACAAAAGTTATCATTAATTCACCGATCCCCCTCTATGTGATACTTAATCATTGATTGAGAAACATAAAGATTCACCACAATGTGATAGTTGTTTAAAAAACACTTTTTAATATGATTGTAGTAGATGGGAGTTTATTATAACTGTAGAAACCAATTCCACCATGATTTTGATTGAAATGGAATGTAACAATATATCAATTTTCAATTCATAAACAGTAAGAATATGGGGAATTATGAAAATGAAAACCCAAACCATCTTGTAATTATACCAAATAATTATCCAATGGATCATGGTCATGATTATTCTACTACTATTGACGAATCAAAATGATTATTGTTATTGTGATTTGATTCTAGATTTATGTTATAGGGGTATTTTATCAATTATATTCAGGAAATAAGAATATTAAAATCTATAAGGATAATTTATATATAGTTTTTCTTTAATAATTTGAGATCATGTGATGAATGGTACCGATGACTATAAAAATCAATTTAGTTGTAAGATGGTATTTCTAGAAGGAAAATGATTGTATGAGGATAACACATAATGTGGGCCTAATGTTGATACAATAATAATAGTTTATTATTGTATTGGTAACTTTTATATTTCATCAATAATTTGTTTTGATAAAATTATGTTCAATAAAAATTTGTAACGATTTTACAAATTATATTAGTAATGTATTGGAAAATGGAAAAACTGCATGTTTGGTCAAAACCTGTCACATTTAGAAAGGTTATGGGGCTTGAAACCATAAATAAATGGATATAAGGGTATAAATCATACCACTAGACAATGTTGTGTTCTTCTCAATATGAAATAATTGCATAAATTATTTTTAGGTTAAATAAGTATGGAATGAAATATGTTAAACATTTTAAGATACTATTGGCGATTATTTATTAATTTATATGGAAGGAATTTTCACTCATTTATGAATCATATAATCCATTAAAATTAAACTTTATTGATTTAGGGATATGAAAATTCATCTCTGACATTCTTTTCAGGGATAATAAATTAAAGTGTACAATAAACCAAGTATAAAAAAATATTTATTGATGACTATGAAATAGAATTATTATATATAATTATATTTTCTTATTATTATAGTATATATTGTAAATGATAACAAAAATATATAAAAAATTCCTATAAATAAAAAATTTATTCCATTAACATTATATCTTAATAATTATATTTTCTTTTAACTCATTATAGAATTTTTGGTTTTATGGTTGTTTCCATTCTATTTATCTTTCACTATAATGTCATCAATGATTTATATTATTTTCCATAATTATATATTCAGTTCATCAATGTCTATATTTTCACATCCCACCAATGTTCTCGTACATGGAAACCAAGTTATGTGTTATTTTAAATTACCTTGATATACTAAATTCGATCTTATCAGTAATATTTTTTATTAACACTTTTTTCAGTATGTGGTTTTTTAAAAAAATATATTTTAACATTTCAAACAATTAGTTTAAAAAATAAATATTAAATTGTGAGGATAGAATATATTTATGGGTGGAAAATGAAATTCACGTAGATTTCTAAATTGGAACACCATCTTCGATAGCATATTTGACCGGCAACAACATTATTTTTAGAGAATGTTATGCACCTTGACATTATGATATATTTTTCAAAATACATTCATTATATTTGGGAGATTTTGATGCAGTAAAATAGAGGATTAAATGAAATGTGATTAAATAATAAAATATTATTACTTAAGCAAGACAATTACAACTGAGGTGATATGTTGTAGGGTAGGAATATGACTTAATATATTAAAAATATTATACAGTTTAAATATGAATAAAGTAAATTCATTTTTTATATATTAATTTAGAATAATATTACAACCATTCAAATAAAAATTAAATGTTTTTTAACATTATTATCTAAAAATGAGATTAATTTTCTTTTTGAACTCATAATTTATGAGTAAATTTCATCAATTTTATGAAATGTATTTGAAAAAATAAATGAAATATTTTAAATATAATTGTAAAAAATATATTTTTGTCAATATTTGTAATTTTTATTAAAGGAATAATTCTATGATGAATAGTGAAAATTATTAATTGTTATTGAAAAGTGAATTTTTTCAATTATATACAATACAAAATAAAATTTAATTTTTTTAAAGTAAAATTATTTCAATTATCTAAAAATATAACATTTTTAGGTCATTTTAATCAATTTCATATATAATTTGGATATATTTTTATTATCCTTTGATAATGTTTATTTTGAAAACTCAGTTTTTTACACGTCTATTGGTTTAATTTTAAGTATTATTATTCATATTTTGTTATTATAATGCCATAAAATGAAATCCTTATTAGGAATTATAATAATTTATGTCATATGAAATGATAAAAAAATTATTAATTTTAATAGTAAAAAATTGAAAACATTAATTACCATAGTTATAGTAAAAGTGGGGTGTTTGGGGAGAAACTAAGAAGATAATAGTCAAAATGACCTAATATTATTAAAACAACCATTAAAAGGACATATTTTGACATTATCATATATAATAATTTGTAATTAAGCATTTTTTAAAATTAGGTCTGCTAAAAATGTCGATATCGGTTCATATTGTCAAATATTCCATTTGTATCCCCCTAACACGTGTAAAAGGCAACCCCAATCCTCTCTAATTACAAAATTAAAAACCCTTTTGTTTGGTGGAGACCTACCCAAATATTATACTGAAATCCATCAATAAATACTAGATACCATAGTTTTATTATATATAATTTTTATTAACGCTTAATTTATAATCCAGAGAGGCTCTATGAATACAAAATTCATCTCTACTTCTACTAAATTGGAAACAAACCCATCTATTTTTGGTACGTTTGAATGTGACATCCTGAACATATGTAATTCAGTTTAAATCACCAACATTAAAATAATGATATAATTGTGGATTTAATATATTTATATAATATTTATTAAATTATTATACTTATAAAATTATTATATCACATTTAATTTTTTTCATTAAATATATTATGGAATACGATAATGTTGCTTGTGTGTATAGTGGAATATCATCTCGTAAATCTATGTTATTCATTTTTCATTTAAGATTGAAATGGAATGTGATATTGTTAAAATTAATGAATATTTAAAATATGTAGGACATGGGCAAATATTTTTTAACATAATATATAAAATATAATATCTTAACTTCTTATATGTTCGAAAAAAATAATGATTCTCATGCTACTTGTCAACTACTACCTCCATATAGTGATGTGACATGTTTTTAATATTATTTTTAAATGGATTGTATCGAGGATTTATGTTATTAATAAATGAAATAGAAAACATAATAACCACTTTATAATGTTTAATTAATAATTTTTCATCATTACTTCCATCTACCAAGAAAATAGAAATACGGCTCATGTGTTTGTATGACCAACCATCTCAAAAAACAATTTAATTCATTTTCTATCATTAAAAACTATAAATTTATATAAATAAAAATATTATGACTATATATTAAATTTATGTCATTTTTTATATTTTTATATAATGTATCCATTGTCAAATTAATTAGGATTTAAATTAAAAACCAAAACATACATGAAAAATGAATCAGTTATCACCCAATAATGTGACTTAAAAATATAATTTTTAATGAAGTTGTCTCAGAAAAATAATTATATATTATTTTAGATGATATATATATATATTTTTATTTAATATATTTATAAAAATATATAAAAATATTATAATAGAGGTATAATCATATTTGATGGAAATCAGACCTAAGGCAAGGGTTTCTTTTCTCCGTTTTTCCTTGGTGAGACATGTTCAATTTTAAAAAATATGTTATTTTACACTATATTATAACCATATGTTATATTATATAATTATTCTTCTTATATACACTCTATATAATGTTTTATTTGATGTTATTTCATTCATGGGTCTTATGATTCAAAAGTCACCGATTATTTAAATATTCATTTTACTATCACATTATTTATTGGGATTGTTTAAAAATTAATTTAAAATGATAAAATATTATGATATATAATTAAAATAACAAATTAATTTTATTCTCCTATTGTTATCATTAATATTTCAGGTAAGAGTTATATTTTGTTCTCATTTCTATTTAAAATAGTTGATAAAAAAATTTAAAAATTCAAAATCATTTTTCTTTTCGGTCAAAAATCCATTCCTCCACCATGTCCTTATTTTATAAAAAAGATTTTCCCAAATGTTTTAAAATTTTACAAATGAATAATATTATAAATTTTATCATCATGTACATTTTATTTTTTGGAATGGAATTTTCATGATGTATTCCAAATGAAAAACATTGGGATTTTACCTATAAACTGAAAGGGGTTGTGGTTTTAATGTGTAAGAAATGTATTAAACGTTCCTCAATAATTACAAATCAATGTTTTAAATTATCCTCAATAATATTAAGGTTTTATTTTCAAATAAAATTAACTTCATAATATTATATGAAAATTAATTTATAAAATATTTTCGAATTGAAATAATATTTTCCTTATAATTTTTAATGGGATTTTTATAGAGATTGTAATCATCAATAACATTAAACCATTAATGTACATTTGATACATTGTGTATATATTCTATATATATCATAAATATTAATTTTCCAGTTGTGTTATAATTATTATAACTGAGATAAATAATTCTTATACGATTTACATTATTACTCATATTGGTTCTTGTGTGGGATTATTTATTGGGGATTGTAGTAACATTTTGAAAGCCATTTTTCCAATATGAATGTTTTTTTTGTTATGTTTCATCCCATTAATATGATTTATTATGTGAAAATATTGTGTTATGGGTGTGACCTGTTATAACCCCTTTATACATCAGTAGGGGTCATGAGACACACTAGCTTGTGTTTTTGTCAAATTTCATACCAATTTACGTAAGATGTTACTACTTGAGGCATTGATGGTATGGATATGAGGTCCTTAATAATTCATTCCCTTATTATGATATTATCTATTAATTTCCATTTGACTATTCAATTAGTTATAATATCGTTGTATTACTTTCATTCTTATGGAGCTATTTACATGGAATTATTTTATAAAAATTTATTCAATAAATATTATGCACAATCTATTGATTAAATATCATGTGTTTTCAATTATTTATTATTATTCATTATTCATTATTCCATTAATTTTAAACATAGATGTATTTATCATTGGAGATAACCCATTTGTTATGTATTATTTTCATGGGGATACTAGGATGTTTTTTATGATTCATATGAAGGGATATTCTATGGTAATATATGGAGTTATCAATGAGAACACAATTTTTTTATTTTTTATGTTAATGTTAATTTCAATTACATATATAGTTTATAATGCCTATGAAATTTTCGGTACATTGGGATGTAATTCCATAATATTATGCCAATTTAATAAAGTAACCACTAACTATAGGATAATTATGTCAATGTATTTACACTCAGACTAGTCTAATTATTGTTAGATTCATATTTAAGGGATATAAGAAACATTGAAATTAAGTTATTTTTATTGGTAAAAAGGGAGTTATTAATCATATTATCATTTTATTTGATTATAAGGGTATGGTAAAACAATTAGTTTCATGATCACAATGTAAATTATTTGTAACTAGAAAAGCATAGATCATAAATTTTTATAAAAAATATTGATTAATAAGGTTGAAATGTAAAAAAATCATCATTAATGATACATAACCTTGTTATAGGGTATTATAATAATAGGGGAATCACAATCTTGTTAACATAACTATTAAAATACATGTCCACAAATAATCTTGTAAACATTATATGAATAAATTATACTCATGAATCAAAATTGGAACATAGATACTCATACTCTAGTCCATATTTATCATAATATTTTTTTGAGATGTATATATATATATATCAAATTTCCAATTAATTGGAGTGATATAATGGACCCTTCCATCATAAAATAACCATATGTATGGCACAATATCATGAAAACATTTATCATTTATTCATATCTTTACTACAGGAAAAGAAAAAATATTCATCAGGATATCACCATTATAATTAATAACCATTTATATAAATAATAAAAAAGGAATTGTTGTATCATAATCCCATTTATGTTCAAGTAACATAAATAGTGTTTTAATAGATTAAAATTCTATAAAAAGACATTCGAAATATTTATTTTGGAAAAAAACAATTAATATTGAAATAAAATATTTCAATCAAATACACTTTTAGAATGATTGGGAATATTTTTTTAACATTCCATTTAATGTAGTAAATGATTCATAAAATACTATTTTATTCGTGATGGCATGAAAATCCATTCGGGTGGATTACATTTGAACAATGATTTCATTTACATCATTTATAAAATGTTCCTCATAATTAAAAAGATAGATGAACATTTCGATTTTTTTATTGAAAGTGAAATAATTTTAAAATTACATAAATAAATCATAATATAATGTTAAAATTATTGTAGAAAACATTTTAAATGTAATAACAGACCCTGGTTTCCCTGAAACCCTACACCTGAACTGATCTTCCACATACCTGATGGGTGCTCCCAATCCCCATGAGCTGGTGAAAAGCACGAGGGGATTCAAAAAAACCGAGGGAATGATTTTGACAAACATAAA
This sequence comes from Viscum album, assembly GCA_963277665.1. Lineage (NCBI taxonomy): Eukaryota > Viridiplantae > Streptophyta > Magnoliopsida > Santalales > Viscaceae > Viscum > Viscum album. Next base: position 1,767,204,230 of record OY728146.1, on the reverse strand, counting down.
CAACCACACAACACACACACAGAGACATATGTAGAATAAAGGAACAACTAAAGACTAACAAATATTTATGCCAAAACTGTAAGGAAAATAGTGAAAAAATAATAATTATAACAATAGATAAATTCCAAAGAACAAGTCTGACTATAAATGACACAAAACCAAATAGCTACTCTAACGACGGAATGGACTTACTCTAACTATCTCACCACCAACTACCCATCCTAGCTGAAATGAACCTCACCACCTCATTTTAGCGCATTTTCTTTACTTGAACAATAAGGAAAAAAAAGTCTACACACCACCATAGTAGTGCACAGGGTGTGATCTTATAAGATCAGTACGATCCCACCCAGGTGTTCTATAACAAGACTCTATATAATAATCATGTATGCTCTTTTTAAAACAAATCCTGGCAAGATAAGTAATAAAGAACTTTTATAAAAAATATTTAAATTACCCTTTTTATATAGTTTCAAAAAATACAGTAATACTTGGTTCAAGTAATGTTTCCAAATAATATATCACAAGAATCAACATGCATATCATGGATATCCCAGAAATCCAAGAAATAACAAAAATGAAGAATAAGTATCACAACCCCAAGGAATAATACAGGTCTAGGAAGTCGACATCTTATACCAAAATAATCATGTTCACAAAACTAATCCTAGAATAGTGGGAATCGGTAGCCTTGAAATACCCCATGATTAAACGCACCAAATTTCACTATCTGTCCTCTAGGACAATACGCCGAAGAAACAGAGGAAATCCCCAAGACAAACATCTTTGATAATCACAAGGAAATGGATAATGACGTCATGCTAATATTCCACCTAATTACACAATAACATGTGTTCTCTTTTTCACAATCCAATTTCAATATCTTTGAAAACAATTCAAAACAATTTCACAATCAATTTATCAAAATCTAGGAAAATCCCAGATTCCTTCAGAACCCATTTTTAACCCACAAAACTAATCATGAAAATTTTGTAAAACATTTTATAATGAAATATAAATTAGGCTCATTATCATATGCTAGATTCAAAAACACCTACATCATGTCTTGGGTCACACAAGCGCGCAACAGGATCCAAAAACAAGAACGGAACATTATACCTCTAATAGAGACCCTAGATTCCAATCCATGATAATATTTACTCAAATCTAAACTCAAAAGGTCACAAAAATATAGGAAACCTACATACCTCGAATAATAATGCCTGCCACACCACAACCTTTATCAAAGAAATGCCTTCAGAATGAGATCTCACAATGGATCAAACGGAAGACGAAAAACATCAACAATCATAGATCAATGGATCTTATAACACCAACCAAGTGAGATACAAAGAACAACTATAAAGAAGCACTAGAAAGAACAATTACCCAAAGGAACACACCATAGATGAAATTTTGAAACAAAGCATATTAGAATGATTTAAGAGGTTAGAGGCCTATGATAATCACCTTGGAGAATTTTGGGTTGATATCAAAGAGGTGTTGGAAAACGTGGCCAAGAGAAACTAAAAATCACATTTCATAAACCCATTTGCAGGCTGGGTAAGGACGTAATACCCTTGGTCAGAATTTGTAGGCACCTCTAGATATGTTACACAAAAAAACTTTTCTCCTCGAGTTAAAAAATGATATTTATCCCTTAAATGTTGTGTACCTCAGGTACATGATGTGTACCAGCTCATGACATGTTCCTACAATTGATGACGTGATCTCCCAGTCCTCGACATGCAGCCAGCACCAAGTAAACATTGTGTACATCATGTACGTGGAGTGTACCAGCTTAAAAGTCTACAGTAAACCTAGAAAAAACTCATAACATATTTTTTTTTAAACCATGAGTGAACATAGAAAAAGAAAAAATACCAAATTTATGGAACGAGATGTTACAAACTCTTGAACATAAATACATTCCATACCTGAGATGTCATGTGGATAATTTAATCCATAGAAAAAAGATGAGGCCACTCCTCCCTCGTCAATGAACTTAGTTCCAATGTCTCATAAGAATATTATCCTTTATTATATAGAGCTCTGGCCAACCGAATCGACATCCTATGCATTAATTTTTCTTGAGAGTAAAAAATCTCAACTGGTTACTCCAAAAAAGAAGAATCTTTCTCTAACTCAATTTCTTCTAAACTCACAACGTGAGTAGGATAAGGTTGATACTTCATGAGTTGAGATATTTGGAAAACATAATGAATTCCCATCAACTAAATCTTAAATTATTACTAATAAGAAACCTTCTTGAGCCTTTCAGTGATCTCAAATGGTCCAACATATCTTGAAGCCATTATTCCCTATTTTCAAAGATAATAGTTACCCTACTGAGGAGAAACATGCAAGAAAACCATGACACCAATAGAAAACTCTTGATAACAATGTTGTCGAACTCTGGACAATTTCATTCGACTCTGGGCTATAACAATTTATCATGGATCCTCCTATATTTTTGTCGATGTATCCTGAACTAGACATAGCCTAACCAAAGAAACTTCACGAACCTCTTCCAAAAAAAATATTTGATTTGTACTGGTGACCATACAACACCTCATAGGGATAAATTTGGATCGAGGACTAATTAATGTTGTTCTAAACAAACTCATCCAGTCCCATATGGGTATCCCACGATCCATATAAATCGAAGACACCTTCACAAAGAATATCATCCGGGATATAATCGATAGGCTCTATCTATCCATCTATATATGAATGGTATGTTTTTATCAACATGAACTGAGTCCCCATTACCTATTAAAGACTCCTCAAGATAATTGAGGCTAAACAAGAATCCCTATCTAAAATAGTGGAATAATGAATCCCATGAAACTCACAATCATCATTACACACAGCTTACACATAACTTCATATTTTGTGGTGTCTTTGATCAGAATGAAATGAGAAGACCTATTAAATTGATAAAAACCAACCAAGATAAACTTTTTGCCTTGAGGTTTCTGTGTAAACCAAACATCAAAATCCATGGATACTTTATCCAATTTCCTAACTGGCACTGGAAGAGGATGAATCAAACTAGAGGGTTTTGTAACACCCTGATATTTTATGAGAAGTATTTTTTTATGTATTACATTATACGCAAAGGAATCTTTCACTGCACACAATAATAGCTTGGCTTGCGTTACACACAATTGCGACCTTCCTCAATAGCGTGTGTAATACGCAATACCGAGTTTCACTAAACAACGATATATTATTTTAAAATTATAAACTAGCCATTATGAATAGTATTAACTGAATTTTTAATTTTATAACATTATAATTCATCTTATAAATTTTCTAGAATTAGGTATGAAAACAAAATCAATTTTTTGGATAAAAGAAGTATTTTTCAAAAAATGAAGTTTTACAGACTTTTGATGGTGCACCTATTTTAAATATAGTTTTTGACATGTTTATAAGTTTAATTTGAAAAAATAAAATTTTTATTTGGAATCAGGATATAAAAATTTACTTTGGATAATTTTTTCATATTATTCTGGTAACTTTCATATTTTGATGAATAGTAAAAACATGATATATTTTAATTAAAAACAACTTTTTTTCTCACAATAATTTATATTGTTAAATTATAATATTGAATGGTTTTAAATTATAAATAGAATTTCTTTTTACCATTTAATATAATGTATGTCATTATCATTAATTTTACATTGAATTCAAAGGTAAAAACATTTCAATCTTTGGCAATGTTTTATCATTTAAAACCAGTTTGCTTAACAACGGGATTAATTTTAAATTAATTACTGCAACTTATGTGTTTTTAATTTTGAAAAGTGGATTCCATATTTGGAATCAGTGGGTCCAAATTACGTTAATATCTTATTTTATTTTTTTTTTTTATTTTATGAATAGTAACTATGGTAATTTTTATTTACTGCGGTTAAAGGTAAATTGGGTAATTCAAGGTTAATGGAATATTATAATAATTCAAAATTACCTTGAAACTTGTACTAACCTTATTGAATGAGTATTGGCTGACCGTGGCAATCCTTGGGTCTATTTTGGGATCCCATTGAGCTACTTGGTAGAGATAATGACAATTTGGATTAATTAATTTAATGTAAAGTCAAAATTGACCTTAACAAAAATCTTTTAGTAATTAATTTTTATAATTGGTTATATAAATTATATTTTTAACTATAAATATTCATTGGAAATCTAAAACTATTTCCTACATGATGATATTTTTTTTAATATTTAGACAACAAATAAATTAAATTATGTATGACATAATAATGATGAAGTTTTTACCTCATTAATAAATGATTTAAATAAATAAGATTATAATGATTAAAATATTTTCCAAAACATGTAAAATTATAATTGGATGATTTTATTTCCACCATGAGTCATCTTATCTTCATCTTTATGGATTTTTGGACCTTTTTAAACCGAAGATAATTTTATAATTAAATAACATTTCTACACTTTCCAAAGGTGCCCCTCTCCTCCCTCATAAAAGGTCACCTCCTTCATCTCCTCCTCACACCAATTTGAGCCTTCAAGATCGACCGAACCATTCCCATTTCTCTTACCCACTTCCTTAGAAACCTACTAGAGGTACTGGTCTTCTCAAAAGACCAACTATAGTGCCCTAAGATAAAGGTTAACAGAGGCAGTTAGAGAAAGAGGTAATACCTTCTACCGTTTTCTTCAAGTTACATTCATCTTCTACTCCATAATTAGTTGTTTCATTATGAGGTAATAACATAAGTATATATCATATACTGATATGTTATTATAAATATGAAACAACCCTATTTCACCTCTTATCCATCATATGGTAAACAAAATCACCGCGCGTGCGTACGTACGAAATATCGTCTCCACGTCGTGCTGTAAAATGATTTCCACCACCACCTTACATGGATGGGTATGATGGTGTAAATAAAGAACTATATATGATTATTGTAAAGTGGTATTTATTATTTAATATTATACATACACTTCAATATAATTCAACAATCATTGGAACGATATCATCGCTCGTGCGTACGTACGGCCTACCGTCTCCACGATGTGATGCGACTCATTCTGTATGATCTTAATTGAATAATGATTATATAAATGAATTGAATATGATATATATTTCACAAATACCATTTTGTAAATGATGTATCTATATCCTATAAATAGGAATAAGAATTTATTTGACAAAACACGCATAAGAACATAAAGCAATAAACACCCGCATAACAAGTAGCAATGAAATATTACTACTAAGAACATACAAATATGACCATAAATGATATCATAACAATGAATATGATTCTGTAATAAGTAAATTACATTATTTATATCATTATACAGGAGGTTCGGACACATACAAAGCATATCGGACCTAAGGCAAGGGAAAATCTCACAATATCATTTTTATCCGAGATTGTTTGTACATTGGAATTTACTGGGGTGTATTTTATCATCCACATCCATGTTTCCTCAATATGTAATATTATTTCTACCCACCTACAATTGTTTAAATCCAATTTTACCCTTCAGTGAGTTTTTTTAAAAGATATGAAAGGAATCTTTTGACGTTTTTCGTATGAGGTACTTTTTGACTTTTCCGGCCAAAGTATGAGAAGAATGTTTTTTTAACTTATACGGCATGAATGGATTTTTAGAACACTATTTCCAAGAAGCCTCCTTTACAAGTTTTCAAGTCTATTTTTAATCAACTTTATTTAGTTTATAATTGTATGACACGTTAAGAAAGGAAAAAAAATTGAAGTGGAAAGGATATTTTCCTCAAGAATGGAGTTCAAATGTTTTATCAAAATTATTTTCTATCTAAGATAAAATAGTGTTCTGTTTCAATCCCTATTTTTACATTGATTTGATTGTTTTATGATACAATATGTTTTATGATGTCCTTTCATCTTATATGGGTTATGTTATGATGGCATGATGTTTAGAAATCCCATTTTTATTACATGGGTTATGCTATGATGTATGATTTATGATTTTGTGGCACACATAAGAATGGTTTTATTATGAGATGGGTGGGACCTATATCTACCTCAAATGAATTGGGTAAATATTTATATCTCATTAGATATACATGTCTAGATTGGCAAGTTAAAACGATTTAGTGATATAGGACTGGAATGAGAAGTGAACTCGGTTCAGAAATGGACTTTGTCCTTTATGATGGTCTTGGAAATGAGACTTGACTAATATGAAATGATTTTCTATGATTATGTGCATATGAAACAAAGTTTCATTTTTTAAAGTTATGATTATTTGGGATTACTTTTCATTACTATGATTTATCCCATGACATGATATTATGATCTCTTTTGCAGGTTATGATTTTCAAAATTTTAATGTTATTATGAATATGATATGACTGATATTTATTATTTTAACCTTACTGAGCATTTGAGCTCACCCTTTTGTATGTTTTCTTTTCCCCAGGTCAGGAATAAGGATATTAAGTAGGATATGCCAAAAAGGGACTGTAGATATGATGAAATAAACGAGAGACAATGTAGTTGATTTTATGAACCAGTTCTTTATGTTTCTCGGTTTCTAAAGACACTATACCTATACGGCCCTTTCATGGTTTTGTTATATGTTGTAATAAGTATGCTTCAACTCTGATATAATAATAATGTATGTAAAGTATGCGAAATTATATTTGGCATCAGAGGAAAGGTATAGTAATCCTTTTGAAGCTAGGATGTGAAATCCTTAGTAAGAAACCTAAAGATAAGTCTAAGCATAGAACACAATCTTAGTGTTTTAGAAATGGCCATGAACAACCTATTATAAGATTTTAAGTGTCAAATTTTTTTCCTGATTATGTGGTTTTCCTATTATGATTAGTCTTTCTCACACTATGATTCTTGGTTTTAGTATATAGCTTGACCCGATGGAACCATGTTAATGCTGAATACGACGGGCAATGAAATGATTGTCCCCCTGAGCAACCAAACGTTATGGGAGATGGAATGAAAAATCTTGTAGCCATGCTCACACAACATTGTCAGGCTATGAACCATTCAGGACTTCCAAACAAGAAAAATAATGAGAAAAATTCTATTCAATCCTTCATGAGGCATCGTTCACCTTCATTCAGCGGGTCTTCTCGTCCATTAGTATCTGAACAATGGATTAGTACCACTGAAAAGATATTTTCAGTTGTACAATGTTCTAAACATGACAAAGTCATCTTAGCAGTGTATCGTTTGGAAGGTGTTGCTGATCAATGGTGGAATATTATCAAGAATATGAGGCAAAGAGATGAAATTGAGTCCATGGAATGGGACAAGTTCAGGAACTTATTTTTCAATATGTACTTCCCACGTATACTTTGAACAAAGATGGAGAAGGAGTTTCTTGAACTGAAGCAAAAAGACGATGAATCTGTTGGTACCTACGAAGAAAAGTTTACAAGACATGCAAGGTAAGCTTCCGGAATTATTATCCAACATGAGAGTAAAAGCGATCTATTCATTAGTGGCATAAAACCAAGTCTTAAAATGGCATTAGCCATAAGGGACTTCAATAGCTATGAGTAAATTGTTCAATGTTCCTTCAAGATTGAGATGGAGATTGGAGTAACCCATCAGTCATATGGGTTTGATAAGAAGAGGAAAATGGAATTCAAAGGAAAATCTAAAGACCACACTGAAAAGAAGATGAGTTTTCTTTTATGATCAAATTGTGGAATGAAATTTGTAGGTAATTTTCTTAAGGGGACAATCAAATGTTACAAGTGTGTAAAAGTAGGTCATTAGGAAATTGAATGTCAAAATAATGAGAAGAAGATGTCTAATGATGCGAACAAAGGAAGGGATACACAAAATGCACCTCATACACATAAATGTTTCATGTGAAAGGAGATGGGGCATTATGCCAATCAATGCCCAAATCCAAGTGTTTATGATGATGATTGAAGTCAACAAACTCTTAAGGACAAAGACAAAGGAATGTCACATGCAATTACTATCGGTGATGTGGAGAATGACAACGAAGTGGTGAGAGGTACACTTACCATCCACTCTAAAGTAGAAAATATTTTATTTGATTCTGTATCCACCCACTCTTTTATTTTTGAAGAATTTTATAAGGGTATCACTATATTACCTCAACAATTAGATGTTGAGTTAGCTGTGACAACTCTTAATGGCACAACGGTCGCATCAAAAGTTTATAATTCTTATCCGATTAAATATTATGGGAAAGTGCTTCCTACAAATCTTTTGATCCTTCCTATAGTGGAATTTGATGTGATTCTTGGCATGGATTGGATTTCTTTATACGGAGCTCATATCAATTTCCAAAGAATGTAAATAACATTAAATATTCCAAATAAATCTATGATCATCTATCAATGCAAGGATGAATATAACCTTCCAGAGGAAATTTCTTCCATCTTATGGGTTTTGATTCTACTAAATGTAGGTTATTTATCTCAAATGGTTGGGGAGAAACTCACAATTAAGAATACACCCATTGTATGGGAGTTTGATGATGACTTTCCGGAGGAATTGCCAGGTCTTCCACCAAATCGTGAAGTTGAGTTTTCAATAGAACTCATACCAGGTGTTATACCTATTTCAATGAAACCTTATATAATGACCCCAATTTTGTTGTAGGAATTGAATAAGCAACTCCAAGAGAATATTGTTAAATTATTCATACACCCTAGTGTGTCACCTTGGGGAGAACCTATTCTGTTTGTTAAGAAGAACGATGGATCAGTGAGACTCTCCATTGATTATCAAGAACATAATAAGATCATGATCAAGAACAAATATCCTCTCCCATGAATTAATGACTTATTAGACCAACTACACGGAGCTCAATACTTTTCCAAGATTGATCTTCGTTCAAGGTATCATCAATTAAGGGTCAAAAAATAGGATATACCAAAGAAGGCTTTCTGTACAAGGTATGGACACTATGAATTTATAGTGATGCAATTTAGTCCAACTAATTCCCATGTTATCTTCATGGATCTAATGAGTAGAGTCTTTAGAGACTATCTTGATCAGTCTGTGGTAGTCTTTATAGACAATATTCTTTTCTATTCAGAGAGAAAGGAAGAACATGAAGATCACTTGAGAATTGTATTGAAGACTCTGAGAAAAGAGAATCTTTATGCCAAATTTACCAAGTGTGAATTTTGGCTTCAAAAAGTTTATTTTTGGTCACATAATCTCAATAGAGGGGATATTTTTGGATCTAACAAAAAAAGAGGTTATGGAAAAATGGTCGAGACCAACAACAGTAACCAAGATCCGAGGTTTTCTTGGCTTGGCTGGATATTATCGACGTTTTGTGAATGATTTTTCACAATTATTTAATCCACTCACCAGGTTGACTCGAAAAGGAGTTAAGTTCGTGTGGACAGAGGAGTGTGACGAGAATTTCAAGGAGTTAAAAAGAAGGTTATCCAGTGCACCTGTGCTCACACTGCCTTGTAGTGGAGAAAGGTTTGTGATCTACAGTGATGCATCCATGAAGGGATTGGGGTGTGTTCTCATGCAAAACAATATGGCGATAGCTTATGCTTCATGACAGTTGAAAATCAATGAGAAAAATTACCCAACTCATGATTTGGATTTAGCTGCGGTAATGCTTGCCTTAAATATTTGGAGGCATTATCATTATGGTAAAAGGTGTTATATTTATAATAATCACAAAAGTTTAAAGGATATTTTCACACAAAAGGAGCTGAATATGTGCCAAAGAAGATGGTTGGAGATGATTAAAGATTAAGACTGCTGAATTCATTATCACCCTGGGAAAGCAAACAAGGTGTCAGACTCATTAAGTCGACAAGACCATACTAGATTATCCATGATGAGGATCACAAAAGATCCAATATTAATGGATTTACAAAGGATGGATCTTAGAATTATAATGGAAAGGTAAAAATATTATCTTTCTCAAATGAATGTTCAACCATCTATAAATGTGATGATTAAAGAGGCACAAAAATAAGATGTAGAGTTACAAAAGAAGGTGAGAAATGTTCCTGAATTCAACCTTGATTGTGATGGGATAATAAGGTTTAAGAATTAGGTTTGTCTTCCTCCAATCCCTGAATTAAAGAAGGATTTTCTGGATGAAGCTCTAGTTCTTCATTCTATATTCATCCTGGAATCATGAAGATGTATAAGGACTTGAAAGAGTAATTTTGTGGAATGGCCTGAAAAGAGATGTGGTTGAATATGTCTCTCGATTCTTGGTTGGTCAGCAAGTTAAAGCTGAGAGACAAAAGTCTAAAGGGATGTTACAACCATTAACCATACCAGAATGTAAATGGGAAGACATCACTATGGAATTTGTCAATGGACTTCTTAAAACATCCCAAGGCAATAATGCTATCTGGTTTATAGTTGATCGTCTTACGAAGTCAGCCCACTTCATTGCTATTAGAGAAGATTTCTCTCTGGATCAGCTTGCCAGGATATATGTAAAAGAAGTGGTAAGATTACATGGAGTAACACTTTCCATTATATCTAATCGAGATTTGAGGTTTACCTCTAAGTTCTGGAGAAGTCTTCCGTATACTCTAGATACAGAGTTGATTTTCAGCACTGCTTATCATCCTCAAACAGAAGATCAGTCTAAGAGGACAATTCAAACTATATAAGACACGTTAAGAGCTTGCTCTATGTATTTCAAAGGTGTTTGGGATCAAAACCTACCATTTGTGGAATTTTCCTATAATAATAGCTTTCACTCCAGTATTCAGATGGCTCTTTATGAAGCTATCTATGTAAAAAAATGTAGAACTCCAACTTACTAGGATGGAGTTGGGGAAAAAAAACTATTAGGACCTGATCTTGTTGATGAGATGGTAGAAAAAGTCTGATATATTCATCAACACATAAGAGTAGCTCAGAGTCGACAAAAAGGTTATGCTGACAACCGATGAAAAGGCCTTGAGTTTGAAGTGGGTGATAAATTGTTCTTACGAATATGTCCTTTGAAGTGAGTAATGAGATTTGGGAATAATTGAATGTTGAGCCCTTGATATATTGGTCCTTTGGAAATTCTTGATCGTGTTGGGAAGGTAGCTTACCAATTGGCACTTCCACCGAATCTCTCTCAATTTCATGATGTGTTCCATGTATCTCTCCTGAGGAAGTACATACCTAATCCTTTACAAGTACTAAGCTCAGAAGTTGTACCACTGGAGAAAGATCTTTCTTATGAAGAACATCCGATAGAGATTCGGTATCATAGAGAAAAAGTTCTATGAAACAAGACCACTCGCTTGGTTAAAGTTTTATGGATGAACCACCAATTAGAAGAAGCTACATGAGAACATGAGGATATGATGAGGGAGAGGTATCCTCATCTATTTGTTACGAAGTGACAAATTTTGAGGGAGAAATTCATTTTAAGTGGGGTAGAATGTAACACCCTGATAATTTATGAGAAGTATATTTTTTATGTATTATGTTATACGCAAAGGAATCTTTCACTGCACACAACAATAGCTTGTCTTGCATTACACGCAATCACGACCTTCCTTGATAGCGTGTGTAGTACGCAATACCGAGTTTCACAAAACAACGATATATTATTATAATATTATAAACTAGATGTTACGAATAGTAATAACTAAATTTTGAATTTTATAACATTATAATTCAACTTATACATTTTTTAGAATGAGGTATGAATCCAAAATCAGTTTTTTGGATAAAAGAGGTATTTTTCAAAAAATTTGGTTTTACCGCCATTTGATGGCGCACCCATTTTAATTCTAGTTTTTGACATGATTATATGTTCAATTTGAAAAAATAAAATTCTTCTTTGGAATCAGGATATAAAAATGTACATTGGATAATTTGTCATATTATTCTGGTAACATTCATATTTTGATGAATAGTAAAAACACACTATATTTTAATTAAAAACAACTTTTTTCATCGCAATAATTTATATGGTTAAATTATAATATTGAATGTTTTTAAAGTATAAATAGAATATATCTTTAACATTTAATATAATCTATTTCATTAGCATTAATATTGCATTGTATTCATAGGTAAAAACCTTTCAATCTTTGGAAATGTTTTATCTTTTAAAACTCGTTTGCTTAACAATGAGATTATTTTTAAATAATTAGTGAAACTTATGTGTTTTTAATTTTGAAAAATTTATTCCATATTTGGAATCGGTGGGTCAAAATTATGTTAATAGGTTACTTTTTTTTTGATATTATGAATAGTAACTACGGTAATTTTTATTTACTCAAGTTATTGGTAAATAGGTTAATTCAAGGTTAAAAGAATATTGTAATAATTCAAATTTACTTTGACACTTTTCCTAAATATATTGGATGAGTATTGGTCACCATGTGAATCCTTGGGTCGATTTTGGGACCCCATTGAGCCACATGGTAGTGATAATTACAATTTGGATTAATTAATTTAATGTAAAGACAAAATTGATGTTAACAAAAATCTTTTTGTAATTAATTTATATAATGGGTTATATAAATTATATTTTATAATATATATTAATTGGAAATCAAAAAACATTTCCTACATAAATATATTTTTTTCTAATTTTTAGACACCAAATAAATTAAATTATTTATGACACAATAATGATGAAGTATTTACCTCATTAATAAATGATTTATATAAATAAGATTATAATTATTAAAATATTTTACAAAACATGTTCAATTCTGATTCGATGATTTTATTTAGACCATGAGATATCTTATCTTTATCATTAATGATTTTTGGTCCTTTTGAAATCGAAGATAATTTTATAATAAAATAATATTTCTACACTTTCCAAAGGTGCCCCTATACTCCCTTATAAAAGGGCACCTCCTCCCTCTCCTCCTGACACTAATTTTAGCCTTCAAGATCTGTCAAACCCTGCCCATTTCACATCCCCACTTCCTTATAAACCTACTAGAGGTACTGGTCTTCTCAGAAGACCAACTCTAGTGCCCTAAGAGAACATTTAAAGGAGGCACTTCGAGAAAGAGGAAATAACTTCTACTATTTTCTTCAAGTTCCATTATTCTTATACTCCCTCTTATTTAGTTGTTTCATTATGAGATAATAAAATAAGTATACCTAATATACTGATATGTTATTATAAATATTAAACTACCCTATTTCACCTTTTATCCATCCTACGGTAAACAAAATCACCGCGTGTGCGTACGTATGGAATATCATCTCCACGCTGTGGTGTAATATGTTTTCCACCATCACTATACATGTATGGGTATGATGGTGTAAATAAATAACCATATATGATTATTTTAATGTGTTATAGATTCTGAAATATTATACATACACTTCAATACAATTCAACGATCATGGGAATGATATCATTGCTCGTGCGTACGTACGGCCTACTGTCTCCACGATGTGATGCGACTCGTTTTATATGATCTTCATTGAATAATGATTATATAAATGAATTTAATAAGATATATATTACACTAATAACATTCTGTAAATGATGTATCTATATCCTATAAAGAGGAATAAGAATTTATTCGACAAAACACGCATAAGAACATAAAGCAATAATCTCTCGAATAACAAGTAGCAATTAAATATTTCTACTAAGAAGATACAAATATGACCATATATGATATCATAACAGTGAATATGATTATTTAATAAGTCAATGACACTATTTAAATCATTATACAGGAGGTTCATACACGTACAAAGCATATCAGACCTAAGGTATGGGAAAATATCAAAATTTAATTTTTATCTGAGATTGTTTGTACATTGGTATTTAGTGGGGTATATTTTATCATCCACATCAATTTTTCCTCAATATGTAATTTTATTTCTATCCTCCTAAAATTTTATAAATCCAATTTTACCCTTCGGTGAGTTTTTTTAAAAGATATAAAAGGACTCTTTTGTTGTTTTTCATACGAGGTACTTTTTGACTTTTCCGGCCAAAGTACAAGAAGAATGTTTTTTTAACATATACTGCATGAATGTATTTTTAGAACAGTATATCCAAGAAGCTTCCTTTATAGGTTTTCATGTTTATTTTTAATCAACATCTTTTCGTTTAAAATTTTATGACATGTTAATAAAGGAAAAAAATTGAAGTGGAAAAGATATTTTACTCAAGAATGGAGTTCAAGTGTTTTATCAAAATTATTTTCCATCTAAGATAAAATAGGGTTCTATTTCAATAAATATTTTTTCATTGATTTAATTTTTTTATGATGAAATTAATTTTATGATTTCCTTTTATATTATATGGGTTATGTTGTGATGGAAAAATGATTAAGAATCCCATTTTTAATAGATGGGTTGTGCTATGATGTATGATTTATAATTTTGTGGCACACATAAGAATGGTTTCATTATGAGATGGGTGGGACCTATATCTCTCTCCAATGCATTGGGTAAAAAATTATATCTCATAAGATATACATGGCTATAACAGTAAGTTAAACTGGTTCAATGATACCAGACTGGAACGAGGAGTGAACTCGGTTCAGTAATGGACATTGTCCTTTATGATGGTCTTGGAAATGAGCCTTGACTAATATGAAATGATTTTATATGATTATATGTGTATGACACAAAGATTCATGTTTTAAAGTTATGATTATTTGGGATTACTTTTCATTACTATGATTTATCCCATGACATGATATTATGATATCATTAGCAGGTTACGATTTTAAAAATGTTATGTTATTATGAATATGATATGGATGATATTTCATTTGTTTGCCCTTACTGAGCATTTGATCTCACCCTTTTGTATGTTTTCTTTTCCCCATGTCAGGAAGAAGGATGTTAAGTAGGATAATCCAAAAAGGGACTCTAGATATGATGAAATATACGGGAGACAATGTAGTTGATTTTATGAACTAGTTGTTTATGTTTCCCAGTTTCTAAAGACACTATACCTATACGGTCCTTTCATGGTTTTTTTATATGTTGTAATATGTATGTTTCATCTCTGAAGTAATAACAATGTATGTAAAGTATGGGTCGTTATTGGTTTCATGTGATCTGCATTTATATGTTGGTTGGTGTAAAAGCGTGTTGCATAATCTGCAAGTTCACACTTCATACCTGGCCACCGAAATTGCCTTCTCATGCCATAATAAATCTTTTTAGAACCTGTATGAATGGTCTATGAAGATCAATAAGAATTAAACTAGGATAAAATTTTCTCTTATGTTTGGGTCACAAATTGAATTTTGAAGTTTTGTAGGCCATATGATGAAAGAGACCAACTATAAATGGTCTCCCAACCATAATGGATTTCTCGAGCATTCTGAAACACATCATCCTGCTACTTATATTGAAAAATTGACCTCAAGAGAGATGATGATAAATAAACTCTAGTCAAAATCATAACCGAAGAATCCTCCTTAGTGTCAATGTGAAACTGTACAAAAAATCCACCTAGTATTCCACTCCTCCTTTGATTCCATAATTGGGTATGATGGTATCTTCATGCTTAGAGAATCCTCAAAAACATTAACATTCCCCGCGATGTAGGCGATTCCAATGTCAATCATCAAGATGTTTTCCACCCATTATCTTTATATAAGATTTATGCCTTTATTAAAAAAGATAATGCTCATACTCTTATGATTAGATAACACCACACATGCATCACTACAGCAAGCTCTAAATAATTATTGGGGTAGTTCTTCTCGTTCGTTCAGAGATTTCAGGAGACATAATCTACCACATGATAATCCTACATTAGCATATATCCAAAAACTTTACCTTATGCATCACGAAACACCAAATTCCCCTTACCGAGCGTGTTTAAGATCAAAATAGGTGTTGATATAAAAAGATGTTTTAGGTAATCCAATGAATACAAACATTTATCACCCCATCAAAATCTCACTACCTTCTTGGTAAAATCAGTTAGAGAATATTTCATCTTATAAAAATATTTTACAAACTGTTAGTAGTATCCAGTAAGACATAAGAAGCATCATATCCCAATGACATCTTGTGATTCCTTCTAGTAGGACCCTTCTATTACCTTATCTGGAACAACTGATAAGACATTAAAATAAATTATATGCCCCATTTATTTCAATTTCGGAATCCAGAAACTACACGTTGAATATTTTACATAAAAAGGATGATTTCTCAAAAAATCAAAAACCGTACTCATATGGTGCTCGTGCTCACACTCACATTTTGAATAAACCATTTAATAATACATGAACACAACCACAAAACATTTGAGATATTGATGGAATATTTGATTCATCAAATTCATAAAAATTGCATGAGCATTAGTCAGACCAAATGAAATCACAGGATATTGATAATGTCCATACCTACTCCGAAAGGCTATCTTCGGAATATAAGAATCTCAGACAATGTGTTGATGATAACTTGACCGATGATCAATCATCAAGAACCATTTTCCCTCAAATACCTTATAAAAATAATTCCACCAGAGGAAAAGTGTATATGTACTTAACCGTTACCCATTTCAACATCTGATTGTCCACACATTTCCGAAGTGAACCATCCTCTTTATTGGAAAATATCATAGGGGTTTCTTAAGTAGAAACACTAGGGGGAACTAAACCATTCTCTAATATGTTTCCCAAATAAATCTTGATCTTTTTAAACTCCACAGGCCCCATTGGATAAGAAGGAATCAATATCAGTTGCGTACTGGGAACCACGTCAATATAATACTCTACCTCTCTCACTAGAGGATTACTGGAGAAGTCGTTGGGGAAATTTTTAGGAAAATCTCAACCAACAATAATAAGATTACCAATAGAAGAAAAGTAATCAATCTCAAATGTAACAGAAACAAATAAACTATGGAGCTCTTGATGTGAAGGTATGGAATGACCTGACCTTATGTCCCACTGTCCCTGAAACATATGAGAGCTCCCATAAACAACAAGAAGAAAAACATGCCACTGATAACAATAATACACAGCTCAATGAGTGGCAATCCAATCCATAATGATGATGATGTCAATAAAATCCAGATTAAGAATGAAAAAATCCCAGACCAACATTATATGTTCTATCATCAATGAACAAGAAGGACACTGAAGCCCTTTTTATTTCCATTAGCCAAGTAGTGTCACTAAATCCCTTGGAAGGGCGTTTGTTTCATTGGATGATTAATCATATCAAAAAAAATGTACAGATATAAATGTGTAGGAGGCATAAGAATAAAAAAAATCAATTTCCATTCAAGAGGCAATGAATAGTGTACCCATCACTATTATCAGACCTGCATAACCTTACATTGAACACTAATCTACATCATTTAAATCAATCAATCAATAGGCCAGTGTCTGGAGCTCTATAGTCATTGAACCTTCTTACTGCTCAGAAGTGGCGTTAGGATTTGACGAACCCTGACCATAATGAGGTGTATTCATCGCCTGACAGAACCATTGATGATGACTAACATGTTCATAAATACTGCACATATTTTGGGAAAATAATTCATATTGTGTCCTCCCTTTCCATGCTAATAGAATTTTAGAGGCACACATCGATCTACAACATACGGTTTTGATGAGGTTTTCTACTGATACACACCTACACAACATCTGTAATGGTCCTGCCACTATCTCTAATTCCCATGCTTGCCACAAAAGTTTTGATTAATTGGAAAAGAAGAGGCGGTAATGATGACTTTTCCTTCTATATTCATCTCTTCCATCATTGATCATTATACAAACTTATACATAGGTAAAATGAATCAACATGAACACTTTTAATCGAATGTCTTGTTACAATCCCTATAGGTACTTTTGTGCCATTATCTCATTATTCATTACCACGTCTAAAGATAAATGAAAAAGCCTATAAAAACGGTTTGTGTATCCTAACACTGAATGTTATAACTACTATAATGAAAGGAACTCCATTTATTTTTCCAACATAAGAGACTCTAGAAAAAACTTCTGATAGAACATGGTCGTTAATCATTTCCAATCCACGCCCATATGTATGTCTACCTGGGCCATAGAATCCCACCAATGATTTCCAGAACATTGAAGACATAATGCTACATAGTTCATGCTGATTCTCTCATGTGTCTTCTGAATTTCAATGATTTGATCGATATTTTAAACCCAATCCTCCAAATATTCAGTTTTAGTCATCCCATTAAATGTTAGTGGCTTCTCACAGAATAGCCCATGTAACTGATTAATTTTTCATCTAGCTATTTGATTTACCTCAAACAATAAGTTCTGGTCTTGTGAAACATCTAGATCAAAATCACGTACTGATCGTATGATAGTATCAATAAGATTCTTATCAATAGGCGGATTTCTATGAGGAGCATCAGCAGCAGCCTCTTGAGGAACATGTGGAAGATGTCTCAGTGGTATACTGATGCACACCAAAACAAAAGAGAGATTAAACACAGACCAAATCTCAATTAAACTAAAAAATGCATAAGATAAAGAAATGATATTTTAAAATAAAAAACCAACACTAGAGACACATATCCAAAAATCCCATGTTTCTTCAGTCTCATTACAACAAGAGATGGATAGGAAGTTATCACAACATACCTACCATGTTCTGAAAAGGCTATATCTTGTCATAACAAATTCCCAAGAAAAACATTCTTGAGGACAGACCACCCTAGGAAACCAAACTATAACGAACCAACCTGCGATTCCTAGTATCCTAACAGCTGACCCGATCTTCCACATACCAGAAGGGCATTATCAATCCCCATGGGCTAGCGAGAAGCACTCAGGAATCTAATTACAAAATCGAAGGAATGATTTCCACCTAACTGAACAACCACACAATATATATATATATAATGAACATCGGAAGACTAATATATATATATATATGTGGTCTATAATGAAAAAAATGTAAAAAACAAATGTAGTTGTAGCTAAACCCCAAAGGAAAAGTCCAACTACAAGGGAATCAAAACCAAACCAGTACTCCAACGATGGTATGAATGAACTCCAACCATCTAACCAACAACTAACCATCCCACTTGACATGAAAATCAATGACTCATTGCGGCGCCTTTCCTTTCCTTGCACTGGGAGACCAATAAAGGTCTACACACACTATAGTACAACATAGGTTGTTAGCTAACTATTTCAGTAGGATCCCACCAAAGTGTTCTATAACAAGTCACTTTATATCAATCCTATATGAATATTTAGAAATAAAAAATGCCATTATAAACAATAATGTAGTATTATTGAATACATGGAAAATTTCTCTTGTTCAAAAGTTCTAAACAAAATCCAGTATATTAGTTTCAAGAAAATATTTCATATAATATTACACACGAATCAACATAAATATCATGACTAACATAAAAACCCATGTAATAAAAAATAGAAGCATAGGTATCACAAAACTTATGATTATTACAGTTTTATGTTGTAGAATACACGTACCAAAATAATCAGGTGCACAAAATCTAATCCTTGAACAACGTGACTAATAATAACAAGAATACACCATAGTTAAACCTCCTAAAATCTACAATCGGTACCCTAGAAAAAACAGGTCTAGAAAACATAGTAAATCCCCATAAAAACCTCCTTGATAATCACACAAAAATGGATGATGGCCTCAATCATATGTTCCAAATAAGTACCCAAGGTAACCCATGTTTCCCTTTCCACAGTTCAATTTCAGTGACATTGAAAACGATAGAAAACCATTTCGCAACCCATTTATCAAATGCGAATGAAAATCCATTTTCCTTCTAAACCCATTGTCAACACAAACACAAAATCATGACAATTTCATATTTATTTTTATAAAGTAATAGAAATTATGCTCATTATCATAGGCTATATATGGAACCAACTACCACAATGTTTAGGTCTCACACACAGATAATGGGATCCAAAACCATGATGAAAACCAAACAACACCAATGAAGACCCCAGAATCTAATCCATGATAATATTGATTCAAATATAAACACAAAATGATAGAGGAAGAGGGGAAACTAACTTGCCTCGAAGAAGAAAAACCTTCACACGACAACAAATGAAGAGGAATGTCCTGCGGAACAATATCTCACAAAGGATCTAGAAGAAGACGACAATGATAAACCAACATAGATCAAAAGATCCAATGTCGCAATGAAAGGGTGCTACCTTGATCATCTACAAGGATGAACCGGAATGAACACTTACCTAGAGAGACATAACATAGAAGAAATGTTGAAATTGATCTGATCATATGAATTCAGAAAGAGTAATGCATCTAAGAATTTCCAAAGAGATGTTTAGTGTCAAGATCCAAAGGGTTCGGGAGAACAAAGTCGAGCGCAAAAGAAAAAATCCAGACTAATCCTACACGTCGTCTGGATCATGATGTGTACCCCTGGTAATTATGTGTAGGCCTCGTTTTATAAGACATGACGAAATACCCCATCACCTCGGGTTGAAAATCGATATTTATCACATACACAACATCTACCTCAGTTATACTATGTGTATTAGCTCATGGCGTGATCCCCTATATCGTGACGTGATCTCCCAGTCCTCAACATGCAACCAGCAACATGTACACATCATGTACGTCAGGTACACATAGTGTACTTGCTAATCAGTCTGTATTAATCAATGAAAAAACACATAATTGAAATTTTTTTAAACAAGGAGGAAACATAGAAATATGAAACTCACCCAATTGAATGTAATAGGTTGTTACATTAATGTTGTTATCGACCTAGAAAACTGGGGTTCAAAAATAAACTGTAAATAATGTCTTCCTTTAATTAAAATAATTTTTTTATGTTTATTATGTACAAAGGGTAATGAGGAAAATATTATTTTAAAATTATTGGATGAATTATTGGATAAGAAAATATATGGTGTTTAAATGATAAGGATCCTATAATTTCCTCAAATTAAAATTTATCACAAATAAAATTGAAATGAATTAATATTATAACAATTATCCACTACCTCAATTCTAGTCCTACATCATATGTCTGAAGACATCCTATATGATAAATATATTTTTTAATAAAAATTTAAAAGAAAAATATTTAAATCTATATTTACGTATATATTTTTCATATAGATTCCAATAATCCAATTGTTAATAAATATTTACCAAAATCATTATTTCAGTAAAAATAAATCCTTTTTTGTACATACATTCTTATGAAAGTTTTGTTCTCATGACCATGGTAAAGGTTTCATAGTCTCATACTTCTCAATAATGTCATAAATATTGAATTTATTCATTTTTATATGATTTTATAACCATTTAAAAAATATTTGTACTTATTTATTTTCGTCACATCATTGTTATGGTGTTACATATATAGAAATGAATGCTTTTACATATTTTTTAAGGGTCGATTGAACGACAGTTAAATAATAAACCATTAATGAATTATTTTTATATTATATATATTTCGTATAAAAATACTAATTACATGAAATTTTATAATGAAATGAAACAAACATCACAATAGTTTGCGTAAGAGGAGGTTTATACATACCCACAACTAACATTATCATTTTCTATCAAATTGGAAGGTAATAATGTTTATAAAATATTTAATTTATAAATAATATCTATTTCATAAATATTATATATATAAATTTAATAAACAATATAAATCAATGATTAATGAGGGATATGAAAAATGAATCATATCACTACAAGGAGGTGGTAGTCTAGAGCTATGTTAGAGAAAAAAATTTAATTTCCCATTTTCTTGAAAGGAGGTGTAAAATGCATGAAAAATAAATATAATAATGTCTATGAATATTTTTAAATTTTTAAAATAATATTATGATTAATACAAAATATTTTTATGATATAGAATAGTAAATAAACATTTAAATATTTGGATAATATTATTTTCTACCCATTGAGACATACCCTTTGGAATAACCCCTTACAATTCTTAATATTGTATCAGGGTATGGGATATAATGTGGTTTGTCGTAGGTAATGATTGTGAAATATTTATGATCTTGTTTGAATCAAGGAGGAAAATATATTTCCATTCATTAATGAGGGGATAAATACCAATGGAATAACATAAAAGATATTAAAAAAACTCTCATTCTCATGAAATAGAAACGAAAGGAACATGTGTTAAAACAAATGTTATGTTTTGTTTAAAATAACATCATCGACAAAATATTAATAAAGGTTTAACTATCATTTTCTTCTAATCCTTTGGTTTAATCCCCTGGTAAAACAATTTTGACAACATCCTCATGAAAAAATCATTATTGTTTTCACTATTTATTATGATGAAGAAATATTTTGAACCAATTAAATTATATTTAATATTATTAATAGCTATATGGAATTCATTTATATTAATATATTTCTATTAGGGAAGGAAATATTTTTAAATATATATGAAAAAACGAAAAAAAATTAGATAAATTCATTTATAATAATAAAATAGAATTTATTCTTATTCATATCATAG
Organism: Viscum album; assembly: GCA_963277665.1. NCBI lineage: Eukaryota > Viridiplantae > Streptophyta > Magnoliopsida > Santalales > Viscaceae > Viscum > Viscum album. The sequence goes on along the minus strand of OY728146.1, from coordinate 1,767,181,775 downwards.
TAATAACAATAGTTGACTGCTAGAATATTTTACTAAATATATTATTTAAATTCTTAATGAAAAAAAGTAATCAATTAATATTTATTTAATTATTCATGATTAAAATATATTACCACCATAAAAATAGTTTTTATAACATATATCCTCTATCATTTCTATGATTTTTTATACCTTACCAATTATTAATGAATGATTATTTTCCTACAGGTTATAAAAATAATTTATTATAATTAAATTAAACATATTCCTACCTTCCATTATAACATCTAGGAGATAACTAAATAATTAGATAATAATAATTCCATTGTATATCGTGTTTCCATCAAACTCGGTGTTTTGTGAAAAGAAATAAATAAACGAAATTATAATTATTTATGGAGAATTATTATGTAAAATATTACAGTATTACATTATACGCCCTTTATAATAAATTTACACTCAGAATTTCACCACTTCAATTCAATCAATTGTAGGTACTTTTTCCTCATAACATCATTGGGATCACAAATACAATCCAAAAATTTGTGGTTCAAAAAAAATCATTGACCAAGTGAGTGGTATAGTTTTAAAATGATTTTAATATTTAATAAATAATACACATTTAGTGTTTATAATAATATATAATATTTTCTAGAAGTATGTCATCATATTTTAGAACCTATAAAGGATCAAGTATGTAAATCTCCATGAGATACATGTAGCAGAATACAATTTATATGGGGTTCTACATTCCCTTATTCTTAATTTATATTAAAATCTTCCATGAATATGATCATAGGTATACCATGTCACCAACATCGATCTAAAGATATCTTACATTATTTTTATCGTGTCCTTTTTGTTGACATTATGTTTCCCTGATTTTAGGTTGAGTTTCTTAACCCACCCCCACCATTTCATCAACTATTGCTAGTTGCAATAGATCCCTATATCCAACATCAACCCTTTTCATTGGAGGACCATTATTCTTTCAGTAATGAAATTCTTAATGAGAAATTTGAATATTCACGTGAATGGTATTTTTATACGAAAATTACAAAAAAAATTAATGTATTGATCCCAACCACACATGAAATCCATCAAAACATTTTAATATATTTTATATTGTTTGAATGGTCCTCCCAGACTGTATATATGATTGATGATGATAGGTAGTTCTATTTTTATACTTCATATGAAAAACAATCATATGAATTCTACAGAACATTGGGAAATTCCTTATATCATTATCAGATACAATAGAATGTTTCCCTAGATAAAAACCATTCATATAATTTAATGTATATCCGATCAAGATGATCATGGATGATATCTTCTCTGTTTAATTAAAAATTTCATACATTGTATATTGATCATAGAAACCCCACATATAATTATGTTTTTTAGATGTTTTGGATACTCCATGGATAAAAATCCATGGATATTTTTAACTATTTTCTTTTAGTCATTGTTAACTATTATAACGACCCTTTAGACATTTATTTATTATCCTCAGCACGTTAACATAACATGAGACATGATATAAAGTCTACTATGTCCATATTTTGGAAATCCCATAAAAATACTATTTTCAATCATAATACATCTTGATAATTCAATGATAAATAGATTGAGATGAAAAATAAGAATCTCCATATAGAACCTTAATCTCATGTGGTTTTAATATGACACACACTGAATTAATAAACTGTATTATTCTATCACAATAATGACTGAGATTAAGTGTGATGTCCTATCCTATGTATCACGAAAGGGTGACCCATTCCAATTGGCCACATGCCCTCATGTGCACATCCATATACAAAAGAGGGTTCTTACTACCAAAGTGGGTTTCATGAATTAGTCATTGCGATATTATACCATCTTTTATCAGAATTAAAACCCTGAAAAACAACAATAACCATGTTCATTAGTGTATAAATAACCAGAACAAAAGCATGTCATATATTATTCGATACAATAATATACCATACTCAACTGAAATGTAAAACTTTCTGTGACAATGTGAATGTCAAGTGTGTAAAATAAACAAAATAGTAAAGAGAAATTGGCTCCATGAAGGTCCTGAACCACACCAGGTTTACTCTCCCATGTTCTAGTCCCAAATATCTATCTATCATGGGGCCCTGCCTATATCTTGTATGAAACAAGAAATTCTACTCAGCTACCAATCAAGTGGCCCAAATAGGGGGTGTTTACAACTCAATGTCCCACAACCAATGGTTTCTAAGAAAAGTCCAGTCAAAAGATAGTTTATGTAGTTATTTGATGAAATAAATACCATTTATAATTAAACAGTTTTCACATTGAAATTTATTCATTAATTATCAAATTAGTAACATTTTAAATTCACGTTTCCCATATGAATTATCATTCATTATTATCATTAATTTGGTGTTGAACCTCTTTTCAAGAACACCAAATCACATTCAGTGTAGATATTCATTCCTTGCACTTCATATCTCATTCAGTGTAGGTTGGCATGCCTAGCACCACACAATCTCAAGGTTGGATAACTATTGGGGGGGTATTACATGTTGATATCTCATCTTCTTATCTGTCAAGAACTCCATTTCTAGAACCACATATTCCATTATTAGTTAGTATTCATTATAAAACCCCAAAATCTCATTCATTTAATAATTATTTAATTCAGAAAATTTAACCACATCATTCCATTACTAATCCACAAATTATTTTATCATTTAAAAGTCAATTAGTTAACTCCAAAAATTAATTATGCACCTAACCCATTAATTAATTCCTCAAATAATTTATTAGTAAACATAATTCACATTCCATAATTTATTCTTCATGATTATGTATCCATGTCAAATATCAACAAGTAATAATTAATTCTCACAATTAATTAACTTTGGTCAACATCATGAAACATAATTATTTCTCATAATTAATTATCTTCCATAGCCAAATATTATTTCATAATTAATTTCCCCAATTAGTTATCTTAACATAATAAATTCAATATCACACATACTATATCTCAACCAATAACCAATCTTCAAAACAAATATCTATTTGAGAAAACAATTTTGTTTAATCCATGATCCAATTATCAATTAATCATCGAGGAAATCACAAGTCAATTCCACATTCCTAATTACACTAATTTATGAAATCAATTATCATGGGAAGCTATAAAATCCATTCACACTCATTAAAAAATTAAATCCAAAAAATGAGAGTTTTATTTAACAACCTTCCACGGTTTATTGATGGATATTATCCAAATAGAAATTCCAAAAATTTGAACAGCACCACATCATCGATAAAGCTCTGGATCTAAATACATATTCCAAGACTAAGATCAAAGTAATCGAGATCTAGTAAATATATATCATGCTCCATAATCCTATAGCTATATCTCTACTTATAGGCATATATATATATTGAAACAGTGGATATAATCCATGAAATGATCATTGAAATATAGAATAATGAATAGTATAAGTAACATGATGAAATACACTAACCGAGAGGAGAGAAAATCTTAGAACTAGGATTTTAATATTGAATAATGATGTTTTATTCACCTTTTAATCCATATAGGAGGCTCTAGGGTCACCTATATAATGTCAATCCCAAGCCAAGGTTGAAATATTGGGATCTCAAAGGTTCCGGTGGTTTTAGAAATATATTTTCGAATAATAAATCACGTGCGTATGGATTCATGGTATGGGGTGAATAGTTACAGAAATCCATTCTCCAACCATGTAGGATACTATATGAAGGATTTCTCAATTGTAACAATTTAGTCCCTAGGTTTTTCAAAACACGCACAAACCATGTTCCACTCATTTAAATTTTTCATGGTTCGCACGATATTTTCGCATTGTTTTTTAAACCATGTGCAAACTGAGCATATCCCACTGTCTATTATTTGTTCAAAAAAATTCACCGAGACACACACTAAGATAGTAATCCAAAAAAAGGAACATAAAAACAATAATTTTTTTTCCTAAAACACTCCTAATATGGCTCCCAAAATGGCAGGGCTCTTAAAATCTATGATCCTTATTAAATCTCATCCTCATGTTTCACTCCAAAACATCTCTAATATTATCATCCAAAAAAATTGGGCCATTTATCCCACATTTATACTTCATGTTCCCAGGTTTCCTCTTGAAGACTTCCATGATTCCATGAAACATGAACTAGCAGAATTGTCTTTCCCCATAACACATTCTCACTATGACCCCACAATGGTATCAGATGCTCCTCAATGGACACATGTATCTCGAGGTTAGCCTCTTCCAAATCAATCACATGAGTAATGTCGGGGTGATACTACTATAGTTGTAACAAAAGGAAAACATCATTCATAGTTCTTATTTTTTTGGAATGGCTAATCGGCATCCCATAGGCCTGATTCTCCCCAAAAGATCAAATTATTTTGTAAACCTATGGCTCTACATTCCCTACCTCTATATCCAATGGTGACCCATTCTTGGAGACACTTGAAGTAATTAGCGTTCACTCTCAGTAAACTCTATGGTTTATCTACATATATTAGAATACGACTTTGGCCTAATCTACGTCGTATCCATATATTTCTTAATCAACTACACTTTCCCCGATGTCTCATGAATGAGACTCGGTCTAATGATCTATGACTCTCCCACCTCTAACCAGCATAGCAGTGATCTAAATAGTCTTCCATAAAGAACCCTATATGTTTCATATTTATTGTTTCCTGATAACTGTTGTAATAGTAGAACTCCACTAAATCCATGTTCTTCTCCCAAGAACCACTAATTTCAAGCACACTTTCTTGCTACATATCTTCTAACACTTGTATCATTTTCTCAGATAGCCCTAATTTTTTGTGGGTGGAAGGAGGTATATAACAAAATCTATGTACCAAGCGCCTTGTGTAAGGCCTTGAACAAGTGTAATGTAATTCATGAATCATGATCTGAATATCTAATTTGTGGAACCCCATAAAAATGAACTATATTTCATACTTATAGTTCTCCCAACTATTCTACTGTAATGGTTTTCTTAATTTTAATTATATGTGCAACCATCGTTAGTTGATCCACAGTGACCCAAATAGAATAATTATTCATAAGATTCTTTGGAAGTCCTTCCATGAAATCCATAGTCACATCATCCCACTTACATATCATAATTGGAATCTGTTACAATAGGCCTCCAGGTTGTTGATTCTCTACCTTCACCTGTTGATAGGCGAAACATCATGTTATGAACCCTACTATCTCCTTTTTCATGTAGGGTCACTAAAAAATTCATTATAGGTCACTGTAAATTTTTTTCAACCTAGAATGTACTTCCCACATTGAGGAATGAAATTCTTGCATGATTTATTCTTGAATACTCATAGGAACAACAAACAGATTTTTCACACACAAATGGTCTCATCCTCATCTATTATCTAATCTGAAGGTGTCTCTCCACCTTCAAGGCATTCCCTTATAGATAAACACTTAAAAACATCAAAATTCATGTCCCTGATCCATCTCAAGAGTGAAGACTCCACTGCTACAGAAACCATAGTCATCCTCTATTAACTCTCACGAACAAAAAAATGTATTTTTTTATAAAAAAAAATTATTTTCCACTATGAATTGACTCATATACCAATTGAGTTTGATTTTTCCTACTAAAGGCACCATACAGACTATTCCCCTTTCCAGGTGTATATGTAGGTTCAAAATCAACGGACTACATATACTATCCCCATCTTCACATCCGAAGATTCAAGCCATGCTATGAAAGGATATACTTCAAGATTTTTTGATCATTAAAAACTGTAAACTTTTCACCCAAAATATAGTGATTCCAAAACTTATGATCACAATCCACCCTATCAAACAATGTGTCATGTTTAAGTTAATTCCCCATATGTGGTCTCAACTAATTAGAACTGTATTAAATGACTTGATCCCCTTTCATCAACATATCTCTGAGTCCAATCCCAGATGAATTATATTACATCGTGTAATTCTCACCGGACTCATGTAAGATCAAAATTGGTTCTGATATCAAGCACATCTTCAACTCCTAGAAAAAATTATCACATGTTTCTCTCCAATAAAACATTATCCATATCTTTGTCAAACCTGGTAGTATTGCATCCAATCAAGGAAAGTCATTGATGATCCTCATGTTGTAACCAACTAATCCCATGAAGCATCAGATATCAAAAATATTATTGTGATGCTCCTCCAAAATCATTTCCTACACTTTTTTAGGCCCACTACCACACCTTCTTCCAAGATGATGTTCCCTAAAAACTGTACCATATCAATCCCAAATAGATATTTATATGGATTTTCATATATAAGATGCTCTCTCAGTGTACCCTTAATGATTTCAAAATGTTTCGGATGATCATCATGAGTCTTACAGTACACAAAGTTGTTTTCCACATACACCACCACAAATCGATCTATGTACAGACGAAGGATCATGTTCATCGTGGACATAAATATTTCTTGATCACTTTTCAACCCAAACAGCATTACAAAAAACTCATAAAGTACATATTTTTTTCTAAAAGAAGTTCATGGCATATTAGAGGACCGATCTCTCACCTTATGATACCATGATATGATATCAATATTTGATAACACAAAATCCCCCTTCAACTAGTCAAACAGTTCATCGATACACAAGAGAAGGGATGTGGCCTTAAAAACATATGTTCTGCCTCATCTTTTTAATTAATTTCTATCAATTTAACTACTTATTTTAACACTTTTTGATAAATAATGATTCTTTTGTATTTTTATTATTAGCTTTAATAATTAATTATTTTTTAAAATTAGTTGTGTATTTTAAGACTTAAAATAATTAATTTATTTCTTACATTATTTTTATAGACTAATTAATATTTATTAAGATTTTTGTTTTTGTTTGCATAGTTAATAATTTAACATTAAATATTTAATTAGATTTATTTTTGCACATTAAATATATAGACTTAATCTGACATTGCATGTACTAAAAATTGGTTTAATATAACCTAATTAATATATGAATTTCAATAATTCAATAATTAAAATATAATACTATAAACTTATATTATTATTATTAAGTCTTTTATTTAAATTTCATTAAAACAGAAAGGGTTAATAATATATTTAGTTTATTCTTACATTAAATTAATTAACTTTGATAAAGTAACTATTTTAAATAAAATTAATTTTCCAAATAAAATGTTTAATTTTTCATTAATATTTAATTTGTTAGTTTCTTTTTAATTTTTAGTTTTTAATTTTTTAGCAATTTAGATTTTACTAATTGTAGTTATTAATAAATTAATTTAAGTTTAATTGGTGTTATTATTTTATTAAATTTTACATTTTATCTATGTTTTCAATTTTTTACTTTAGTTTTAGCTTTTATTAATTATTTTATTCTTATTTTATTTATTTACTTTGTTTTTTCTACAGGTTCACAGACACACCATAAACCATTGCATTGTATCCTTCTTCACGGTCTCGTGATGACCATCCTCACAGACGCACCGTAACTCTCATGGAGCCACCATCAATACCCATAACTGTCTCACCATCTCCGCTTCTAATTTTCTTGGCACAGTTTCATGCTTTCACAATTCACCGCCATTTCTCATGTTTCACCAAATCCTCAACTCCATTTTTCTACGGGTGATATGCGCACCAGGCCAAAGATGGGGTTTCATTCCTTGAGTCGAGACTGATGAAGCCGAGTCTGAGCAAGAAGCCGCCACTAGAGGTGTGTTGTGCTGAAGCCGCGGTCTGCCACTACATGAAGTGGAGGAGCATCTAGTTGGACCGAGAGCTGCCATTGTTCACTGTTCGAATATAGACTGATGTCCGTCGCCGCGCTGATAAGTGTAGGGACTTCCGCATGGTTGCTACTTCGTGCCGCTGAATATCACATCACTGCTGCTGCTTGATGCATTGTAATGATGGATGTCTTCTGCTGTAGTGAAGAGAGGTCGAGATGGTGCTGATGGAGGCCACCACGTTGTAGGAGGGTAGTGTCGCCGGGCATGCCTCATGAAATCTGAAGCCCTTACCTATGAATTGGGTCCAAGGGAAGAAGAATATATTTATATAAATAAAAAATAATAATAATAAATAGATAAAACTAATAATAAGAGTTATGCAAAACAGAAAAATATATAAAGAATCAAAAGTTAAAGTTAAAGTTAACATTAATAAGTCAAACGTATAAAGTAGCATTTATAAAATTTTTAAAACATTTCATAAACTAAAATATAAAACTAAATTAATAATAAGTATTAATTATAAATTAATATATTATTAATAGTATAAATATATATTTAATAATAATTTTAAATAAACTATGAAATATACATAATAATTTAAAAAAATTATTAATTAAAGTATTAAAAGATAATTATTTAACTAAACTTTTAATGAGTTAATATAGAAAATTAATTTTATATATAGTAACAATAAAATTATTAATACAACCTAAAATATTCTCTTAATTAATTATTTATTCATCCAGTCATTTTTTTAATTTAGATAAAAATGTTAAACAAAATTTTTTAGTACTTATTAACATAATTAAATTAACAACTTATTATTTAATTTATGTATTACCATAGTAATATTAAGTGTACAATATTATAAAGAATATAAAAGTAGATAATAATTATCATTTTAATATACTTATTACTTTACTTAAATTACTTTTAATAAGTATTATAACAGTAAAACTAAAAAAAGTTAACTACATTACTTCTTTGTGTATTCAATTATTTATTTTCCTTTTAGGTGTGCAGGTTCATCCAGGAGATGAGTTTACGTCCATATTTATCTAACTAACTCACTGGTAGTTAGTTACAAGGGAAATTCTACCACGACGTTCCTGTTGCGAAAAGACACACATGTGCGATGCACATTTAAGATACAGACTATGTCGGTGGAAGCAGGCGTTGAAAAGCAGCAGATGACAGCAAAGTATTAAAACGGAGATGCCACACATTCATTCCACGAACACTCATTGGAGAACATAATACCGGGGACTCTTACTCTCTCTCATTTGTCATTCCACGACCACATCTATCCGAGAGAAGAATTTGAGGAGCAGCACTGGAGACGAGCATGAGACCAAAGAGCCCAAAGGCAGAGCAACACTTGGGTGGTTCATCCTTCCCCTTTATTAAATTCATGTACATTTCTTTCAGATGTTTTCAACATTAGATATCATTATGATCATAGGATGAATTTTTAAACTCAGAAATTTCATATTTTGTTTGTATATTCTTCAAAATTCTTCACATTATTCATTTCTGACATTAGAATTGGTCGGCGAGATCAATTTTATTGATCATGTTAATTGTTCACACCTTAAAATCTTTTAAAAAATAATAGTTTCAAGTTCAATCGGCATGATTAAACTTCATCATCATCTTTTTGATGGATTAATGTCATTACAGTTGGTAGTTTTATGGCGAGTTCAACATCGACTGTATTCTTGTTCAAAATTTTAATAGACAGTGATCTTTAGAGTGGAGAACTCTGAAAGTCATACATCTGTTGGATGTCTCTTCTGGTGAGGAGGATATATCAACCAATTTCTAAGGTGAGATTCAATTAAATTTAGTGGAGAGTTATCCTTTTAACCATCATGTTTGGAATTCCTGAGAAAATAGATGTTCTTAGATCATTGTCATTACTGGTTAATTTTAGTTTGATAAAATTCTTAGTTTAACAATACTTAGTGTAATTTTAGATCCTTTGTAGAAAATCTTTTATCTTCATCCTGTTTCCATTTCATCAATAGAATAAAAAAATAATGTAAAAAGATGTTTTCCCCACTGATGACAAAAGTGGGGATTTAAAATTTCAAAACCTTAAAAAACACTCGTATGCCTTCTCTGTGGATCGACCATACACCACTGTGTTAGTGTAGGTTAATAAATTTAATTTTGAGGGCTGTGATGACCTCCGACCTGTTAAAAATTTGGCGTCGTTGCCTGGGAAGGCACACATTGAGACTCTAGGGTTTGTAAAATAAAAAAAAAATAAAAAACATTTAACAACATTTTTTTTTAAAAAACTGCATTGAACTAGAACCTATTTTTTGTGTTTTTTTTTGAAAAATATGCTTCACTGTGAACTGTTGTGCATTTAATCTCACCTGGTTTCTGTTTAAAAATGAATGTTAATGAAACATGGGATCAACTTGGGCCTCACTATGTTTTTTGTGGAGATTATGGACATACTGTCTGGCAGTGTGTCTATAACCAGCCACAACATATTGATGACGTTGAAGAAAATGTACAACATGAGTCTAATCCTGAATTCCGAGCTAAAATGGAATTAATTGAAACCAAATTGGATACTAGGGCAGAACTAATTAATAACTACTTTAATAAAACCCATGAAATTCAACTTAGAAATACTCAAGAGGGAGATCAAAGACTGAAAAGATTTTAAAATATACTCTTGGAATTAAAACAAAGGGTTAAAGAACTAGAATAATATAAAGAAAAAGAAAAAGAAAATGTCTTTAGAGGATTTGAAAATCAAGTGGAAGAAGAGAGTGATTGTGAGACTAGACAGCAACACTTTAATTCGGATGAATCTGATACTGTGGAACCAAATTTGGAAATAATTGACTCAAAAATTGAAGAAAACATCATTGAAAATCCAATAAATAACATTAATGGAGTTGAGTTGGTCAATTTTGTAATTGAATTAAAACAGATTGAAAAATAATTCCCAGTTCTATTCATAATTCCTACTTTGGAGAAAAATCACTATTTTAGAAGTTTTTAAAAGGAATTCACTTAGGTAGAAGAGAAAGTTGAGAATAAAAGTTTGAATGTTAAAAAATAATTACCATATTTTTCTGAAATTGTGCATACTGAACCTAAACTGGAAATTGGGAACAATCTGGAAGAGAACATTAAACTAGAAATAATAGAATCAGAAATTTTTGAACCTCAATTGAAAATTTCTCTTCCATGTTTTGAATCTGTAAACCCAATAATTTCTAAACACTTGTTAGATAATGAGGAAGAGGGAATGATATTTGAAGAAAGACTTACTGATGAGTCTCCATTTACCTATTCTCATAGTAATAAATTTTCTAAATCATTGTGCAATGAAATGAAAATTAGTGTTTCTGAACTTGAGGAGAATTATCTTAATTTGAACATTCTGAAAACTGAATTTATTGAAACTAAAATGTACAATTATTTTGATGAAATTTAATTGCAATACTCAATTGACATTGTATTGGAAAGTGAGCCTTTTGAAGATGAACATAAAGTTAAGGTTGAACACACACTTGATTTAGGCAGAATTGATTTCATAAAAGGAGTAGATGTTTATTGTGAGTTAACATATTAGGATTTTTTGGAAGAGAATTACAATATTGTTAGACCTGAGTTTGTTTCTAATTAAATAAATTCTATTCGTTTTTTCTCACTTCCATCCTCAACTGTGAAGGGTGTTGAGCCTTCTTGTGTTACTAATAATAGTATAAAGGGGGAATCACATGTGAGATAAAATGTTCATGATTTTTTTCATCACATTAATGAATCCCCTATTGGACCTGCTAATCAGGATTTACCCATTTGCACCCTTGATTGTGAATCTGTTAATGTTGAGATTAATAGAGATATCTGTGAGGTCAATGTCATACCCTTTGAAGAATCTAGTATTATGTTGTCCCTTCATGTGAACTCAAATATTGATAACCTTGATCATGATCTGGAAGTGGACAACATTATGTTGTGAACTGTTAAAGGGTGCTTTTTGTGGGTTAATTCAGGCTATGAGAGTTTTGTTTCAGTTGTGTTAAGTTTTGGAGCCCACAATTATCATTGTTCTATTACAAATAATTGGGACAAACACATGTGGTGGTTCCTATTAAGGAAACCACATCCACCTATTGATTATGGTTAGATTCTAGGTGAGTCCGGCTGGGGACTATAAACCTAGCACTGCATGGGAGGCAATCCATGGTCTTTGTTTTGATATTAAACAAAAAAATTATAATTAAATAAAGTCTAATTGAAGACTTTAAATTCAATGCTTCTTGGGACTCAACCCATGTTCTTTATTTTGTGATTACTCTTATCTTTGTTCTTGTTTTACTTTGATTAAAGTCATGTTGTGATGTCTTCTGTTGCTCTGTATCTACTGGATTTTTGTTCCTAGTTTTCATGCTTTGTTTCTAGGTTGCTGCTGCTTGTGATAAAAAATGGAGTGGAATTCCCATACTGGAGGGAAATTGAATAATATATTCAGGGAAGCACATCAACTTGCTGCATTTATTTTTCTGCCCTGTAATGCTTTAGAAAAAAATTCTGCTCCTTTTTTTCATTAACATAATTTCTTGTATTAAAAAAAATCTGCTAAATGTGTACTGAAAATTTGGCTCCATTTTTTCTGTATAGAATTCTAATTCATGTCTTAATACTGAATGTTTAAAATTCTGCATATGTTTAAAATCCTATACGTATTGGAATGTAATTCTGATGTATGTCATTGTTTAGATATAAAATTCTACATGTGCCTCTTGCGGAAAAAATTGAATTTCATAATTATTAAAATCAACCACTACTTGAAATTAAGTATGGGGGATACATGTTTGCTAGTAGTTGTGTTTTTCATTGGAACTGATTAGTCTATAAGTTGTTTATCATGTATTTTTCTATTATATTGAACACCCATTTCAATCATACTTTGTTAAAATGCTACACCCTATCCACTCTCCACCCATAAGTTTCATGTCTTGTTTGAACATGAATTGAAAATCATTGTCACTTGACATAAATGTTATTGAATATTCTTGGATATGAACATGCTGATTATTTATTTATTGTGGCAAACAATATTTTTGAACTCCATTACGACCTTTAAACATGTCATAAATCTACTTAATGGAAATTATGTTTTAAACATTATTTGTTTAATTGTTTTTCTCCATTTAGAAGTCAAATTTGGGGACAATGTTGGGTTTTTTTGTGCGGGGGAGGTGTTAAATTCTTGAATTTTCTTAACTGTGATTTAATGAGAGCCCATCAATTTTCACTGCAACTTCAAACATTTAGTTAAATATGGTTATATTTTTTCAAAAAAAATTCAAAATTTTAGGCATTACAATGTACTCAAATGAGTCTTTCCTAAGGATAGTGATTTGCTGATAGTTGAGAGTTTATTTGAATATAAAATTAGTGATAATGGGTTATTGTTGAGTGGTCTATCTTAGTTATATCATGGAAATTGTGATTTAGTAATTACTTCTGAGAATGATACATGTGATATGTTAATTGAATTATGATCAAAACTTTTGGAACTGGAAATTCGATTTTGATCATAGGTGGCTCATTTTTCATTTAATTATAAAAATTATATCAACTTAATGAGCCAATTTAAATGATTTCTAATATAAATATTTTGAAACTGGAGTAGTTTGGGTATCTGGGATCCCATGGTGAGTCTCTGAGACCCTAGATGCTGGGTGTGTTTCTATTAACTATAAGCCCTATGTTCACATTGATTAAGTGCATTTGCACAGTGCTTAGCACAATGAAACATGACATGGGAAAAATTAAATAAAGTGTCTAAGTTCAAAAATGAGTTCACTAAGGTGAGGGTAATGATGAACTCCAGATGAAGAAGGGATCAATTGGTTTTTATAGGAGTCATTTAGGTTGTATCGTTGAGGTTATTCACAAGAAAATTAATTATTTTTGGAACATAGGTGATAAAGTCAAAATATGAAGTTCCTTGGTTTTGATCTTAATTCCATTGATATTTTATCTCCTCTAACTATTGGACTCTGGACTTAATCCTAAATTGAATTTATTAATTAAGCTGTACCACATATGTGGCATGAAACTTTCATTTCATGTTGATTCTTTACTCTCTTGACTACCAGTGAGTATTTTCTTAAGGCAGGGTTCATATGAGCAATTTTGTTTCTAAAAGCCTTATGAAAAGTTTTTCAAGTCCTCTGTTTAAAGTGCTTGACATGTTACATTTTGATCTGAATTAAAAACATTTTTCTATTTCTCTATGATAATAAAACATTGTATTGTTTGAGGACAAACAATGATTAAGTGTGGGGGAATTTGATGTGGCCTTAAAAACATATGTTCTTGCACATCTTTTTAATTAATTTTTATCAATTTAATTACTTATTTAAACACTTTTTGATAAATAATGCTATTTTTGTATTTTTATTATTAACATTAATAATAAATAATTTGTTAAAATTAATTATGTATTTTAAGCCTTAAAATAATTAATTTATTTGTTACATTAATTTTATAGACTAATAACTATTTATTAAGATTGTTGTTTTTGTCTGCATAATTAATAATTTAACATTAAATAATTAATGGGTTTGATTTTTGCACTTTAAATATGTAGACTTAATCTGACAGTGCATGTACTAAAAATTTATTTAATATAACCTAATTAATAGATGAATTTCAACAATTCATTAATTAAAATATAATATTATTAACATATTTTAGAATTATTAAGTCTTTTATTTAAATTTCATTAATTAACAAAATGGTTTAATAATATAATGATTTTATTTATACTTTAAATTAATTATATTTGATAAAGTAACTATTTTAAATAACTTTACATTGCTATATAAAATGATTAATTTTTCTTTAATCTTTAAATAGTTAGTTGCTTTTTAATTTTTAGTTTTTTATTCTGAAGAAATTTAAATTATACTAATTGTAGTTATTAATAAATTAATTTAAGTTTAATTGGTGTTATTAATTTATTAAAGTTTTAATTTTATCTAAGTTTTAAAATGTTTAATTTAGTTTAAGCTTTTATTAATTATTTTATTCTTATTTTATTTTTTTACATTGTTTTTTTCTACAGGTTCATGGACACACTGTAAACCATTACATTGTAACCTTCTTCATGGTCTCACCATGACCCTCCTCACAGACGCACATTAACCTTTCATAGAGCCACCACTAGAGGTGCGCCAAGCTGAAGCTGCGGTCCGCCACTACAAGAAGAGGAGGAGCATCTAGCTGGATTGAGAGCCGCCGTTGTGCTCTATTGCAATGGAGACTGTTGTCCACCGATGTGCTGCTAAGTGCAGGGAGGTCCGCAGTGTTTCTACTTCGTGCCGCTGAAGATTGAATCACCGCTGCTTCTTGATGCGCTGGACTGATGGAGGTATGCCGCTGCTGTGAAGAGGGGTGGAGCCGGTGCTGATAGAGGATGCCACGCTGGATGAGGGAAGTGTCACCGGGCCTGCCTCAAGAAATCTGAATCCCTTCCATGTGTGTCGGGTTCTTCGGAAGAAGAAGATAGATAAAAAAATAATAAATAATAATAATAAATAGATAAAACTAATACTAAGAGTTAAGAAAAACAAAAAAATATAAAGAATAAAAAGTTAATGTTAGAGATAACTTTAATAAGTCAAAAGTATAAATTAGAATTTATAAATGTTTTAAAACAATTCATAAACTAAAATATAAAACTAAATTAATAATAAGTATTAATAATAAATTAATATACTATTAAAAGTATAAATTTATTATTAATAACAATTTTAAATAAACTATGAAATATACAAAATAATTTAAAAAATTATTAATTAAGGTATTAAAGGCTAATTATTAAACTATACTTAATAATGAGTTAATATAGAAAATTAATTTTCTATATAGTAACAATAAAATTATTAATACAACCTAAAATATTATCTTATTTACTTATTTATTCACGCTGTCGTTTTTTTTTAATTTAGTTAAAACTATTAAACTAAAAAATTTATAATTTATTAACTTAATTAAATAATCATATTTTTAATAAATTTATGTATTACCATAGTAATATTAAATGGAAAATATTATAAATAATATAAAAGTAGATATTAATTATCATTTTAAGATTTTTATTACATATCTTTGATTACTTTTAATATGCATTATAACAGCACAACTAAAAAAATTAACTACTATACTTTCATTGTGTATTCATTTATTTATTTTATTTTTAGGTGTGAAGGATCATCCATGAGAGGGGTTTACATCCATATTCATCTAACTAACTCACTGGTTGTTAGTTATGAGGGAAATTCTAACGCGACCTGCCTGTCGCGAAAAAACACACGTGTGCAATGCAAATTTAAGACATAGACTATGTCGGTGGAAGTGAGCATTGACAAGTAGAAGATGACAAGAAGGTATTAAAATGGAGATGCATCAAAATATACAGGTGTACGCTCATTCATTCCACGAACACACATTGGAGATCAAAATACCAGGGACTCTCACTCTATCTCATTCGTCATTCCACAACCACATCTTTCCGAGAGCATACTCCGAGGAGAATCACTGGAGATGAGCAGGAGACCAAGGAGCCTGAAGGCAAAGCATCACTTGGGGAGTTCATACTTCCCCTTTCATAAATTCTTGTACATTGCCTTCAAATGTTTTAAACGTTATATTTCATTATGATCATAGGATGAATTGTTAAACTCAAGAATTTCATATTTTTTTTGTTTTATTCTTCAAAATTCTTCATGTTATTCATTTCTAACATTATAATTTGTCATAGAGATCAATTTTATTGATCGTGTTAATTTTTCACACCTTACAATCATTTAAAAATTCATAGTTTCATGTTCAATCGGCGAGATTGAACTTGATCATCATCATTTTGATGCATTAATGTCATTACAGTTGGAGTTTTATGGCGAGTTCAACTTCAACTGTATTCTTTTTCAAAATTTTAATAGACCATGATTTTTAGAGTAGAGAACTCTAAAAGTCACACCTCTGTTTGACGTGTCTTCTAGCGAGTAAGATATATCAACCAATTTCAATGGTGTGATTCCATTAAATTTAGTGGAGAGTTATCCTTTTAACCATGAAGTTTGGAATTCCCAAGAAATTAGTTTTTCATAGCTCCTTGTCTTTTCTTCTTAATGTTAGTTTGATATAATTCTTAGTTTAATAGTACATAATGTAATTTTAGCTCATTTTTAGAAAATCTTGTTTCCTCATCCTATTTCCATTTCATCGATAGAATATAAAAATAGAGTAAAAGGATGTTTCCCCACTGCTGACAATAGTGGGGATTTAAAATTTTAAAAACATAGAAAACACTCGTCTGCCTTCTCTGTGGATCGACCCTGCACCACTATTCTAGTGTAGGTTAATAAATGTAATTTTGAGGGCTGTGACGACCTCTGACCTATTCAAGAGGATATTGGTTCTTCATGATCGATTTATTTAACTTTTGGTAATTGACACCCAAGTATAAACTCTCAACCATCATCTTTGCAATAAAAAACGCGATCCCCAAGATGACATATTGGGATGGATAAACCATTTATCCTCCAACTCCTACAATTGTGTTTGGATCTCATGATTCTCAATCGGTTCCATTCTGTTAGGTGGAATAGATATTGTTTTATCCTTCAACATGAGATCAATAGTTAATTTTATATCTCTCTCATGTGGAAACACTAAATGGCCTAGCTCGGCCATCATTGATATCCCATTCTCCACGATGAGAATATCTGACACCCTTAGGAGATACAAAGGTCACTCTCAAGTGGAAACAATCTATGTGTTATTTATATATGAATTTTCAGTCCATACCCATAATAAAGAAGAATACCATTATATCATGTACATTGATATCCCAATGAAAATAATAATATCTAATATCATGAAAAAATCCCTTCTACAAACAAATATCCCTAAATTGTGTTCCCAATAATGTATCAATATTCATCACCCTGCTTACGGACTACACCTCAAACTCAAAATATTTTCATGAATGGAATATATAAAGGAATGATAGTCATATGTATCAAAAAAGTAAATAGTTAATGTAGATGAAACTAGAATAGTATATCTCACTATCGAAGGATCAGCATCGTTCTCCACAAGGGTAGGCTTCACTGCATGTAACTATATTTCCCCTTTTCCCTATGGCATCATATGGCTCCCCTGAGTAGCACCCAACAACTAATACGAGTGCACATACCCTAAAGAAATATTTCCGCTTCCTCTACCTCCTCTTCTCGTAGAACTCTAGCTTCGAAACCTATATGGTGTAAAAAAACCCCTTCCCACACTCTGACTCTGAGAAGCTACTCCCTCAATAGCAGTTTTTTGTCATTTCCGAAAAAACATATATAGGGACCCCATCGTGAAAAATACAATAAAAGAAGTAGTGGTAGATGATAAAAAGTACAATAGTGTCTCTGCCTAATGAAATGGGAAAAACACATGAGTAAGATCAAGAACCACAATTCTTCTAGGCTTTCAACCTTACTCTCCATTATCTTAATCAAGGTTCTCGTAACAACACTTCTTTCTCTAGAAAGAATCTCTCCGTGATTATCTAATGACAGCTACCACTCTAGTACATGAAGCATCCTTCAGGTTCCCATCGGAAATGATATCCTAATTAAGCACTCTTGAGAAAATTTTCTGCCTAAATAAATTTACCTAGGACTTAATTTCCCATCTAATTCCATCCAGAAATTGTTTTGTGAAAAAACACATCTTCTATGAAAGAGTGGGAAAAAATATAAATCATTGAAACATCCATTTTAGTTCATTATTTACATACTTACATGGGTTAGATTCATAATCTCTAAAACCTTATCATGTCTCATTGTCTCTGGGTTGAAGTGCTCCAAGAACACCTCCATAAATTCCTTTCATAACTTATCATTACACTATTCAGATCATAACTAAATGTCACATGAGAAATTTTCTGACAACCATAACATATAATATGCCATCTTGACCCTCCCCCTTCTAGACTCTCCAAATGGTCATTTATCATTTCCATATATTTAATAAAATATTCATATAACTCATGTCCACCTTCATTATTAAAAGAGGGATGGTTTTGTAGTTTAAACTTTCATGCCAACACAGACATGCTTTTCAGAAGCTACCTAGGGGCTCTCCCCATTAATTGTATCAAATGAAAAAAGTTTTCTCAGCACTTCTCCCCTTCCTCATCATCATGCACCAATGGTTCCTCTTGTTCCCTAAATGTAATTTTCTTATGGCCCATACCCCTCGATTGTAAAGACCCGTAAAATTAAAGAGAAATTTTTTCTTAATTTTCTTTGGGATTTTACAAGAACTCTGTTTCTGACAGCACCTGATTCCGAGGCCCGGTGTGCACGGAATCATTTATCTGAAGTTTAGCTCGGGTACGTTCAGTGAACGAATGAGAAGATTTTCCTAACTTTTGAACCGGTGCTCGGAATCAAATTCTAAGGGCACCGATGAAACCGCAGTACCGGTAATTGCTTAAGAAGACCATTACTGGAGTTGCGTTTTCTCAGGAGGAGCTCTTAAATTTTTTTGAATGAAATGTTAGGTAAAATAAATAATGTGAAATTTATTTTTTCTCAGGTAGTTTATTTCTCTAATGGGAAGTTTCTGGTAGGGCCCAAAACCACCCAACTTCCCATAAGAGGTTATGAGGGCGGTGGAGCCCACATGAACCCCACCCCTTCATATTCCCTATACTCCCATAACCCTCCTTTTAAATGACATCTTGAGTTAATTAATTAAGTGGGTTTATCTCAATTTTTGAATTTCAAACTTAAGTCATGAGTAATAAAATAAGTGATACACTTATTTTATTATTTTTGTGAGCTTGTTGATAGAGGATTGGGGGAAGAAACTCTAAGTCTCGATGTTCTTCTCCTTCATCGAAGAACGTGAAGAACGCACCGCCACCGAAAAAGAACGCCGACCTCCGACAACGGACGATGGTGAGAGACGCCTTCCTCAGAGATCGACGATGTGACGCCGTGTACTGTGATGAAAACGACCATCTCCTTCCACGACACCTTCTTCTGTGATGATAAATTCATCGACGAACCTTCGCTCAACGAATTCGATGAGGTAGTGGTTTATTGTTTTGTTCGTGAATATTAGAACGTTATTCGTTAATCTTAGCTGCTTGATATCAATTAACGGGAGGGGGTCGGACCGCACAAACATGACTGACCCTCCTCCCTAATTTTTTTTGTTGACCTTGTTGTGGTTTGGAACGGAGATGGCGCAATGTCGTTGCACCGCGTGGGATCGTGCGGCAAGGAAGCGCGGCGCCGTCGCACCATGCCGATGAAGACGAACAAGGTCATGACACCATTGTGCCGCGACGGATAATCACAAAAACACCGCGGCCAGATCGGGGCTGCGGCGGAGGGGCACAACGTCGTCGGGCCGCGTCGGACGGACCAAGAGAGTGGCGGAGCAGGGAGAGGCGACCGGTTTCCGGCCGCCGACATTGGAGCAGGGGGATGGGACCCCGCTGGTCCTGTGGCGGTAGCAGCCGGCCGTCCGGAGCGGTCCGGACGGTCACGGGGAATACCGGGGGTTCGAAACCCCCGGATGGAAGGGAGGAGCGGCCCACCCACGTGGGGGCGCGTTTAATTAGAAAGGGGGGCAGCGCGTGCCCCCCTTTTCCACCCAGATCGGTTACACCGAGCTGGCCAGTGAACTGTACCAGCGCGCTGGGCCAGGCCGCGCCCAAGCGGGCCAGACCCGGACTTGGTTCGGGCCGACCCAGGAGGTCTCGGGTCGGGTCGGTCTGGGCCCAAAACCCCCATTTTCAGACCTCTTTCGGTCTTTTGACCATAACTTGGGCAGCGGACCTCCGTTCGACGTACCGTCAGCTGTGATGTGATCCTTGGATCGAGATGGCCGTTTCGGTATATTATACTCAAGGTTTCGGAGAACTTTGGGTTCGTCCGGGTTGGTTTGTACACGAAACAAACCAGGCCCTCGGAACGGAAACGCTTATAACTTGAGCTCCGGACGTCCGATTGATGTGCCGTCGACATTGTTGGATTCCACATAGTGAGATAGACCTTTTGGCATACTCTGCTCGAGGTTTGGATGCAGTTGGAGTATGGTCGGATTGGTTTTGACTTAAAAACCAACCGGGCCCCTTGGACGAAAAAGCCAATAACTCTCAGACCGGGCATCAAATTGACGCGCCGTCTGTGACATTGAGTACCTGTTGACGATACAAAACTTTTGGATACATCAACTCCGTACTTCGTGTCAGTTGATTTATCAGCCCCTCGGCTCGTGGAGTAGACCCTTCCGAAACGAGGTTGTTATGTGCGGGAACAATAGAGCTGGCTGCAACTGCAACGATGATGACAACTGTATAGAAATTCTATGTGGATTCGACGGCGACGACTACAACACTCAGCGATCCCACGTGGGTCAGTGCTACCGATCATGTGTTGGTCAGATCCTGTGTGGTTTAGCGCTCAGCGGTCCTGTGTGGGCCAGCGCATACCGATCTTGTGTGGGTCAGATCCTGTGTGGGTCATTACGGGGGTTAGTACCAATCGATCCTTTGTGGGTCATTGCGCGGGTTAGTACCTATCGATCCTTTGTGGGTTATTGCAGGGGTTAGTACCTATCGATCATGTGTGGGTCCGATAGATTAGATGAATCAGTGGATACATCTGATCATCTCTATCGTCTTACGAAGAAGTATACCTGTGTGAGCTGAGTCTTGACTTTCAATCTTTATCTTCGATAATATTGACATGATATCCTGTGTGGAATACTATATGATTTCCCGTGTGGATTTGAGTTGTGTTTTCCTGTGTGGACTGGGTTGTACTTGGGCTCGGATGCTGTAGCTGAACTGAAATTGATGACTTAGGTACATGTATGGTCATATACCTAAGTAGTGGTGGATGTTACTTCATTATTGTATCTTTCCTTTTTGGATTATCCTTTGTGGATTCTGGGAGACCATCGGGGTTCTCGGGGTCCCTACTGAGTAGCTTATACTCACCCCTACATGGGATATACCCGCACAACATTGTATTGGATGTCGACGATGGACATCGCTGATTGTGGTGGAGGCTTGTGGAGAAAGTCGGTACCTGGAGGAGGACCACTGGGCGGGACGTAAACAGAGCAGACGGCTGGACCCGAGGAGCTAAGGAGGCTATATGTACCCACCCTTCCGGTGGGACTTCCTATGGACAACACGATGTTGCGGCTTTACTTTTCAGTTGCTGTACTTTCTTTCCAGTTGTACTATACTTTCAGTTTGGGTTTGTATTCTGGCCCACATTCTTTTCCGCACTTACTTTGTACCCAGTTTTACATAGTGTTTACTTCTGCTTGCTTACTCTATGGTGTTTTTTTACTTTACAAAGGCAATGTCTTCCCTTCTTTTATCGGGAATTATGCCTTGGTGCTAGTCGCTAGCCCCTGGCATATGGAAGGAGGGCTTGGGGTAGTCATGGCATTGGCCCCGAGGACGGGTCGTCACAAATTGGTATCAGAGGAGTTCGGTTATACCGTAGAACTCAGGACTCCGATCTTTTCCTATCTGAAGCAATAATGTTAAGAGTATTGAGTGTGGTTATCAGTACAGGGAGTCCAATGTTGGTGCAGCGGCTGACATATCCGTACACCAGGACCCTGACTTCTGATTTGCGACTCAATGCATGAAAACATTGATTGCATGTGTGTTTCATGTTTTCTTTGTGATTACTTTGTCTCAGCTCACCAGGTATAATGTTTGACCGTGGAACACCTGTCTCTTTTCAGGATGGCCCCACGATGGAAGTCATCTAGGGTTCTGAATTATGTACGTGATGACAGACCACCGAGAAACGAGGCCTCGGTGCAGGGCCTTATTACTACAGAGGCATCGGTGGTACCTCTACCCGATGAGCCACCAATGCCACCAGCCCCAGACGCTGAGAGTGAACATCTCCTTAGTGCACTGTACAAGCTCCAGCATCAGCGACCGCCCAGGTTTCACGGGGAGATGGACCCCCAGGCAGTCGAGGATTGGCTGGAGGCAGTTGTACAAGTTTTCCGTATGGTAGGGACACCGGCAGACCTCATGGTGATCCTTGCAACGAGTCTCCTGCACGCGGCACCAGGAAGATGGTGGAGCTTGATGCTCCAGGTGCACGACGAGGCATCACTCCTCTGGACGGACATTTAGAGACTCTTCCACTCGGAGTTCGTCCCATCCACCCTCCGTGCGGTTTGCATCCAGGAGCTTCTACAACTGCGGCATGGCAGCTTGACAATCGCCCATTACTCGGCAAGATTTACAGACCTCTCGCGCTATTCGACATACATGGTACGAGACCCATTATTTTGGGCCCGGACCTTTGAGCAGGGACTGAGTCATGAGATCAGGGCATCGCTAATCTCCCTCAGCATTCCAACACATGAATGGGTACTGGAGCGAACCCTTCTCATCGAGAGCTTCCTTGCTGAGCCTACATCAACAGCGAGACCTACCGTAGGGCGGCACGTAGAAGAGTCTTCTGCAGCAGGTAGTCGAAGGATGACACATGGGTCTAGGTAGACCAGACCCTTAGGCAGATGACCTCAGGACACTAGCTCAGAGGTGAGGGGCACTCAGCGCAGAGCCAGTCTTTCGAGAGGCAGACATTGCTATGCGTGCAGCTGGCAGGGCCACATGGCTCGTGATTTCCTGACCCGCCGTGCCGAGGAGTAGCTGACGGTTGAGGGACCACCCAGGCAGAGGTAGAGGGTCGACCGTGGGGGTCTGCAGGGAGCAGGTGGACGAGGCAGAGGAGATGGACGAGCAGCAGGTGGTGGGTGATGCTTTGAGGCTCTACCACCACCACCACCAGGAGGTCCACCCCGAACACACAGAACTGGCGGGCAGAGAGAGGCACAACTCCAGGCAGAGGAGGCCTACAACCATGGCATGCTCGAGATGATTCAATGTACTATGTGTGTCTACTCCACCCATGCTGTAGTTCTCATAGATACAGGAGCGAGTCATTATTTCATAGTAGCTGCCCTTGTTCGGAGCTCGGAGATTCCGACGGAGCCGTAGGCTCGATCCTTACGGCAAGAGACTCCTACGGAAGCAGACTCAGTGATTACGCACTTGTGCTGATAGTGTGAGCTTACTATAAGAGGTGAGAGCTTCGGCTGGTATCATCTTGTAGCGGCGTCGAGTCCTTACGACGTCATCGTGGTCATGGATTGGTTATCTACAGTTCATGCTCAGATAGACTGCATTAGGCGCACGGTGCGGTGTATACTCACCGACGAGAGCAGGTTCACCTTCACCGGCGAGAAGGAAGCCTTTGCAGTGCAGGATGGACTCACGCAGAGGAGAGGGCAGCCCATCACTCATCAGTTAGCTAGCCTCATCCTTAGAGGAGTTGACGTGCGGAGTCTGAGCATACCTGCAGTGGTAGATCAGTATGCAGACGTTTTTCCCAACGACATTCCAGGTTTACCTCCTTGCAGAGAGGAAGACTTTTTTATTGACCTATACCCCGAGACAGCACCGATAGCCACCATAGCATATCGGATGGCTCCCGCTGAGCTTTGAGAGCTATAGGTAAAATTGGAGGACTTGCAGGTCAAGGGATTCATCTGACCTAGTGTTTCACCCTGGGCATCCCCGATTTTGTTCGCCAAAAAGGCGGATGGGAGCTTGCGACTGTGTGTCGATTACCATCGCCTAAACCAGGTGACTCTAAGGAACAAGTATCTTCTACCGAGGATTGATGACCTCTTCGATCAGCTCAAGGGAGCATGGTGGCTCTCAAAGATAGACCTCAGTTCAGGCTATCATCAACTCAGAGTTCGGGATGAGGACGTGCAGAAGACGACCTTCTGGTGTCGGTATGGGCACTATGAGTTCATGTTTATGCCATTCGGCATAACCAATTCTCCAGCAGTGTTCATGGGCCTCATTAACAAGATCTTCTAGCCATCCCTAGATTGATTTTTCGTGTTCTTCATCGACGACATTTTGATTTACTCAACGATTGAAGAGGAGCATGCCAACCACTTGCGAGTTGTACTAGACATACTTTGAGACCACCACCTTTATGGTACACTCTCGAATTGTCAGTTCTGGATATGTGAGGTCTACTTCTCGGGACACATCTTCTCTGAGGCGGGAGTTGCGGTGGATCCTGCGAAGATCGAGGCAGTGCTAGCTTGGGAGCCAACCAGGAGCATGACGGAGGTGCGGAGTTTCTTGGGTTTAGCTGGGTATTACCAGAGATTTGTTCCAGACTTCTCCAGAGTTGCAGCATCGATTTCAGCTTTGACGAAGAAGGGAAAACCCTTCGTGTGGTCAGATAGATTTTAGCAGGGCTTCCAGGAGCTAAGACAGATATTGACCATCGCACCTATATTGAGGCTACCAGAGGAGGGAGTAGGGTATGTAGTTTACTGCGATGCATCAGGGTTCGGACTCAGATGTGTCCTGATGTAGGAATGGGCCGTTATTACCTATGGATCACATCAATTGAAGCAACATGAGCAGAACAATTCTACCCATGACCTAGAGTTAGCAACAGTGGTCTTCACTCTGAAGATGTGGTGACACTATCTGATGGGAAAGCGCTTTACAGTCTACTCTGACCACCAGAGTCTCAGGTACATCTTCTCGCAGATGGACCTGAATCTGAGACAGCGGCGATGTCTCGAGTTGTTCTAGGACTATGAGTTTGAGATAGTCTATACTCCTGGAAAGGGGAACGTAGTAGCTGATTCACTCAGCAGGAGGACGGGCATCCAGCTACTTGGTGAGGCGACAGATCATCTTGACGCTTTGCAGATATCCTTCATGGATAGTGATGGAGTAGCCTTTCTATAGTAACTCACAGTCATTCCTCCACTACTACAGTGGGTCAAAAAGGCACAACGTGGGGATGTTTACTGTGAGACGCGGCGTGCACAGATATCCTCAGGACATGCACCTGATGGATTCTCTGTGGGAGGAGAGCACATTGTCTTTTTCAGAGGACGTACCATGGTACCAGCTGCTTTATAGGAGGAGGTGCTAAGGTATTTTCACACTTCCCCTTTAGCGGTACATCATGGAGTGGCGAAGATGTACCAGGATCTCAAACGACATCACTGGTGGTCGGGTATGAAGAAGGTTGTGGCATAGTTTGTTTCTCGATGCCTCACCTACCAGCAGGTGAAGGTGGAGCACCAGGTACCAGCTGGCCTGGTATAGCCCTTAGAGGTCCCAGAGTGGAAGTGGGATGGGATATCTATGAACTTTGTGACTGGACTTCCATGCACCTCCAGAGGTCACGAATCCATTTGGGTGATTGTCAACCGACTCACCAAGTCGGCCCACTTCTTACCCATCAGAGAGTAGGGCTCAATGGGGAGATTGGGACGTCTCTACATTCAGGAGATTGTACGGCTTCATGGTGTGCCATCATCTATCATCTCTGATCGAGATGCTCGCTTTACTTCTCGGCTTTGGAAGGGGTTGTATGAGGCATTCGGGATGCAACTACGTCTGAGCACTGCCTTTCACCCTCAGACAGATGGTCAGACGGAGAGGACCATTCTGATACTCGAGGACATGCTCTGCGCATGTGTCCTCGACTTTGGTCGCAGTTGGGAGGACCACCTACCCTTGGTGGTGTTTGTGTACAACAACAGCTACCACTCCACCATTGGGATGGCACCTTACGAGGCGTTGTACGGCCGACCTTGCAGATCACCGCTGTGCTGGATAGACCCTGGGGAGTCAGCACTTGTTGGACCAGAGATGGTCCAAGCCATGACAGAGAAAGTCCAGGTCATCTAGGAGTGGATGAGGATAGCTCAGAGCCGACAGAAGTCTAATGCTGACAGGAGGTGGAGGCCACTGGAGTTTGAGGATGGAGACCATGTCTTCTTGCGGGCCTCACCTCGATGTGGATTACAGAGATTTGGACGAGGCGACAAGTTGTCTCCACGCTTCATCGGACCATTCCAGGTCCTCAGCTGGATTGGCGATGTGGCTTATCACCTGGCTCTACTACCTCAGTTGCAACGGGGGCACGACATCTTCCACGTATCTCAGATGAGGAGATACGTGCATGACACGATGCATATCATTTACCATGGGGAGATGGACGTTGATGATGGGACGACTTTTGTGGAGGTCCCAGTGGAGATCGAGGATCGACAGGAGTAGGTCCTACGTGGACGGTCAATTCCTCTAGTGCGCATCAGATGGCAGCACAGGAACCTCCAAGAGAGCACTTGGTAGTGGGAGTCTTAGATGCGTGCTCAGTACCCACTTTTGTTTCCCTAGTTTTTGATATATCTTTACGGGGACGTAAATCCTTGAGGTGGGAGTAATGTAAAGACCCGTAAAATTCAAGGGAATGTTTTTCTTAATTTTCTTTGGGATTTTACAAGAACGTAGTTTCTGAAGGCACCTGATTCTGAGGCCCGGTGTGCCTGGAATCATTTATCCGAAGTTTAGCTCGGGAACATTCAGTGAACAAACGAGCGGGGTTTCTTAACTTTTGAATCGGTGCTTGGAATCAAATTCCGAAGGAACCAATGAAACCGCAACACCTGTAATTGCTTAAGAAGACCATTACTGGAGTTGCGTTTTCTCAGGAGGAGTTGTTAAAATTTTGGTAATGAAATGTTAGGTAAAATAAATAATGTGCAATTTATTTTATCTTAGGTAGCTTATTTCTCTAATGGGAAGTTGTTGGTGGGGCCCACAACGACGCAACATCCCATGAGAGGTTATGAGGGCGGTGGGGCCCACACGTTCCCCACCCCTTCATATTCCCTAAACTCCCATAACCCTCCTTTTAAATGACATCTTGAGTTAATTAATTAATTGGGTTTAATCCAATTTTTGAATTTCAAACTTAAGTCATGAGTAATAAAATAAGTGAAACACTTATTTTATTATGGTTGTGATCTTGTTTTGAGAGGATTGGGGGAAGAAACTCTAAGTCTTGATGTTCTTCTCCTTTGTCGAAGAACGCAAAGAACGCACCACCACCGACAAAGAACTCCGACCTATGACGACGGGCGACAGTGAGATACGCCTTCCTCGGAGATCAACGATGCGCCACCATGTACCACGATGCTAATGACCCTCTCCTTCCTTTACACCTTCTCCTGCGATGATAAATTCCACGATGAACCTTCGCTCAACGAATTCAACAAGGTAGGGGTTTTATTGTTTTCTTCGTGAATATTAGAACGTTCTTCGTTACTCTTAGCTACTTGCTATCGATTAACAGGAGGGGGCCGGACCACACAAACACAGCCAAACCTCTTCCCTTATTTCTATTGTTGACCTTGTTGTGGTTTGGAACAGAGACGGTGCGGTGTCGTTGCACCCCGCGGGATCGTGCGACAAGGATGTGCGGCGCCGTCGGGCCATGCCGATGAAGACGAACAAGGTCACGACACCGTCGCGCCACACCAGAGAATCAGGAAAACACTGCGGCCAGATTGGTGTTGCGGCAGAGGGGCGCGATGCTGACGGGCCGCGCCGGACGGACCAAGGCCACGACGGAGCAGGAAGCGGCGGCCGGTTTTTGACTGCCGGAGTCGGAGAAGGGGGACGGGACACTGTCGGTCCCGTGGCGGCATTAGCTGGACAGCTGGAGTGGGCCGGCCGGTCAGGGGGAAGACCAGGGGTTCGAAACCCCCAGCTGGAAGGGAGGAGCGGCCCCCACGTGGGGGGCGTGTTTAATTATACAGGTGGCCAAAACGCCCCTCCCTTGTCCGCCCAGCTCGGTTACACCGAGCTGGCCAGTGGACCGCACCCACGCGCCAACGCACCAGGCCGGGCCGCGCCCGAGCGGGCCAGACCTGGACCCGGTTTGGGTAGCCCTGGTTCAGGCTGACCCAGGGGATCTCAGGCCGGGTCGGTGAGGGCCCAAAACCCCCATTTTCGGACCTCTATCAGTCTTTTGCCCATAACATGGGCAACATACGTCTGTTCGATGCACCGTCAGCTGCGATGCGAACCTTGGATCGAGACTGTCGTTTTGGTATATTGCACTCAAGTTTTCAGAGATCTCTTGGGTTCCACCAGGTTGGTTCGTACACGAAACCAACCGGGGCCTGGGAACGGAAACAATTATAACTTGAGTTCCGGACGTCCGATTGATGTGTCGTCGACTTTTTTGGATTCCTCTTATTGAGACGGACCTTTTGGATTACTCTGCTCGAGGTTTGGACGTAGTTGGAGTACGGTCGGATTGGTTTTGACTTAAAAAACTCGGCCCCTTGGACAAAAAAGCCAATAACTCTCAGACCGTGCGTCCGATTGATGCACCGTCTGTGACGTTGAGTTCCTATTGATGATACGAAACTTTTGGATACATCAACTCAAGAATTCGTATCAGTTTACGTATCAGCCCCTCGGCTAGTGGAGTGGACCCTTCCGAAATGAGCTTGTTGTGTGCGGGAACCCTAGAGCTAGCTGCGACTGCAACGACGATGAAAAATGTACAGAAATCCACCGTGGATTCGACGGCGACGACTACAGCACTCAGCGATCCTACGTCGGTCAGTGCTGCTGATCTTGTGTGGGTCAAATCCTGTGTGGGTCGGTGCTCAGCAGTTCTGTATGGGCCAGCGCATACCGATCCTGTGTTGGTCAGATCCTGTGTGGGTCATTGCGGGGTTAGTACCTATCGATCATTTGTGGGTCATTGCGGGGGTTAGAACCTATCAATCATTTATGAGTCATTGCGGGGGTTAGTAACTATCGATCCTGTCTGGGTCCAATAGCTTAGATGAATCAGTGGCTACATCTGATCATCTCTATCGTCTTACGAAGAAGTATACCTGTATGAGCTGAGTCTTGACTTTCAATCTTTATCTTCGATAAGATTGAATTGATATCCTGTGTGGATTACTATATGCTTTCATGTGTGGATTTGATTTGTGTTTTCCTGTGTGGACTGGGTTGTACTTGGGCTCGGATGATGGATCCAAACTGGAATTGATGACTTAGGTATATGTATGGGCATATACCTAAGTAGTGTTGGATGTTACTTCGTGGTTGTATCTTTCCATTTTGGATTATCCTTTGTGGATTATAGGAGTCCTTTGGGGGTCTCGGGGTCCCTATTGAGTAGCTTATACTCACCCCCGCACGGGCTATGCCCATACTATGTTGTGTTGGATGCAGACGAAGGACAACGCTGATCGTGGTGGAGGCTTGTGGAGCAAGTCGGTACCTAGAAGAGGACCACTGGGCGGGACATACACGGAGCGGACGGCTAGACCTGAGGAGCTGAGGAGGCTATCTGTACCCACTGTTCATGTGGGACTTTTGTGGATGGAATGACGTTGCGGCTTTACTTTTCAGTTGTTGTACTTTCATTCCAGTTGTACTTTACTTTTAGTTTCGGTTTGTATTCTGGCCCACTTACTATTCCGCACTTACTTTGTACCCAGTTTTACTTAGTGTTTACTTCTTCTTGATTACTCTATGGTGTTTGTTTACTTTAAAAAGGCAATGACTTCCCTTCTTTTATTGGGAATTACGCCTTGGTGCTAGACGCCAGCCCCTGCCCTATGGAAGGCAGGCTTGGGGTAGTCACGTCATGGGCCCCGAGGACGGGTCGTGACATCAATATATCCTTCAACAAGAATATCTAAGGAATATCTCTACAAATCCCAACACATGTCTTTGGTCTCATAACATAACCTTATAAATTTTAGGGAATATGAGAAACTAACACACAATGTTTCAACATGACCTATCCCTTTATTCTCTCTACATGGTAATCATCATGGCCTTATCAATTCCATTAACCATACTTCTCCTAGGTCTTGGTTAAAAATGGTACATTCATTCCCATTAATTAACTCAAACACTAATTAATCAAATTACATCAAATTAATTAATTAAAAAATTAAATAATCATTCATACTCATTTCATCAATCAAGGTTCTCAATAGAAATCCCATTATTCTTTTGTAGAATCATTATTTCTTTCTAATAACACAGAAAAATAGTTAATGATAAACAACATACCCACAACCCATTTTCTCATGACAACTTAGGAATATGCATGACACAATAGCCCTATGTTCCTATTATGATGTATACAGAATGAAGTATTGTGCCTATTTAGGCCACATATCAAAATTCAACAACAACTAAAACAAATTTCACATGACATGACTGGTGCATCACCTAATGAAAAATAATATGAAATTGTAACAACAAATAACAAACACAACAATACCATATTGTGAACATGTATTTTCCTCCATACATGGGATTGTAATCCCCATGAACAATTACATTACCTACCATCCACTCTTACTAGAATCAATTTTACCATTCCCAAAATTGTAATACAATAGAAGAAGAAGGAAATGAAATCTCCCCTAATACTACATTGTGACGTCCCAGCCCAGGTTCCACTAAACGGTTCATCGATCTAATTAGCCACATGCCATCAAGCATGCCTCCCCATATTCCAGAGGGTTTCGACTAGCAGCAAAGGTCTGATAAGTCTGTATTGGAGATACTATACCCTATTTTATAAGAATAAATTAGCAATGAAAGAAAAAAACAACAACTATGACAACCCTGCTTTTTATTACAACTTAAACATGCTTTATTACATAAAACTTCACTTGATACAACAAAGAAGATCGAGAGGTTTAGTGTCTTTGGGGCTTAGGATCATTACATAAAAACTTTAAACTTGAAACACAACATCCTTATTGAAAACTTCCTTTACATGACCACTACATTCCTTCGTACATAGCATTGCATGGGATAACCTGAGGACATGCATAAGAAAAGGGTGAGCTGTAAAGCCCAGTAAGGGAGTACATAATGAATAACATGAGGAGTATAATACATGTTAGGCAATAGGCATATCAATAGAGCATAAGAGAGACATGAACATAAAGGCATGATAAAGCATGATAATCATAACATGGAAATGTGGCAACAACACTTAACATTGAATTAGCATGAGCCAAGGCTCATTGCACATGGAGCATGAGTAAACCCTCATTGCACTTGAAGCACGAGTAAACCCTCGTTGCACTTGAATTAGCATGAGTAAACACTCATTGCACATGACGTATCATGATACTATACTTTACCCAATGCATTGGAGCGCTATAAAGGGCGCACCCTTCTTAAACATTTCATTTCATGCATAAGTGTGCCACATGGATCATAAAACATGGATTCATAAAACATAATCATTTCTTCCACGATAAAGGAAAGTGGAATTCATACATGAAACTTTATAATCAATATGTAAATGTTCATAAAGGTGAATACCCTTGATGGAGAAATGGGCATGGTATTCACTTACACAAAGACATTGGCTTAGAAAATCGGTGCGATTTCGGCAGCGTAACGGCGTGACATAAGAATTCATAAAAAAAATTGATGAGAGATAAAGGGGTTCCTCATCATATTTACATGTAATGGACAGTAAGGAGATCATATATATACATGTCCCAATAATAAAAATGGAATCTAGATTCATGATACAAAAGTATTTGTTGAATGTAAAATAAGAGAGAGAAGTTCCTTTCGGAATTTCGGCATAGTAACGAGTGTACATGGGAGGCATTTAATGAGAGAGAAAGGGTTCTCCCATCATTCAAACAATAAGAGGTAAGTATGGGGGAGGTGAGAAACCATACCCCAACATTCATAATTGAAATAAAAAGGGAAATACAACTTAAAGAAAATTGACAAAAAAATGAGAAAGGAAGAAAAACCCTTACTTGGAAGTGTGCTTCCAAAGGCTAGAGAGAGGCTTGTGAGAGGCTTCTTGGGAGCTTGGGCCACCTTGAGAGGATTCTAGAGAGAGTAGGGCAGAGTTTGGACGAACTTCAAGGGCTTTGGGTGAGGAGGAAGTGGGAGCTTGGGTGGGTTTATATAGGAAAGGTGAGAGAATTCTTTATTATTTAGGTTTGGGACCCCTTATATTAAAATAATCCAAACCACAAACCATCCCATGGTATTTGCCCATGGTTTCTGGAAAAGGAAAGAGGAAAAAAATATTTTACAAGGCCAAGGTCCGAACTTATTAAAAAATTAGGGTTGCTTATGTGGAGGTGAGTCACACTCCCATGGAAATTAATTTAAAAAGGCAAAGTGTTGAATAAGTCTTGAGGGCTCCATTAATGCTTTGAAAAGTGAGTCAAACAAACCCAAAACCTCATTATTTTAATGATAAAACACATATTGGCCGAACATAAGGATTATGGTATTTTATTACATCATCATTGGGTCATTATGATGTCATAAAACACATTATATATTTAAATGGTATTTAATTTTTACCCAAAAATTTGACTGTCTCAGAAAATTATGAAAAATTCACCGTTGGATAATTTCGACGTCCTGATTCCAAAAATAATATTTATTTTATCTAAATAATTTTCTAAATATGTGAATTTTCACTTTTAAAATAAAAACCGACATTTATAAAAAATTCACGGGTTTTGACAGAAATGGCTTTCAAACCTTGATAAAAATTTTAATTGCATTCATAAAATTATAAGATCATTTATATTTAATAAAAATTAATTTAATATTAATAATAATATTTTATTAAAATATTATTTAATTCAAAAATCCTTTAATTTAATAAAATATAATTCTTAATTAAATAATAACTAAAAACATCATTTGTACTTTAAAAACTAATTACAATGCATCAAAAATGACTAGAAATTATATTCATTATTATATACAAAATAATGTACATGAACATGGTGCTACTTATTTGTTACATAACCCCTTAAAATAGCCGCATAAGACCTAAGGGTAAGGTGTGCGATGGTGACAGACTCTTGGGGTTGCTCGGATAACATCGCTCGGGTGGTAATCTCTATCAACTTCCATTTTTCCCGTAGACGATCACGTTCGAGCTTGACTTGATGAAGCTCAGCTTGGGCTTGGTCAAGGGCAAAGCCCAAAGACGCCACCTCCTTTCCGAGCTCCGACAAATGGGCTTCGTAAGGGGCAATTCTACTGGATGAGGCCATCGCTTCCTTTGTCTGAGTAGAAAATTGGTTCGTTAAAGACTTATATTTAAACTACCCAGATGATCACTGTTCAACGGCTATAAAAGTAACGGTCACAAATCTTAACGTAAAACTTAAAGAAGTTGACATCTTATAAAAACATTTTTCATAAAGAAACATTTAACTGGATCAAGAGGGATTTTCCATTAATGAAACTTTGGGTCGTTACAACATTCCCCCCTTAAGAAATTTCACCCTCGAAATTTTCCTTTTCCCACACTAAAACAAATGTGGGTAACTTAGCTTCATCATATCCTCCGACTCCCAAGTTGCTTCTTCAAACTTGTGGTTTCTCCACAACACCTTGACGAGGGGCATTGTCTTATTTCGTAGAACTTTTTCTCTACGATCTAAGATCTTCACTGGTTTCTCCTCATAAGAAAGATCGTCTTCTAATTGTACCACCTCGGAAGAGAGTACATGTGAAGGGTCTGGTATGTACTTCCTTAAGAGGGATACATGGAAGACATCATGCACCTTGGCCATAGTAGGTGGAAGTGCTAGTCGATAGGCCACGGCCCTAACACGATCAAGAATCTCGAATGGGCCGATGTACATTGGACTTAACTTCCCTTTCTTTCCAAACCTCATGACCTTCTTCCACGGAGATATACGTAAAAACACCATGTCTCCGACTTTAAACTCAAGGTCTCGTCGACGATTATCTGCATAAATCTTCTGTCGACTTTGGGCTGCCTTGATATGCTGCTGAATGGTTTTCACCTTCTCCACCATTTCTTCGACCATTTCTGGTCCATGCAGCTTACGTTCACCGACCTCATCCCAACATGCCGGTGTTCTACACCTTTTCCCATACAGGGCTTCATATGGTGCCATTTGGATGCTCGAGTGGAAACTATTATTATAAGAGAACTCAACTAGAGGAAGATGTTGATCCTATCCTCCTTTAAAGTCCATTGAGCATGCTCTCAACATATCCTCAAGTGTTTGGATAGTCCGCTCGGATTGGCCATCAGTTTGAGGATGATAGGCCGTACTGAAGTTCAGTTCAGTATTCAGAGCATGTTGAAGACTCTTCCAAAACTTAGAGGTAAATCTTGGATCTCGGTCAGACACAATAGATAGTGGTACTCCATGCAACCGTACCACTTCTCTGATATATATCCGTGCCAGTTGATCCAAAGAGAAATCCTCTCGAATAGCAATGAAGTGTGCAGTCTTTGTAAGACGATCCACAATAACCCAGATTGCATTGTTGCTTTTGGATGTCCTTGGAAGTCCAGTGACGAAGTCCATGGTGATGTTCTCCCATTTCCATTCTGGTATGGGCAATGGTTGCATGATCCCCTTATACTTCTGCCTCTCTGCCTTCACTTGCTGACACACCAGGCACTTTGATGTATATTCGGCGATCTCCTTCTTCATATTATCCCACCAAAAGTTTTCTCGGAGATCTCGATACATCTTTGTGCTCCCTGGGTGAATAGAGAAATTTGAACTATGTGCATCATCCAAAAGTTCCTTCTTCATCTCCGAACTTGGTGGGACACATAGTCTTTTCCCAAACCGCACAATTCCTTCTTCATTAACATTAAACTCTGAGGATTTTCCCTTTTTGATAGCTTCCACTTTTTCTTGGATTATCGCATCATCCTTTTGAGCATCCTTTAACCTTTCCAAAACAGATGGTTGAGCAATCATTTGTGAAAGGATTGATGATGTTCCCTTCTTTATGATTCCCACGTCCATCTTCATCAAGTCTAAGAAGATTGGATCCTTCTCAATTCTCATCATTGATAGAATTGCTGGATCCTTTCTACTTAGGGCATCCGCTACCTTGTTCGCCTTCCCAGGGTGGTAATGTATTGAACAGTCATAATCCTTTATGAGCTCTATCCATCTTCTCTGGCACATATTAAGCTCTTTCTGTGTGAATATATATTTAAGACTCTTGTGGTCAGTATATATCTCACATTTCTCTCCATAGAGATAATGCCGCCAGATTTTCAAGGAAAAGATTACCACTGCCAACTCCAGATCATGCGTTGGATAGTTTCGCTCATGGATTTTCAACTGTCTTGAGGCATATGATATCACTTTATCATTCTGCATCAGCACACATCCTAATCCCTTCATCGAAGCATCACTAAATACCACAAAAAGCTCCCCACTTGTGGGTAATGTGAGCACAGGTGCAGTGATAAGCCTCCTTTTCAACTCCTTGAAGCTTTCTTCGCATTCATCACTCCAAGAAAACTTTACTCCCTTTCGAGTTAGCTTGGTAAGAGGGTTGGACAATCGTGAGAAATTTCTCACAAATCGTCGATAATATCCAGCCAACCCCAAGAAGCTACGGATATCAGTTACCGATGATGGCCTCGGCCATCCCTCAATTGCATCTGTTTTGGAGGGGTCCACAGATATCCCATTGCTTGTGATGATATGGCCCAAGAATGAGACCTCCTTCAACCAGAACTCACACTTGCTGTACTTGGCATAGAGCTTCTCCTTGCGCAAAGTCTCCAGTACAGTTCTTAAATTCTCCTCATGGTCCTCCTTGGTTTTGGAGTATATTAGAATATCATCTATAAAGACTACCACAAATTTATCTAGGTAATATCTAAAGACTCTATTCATCAAGTCCATGAATATTGCTGGAGCATTGGTGAGTCCAAAAGGCATTACTATGAATTCATAGTGCCTGTACCTTGTACGAAAAGCAGTCTTGGGGATATCTTCCTTCTTCACCCTTACTTGATAATATCCCGACCGCAAGTCGACCTTGGAGAAGTATTGTGCTCCACGCAGCTGATCAAACAAGTCATCGATTCTTGGGAGAGGATACTTGTTCTTTATCGTGATTTTGTTAAGTTCACGATAATCGATGCAAAGCCGCATTGACCCATCCTTCTTCTTGACGAAGAGGACTGGTGCACCCCATGGTGATGCACTTGGGCGTATAAACCCTTTATCCAGATTCTCCTGTAGTTGTTTCTTCAGTTCTTCAAGCTCAACCACAGCCATTCTATATGGAGTCTTGGATATTGGTAGCGCCCCAGGTATAAGTTCAATTGAGAACTCAACATCTCTTCTTGGAGGAAGACCAGGAAGTTCCTCGGGAAATACTTCAGTGAATTCCCTCACAATAGGCATTTCTTCAAGGGTGGTTTCTTCCTTGGACTCAATCATCTGAGCCAGATATGCGTGCTCATAAGGCAGTAATATCCATGCTTGAGATGATGGAGCTAAAGGAGATTCATCTTCCTCCTGACACTTGTAAAGAATCGGGGGTCGATTCTCCATATGGAGTGTGATTTCCCTCTCCCGACAATTTATGTTGGCTCTATATAAGGAAAGCCAATCCATGCCAAGAATTGCATCAAATTCCACCAAAGGGAGTATGACGAGGTTCGCCGGGAAATTCAATCCACAGATTATAATAGGGGAGGACTTATACTCATGGGATGCAATGATTGCCCCATTTTCCGTACTCACTGCCATCTTTACTTCCATGATTTGTGGTGGTGCAGGGATTATTCTACTAAACTTTTGAGATATAAAAGAATGCGTAGAACCTGAATCAAAAAGTATGTTCGCTATTCTTGAATGAATAACTAGCGTACCTGTCACCACTTCGTTGTTGGGGTTCACTTCGGCAGAAGTGATGGCAAAAGCTCTTCCTTGCTGTCTTGGAGGTTGTTGATTGCCTCCGATAACCCTTGGATTAGGGCATTGATTCGCAAAATGACCCGGTTCTTTGCATTTGAAGCATTGAACAACGCATTGAGGTTCGAACGGAGCGTTCCTCCCCTCCGTCGCAGCCGCGGGTCCTTCTTGCTGACAGTTAACAGCTATGTTCCCTTCTCTTCCACACTTGAAGCATTTTCTTGTCCCCCTAAGGCAATTTCTAGGGTGCTTCTTTCCACACTTTTGGCAAGTGGGGTGCTGGAATTTCTTAGCGCCGTTGGATTTATCCATCGGACCACCAGCATTGAAGTCCACCTTCCGCTTCTTGTCCCCATGATACCCCTGTGATTCTCTGATCTCCATTTCAACCTTGAGGGCACATCGGACAATTTCCTCATAGCTGTCGAAGTCACGGATCGCTAATGCTTTCCGCAAGCTAGGCTTCAGCCCACCAAAGAAGCGGTCAACCTTGCATTCGGGGGTAACGACAAAGCCATAAGCGTATCGTGCAAGCCTTGTGATGTTTTCCTCGTACGCTCCCACAGATTCTGCATCTTTCTGCTTGAGGGAAAGGAATTCCCTTTCTATCTTAAGACGGAGGGTGCGTGGAAAATATTTATCGAAAAATATCTTCCGGAATACCTTCCATTCCAAAGCCTCGATCTCCTCCTCAGGCAACGTATTTTTGATCAACGTCCACCATTGATCAGCTTCACCCTCCATACGATAAGCCGCCAGGAGAACCTTCTCTTTTTCAGAGCATTGGAGGATGGAGAATATCTTTTCAATGGAGTTGATCCATTGTTCAGCAATCGTGGGATCGGATGATCCACTAAAAGTAGGAGGCCTTTGTCTCATGAAGCTTTCAATAGCGACTTGTTCTTTCTTAGGGGGGGTTGAACGTTCCTCTTGACCAGTGTTTCTATTCAAAACTTGAGTTAGCTGAGAGAGAAGCGTGACAAAGTTCGCGATTCCCGCTCCCATTGGATTGGTCATCTCATAAGTACAATCATCACACTGATCTTCACAACGGTTGTTAGCCCGAGTTCTCCTATTACCGGCCATTGGCTGGAATAAAAGGAAAGTTAGGGGTAACACATAAAGGGTAATCCAAAGACAAAAGTTGATGACTTATAAATAAACTTTAATCTCTTTAACTCATGAGTCTATAGGATTCAATCCAGGCTTTTCATGATCTTCCTTCTAACATATATTCTTAGGGGAATTTTTCCCTTAATAAGGGTTCATACTAAGATTGTGAATTTATCAAAACATATCCCCCGGGAGTGTCGTAACCAAGAGTGCAACAAGGCCCGTTGTCGTGCACCAGTTCCCGTTCGAGTCTAGCTCAAAGCGGTGTTTTCAGGTTTTACCCCTAGGATACATCTGTGCCAGAGCCGCCTCTACCTGCTCGTATCCAGACAGGGATGTATTTGTTTGATAAAACACTTACTTAGTATTTACCAAAACTTAGGGATGTTTTTATTATTCTTAGTCTTGTATCTAAGGCTTTACTAGGGTTTCATAATCCCAAAAATAACTAAACCTATCCTCTGATACCAACTATGACAACCCTGCTTTTTATTACAACTTAAACATGCTTTATTACATAAAACATCACTTGATACAACAAAGAAGATCGAGAGGTTTAGTGTCTTTGGGGCTTAGGATCATTACATAAAAACTTTAAACTTGAAACACAACATCCTTATTGAAAACTTCCTTTACATGACCACTACATTCCTTCGTACTTAGCATTGCATGGGATAACCTGAGGACATGCATAAGAAAAGGGTGAGCTGTAAAGCCCAGTAAGGGAGTACATAATGAATAACATGAGGAGTACAATACATGTTAGGCAATAGGCATATCAATAGATCATAAGAGAGACATGAACATAAAGGCATGATAAAGCATGATAATCATAACATGGAAATGTGGCAATAACACTTAACATTGAATTAGCATGAGCCAAGGCTCATTGCACATGGAGCATGAGTAAACCCTCATTGCACTTGAAGCACGAGTAAAACCTCGTTGCACTTGAATTAGCATGATTAAACACTCATTGCACATGACGTATCATGATACTATACTTTACCCAATGCATTGGAGCGCTATAAAGGGCACACCCTTCTTAAACATTTCATTTCATGCATAAGTGTGCCACATGGATCATAAAACATGGATTCATAAAACATAATCATTTCTTCCACGATAAAGGAAAGTGGAATTAATACATGAAACTTTATAATCAATATGTAAATGTGCATAAAGGTGAATACCCTTGATGGAGAAATGGGCATGGTATTCACTTACACAAAGACATTGGCTTAGAAAATCGGTGCGATTTCGGCAGCGTAACGGCGTGACATAAGAATTCATAAAAAAAATTGATGAGAGAGAAAGGGGTTCCTCATCATATTTACATGTAATGTACAGTAAGGAGATCATATATATACATGTCCCAATAATAAAAATGGAATCTAGATTCATGATACAAAAGTATTTCTTGAATGTAAAAGAAGAGAGAGAAGTTCCTTTCGGAATTTCGGCATAGTAACGGGTGTACATGGGAGGCATTTAATGAGAGAGAAAGGGTTCTCCCATCATTCAAACAATAAGAGTGAAGTATGGGGGAGGTGCGAAACCATACCCCAACATTCATAATTGAAATAAAAAGGGAAATACAACTTAAAGAAAATTGACAAAAAAATGAGAAAGGAAGAAAAACCCTTACTTGGAAGTGTGCTTCCAAAGGCTAGAGAGAGGCTTGTGAGAGGCTTCTTGGGAGCTTGGGGCACCTTGAGAGGATTCTAGAGAGAGTAGGGCAGAGGTTGGACGAACTTCAAGGGCTTTGGGTGAGGAGGAAGTGGGAGCTTGGGTGGGTTTATATAGGAAAGGTGAGAGAATTCTTTATTATTTAGGTTTGGGACCCCTTATATTAAAATAATCCAAACCACAAACCATCCCATGGTATTTGCCCATGGTTTCTGGAAAAGGAAAGAGGAAAACAATATTTTACAAGGCCAAGGTCCGAACTTATTAAAAAATTAGGGTTGCTTATGTGGAGGTGAGTCACACTCCCATGGAAATTAATTTAAAAAGGCAAAGTGTTGAATAAGTCTTGAGGGCTCCATTAATGCTTTGAAAAGTGAGTCAAACAAACCCAAAACCTCATTATTTTAATTATAAAACACATATTGTCCGAACATAAGGATTATGGTATTTTATTACATCACCATTGGGTCATTATGATGTCATAAAACACATTATATATTTAAATGGTATTTAATTTTTACCCAAAAATTTGACTGTCTCAGAAAATTATGAAAAATTCACCGTTGGATAATTTCGACGTCCTGATTCCAAAAATAATATTTATTTTATCTAAATAATTTTCTAAATATGTGAATTTTTACTTTTAAAATAAAAACCGACATTTATAAAAAATTCACGGGTTTTGACAGAAATGGCTTTCAAACCTTGATAAAAATTTTAATTGCATTCATAAAATTATAAGATCATTTATATTTAATAAAAATTAATTTAATATTAATAATAATATTTTATTAAAATATTATTTAATTCAAAAATCCTTTAATTTAATAAAATATAATTCTTAATTAAATAATAACTAAAAACATCATTTGTACTTTAAAAACTAATTACAATGCATCAAAAATGACTAGAAATTATATTCATTATTATATACAAAATAATGTACATGGACATGGTGCTACTTATTTGTTACATAACCCCTTAAAATAGCCGCATAAGACCTAAGGGTAAGGTGTGCGATGGTGACAGACTCTTGGGGTTGCTCGGATAACATCGCTCGGGTGGTAATCTCTATCAACTTCCATTTTTCCCGTAGACGATCACGTTCGAGCTTGACTTGATGAAGCTCAGCTTGGGCTTGGTCAAGGGCAAATCCCAAAGACGCCACCTCCTTTTTGAGCTCCGACAAATGGGCTTCGTAAGGGGCAATTCTACTGGATGAGGCCATCGCTTCCTTTGTCTGAGTAGAAAATTGGTTCGTTAAAGACTTATATTTAAACTACCCAGATGATCACTGTTCAACGGCTATAAAAGTAACGGTCACAAATCTTAACGTAAAACTTAAAGAATTTGACATCTTATAAAAACATTTTTCATAAAGAAACATTTAACTGGATCAAGAGGGATTTTCCATTAATGAAACTTTGGGTCGTTACAAAAACCATGTGTTGAATAATATAAATAACTCGAACCATTAAATGAGATATGATATTAAAAACAAGAAAATAAAATAGTAAACTGAAATGTAAAACCAGCTACAACAATTAGAATGTGAAGTGTCTATAAGGAAATAAAATGTAAAGATGCAAGGACTCCCATGAAGGTCCTAAACCACATCTGATTCCCTCTCCCATGCTCCAATCCCAAACAACAGCCTATCCCAGGGCCTTTCCCTTATCCTTTCCTGCAACAATATTGTCTACTCAGGTGCTGATTAGAGAGCCCTAATATGTTGTGAGTACAATTCTGTAGGCAAAATCCAACAATATATAAACCAGTTTAGTCAAAAATATAGTTTATGCATTTATATGAGGCAATAAATACAATGCATCATTAAATAGTTATCACATTTTCATTTAATCGGAAATCATCACATTAGGCCCAATTAAAATTCATGTAAACCATTTGAATCATCATTCTTTACTATCATTCATTTGGTGTTGATCGTGATGTCTAGCATCCCAAATCTCATTCTGTGTAGGTCTCCATGCCTAACACTCAATATATCACTCTTTGTAGGTCGACATGCCTAGTACCCCACAATTTCACGCTTGGATAACTACTAGGGAAGAGCACCATGTCCAAGTCCCAACTTCTAATAGGTGTAGAACACGATGTCTATCACACCATATATCATTTAGTGTAGTTCGTCAAGCCTACCACTGCTAAATATCATCCATTAAATCATTCATTAATTGAAAATAACTAAACCCACCATTCCATTACCAATCCAACGATTAATTAGACATTTTAAATAACATTAGCTAATTTAATAACTAAATAATGACATAACTCATTAATTAATTCATCAAATAATCAATCAATCAATATAATTCTCATTCCATAGTTAATTCATCACAATTAATTATCCATATAAATTCTCAACTTCCCATAAAATTTTTTCACAATTAATATTTTTATCAACATCATAGAAAATAATCATTCTCATAATTAATTATTTTTCAAATCTGAAGACTATTTCATTATTTATTTCAAAAAATTAATTATCTTAATAAAATCAATTAAATATATAAATTACAATATCTAATCCCTTAATAAATATTCAATACAAACATCTATTCCAGAAACCCCTTTGTTTTTTCAAAGATTTCATTATCAAATAATCACCAAGGCAATCACAAATCAATTCATCATTCATAATTACACAAATTTATGAATGAAATTATCATTGGAATCTAGAAAATCCATAATTTCACATTCACATAAAATATCTATGACTATAGTAGATCAAATTAGACCTCCTACCTCAGTCTTTTGACAAACATTTTCCAAACAAAAATTTACAGAATTTGAGTGGCACAACATCTTAGATCAATCTCCAGATCTAAATCCCTAAACCAAAATTAAGATCAAAGGAATAATGATCATGAAAATATAGATGTTGATCCAAAATACCATATTTATATTTCAACTTATAGGATTTGATCCTTGAAAATGGTGGAGATATTACATGAAATGATTAAGGAAAATTAGAGGAATGGATAGAAGATGCAACAGGATGAAATCAAATAACTGAGAATATATCATATATTTAATATGAGATTTAGATCTTGAAGAACAATGTTTGAAGAATTTTTAATCCCTTTGAGAGGCTCTGGGATGACCTTGAATTGGTCATGCCGGATTAATGGTCGAAATATAGGAGTCATGGGGGTTTGGGTGGTTTGAAAAATATAGTTTCAGATAAAAAATCCCACAAACATGGTTTAATGGGAAGGGGAACATGGTTAGGGAAACCCACATGAAACCCTTGCAAAACTCTCTGTCTAGGATTGAATGGTCAACATAGTTTAGTCGTATGGTTTTTCAAACTTTGTGCAAACTATGCACATCCCATTGTCTATTACTTTTTCTAAAAAAATTCAACAAAATGAACCCCACACCACTAATCTGAAACAAATGTACTTAAATTACACAAAAAGTACATGAAAACATGAAAGATATGACTCTAGTAAAATCTAGAATATTATATAATGATCCTTTATTTTCTTATTTTTAAATCGGCATCCTCTTTATATGCCTATTGAATCATCACATGGATATATAGTTGAATATTTATCAATGAAATATAATATATATACCCTTTCCTCTTGATTTCATGATCCATAATCTGTAAATCCATAAATATTTTCTCACTCAATCATCATCATCGAAAACAATTGATTCTATGTTTGACTTAAAGAATCAACCACAATGTTTTCCTTTATAGGAGCTAGTGTATTATAAAGTAATAATACATAATTAATTTAAACTATATTATATTTCTCAGATTAATATATTTCTATCTTAATATGTAAAAAAACTGTTATTATATATATATATATAATACCATTCACTATAATGATAAATCCTTCGTAATTTTTATACAAAAAATTGCTACTTCTAAATCTAAATCAATTGTAGGGTAATTTTTATCCTGAAATTTAAATTTATTTTTTTAAAATATTTCACCATTATAT
Organism: Viscum album; assembly: GCA_963277665.1. Taxonomy (NCBI): domain Eukaryota; kingdom Viridiplantae; phylum Streptophyta; class Magnoliopsida; order Santalales; family Viscaceae; genus Viscum; species Viscum album. Next base: position 1,767,137,507 of record OY728146.1, on the reverse strand, counting down.
TTTTCATGAGGAAAAACCATTTTCCATTCTATAATGGATCCAAATATAACCAAAAACCCTTCCAAATGTAGGGTAGTGTGAGACTATCTTCAATAGATAACATTATTTAATGATACATTCAATTTTCATCATGGAAATATATAAGAAATAATGTAGATCCCTTCCATAAGAACATTTTTTTACAGTAAACGTACAAGAGAAATCCTTCATAAATAATCGATAGTATCTAGATAATAAAAGAATAAAATGGACCTCAATTACGATGGAGGTTTATTTCCATTGGTCAACAACATCCATATTTAATGGTACCACTGATAAACCCTTTCCCGAGATTGTATGGCCCATGAATGATGCATTTTATATCCATGAATACCTCTTGTTAATTTTTATAATATAGATTCTCATTCACCATTGTCATGTAAATGATATTGAAATTATATTCATGCACATCCACACTTTTTTACTATAAATTAATATCATCTATAAGGACTACCAGAAACTAATTAATGTAATTTATAATGAATCATTTCATTAAATTGATTAATTTATATGGGATATTTCTTATTCCAAATTATATTAAAATAAATTTATAATAATTTTACCCCACAAAAATGGAAAAATTCAGTATATATATAGTTCCCCATAACATTAATGCTTATTATTATTACATTAATAAACATAAATGTCCAATAATAAAAAACAATACTCTTGATGTCCTAGTTTAATTGGATGAAAAGGTTTATATTTATTCTATTGAAACTAAAAAATATCATACAAAATTTATTCTCCATAATGATAAGTTAAATCCACTTGAGATACAATATAATTTTAGGATAACCATAGGGGAATACATAATAAATGGGAATACTGATAAATACTTGTAATTAAATAAATTTTATAATGAATCATTTCATATGATTCATAGTTATGACATGATTTCAAAATAGGGATGGATAGTGAAAAATCACATGGAACCATAACCAAAAAAATTGGAATTATAAGATCATGGTAACATTTGAAATGTTGGATAAACATATGAAATTATAAAAATATTAGTCAATGTGAACATCTTTTATAATATAATATTGAGTAAAAATTTCCATTATAGATTATGTTTACACCCCAATAACGTACATAACATGTCAAGATACTATAATATTTCCCAATGGATAAGATAGGGATCTAGAATCATCCACCATATTTTGGTCATAATATAAGTTCTCCACATAATATAATATGAATCATATTTATTAAACTAAAAATACCAATGGAATAAAAATTCCATTGATGATCATACCTCATATTAAAATCAATGTAAAATTTCATAATAAAGTCATTTGAGATATAAACCTAATGTTTTTATTTCCCCATAAGTAAAATAATAGACTAAGTATATATATGATAGAGATTTATATAAAATTAATAATAATTATATATCATTAAATTGATAGAATTTGAGTTATATAGATAATGGTAATATCATAAAGAAAAAGGTTGGTTGGAAACATCACTTATGTCGAGCCAGATTCATAACATGTGTTTTTTATATTAAATGATAACAAAATTATTATATTATTTTAATCTATTAATAAAATTTTTCATGATGATTATTATTATTATTTTATTAATTTTCATGATATATTAATTTACTAAATCATTTAAGTTCATGTTAGGAATTTTGATGATGTTCAGATCATATGTCCAAAATAACATAAGAATGTCAAAGAAGGTCCAATAGATTATTATTTCATCATATAGAAATAAATATTCATGAAATATTTTCTTATAGTTCTTTTATTGTTTTAAAACCTATCATTTACGGTGACTATGAAAAATGAACAATGTTATGATCATGGAGTTGGAAATCTGTACATACTCTTGAGTGTAATTTCAATTTTTCAAATATCATGATGGAAATAATGTAAGTGTTATTTAATATATTTAAAATTTTATTATATAATAAATATTAAATATTTTTAAAATATACATACAAATATCTTACTTGTAAAATTGTAGTAAAATTGTATTACATCACATTACAAGGTGGTAGTCTGCAATACCCAATTCAATGTTATCATTAATTAAATGGAAGGTACTGTTTTAGAGTAGAGTATATGTTTCATTTTATAATTATTATTACTTAATGAATATGATATAATAACATTAATTTTTTTTATTATCCTCCATTAAAACAATATGTGAAAATTGAATCACATTACTTAGGGAGGTCGTAGTCCGTCGTACACCGAATTGACATTATCGTATTATCATTGGAATTGAAATCAAGTTGTTAGATGTGATATTATAATTGAAAAATTATAGTTTTAACATAAATATCACATATAAACTGTATATTCATTATTATACATATCTATGATATGTAGAGGCCGAAAAAATTACATCATTTTGTGAGGTGGAAGCCCTTTGTACACACGATCACTGTTTTCATTACCTTTTGATGGATGTGGAGATAGATTTAGGTTTTGAAATTATAAAAACTAAATATAATCATATGGAAAATAGTTATTTTATTATATTATAATTATTTAATAACAATCGCTATATGTGGAAAAAGAAATAAATTAGAGATGATATGTTAATGAGGAAAACTCTTCTTCGGACATCTTCTTTTTGTCTTTAGAAAAACAATCAATGTATTATTTCTGATACAAAAAAAGCCTCCAGTATTTTGGTTGGTAATTAATAAAAATATTTTTGATATTAATTTATGATTTATTGGTTTATTATAGTGTATAACGGAGAGGAGTGTGTGTGAACTTTTATAAGTGGACGAGAGGATTCACTATGAATTTTTTAAGGAATGCACTACACTAATCCATTTCACATCATATAAGGCCCAAAATGGCCGATTATTATCAATAGAATATAAAAAATTTAAATAGGATCATAAAATAGTAATCCTAAAACTCTTTCATAATTTTCAACCCCTAAATATTTATTTTAACTCCATGGTATAACTATATTTACCTAAACTGTGAAAATTAGATTTTTCATTTATTAATATTAATTGTGTAAGAAAAATAAGGTTACTATATTATATAATAAAAAAAATTGGATTCAAAATATATAATCAAATTTTTAAAATTAAAATCACCAAATTATTTAATATCATTAAAATTTAAACATGTAGACATGTTGAAAAAATGGGTTTTCAAGAATTGATTTTTTCACGCATTAGACATTCTTATTATCACTATAATACATGTAATCCAAATTAAATGAATTTAAATTTATATTCATGGATATATTATAAATAAATATCATTTAAATAATTCCACATTTTTTTTAATTTAATTATTTGAAATGGTGAATCATTATGCACTTTAAAGGAACATTAAAAAAATGTGTTTCAATCCAATGAATAAAGTAATAGTAAAATGCCAATTTAATTTTTTTTTAAATAAAATGATTTAGTTTTAATTAAAAATAAAATAATAATTATTTTTTATAATTTAATTAAACAATTTATGGGTCTTCATTTATTACAATTACATTAATTATATAAAAATATACATTGTCACTATTCATTGGAAAAACAACATTTTCTGAAAAATCCCAAAATTTAATCTGTTGATAATATGAACATGAAAAATTCACGATATAATTTAATTTAATCAAATAAAATTCACAAAGTTGGAAAAATATTAATTATTATATTTTCTCTCAAAAATAAAAATAAATCATTTCTTAAGAAAACATATTTTTGAAGATTAATTGTTTTTATATGAAATGGTTGATTATTTTATAACAATTTAAAATTAATTATATAAAAATTATGGACCATATAAATATATTTCATATATTAGTTACAAATATTCATAAATAACCATTTATCATCAAGGTTATAAGGATAATAAAAAATCATGGTTCGTCGAGGATTGGGGTTTCCTGTCACATACAATATCTATCGTAGTTTTATTTTTTAAATCTTGTAGTTTTAATTTATTACACACTATTAATTTAAAAATTAAAATTTTATACTACATAGAATAGTGAAAATATATGTGGTTACTTCTTCATCATTAATGATTGTGGTTCCCCAGTTTCCTCTTTGTATTTACATTTCATCTATAGCATGTTGACATGGTGATTCATCGCACTGCATTGAACATTATCTATATTGTCCAAGCTCATCATAAATAAAATTTTCTTACTATATGATCTATTAATTCATTAAATGTGAAGGATATAGTATTTACTACCTAATTATTATTACATTGAACACTTTGGACATTTACGATAGGGTTGATGGGACTGTTATTCGATAATAAACTACTCTGATACGATCAAAAATAACTATGGGGTCGATGTAGAAGGGAAAACATTTCTTTATTCTCAATTTTATTTACTATCTTTAATTTTAAGTCATATGGAAAAAATTTAAATCCAATCATGAACTATATCTCTCATCGGAAACGTTAATCCTAGTTTTTCTAAGGACTCTTATATATCCAAATTTCATGCAGAATGATCATAACATTTTATATCATTTTATCTACAATTTTAAATTTGAAAATATTGAATTCATAAAAAAAAATCCAAAATTAATAGGTTATAAATATCATCCCAAAATGGTAATCATATGTAATTATTTGTGTGCTTGAGTGAAAGCTATTATCACATAATAACTCAACCAGTGAATGATGTTGGTCTCATCCTCCTTCGATGTCCATCGAGCATGATCTCAACATATCATCCAATTTTTGAATCTTCCCTTAAAATTTTCCATAATGTTTTGTATTATAAGATGTTATTATGAATTAATATATATTTAGTGCATTTTAGAGTATATTCTAAAATCAATAAGTAAATTTTAGATCATGGTCCAATAAAATTGATAATATTTTTCCATGTAGTGTCAAAAATTATTTGATTCTTGTCCTTTCATGATGATCGATTCGTAGGTCCTATATAACTTCGCAGAAGTGATTATTCTTAATAAGATGATCCACCAAAAACTATATATAATTATTTCCGCTTCATGACGTTGGTGGGACATTAAAACATTTCTAGTTTATGTTTTCCCTCTTCCATGTGGGTGTGGGTAATTTTTAAATCATCCATTATGATTTTAAATATCATCCATCACTAGAACACATAACAAAAACATATGTGTTTAATCTTCTATATACATCTATATATTTTACCAACAATTGGGTCTTAAATAAACTAAATAAATATTTTTTCTCCCATTTTAATTAGAAATTATCCAAAAATTCACATCATTAAAATTCTCTCTCTTTATCTTTGAATTTTATGGTTCACAAAATCATGAATGAAAAATTTCCACTACTTTAACGTCATTATTGAACATCGAGAATTCCATATTAATTATTGATTCCACCATCCTATGAACATCAACATTATCTCTTTCAGTATTATTAAACATCTCTATATGGTATGGATGAGGAATAATTTGAGAATGTAAATATGGTGTAACTTCATTTACCATTCCAATATACATTAATTACACGTATAATAAGATTAAATCCTTCCAAATTCATATAATTGACAAAATTTCTCTATTCATTCTACATATATCATCTTTACCCATGTTTACTTCCCTAGGGTGATAAGTTATCAATCAGTCAAAGTCTATAGTCATCTCTAACAATCTCCAAAGACACATATTAATATCCTTCTATGATAATATATGTTTGATGATCTTATGACCCATATATATTTCACAATCTCTTTTTAGAAATATGTTCACTATATTTTTAAATAATAAAAATTATGTAAAAAAATATATCATTAATGACATATTTGTTCTTATAAACATTCAATAGACTTGGGGTGAGTACTAGAACATTATTATTTTTCATTATATCACATAATTATCCATTCTTGGATGAATTAAAATATAAATTAGAAATTTCAACACATGTGTGTATTGAATATTCTAGGTCCATTAATTGTCTTCTGGTTTTCACCAATTTGGATATCTTATTGTATTCACTAGTTTATAAAGTCATTACTCTCATCCATTAATTTGTTTACTATGGTTAAAAATCCTGAAATATTTTCCACAAATAATTAGTAATACCTATCTAATTCATAGAAACTTTGAATCAACATTAAATAATTTTTTCTAGGTCATTCACTTATTTATTATTTTGAAGAGGGGTCTAAATATATCCATTTTCTAATAGAAATGTTCATAATGAATTTTAATTCCTTCATATTAATCTAAAAGTTACACTACATTTCATATAGATTTATTATTTTCAAATCCATTTGTATAATATTAAAATTATTTCTATTCCCCTAATTACTGTTATTGTATATCAAAATATCATATATAATGACTACCACATATTTTTCAAGGTAATATTTAATGACACTTTTCATAATTTCAAAAATAGCTTCAGTATAATAAGTTAGTCTGAAAAGAATCAATGTGAGATCATAGTGTCCACGACTCATTTAAATGGTATATTTGGTGTGCATTTTGTCCCCACCCATAAATGGGGATTTCATAACCAAATTTCCACCGTCGAGTAATAATGACCCCCACATAGTGGATCAAATATGTTATTCATCCTTTTAGGGTCTAATTGTTTTTTACAATAATTTATTAATTCCAAAAAAAATCAATGCTATGACACATTGACTCATCCTTCATCTTGATAAAGTGGACCATAAGACATCTTGGTGAAGGACACAAGAATATAAAACCCCATTCCAGAGTCACATGTAACAACATATTTTTACCTTCACACTCAATGTTGGTCATCATATAAGTATTATTCAATATGGGTAGAGATCAATCTATATGTTCTATTGAGAACTCATTGTCATGGTCTGAAGGAATCCTAATAAACTGATCATAGAATACATCGGTGTAATTCATTACAATAGACATGTCATGACGGATGATTCTCCCTATTGCCTCAAAATATTTTGGATAGTTATTATTTTTCATAATACTATAATATAAATTCTTGAATGGAATATTATAAGAGATATTCCACCTTATAAATATCCTTGTATAGAATCATAGAATGTCTCAAAATGTGTAGAGTGATCCCCCACAATTGATAAATGATATTGGATTTATGAATGGATAAATAATCCATCTCAAAATTGAATCACACTCTATTAAATCAGATAATACATGATTTGATGGGATATTAAGTCCTAAAATTTTTATTGGTGAATAATAATATAATTGGGATGAAATAATCTGAACGTCTTCTATTCATAGATAATTTTCAATCCTCTTATGTTGATGTGGTGATTAAATAGTTATACTAAATATGAAAGATATGAATGAATGAATAGAATTGGAATCAGGAATAATGTTCACTATTAATTCAATAGTGTACCTAACACCACATAATTATAAGAATCCACCTCAGTGGCAATGATATTATATTCTCTTCCTTCATAATATAGTGATTATTGTCTATTATTACTTCTAGAAACCATATCTTCGGGTATTGGATTTCATAGTTCCTATTTTTATTATATTTTGAATATTGTATACTATAAATATATTTTATCTAAAACTATTTTTATTATTCCACATTAGGGGGGTTCTTCATATTTCTTTGGAACTAGATGCAACTATTTTTTACACATGATGAATCATTTTGTTCCCAATATGATGTTTACAAGATGATTCTTATGTACTTTTAAAATTCTATATGTTGGGTTTTCATTCCTCTCTGATATTTATCTATTGACACCATCCTAGAATACATCATTATAGATTTATTTTTCTCTAGTATAATGTGTCCATTACATTTCACTAAACTGTATCACATATTTCATGGGAAAATGTACAACATATTAATTGAAATCAATGTCTTCAATTTTTAATTCCAATTACAGCTCAATTTTAATCCACTATTTTAATTTTCCTCAATATATTTTGTATTGATAACAAAACTATAGGTAGAAAATTCATGTGTTGGGATATTTTCCCCATAATCCTTGATATTATCAATTTATTTTTGTATCCAACTATAGATGACCTCCTACAAATTATGGAAGGTATTTTGGTGAATATATTTATTAAAATGTATTTTTTTCAAGTCTTGACATTCATTGGAATAATTATCTTCATTGTTTTTTTGTAATTCCCCATTTTCTACCAATGATGAGCTTCACCCGCATTGTAATAAATTGGAACACAAATTTATCATTATATAATTATTGGTGAGGCAATTATGTCTTATTAGTTAATATAATACATTATTATATGATAAGGAGATTATAGGATCCATTAAAGCTAGTATGACTTTGTCACATAAAATACTCAACAACAACATGATACTTTTCATGAGGTGTAGGGTGTTCTTCATGATTCATGATATTATTTTTAAGATGGGATATTTGAGAAAGTACTTCCTTGATGTTCCCATATTCTAATCCTTTAAAATTAAGAATATTATGGGATAAATAATCACATTTCCTATCATATTGGTTATTGGTCGGGTTGATACTATTTCCATCCATTAACTAGAGGAAATAAAAGAGGATAATACATAAACATACCCTATAGAAATAAAATAACACGATAGGAGTAACTTATAAATGATTAGAATTTCATAACTTATGAGTCAAAATGTTTCACTCTGATTTATTAATTTTATTTTTACTTATTAGTTTTTATAAATTAATAATTTGGTCAGATTTTTTATAATGGTTTATAACATGATTTTCAATTTCTAATGTATATCTACAAGGTGTGTCAGACCAGGGGCATATTATGTACCACTTTTTTTCCATGTAAAACTTTTGTCAAAATTGACAAGTTTTTTAATGATTTATTACCATTAATTTTTTACATAACCACTACCACTTGTAGTATCCATATTGAGATTTAATTTCCTTAAAAACCACTACCACTATACATTACCATGATTCCATGATATTTCTCTATTCTTAATTTTATCCATAGACTTAACCCATGATTTCTCACTAATTTTTTTTTATTTGACATGAAACGGTTTAGTAATACATTATGATAATAACAATTATTGCAACCCAATCATTTTATTCTTTTTAAAACATTATTTACACAAAAATATCCAATTATATATCATAAGGATCATAAAATACTAATTTATTTTGTGGACTAGGATTATATTCAATTAATTAATCTAAAACATGAAATCCATAATTATTTTTCCATTTTGTGCTATTTTTTTTATTCTAAATATGAATTGGATAACAATGGAAATACATAAAGGGGTGCGGTAAAAAACCATATATGGAATTAAAAATTAAAAGGAACCATAACCAACGAGTCCATAGTATAACATGAAATTATAAAATCGATGACTCATGAGTAGTAACATGGAAGAATAACCTAAGGAGCATGGTATCATAAAATCATGGTAATATAGGAAACGTGGTACTATCAAATAAAATGACATAAGCATTAGTTAATTGTAAATTCATGTACATTATCACATTGTGGTTGATGTCCCAATATTGATTAGGACATATCTAGAGACTAAAAAATTATCCAATGTATTGGATTACTCTATGGGAGGAACAATCATATGAGGTTCAAGATATTTTTGTTCCAAATAAAGTACATCGATCATAATTTATCATATAATAATTAAATGTGCACAAAAAATGGATTTCATGATCTTGCCTCATATTGAAAACAAAGGAGATTTTATAATAAAGGAATCATGGAAATGTAAATAAGTCATGTATTTCTCAATAAAAGGAAGGGAAAGTAATATATTTATATTTTAAATATATATATATATATATATAATTGTTAATAATTAAAAAAATTATTGCGTTATAATATAATTTATAGATATAATGGTCCTTACTCGATAAAAAATGACTGGTTAGAATTATATATCACCTCAAGTGTGATTCTTCACATGTGTTATTTATATTAAAAATTAATAAATAAATGATAATTATTTACATTATTAATAATATTTTTCCTTTATATAATTCAATTTATGATATTTCATATTAAGTTTTATACATTTACATAACCATTAAGGTTTACGTAGGAAGCATTAATGCTGTTCTACTCCAATTTTCAAAATCACTACAAAATGTTAAAAAAGATAAAGATAAATATTATTTCATCACCAAAATATTAATATTCATGAAATAATTAAAATTTTATTGAATATTTTTTTAAATACAATCATAGATGATGATTATTAAAAATTAATTATGTTACGATCATAGAGATCATATATCCTAAATTCGCATGAGCGATACTTCCATTTTTCATCCATCATGATACAAAGAAGATATGTGTTAATTAATTGAGAATAATTATACCATTAAAATTAAGAAATTTCATAAAAACACTTATATAAAATATCTATGTGATTTTTTATTAAAAATGAATCACAACACTTCATAACGAAATAGTCTGCCTTACACTTTAATAATGATTTAATTTATTCAATGGATGGTAATGTTAAAAATAGATTATATACTTATTTATAAAAATAATTTATATTTCATTAATATATTATATAAATATAAGAAGTTTCATAATATATTTCTTATTTTTAATATGTGAAATAAGATACACATCTCTTTTCAATGTGGTAGTCTACCGTACACCCAAGTAACATTATCAAATTCTCTAAAGAATGGAATGAAATAAGTTACAGGTGATATAATAATAAAAAAAGTTTAATTATAACAAAAATATCACATTTAAAAATAAATATATCATTTTATTTATCCATGATAAGCAGTGATGGAAAATAAATTATCTCGGTTAGCATAGTAGTAGTCGTTTATATACATGATCAATAGTTTCATGTCCAATTTAAGAAAAGTGGATGGGTATTTCGGTTGTGAAATTAAAATAATCAAATATAATAACTTTGGATATACATGTGTAATTATATTAGTATAATTTAGAAATATATTTTGGAAATGGAAGATGAAATAAAATAGAGATGATTGGTTATGGACATTAACTTTTATTAAGAAAACATCATTACTTTTTCACTAAAAGCATCCATTGGGTGTGTTATTGTAAAAAAATGGCCTATTGATTGTTGTAATGGATTTAATGGAGTAATTTGGGAATTTAATTTCCATCACAATATGTTTTGGAAATGTATAATTTAGAGGATGGGGGAATCCATTTACATGTGGCAGGGAGATGATACACATGAAATTTTTAAAATGATAGAATTATATAATAGTTTTTGACAAAAAAATGATTAAAATGACATGTATTAGGGTAATATAGTATATATTGAAATAATATGACCACTAAATGTGAAATATAATTGTTTTTATTTAGTTTTTACAATTATATTTTTGTTTTAACCCCTACTGAACTATTTTACATTAACATATATTATAATTTTTTTTATATTCTCTACTATTCATTATGCTAAAAATTTAATTTATCTTCTTATATTATATAAATTATTCATTTCAAAATTATTTATTTGTTTTTAAAACATAACTCATATAAGTGAGTGTTTTAATTTTAAAATTAAATCCAGAGACTTGTCAAAAAAATGGTTTTTCCCTGAAATTAATTTTCCAAGGATTAGATGACACTATAATAAATATATGACATGTAATCATTTTTAAAATAATTTAAATCAACATTTAAACATATATAATATATTAATATAAATCAAAATAATCTATCCCCATGGTTTTTTTATTTATTAAAACTTGGAAACAATATACACTATTATACATTTTTCAAAAAAAACATTTTTTTAAGACTACCTATAACCCTATACGAAAATCTAGTTCAAATATGATATACAATTAATTTATTGAATTTCATATTATTAATTTATACTTTTAATATTTTTAAATAAAATTATAATAATTACGTGACATAATTTATAAAAAATAATTGTATTTTTATAAAAAATAAGTATTTTTTATTATACATTGAATATTTGAAATTTCCTATAATATCCCAAAATTTCACCGTAAAATAATATATATATATATATATATATTTAAATAATGAAATAAATTTTATAAAATATAATTTATGAAATTTATATAATAACATATAATATTTTTTACAAAACTAAACCAAATCCATTTTTAATGAAAATGATTTTTTTAAAGAATAAACAACTTTACAGATATTTTAGTGATTATTTACTCAGAATTATTTAGATAATTTATATTTATAATTCATTTATATTTATATCCAAAATTTTATATTTTTCTCATTCCTAGATATTTAATATATAATTTATAATTTGACAAATAATCATGGTTTGTTTGAAAATGTTGTTTTTTGTAGCATATAATATTTGATATAGTTTTCATTATTAACGTATCGGGGTGTTAAAATATCTTCATTATCATAAATTGATATTATCAATATTTAGTTTCCATATTTGATATATAAATTGATCCATGAATCTAATCTGAAAAGGCATTAGTACTATATACACAATATATTATCTTAATAGTGGCTTTTTGATGATAGTAAATGAAAGGATTCATTGAACAACATTTCTTATCAAAAAAATTAATTATTGCATAACATTACGATTCAAACTTGTTAATGAACCCATTATTTAGATTCTTATGAATCTTCTTCCTCAATTCCCACAAAAAAATTTGGGCCATTCAAAAAGTATTATTTTAAATATTCTTACCACCATCTATGAGATATATTGAAAAAAAATTCATTATTCAGGGGGAGATTAGGTGAGACAATATGAAATAAATTTTAATATTCAATAAATGTATTAATTTAATAAAAAAAATTATTTTCTCAAAAATTAATTTTGATTAACATATTTTATGAATATTTTGTAAGGCCCATTAAATGAAAGTAATCACTATTTTATATCAATGTTCATACTCGCAATGAAAGAAAAATTATATTGATTTAAAATATCAATGTGAGTTCCCTTTCTTGCAATGTTATATGTTATCTATATACATAAATACAAAATATTACAAATATAACATATGATTCGACTAGTGGGAGAATAAAAAATTTCAAGAGACACATTTCCAAAATACATCTATATGTGGAATGTTATAAACATGAGGTGTGACCATCATCCCATTATGATTTTTTACTAGTACATCAATATATAATCCTTGAGTTAGGGATGTGATATTTTTAACATATAATTGAGATATAGATAGGTTGGTTTATTTAGAATCAAATATTTAATTTGTTGTTCGTTACTAGATTCTATGTTTACATTTTTTACATATCATTCTCCTCACCCACAATAAATATGGTTGGAAAGGCCTCCCATTTATAGTTTTATTAAGTGATTGTTCATTCCTATGATTCTCATTATATATTAGTATAATAAATTTATTTATATGATTCCCAATCAACTTTTATCCAAAAGGTTAACCAATATTAGATGAATCTGTCTTCTCATATATTATATTTTCTAATATTTCCATCACCTGTTAATAATAACAACCTATATGGACATCCATTTAAAAATTTGTTCCTTCCACAGTCAATTTATGAGATATTCCTAAGTCACCTCCCCAAAATTGATTATTGTAGGTCAATGAAACATTTTTTCTACATCAGAATTCCCATTTGAGATTCTATGATATGTTTATCATCATGTCACAAATACTAAAATAATAATTACATTTTCGAGACTCTATTTTTATCTTCTAACCATATTGATCGATTTATTCACATTTATCAAATTTTATTACAAAAAACACCTTATGAAGTATTAGTTTCAATGTACCAAACAATTGATTAGTTTTTATAACATGATCGGTAATATGTATAGATGTGTAGCATGAATGGATTGTAATAATTTCTTTTTTTATGTACCAAAAGAATCAAAATACATCTATTTTATATTATATAATTTTATTTTACTCTTAGAATAATAATTTCATGGAAATTATTTTATATAATTTTTCTCATAGACACCTCCCATTCCATGGATTTTATTTCTTCCTCTTTATAATGTTCTTTATAAAAATACTACATTGGTTATATTTTTCATATAAATGATTTAATTACTATGAAACATTATCCTAATCAATGAATTAAAAATATGAAATTATATTTTAAATCGCATTGATCTATATATTGATAAATAGTGGGTCAGAAGACACACCTGTGGATGGCGGATGATGTGGAAAGAAATAATCTATAGAATATTTCCCCTTTTAGTGAAATATAATACCACCATGTTCTGTGTTATTTGTCATGTATTTACGGAGTATTGGGAGAGAATCCACATAATATTTCATCCTAATTAAAAATCTATATTATTTCTCTTTTGAAAATCCATTTCATTGACCATATAAGTTATTTAGAATTCCTCTTTGATCAATACATTTAAAAGAAGACATAAAAAATCAATATTAAAGATCAATAATCATAGTATGAAATTTTATTAATATAAAAATCATTATAATGATGTCCTAAATTATCAATAAAATTTTAACCTCATGGAACTTAAATGTCATCTCATATCACTTTGTATTATCATCAATAGACATATGATCTATCATAAAATTCATCATAATGATTCATAATGAGATTTTGAATTAAATATGTATTCCTCTGAATATATTTATATTAATGTTTGTTGTCATAGCTCATGATTGAGTCTATAAAATATCCACCAATTTAATAGTTATTTGCATAGGGTATATATGTTCCAAGTTGACATCCTCATGATATTATTTTGATATGATTGTATTTTCTATGAAAACCACACTATTATATTTACCATACCATTTTATTTTTTCATATAAATAGGATTACACAATGGGTTCTTACAATTTTTTTCTAATCCCAATAACCTAAAATAACAGAAACATCCTCATATACAAACTGTGGAAGAAAATTCATGACATACATTTATATTACATTATATTAAATTAATATTCAGTATAATTTAAAACTATACACATCCGGATACCTAAATGGATTATTTTCATCGATAAAATATAAATAATCAACTTATTTAAAAAAATAGATTCAACACATCACAAATTTTATTTCAAATTTTTACCTTTCATGACATATAATACATAGTAGCTTCCATCAAAACCTATGGAAGTAAAATATAATAATGGGTGAGATCATATGATAATTAAGGTTAAACAAAGAAAATATAAACCATAATATAGCATAAAATGATCATAATAAAATTATTAAAAATCAATATACATAAGCACGAAAAATAATGGTGCTCTATAAGAAATAAACATTATGGAGTTAAAATTTCGGAATGTGACAAAATAATTTTAAAAATTCATAATATTATTAACATGTCCTATGAAAATAATGTTTTTTAATAATATGGTGAGAATATACAATATAAATCATACTCATAATTCAAAAATGTTAACATAGTTGTTCACAATCATTTACAAATATAATATTTTGATCATAACTAAACGAAATCATACTCAAAAGTTAAAATATAAACATAGAAATTCCCAATCTTGTATATTATTATCATCATTAACTCATGGGATTTCAATATCTCATTAACCATGTAATTGGAGTGATATAATGGAACTTTCAATATAATTATAACAATATATTCAAATATATGTCATAATATCATTAAAAGAGTTATAATTTTATCATATCTTAAAATATTAAAAAAAAATGGGTTTCATCATGAGTTTATCATCTTAATCAATAACCATAATGAAAATAACTAAATATTATATCGTTATATCATTAACATATTGATTTATTTTTAAAACCAATGGTGGTTTTGGAATATTAAAAAACAATTAAAATATCAATTTCACATTTCATAAGAAATATTAACTTTGTGTTTTAAAATGACTTCTCTAAAATCCAAAAAAAATCTAGAATATTAAGAAAAATGTTATAATGGAAAAAACCATTTAAATATTCAATGGAATATATAATAAAAAGAGTAGTTTTAATGGTGGTAAAATCTGATTATGTGGTATATGTTAAGAAAATATTCATGTCACACCGTTGCTAAAAAATACCTCATTTGGAAAAAATGAATGTCGGGTATTTTGGAAAATTTTAATAAAAATAAATTTTTGGGTAAAATATAATTTAATTTATAATTTTTGAATAATAGAAACATTCTTGAAATAATTTTAAGAAAATATCTAACTAGAAGATAGAGGTTCCTAAAAGTAAGTATATAAACTCCGATTTTCATTAAAATCAATTTACATACAATTTTAAACACTACTTATAGGGGAAAAGGTATTATTAAATTAATATTCATTGAATTCGAACAGAATAACAAAAAATTGCCTTCATCGATAAGGATTATATAATTTCAATAAATTAAATGTTAACATTAAAAAGACCATAGAGAAATGAGAATGTAATATATATCCATTACCTCAAATCTCTTACAGCTTCGTATACATTAAATCCTAGTATATAATAAATATTAATTATTTTTACATATATAAAAATAACATATTAATATATATATATATATATTATTCCATTATAAATTACAATTATACATTTATTAACAATTATTACCTAAAATCATTATTTTGTTGAAAACTTATTTTTTGTTCATCGCAATTTTAGTTTGAATATTTCCGTTCATCAACCATTTTCATTGTTTCATCATATATTAAATCTAAATATTGTCTAAAATATCATATCTATTCATTTATTATAATTTTATATACATTGTAAAAAATAGTGGTTAACATTGAATTACATCACTTCGTGGAGACAGTAGACCATAAGATTATACGAGTGGTGTTATCACATTATGATTGATAGAAAAAACTAATGTAAATAATAACTCCATATTGTAGAATTATTTTTTTAAAAAATTCTTATATATTCATTAAATACATAATTATTTCCATCCATTTAAAAATGAAATGAAAAAATATTCACACCTCATTATGGAGGTGGGAGTTATCATGTCCACATGAGAAATAGTATATTTTTATGGTTGGTTAGGTATGAAGGTAGATAAGTAAAAATTAGTAATGAATAATTATTTTTTAATTAATAGAATATATAAAAATTTAGTTCATCATAAGATTCATTGCATAAAATTATGTTCAAAAATGAAATAATTTTTTATTTTTAAGTGGTAGTCCATAAGAACTCATTGGTTAAACATTCACATCCAATTTTATAAAAATAGGTTTAATATAGTTTTCCCATAATTCCAATATCATGTAATTATATTTATAATAATTTATTAATCATATTTTAATTCTTAGTTAATATTTATAGAAAGTAGAAAAATAAATAAAATTTCAAAAGTTAGGTAAAGCAATTTCAATTTTTTAGAGACCTCCATTAGCCTATAAATTAGTCCTATTTATGATGGAATTACTGTAACGACCCAAAATTTTGAATAAATTTTGATTCCTAACTTTGTGTGTTATTTTATTTTATACTCGAAAAACTATTTCATTTAATAAAATGAGTATAATTAAAATAAGACATTCTGGTTTTGATTGTTATATGACCTTTAGTCAATAAGAATGTAGGAAACTAAATGTTGAGATTATTATCTATAAATACAAGTGATCTCGATTAATTAATATAGAAAAAAGATTTTATGTCCTCATCCAGTAGTCTTAGGCTGATCGAAACCCATCTAATAGAACTCCGGAAAAAGGTAGCACCTTTTGGCTTTACTCTGGACCAAACCCAAGCCGAACATCATCATATGAAGTTCGAACGGAATCGCCTTCGCGAGAAGTTCAAGATGATAGAAATCACTACTCGTTCAATGTTGGCTGACCCACCCCAAGATTCTATCACCCTAGAGAACCTTACTCTTATGTCCTATGCTGGTGTTATAAGGGGCTATGTAATGAGACCGTAACTTCCTTGTGTAATCCTTTTATTTAAATAAAAATTGTGATTTATTTTTATGATGATGATTGTGAATTTGTAGATGTCTGGATAAATATAGTATGCATATTATTGATGAATATTAGAAAAATGATATTTTAAAAATATTTATGTAAACCTTAAATAATTAATAATGTGTACTGATTTTCAAAAAATGGTCGTATATAGTTATGTTCAGTAATAATTTTAGAGTCTAATAAGATCAACATAATTTTTAATGAATAATAAATTATGAATAGTGATTTTATGCTTATGAATAGTAATGTGACCGAATGGATTATGTATCTTCACTTAAGAAAGTATTAATACAATTTAGGCACCTTGATTAAGTAATGCGATTCAATAAAATAGGTAAATAACTATTTCAGAAATTATGGGTTATGTTTTGGTTTTTTAGGGTGAATAGTGTTTTTTATTTAAAAAATAAAAATAAAACTATTTATAAAATTATTTTCATATAAAATAGTTCATTTTTGAAATCACATAATCGATATTTGGTTAAGGTGCATTTTTTGGAAATTTTTGAAACAGTTGATTTTTCAGTTAATAGTGTTTTTATTTGTAAATTAAATTAAAAATATTTATAAAAATAATTTCAAAAAATGTAGTTCATTTTTGAAATCAAGGCATCGATATTTGGTTAAGGAGATATTTTGGGATTTTTCTTACAATGTTGATTTTTCGGTGAATAGTGAAAATACAGTTTTTGAGTTTTGGGTGTTTAATGACCTCATTAAGGATGTAATAATTATGAAATAATTCTATTCGACTTATGAATAGTACGATAAGGTAAGTGGTTTCCCAAATGGTCAATACCATGGGCAAAAACCATGGGCATGCCCACAGTTTTTCCAATACCACTAATGAGGTTTCCCTTGGTAATTAATGCTTTGTCCCCTCACTTCTCGTATAAATTCAAGCCTTTCCATCGTTCATTTCACTACCAAATCCTCCCCAACGGATTTATGGTATCTTTTAATCCCATGGAGTCCTCTAAAGGTTACCTTAAGCCTCCCAATGTCCCGACCTTCGATCTGTTGAAGTTACTCTTCAAAGTAAGGGATCCTACCTCTCTCTTTCATTTCATGTACTCTTTTGTATGTCATTTCATTTAAGACCCATGTTCTTATGTTGGGGGATGTTATTTTATATTCCTATTACATCCATTTTCATGATCATATGATGATATATCCACTCTTACACTCATAATTTCGTTTTATGAATGTATAAGTGGCGTCGTTATGCTGTCGAATTTTTGTAAGGGATTCTTCCACCATTCTCATTTTTCATGATCTATTTTCATGCCATTTATTTCATGTTAATTTTCTTATATTAGGGTATGATCTTCTATATATATCATAATATCCTTTTGATGTTCATATTATGAGAGAACCTATTTGTTCTCATCAATACATTTTTTTTATATTTTATGTAACGACATTAGGCTGCCGAATTTTCATAAGAGAAATCTTATTTTTGTCTTCTATTCATGTTCTTAATTTAATATGTTATATCATTAAAATTTCATTAACATGTTCTTAAATCCTTTATATTCGGTCCCCCTACTATTATATGGATCATTTATGAGTGGTTTACTCATGTCCCCTCTATTTTTCATGTATTCTAAATCCCTGTAACATACCCGTTATGCTGTCAAATTTTTGTCTCAAAATGTCTTTCACTTTTTCTCAAATTATTTTATTTTATTAAGTGAAAACTCAAAGTTATTTCTTATACAAAGGTATTCACATATATATCAAAATTTTCTATTTTAATTCTGGTATTTACATACATGAAACCCTCTTTCCTTTTTTCGTGGGATTAAAGTGGCATAAAGATTAGGTCTTTAAAATAGTTTTTAAAACGTTATGATTACGAAATGAACACCATTTCATTTATGCTATATAGGTTATTTATGAAATGTTTTATGATGATATATGTGACTCACATCATAATAATGAAAAATTAAGGGTGCACCCTAATAGCGCTCCAATGCATTGGGTAAAGACTTAATCTCTAGAGATGCCCATTTTAATGATACATTGGTGATTAACTTTTGTAATTTTTAATGAAACCTTGGGGATGGAATGTGGGGATACATAAATGATTTTATTTGTTAAATGTTGTATCCACATGTTCACGTTATGAAACACATTATTTTTATTATGATATGACTCATGATCTCTTTATCATTACTTAATGTTATTTATCATGACTTTATTAATGTATCTCAAGTTCACAAGTAAAATGTTTCCCTTGATTCCTTTACTCGAACTTCTACTCACCATTTCCTTTGATGTATGTTCCCAGGTTATGAGATGTAGTAATGAACTTTGGATTAACATTTAAGAATCCTTACAAGTGGTTTAGAAGAATGTTTTATGTTGTTCTCATGTTTTATTTTCCGGATTTCCAAGAGACTAGACTTTAATGATCCTCTATTTGTAAAATTTATTTAATGTTTTGTAATAAAAGGTGTGATTCTATATTATGTATCAAAGGATAGTTTTGTTATTTATGGAAATTAGGATAAAAAAACAATAGGAAGAACCCTATATAAATCATTAAATATAGGAAATTGTCTTTGTATTTTGGTGAGTATTGTGTAAGTACTTTATCAAGAAAATACATCCCTGTCTGGATACAAGAAGGTAGAGGTGGCTCTGGCAAAGATGTACATTGGGGTCAAACTTGAAAACACCTCTTTGAGCTAGACTCGAAAGGGAACCTGTACATGGAAAAGAGGCTTGCTTCACTCTTGGTTACGACACTCTCTGAGGATATGTTTGGTTAATTTCATGCTTTTTATGAATCATTATGAAGAAATTATAGAAAAATGTAATTGGTCTAAGTATGAAGTTATAAAAAATAAAATCATTTTTAGTTAAAAGATTCATAAAGGAAATATGTTTCTCATGAAGGATTTATTCTTTTAGAAAATTTCCCCATCGTCTAGGAATAGGTTGATGTATTTCATAATGTGTTATTTAGACCTCCCCTAAAAAGAGAGCTACAGTTCTCTATTGAACTCGTACCTAGATCTCATCCGATATCAAAGACCCTCTGTAGGATTGAAAATGTGGAGATATAAGAATTAAAGAAAGAACTCTGATATCTTTTAGAGAATGGGTTTATCTGACTATTCATATCTCCATGGGGAGCACCAGTTCTCTTTGTGAATAAGAAGGATGGATAGATGGAGCTATGCATTGATTATAGAGAACTGAATGGGATCATAGTGATGAAAAAATACTCTCTTCCAAGAATTTATGACTTATTTGACCAATATTGTGGGACTCAATTCTTCTCTATGATTGATCTTAATTCTGGTTATCATCAATTGACGGTGAAGAATGATGTTATTCAAAAAACATTATTCCAATTAATATATAGGCATTATGAATTTGTTGTTATGCCCTTTGAACTGACTAATGCACCTGATATTTTTTTATAGATCAAGAATAAGTTGATTTTGGAAAATTATCTTTTATCAAATAGATATCCTTTGTATATGAAAATGATTTTGTGATTAAATTTTAAATGATTTTTTGGATGATGTTTACTCTTTTGGAGTACTATATTAATAAGGGATATAAAATACTATAAGATTTAATTAGAGGAGGAATGGTTGAATTTTTTTTCTCGGAATTTTTTTATTTATTGTGGAGATTTAGTGATTTGGGTTATTTCTGGAAAATGATGAACCTATCATAGAGAATATGTGAACAGTTTAATTACACTTTAGTATGAGAATTTAATAGTATTAGATGTTATTTGGAGATAAATGTTAATGTTTATTTGGGAATACTATGTGATTAAATCCTTCTGAGTTTTGGGTTCCAATATTATTTTGGATTATTCTAAGGAATTTTAAGGATGGTTGTGTATTGAATGGTCTTTCTAGAACTTTTTGTACTTTTTTTGAATTTTGGAGTTTAATTGTCATATTTATTTTTACAAAGGATTATCCTTTTTGGGGATTATTTGATATCATAGTAACCTTTTTAGTTTTATTTGATGACTAAAGGCAAGGGAAAAATATAGTTATTCTTTTATGGATTATGCGATTCTCTAGAAGATGATTCTTGTGCTTTTGATGAGAAAAAATCATTTTGAATGGTCATTGTTTGGAGAAAACATCAGTCTTGGTGGAAAGATATTACGGGATGAAACTCTACTTGAAGGTAAATATATTTCATTATGTTTTTATTCTATGTAGTAAATGAATTCCAAAAAATTATGAAATAGAACATAAAAAAAATTTCGGTTTATGTTTCTTACTAGGTAATCAAATACAATTTAAAACATCTTATGTTTGTGATCTTCTTGTGGTTAATTTCTTATTAAACATGTTTTCTATCACTCATCATCAGAACTAGACCCTTTTTTTCTTCCATATCCACCTTTTCCTACATGGAATCCTAGTATGGGTTAACTTGGGTGACCTTTTTTACTTCCCTTCCATTCTTTTAAAGTAATGGTTTTACTGACTCTGTTCCAATGTGAGACTTTAAACTAAATTTACAACCCCAATTTTAACATTGTTAGCACGCAATTTCATATGGGGGGAAGATTGTAACGACCCGAAATTTTGAATAATTTTTTTCCTAACATTGTGTGTCATTTTATTGTATACTCAACCAAACAATTTCATTTAATAAAATGAGTATAATTAAAAAAAGATTATTGGGTTTCTATTTTTATATGACCATTGGTTAATAAGAACATTGGAAACTAAATGTTGCGATTATTGTCTATAAATACAAGTGATATTGATTAATTAATATAGAAAGAAGATTTGATAACCCCATACAGTAGTCTCGGGCCGATCGAAGCCCATCTGACAGAACTCGAGAAAGAGGTAGCACCTTTGGGCATTACTCTGGACCAAACCCAAGCTAAAATTCATCATTTGAAGCTGGAACAAAATCACCTTCCCGAGAAGTTCAAGATGATATAAATCACTACTCCGGAAATGTTGGCCTAGCCACCCCAAGATTCTATCACCCTATCACAACTTACTCTTAGATCCTATGCTTGTGTTATAAGGGGCTATATAACGAGATCGTAATTGCCTTGAATAATCCTTTGATTTAAAAAAAATTGTGATTTCATCTAATGATAAAGCTTGTGAATTTTAAAATGTCCGAATAAATACAGTATTCATATTATTGATGAATTTTAGAAAAAGGATATTTTAAAAATATTTATGTAAACCTTAAATAATTAATAAAGTGTAATTATTTTCAAAAAATGGTCTTCTACAGTTATGCTTAGTAAGAAATATAGAGTCTAATATGATCAATATAATTTTTGATTAATAATAAATTATGAATAGTTATTTTATTCTTGTGATTAGTAATGTGACCAAGTATATTAAGTAACTTAATTTAAGAAAGTATTATTACAATTTATGCACCTTTTTAAAGTAATGTGATTCAATAAAATATGTAAATAATAGTTTCAGAAATTATTGGTTAAGTATTGGTTTTTTAGGTGAATAGTGTTTTTTATTTACAAATTTAAATTTATAATATTTATAAAATTATTTTCACAAAATAGATTTCATTTTTTGAATTCAGATCATCGATATTTGGTTAAAGTGAATTTTAGGATTATTTTAAACAGTTGAATTTTCAATGAATAGTGTTTTATTGGAAAATTAAATTAAAAATATTTTGAAAATTAATTTCATAAAATGGAGTTCATTTCGGAAATCATAGAATTATATTTGGTTAAGGTGAAATTTTGGGATTTTTCTGAGAAAGTTGAATTTTCGCTGAATAATGAAAATAATGATTTTGAGTTTTGGGTGTTTAATGACATCATTAAGGATGTAATAATTATGAAATAATTTTGGTAGACTTATGAATAGTTAGATAAGGTATTTGGTGACCCAAGTGGCCAATACCATGGGAAAATACCATGGGCATGCCAATGGTTTTTCCAATACCAACGACGAGGTGTCCCATGAAAATTAATGCTTTGTCCCCTCACTTCTCCTATAAACACCAAGACTTTCCCTAATTTATTTTATTTAAAAATACTCCCCAATTATGTTATGATCTCTTTAACTCCCAAATAGTCCTACCAAGGTTCCCTCAAGCCTCCCAAGGTCCCGACCTTCAAGATTTTGAAGTTACTCTTCACGGTAAGGGATCATACCTCTCTCTTTATTTTCAAGTACTCTTTTTATGACATTTCATTTCAGCCGCATGTTCTTATGTTGGGGTATGTTATCTAATATTAATATTACTTCCCTTTTCATGATCATATTATTATAGATCCCCTCTTATTCTAATCATTATATTTTATGAATGTATATGTGGCACCGTTAGGCTGCGGAATTTTTGTCAGGGATTCTTCCACCATTCTCATTTTTTAAATTCTAGTTAAATGTAATTTCATTCAAGTTCTTTTTCTTATGTTGGGGTATGATATTATATATGTATCATACTGTATTTTTTATGTTCATATGATTATATTTCCTATTTGATGTCATCAATTCATTTTTTGATGTTTTAAGTAACGCTATCTGGCTGCCGAATTTTCATAAGAGAAATCATATTTTTGTCTTCTTTCATGTTCTTCATTTCATATGGTATATATTTCAAATTAGATAACTATGTTCTTAAATCCTTCATATTCTGTCCCCATACTATTTTATGGATCATTTATTAGTGGATGAAAAATGTACCCTCTCTTTTCAATGATTTTTAAAACCCTGTAACATAGCGGTTTTGCTACAGAATATTTTTCTCAAAATGTCTTTCTATTTTTCTCAAATTCTTTTATTTTATTAACTTAATACTCAATGATATTTATTCTACAGTGGTATTCAAATATATATCAAAATTTTCTATTTAAATTCTGGGATTTACATACATTGAACCCGCTATCCTTTTTCTGTGGGTTTAATGTGACATAAAGATCATGTCTTTAAAGCAGTTTTTAAAACGTTATGATTATGAAATGAAAACCACTTCTTTTATGATATATGGGTTATTTATGAAATTTTTTATGATGATATATTTTTCTCACATTATAATAATGAAAAAATAATGGTTCTCTTTGATATCTCTCCAATGCATTAGGTAAAGACTTAATATCACGAAATGACCATTTTAACAATACCATGGTGAATCACCAAGGTAATTTTTTAATGACACCTTGTGGATGGAACATGGTGATAATGAAATTAATTTCTATGTAAAATGTTGTAGCCACATCTAAAAGTTATGAAACATGTAATTTTTTTTATAATATGCCTCATGATCTGTTTCTCATGCCTTAAAGTTATTTATCATGACTTTATTGATGTATCTACAGTTCACATGTAAAATGTTTCCCTTGTTTCCCTTACTGGTCCTTCTGCTCACCCTTTCCTTTGATGTATCTTCGCAGGTTATGATATGTAGTAAAGAACATAGTATAAACATTTAAGAATCCATACAAGTGGTTTAGAATAATGTTTTATGGTGTTCACATGTTTTATGTTCTGAATTTCCAATACACTAGACTTTAAAGATCCTAATTTTGTAAAATGTAATGAAATGTTATGTATCAAAAAAGAAGGGATGCTATAATTATGACAAGATCAGAATATCAATAATTAAAATCATTATTATATAATATTTTCTTCGTAGGCCATGGTTGAGCTAGATGGACCAAATAGTGTGAATAATGTTGTAGTATAGGATCTATTAATACGTTAGTGGGGTACACACATGGAATTATTTAAAAATATATATAAAAGAATGTCACTTTAATCTCTATGTGGCTCCAAATAGAAAATAATACTATGATATTTTTTAATTATTCAAAAATTATATCAACAACTTATATTTAGAAAGAATTTTGTGACATTTTTATCATTATAATTTATTATAACCCTGGTAAACATGTTTTAACCCTAACCATGGTAAAAAATTTTAACAAGTTTTAATATTCATTATAAGAAAGAAAATATGTTTAAAATATTAAATTATATTAATTATTGTTAGTGATATAATTTAATATATATTATAATATTTAATTTCTATAAGTAGAAGAATTGGAAGATAATTGTTGATGGTTATTGGTTGATCATTATATGAGACACTAATTTTGCTAGTTAATGTGATGGTGGTCAAATAGTCTCAGGTAATGATGATTGGGGGTGTGTGATGTATGGGTAGATTAAGTAAAATCATGAAATACTAATCACTGAGTTTGGTATTATTCTACATGTATGGGAATTTTTTCCCCTTTACCTTCATGTCCATGTAATTATTTCCCACTTCCCAGAATAAAAGAGGTGTTCTATGATTTATATTTTAAAATTTATGCATCCCTCTTACATTTTGAAAAAAAAATAATTTTTAATTTATAAAAATATTTTATTTCAAAAAAATTACCATTTTTACTTTAAAATTAATTTACCTTAATTTGAATTTATTGATAAATAATGAATTTATTTTCTAATTCATTTAAAAATATTTTATCATGATTTATATGGACATTTTTCATACTTTTGAATCAAGTATCCTAGAGAAAACTAACACATTATACAATTATAATACAATCGTATATCACATTTATTTAATAGAGTGTTTTGTGTGTAATTATATCAAACAGAAAATTTAAATTTATTTAAATATTATTATTTCATTAAATAGAGTAGTGTTAGGGAGATTTAGATATATATTGAATATTGGCTCCTTATAAGAGGGTTATTGTCATTTAACTTGTTTCAGTAATCATTATGGTTATTTTGGTGATTTTATTATATTTTTTTTCATGTTTTCAATATTATTATTGTTTTTTTCATATCTTCTTTTCATTTTCTTTTTAGGTCTATGATTCCCCTTGTTCTAGAATAATTTTCATTCCTTAATTTTTGTCTTAATCAAAATGTTTCTTCCTTGACTCCTCCCTCCGCCATTATATAATAAAGGTGATGTCTACTTTTTATTGAATCAAATTCATAATCTCAATAGTTGTTGTGTTACAAATGTTTTGTCTATTTATGGGTTATATAGTATATTATTTGGGTATTTATGTGCCTTTATGGGGAATGATATCTCATTTGAAATGGTAGATAGAAAAGCGTGATAATGGTGAACCTTCTCAATCTTGAAGAAAACACTCTTTTCATTTGAATTCCATTATTGGTATAATAACTTATTCTTCTCATGACATGATATGATTTTACCGATTATTTATTTATCCTATTAATTATTTATTTAATTCCTATAATCCCTATTAACAATTATGTATTTGATATAGTGGTGTATATATGGGCAATTTAATCTCTATTGTAAGTGGTTAATTATGACTTTTCATCATCAAAATGTCATGTGTTTAATTGGTAAAGGAATTTTTATGAGACATAATGGTGAAGATCCTTCAATAGGGCACCATGTTCTTTGTGGAATCATGTCATTTTCCGAGAGATATGTTTTCATTGGTTTCCACCATGTTGAATTGTTGGAGATTGTCTGGTTTTGATGTATAGAGGTATCATTTATTGTAACGCCCCGACCCTAGTTGCCTAGAGTCGGTGCATTATTACATAACATTGGCATGATCACAAGAAAGATCAAATCTCGAAAGACCGATTGGTTTAGTAGCCTTGGAAACACTAGATATATTCATAAGTTTTACATTACATCATAAAATCAAAAACTACTACAACAACATAATGTTTCCACAGTCCACACTACAATCCCCTCATAATATCCCTGCAGGTCATTCATAACTTACATCTTCACTTCCTGGGAAAAATAAAACATAGAAAAGGGGTGAGATCAAATGCCCAGTAAGGATAACAATATAGCGGAAACTTTCATCAATAAGAATAAACATTTAAGGCAATGTATAACTAAAACAAAAGCCTTTTAAACAAGAACTTTCAACATGGTATGGCATAAATAAAATGAAATAATGCCATTTACTTATTCACATGGATATTCCACTAATCGAATAATCACATGCAAAATAAATAACCACTTTCATAATGTTGGAATGCATAATGCCAGACTATCATAACCACATAGCCAAGGCCTCGTTCCAAGACTACAAATAAGATTTTGTCAAGGCCTTGTGCCAAGACACTAGTTTGTCTCATGAGACCTACCGATGCATCGAGGAGCTATAGCGGGCTCCACCCGTCACTTATTAAGTCCAATGCATTCCCATATGAAAAGGTTTAAACATAACATAAACATTCGTATTAAAACTAGCATACGAAATGTCAATAATTTCACCATAAACTATGAATGGTATAAAAATAGCACATCCATAGTCAAACATATCACAAAACCTTCAATACAATATAGAAGTTTTGTATCATAATAAATCAACTTCAAATAATCTTAAAATCCATCAAAGGATGTTGACATAGATGAAATCAAAATTCTTTTTAAAGAAGTATCTCCTTTTATTTTGAAATCATTTAAGATCCATATAAAATAAAACATTTTCTTTGAAAATATTCTTATAAGCTTGTAAGGAAAGCTTTGAAGATTTTATAACGGCGTAAAATAACCGCACCCGCCGTATAAGTTAAAAAAAAAAAATTCTTACCTCAATTCTGTCGAAAAGGTTAAAAAGGACCTTGTTTTGAAAACGACGGAAGGATTCCTTTATAAACCTCTTATAAAAAGTCAAAAAAGGGTATAAATGACTTTAACCCATATTCTTGTAAATAGTAAAAATGTTTTGAAATACATTTTTAAGAAACATGGATGTGGATGATAAAGAGATCCCAGTAGATTGTTACATATAAACAACCTCGGATAATGAAGAGATTGTGAAATAACCCTTACCTTGTACTTTTCCTTGGTTGGGGTAGGTTAACCTCCTGTATAATGGTGAAATAATTTTTATTAAATTATACAAGAATCATATATATTAATATGATATCATATATGATCTTTTAACATTGATTTATTAATAATATCTTAGAATTATCATCGTTTCGGGTGTTAACTTACTCATTTTCTTTTATATGTTTTGTTACATAAGCCATGTTTGTTGTATCTTATTCATATCCAGAATGATATCAAGTCCTTAAACATCATTTTTAAATCATAAAATGATAATTATACTTGAATGGATACGATGGAGAATGAATCTCATCGCGTTCGTGGAGACGGTAGTCCGTACGTACGCACGAGCGACAATATAATTCTTTTGATATTAAAATAATATATAAATGAATGTTATATCATATATACATAATAATTAACATGTTATATTTATTATTTACATGAGTTACACATCATTATTATACCCATCCAAATAATATTATATTGAATAACAATTACACCACGACGTGGAGACGGTAAGCCGTACGTACGCACGTATGGTGACATGTTATTCAAAGGGTGGATAGAATACTGAATATGGTTGTACCATACTTATAATAACATCACAGTATATGTGAGATACTGGATTTATTATTTTAGAATGGTAAGAACAAAGGAAGAAGAAGTGGAAGAAGAAATGAACTTAGAAAAGGGTTGTGAAATCATTACCTCTTCTTCGGGTTCTTCCTTTTGATTTGATCAAAAGGGCTCCATAGGTTGGCTTTCTGATCAAACTAAGGCCTCTAGGTTGTAGTGAGGGATGTTGGGAGATTATTTGGGCAGAGTTTGGCCGAGCCAAAAGGCTTTGAAGGTGTGAAGAAATGAGAAGGAGGAGTGCCCTTTTATAAGAGGGGTGAGGGGCACCTTTGGAAAAGCTAGAAATATTAATTTATAATAAATTCATATTCGGTTTCTAATGGCTCCAAAGTTGATTATTCAAAGTTTAAGGTGGGGATAGGTCTAAAACCACTCAACCAATAGAATTTAGACAGGTTTGGGTACTTATATTAACCTTATCTTTAAGTATTAACTCTAAGTTAATTAGTTTCACTTTTACAATGTCTCTTTGTATTTTTATATAATATGGTTAATAAACTTACTATATACATCCAATCGACCCCCAAGTGGTCCATTAATGAGGAACCTATCATAATATAAGTCTCTTGGCCGAACCTTAGATTTTTAGGATTTTAATATCAATTAATAATATAATATTTGTTTTAAGAACTCTTTTATGTCAATTTTGACACTATTCAATAGTTGATTTTTGTGAAACTCATAACAGATTGATTACTTAGAACAAAGTCAATTAAATCAATACTAATATATCATATTATCCTATAAAATTAGTTTAATTCATTAAAAGTTTCATATTATATTTATTTGGGTATTTATAATATCAATTATTTTAATTTTTCACTATTATAGTAATTACTGCATCATCATTGTGTCATAAATAAAATAAATTATTTAATGTCTAAAAATTATAAATAAAATATAATTATGTAGGAAATCTTTTTAAATTTCTAATGAATATTTATAATCTAAAATCCAACATATATAACCCTATGTAAAAATTGTTGTTCTAAAAGATATATGCTTGTGTCATTTTTGTATTCATTTTAACTAAATTAAAATAAAGTGTCATTATCACTTACAAGTGGATCCATGGGGTCCCAAAATTGACACAAAGATGCCCATGGTCGACCATATATCAACCAATAGGGTTAAGACACGTTTTTAGGGTAATTTAGTATTATTATAATATTATTTGTTTTAACCCTTATTTACCGGATTTACCCTTAACCATGGTAAATAAAATATTTACCGCAGTAATTATTCAAAATGTCTAAAAATAAAAGTTACCTATTTACACAATTTGAACATCCTGATTCCAAATATGGAATCCATTTTTCTAAATTCAAAACACAGAAGTGGCAGAAATTAATTTAAAATTAATTCCCGCTGTCAAAACAAAAAGCGTGTTTTTAAGAGATAATAACTACCAAAAGATTGACACTTGTTTATGTTCGGTTTAATTGTAAAATTATGTCCAATGACCAACATTATATTAAATGGTAAAAATATATTCTAAATATACTTTAAAACCACTCAAATTCATAATTTATCACTATTACTTATTTTTATTAAAAAAGTTGTTTTTAATTAAAATTTAGTAATTTTCACTATTCATCAAAATATAAAAGTTATCCGAAAAGTACCAAAATTTCACCCTAGGATAATTTCGATATTCCGAATCCAAAAATGAAGTCCATTTTGAAATATAAAATATATATGATTTCAAAAAGTAGATATCACTATTTACAACGGCTAGTTTAATTAGTTGTGGTGTGTGTTAGAACTCGAGGTTGCGTACAACACACGCTATCGCATTATTCGAAGGGAAACGTACCGTAGAAGCTTGGGGTGTTACATTCTCCCCTCCTTCAAATAATTGTGTCCTCGCAATTTCTAGGGTATTACTGCATAAAAAGACTTGGGTGGTTCTTCATCATAAGTTCCTCGGGTTCCCACGTTGCCTCTTCCATCTTATGATTTCTCCACAAAACTTTTACCAGACGCGTCGTCCGGTTTCTCAGTACTTGTTCTCTTGTATCAAGAATCCTGACGGGCTCTTCACAATAGGAAAGATCGGGTTCCAGTTCTAATTCCTCATAGGTGAGTACATGCGTTGGGTCAGGCATGTATTTCCTCAACAGAGATACGTGGAACACATCGTGAACTTTGGAGAGACTTGGCGGCATTGCCAATCGGTAAGCTACAGCCCCAATTCGTTCTAGAATTTCGAAAGGTCCGATGTACCTGGGACTCAATTTACCTTTCTTACCAAAACGTATGACTCCCTTCCACGGAGATACCTTCAGGAAAACATGATCACCGACTTGAAATTCCAAATCCTTCCTTCGATTATCGGCATAGCTCTTCTTCCTACTTTGAGCTGCTTTGATGTGATTTTAAATTACCTTTACCTTTTCCATCGTTTCCTCCACCAGTTCTAGACATACAAGTTTTCTTTCACCGACATCATCCCAACAGGTTGGTGTACGAAATCTCTTTCCGTATAACGCTTCATATGGTGCCATCTGAATACTCGAATGGAAGCTATTGTTATAGGAAAATTCTACCAGAGGTAAATATTAATCCCACATACCCTGAAAGTCAAGTGAGCAAGATCTCAACATGTCTTCTAAGGTTTGAATAGTCCGTTCTGATTGTCCGTCTGTCTGAGGGTGGTAAGCAGTGCTCAAATGAAGTTCAGTATCCAGGGATTTCTGAAGACTTTTCCAAAACCTTGAAGTAAAACGGGGATCACGATCCGAAACAATTGATAGGGGTACTCCATGAAGTCTCACAACTTCATTAATGTATAGTCTTGCTAGACGTTCCAGGGGTAGATCTTCTCTTATAGCAAGAAAATGTGCTGACTTGGTAAGACGATCAACAATAACCCATATTGCATCGTTCCTTCTAGGAGTCTTTGGTAGCCCCATGACAAAGTCCATTGTAATATTGTCCCATTTCCACTCCGGTATGGGAAGCGGTTGCATGACTCCTCCAGGCTGTTGCCTTCCAGCTTTCACTTGTTGACAAACCATACATCTTGACACAAAATCAGCAATCTCCCTCTTCATATTGTCCCACCAAAAATGTTCCTTCAAATCTCTATACATTTTGGTGCTCCCAGGGTGTATAGAGAAATTGGAACTATGAGCATCATCCAGTAATTCCCTTTTCAGATCAGGTAAATCGGGAACACAAAGTCTCTTCCCGAATTTCAAAATTCCATCTTCATACACAAAGTCTCTCAATCTCCCATCATTCACAGCTTTAATCTTCTTCTGAAATTCTTCATCATCAGTCTGAGAACTCTTAATCCTTTCTAGTAAAGATGGTTTGGCAACCATTTGAAAAAGCATTGATGTTTCACCTTCCCTGGTTATTCCCATGTCCATCTTCACTAGCTCCATGAAAATTGGATCCCTTTCAATTCTCATATTGTTCAAAACTCCATGGTCTTTTCTACTCAAAGCATCTGCCACCTTGTTTGCCTTCCCCGGGTGGTAGTGTATCGTACAATCATAATCCTTGAGTAATTCAAGCCATCTCCTTTGCCTCATGTTGAGTTCTTTTTGTGAGAAAATATACTTCAAACTCTTGTGATCAGTATAAATCTCACATTTTTCACCATAGAGGTAGTGCCTCCATATTTTCAAAGCAAAGATCACTGCTGCTAACTCGAGATCATGAGTAGGATAGTTTTGTTCATGAATTTTCAACTGTCGTGATGCATAGGCAATAACTCTATCATTCTGCATAAGGACACAGCCAAGTCCTTTCTTTGATGCATCACTATAAATAACGAACCCATCATTCCCCGATGGTAGAGTCAATATAGGAGCATTGACTAATCTTCTCTTCAGTTCTTCGAAACATTCTTCACACTCTTTTGTCCAAACAAATTTAACCCCTTTACGTGTGAGCTTCGTTAATGGGTTAGCCAATCGGGCAAAATTCTGGACGAAACGTCGATAATAACCTGCCAAGCCAATAAAACTACGTACCTCAGTTATACTCGTAGGTGCTGGCCATTCTTGGATTGCCTTGGTCTTAGAAGGATCAACAGAGATTCCATCTTTAGAGACAATATGGCCAAGAAAAGAAATCTCCTGAAGCCAGAATTCACACTTGCTAAACTTTCCATATAATTCATGCCTCCTCAGAGTCTTCAAGATAATGCGCAAGTGATTTTCATGATCTTTGTAGGTTTTGGAGTATACCAAGATATCATTAATAAATACCACCACAAATTCATCGAGATACTCCTTGAAAACTCTATTCATCAGATCCATGAATACAGAGGGTGCATTAGTCAATCCAAACGGCATTACAGTAAACTCGTAATGCCCGTACCTGGTTCGAAATGCTGTTTTCGGAATGTCTTCCTTCTTTACACACAACTGATGGTATCCAGATCGAAGGTCAATCTTTGAAAAGTATTGAGCTCCATGCAGTTGGTCAAATAAATCATCAATACGAGGTAGGGGATACTTGTTCTTTATCGTTATAGCATTGATCTCCCTGTAGTCGATACATAACCTCATAGATCCATCTTTCTTTTTAACAAAAAGAACAGGGGCTCCCCATGGAGAAACACTAGGGTGAATAAATCCCTTATTACTCAATTCCTCTAGTTGTTTCTTTAGTTCGACTAACTCTACAGTGGCCATTCTATAAGGGGTCTTCGATATAGGCCTTGATCCAGGAATCAAATCAATGGAAAACTCAACTTCTCGTTCTGGAGGATGTCCAGGTAAATCTTCCGGAAATACATCTACAAATTCTTTCACAACAGGTACATCCTCTATTTGAACATTCTTTTCCTCACCGACAGTTATTTCATTCTCTTCCTCCCCGATAATTGAATTAAGTTGAGCTACAGGGGGTGGATCTAAATAAGAATTAGGTGGTGACGATTCTGCTCTAAAAATAAGGTGCTCCTTATCATTATCATCAAGAATCGTAACCTCTTTCTTCTTACAATAAATCCTCGCATCATAGTCCGAAAGCCAGTCCATACCGAGGATTATATCAAACTCAATCATAGGTATGACGATGAAATCAGCAGATAAAGAAAATTTATGTGCTTTAATGGGGACTGATTCACAAAACATTGTTGCAACGATACTTCCCTTATGAGTTTTAACTGACAACTCCCTTATTAAATCAAATTGGAAATATCTAATTTTCTTAGCAAACTGGGAAGATATGAAACAATGCGATGATCCAGAATCAAATAATGCATTTGCTAAACTTGAGGAAACCATTAAATTACCTGCCACCACGTCTTTCGGAGCTTCTACCTCAGCAGTAGTGATAGCATAAGCCTGGCCTTGATCCCTTGGCCTTTTCTGAGGTAAGTTCTCCTGACGCTTAGGACATGCATTTGCATAATGCCCCATCTCCCTGCAATTGTAGCACTGAACGTTGGTAGCTTCCTTCTTCCCCTTGCAATCATGAGCTTGGTGGCCTTTTTCACCACACTTGTAACAGACTCCCATTCCCTTCAGGCAAGCACCGGGGTGTTTCTTCCCGCACTTACCACAAGATGGATATTCAACCTTTCCCTTCTTCCCCTTATTTCCATTCCCAGATTGATCAGAAGGTCTCTTCTTCTCTTGCTTTGCTTTAAAGTCATAAGACTTAGAGAATTCCTTTTCGGTCTTGATAGCACATGAGACAATGTCTTCGTACGATGAAAAGGATTGTGAGACTAATGCTCGACGGAGAAATGGTTTTAACCCATCAAAGAAACGATCAATCTTACTTCTTGGGTTGCGAATATAATCACCAGCGTACCTCGCTAACCTTGTAAAGTTAGCCTCATACTTTGTGACATTCTCATCCTCCTTTTGTCTCAGACTCAGAAATTTTCTTTCCATATCTGCTCGATGGTCGCGAGGAAAGTATTTTTCTAAAAACAGATCTTTGAACTCCCTCCATTCCATGTTTGATACTTCATCATCTTCCTTCATGTTTTGAATCAATGACCACCATTGATCAGCATCTCCAGTGAGGCGGTAAACTGCCATGGTAACTTTTTCCCTTTCACTACTCCCCAAAGCCTGAAATATTTTCTCTAGGGAAAATATCCATTGCTCAGCTACTAAGGGATTTGTACTCCCATTGAACGTTGGTGGTTGTTGTCTCATGAATCGATCTAACATTGATCCTCCACGCTGCGGATCAGGGTGCTCCAAACGGGTAAGGTTATTATTCATAACCTGAGTAAGTTGTCCCAGTACGGTGATTAGCTGATCAGCACCAGTTGTATCACCAGCCCCACTATAATTATCTTGAGCAGGAGGGCAATCCCTACATGGAGTGCGTGCATTGATACGGTTTCCATTTCTTCCACTAGGCGCCATTTCTAAAAAATGGCATAAACTAGATCAGTTTATGCATCAAAATACATAATCCCATACTTATAAAACACTAAACATAAATTGAACTATCTATGGATATAATCCATAATCATAAATATGTTTTCTTTGAGGATGTATATACTCATAAACCCTTCATAATGATTTGTAAAGAAAGTGAGAGTTATCCTAAGCATATCCCCCGGGAGTGTCGTAACCAAGAGTGCAGCAAGGCCCGTTGTCGTGCACCAGTTCCCGTTCGAGTCTAGCTCAAAGCGGTGTTTTCGGGTTTTACCCCTAGGTACATCTGTGCCAGAGCCGCCTCTACCTGCTCGTATCCAGACAGGGATGTATTGCTCGGAAAACTCACAAAATCTCTACAATACCAAAATTCTAGGAAGTTCTTCTATACTAATCCTCAAAGTTCATCTTAGGTCTATGTGCTCTAATCAGAGTTTACCTAAATCTAGCTTCCAAGGTTTGTACTAAACTTCCTCTGATACCAACTGTAACGCCCCGAACCTAGTTGCCTAGAGTCGGTGCATTATTACATAACATTGGCATGATCACAAGAAATATCAAATCTCGAAAGACCGATTGCTCGAAAGACCGATTGGTTTAGTAGCCTTGGAAACACTAGATATATTCATAAGTTTTACATTACATCATAAAATCAAAAACTACTACAACAACATAATGTTTCCACAGTCCACACTACAATCCCCTCATAATATCCCTGCAGGTCATTCATAACTTACATCTTCACTTCCTGGGAAAAATAAAACATAGAAAAGGGGTGAGCTCAAATGCCCAGTAAGGATAACAATATAGCGGAAACTTTCATCAATAAGAATAAACATTTAAGGCAATGTATAACTAAAATAAAAGCCTTTTAAACATGAACTTTCAACATGGTATGGCATAAATAAAATGAAATAATGCCATTTACTTATTCACATGGATATTCCACTAATCGAATAATCACATGCAAAAAATAAATAACCACTTTCATAATGTTGGAATGCATAATGCCAGACTATCATAACCACATAGCCAAGGCCTCGTGCCAAGACTACAAATAATATTTTGTCAAGGCCTTGTGCCAAGACACTAGTTTGTCTCATGAGACCTACCGATGCATCGAGGAGCTATAGCGGGCTCCACCCGTCACTTATTAAGTCCAATGCATTCCCATATGAAAAGGTTTAAACATAACATAAACATTCGTATTAAAACTAGCATACGAAATGTCAATAATTTCACCATAAACTATGAATGGTATAAAAATAGCACATCCATAGTCAAACATATCACAAAACCTTCAATACAATATAGATGTTTTGTATCATAATAAATCAACTTCAAATAATCTTAAAATCCATCAAAGGATGTTGACATAGATGAAATCAAAATTCTTTTTAAAGAAGTATCTCCTTTTATTTTGAAATCATTTAAGATACATATAAAATAAAACATTTTCTTTGAAAATATTCTTATAAGCTTGTAAGGAAAGCTTTGAAGATTTTATAACGGCGTAAAATAACCGCACCCGCCGTATAAGTTAAAAAAACATTCTTACCTCAATTCTGTCGAAAAGGTTAAAAAGGACCTTGTTTTGAAAATG
This sequence comes from Viscum album, assembly GCA_963277665.1. Taxonomy (NCBI): domain Eukaryota; kingdom Viridiplantae; phylum Streptophyta; class Magnoliopsida; order Santalales; family Viscaceae; genus Viscum; species Viscum album. Next base: position 1,767,100,265 of record OY728146.1, on the reverse strand, counting down.
ACAGAAAGATTCCTTTATAAACCTCTTATAAAAAGTCAAAAAAGGGTATAAATGACTTTAACCCATATTCTTGTAAATATTAAAAATGTTTTGAAATACATTTTTAAGAAACATGGATGTGGATGATAAAGAGATCCCAGTAGATTATTACATATAAACAACCTCGGATAATGAAGAGATTGTGAAATAAACCTTACCTTGTACTTTTCCTTGGTTGGGGTAGGTTAACCTCCTGTATAATGGTGAAATAATTGTTATTAAATTATACAAGAATCATATATATTAATATGATATCATATATGATCTTTTAACATTGATTTATTAATAATATCTTAGAATTATCATCGTTTCGGGTGTTAACTTACTCATTTTCTTTTATATGTTTTGTTACATAAGCCATGTTTGTTGTATCTTATTCATATCCAGAATGATATCAAGTCCTTAAACATCATTTTTAAATCATAAAATGATAATTATACTTGAATGGATACGATGGAGAATGAATCTCATCGCGTTCGTGGAGACGGTAGTCCGTACGTACGCACGAGCGACAATATCATTCTTTTGATATTAAAATAATATATAAATGAATGGTATATCATATATACAGAATCATTAACATGTTATATTTATTATTTACATGAGTTACACATCATTATTATACCCATCCAAATAATATTATATTGAATAACAATTACACCACGACGTGGAGACGGTAAGCCGTACGTACGCACGTATGGTGACATGTTATTCAAAGGGTGGATAGAATACTGAATATGGTTGTACCATACTTATAATAACATCACAGTATATGTGGGATACTGGAGTTATTATTTTAGAATGGTAAGAACAAAGGAAGAAGAAGTGGAAGAAGAAATGAACTTAGAAAAGGGTGGTGAAATCATTACCTCTTCTTCGGGTTCTTCCTTTTGATTTGATCAAAAGGGCTCCTTAGGTTGGCTTTCTGATCAAACTAAGGCCTCTAGGTTGTAGTGAGGGATGTTGGGAGATTATTTGGGCAGAGTTTGGCCGAACCAAAAGGCTTTGAAGGTGTGAAGAAATGAGAAGGAGGAGTGCCCTTTTATAAGAGGGGTGAGGGGCACCTTGGGAAAAGCTAGAAATATTAATTTATAATAAATTCATATTCGGTTTCTAATGGCTCCAAAGTTGATTATTCAAAGGTTAAGGTGGGTATAGGTCGAAAACCACTCAACCAATAGAATTTAGACAGGTTTGGGTACTTATATTAACCTTATCTTTAAGTATTAACTCTAAGTTAATTAGTTTCACTTTTACAATGTCTCTTTGTATTTTTATATAATATGGTTAATAAACTTACTATATACATCCAGGAGACCCCCAAGTGGTCCATTAATGAGGAACCTATCATAATATAAGTCTCTTGGCCGAACCTTAGATTTTTATGATTTTAATATCAATTAATAATATAATATTTGTTTTAAGAACTCTTTTATGTCAATTTTGACACTATTCAATAGTTGATTTTTGTGAAACTCATAACAGATTGATTACTTAGAAAAAAGTCAATTAAATCAATACTAATATATCATATTATCCTATAAAATTAGTTTAATTCATTAAAAGTTTCATATTATATTTATTTGGGTATTTATAATATCAATTATTTTAATTTTTCACTATTATAGTAATTACTTCATCATCATTGTGTCATAAATAAAATAAAATATTTAATGTCTAAAAATTATAAATAAAATATCATTATGTAGGAAATCTTTTTAGATTTCTAATGAATATTTATAATCTAAAATCCAACATATATAACCCTATGTAAAAATTGTTTTTCTAAAAGATATATGCTTGTGTCATTTTTGTATTCATTTTAACTAAATTAAAATAAAGTGTCATTATCACTTACAAGTGGATCCATGGGGTCCCAAAATTGACACAAAGATGCCCATGGTCGACCATCTATCAACAAATAGGGTTAAGACACGTTTTTAGGGTAATTTAGTATTATTATAATATTATTTTTTTTAACCCTTATTTACCGGATTTACCCTTAACCATGGTAAATAAAATATTTACCGCAGTAATTATTCAAAATGTCTAAAAATAAAAGTTACCTATTTACAAAATTTGAACATCCTGATTCCAAATATGGAATCCATTTTTCTAAATTCAAAACACAGTAGTGGCAGAAATTAATGTAAAATTAATTCCCGCTGTCAAAACAAAAAGCGTGTTTTTAAGAGATAATAACTACCAAAAGATTGACACTTGTTTATGTTCGGTTTAATTGTAAAATTATGTCCAATGACCAACATTATATTAAATGGTAAAAATATATTCTAAATATACTTTAAAACCACTCAAATTCATAATTTATCACTATTACTTATTTTGATTAAAAAAGTTGTTTTTAATTAAAATTTAGTAATTTTCACTATTCATCAAAATATAAAAGTTATCCGAAAAGTACCAAAATTTCACCCTAGGATAATTTCGATATTCCGAATCCAAAAATGAAGTCCATTTTGAAATATAAAATATATATGATTTCAAAAAGTAGATATCACTATTTACAACGGCTAGTTTAATTAGTTGTGGTGTGTGTTAGAACTCGAGGTTGCGTACAACACACGCTATCGCATTATTCGAAGGGAAACGTACCGTAGAAGCTTGGGGTGTTACATTTATGGATTTATATGATATATATCAATTGAGGATCCAATATTGAGAATAATAACTATTGGAGGAAGTCTCAATATGTTATGTATTCAGATGAGATCATAGATGTTATTGGTGTGGATAACTTTTCTTTATGTTTTGACTCAAGGACTAATGTGTCCTATAGATAAAATAATTTATTGGGTATAGTACTAATAAATACAAGACTATGGTATTTTCATTTTGTGGTTCTATTATAAAGATATAAGGTTTTATTTGGGAGATCTATATTCAATTGGTTTTTAGGTTTATTTATAGGTTTTATGTGTCCTGGTATTGATCCTAGGGATTTAAATATGGTATATTGATTAGGCCACATTTTCTTTTTTCCTTTGTTCTTAATTTCCCCTTACACTCTATTAGATTATTGAAAATGAAAAAAAAATTAATTTCATAAATCACATTCCAACAACAGAATATAAACGAGATATGATTTATGATTATAATAATAAAAATTCATAGAAATCAAGATTAACTATAAATAACATTATTAATGGATAATTATTACAATTAGCTATATAAAATTCCACATCACTAAATTAAATATTGTAGACATTTATATGTGATCGAAAAATATTAAATCAAACTAACAATTTTCACCGAATGTGAATAATGGGAAAAATAGAGTTAAATGAAATGTAATTACATTATATAGGTAGTGACAGTATAATGTATCATTTAGAATGATTTTGAAAACATTTTATTCCATTGTTATGACATATATGAACCTCCACAAATATAATCATAAATTAAATAATATGAAACTCCATAAAGTCATTATATTTGTCTCTAGAATAAAATATAATATACAAAGTAAGGTAGTAAATTTATTACCCAATATATCCCTCACTACAATCTCCAAATTCAATATAGAATGATTTATATCCTATGGAATATACAATATGACTAGACAGATATAAATGAATTCCCATGGAAAATGGATAAACAGTTTGATGATACAATTTCTTCAAGAAAAAAAAAGTGTTGAATCCATGGTTTTAGTGAAATTAATCCATGAGGGTTTCAATATAATGGATTTAACATTCAATTGTAATGAAATGATAAAATCCATAGAGAAATTACCATAATAAAAATTATATATAATGTAAAAAATTCAATACATTTAATGACTATTGTTTTATAAATAATATTATTCACTAGATAAATGTATTTTATATTATATTGTATTGTATTTTAAATGTAAATCATATAAAAAAGTATTAATTTTTTTAGTTAATTAAGATAATTATATAATTAATTTACTACAAATATTTTAAAACTCCATTCTCCTATTCAGGTTATCCATTGTTCGTGATTTTTTTATCATCCTTGTTTGGGTGTGTTTATAGGATTCTCAAGGATAGAGACCCTTTTCTTGGAAAATGGAAAAAAAAATTCAATGATTTATGTATTTTGGATTTTATAGATTCCAAATATTAATGTGTTTATGGTTTTTTAGGTACTCGCCATGTTCCAGAAACACGCTATATACTTCCACGTTTTTTTTCTTATGAATAGGGTTTTGTGGTTTTAACTTGGTGATTACATGCCACGTAATGGTCTCCAAATATAGGTCATGAAATAGATTCATGGAATTAATGGTTTACATTCCATGTAAAGGGTTCACATAATTAAATGGATAAAGGGTCTTAAAAATAGTTTACTCATTTTCCACAATTTTATCATTCATGGTGAAGATAACATGTAATTGGATTATATTCATTACAAATCGTATGGTGTAGGTTTTATAGATATTTAAGGAAATTTTATTCTTTCAATCCACCTAAATCCACTATTTAGTGACTTAGATAAGACCCAATGTTATTATATAGATCTCTACTCTATTGGGATCAATTGGTTTTAGATTGGGCATCCTGGTTGTTTTGGTTTTCCCCTTCATGTAATAATTATATATGGTCCTTCATTGGATTTTATTGCTGCTTCAGTCCTGGATAATGTTTTGTTAAGATTCATGTTTGGAAAATGTTATCTATCTATCATTTGATGTTCCTTAGTGTGACATGTCTCGTGAATAATTTTCATGTCCTTTCCAATCACTATTTTAACTGTTATCTAGGTTTATACCATTTTGAGGTAAAGATTCATATAAAATTAGTCAATGGGATGAAATGAATTATGATCTTATTATAATAATTAATGGTTTTCATTTATTTCAATTGATATATGTTTTCAAAAGATTTCATGAAAAGAAAAATTCTTTTAAATGGATTTTTTTTTGAAAAAAAAATTATTTACTGGGAAACATATTTTTGAACATCAAATAAAATTGGGATAGCAATGAATTTTTATTATAAAATTTTGAGCATGGTTTTTATTTTTTTTCAAAATTGGAAGATTGATAGACATGGGTTCATTAAAAATGAGGTATGGGTAGCCTTAGGGTGTGTGTGTTGAAAAACTAAGAGGTAACCATATGTGATATCGACTTGTATGACATGATATTAGTTAGTACCAAAATTATTCATGTTGAGGTTTTTTAGTGTGCAGTACAAATTTCCTTATTGGCTAGGGCCCAATAAAAGGTTAATTTTCATTTATTGTTATTCATTTCATTATAGTTTTTTTCAGGTATTGTTTCTCACAAGTTTTTACATGTGGTTGTAACACAAGGAATCACATTATGGTATTTCATGAATACATGTTTAATGTTTCACCCTATAATTCTTAGATATATTTTCATGTTATATAACTTTTACTTCGCATATTTATGGTTGTAGAATATGAATTTATTTATGAATACCTAAGGGAAAATGATATGAAAAATTATTTCAGAATAAATATCAAGCATTGAAAAACAATTTTCTATGAATTTCAAGGTTTATAAGGATTATTTTAGTAAATACATATGGTAGGGAAATCTTATAGCATTCCATCTTCTCCTTTTTTTCCATCGTATCAATGTAGTTTTGATGTGACCGCTTTTTCACTGAGTTCTCTCACATTTTTTTAATCCTTTTATTTTAATGGTATTGAATAATTTTTTTATTTATATCATTTCATTGGATTTTTTTCTGTAGTTGTATGTCTTGTTCTGCATATAATTAAGGCTTGTTTTAGATTCTTCTATTATAGAGCACAATGTTAGTTCTTGTTTCATTGTATTGTTGGTTAAGCTTAGTTGTTTAGTTAAAATGTATTATCAAATGTGGATTCAACCTAATGTGTGTTATCAACTCTAGAATTTTGGTTCATATATTTGGTGGATAAGGGTTGGAACCACAAGAATATATATATTAAGTGTTGATAAGTGGTTGGATAGATAATTGTGGATTGTGAATCAGAGTTACCATTCATTGTCTTTGACATCTTACTGGGTTTGTGAATTGGAGATTTGGGTCATTTTGAAAGAAATGTTTATGAAGATTATATAAAATTTCATATTCCATTTTCAGTGTTGTATTTCAAAATTATTGTTCATCATTTTAAAAAATTATTTTATTAATTAATTGTATTTAATTCAAAATGTGGTCCTATATTTTTGGAATGTTCTCGTGAAATAATTGGTTATTGTCATTTGTTTGTTACACAATGCATCTAAGATGAGATCAATGAAATATAGGAAATTCATTTATGAGATTGGTATCATAGTAAAATCCTCTTCTAGACACTTCTTGTGTAAAGGTTGTTATCAGTACACTTTAGTATATCTGTCATGTGGGTTTTAGGGTCATAAAATGAGTGGTGGATAATGGATCTGAGTTTATTTAGAAGGATCCACTTGCCTTCTGTTGTGGAAACGAACTATAGGAATATGTGGATTGTCTTGGAAGGATTTATTGTATATTTAATTTTTTAATACTCTTAAGGACTCAGAGGATGGTTTTCCACATAGATGATCATTGGACTATGATGGATGTGGTGGAAATCTATTATGCTAGTTATGTTTCTTGAGGACCTTGATAATGATTTTTTCATGAAAAAATTTAATTCCAATGTTTACCATCAGAAATTAAAATTTTTGAAGACAAATGAGTTTGTTACCTTGTAGCAAGGGGATTGTACTGCTATGGAGTACACTGGCCATTTTGCGGAGTTTGTTCATCTAACCCTATATCATGCTAGTAATGAGTTCCAAAATGATCAATGGTATGAGTTGAGATTGAATTTGGATAATCTACTGATGTGGATTATCTTGTGCATTCCTACCATTGTAGAGGTAGTTGACATGGCATATTTGGATTAAGTGGACACAATTCGAATGAAATGTTTGGATGGAACTATTTTAGATTCAGTTTTCAGCTTATTTGTATCTTTTATCTAGAAGAAGAAGTTTAAATATTTCTAGTTTTTTATGACATATATCATGAGATTTATTAGGATAACAATATATTATATAATATTTGTTGGGGGGGGGGGTCATGGGAATAATAGGATACTTTTTTTACAGGATCCTAATAATTTTTTACTATTTGGGAAACTTGATAACATAAGGTTCTTATGGGAAATAATATCTCATATATGTAATGAAGGATGAAATCTCATCAAGGGGTTTCATGAATTAATTTATGCTTCCAATGATGGTGTTTCTTATACTCATGACTATGAGGGTTGTTCATGTGGTGTAGCAATCACCATAGGGATATGATGTAGGTCTAGCTATAATTAGAGTTACAATGCTTATTTCATATTCTATTGTACAATCATTTTGTGATACTGATGATACAAATTATTTCATATCATAATATTTATTTGATGTGTTATGAATATATTCAGAGATTATTCTAATCTATTATAATATTTCCATTACTTTTGGAAAGAGCTCCAAAAGGATTCATGTGTCCTACATGTCTGGTGATGACATCTAACATTGATGTACAATGGGACTTCTTGGTGCTCGATCATAAAATCATCGACATAATCATTATTATTGTTTTTATGATCATTTTATGGGTAAAATGTACTATGTTTTTCATCATGTATATTTTATATCATCCAATGGGCCACAAATGTTTATAGGGTATGTGAGACTCTATATGGGGAATAGAAAGGATTGTTGTTCCTTATTTGAGGACAGTTCTGTTCTAGTTGTCAGAGATGATTCATGATGAAGTTGTCCTTTGTTTGGGTTGTTGAATTAGTATTGTGGTATGTGTTCAACTCAAGGGGATTCTAGAAGAGTTTTATAGTTTTACACCATAGAGATATTCTATGATTAATAATGACACCTTTCCAAGTAAGATTCCAATTTCTATGCCATATTATCAAATTTTACCTGCTGAGTTGGTGGAACATAAGGTTTACATTTATGTCCTAAAGGGAAAATGATTTATTCATTGTTGAATATCACCATGAGATTATCCAATTCACTTATGAATGAAGGAATAAATGAGGCATATGATTTATATGGACTATCAAATGTTTAATCGGGTTAACATTAAGAACAAATATCATATTCAATGTATTGATGACCTTTTTGACCATCTTGGAGGGGGATAATGTTTTTAAAATATTGATCTTTACTCTTGGAACCAAAAATTGAGAGTCTGATATGGTAATATTACAATGAAATAATTTAGATGTTTATATAGGAATTTTGAGTTTATGGTTATGCACTTCTGTCTCACTAACGCTCCTTCTATCATTATGGAACTAATGAGCATGATAATTCATTCATTCAAGGAAGGTATTATTTTTGTGTTCATGAATGATATATTGAGGTACTATATGTATGATAAATATTACCGAGACCATTTTTATATCATTCATTGATCCCTAAAAGAACATCATATGTTCATTATGTTCTCCAAATGTGATTTTTAAATAGAGGCTGTTTGTTTCAGATGACGGTACAGTCCTCTTTGTTGCAGCAAGTGGAAGAGTCTCAGTGGGGAGATCCTGAGGTGGAAGTGTTGCGGGATCGTATCGATCAGGGGAACGCCCCGGAAGGATGGTCGGAGGACAGCCGACGTCGGATGCTCTTTCATCGGAGGTTGTTTGTTCCAGAGGTGATGCGTGATGAAGTCCTTCGTGAGTTCCATAGCTCAGCCTTGGCAGTACATCCGGGTGTTTCAAAAATGTACCAAGGCCTGAGGGGACAGTTTTGGTGGCCCGGGGTGAAACGGGCAGTGGCAGAGTTCGTGGCTAAATGCCTGGTGTGTCAGCAGGTGAAGGCTGAACACCGTGTTCCTGGTGGTTTGTTGCATCCTCTAGATGTTCCCGAGTGGAAGTGGGACGACGTCTCGATGGACTTCGTCACGGGACTACCCAGAGCTCAGGGCGGGCATGATGCTATCTGGGTAGTGGTGGATCGATTGACAAAATCTGCTCACTTCTTGGCTATCAAGGAGTCAGGACCCGTGAGTACCTTAGCACAGAGGTACGTGGATGAGGTGGTGCGTTTTCATGGAGTTCCGAAAACGATCGTCTCAGATCGGGACACTCGATTCACCTCACGAGTTTGGAAGGGGTTACAACATGCTTTTGGCACCCAACTACGCCTTAGCACTGCTTTTCACCCTCAGACTGATGGGCAGACAGAGCGAACTATCCAGACCTTGGAGGACATGCTGCGAGCATGTGTTCTGGATTTCGGAGGATCATGGGTACGACACTTGCCTTTAGTAGAGTTTGCCAACAACAACAGTTTTCACTCTACTATTGGCATGGCTCCTTTTGAGGCTTTGTATGGAAGACCATGTCGTTCACCCTTATGCTGGGCAGAGGTTGGTGAGACTGGTACTCTTGGACCAGAAGTAGTGCAGAGCACCACAGAGAAAGTCCAGCTAGTGCGGGAGAGGATGAAAGCAGCTCAGGATCGGCAGAAATCTTATGCTGATCGTCGGAGGAGGCCCCTGAAGTTCGAGGTGGGAGATCATGTGTTTTTGAAGGTTTCCCCTCGACGGGGGTAGCAGAGATTCGGAAAGGGGAGTAAGCTCTCCCCTAGGTTCATCAGACCTTTCGAGGTGCTGAGGCGAGTTGGCGAGGTAGCATATCAGCTGGCCCTACCACCTCAGTTGGAGAGGGTCCATGACGTCTTCCATGTCTCCCAGCTTCGTCAGTACTTACATGATGACTCTCATGTCATCAACTGGGGAGAGCAAGATGTGGGAGGAGACGCGACCTTCGAGGAATGGCCATTCAGAATCGAGGATCGCAAGGAGAAAGTGCTCCGAGGACGAACCGTCGGCCTGGTTCGTGTGTTGTGGAGACATGGCGGCCTCGAAGAGAGTACGTGGGGGAGGGAAGCACAGATGCGTGCCCAATACCCCGAGTTGTTCTGAGCTTTGAACCTTTGGTGCCTGTTGTGACAGAACGTTTGACCTTTTTATCTATGAAATGTGCTAGTTCCTTTCCTCTGTTATGTGTGGAAAGCCCCGGCTAAAGGGAAGGGGAAACCCGACCCCTAATCAGGACGCATTAAGGTGGATGCGATTAAACCCGTGCGGGCGAGTCAGTGCCGCCCAAAGCAGATAATATCTTGACATGGGGGAGGGGAACTCCCCAAACCCACATGACCGGGCGGTTTGGCGTGGTATGTTTCTTGGTTCTTGACAGGGAGTGTTTTCAATTAGCGGGGGTCCACTCCTAAGAGGTATCTTCGAAGATGGTTGTTCGGATCCTCTCTTTCCTTCTGGTTTGTTTTGATTCTCGGGGACGAGAATCGTTTAAGAGGTATCTGATGTGATGACCCAGACCCCCCTTGGTCCCTTCCTTTGCCAAAAATCCGGTTTCCTTGCGGGGTACCGATCGGTGAGACCGATCGGTGAGACCGATCGGTGAGACCGACCGGTGAGACCGATCGGTGAGACCGATCGGTGAGACCGACCGGTGAGACCGATCGGTGAGACCGATCGGTGAGACCGACCGGTGAGACCGATCGGTGAGACCGATCGGTGAGACCGATCGGTGAGACCGACCGGTGAGACCGATTGGTGAGACCGACCGGTGAGACCGATTGGTGAGACCGATCGGTGACACCGGCCGATATCGCCCGACCTTGCCAAGTTGTTCCAGTAACGTTCCTTTTTCGCAAATAGGGTTTTAAACCCTATTCTGCCTTGTTAAAAATATCTTGGGAATCTGAAACGCGCACAAAGGTTTTAATTAAATGCTTCATTAATTCATGGGTCGGTTAAAACCACCCAGTGCCATTAATGATGAGTCAAGCCACGTGGTCAACCCATGACTCCCTCGTCTTCCGTGGTTTTGTGTTTCATCTCAACCGTCCCCAGCTCTTATAATTAAGGGTTAGGCCGTGGCTTCCCCCCTTCTTCGATCTTGGCTCTTCTGGTGCATCGGGACCGCCGCGTCGTTATCCGTAAAGTTTCGCGCCCCCGGCCTAAACGTCGATCATCTATCAACAGGTAGGGAATTTCTCTCGTCTCTCACTTTTGTGTATCATGCGGGGTGGGCGTTACTTTTGTTCCTATGGAATTGGTTGAACCAAACCCTAATGAAGATAATAAACGAAGTTCTAAAGGAAGAAGGGGAAGGGGTTGTGATCGTTGTTATGCTTTATCTTGTGATCATCCCTTTTGTTGTACTGGTTTATGTTTTCTGAAAATTGAGGCCGTTGGTGGTCGTGTGTGCGCACTTGAATCCCCTCATGATGTTTTAAATGGGTTGCTGAAATTGTGAACTCCTGCTGTGAAATTGGTTAACCACGTATATCCGGCTGAATAATTGAAAGCACCAGGATCGGCCCTTCTGTGATAACTCCCGGTTAGAACACACGGAATTTGAAATCATGGAGTGTGTTAAATCGTTTAAATCTGAAAATCCCTGACTTGTGTTGGTAGTGTTTAGTGGTTGTTTTCCCTTCGGGCCGTTTACTGGAAATTTGGGAGGGGATGGGATCCCCTGTTCTTTTTATACTCTCGGACGCTGTGGTATTGTGTTCTGTAGGTTGGCTAGGAAAACCTAAGTTTTGGGTGAGTGTTTGTTACCTATATCTATACTTGTAGCTTTGTGTTTCTTATTCGCGCCCCACCCAAGTTGAGCACTTAGTGCCGAACACCCCCATTTATGGGGGAAGGGTGTTTTTCCCAACACTATACTTAGTGGCTGGTTATTAGCTCCTTTTCTGCTCCCTTTCCCGGATAGCCCAAGTACCTTCGGGCAGGCTGTGATGGCCTGAAGTCCATTATTAGCCCAAGAACCATCGGGCAGGGTGTTGTGGTGGTTGGCCAGGTGTGTGCGGCAGGTGGTTTCCCAAGTGTCTTCGGGATGAGGCCCAGGTGTTTTCGGGCATGGCAGTGGATCCTTTAGCCCAGGTGTCTTCGGGCATAGCGGTGGTTGTTCTGGCCTAGGTGTTTACAGGCATGGTTACTTGTGATAGTTGAGGCCCAGGTGTGTGCGGGCGGGATTTGGCAGTGGGACTGCGTGTGGTTGTGGCCCAGGTGTGTGCGGGCGGGATTTGGCAGTGGGACTGCATGTGGTTGTGGCCCAGGTGTGTGCGGGCGGGTGTGGCAGTGGGACTGCGGTGAGAATGGCGAGATTGGTCCGATGCGTAGGATGTCTCAATAACCAGTGGGGAAGTGGCGCGGGGTACCCAAACATCGATGTGCTCTTATTATATATATTACTTGACTTGCGTTATTTGGGAAGTGAGCCTTGGTGAGGCCTGGGATGGATAGTTTGCCTTGTTAGTTGTTTGGTCCCCTCTTTTCTCACGGGACTTTAGTACGTTCCCCCACTTGTGCACGAGAGTCTTGGTTTTCCCTACTGAGTGTACTTGTATGCTCACCCTACGTTTACTTTTAGGTTTCCAGGAGGACTACCAGGGCTGCGCGGGACCCTTTTATGTTGTAGTTGGTCACAAGAACCATGTTCTAAGGAATTATTGAAATCAATTATCCTTGGGATACCTCAGGTAAGTGGTCTCGGACTCGTAGTGGTCCTTTATGCATTTATAGAATGTTGGTTATTCTATTTTCACTAATGAAAAAGTAGATGGATAGTGGGCATAAATATTTTTGGTCTGTTTAACATTAGGATACCAATATATATATTATAATATGCGAAATTTTTATTGGTGGATGGTGATGAGATAGAAGATTGAGGAATTTTGTAGTAGTGTCTTAATTGCCAATAAATTATGCTAGAACACCAGAGACCTGTTTGTTTATATTAATATGTTACCCATTTAGTTATGAAATTGGGATTATATTTGCATGGCCTTAATCATTGGGAATATATTTTATCCTAGTGAGAAGGTTGAAATTTGGTTGAGCAATGAATGGCCCAAGAAATCACTACCATTACTATCTATGATTCACATGGAAAATGTGGCACAACATAGGAATTTGTATGTCTAATAGTTTTTGACAATTCAAGGGGTTCCCCAAATTTTTTTCTCATATTGACCCAAGGATAAAAACATGGATTTTGAATTTTTCTTCTTGGAGGTGATGGGTTCACATATTACACCAGACATATAATATTATCTAATGATGAATGAACAAATTAATATGAATATCCATGTTTTTTAGAATATTATTTTAATGAACTGGTTTTTAAATGATGTAAATATCCATTAAATTTCAAAATAACACTTTTTTGACATATAAGGATTAACTAAAGTGTTCAGGGATCGTTCAATGATGTATGATTACAATTCATAGCTCAAAACCCCGTTTTGGGGAAAATGCACTGAGCCATATGATTAAGGGGAATCATGTGACCCAGTTCACATAATTTACCCTAACCATTTAGGGAATCTTAGAGGATCCTGAAGGGATACCAATTTTCCCTATCCATGTATTTTTATGTTTACCTATGTTGTTGGTATAAAAATAGTTCCCTGCAATATAGCATGGTTGGTGCATGTTTTACCAATCTGTGATACCTAACTCTGTGGGGTCCCGCCAATAAGTAGTTATATCAATATGTTTGGATAATTGTTTTCTAAAAATGAGGTCAAACCATGTGAATACTATATTTTTGGAGAAATTATTATTTTCCATTAAATTTTATTTAATTCACCCCTCTTTATTTTTTCTATTTCTATTGCTTATGGATTTTCCCTTACATTGAGATCTCTTACACTAGATCTACCTAGGATCATCGATATCACTTCTGTCTGATGTCTGATTGATCTTTTATTAGTATTTTTTGATTCTTCCAGACATTCTCTTTAATTAATTGGCCCAGGTTTTCATTTTTATTATATTTTAATATCATGTCCTTATATTTCCTCACACGCCCTATTTTCAGGGTTTTGATACATTCTTCCACTTTATATTGATACATGCAAAATGAAACATGGATACTGGACAAGGATGTTATTAAAAGTTTGAGTTAGGTGTTCTAGTATTTATCTCTACATGTCATGAAGTTTTATACTATGTGATATGTTCCAAACATCTATTTCACCATCTGTTTCCCATAATTGCAATCTATTAAAAAATTTAATTTTTGGAGCCTAATGACATGGTAGATCTAAATTAAAATCGATATCATTTACCTTCGAGTGAGCTATCCATTATGGTGTAATATCTTACATGTCTATTTTTATATTCATGTTTATGAATCCAAAACACCTATTAATTTATTTAGATGTACTATTTAATGAAGGCATCGTAATAGCAGTAGATGTATGTTGTTGTGTGGCATGGACAAGGATATCATCAATTATAATGATTTGAGTTGAATGTGAGTTGTATGACCACATCACCTAATTATATGAATCAATCTTCAAGACCTTGTTAACATATAATGTTAATGATTTATGACATACCAATTTTATCATGTTAATTCCAATGATTCTAATCCATATTAATATATGGGAAAGACATCCCATGTTATATCCACATGAACACAATGACCCTTGTGCTTGATATATATAAGTAGTTTTGGTGAATCATTATATATATATGTGTGTGTGTGTGTGTGTGATATGGGAATAGAGTCCCTATGTTGATATATATAAATATTTCCCCTAAATGTGATATTGAGGATGAAGACCCAAGATTTCATAAGTGCACAATAATGCCCATACAGTGGCACTAAGCTTCAAGTCTATTATTCTTTTGATATTGGGAATAACATCCGTATAAAATGATACTAGCCATGGTGTCTCTATACTATGATACATGGAATCACATACCTATAATTTGAAACTGGGTACGCTATCCATATACAATGATGTTGGGAATGTCATCCCTTATATATGTGATATTGGGCATTGTGTCCCTTTTTACTTGTTCTGTGGTATTTCGTTATGTGCCAAAGAAGGTAGTTTTATCTTTTTTTTAAGAAGTAGGCTATAACCATTTATAGTCATTAGTACTATTTTTAAATATTATATAGTCAAAATTACATATTATACTCAAGGAATGGAAATTTATAAATGTAGTGGGTGGTGGCCAACTAAATTTATCTCACACCCTATCCAGGCCAACAATGGAACTCTTACCGACTATATGATTTTAGTTGTAGATATGTGGAAGTATCCTCTTATAGACGGCTGACTACGTACATGACTTTGTATAGGATATTGGTAGTATGTGACTGGGCTAGAGGACATGATGATTAGGATAGTTTTTTGCTTTTTACCTAATGTGTATCATGTTGTTTATTGACTAATTACTTTCTTGTGTACATATTTAACATATTTTGTAGAGAAATTACATCATAATCTATTTTATTTTTTATAGTTACTTAATTTGATTATTATTTAGTGTTTGTAAAATTTTTTATGGTTCAACTAAGTTAGGGTATTGGTCAGGTTGTTATAATTTGTATTTCCTATGTTCCATTATATTATATTTGATTCCACTTGTTTTCTATTTAATAATCCATTATGCTTCTCTAGTTAGATGGGAATAGAATATCCATGGTCTAAACATAGTCCCACTATTCTATTATAAATTCTTCTGTGTATATGTAGGAAAACATGAGGCCATGTGACTAAATAGTATCGAGAATCAATTTAAGTGGAATACATGTCTAGTCATCAAAAAATGGTTTCATAGAGTAATTATTTTTTACCATACTATTTTTAATCAATAGAAAGGATATTTGGGTGCTTTTTAATTTGTCAATGATTAGTGCATTGGAGTATCTATCTCATTTATAGATAAATGTCAAATTGTTTAGAATGGAAATTTACATTTTTAAATTTTTTTCCTTTTATTGTAGACTTGATTCAAATGTTGGGGGATGCACTTTAATTTATATATTACTAAGGATATAACTGAAGTTTATCATCAATAATTTCCCCAATTTGATTAGGCAATGGAATCATAAATCATGCATTATATTTGGAAGATTATATAGAATTCACATTCCATGAATATGTTACACTTTTTGAGAGAATTCTATAATTTGCATACAATATTAACTCCATGAGTGATTTGATTTCAATAAATTGAATTTGAATTGGATAATTATTTGTCTTGGTAATTGAGAAAACAAATTTATCAGTTAGAGTTCCCATTATAACATAAATAGTATTAACCTTCTTAGGCTATAGAAGACACCCTACGAAGTCTACTAAGGCATGTTGATTCATGAAATATTTGTAGCATGTAGTTTTATATGCTATGGTTTGGATTCATTGGACCCCAAAATTCAGTTAATAAGGTGTACATGCCTTGATACATAGAATGTAGTGAGCCATTTGGTCTACAATATAAAAATATTTTTAATGTTAATATGAATTTATAATGAAATTTGAATGTGAAAAACATAGAGTTTAACCCCGTCCAGACCTTAGTAGTCGGTATTAGGTACTGTTTCTTGATTTCTATATAAACGATTCTTTCACAAAACAATTGACTCCTTATAAAAATCCTTCTCTTTCTTACACATGTACATGTGATTCATTATATAAACATGAAATTAAGATAAATTTAAGGATTGAGAGGTATTTTGTCTTGGGAAATTAAAAACATTACATGAAATCTTAAGAAATAAAATAAAACAACCTTATTGAACAAATCCTTTACATTATCACAACATTATATCATACATAACATTTCATGGATTAACCATGGGATAAACATAATGAATGAGTGATATATAAAGCCTAGTAAAGGAGTAAATAAGGAAAAACATGAATAATACAGTTTATAATATGTAATAAGAATATAAATGGAGAACTATAGAAATAGGAACATAAAGGCATGATATAACATTATTATTATTATATGTAAATGTTAAAAAAACATTAAACATTATATTAGTCTAATCCAAGAAACATTTCACAATGATTATCATGAGTATACCATCATTTCACATGAATTATCATGAGTAAACCCTCATTGCACATGAAATAGAATGATTAAAACCTCATTGCACATGGACAATCATGAGTAAACCATCAATGAACATGAATTAGTATTATTAATCCTTCATTGTTCTTGGTGTATCCTGATATTATACATTACCCAATGCATTTGAGCGATATTTGGGTTCCCCTTCATAAACATTTCATTTCATTCATATGTGTGCCACATGGATCACATAGCATGGAATCAATGAACTTCATAATTTCATCCATGAATAAGGAATGTGGAATAAATACATGTAAAACCATTAAATTTGTATATTTTCATAATAACGAATACCCTTGATCGATAAATGGGTATGGTATTAACTATATAATGATTTTGTATTTGAAAATCACGATGTAATTTCAACATTATAACATCATCATATTGAAATTAATAAGTTGGGTTGATGAGATATAAAGTGGTATCTCATCATTAATATATTAATATATAGTTAGCGGATCGTGGAACCAAATGAGAATAAAGGGAATCCCTTACTAAAATTCTGTATGGTAACCGGTGTGCTTCAAAGATCATTGGGGAACATGATGAGAGTGAATGAAATATATAATCATATATAAAACAAATTGGTAGTATTGGGTTCTGTAACATCATAACCAAAAATATATTAATAGAACTTAAGAATTCAAATATAAAAGTGTAACTTCAATGGAAATGAGAAGATTGAAATACCTTACGAAAATTAATCATGGTAATTGGTCTAAATAAGTGTTAACAAAAGAGGTAAATGAGAGTGAAATGGAATCTGATCATGTATATATCAAATATTATGTGAAGATATTTAAATAAATATCCCACTATTGGAACTAACGAAATTAAAAGACATAACATGAAAATAATACGTGGTAAAATATGATGGTGGAAGATTACTAACATAATTTATGCATAGTAACTATTTAGGTAAGGGTTGAAATGTGGGAGGATAAATTATCCCTCATGTAAATAACATCAATTTTATAGAAATTTAATGATAATAAATGAATTTAAACACATTAAATTGAAATTAATTGAACTACCCTCAATGATGGTGCTTGAATTAAAATATAAGGAGAGGAATCCCATACTAGGATATATGATCTCAATGGCTTGGGATAGGATTGAGGGAGGATTTTTGGGACCAGGAGGAATCATGAATGGATTTTTTAGATTATGGGGCATAGGTTGGTAGGGATAAAAATGGTTTTAGTTAATATTAATGGGTGATTGAATGAGTTTATATAGGAAAGGGGAGGGAATTCATTATTATTTATGTTTTGGACAATTGACATTAAACTAATCAAAACCACAAATCATACAATTGTTTTTTCAAGTTTTCTTATTAAGGGGATTAGTATAAAATATTTTATAAGGCCCTTGGTCGAAAATATTAAATTATTACTCTTTCTTATACGGAGGTTTTTCACTCTCAATGAAATCATTTTATAATCTCTAAATACTTTTTATGTCTTGGAGGGTCCACTAAAGAATTATAAAATTAATCAAACAATTATAAAATAACATTCATTTAAAGTTAAAACATAAATTTGAGTAATATAGCTTATATATATATTATTACAACAATATTTGGACATTATTATGTCATAAAACACATTATATATTTATTCAGTATTTAATTTTAACCCAAAAATTCGACTGTCTCAGAAAATAATAAAATGCACACAATGGGATAATTTCTACGTAATGATTCCAAAAATAATATTTATTTTGTTGTAATAATTTATTAAATATTTTAATTATATATCTTATAATAAAAACCAACATTTGTTGAATGTTCCTGGGTTTTTTGGAAAAAAAAGTTATCAAATCGTAATAAATTTTACAATTGTATTCATAAATAATAAATGATCATTTGTATTTAATAAAAATTAATTTAGTAATACTAATTTATTATAATTTTTTTAAATTAAAACATTTTAATAATCCTTCCAAATAGATATCATAATTGAATTTTAATATTATTTAAAAATACTATTTGTTATTAAATAACCTTTTACAATGTAACAAAAAAATGAGTGCATATTCATTATTCTAAAAAAACACAACGAACATTATAATAATTCTAGGGTCTTGTCATATATATCATTATTAAACAATCATATTCAATAATAGTATGGTGTGCGATAGTGGGGCTTTCGTGGCGTCGTTCGGTGAACATTTTTTGGTTTGTGATTTCGATGAGATTGTACTTCTCCAATAAATGAATTATCTCATGATTATGTAGTTAGATCCCTGATTTGTCTTGGTCTAGGAAAAATACTAGATATGGTCTCTCCCATGAATGATTTTATAAATGGTATTTAATGAGAATGATCCAACTGGTCGAGGCCATCACTTCCTTATTCTGTGTTACTAGGATTTGTTAAAACCTTATACATATACTAGTCATGTGATTACTATTCAAAGGCTATATTATCAAAGGTAATTATAAATAAGGAATATTTAAATCCAATTGTATAAAATAAAAAAAATAATTTGTTTTCTATATCAATAAGACATTATATCAAATAAATATAATGAAATTTTATATATGAATGTTCTGGTCGTTACATTCATACCCCCTAAAAAACATCACCCTCTAAATTTTTTGTTTTCCACTCTTAGACATATGAGGGTTACATTGTCTCATCACATCCTCTAGTTCCCATGATTCTTTTTCAATCATTTCGTTTCTACACAAAACTTTTATGAGGGTAATTGTCTTTTTTTTGTAGATCCTTTTCCGAATGATCTAAGATATTCACCTAAATTTCCTCATATGATTAATAATTATCCAATGGATACACCATGGGATTGAGTACACGTGATAAGTCAGGAATATAATTCCTCAATAGTGATACAAAAAATACAACATGTACTTGAGACACGTTCGGTGGGAGTGCTAGTCAATAGGCCACTTCTCCAATGTGATCAAGGATATAAAAAGTGTATATGTAACATTGAATAAGATTTATCTTCTTCACAAATTTCATAGCTCTATTCCACTGTGATATGTAGAGGAGTACGTTGTCTCCAACATTAAACACATGGTCTCGTCGATGATTGTCAGTATATATCATTTATCGACTCTTATTAGCTCTAATGTGCTGTTATATGGTCTTAACCATCTCAACCATTTCATCGATCATTTCAAGAACATAATGTTTTATCTCTCGAACATCATCCTGGCAAGTTAGTGTTCTGCACCACGTCCCATAATGGGCTACACAAAGAGCCAATTGGATGCTTGAGTAGACACTTTTTTTGTAATAGAACTCAACCCGTGGAATATGTTGATGCCATCCTCCTATGATGTCCATAGAGCATGATGTAAACATTCTCTCAAGTGTTTGGATAGTCCACTCAGATTAGCCTTCAGTGTGAGGATGACAAGTTGTACTGATGTTCATCTAAGTATTTAGAGTGTGTTGAAGACACATCCAAAACATAAGGGAGAATCTTGGATCATGATAAGATATAATAAATAGTAGTACTCCAGGTATCCATAACAATTCTAGTATGTATATCTATTCCCATTGATCTAATGCACAATTCTCTTGAATTGGAATGAAGTGTGCAGTATTTGTATGTCGATCCACAATAGCCCAGATAGCATTGTTTACTTTTGTTCTATTCTGAAGTCATGTGACAGGGTCTATGGTGATTTCCACCTCTTTATATGTTCTCATGGGTAATGGTTACATCATATCCTTAGACCCATGCCTCTCATACATAACTTTCTAGAACACTAGAAAATTTTATTAATACTCTATGATATCCTTAATCATTTTATCCCACCAATTATTTTTATGGAGATCTCAATAAATATTTCTGTTTCATTGGTGAATGGAGAAATTAGATCAATGTGCATCATCCAAAAGTTCATTCTTTAATATGTGATTTGATGGAACACAAATTATTGACACAAATATCTCAATTACATCTTTATTAACATTGAAATTCATTGATTTACTTTTTATAATAGTTTCCACATTCTTGTACATTCCCACAATATCCTTTTGAGAATCCTTTGAACTTTCAAAATGATATGAGTGGGAAATAATTTTTGAAAGGATTTTTGATGTTCCCAACATTATGATTCCCATATCCATCATAATAAAATATATGAATATTGGATCCTTTCCAATTCTGATAAATGATTGAATAGATGGGTCTTTTCTACTTAAAAAATCAACCACCTTGTTTTCATTCCTAGGGCCATAATTGATTGAGCATTCATTGGCATTTATCTGTTATAATAATCATTGTCGGTGGCTATTAAAATCTTTTTGTGTTAAAATATATGTGTTGATTTTGTGATCCATACTTATTTTAAAATTTCCCCAAATGATATAATGCAACCATATTTTAAATGCAATGATCATAGTTTCCCACTCTAGATCATTCTTGGGTTAGTATTTCTCATTAATTTTAATCATACTTGGATCATAGGCATTTACTATTTAATTTTTACTCAAATTACATCAAGTGGAGACTCATAATAATTTTAGGAGGAAAATATACACATAATTCATCATGTGAAAAAATCATTATATATTTCTTTTTCATAATGATTTAATATCATTTTTACATGGGACTCAATGTTCATAGAAAGCATAAAAGATAAAAGAATAAGAAATGAATTGAAGTACATTACGACATACACTACCTTGTGGTAGTGGTTACATGTAATTCATTCATCATTATAATTATTTTCATAAGACATCCCATTACTTATTTTCAATGATGATTGTTGATGCTCATCATGATTTTCATTACATGCATTAAATAATAAATTTGGATAATAACTGAAATATCCACATTTATGAAATAGAAATCTGTATGATTCAGTAGATATAACCATTTTCCCATTTGTCAAATTATACATTTGAGAATGTCAATTGGGTACTTTGTTACCATCCATTCCACACACAAAAACATCTCATAGGGCCTTTGTGAAATTATCTCTAGTTCCACATTCGACACATGTTTCACAAATGTAATTTGGTCTTCATTAACTTATAACCTTAATCAGATTGAATTTTATGATATTTCATCATCTTTCTCATTTATGCACTCGAGAATTCAAAAATGTACCATTTTTAATCATGATTTTTGATAGTTGGTTTGGAATTATCTAGACACACCGTATATAATATCCCATTTGATTGGTAATCTCATTGGTACATTCATCATATTTCAATTCACATCAGTAATTAGCCATATTCATCCTATTAATGGCCATCGGCTAGATATAAAGGAATTATAGTGGTATGTTTAATAAACACATAAAGGGGAATCCAATGAAAAAAGGGAAAACATATAAATTAAATTTATTTTGTTAATATATCTATTTCTGGGCATCAGTCTATGTTATACATGATCTATATTCTCACATATATTCATAGGGAAAATTATTCACCATTAATAATGGTTTCTAATTAGATTATGAATTTACCAAATCATATCCTTTAGGAGTGTCGAACCAAGCTTGAAACAATGCCCATTGTCGTGTACTAGTTCTCATTCGAGTATAAATCAATGCGGTGTTTCTGGGTTTACCCATATTTACATTTATTCTAGATCCACCTATACATGTTCATATCTGGATAAAGATGTATTTTCTTGATAAAATTCTTACTCTACACTCAGAAAAATATATGGTTTTTTTCATATACATAGTATTATACCTAAATATTTCACTTGGTTTTTATAATACTTATCCCAAAAATATATAAAACTATCTGTTAATACCTACTATAATAAATCTACTCTTTATTACACACTAAAACGTGACTTATTACATAAAATAAAACTTAATACTACTCTGATGATAGATATGTCTAGTATCTTGAGAAATTATGAATATTTCATGACAACATATGATATAAAATAAATCATGTTATTTGAAAAACTCTTTTACATGACCACAATATTCATTCGTACTTAACATTGCATGAGATAACCTGAGGATATACATATGAAATGAGTGAGCTATAAATCCTAGTGAGTAAACAAGGAATATCATGAAGAATAAATAACAAGTTAGGAAAAAGGAATATCAATGGACAATGATAGAAACATGACGATAAAGGCTTGATATCACATTATTATCATAACATGTAGATGTGGAAAAAATGTAGAACATGATATTAGCATTAGTGAAGGCTCATTGCACATGGATTATCATAGTAAAACCTCCTTTCACGAGAATTAGCATGACTAAAACCTCACGAAATATGTATTATATTAAGTAAAAACTCATTGAAAATGAATGAACATGACTAAACAGTCATTCTATATGGTGTCTATTGATACTAATCATTACCCAATGCATTGGAGTGCTATCAGAGTACACCATCCATAAACATTTCATTTCATGCTTATGTGTTCCACATGGATCATATAATATGTAATAATAAAACATCATAAGTTATTCCATGAATATGTAATTTAGAATACATAAATTTAAGTACCATTATATATGTATATTTTAATAAATATGAATAACCTTAATATATAAATGGGTATGGTATTCACCATATGATGATTTGGTCTTGGAAATTCATCGTGAAATTTTGGCAGCATAACGTTATCATATAGAAATTCATATATTCGGTTGATGAGGGAGGAAGTGGCCTATAATAATTTATACAAGAAATATATAGTAAGGGCTCTTATAACATAATATACCTATAATTTAAATATAATTTTGATACACAATATTGGGTAAATACTTGAATAAAAATAAGAAGATTGAACTCCCTAATGGAATTTCATCATGGTAACAAGTGTACCCAGAAGGTATTAATTTGAGTGAAAGTAGTATCTCATAATTAAAACATAATGAGGGATGTATGGTGGATTTGAGAAATCACACCCCCAATATTTTTAATTGAATGTAAAAGGGTATTATGATATCAATAAACATGGATAACAATTAATATGGAAGGAATCCCATATCAAAATTCTGCATGGAACCACGTGTGGTTAATTGATCGTAGGGTGAATTCTGAGAGTGAAAGGAATCTATAACAATATATAAATCCAATTGAAAATATAGAGGTTGTATAACATCATAACACAACATATAAAAAAGAACATTAGATCAATAATGTAAAATAGTAGCTTGAACGGAAATAAGAAGGGTGAAATCCCTTACAAAAACTCAGCATTGAAATGGATGTACATAAGAGTTTATAAGATAAATAAATGAAATTTAATGTAGATATCATCATTTAGAAATAAAATTTTTAGTAAGCTGGATTTTTTACATAAGAATTCCTGATAAAAGAATAGGGTGGAAGAACCCATATAGAATTTTGGAATAGTAATGAATTAGGTAAGGGAACAAATGAGGGAGGATAAATGATTAATAATTGAAATAAAATCAATTTAAATGTATTTTATTGATTAAAAACGAATCTTCATGCATGAAATTGAAATTACAGGAACAACTCTCAAATAATGTTCTTCAATTCATAGAGAAGTATATGAATACTTTACATGGAAGTGTGATAAAAAAAGCATGGGAGAGGATTGAGAGAGGATAAATGTGATATTGGGGAGTCTTCAGAGTATTTTAGAGAGATGTGTTCAGAGTTTCATCAAGATAAAAATTTTTAGAGTAAAGAGGATTGAAAGATTGAGTTGGTTTATATAGGAAAAGGAGTGGGAATTCATTATTATTTATGTTTTTTACACTACACATTACACTAATGAAAATAAAAAAATAATCCCAGGGTTTCTTATAAAGGGTGGTGTTATTCTATATTTTATATGTCAAATAAATTAATATATTAAAATATTAGGCTCGTTTATGTGGAGGTGAGTCACACACTCAAAGAAATCATTTTATAATGTTGAAATATTTTATAAGTCTTGGAGGGTCCACTACAGAATTAAATAATTAATTAAAAAAATATAAAATAAAAATATATTAATGTAAAAAAATATATTGTCTGAATAACCCTTGTATAGTATTTTATCACATCACTATTGGGTCATTATGATGTTATTAAACACAATATTATTTTATTCATTATTTAACTTTTAACCAAAAATTCGAGTGCCTCAAAAAAATATTAAAAATTTACCATTTGATAAATTAAACATGATGATTCCAAAATTAATATTTATTTTATCTAAATGATTTTATAAATATGTAAATATATAATTTAAAAAAATTACATTTGTTGAAAACTTATGGGTTTTTCACAAAAAAACTTTTCAAACATTAATAAACATTACAACTGTAATCATAAAAATATACGTTAATTTATATTTAGTAAAATATAAATTAGTAAGAAAAATTTATTGACAAATTATTTATCTCAAATATACATTAATTCATTAAAATTTATTTATTAATTGTATTTAAATGTTAACTGAAAGTGAAATTTTGGTTATAAAAACCATTTACAAAGTAACAATAATAAAAATGAATTTATATTATTTATTATATTAAACACAATTCACATAATCATAATGTTAGGGTCTTGTTACATAAACAATTATTACACCATCATATTACCTAAGAGTATGGAGGGCGATGTTGGGGCTTTCTTGGGGTCATTCGGTGAACTTTGTTTGGGCTGTGATTTTGATAAGATTGAACTTCTCTTAAATATGGTTACACATTTGCATAATCTGTTTAATCGTGGATTGGGATTGGTCTAGGTAAATTCCCAGAAATGCTCTCTCTATCTGAAGATCTGATAAATGGCCTACAAATGGAATCATTTGATTTGTCGAGGCCATCACTTTCTTTTCATGTGTCAATAGGATTTTTAAAAAACCTATACATATTATAGTCATATGATCATTATTAAATGGATATATTATCAACACTAATCATACATAATGGTTACTTAAACATTTTTACATATAATATAAAATGATTTTTTTCTATATCCATAATGCATTTAAATAAATAAAATAAATTTAATTTTAATCCTGAATGTCTGTGTTGTTACACTCTTTGTCCTAGAAGATGGGTGTGACTATTTCATAGAAATATTTTTCAACTATTCCATTTATATATATGTGTATAATTGCATTATTTAACAATATATGATTCCTTTGATTATAAATTTAAAACTAACATCACCACTTCATTCTTTAGTCATAATGCCAATAGTGTGTGAAAGATCATGTTGTGAAGGTGGATGGCCCTAATATACAAGTGATACCTTTACTAGTGTCACCAGTGGAAAATCATCATATTTTTGAAATAGGTGAAAATTCCCAATTTTTAAAATATTTTTTTACCACTTATGAAGATTATATATAATTATCTATGTTATGCCCCTTCTATGAGAGAGCTGACTGGGGATTCATAACAATAACATCCATCCATGTTTTCATGTGGTGACAAACCATAAACTAAAATGATATGAATTGAGTTGATAAATTCTAAATTTGATAATATAGAAACATATCATGATTTGATAGTGAAACTCACTACTTATATTATTAAAGGATCTAGATTACACATCTGGTTTATTCTAATTTAGGATGGTCTATATCGGGATGTTACATTAATATATTTCATGTCTAGAATATTTGATTATTTCATCCTTATGACCTCGAGGGATGATTGTGCCAAGGGGGTTCAAGATCATGTAGTATGTTTCTATGATTATTAGGAACTATTCATATTGTATGATATATCTTCATTGATATATTCCAATCTATACTATTGATAAGATATCAAAATTGACATGATTTTAGAATTGACTTATGTTACATATTTGTTTTTATGATATTGTTTTATGGACAAAAAATGCATATAATATAGTGAATTACTACCATATATATAGCTTCCCTCTCTTTAAAGACATTACAATAAAATAAATTATTTTGAATACATAAACATTATAAAAATATACGGGAGAGGACCGTAATTGTCTAGTGCCTTTAGAAACTTGAAAAAAACATGTGTATATAAGTGAGCTATATTATCTAAAAATAGGTTCTTCATGACTAGAACCCTTATTAAACACCTCAAAAATAATACATATCTTCACAAACATGGTAAGGAAACAGAAAATGTGTTAAGATCAGATTATAAATAGGATAAACATGGGATACATGCAAGTATAAAGATTAGAATAAGTGTATGACAATGTGTTCATAAAAATAGACGAGCATAACCTGCATAAAAAAGAATATGGAATTATGATTAGAAATTCAAAAGAAATTAATCACAATGAAATAAATATTTTAGGCCATAAAATAATAACATATTAGTAATACAAGAAATTGTGATAAGACATAAGAATATATTTATTTCCATAGTATCCAAGACATAACTACCAATACCATAATAGTTGATAAAATCTTTTATTGATCCAGGTAACCCCCACTCTGGCCCTATATTACTAAATCGAGTGACTTCATTCCAGCACTGTATTACTAAACAGTGTAATCTTATGCCTATACATATATTACTAAACTAATTAACCATCATTTAATCACTACTTTATCTAATGAGATATAATTTTTTACCCAATGCATTGGAGGGAGATATAGGTCCTACCCATCTCGTAATGAAATCATACATACATGTTCCAAAAGATAATAAATGAACATAACATAACCCATGAAATGAAATTGGTATCATAAAAATTATAACATATCATAACCTGTGGGAAGGTACATGTTTCAAAATCAATTCCTCAAAATCAAACCTATGAAATCAATTAGGTTTCAAAATCTTTTAACTGGTGAAAGAGAAATGTGTTTCATAACATCATACCATCAGAACATAATCCATGTAGAGAATGAATATTAATGAAAAAATTGAATAATTTCCCAATAAAGGCATGACTAACACCATTGTATGTAATAATTTATGGGAAATAATTTTTAATGTTCTTTTAAAAACATTCCATGGGTAAAATATCCTTTCCTCTTTGAAAGATAGTTTTTATTACATAAAATATTTCGAAACCCATTTTCTTTGAAAATATTATTGAAAAAAATAAAGGATGCATTGAAATGAATAAAACATTTTTGCAATATTTTTTACCGAAAAATTATCATCATGTATCTTTTGACATCATTTTTTAAAACATTTAAAAAAACATGGTTTTTGAAAACAATAGAATTCCGACCAAAGAGATAAGTGGTCAGATTTAAAAAAAACATTATATTAAGTGGAAAAGATTGAAAAAATGATACTAAAAATGTGGATGTCTTGAATAAATATAAGATATGTAAAATCATGAATATTATAATATTAAGGATCATAATATTTCATCAATGTAATTGTAAACAAAAACAATCTCTAAAAGTAATGATATTGTCTTAATAAACTATTATAAGATGGTATTTTCAGATCATGATATCCATCTGTGGAAATGGAATAAAATAATGAATAAAATTTCATCAAAATAATTAGAATCATGATATATCATTTAAAATATAATTTTATGCACCCATAAAAAGAGTTTAGGTTCATAACAAAACATGGGTCTCAATGAAGGAAAATAGAGACAATATTTTTTACCCATTTGGTAACTTTTATAACAAAAACCTCATGAAATAACTACCAAAAAATGTCCAAATGAATAAACATAAATTTATGTACAATATAAATATAATAAAATCATGGGTAATATATAAAATATGCAAAAATAATTATCGGAGAACAAAGCTTGTATCTCATGAAAATAAAAAGTGAGATGAAATCACCTTACCTTATGTCTTGAATCACTCTGTACCCATACACTATTCCCATATAATAAAGATGATTTTATTATAATTATATTAAAAAATCACATTATTAAACATTATACAACATATGATTTTATTATGACCTTATATTCTCGGCCTGTTAATGATTCTATGTTAATGATTAACATCAGGTAAAATTCACATTGTTCAACGCACATGTCTTATTCTATATCATCTTTATTAATTATACATATAACATGATTAAATAATTTATAAAATTATATAAATATAAGTTATATAAATAATATGTGTATAATAATAATCTATTTATTTCTTGCGTATGAAATTGTCAAAACATTTCATGGAGATTATATGTCGTATGTACGAATGAACTCTGTTTCTATATTTTTTGTCTTATTTAATTAAAGTATATAAATGAAATATGTGTCTATATATATATAATTATTATTATATTATAATTAATATTTCATATATATCATATAATTTCTTGATACACATATTTAATACATTCCATGTGGTGTGTGAACAAATCACATCAGTTGGGGAGTGTGGTAGTCCACTCTTCCACAAATGAGATTGTCATATTATCATCAAATGGAAAATAAAAAGTAGTGTGTTTTAAATATAATAAGGGATATTAAATAAATATAAAATATATTATATGTAATATATAAAACTATTTTCTATCCTAATTTCCACCATGATGGTTGGTAAAGGATAATTTACCAATCCTCATTTCGTGAGACAATTGTTCACCGTACACAAAAACAATATATTCAACATCGCTAAGATGGAGGATTGTGTAAGTGTAGTTAAGACCCTTTTCATAATAAAGTAGTAGTATATGGAGAATACCGGTTTTGTTACACAACAATGAAATATTATATTTGATGGTGTGGAGAATTAAAATTAAAAAAGAATCTTGAGTGAAGATGATACATATTAGTTGGGTAACTCCTTTTAGTTTGTTCTAAAAGGATATTTTTAGACGATTTATGAAAAAACAAATGATTCCAGGGAGAATCGATGATTTTTATAAGGATTCATGGGCATTTAATAGAGAAACATAATAGTTTATAGGGTAGTAAGGAATGGTTTGAGGTGTTGGACATTTATATTCAAGGGAAATGACTGATTTGGGATTTCGAGAAACATGTTAGGTGTGCACATGTTCATTCATAATAAAATTCATAAAAACACAAAAAAACTTAGTAATAGAAGGTTTATAGACGAACTATGGACATAAAATTAGATTTGATATGTTTATAGATCATTTATGTCCTTCTCTTTTAGAATTAGTTCCAAATTAAGCTTTATGGTTCCTTAACTGCAATGATTAATTTTAATCACATTTCTTAATAATTATTGTCATACTTTTAAATGATATTATTTGAATCTAAATATTGGAATATAGACAATGGTTAATTTAAAAATTTTTAAATTCATTTCCCAGACGCAGAAAAATTCATATTATTTTCAATCCTCAATAAAGAGTAAAATAATCGGGGTTTTTATTTTGGAAAAAGTTCCAAAATTTGTTAAGATTGTACATTCAATTTCAAAATGAAATTAATTATAATAAATTTGATATTATTATTATAATCAATATTTATCTAAAATTACCTTAAAACTAATTTATAATATCATTTATGATTAATAATTATATAGACAGAAATGTAGTTTTATACTAAAAAGTAGTATTTTTCACTATTCATGAGAAAATTAAGTTTCTCATAAAAATCCAAAAATTTCGACCTTGGTTAATATCTATGTTATGAATTCAAAAATAAATATTATATTCCTAAATTACATTTTTAAATGAGATTAAAATTAATATTATTTAAATAAATATAATATCAGTTTACTTTAGAAAATTATATTTTTATACAAAGAATGCCGTTATCAAAAATCATTTATTTTATAATTAGTATGATTTATTTAAATAAATAAATTATAAACAATATTTTAAAAATATTTATTAAATATCATATAACTACTTTTAACAGATATTATATAGATATCTTGTATTAATAATTAAAACAATAAAAATAGATATTTCATTGAAACTCAACGGTGTGTGCATTGTTTGTGATGTCGACATTTCTTGTAGTTCCTTCAAAGATGGTGTTATGTGTAGAGAAATCCTATTTGGTATTACATGTGAAAGTAATGTTTGAAATACTGTTTTGATATATATATATATGTATATATATATCCAGTGTTATGTGAAACGAAAAAATTTAAAATGATAAATTAATTGGAAAAAAATATTTCTCAAAATATCAGTGGTTTACATTTTACACCACATAAAATGAATTTCTCACATGAAATTAATTTGTGGTAAAAAGGTCTAATTAATGAATTTTTCATAAATAAAATCCATATTCGTAAAAATGAGTACTAAATATTCCCCTAAAAGGGGATATTTGGAACCATAACAGTTACCCAATGTAAAATATAATTTGGTTACCACATATTAGAACATAGGTTGAGTGTGAATATTATACAAAGAGGAAATGCTTAATAATTAGTAGGGGTGATTGAAGTTATCAATGACAAGAATGTGAATGATCAAATGAATATTTAGGGACTCAAGGGATAAATCTGTGATGATTCCATAAGCTATTGGTTCAATATTTTTTAAGGTATTAAGATACTATTCTATTGTATCAAATAAAAAATACAGATTAGTTATTAATAAATTTCTATAAACAAAATTTATTTCGTGGGTTATGATTTCAAAAATTTATAATACATCCAATAACTCATTGAATGAATGTATAGAAATTAAAATGGATGATTAGAGGATGAAAATAAGCTTTTAACAGATCTTAAGGCCCGTAAAATAATGAAAAGGATAACTATTTGTCTCATAAGAAACAACATGAATTAATCTCTCAAAATAAAAAGTAACACTAATAAATCATCCTAAATATATATTCATTTCAAATAAATATAGATTATGCATTAGATCACATAGGGAAGTGGAATGTGTGAAACCATATAATCCTTCAGTCTTAGGTTCAAGACCTATAGCATTTTCGGACATGATTGGTTGTAACCCGACATACATTATGTCTTTTTTTAATACACCACAGATATAATATATAAGATGTACATCCATTATATAATTTCAATTACTATTTATCATTTTAAAATTTTTTAAATACAATCTTAGTACCCAAATACTTCATTTATAGTTTAATTTAATATTCTAATAAATTGTTTACCATATAACCTTTCTCAAATGATAAAATCCAAAACCGTAGAAATTGAGTCTTGAAATAAGATTCACATTGATTCTTGTTCATATCAAAATTTATCCCTTGGTTGTCCCATTATGAAAATATGAACACGCTCATCATATAATCTCATTAATCATGGTAATAACCAGAAATAGGATAAATCCATTTGGAAAACATGCATGATTCCATATTCCAATGTATATTGTATCTATTACACAAATCCATAAATATTTTAAAATTCATCAATGATGTTATAATACACCCTTAAATATGTTCTTAAATATTTCAATGGTAATAAATATAGCACAGTTTACTTATTCATATCTCATGTATCTTTATCCATACAACATTATCATTTCATAAAGTGCATGTTAAGGGTTACATTCCTTTAGTCATAATTTTGGTTTTTATGATATCACCTTTTATGTCCATCGTGACCATTGAACATTTTATTATAATTCCCAAGAAACCCCTAAAATGAAAAATCCATAACTTAATCACCATTCATAATTCCGGAATCAACATATATAAATACTTGAACCCTTAAACTATAATATTAGTCCTGGAAGAGGTCATTTCATGGTTTAGAAGTAAATAATTAGCTCGGGCATTGTGTAGGGTAATGAACATGATCTCAAACAATAATACATTGAACTCCATGAAAATTTAAAACTTGGTGATACTTTTTCCCATACAAATAATAGATTCTCCTCAATTTATGGTATTCCTCATGTTTCTTTGCCCCTTATTCTTAACATGATTGAAGCTTAATTTTCATTCAAATATTTTCCTAACCAAAAAAGATAAAATTTCACTCATTAAAATTATTAGTAAAATAACCAAAATCGCCATTGTTAATCATATACCATGATAGATGACTCGGCATAATCACAATATCCTTCTATCTACTGATCTTCCCATTTGACAGAAAATCATCCATCTTAGTCATCATCAATATAGTTCCTTCTCATCCTCGTAGTTATCTAAATGTAGAATCATATATTGATCATTAATTATCAAATCCCAAAACCATATACGATTGAGAAAAATTAATTATACAATGACTTAATCATGACACCATCCATAATATATGAAACTTTTGGTTTTTCCTAGGTTATTCGCAATTAATATATATCTAAATCTTTCATGATGTTTTGAGATGATTTTGTGTATTCCCAAAGCATATCCCCTTAAATATGTCAAACTAGGCATGAAGCAGGGGCAGTTGTTATGTACCAGATTACCCAGAGATAAGCTCAAAACATCTTTGTCAGATTTGTTACCCTAAAGTACATCTTTTATAGGGTCACATATACATGTAGTATCCAGAAAGAGATGTATTTATTGGAATCCAATCACTCTATCCTTCAACTAATTTAAATGAAACATTCTTATACATTTACCCAACTCTATACATATCATTAGACATGTATTTAGTGTTCTCACCAATGTTTTCTCATCCTAGTTAGTAAAGGATGATTAATATTTTCCTCTAATACAAGCTATAGAGACCCTCTATTTACAAACATTAACATTAAGAAATTTCTTAGGAATGAAAAATCATTTTACAAACAGATGTTAGAAGACTATTCTAGACTTTTTCCTCTTGAAACATGGAAACATAAACACTAGTACTTATGTTAGATACATTATCGCACACCAATTTCTTCTTGACTAGAATCCTTCCTAGACACCTGAAGCATAATACAGATCTTCAAAAACAAGGGAATGAATCATAAAATGTTTTGATCTCATGTTATTATTATTGGTAAACATGGTAGACATTAATTAGAAACATGATCATACGAGTATGACAAATTGATCATGAAATTAGAAGACCTGACCCCCTATAACAAAAATCATGGTATAATTTTTGGAGTTTATAATACATGAATCACATAAAATTATATTAGTTATTTTTATACTTATAAACCATTTTATTTATTATTATTGAATTTTTTAAATTTAATACATGGTGATATCGAATTTCATAATCAATTATGTTCATCTAAGACATTTTTATAATATTCCATTAATATGTCACAAATTGCATCAGTACTTTGACCATGGTAAATAATAACATAATTAAATACTACCATGAATAATAATATTTCAATATTTATGATTTTTATACTTAAATACTCCATTTAATACCAAAAATATAATATGGTTTTGAAATCTAACCATTGTTACATTCATGGAGACCATAAGATGTACATACGCATGAGTAATGTTTCAATTTTTCCATGAACTTAATGGAAAATACAAAATTATTAATTTAACATTTCATAATGATAAGTATTTGATAAACACCATATTATATCTTCAAATAATACTATATTTATCATCCATGGTATGTGGTTATGAAGAAAACATTCATCGCTTCATGTAAGTGGTAGACAACACATATCCCAGAACAACATTATCACTATTAAGTGAATTAAAGTCTATGAAATTATATGATAAATTATAATTTCACAAGTATAAATATTTAATTACTATTAAATATATATATATATATATATATTGTAAATCTATTTTCAAAAACATCCAAGGGTGGTTGTGAGGAAAATTAATTACATCAGTTCACGAGGAGATAGTCCACCACCCACATAAATGATAGTTTTGTATCTATTCGATAAAAGTGGAGATTGATATATGGTAATACATAAATATTAAAAATATCAGTATTTGATTTTATTTTTTAAATATCATAATCATTGAATAATATTTTAATCATGTCCAATAGGGAATAAAACATAAACATTCAGTTAAAATCAATACATATTAGTAAGATAATCTCACTTCATTTACAAAATAAGTACACTATGATTTGTGTTATGCCTAAACCAAGACTACTAGAATTTGGGGATGTATTTTTAGAAGATAATATCATTGTGTATTTTCCGAATCAAAATGTTATTCAACAATGATTAAATGAAGAGTCGATATTTCCTTTTATAAAAGAAAAGATTTTCATAATTGGAATTTTCAATAATATTATGATAATATAAATTAATCATTGAATAAAAAGTATCGAAAATTATATAATTATAATATAGGATGAATATAAGATATTATACTGTAAAAAATTATAATTGAAATACTATTTATTTTTTAAACCCTTATCTCATTATTTTACCCCATGTTAAATTTGTTGATAATTAATTTAGTAACAATTTTTTTACTTTCTATGAGTCAATATATTTACTATAAAAGGTAATTTTTCCTAAAAAAGATAATAATTGATATTTTTAAACAAATACCAATTATTTGAAAAATTATATGATTTTTTGAAATTTTTGTTCATTCAAATAATTATTATTTATTATAATATGACGATTGTTACAATTTTGGGACTTTTCATTTCTTATGTTAATGAAAAAACAAGAAAATAATGGAATTTAAATATAAAAAATTAAAAAAACTAAAATATTATATTAATAAAAAAATCAAGTAACATAATAATTTGAACATGTTGTATTAAATTTATCTTTTTTAGAATCATTTATTTTATATTTCGATTAACTGAATAATGACTGTAGCACTGTTGTGTATATTTTTTATATAATTATTAAATCCAAATGAATAAAACTAAATTTTAATAACTATTATAATTTTATTATTATTAAAATAACTATTCATATCCATTCATATCTTTCTTTTGTTACAATATAATCACATTATAAATATATAAAACCATGAGATTGGAATTTCATATATTTCATTGCTTAAATTATAATATAATCCATTTTCATGTAAAAACATCTCATAAATATTTTTTATTAATAATATTAGGAAAAATGATTAATTAACATCTTCTAATAATTCATAATATGATAAATAAGGCCTTTATTAGTTAGTTTTATCTTAGGCTGACCAATTTTACATGTTTTCCCTAGTGAATATTATTGGTCGTCTATATAATTAATTATGAATACAAATTAACGTAACATTATTAAATAATATAACAAAATATTTTTAAAAATATTAATTTCATTTTACAAAAGTAATTTTGATAATTTTAAAAAAAATCATTTTCTATTTAACTAAGAAACATTACGAAAAACATTTTCATAAAAAACCCATTTTTATATAAAAACCTACAATTATACTTACAACAAGTAAACTCTTAACTATTATCTAATTTATTAGATTATTTATTACTAAATTATAAATATATAAAACCATTATCAGAATTAATAAAATATTTGACTATCACGACCCGTCCTTGGGGTCCGTGCTGTGACTACCCCAAGACCTCCTTCCATAGGCAAAGGGCTGGCGACTAGCACCAAAGGTGTAAATCCTGATAAAAAGGAAAGGCATTGCCTTTATAAAAGTAAAAAAACACAATAGAGTACCCAATAGAAGAAAGCACTAAGTAATACTGAATACAAAAGTATGTGCCGAAAGTAAAGGGGCCGAAATTACAAGCCCAACAGTAAAGTACAATACAACTGAAAAGAAAGTACAACTATAGTAAATTAAAACAACAACCACTGAGTCTTCCTCTAGGAACCCCACTTGAAGGGTGGGTATATATGGCCTCCTCAGCACCTCGGGTCCAATCGTTCGCTCCGTGTACGTCTCGCCAAGTGGTCCACTTCCGGGCACCGTCCAGCTCCACAAGCCTCCACCTCGATCAGTGTTTTACGTCGACTGCATCCAACACAACGTAATGTTGGCATAACCCATTCAGGGGTGAGTATAAGATACTCAGTTAGAACCCAAAGACCCCTGATGGTCTCCTAAAATCCTTGAAGGATAAACCACAAAAAATAAAGATACAATCACGAAGTACCAATAAAAAACCAACATAGTTATATGCCCATACATATACCTATGTTATAAATCATAGTTCGACTGTAACTCTCAAACCCATGCACAAATCAATCCACATATGAAAGAAAGTCAATCACATCGATGGTAATGATTGAAAGTCAAAACTCAGCTCACACAGGTATAAAAATTTCATATAATGATATAGATGATTAGATATAGTCACTGATTCATCTATGATTTCGGACCCACGTAGGATACTATACCAGCTAAGGTGTTGGACCCACGTAGGATACAAGACCCTCTACTCTGTCAGACGCACTCAGGATACTAGTACCAAAGTCAAATTGTTAGACCCACTTCGGATACAGGTAAAGTAGTCATCGTTGTCAAAACCACGGAGGATTCTAGTACAGTTGTCATCGTCGTTGAACCCACAGAGGATTCTAGTATGATATTCATCGTCTTCGAACCCACGGAGGATTCCAGTATGGTAGTCGTCGCAGTTGCAGCAATCTCTTGGGTTCCCACACACAGCACACACGATTCCTGGAGGGTCTACTCCTTGAGCCAAGGGGGTCGATACATTAAATATCACGAAGTCTAGAGTTTTTGTATCCTGAAGTTCCGTCTCGTCAAAAGGAACCCAACGCGACAGATGGTGCGTCAAACGGATGCTCGGTCTGAGAGATATTGGCTTTTCCATTCCAGAGGCCCGGTTGGAATTATGCTCATTCCAAACCCGGACATTTTCAAAATCATCCAAAACTCACATAGAGTATATCAAAAGGACTGTCTTTTCATAAGGATCCCATTTCTACAGACGGCGCGTCGATCGGACGCGTGGTCTTAATGTTATTCACATTTAAGTAAAATGTGCCCAGCCCGTCAAGCCTGTTGGGGTGGCGGGTTGGCTCATCCAGGCACTGTAGGTCCAACCCAGCAGGGGGTCATCCTGGACCTATGGGGTGCGGCCCGACCCTACTTACCGAGTAATTATGGGGGGGGGGGGGTGATTTCCCGAACCGGCAGTGCTGAGTAGCGCCGCCCCTCCTATCCGGCTGGCCGAAGCCGGCTGGTGTTCCTGACATGAGCAGCCTGTATAGCGGGTCGTTGTCCTTCTACGCGGCACCTACATGTGCCGCAACCTCCTCCAACCTAGCCGGTTCATCCGCCGAAGTGGCCCGTGGATCACGGGTCGCGGTCCTCCACAGCGGGGTGCCATGAGGCGCCACGGTCCTCCACAGTGCGGCACCATGGAGCGTTGCGGTTACTCCGGCCCATCCGGCTACGACCAACTAGTTCTCCTTCGGTAGAGCAGCCTGTGGTTCTTCCCCACGTGACCAGCGCATAGTTACCGCTTCCTCCGGGCACCGACGTCACCACCATCCTCGTCCCACGGTTCTCCTCCAGCATGGTGCGACAGCACCCTGCATTCTTAACATAGCCCCCATCGCCAAAACAACAATAACCAACGTAGGGTCGTCGGGCCATGTGGGTTCGACCCGTGCCCTCCATAATAGTTGATATCAACTGGGCAAAGTCAAAATAAGGCATACATCGAAGAAAATGAGTTTAATTCTAATTCCATTAAAATTTATCAAAAACCCCTACCTCAATTTCAAGCATGATGCACGTTGACGAGCCGTAGAAGTCGAGCATCGTGGAGGTCAGACGTCGTGGAAAACGGACATCAATTATGTTGACTTTGGGATGCATCCGAAGTGGATGCATCATCAGATAAGTCATTCACCATCTTCATCAGATAAATTCTTCGTTGAAGAACGGTGTTCTTCTTCGAGAGAAGAACACTTTTCTTCTATTTCTCCAGATCTTTCCCAACGTTCTCCCAACACAACGAGTGTCAAACAAAAATAATATCTAAGGCTATTATTTTATTGACACATCAATTTCAAAAATTATATGACTTTAATTAGTTAATTTTAGAGAGTTCAATTCATTAATTAAAAGTGTTGGAAAAATTTATCGGAGTGAACAATTAAATAGGGGAGTTAAATGGGAGATGGGACATTAAAAGAAGCTCAATGGTTGAAGGGGGTTCAAAGGGGTTAGGATCTCTTTTGGGATCCAGCACATATTATCCTCCCATTGGAGGTTATGTGGGTGTGGGACCCACCCCTAACTTCCTATTGGATGGAATTACCACCTCTTAAAAAAAAAATTTGTATCACCGCAATTTTGTTTAATATAAAGTAAATCCCTAAATTATAACATTCAACCTACAGAAAACGCAACTGCTTTAAAGGTCCTCTTAAGAAAATACCGGTGATGGGAGTTCATCGGTGGCGTCAGATTTCAAATCTGAGCACTGGTTCAAAATATAGAAAAACATGCATGTACGTTTACGGAACGGACCCTAACAAAACTACAGAAATTAATTCTGGGAAAACCGGGACTCGAAAACAGGTGCCTTTAGAAACCACAGACTCATAAAATTCCAAAGTATTTATGAAAAAAATCCTTTGAAATTTCCAGGTCTTTACAATAACCCCACCTCAGGGATTTGCATCCCTGTAAAGCCAGAACTCAGACTAGGGATACAAATGAGGGTACTGAGCAGGCATCTGAGCCTCCCGCTCACATGTTCTCTCATGTAGGTTCCTGTGATGTCAACGAACACGGACTAGAGTTATCAATTGTCCACGTAGGACCCACTCATATCGATCCTCAATCTCCACCGGGGCCTCCATGAATGTCACCATGTCATCGATGTCCACCTCCCAGTGATTGATGATGTGGGTCGGGTCGTGCACGTATCTCCTTAGGTGAGATACGTGGCGGAAGTCGTGCACCCAATGCAACTGATGTGGAAGGGCCATGCAGTAAGCCACATCGCATACTCTGCTAAAGACCTGGAAAGGTCCAATGAATCGAGGAAACAACTTGCCACCTCAGCCAAATCTTCACAGACCTCGTCGAGGTGAGACCCATATGAAGATGTGGTTTCCATCCTCGAACTCCAGTGGACTCCCTCTCTTACCAGCATAGGACTTCTGTCTACTATGTGCAGTCTTCATCCACTCCTGGATGATCTGAACCATTTCTATCATAGCCTGAACCATCTCTGGTCCTAAAAGTGCTAACTCCCCTGGGTCAGTCCAGCGCAGAGGTGATCTTCAAGGTCGGTCGTACAATTCATCGTAAGGGGCCATCCCAATGGTGGAGTGGTAACTATTGTTGTACGCAAACTACACCAAGAATAAGTGATCGTCCCAGCTACGACCAAAGTCGAGGACACATGAATGGAGCATGTCATCGATAGTCTTAATGGTCCTCTTAGTCTAGTTTTCCGTCTGTGGATGGAAGGCGGTGCTCAGACGTAGCTGTGTCCCATAAGCCTCCTGTAACCCCTTCCATAGCTGAGAAGTGAATCAAGCATCTCGATCAGAAATGATAGACGATGGCACACCATAAATCTGTATGATCTTCTGAACATAGAGGTTTCCCAAGCTCTCTACTGAGCCTTGCTATTTGATCGGTAGGAAGTGGGCCGTCTTGGTGATTCGATCTACGATCACCCAGATAGAGTCTTGTCCTCTAGATTTATCTGGAATCCCTGTCACAAAAACCATGGATATCCAGTCCAACTTCCACTCTGGGATACCTAAGGGTTGTACCAAGCCTGTTGGTACCTGGTGCTCTACCTTCAATTGATGACATTAAGGCATCATGATACAAACTCTGCTAGAGCCTTCTTCATACCCGGCCACCAGTGCTGTTATCTGAGGTCCTGATACATCTTCGCCACTCCTAGATGTACTGCTAGAGGAGAAGTGTGGAACTCCCTCAGCACCTCATCTTGTAGTGAATCTTTTACTAGAGTATGTCCCCAGAAGAAGATTATGTGCTCCCCACCTTCAGAAAATTCATCAGGCACCTACCCTATATATATTTGAGCACGTCGCATCTCACAGTAAACATACCCAAGCTGTGCCACCCAGACTCACTAATGAAGTGGAGGAGTGACTGTGAGAGACTTAATAAATGTTTCTCCATCAATATCCACAACGGATATCTACAACAAGTCTAGCTACTCTATCACATCTCCTAGCAGATGAATGCCTGATCTCCTGCTGAGAGGATCAACAAAAACGTTCCCCTTCTTAGAAGTATAGACTATCTCAAAGTCATAGTCCTGGAGGAACATGAACCATCGCTGCTATCTAAGGTTTAGGTCCTTCTATGAGAAGATGTACCTGAGAGTCTGGTGGTCAGAGTAGACTGTAAAG
Source organism: Viscum album (assembly GCA_963277665.1). NCBI lineage: Eukaryota > Viridiplantae > Streptophyta > Magnoliopsida > Santalales > Viscaceae > Viscum > Viscum album. The sequence continues at coordinate 1,767,059,348 of OY728146.1, read as the reverse complement.
CACATACCCATCAAATAGTGCTGCCCCATCATAAAGGCAATGACCACTGCTGTTATCTCCGTGTCATGGGTAGCATAGTTCTGCCCGTTCTACCTCAACTACCGTGAACCATATGCGATCACCGCACACACCTGCATTAGGACACACCTGAGTCTGGTCTCTGATGCGTCACAATAATATACATACCCAACACCATCCTCCAGTAGCCTCACGATGGGTGCACTGGTCAATCTCTCTCTCAGCTCCTGAAAGCTCTGCTAAAAACTATCTGACCCCATGAATGGTTTCCCCTTCTTAGTCAAAGATGAAAGTGGTGTGGCAACTCTCGAGAAGTCTAGCACAATCTTCGATATTACCTACCCATTCCCAAGAAACTCCATACCCCCATCACGCTCCTGGGTGGCTCCCAACCATGTACTACCTTGATCTTCACTAGATCCACTGCAACTACAGTCTACAAGATACAATGTCTCATGAAATGAACCTCTCGAATCCAAAACTGGAAATTCGAGAGATTACTATAAATCTGGTGCTCTAAGAGTGTATCCAGTAAAACCCACATGTGGTAGGCGTGCTTCTCCTTGGTAGTCGAGTAAATTAGTATGTCGTTGATGAAAATTATGAGAAATCAATCATGGTAAGGCTGTAAGATCTTGTTCATGAGACTGATGAACACCGATGGAGCATTGGTTACACTGAAGGGCATAAACAGGAACTCTTAGTGTCCATAACGACACCTGAAGGCCGTCTTCTGCACATCCTCATCTCGAATTCTGAGCTGGTGATAGCCTGACCTGAGGTATATCTTCAAGAACCATCGTTATCCCTTCAGCTGATCATAGAGGTCATCAATCCTGAGAAGTGGGTACTTGTTCTTCATTGTCACTGGATTTAGGCGACGGTAGTCGACATAGAGTCTCAAGATCCCATCCGACTTCTTGTCGAACAAAATTGGAGATGCCCAGGGTGAAATACTGGGTCGGATTAATCCCTTCCCCTGCAAGTCCTCCATCTGTACCCGCAGCATCATGAAGATCAGTGTGATCCATCCGATATGCTGTATTAGATAGCACTGTTGTCCTGGGGTACAGGTCTGTATAGAAGTATACCTCTCTGTGAGGAGGTAGTCCTGCAACGTCTTCAGTAAAAACATCTGCATACTGATCTACCACAACAGGAAAAATCAGACTCTGCACATCAACTGCTCTGAGAATGAGACTAGACAACTGATGTTTGATCGGCTACACTCTCATCTATGTATGTCCATCCTACGCTGCAAAGGCTCCCTTCTCACCAGTGAAGGTGAACCTGGTCCCATCAATGTGAACACACTTCACTTTGCGCCTAATGTCGTCGATCTGAGTAGGGACTGTAGACAACCAGTCCATACCCTAGATGATGTCGTAAGGCCTCGACGCCACTAAAAAAAGATCACAACCCAAGATCTCACCTCCTAGAGTAAGCTAACACTGCTGGCACCAGTGCGTAATCATCGAGTCTGCTTCTATAGGAGTCTCTAGCCATAAGGATGGATCCAACGACTCCACTGGAATCTCTGAGCTCCGAACAAGGTCAGCGACAATAAAATAATGTCTCGCACATGAGTCTATAAGTACTGAATCAAGGGTGGATTATAAAAAAAATAGTACCTCTAATCATCTCAGGTGCACTATGGTTGTAGGCCTCGGCTACCTGGAGTTGATCCCGATTCTTTCTGCAAGCTCTATGTGGTCGGGGTGGACGTCATAGTGTTGGTGGTGGTAGGGCCTCAAAATTTCATCCACCACCTGCTTCTCATCCAGATCCTCTGCCACATTTTCCCACCCCCGACAGATAGCCACGACCGAACCTCTGCCTCTACCTGGGAGGTCTCTTTACTATCTGATGCTCGTCTGCATGGTGGGTCGGGCAGTCACCAGCCATGTGGCCCTGCCTGCCAATTGCATTGCACTGCCTGCTCCTCATATAGCTAGATCTGTTTTGTGTGGCCCGCACAACCGAACCTGTATCCTTAGATCGCCTACCTTATGTACTAGTTTTCTTAGAACTCTGTGTCATCTTTCTACTACCAGATGAAGAAGACTCCGTTATGTGTCACCTTGTGGTGGGTCTCGCCACTGGTGACTGCTCAGTTAGAAATCTATCCACTAGAAGGGATTTGTCTAGCACCCCACCTGCGTCGGGATGGTGAGGGGAATCGCCGACACCCTGATCTATTTCTTGAGTCCCATCTCAAAAATCTGATCCCTGAAGAATGGGTCTCGCGCCATATCCATGGATTAGATTGAGAGGTCAGTGAACCTCGCTGAGTACTAAGCTACTGTAATGCTTCTCTGCTTCTAATGAAGTTACATCTGAATCTGCACCACTCGAAGGGTGGCTGGAACAAACATCGAGCATAAGAGACTCTCAATGTCTTTCTAACGTAAAGATGTCGTGTCCTACACATGGAGCATCAAGCTCTACCATCTACCTGCTACTGTGTGAAAATGACTTGCGGCAAGGATCACCATAAGGTTGGCTGGTGTCCCTACCAATCTGAAAATTCTGATGACAGCCTCCATCCAATCCTCAACTACATGTGGGTCTGTCTCTCCACAGAACATGGGTGGCCTCTGTTGCTGGAACTTGTGAAATGCACTCAGGGAACGTGCACTCTCTACTAATTGGGCTTGTGGTATCGGTGGCCCATCGGGTAGTGGTATGGCTGGTGCCTCTACTTTGAAGGGGCCTTACAACGAGGCCTTTTCTCTGGGTGGGCTACCATCTTATATGTAACTCATGATCCAAGATGACTACATTCGTAGGGCCATAATGAAAAGAAACATGTGTGACACGGTCAAACTATATACCTGGTGAGCTGACACAAATTAATCACAATGAAAACATTGGAAACACACATGCACTCAGTGTTTTCGTGCACTGAGTCAGAAATCAGAGGTCAGGGTCCTGGTGTATGGATATGTCGGCCACCGCACCAACACTAGACTCCCTGGATTGAAAACCACACTCAATAATCTTAACACTATTGCTTTACAGAAAAGAATGATCAGAGTCCTGAGTTCTGTGGTAGAACTGACTCCTCTGATACCAAATTGTCACGACCCATCCTCGGGGCCTGTGCTATGACTACCCCAAGCCTTTATTCCATAGACCAAGGGCTGGAGACTATCACCAAATGCGTAAATCCCGATAAAAAGTGAATTAATTGCCTTTATAAAAGTAACAGACACAACCGAGTATGAAATAGAATAATGTACTAAGTAATAATGAATAAAAAAGTAAGTACTGAAAGTAAATGGACCGGAAATACAAGCCCAACAGTAATGTACAGTACAACTGAAAAGAAAGTACCACTACAGTAAAGTAAAACAGCAACCACTGAGTCATCCTACAGGATCCCCACCTGAAGGGTGGGTATATATGGCCTCCTCAGCACCTCGGGTCCAGTCATCCACTCTATGTACATCTCGCCAAGTGGTACACCTCCAGGTATTGTCCATCTCCACAAGCCTCCACCTCGATCAGTGTAGTCTGGAAACTGCATCCAACAAATCGTAGTGCAGTCATAGCCCGTGTAGGGGTGAGTATACGATACTAAGTAGGAACCCCGAGACCCCTGATGGTCTCCTTGAATCTACAAAGGATAAATCAGAAAAAGGAAAGATACAATCACAAAGTATCAAACAACCCTACTTAGGTATATAACAATAAATATACCTAAGTTATCAAAAAAAGTTCGTCTCCAAATCTTGAGCTTAAGCACAAACTAGTCCACACTAGAAAGTCAGTCAATCAAATTGATGAAAATGATTGAATTTCAAGACCCAGCTCACACAGTTATACATGTTTTGTATAGCGATATAGATGATCAAATGAAGTCCCTAATTCATCTAAGCTATCAGACCCATGTAGGATACTAGACCCACTAAGCTGTCGGACCCACGTAGGATACTAGACGAGCTACTCTGGCAGACCTAGTCAGGATACTAGTACAAAAGACAAACTGTCAGACCCACTTAGGATACAAGTAAAGTAGTCTTCGCTGTCGAACCCATGGAGGATTCCAGTATAGTTGTTATCGTTGTTGAACCCACAAAGGATTTCAATACGGTATTCTTCGTCGTCGAACCCACATAGGATTCTAGTGCAGTAGTCGTCATCGTTGAACCCATGGAGGATTCCGGTATGGTAGTTGTCGCAGTCGTAGCCAGCTCTGGTGTTCCCGAACACAGCACACTCGATTATGGGAGGGTCCACTTCTTGAGACAAGGGGTTCGAAACATTAAATATCATGAAGTCCATAGTTTATGTATTCCAAAGTTCCGCCTTGTCAAAATGAACCCAACGCGATGGACGATGCATCAAACGGACGCCCGGTCTGAGAGATTTTGGCTTTTCCGTTCAAGGGTCCCGGTTGGAATTACGCTCCTTCCAAACCCGTCTATTTTTCAATGTCGACCAATAGCCACTTAGATTATCGTAAAAGCACCGTATCGTCACCAGAATCCCAGTTCCGCAGATGGTGAGTCAATTGGACGTGTGGTCTTAAAGTTATTCATGTTTAAGTAAAACGGGCTCGGCCCGTCAAGCATAATGGGCTAGCAGGTCGACCCATCCTGGCTTGGCGGGTTTGACCCGGCTGGGGGTTGTCCGGCTCGGTAAGGGCGGCCTGGCCCCGTCCGAAGCGGTGCGGCCCGGATCAGCCAGGAGGGGTGCGGCCTAGACCGGCCTGGCGCTGCCTGGCCCGAGGCTCGGCCCACACAACAGGCTGATGTCCTCCCACGCGGCACCTTCAGATGCTTCGACCTCCTCCAAACCGGCCGGCTAATGAGCTGGCGGGTTCGTCCCCCGAAGTGGCACACGGAGTGCTGGCCGTGGGCCTCTGCAGCGCGTCTCCATGGGGGGATGCGGTTCATCCGGCCCGGTCGGCTACGGATCACCGGTTCTTCTTTGGCCGAGTGGCCTGCGGTTGTGGGCCGCAGTTCTTCCACATGCGGCCAGCGCATGTCCATCACTTCATTCGACTGCCGATGTCGCTGCCTTCCTCATCTCGTGGTTCTCCTCCTGCGAGGGGCGATAGCACCGTGCCTTCTTTACATAACCCTCTTTTCCAAAACAACAACCAATGGATGGTCTTTGGTCCATTTTTGTTCGGCTCGTGCCCTCCGTATTAGTTGATATCAATTGACCAAAGTCAAACCAAGGCATACGTCGAAGAACAATAGTTTAATTTTAATTCTATTAAAAATAATAAAAAACCCTACCTCAATTTCAAGCATGTTTCAAGTCAACGAGCCACAGAAATCAAGCGTCACTAAGGTCGGGCGTCGCGGAAAGCAGATGTTGATTCTGTTGACGTCATGGTGCAACCAAAGAGGAAGCGTCGTCAGAGAAGTCCTTCGTGTTCTTCGTTAGATAAGTTCTTCATTGAAGAAAGATATTCTTCATCGAGAGAATAACACTATTCTTCTATTTTTCAAGAGATTTTCCAATGTTCTCCCAACACAACGAGTGTCAAAAAAAATAATAGCTAAGGTTATTATTTTATTCACACATGAATTTCAAAAATTCAAACACATAAATTAATTAATTTTAGAGAGTTCAATTCATTAATTAAAAGTGTTGAAAAAATTTATGGGAGTGAGAAAAAGGTGGAAAGTCACAATTAAAGAGGGGAGTTAATGGAGAGTTGGGACATTAAAAAAAATCTCAACGATTTATGGGGGTTAAAGGGGGGATAGGTGGTAGTGTGGGCCCCACCACATATTATCCTACCATGGGGGGTTAGGTTGGTGTGGGCCCCACCCCTAACTTCCTATTGGAGGGAATAACCACCTTTTAAAATAAATTTGTGTATCACCAAAATTTTATTTTATTTAAGGTAAATTCCCGAATTAAAACATTCAACCTACATAGAACGCAACTACGGTAATGGTCCCCTTAAGCGAATACAGGTGCTGCGAGTTCATCGGTGCTGTCAGATTTCAATTCCGAGCACCGGTTCAAAATATAGAAAAACTCGTATGTATGTTTACTAAACATACCCGAACAAAACTACAAAAATAGGTTCTGGGAACATCGGGCCTCGAAATCAGGTCCCGCCAGAAACCGCAGACTCGTAAAATTCCAAAGTATTTAAGAAAAAAATTTCCATAAAATTTTCGTGTCTGTATAGTGAAATTTTCAATGATATGAAATAAATATTTTACAAAAAACTAGAATTATTAGTATTTAATGAAAAAATTGATATTTTTATAGAAATCTCAACATTTTACACTATATGGTTTTTAATTTTTTATTTTGAAAATTTTATTATTATATAGAATAATATTTATAAAAAATTATAAAAATATTTATAATAATAAATCCTAATATGAAATTAAATATTTGTTGATGAAAATATATATTTTTTAAATAATAATGACTTTACTAAACATTTAGTTATTAATTACTTTTAATTTACAATTTATTTTTAATAATATGTAAATTTATATATTTTTAAAAATTATATTAAAATTATTAATACAAAAAATTTCAATGAATAAGTTATAATTGTCATGTTTGAATAATTTGTTTAATGGATTGTTTATACTAGGTGATGCATGTCATATACATAATTGAATTAAATATCCCTATATTTAAATCATTTGTTTATATTGGAAAATTAAAAGAGTTTTAGTGATTGATGTATTATGATTGGTATAGGTATTTATATTTGTTTATATACCCATTTTAATAGTAATTTATCCTTTCGAATAAAAATATGATCCTTTAAATAGTAACCTAACCACTTAACCATGGAATTAGAAAATGTAATTTAGGACTTAATTATATAAATGTAATATAATTTATATATTAATGAAAAAATATTAATATTTTAAATATCAATACTGAAAATAAAATAAATTTAAAATACCTTTTTAATAAACTATATATCAATATATTTCATAAATATCTTATAATTTATATTCATAATTTAAATTTACTATTTTAGACATATATATATATATATATATATATTAAGTGATCCTTTTTTAGAATCAGCATGGAGATATTTAAATTGTGTGAATTTTGTATCATTTTTTAAAAAACATCAATTTTTATATAAAAAGATAAAATTTGTTTTTTGTCAAAACGACACATGTTTCATGAAACAATATTGATAGATTTTTTACATATTAAATATAATATTGGAAATATTAATCCAAAATCAATTTAATAATATAATATGGTAATTTAAAAAAAACTCAAAATTTTAAAAACAAAAAATTAATTTACGAATACTAAAAGTCTAAAGATAACCTTTAAATGAATTATTTTTTCATTTTTCGAATTTAATTTTTTTAAAATAATAAATTCAAATTATTAAGGGCCATAATCTACAGAAGTAATTTTATTTTACTAAATTACATCTTATAAATAAATAAAAATTATTATTTAAAAATAAAAATTTAAAATTACTATTTTGATTTGAATAATATATGTTTCCTCAGATTGAATTTTTGCTGATGAAATAAGGTATCAAAAGGGGAGAGGCACTGAAAGAACAACAACCTTCCAAATCTATAGACTATAATGTTAGGGATTGAAAACATAATGTTTTTGGCTGTAATGGATCAGCTATCACAACAAATAAATGTTTGTTGAATCTAAGAACAAGAACAACCAGTGGTACCACAATATAACATGACAATAGTGGAACAAATTATGATAATACACCCACCGTAATTCAATGGATATTATGACTCAGTATTGGTTGATGGATGGATTAAATCCCTTGAAAGGATATATGATGTTATGGGATGTTTAGATAATTAATTGGTAATTCTTTCTATTTATCATTGTGAAGGTGAATCTAAATAGTGGTGGTCAATGGAAATGAATATCATGGTTACAGAGGATATTGATTCTATAGTGTGGGATGTATTTAAAATTATTTTAAATATAAAATATTTTACTAAGGTGGTGAGACATATGATGGAAAATAAATTACATGTTGTGAAGATAAAAGAAAAAGATTCAGTGTATGTGTATAAAGGAAACATCACCAGACTAGAGAGGTCAAATAGAAATCTTATTCTGGATCATTATAGAAAAAACCACCATTAATCAGGATTTAAGCCACGGTATCAAAGGGTGTTGGCATCCTCTGAATTAAAATGTTATATAAATCATTTCATATTTTCCGAGAGGGTTATGATGGAGTTATCTGATCATCACATGCATTTTGGAAACAAGAATAAGAAGAGGTCTAGATGTCACAAAATGGTTATTAATCAACCAATTAAATATAATGCAATGAAGGTCCAGTGTACAGTTTGTTAAAGGTGAGGATAGAAAAAATCTGGGGAATGTCTTAGAAAAACTGGGAAGTATTTTTGATGTAGTAAGCTTAAATATATGGCTAGAGATTGTAATGAAAATTATCATAATAATAATCCTAATAATAAAAATGTTATGTGTTTTAAATGTGGTGAGATGGTTCATTATGTGAATGTATTCCCAATGATTGATCCAAATGTTGCAAAGAATCCAAACTATAAGAATAAATGTTTAGTGAGATACTTTTCCACTATGACATCAGATGTCGGGCCAGACAATTAAGTTATATTAGGTACATTGTTTGTTTACTCAGATTTTTCTAATGTTATGTTCGATACAAGTTCTACGCATTCATTCATTTTGGATGAATTTTCAGGTAAATTGAAAATATCACCTAAAACATGTGATCAAAAATATTTTTAATAATCTAGGGGGGAATATTATAGCGAAGTGAAATTTAAAGAATATTTATATTGTGGTATATTGAAATATTTTACCTACATATATTTTTTCTCCTTATTCAAGATTGATTTTATTCTGGGAATGGATTAGTTTTCTGTTTATCATGATTAGATTGACTATAGAGATAAAGAAGTTGTTTTTTAAAACGTGATTTAAATTTTATACAATAAAAAACCATTACAATTGATAAAATATTAGGAAGCTATGAAACTATTGAAATATGTAAATGAAATTTATCGCTCCAATATTTTTGAAAAATATAAAACTATTCAGATTAATGATGTCCCGGTGGTAAATGAATACCATACTATTTTCCCGATGAGTTACCTGATGTCATACCTATTCAGGATGAAAAATTCATAATTTATATAGTTCTTTATGTTAATCCAATTTAAAAACCCACATATCATGTGTCTCAAATAGAACATCATGAATTGAAAAAATTGTTGTAGGATTTTCTTGATAAAGGGTTCATTCATCCGATCATATCACTATGAGGTGATCCTCTTTTGTTCTTTAATAAGAAATATGGTTCCTTGAGTCTTTGTGTTGATTATAGAGATTTTAATAACATCACTGTTAAAAACATGTATCCTTTTCCTTATATTGATGACTTGTTTTATCAGCTCCAAGGAGCTGAGTTCTTTTCTATGATTGATATGAGATATGGACACCATCGACTGAAGGTAATGGAGGATGTCACCCATAAAATAGATTTTAATAATATATATAGGCATTAAAAAATTATGTTGTTTGGGTTAACTAATAATGCTTTTATATTTATGAATCTTATGAATAGAATACTTCATCTGTTCATTGATAATTTTGTGGTTGTGTTTATTGATGACATGATGGTATTTCTAAGAGCAATTGAAAACATGAAAAAAATTAAAGGGTTGTTTTAAAAAACACATAGGAAAATAATCTGTATAGTAAATTCAGAATGTGTGGATTTTTGTTGCAATAGACTTATTTTCATGGGTACATTGTAAATAAGGATGGCATAACAATTGATCCTTCCAAAAAAACATTTGTTGATGAAAAGAAAGGACCCACAAATGTTATATAGATTCTTAGATTTATTGGATTAGTATGGTATTAAAGATGGGTTTTTAGAAACATTTCATTGTTATCTTGCCCACTTACTATGTTAACACAAAAGGGGTAAAAAAATTATAGAATAATGTGATGTTTTTTTCTAGGAGAAAAGGAGAAATTTGTGAATGCTCTAGTTTTGGACATACCTTCCTGAACTGGTGATTTTTTCCACTACATTGATGATTAATTAAAATGGAATTTGTTGTGTTCTGATGTATAATGATCAGGTAATTTCTATTGGACATGGAAAAATAAAACATAATGGGTTTAATTATCCCACACATGATTTCGAATTGGACGTTGTGGTTTTTTCATTGAAAATTTTGAGGTATCAATTATAGAGAGCCATATTTAAAATATATACCAATAATAAAAGTTTAAGTATATATTCACAGAGAGGGAAACAAACATGAGGTAGACAAGATTGCTTGACATGATAAAGTATTATTATTGCATGATCAATTACCATAAGGAAAAAGAAAACAAAGTGGAAGATTCCTTGAGAAAAAATATCATGCATCACTAATCATGTTACATTTGGAACATGATCCCATGATTAATTATTTGATATAATTTGGCATAGAAGTTAATGGTTCAAGAAAAACCTCTATTTTTTTATGTTTCATTACAGTCATTGTAACAACACTTCTCTTTATTTTAATCGTAAACATATTTTATTACATAAATATTTCACATTATAGAAAATTAAAGATAGAGATTTATAGTGTATTTGGGGATCATGAATTTTAAATTACATAAAAAAAACATGAAATATACATATTTTATAAGACTTATTTTACATGACCACACACATTATTTCATACATAGCATTGCATGGGATAACCTGGGGTCTTGCGTAATAAAAGGGTGAGCTATAATGTCCAGTGTGGGAGTAAACAAGGAATAACATGAAGAATACAATAAATGTTAAGAAATAGTCATATCAATGTAGCATAATATAACCATGAACATAAAGTCATGATATATCATGATTACCAAATCATGGAAATGTGGAAACAACATTTTAAAAGATATTAGCATGAGCCAAGGATTATTGCACCTTGAGCATGAGTAAAACATCCTTGAAAATGAATTATCATGAGTAAACCCTTATTCCACTAGAATTTTCTTGGGTAAACCATCATTGTACTTGAAGTATCAGGAAAATAATATTTACCCAATTCATTGGAATGCTATCTGGGAGCACATTTCTTAATCATTTCATTTCACACATATATGTGGAACATGGATCATACAACATGGAATCATTATACATAATAATTTATTCCAGGATAAAGGAATGTGGAATAAATAAATGAACCTATTTAATATATAAGTAAATTTCATTAATGGTGAATAACCTTGATAGATAAATGGGCATGGTATTCACTACACAATGAATTTGGATGGAAAATCGCGGTGAAATTTTGGTAGCATAGTGTCATGACATAGTAATTCGTAAAAATATTTAACAAGGGATAAACAGTTGTCTCATAATAATTATATTAAATGGTCAGTAAGGTGGTCATATATAAGCATTTCCCAATATATGTAATGGAATTTAAGTTCATAATACAAAATAATTTCTCGAATGTAAAATAAGAGACCGAAATCCTTAACGACATTTTAGCATGGTAACAGGTTTACATAGGAGGAATTAATGAGAGAGAATGGGGTATATCATCATTATGAAAATAATTAGGGAAGTATGGGGTAGGTGATAAATCATACATGAACATTTTTATTTGAAATAATGTGTATAATAACATAACATAATTTCGACAAAAATGAGAAAGGATGAAATCCCTTACTTGCACGTGTGATCCCAAAGGCTTGAGAGAGGCTTGAGAGAGGCTTATTAGTATCTTGGGGTTCCTAGGAAGGAATTTAGAGAGAAAGGGGCATGGGTTTTTGGAGATAAAAATGATTCGAGTGATGATGATTGGTAGATTAAATGGTTTTATATAGGAAAGGAGAAGAAATTTGTTATTATTTAGGTTTTGAACACTACACATTATACTAATCAAAACCACAATCAATCCTAGGGGTTTTCACCATAGTTTTATCTATAGTGTAGTGCAACAAATTATTTTATATTGTAAATTTTCAATCATCTTAAAATATTAGTATTCATTATGTAGTGGTGAGTCACACTCTCAAGGAAATCAATTTAAAATGTTAAAATATTTTATAACCCTTCGATGGTCCACTAAGGCTTTGGTAAATAAATAAATAAAATATATAATCACATTATTTTACTGTCAAGACATATATTGGACAAAAAATAACATTATTATTATTTTATTACATAACTACTTGTTCTTTATGATGTCATAAAACACATTATATATTTAAATGGTATTGAAATTTTACCCAAAATTTCACTATCTTAGAAAATTATAAAAAATTCACCGACAGAATACTTCAAATTCAAGATTCCAAAAAAAATATTTATTTTATCTATATATTTATCTAAATATTTAAATTTATACTTTTAAAATAAAAAACAATATTTATAATAAATTTATGGATTTTCAAAAAAACAGTTTTCAAACCTTAATAAAAATTAAACTTTTGTTCATAAAAATTATACATACATCTTTACTTTATTAAATAAAACATAGTGATAATAATATTTCATTAAAATATTATTTAATTAAAAAATAAATTAATTCATAAAAATATATTTCTTATTTTCATATTAACTACAAATATTTTTATTATTTAAAAACCATTTACAAATTAAAAATAATAAAAATAATGAATAATATTTAATATATACATCAAAATGCACATAATTACAGTTATAGTGTCTTTTTACATAACCCCTTATAACAACCTCATAAGACCAAAGGGTATGTTGTGTGATGGTGAAAGACTATTGGGGTGGCTCAGATAACATCGCTTGGGTGGAAATCTCTATTAACACCCAGTTCTTTCATAGGAGGATCATCTCAAGCTTATCATGTTGAATCATGAAATGTGATCGGTCTTGAGTGAAGCATAGTGATGCCAACTCCTTTCCATGTTCTTACAAATGGGATTAGTATGGTCCAATTCTACTAAATGAGGCCATCCCTTCCATTTTCTGAGTAAATTAGAATTGTTAGACCTATATTTATTCTAATTATGTGATAACTGTTCAAAAACTATATTAGCAACAAAAACAATTATTAATTGTATTTTAAAATCCAAAACATAAAACCTAGGAAGTGAATATTTTATATAACAAATTTACATATTAAGACAATTAATTCGATCAAGAGTTTTCATTAATAAAATTGTGCATCGTTAATGTTGTTTTTACCAGACAAAATTCACAATGAGCAGAAGGAATACCAGGAGCGGTAGAAAAAGGAATAATTTGTAAAAATGGATATGTTTCCAGAATTTAACCTTTATAAATATTGTGTTTTATGATTTTGGAAATGTTTTTTTGTGCATTATGATTACCATTGGGATAAACATTTGTTATTATAAGCTCATTGTTCTCCATTTTCAGTTAATCCTGGCATTATTAAGTTTTACAAATACTATCAAAATTATTATTGGTTATATAGGGTTAAAAGTGATATTGCTGATTTTACAAAGAAATTATTGACATGTCAATAGGTTGTAGAAGAGAAGCAGTTACTAGAGGGGATGCTTCATCCATTTCATGTGCCAGAGGTGAAATAAGAGAATGTATCCATAGACGTTTTGGTGGGACTACCTATGACGTATCATGGTAAATATGTGATTAGGGATTTTGTTGATCAGATAAAAAATTAGCACATTTTCATTATATTTTATATATAATGTCATTGGATCATCGATCGCGAATTTAACTCAATGAGATTGTAAGGTTACTTGGATATTCTCTTTCCAATGTATCTTATTGGGATCCCATGATCACTTCTATCATTAGTAAAGGCCTTCAAAAGTCATTGGTCAAATAATTAAATTTCAGCACATCTTTTCATCATCAATATGATGGGAAGTCAGAACAAATGATTAATACTTTTGATGATATGATTCATGATTTTTCAAAATACTAAGAAGGATGTTGGGATCAACGTCATTTTTTAGTTGAGTTAACTTATAATAAAATTATTCATTCCAGTATACAGACGGAACCTATTAAGGCATTGTATGGGAAGCAATGTCGAAGTACATCATTTTGGGATGATGTTAGTGAAAAAAAGATGATGGTACTAGAATTAGTAGATCAAGTGGATGGGAAAGTGAAGATGATCCAGTAACACATGAGGACATCTCACAGAATGTAGAAAAGTTATGTACATTAGAGAAGGAATGAATTCTCTTTCGAGGTAGGTGACCATGTTTTCCTTAAAATCTCTCATTGGTAAAATGTGATGCATTTTGGTATGAATTGATAGTTATGTCTTTAGTTTATTAGTTCTTCTGAAATCTTGTATAATGATACACCATTTTCATATCTAGTAGCTTTTCCTCCCTGTTTATATTAGGTACATATTTTTTTCATGCTTTAATGGTGAAAAAGTATGTTCCTGAACCAAATCATTTTTTCATCCTAGAAGTTTTTTAGATTGAAGAGGCCCTTTCATAGGATGAAATACCAATTCAAAATTGTGATCGAAAGAACATGTATAGTATAATTATGTAATCCACCAAGAAGTTTTTTTTGAAAAAAAATGGTTGAAGAAACATCTTGGGGGTTATAAAATACAATGGGGGAAAACCCTCAGTTTATTAATATGTAAATAAAATTGTGCAGATGCAATTTATAGATGGTTGGGATAATGTAACACCCCATGGATTAAAAAAATTTAAATGAATGAAATTATGTTTTATGTTGATATTTATAAATACCATATAAACATAATTTTTCCATTTCTATGTTTTGAATTGTGAAAAATGATCATCTAAAATTGTGATCGGTATGTTATTTGGAGTCGAATAGAACCTAATTGTTTATTTATTGAATAGTAACAGACCCTTTTGAATATTGAAATGGATAGTAATATGACCCTTATAAATAGTAAATAATTTTATTATTTTATTTTATTAAGGATATATGATAATGATATGTTGAGTAATTTTCATGGAGTTAAAAAATGGGTTATATATTTAATATTGTAATTTTTTGTTAAATTAAGATTTAATTTGTAAAATAAATTGGTATTATTTCTAAAATTAATTTTTAAAAATGGTGATCATTTTTGAATTATATACGTGGTGAAATGGTTAGGGTAAATTTTTGTTAATTTTCTGATGTTATGGAATATTTGATGAATAGAAAAATATGATAAAATACGATAAATGATGAATACTTGATTTACCGCATCATAGGTGATTTGAGGATGATGTAAAACCACATCATTAAAAATAAAATTCCACAATTACTATTTGGGGTCACATTAATTAAGTCTATTCAAACAGTTGTGAAAAAATATTATAATAATGATTAAAATAATGTAAAATTCTTTTTCTCTAATATTAAATATACCACCTTCATTTTCATCTTCCTCCAACACTTTTAAAGCCTTGATCCATACCAAATTCCATCCAAATAAAACTCCCAAAACACTTCCCCACGTTTTAGAGCTCCAGGTCTCACCAATATCCCAAAACCAAATGCCTTAAGAAGGATCTCAAAATTAAAAGATCAAGAGGTAAACATCTTATTTTGTTTTCATTCATTTCATTTATATTTCTTTAATATTATTATTCCATTATAAAATTGGAATGATTTTTCTGGTATCTTAATTATTCTTGATTACATCATGCTTTTGGAAAACTCTCCATTATAAATCTTATCCTCTCCCACTTATTCATGAAATTAAAACAGTGTTTGTGATGTTTTGATTTACCAACATCGTGGACGATGTGATTTCAATTTAATTTACATTATACAAGTCTGGCCATGAAACAATATATATGGTTTAAACATATTGTAATTTATGTATTATATCTTATATAAGACCTTGGAATCATTTTTCACACATGTTATTAATTTAGTAAACAAATGAGTTTTTTACGATCAAATAATCGCCAAAATAACCTAAACAAATATTAATAATGTTTTCACCTATTAATCATACTCATGTCTGAATTCAAAATGATATATTGAATAATTTATGGTTCTATAAAAATTTTAATATAATTTTTTATGTTAGTCTAATTTAAAAACCCCCATATCATATGTCTCAAATAAAACATCATTAATTGAAAAATCCATTGTAGGATTTTCTTGATAACGGCTCCATTCATCCTATCACATCAGTATGAGGTGATCCTGTTTTGTTCTTTTATAAGAAATATGGTTTTTTGAGACTTTTTTTTTGATTATAGAGATTTTAATAACATCACTGTTAAAAAATGTTTCATTTTTCTCATATCGTTGACTTGTTTGATCAACTCCAAGGATCTCAGTACTTTTCTAAGATTGATATGAGATATGGATACCATCAACTTAAGGTAATGAAAGATGACATCCATAAAAACGATTTCAATAATATATATGGGTATTAAAAATATTATTTTGTTTGGGTTAACTAATTATTCTTTTATATTTATGAATCTTATGAATTGAATATTTCATCTGTTCTTTGATAATTTTGGGTTTGTGTTTATTGATGACATGATGGTATTTATAAGATCAATTAAAAACATGAAAAACAAAAATGGGATGATTTAGAAAACATAAAGGAAAATAATCTGTATAGTAAATTTTGAAATTGTGAATTTTTGTTACAATAAATTTGTTTTCATGGGTACATTGTAAATAAGGATGACATAACAGTTGATCCTTCCAAAACTAGATTTGTCGATGAAAAGAAA
Organism: Viscum album; assembly: GCA_963277665.1. NCBI lineage: Eukaryota > Viridiplantae > Streptophyta > Magnoliopsida > Santalales > Viscaceae > Viscum > Viscum album. The sequence continues at coordinate 1,767,042,659 of OY728146.1, read as the reverse complement.
AGACCCACAAATGTTACATTGATTCTTAGATTTATTGGATTAGTATGGTATTAAAGATGTTTTGTTAAAAAATGTTCATGGTTATCTAGCCTGCTTACAAAGTTAACAAAAAATAGGTAAAAAAATTATAGATGTATGTGATGTTTTTTTCTGAGGAAAAAGCATAAATTTGTGAATGCTCTAGTTTTGGACTTAACTTCAAGAAATAGTGAGTTTTTCCTCTACATTTATTCTTAGTTAAAGGGGATTTGTTGTGTTCTGATGTAGAATGATCAGGTAATTTCTATTGGATATGGAAAACTAAAACATAATGAGTTTAATTATCTCACACATGATTTGTAATTGGAAGTTGTGGTTTTTTCATTGAACATTTTGTGGTATTAATTGTAGAGAGCCAAATTTAAAATATATACTGACCATAAAAGTATAAAGTATATATTCGCACAGAGGGAAATAAACATGAGGTAGAGAAGATTGGTTGACCTGATAAATGATTATGATTGCACTATCAATTACCATAGGAAAAAAGAAAACAAAGTGGAAGATTCCTTGAGAAAAAATATCATGCATCATTATTATCTTACATTTGGAACATGATCCCATGATTAATTATTTGATAAAATTTGTCATAGAAGTTGTTGGTGCTGGAAATACCTCTATTTTTTTAGGTTTCATTACAGTCATTGTAACAACACATCTCTTTATTTCAATATTAAACATATTTTATTACATAAATATTTCACTTGATACAACAGAAAATATAGATATTTATAGTGTATTTGGAGATCATGAATATTACATTACATAAAAAAACATGAAATATACATCTTTTTTAATAATTCTTTTACATGACCACACCCATTCTTTCATACATATCATGGCATGGGATAACCTGGGGACATGCATAATAAAAGGGTAAGCTATAATGCCGAGTGAGGGAGTAAACAAGGAATAACATGAAGAATACAATAAATATTAATAAATAGTCATATCAATGGAGCATAAGATAACCATGAACATAGATTCATGATATATCATGATTACCAAATCATGTAAATGTGGAAACAACATTTTAAAATATATTAGCATGAGCCCATGCTTATTTCACCTTGATCATGATTAAAAACACATTGAACGTGAATTAGCATGATTAAACCCTTATTCCACTAAAATTAACTTGGGTAAACCATCATTTTACTTGGAGTATCAGGAAACTAATATTTACACAATGCATTAGAGTGCTATGTGGGAGCACATTTCTTAATCATTTCATTTCATGCATATATTTGTCACATGGATCATACAACATGGAATCGTTATACATCGTCATCTATTCCACGATAAAGGAATGTAGAATTAATTCATGAAACTATTTAATAAATATGTAAATGTCATTAAAGGTGAATAACCTTTATAGATAAATGGTCATGGTATTCACTACACAATGACTTTGGATGGAAAATCGCGGCACAATTTTGGTAGCATAGTGTCGTGACATAGTAATTCATAAAAATATTTGATGAGGGATAAAGGGGTGTCTCATAATAATTACATTTAATGGTTATTAATTGGGTTATAGATAAACAGGTCCCAATATATTTAATTGAATTTATATTCATAATACAAAATAATTTCTCGAATGTAAAATAAGAGGCTGAAATCCTTAATGAAATTTAATCATGGTAATAGGTTTACATAGGAGGCATTAATGAGAGAGAATGGGGTATATCATCATTCGGAAAATAAGTAGGGCAGTATGGGTGAGGTGAGAAATCATACCTGAACATTTTTATTTGAAATATAGGGTATAACAAAATAACATAATTTAGACAAAAATGAGAAAGGATGAAATCCCTTACTTGGATGGGTGATCCCAAAGGCATGAGAGAGACTTGAGAGAGGATTTTTGGTATCTTGGGGTTACTTGGGAGGAATTTAGAGAGAAAGGGGCTTGGGTTTCTGGAGATACAACTGATTTGAGTGATGAGGATTGGCAAATTTAATGGTTTATATAAGAAAGGAGAAGAAATTCGTTATTATTTAGGTTTTGGACACTACACATTATACTAATCAAATCCACAATCAATCCCATGGTTTTTTACTATAGTTTTTTACATAGGGGAGTGATAAACATTATTCTATAATAGAAATGTACAATCTTATTAAAATATCAGTCTTCCTTATGTAGTGGTGAGTCACAGTCTCAAGGAAATCAATTTAAAATGTTAAAATATTTTATAACCCTTTGAGGGTCCACTATGTCTTTTTTAAATAAATAAAAAAATCAATAATTGCATTATTTTATTATCAAAACATATATTGGACAAAAAAACGTTATTATTATTTTATTACATAACTATTGTTTCATTATGATGTCATTAACACATTATATATTTAAATGGTATTTAATTTATACCGAAAATATCACTACCTTAAAAAATTATAAAAAATTCACAATAAGATAATTTAAAAATCATGATTCCAAAAATAATATTTATATTATCTATATATTTATCTAAATATGTAAATTTATACTTTTAAAATAAATACCAATATTTATCGAAAATTCATGGATTAAAAAAACAGTTTTCGAACATTAATAAAAATTACAATTTTGTTCATAAAAATTATATGAACTTCTTTATTTTTTAAAATTAAATTTTGTAATAACAATATGTTATTAAAATAATATTTAACTTAAAAATAATTTAATTCATAAAAATATATTTCATAATTTAATATTAACTAAAATACATATTGTTATTTAAAAACAATTTAGAAATTAACAATAATAAAATGAATGAATAATTATTAATATATAGAAAAAATGAACATAATCACAGTTCTAGGGTCTTGTTACATAACCACATATAACACCCGCATAAGACCAATGGGTAAGGTGTGTGATGGTGAAAGACTCTTGGGGTGTCTCAGATAACATCACTTGGGTGGAAATCTCTATTAACATCTAGTTCTTTCATAGGAGGATTCTCTCAAGCTTATCATGTTGAATCATGAAATATGATTGGTCTTGAACAAAGCCTAATGATTCCACCTCCTTTCCATGTTCTTACAAATTGTATTAGTAAGGACCAATCCTACTGGATGAGTTCATCTCTTCCATTTTCTAAGTAAATAAGATTTGATGGACCTATATTTATTCTAATTATGTGATAACTATTCAAAAACTATATTAGTAACAAAGAAATTATTAAATGTATTTTAAAATCCAAAATATAAAACCTAGGAAGTGAATATGTTTTATAACAAATTTATATATTAAGAAATTTAATTCGAACAGGAGGAGTTTTCATTAATAAAATTTTGGTTCGTTAATATCATTTTTATCAGACAAAATTTAGAATGAGAAGAAGGAATACCAGGAGCTACAGAAAAAGGTATAATTTGTTAAAATGGTTATGTTTCTAGAATTAAACCTCTATAAATAATGTGTTTTATGATTTTTTTAAAGTGTTTTGTGCATTATTATTACCAGTTGGATAAATATTTGTTTGTTATAAGCTCATTGTTCTCCATTTTCATTTCATCCTGGCATTATTATGTTTTACAAATACTATCAAAATTATTATTGGTTTGATGTAATTAAATGACATATAGTTGATTTTATGAAGAAATTAATGAGATGTTAATAGGTTGTAGAAGAGAAGTAGTTTCTGTAGGGGGTGCTTTATCAATTTCATGCTATAGAAGGGAAATAAGATAATGTATACATGGAAATAATGGTGGGACTACCTATGACGTCTCGCGGTAACTATGCAATGTGGGTTTTTTTTGATCAGATAAAAAATAAGAACTTTTTCATTATATTTTAGATATAATGTCATTGGATCATCTTTCAATAATGTAACTCAATGAGATTGTAAGGTTACTTGGAGATTCTCTTTCCAATATATCTTATTGGGATCCCATGTTCACTTATATCTTTTTTAAGGGCCTTTAAAAGCCATTGGACAAATAATTAAATTTCAGCACATCTTCCCATCATCAATAAGATGGGCAGTCAGAACAAATGATTAATACTTTTGATGATATGATTTGTTATTTTTCAATATACTACCAAGGATGTTGGGATCAACATCATTTTTAGTTGAGTTTACTTATAATAAAATTATTCATTCGAGTATACAGATGGCACCTATTGAGGCTTTGTATGGGAAGCAATGTCGAAGTCCATCTTTTTGGGATGATGTTAGTGAAAAAAAGATGATGGGGCTAGAATTAGTAGATGAAGTTGATGAGAAAGTGAATATGATCCATCATCACATGAGGACATCTCAAAGAATTTTGAAAAGTAATAGAGATAAGAGAAGGAATGACTTCTCTTTCGAGGTAGATGACCATGTTTTCCTTAAAATCTCTAATTTGAAAAATGTGATGCATTTTGTTATGAATTTATAGCTATGTCTATAGTTTATTAGTCCTTTTTAAATCTTGTATAATGATACACTAGTTTCATATTGAGTAGCTTTTCCTCTCTGTTTATCTTCGGTAAATAATGTTTTTCATGTTTTAATGGTGAAAAAGTATGTTCTTGAATCAAATAATTTTTTCATCGCAGTAGTAGTTTGGCTGGAAGAGACCCTTTTTTAGGATGAAAACCCAATTCAAATTTTTGATCAAAATAACATCAATAGTAGAATTAGGTAATCCACCATGATTTTTTTTTTGGAGGAAACAAATTGTTGAACAAACATCATGGGGGTCATAAAATACAAATGGGGAAATGAACCCTCACTTTTTTAACATGTAAATAAAATTTTTAGGATGCAATTTAGAGATGGCGGGGATAATGTAACACCCCATGGATTAAAAAAATAAATTTAAATGCATGAAATGTTGATTTATGTTGATATTTATAACTACTATATAAACATAATTCTTCCACCTCTATGTTTTTGAATTATGAAAAATGGTCATCTAAAATTGTGGTATGTAATTTATTTAGAGTCTAATAGAACCTAATTGTTTATTTTTTGAATAGTAACAGACCCTTATGAATAGTGAAATGAATAGTAATATGACCCTTATAAATAGAAAAACATATTATTATTTTATTTTATTAAGGATATATGATAATTATATGTTGACTAATTTTCATGGTGTTAAAAAATGGGTTATATATTTAATATTGTAATTTTTTGTTAAATTAATATTTAATTTATAAAATAAAGTTGTATTATTTATAAAATTAATTTTAAAAAATTGGGATCATTTTTGAAGTATATATGTGGTGAAATGGATAGAGTAATGTTTTGGGAATTTTCTGATGTTCTAGAATTTTTTATGAATAGAAAAATATGATAAAATATGATTAATGATGAATACATTATTTACCGCATCATAGGTGATTCGAGGATAATGTAAACCCACATGGTTAAAAAAATTCCATTATTACTATTTGGGGTCACATTAATGAAGGCTATTCATACAGTTGTGAGAAAATATTATAATAATGATTAAAATAATGTGAAAATCCTTTACTCCAATAATAAAAGTACCACCTTCTTTTTTCTCTTCCTCCAACACCTCTAAATCCTTGACCCATACCAAATTCCATCCAATAAATCTCCAAATTTTCTTCCCCACGTTATAGAGCTCCAGGTCTCACCAATATCCCAAAACCGAATGCCTTAAGAAGGATCTCAAAATTAAGAGATCAAGAGGTAAACATCTTCTTTTGTTTTCATTCATTTCATATCTTTTTCATTAATATTTTTATTCCATAATAAAATAGGAATGAATTTTCTTGTATCTAAAATATTCTTGATTACATCATGTTTTTATAAAACTCTTTATTCTACTTATTCTCCTCTCCCACTTAATCATGAAATTAAAACCGTTTTTGTGATGTTTCGATTTACCAACATCGTGGACGATGTGATTTAAATTTAATTTACATTATAAAATTATGGCCATGAAACAATATATATGGTCTAACCATATTGTAATTTATTTATTATATCTTATATAAGGATTTGGAATTATTATTCACACATGTTATTAATTTATTAATCCATATGAGTTCTTTACGATCGGAGAATATCCAAAATAACCTAAACAAATATCAATAATGTTTTCACCTATTAATCAACCTCATATCAGAATTCAAAATGATATATGGTATAATTTATGGTTCTATAAAAATTTAAATACCAATCCTTTTCAATTATGATTATTCACTTCCAAACTACAAGAAAATCTATCATGAACTAATAATGTAAATCAAGTAAAAAACACACCCAAAACAATGCACGAAACAAAATACTAACAATTAAATGGTGAAATGATGAAATGAAATGATCATTTAAGGTATTATAAATATTAATAGGTTTCCCTCATATATTAATAACCCATTTTTATACCATTATATATAAGGTTTAAATGACTTTGATATAAGAAAAACCCGAGTTAAGGGAATTCATAACCTGATTTTCATTCATCGGGTTAGCAGTCTATTTCATTATTTATGTGGTATTAAAATTGTTTGTGAGATTGGTTTTGTTATATTATGTTCAATTATGTGTCTTTACAGTTTATATGCATATTTCATCCACTATATTATGTCTCACATTAATTATTTCATATTTTTAAGTGGTAATTATTTTTTAATTCTAATTTAAAAACGTGTTTTACAAAATTCAAAAGCAATATTTTTATGAAATTTTTCATGTTTTATTATTATGTTCAAGTAACTGGGAATTTTTTTTACTATTGGTGGGTCCCATCTTTCTCTCCAATTAATTGGATATGTGAATTTTGGAGGACTCCAAAAAATATACTCTATGTGTAACTACGATAGTTTAACAAATTGTTAGGTAGTCGTGAGGGTTACAAATTATAAGATAGCCGAGTGGGATACAAGATTAAGTATGTAATTCCTCATGATACCTTTTTTTTTCTATTTATGTCCATGTGTGGGAATCTTGTTGACATCTTATTTTTCACAATTTATGTATGTATTGTTGATAAGTGTGTATTTTGAAAATGATATTATATGTTACAGCTATTCATAGACTAATGTGGTATTTACTTCTTTTTCAATCCCATGTTGATCATTTTGTGCTCATCCCATGTTTTAAATGATTTCCACAGGTTATAAGGATGTGTAAGAAAAATAAATAAGTGATGTTAAATAATTGAATAATTGTTAAAGATATCATTATTTATTTGAAAACTATTGTATTTTGAATGAAATGAATACAGTTGTTATAGATTCAATTATGTATTAATGTGAAATGTTATGGATGTTTTATGTCACAATTCTCTAAATATATAAAATTGAAAATATCTATAATTTGAAAGGATGTGATTTATTGACTAAATTTAAGATTATTTAATGAAATAAGGTCGGGTGGTTACGAATTTTCTATGGACCATTGAAGCAATGACTATACTTATGACATTATTGGAGGATTTGTTAAGCAGTAGAGAAATCAATATGTGATAAGTTATTTTTTAATGAATAAAGTATAAAGTAGTTGGTTCGGGGCCACCAACTCTAAGAGACACCATGTTGGACTACATACAACTCCTAATATCCTTTAACCCACTTTCTCTCACCTGATATTCATGCATCTGTTGATATAGGACTTTTGTCGTTGGGTCTACCATGTTCTCTTCCGTGGACACTCTACTAACTATAACATCACACCATTGATAGAAATACCATAAGAGGTTATACTTCTAGAAATTTTTTTTCTAAGTTAATGTGAACATGGTTCTTTTTCAAGAACCACCCCAATAGTATTATCACAATACTATCGGATATGATCTCTACAGGTAGGAACCACAATAAGATCCCAAACAATGTTCGAAATCCATATGGTATCATGGGATGTATCAGAAGTTGCTATATATTTGGACACCACTGTAAAATCAGCAACAAATGGCTACTTCGAACACTTCCATCTCACATCTCCTCCATTGAGAAAGAAAACATATGCCGATTGTGACATTAAATTGTTTTGATATTTATGAAAACCATCATTAGAATACCCTCGACTGACAAGCTCCTAGTCTCCTCCATACCCCAAGAACATATCTTTAGTTCTTTTCATATACATAATGATATTATTAATAGTATCCCATAGTCGTTCTCGTGGATCTTTGTGATATCATCCAACAATGCTCAGTGAATTAGAAACATCAAGCCTTATACATAACAAGGAATACATGATAAATCATATAGCTGAAATGTGTGGGATCTTACTCATTGTATCTTTATCCTGTTGTTTCTAGGGACACATTTTCATAGAATGATGTAGGCCATGCAATAGTCGAACAAATCCTCTCTTGTATTATTCCATCCTAAATCTCTTTAGTATCTAGTCAATTTATGTACCTTAACTTAGTCCAAGAATCCTCTTTGATCATTAACGAATGATCTCAATCCCTATAATGTATGCTGCTTCACCTATGTCCTTCATGGAGAAAATCTTGTTCAACCAGTTCTAAACTAACAATAAGATTAGTACATTGTTTCTAATAAGTAACATATTCTCAACATATACTACTCGGATAATGACGACATTCTTATTAATTCTCTTATAATCACATGGATATCATTCATTATTAATGAATCAAAATTCTTTTATAGCCTCATCAAATCAAATGTTCTATGACATGTATGCATTCATTAATCCAAAAATGGATTTCTTCATCTTAAAACTAGTTTCAATTCACCTGGTGTCACAAACCCTTCTTGTTGTGTCATATTGACATCATCTGAAAGTTTCCCATTAAGGAATTTTGTTTTGACATCCATCTACCAAATATCTTAGTCACAATATGCTGCTATGGAAATTATTATTCCTATTGATTTAAACATGGAAACTTGATCGAATGTATCTTCATAGTCAATTCCATGATGTTTTCTGAATCCTTTATCCACTATACATGATTTATAGGTTTTAACTTGATCTTAAAGGTCTAGAATTTTCAAGAATAATTATTTGAATTGAACAAGATTTACATCAACTGGATCATCGACCTGAACCCAGGCATGGTTTAGATACATGTATTCCATCTGATAATTCATATCTTCTAGACACCATTTAGCTTTTGAGCTCTATTATTCTTCCATATAGGATAGAGGTTCATTGTTTTCCAACAATAATTACTCTCGATCATTAGTGACAAATAAAACAAATTCTTATATATTCCCTTACCTTTCTTGAGATCCTATGTAGTAATTATCTTTCTCGAACAACTTCCATGAGGACCTCTGGAACTTGTTCCTATACCAAATAATGTGTATATTGAGCATCAACTTCATCGATGTAAATATTTCTCCCACAATCCTTTTTTAGGATGTGCTCCCTCTCTTGAAATATGGCATGTCTTGACATTCTCACATTCTTGTCTAAAGTGTTATATGGGTTATATTCTTTTGCTTCCATTGGATATCCTATAAAGATACCTCTTGTTCCCTGGGGTGATAGTTTGTTTCTTGATAAGGCATTTAAAAATACCTCTCATCCCCATACATGTGTATGCGACAAAATGGGGTTCTTTCCATTCCATAACACTTAGGTAATTCAATTTTCCCCCTTAGTTACATATATGTTTAATGTGATTAATTTAGATGGTAATTCATATCCCCAAAATGATAATGAAATATCTGCATGAATCATCATCTACCTCACCATGTCCAACATGTTTTCGTTACCCCATTTACTAACACCATTCCACTGTGGTGTATAAGGATGAGTGAGTTGAGATAGAATCATAGACACCCATAAAAGGTTGATTAATTCACGGTTCAGATATTATACACCTAAATATGATGAAAGAATAATTATCTTTTAACCATTATGATTATCTAATTCATTCTTTAATTCCTTAAATTTCCCTAAGGACTCTGACTTAGACCTCATTGTGTAGATATATCCATATCTACTCAAATCATCAGTAAATGTAATTAAGTAATAAAATCCACCAACAGCTTCTAATATAAATGGTCCACACAAATATATGTGCTCCAATTGGAAAATATATGTGTCCCACTAACCCTTTCAACTGAAAGGTTGATTTGTTCATTTTACCTTGTAAACAATTGTGACATATCAAGTGGTTTTAGCTTATTAGTGTCTAAAAAACCATTCTGGTATAGCTTTGTCAAATGCTTATTAATTTCATGACCAATACGGTGATTCCATAACTGTGTGTTGTATAGGTAATGTGAGTTTTTTCATTATTGATTTCCATATCTTGGTTTTCGTTATTAAATACGTACAACACGTTATTTAAATGCTTAATACCATAAAAAACATAGGTATTATAAAAGAATAAACCCTTATTTACAAACATGAAAATAAATACATCCATATCTAAACATGATACAGAAATTATGTAATTGGTAACACTAGTCACAAAATAATAGTAATGTAAAACCAAAAGAATCCTTGTTGGTAATGAGAAAAGTTAACCACCAATGGCCAACACAGCCATCCTCATGCCATTTTCTGGATGGAGATCCACCTCTCCTCTAAAAATCATTCTAAATCTACTTGGAACTAGAATTTGAATTCATATATGAGCCCCAAATGTTGTATCTAATACCCAATGGGTAAAAATGGAAATATTTCCTGAGATAAAAAAATAACTATTCATGTCCCCACGTTTCGAGGTGAAATTCCTCTTCTAGTGCCATGTATTGACACATGAAAAACAGACAACATCCCATTCCTTTCTATACCTTTGTATCTTCCCATTCATGTAGGGAAATTGATCAAGGGCCTCAGACTATTTATAAATCCTCTCCCCTTTTCCTTGTCATTATTCTTCTTATTCACATTAAGGACGGTAGGTTTGTAATGACCTATGTCCTTATCTACCAAAAAATCAATGATAGATGTAATGATAGACTATTCTCATTATTTATCTTTTATTAGATTGCAATAATTCTATAAAATATCTTGGGAAGTGATTATGGGATGACATATGTACGCTACTCATCTGGGAACATAATCCCTAAGATATCAAGGTATTAAATGTAGCTAATAAGCATTAATACCGGAGGACTAACTGGTGAAGACTCTCCCAGAATATTTGTAAACTAAGAGTTAGAGATAGCATATCTCTCTTGTGTCATATTTTCTTGGTATAGATACTTATGGTGAGACATAATACAATATAAGTCCTAGTTTTCTTTTTTCATCAAGATCTCATAAGACATGGATGATATAATGAAACATTGGACATGTATAGAATCATACATATTTTTCATATAGATAGATTATTCCTCATGACTGGCCTCTTTTTGAGGTGCTACTAGAATAGGTTTCTATGGCACATGCCACATCCTCTCATGGTGAAGGATGACATGTAAATGACTCTGCCACTCCTAGAAATTGGTTCATATTAAAAGGTTCTCATTCTTGAATATGGTTCGCAATGATATGTTTGATTTAATTATCTTTCTTTTTATAAAAATTAATTAGAGAGAAGTTTTATTACTATATCATGATAAAACATAGAAACATAAATTAATAATTATTTGTGTGCCACTATTTTATCAAAATCTAATAGCCCTCACCCTTACCATCAAAATATTCTATTTCCTGAATATTATAGTTTAGAGGATCCATATTTCCATTCTCAATAACATATCTAAGGTTTGTCTACAAAAATTAATGGTATTAGGTTGGAATTAAAAATGCCGACTTCCTTAAATCGCAACTCATTGATCTGTAGAGTGGACTCCGCAATCCTTAAATCCTTTTATTTTGGATTTCCTCAACCTTTGCATCTTCCTCACACTATTTCATGCTATGGAATTCATCCCATGATGTAAAAAAAGTCATGTAAAACCAAAACATAGAATTAGAATTCCCTGGTAGTTTAAAGCACCCAAATCAGGGTTGGTTAAGAAATTTGAACTATGGATTGATTCTAATAAAGAAAATGGAAGTCTATACCAATATAATATTTATATGGGGGATTTTATCCTTATAGGTAAAATTCTATTTTATTATCTTTCATACATTATTTTTAATATTATGTTTGATATATTAAAGTGATTAACCATTTTTATGATAATATTTATGCCTATGATGATGTTATTTTAGTTCCATACTTCATGCTTGATTAAATAATTAATTATTAAATCATGATAACTCACCCACAAAAAATAAACCATGAAACTAAGAGAAATAAAATAATTGATATTATCATGTGCGAGTTCTATTGGGTAGTTTATCTTGTTGTTCATTTACTAACCTAAGACCTAGGGAAAAACACCTTTAACCTTTGGGGTTCATCATTATAGCATTCCACCTATCCACATTTTTACCTCTAGGATTGGTTGTACAATGGATATTTTAATGTCCCGGTTCTGGAAGCCACCTAGAGGCGCCCCGTACCCGGTTGGTCACATGGTCTCAAGTGCATTTCCCCGAATACCAGAGGCTGCCAACTAGCAGTGAGGTCATTACATGTGATAGTGGGGAAACTATTCCCTCATTGGTAGGAGTACACAACGGAAGTGGAAAAATACAAACAAGAGAGGAAGAAGTAATAATGACATTAAGAAGTAATGGAAGAAAACTGAAGTATAAACTAGAGATAACATATAAAATGATCCATGATACATATTTCTTGGAAAACAGACAAACAAGTCACAATGCTGGAATACAACAGTGCTAAACAAATTTGAAAAAGAAAGTAGATAACTCCTCAGCATCGCAAGACATAGCTTGGTCCCATGCTCTCCATCTCCACAGCAAGTCAGGTACCTAAAAGAGAAGGGAATTTTCCATTATCTATAACTGTAACAATATAATGCATTTAGGGCCAAATGCACGACCCAAACAGGGTGTGAGAATAAATCCCAGAAGGCAACAACCATGAGATCTGTCCGTAACATTTAGTGAGTATATGGAGGAAAAAATAAATAAAAATTTAAACAAGGAAATTTTCAGTAGTAAACAATCCACAGTTCAAATCAATCAAACCACTACACAACATGCAACATGTAATCAAGCAGATAAAAACAAATTGTAACCCTCTGGTAAGTACCCAAAGCCTTTCCCTTATGGACCTATCTAGCAACACAAGAAATCTTCTAAACTCTTTGTAACCCTCTAGGAAGTACTCACAGCCTATCCCCTCCGGTCCTACCTAACAAATACAAGCAACCCTCTGGGAAGTACACTCAGTCTGACCCCTATAGTTTGGCTTAATCATAGACTCTATGAGGAAGCACTCACCATCAGTTACCCCTATAGACTTGTATTGATACTATAGGTGATCTAAGGAAGCAATCAACATTTCATTCCACATGTGGCCCGCATCGAGGAATTACAAACACTCTAGGGAAGCACTCGACATCAATACCACCTATATTCTCTCATCGTAAATTATAAAGATGCTCGGGATATGCCTTCAACTTCCATTCTCCATACGGTCTACAAACCCTATTCTAAAGGCCCTCTGTATGTCAAACAAGTGTAACAGCGCATAACGACCAAGGTAAACCTCAAGAACTACTTGGCTAGAATTATACAGCACAATAGTATAACAGAACAACAGTCACACCGTCCTATTATACTAGGAATGGGTAAGTAAATAGTAGACTAACAGGAAAAAAAGACCCAAAGGTCAAAACAGGAAAAACATGCATGGAAAATACATATGAAGCACAAGAATTCACCCTATTCACAATCTATAATCACCTACTCAGTCATACCACTACAGTAGAGAAACAATGGGGCTGAAACGGTAAATGTCCAATACCCCGTTCATGAGTATTGGGAAAAATTTCAAATAAAGCTCAAAGACATTCAACAGAAATGAAGAAACCACCTACCTCGGTGTTAAGATATCATTATAAGTGAACATCGTAGCTTTAATATCTTTAGAACATCGTAGATATAAGAAAAATTCGAAATCGTTCAACCCACGATAACATGGGAAAGAAGAGGAATCTTGATAGAAGGCTCAAGAATATGAGATTTCTCACCGATGGGATTCCAATGCAACAAAAAATGTTCAATTAGGAGGAAGGAAGAAGGCTCTGGGGATTGTCGAAGATCCACGTTCATAGAGATATCTCAGTTGAACAAGATCTAAAAGAAGAGAACTTTGGTGATTAGATGCGACCTTGGTGCGTTTAATAAAAAAAATACATGGCGTGTAACTTTTAAGTACACGACATGTACTCGCCTCTTCTGTAATCCGTATTCAGTGGCCTCCAAGTCTCTCCAACACGGCCATGTGTCTGGTGACTAAACGGCCAACACATGGTCCCCAATGGCAAGGATGTACAAGGCGTCTACTCATAAAGTACAAGGAGTGTACATAGATAAAATAAAAAAAGGTTGTGTGGATACTACACAGCAATGTGCGTGGCTACTACATGACCTTCACACGACCTCATATGGCAAGGTAGTACACAACCTGTACTTGTAAAGTACACAACATGTACTCGTAAAGTAGACGACATGTACACAGAAAATTTACAGAATTTCCTATTTCTACAAAATTGACTAGAAAAGGAACAACATACCTGAAAAGAAGATTTAGGTTCTTACAAACATTACCCCTTAAAGAAATATTTCCCGAATTTCTTTAGTGCGGTGTAGAAGAAAAACCATCATACAGTTCCGGCCACTGTGCTCGTACATCACCCTCCCTCTCCCAAGTCACATCCTGCACCCTCCTATGTTGCCATAGCACTTGTCCTAGAATAATAGACTAGGCACGGAGAACCATTGTACTGCGATCCACAATCTGGATAGGATGCTCCTCAAATGACGCATGGACTTCGAGTTCAACCTCCTTGGGTTGAAAGACATCATATGGGTCTAAAATGTAACGTTGGAGCTATGAGGTATGGAAGACATCGTGCATAGATCGGTACATCTGAGGTAACTGCAACCAATAAGAAACAAGAATAACTCTCATTAACACCTCAAACGGCCCGATGTACCTCGGTGAAATCTTAGCCTGTTTCCTAATACAATTTTTTCCCAACCTCGGTTTGACATGCAGGAAAACCTGATCCCCTATCTCAAACTCCCAAGGTCTTCTCTACTGATAAACATAAGTCTTATGTTCAGAATGTGCAGTATCAAACCTCTTCCAAATCAACTCTATATGTTCAATGATCTCCTGAACAAGACGAGGTCCTTGCAAAGCTCCATCTTCTGCCTCCAACCAACATTAAGGTGAACGGAATGGACTACCATACAAAGCCTCATATGGTGCAATTTGAATAGTTTCGTGAAAACTATTGTTGTAGGAAAACTCCACAAGTGGAATATGCTTCTCCCAAGAACCTCTAAAATATAGAATTCATTCTTGGATAAAATCCTCCAAGACCTTAATCGTACGCTTAGACTGGCCATCTGTCTGGGGGTGGTAAGTTGTACTCAAAAGTACATGTGTAACCAAAGACTATTGAAGCCCCTGCCAGACCCGAGAAGTTAAACAGGCATCCCTGTCTGAAACAATGGACTGTAGAACTCCATGTAGATTTACAATCTCTCAAATGTACAACCGTCCCAGCTTATCAAGGTTGAAGGTCTCCTTGATCGGAATTAAGTGGTAATACTTATTGATTCTGTCAATGAAAACCTCAACAACGTCATTCCCTCAAGGCGACCTTGTAAAACTGGTCATGAAGTCTATCATGGTGTCATTCCACTTCCAGTCGAGAATTGGTAACTGCTGTAAAAGCCTTGCTAGTCACTGATGATCCACCTTCACCTGCTGACAAGTGGAACACTTCATGATGAAAACTGTAACTTCCCTCTTCATACCTGGCCACCACTATTAATGGTGTAGATCACGATAAATCTTGGTGCTGCTAGGATGAACTGCCCAAATTGAGGATTGAATGTCCAGCATCAGCTCCTCACATATATCTGATGGCACCCATACACATCCTGGGAAATGAAAGATATCATCCAAGCCTATGGTCCATCTTGGAATAAGGTCCTCTTCAAACACACTTTCCCTTAGGACTAGGCCTTCAGAATCTGATAGTCTCCTCATTCGATGTTGATCATGAAGATTAGAGGTAACAACTACAAAAGATAGGAAATTCTTCCCCTATGTGTCGTTCACCTCCAAATGCATCTCAGAGAACAGATCCATAAGTAGCCACTCACTACTGGCCTCCTGAACTACCTGTATTTGAGTCCTCCAGCTCAACACATCAACCACCATGTTACATTTCCTAGGCATATAGGCAAGATCAATGTCAAAGTACTGTAGGTACTCTACCCACCTGCGCTATCTCAAATTTAGATGACATTGTGTAATGATTTACTTGTTAATTTTGTGGTCAGTGAAAATCACAAAGTGCTCTTCAAGAAGATAGTGTCTCCAATTGCGTATGGCATGAACAATAGCTGCCAACTCCAGATTGTGTGTCGATTAATTCCTTTCATGTGGCCTCAACTGCCGAGACCCATATGATATGAATCCATCTCCCTACATAATCTACGCTCCCAGCCCTCTTCCTGATGTGTCGTAGTAAACAGTTTATCTCTTGCCCAACTCTGGAAAGACTAGTATCGGTACTGATTTCATCCTCCCTTTTAGCTCTGGAATGGCTGACTCACAAGAATCTAACCACATAAACATCTCACCCTTCTTGATCAGACATGTCAGTGGTGATTCTAAGTGGGAGAAGTCATATTTTAAACGTCTGTAGTATCCATCCAGCCCAAAAAAACATTGAAACATAATGACATTCTTCATCTACTCTAAGGAAACTACAGCTCTCACATTCTTTGGGTCTACATATACTCCTTCCTCTGAGATGACGTGACCTGATAAGTGAATCTGATCCATAAAAAAGATTCACTTTGAGAGCTTAGCATTTAACTAATTCTCCCTAAGTTTAAACAAAACGATCTCAGGATGGGTATCATGGTTATGTCAATTGTGAGAGTACTTCTAGATAACATCCATGAAGACCATCACGAATGAATCCATGTATGGATGGATCACTCAGTTCATCAGTTCCATGAAAACTGCAGGAGCATTTGTGAGACCGAAAGGTATAACCAAATACTCGTATAGACCATACCTACATCGGAAGGCTGTAAGAAGAATATTTGATGGTCTAACGTGAAACTGATGATAACCGGACCTCATGTCAATCTTCGAGAAAACCCAGGCTCCTCGAAGCTGATCAAAGAGATCATCAATCCTGGGCAAGAGATACAGGTTCTTCACCGTCAGTTGATTCAACTTTCGATAAACCACACAAATCCTGAGGGTGACATCATCCTTCATCGAAAATAGTACATGTGAACCCAAAGTAGAAGTACTGGGTCAGATGAAACCTTTGCATATAACACCTCCAAATACTTCTTGATCTCCTATGACTCAGTTGTAGCCATATTATAAGGAGGAATGGACACTGGTGATGCTCCCTAGTGAAAGCTCAATCAAGATTTCTACCTCATGATATGGAGGAAAACCTGAAAATTCCTCTAGAAATACATCTCTGAAACGATCCACCACTAGAGGAAAGTCTAACTGTAATGTCTTATGGTCATCCAAATATAGACTAGCAATCTGGGAAGTAACACTTCCCAACCCATAGTGCTATCGACACGTTCTGCTTTCCTGGACATCCCATTCACCCCAATGAAGAAATAACTCAACTTATGGTGATATGAATCTCACCCTAAGGCAATAATAGTTGAAAATTTCACAGAAGGGAACAAGAAAATCTATTCCAAGAATAACATCATATCCTTTCATCTCTAGGACATAGAGGTCCCACCGAAAGTGACATACCCCAACCTATAGAGGGAACGCTCTGCAGTGATGTTCACTAGTCGTTCTGGTCTCCAATAGTGTGTCTAGAATCAAGATATCATAAGAAAAAAATATGCAGAGAAAAAGGCTATCCACGATAGCATCAGATATAAAACTATGAGAATCCCATGTATGAAAAAGAGTAGAAGCTAAAACCGAGGTTACTAAGATCGTACCTCGAACAGTAGAAGGTATGGGATCCTACTCTTGCTGGGTTCACTCCACTGCAAAAGTCTGGCATGTACTGTGGCCCTGTGACCCTGCCTGAACACTCTGAGCTGATCCACCATGATTTCGCTGAAAAACGGGCAACTGGATAAAACTACCACAACCTCCACCTTGGCCTGAAGGACCGGAATAACTCTTATTCCCAAACTAGTGAGAAAATGGTGGTGATACTCATGAACTCTGAGTCGTAGATGAACCCCTATCCCCAACTGCTGGTGAGAAGATCTGGTAGAAACACTAAATATGACCCACCTTGTTGCAAGATCATCACTCTAATAGGTCTCTTGAGAAATGTGGCCCCGTATTCCCACTCTTTCTGAACTGGTAACACACCACCTGGCTTCCAGAAGAAGTGTCTCACCTCCTCGGATCACCGCGTGAAGACTCCATGCAGTGCTTCCTGCTGTTAGTAGGTGGAATACTAACCCCATTGGTCGAGCCTCCCTATCTCACAACTCATGAATCCCGCATATGGCGCTCTGTGATCAGAACCTGGTTGACTATAGAAGTGATATAAATCAACCAAAATATGATCACATACGATCAGATTTCGTGCCTCTGACCATCATCAAACATCCATGTCGTGTACAATTTATCAACTCCTGGAATAGGCGGGAACTGCTTCATCTAGGTAAAGTGGGAGAAATACTCCATAACAGAATGATTATCCTACTCTAGACTCATAAACCCCCAGGCTCTATCGGCCCTAAGAGTATCTGGATAGAAGAAATCAAAGAAGATGTTTTGAAACTCATCCAACGCCATAACCTGCTGGCATCCCACCTGCGAGATCACATCCCACCACCGCATGGCCGAGTCCTAAAGAATATAGGTAGCGATCTTTACCCTCCTCTATAAAGGAGTATTCTAATGCTCATAGATCATCAACATGGCTTCTTTCCATGACTCTATATCCTAAGGTCCTCCTTCTCCTGGGAAAGAGGGAGGATGTTGTAGCTGGAAGAATCACATCAAATCATACATCGACGGTGTATGATGTCGTGCTCCCTAAAAGGTCTGAATCATCTTCAATAAGCCTTCCCTGAACTATGAATCAGCACCAGTAACAGGTATAACTGCTAGTTACATGACTAGCACAACTGGAGGATCTTTTGGAAGTCCCTGATCAGCCATATCGTGCATCTGATCAGTTACCTATAACTAGCAAAAAACCAGAGGATATCTCGGTGGAATGAATCTTCATGGTCAAGTGCACACATTAAATCAAAATTAATAGGGGAAGAAACAAGGAAGTGTAATAAGAGAACAAGGGGAAGAAAACATTCATGTTTTACAAAACATGACTACACAGGATGTACATTTCCTACACGGCATGTTCCCTGTAGTCATTCACATGGGTGTGTACCCCTGCCTAAACTGGTCATGTAACACCTCATACACAAGGGGTGTTTTCTTAAAACAAAGTATGTACTTGAATCCTTTTTCCCTACCGGAGTTCTTCTACATGGATATGAAACACAGCTCTCTGTAGACAAGACTACACGACATGTTCAAGATAGAAACAACATGTAGTAAATAAGCTTCACCTGGACCATGTTTTTAGTGAGACACTCTAATGTACGGCTCAAACTACATGGCGTGTTCCAGATGGACAAGGCCTGTATGAGAGGGGATAACACCGACCAATGATGTTCATAACACAGTCAAGTACATGAGCCAGACTACACAGCGAGTTCAAGGTGGACATTGCATGTACGTGAAATGGTAAAACCCACCAGTGTTGTTTGTGACACGGCTGAGTACCTGGTTCAGACTACACTGCGTGTTTAGGGCCAACATGATGTGTATAGATTATGGTCTTCCTGTCGGTGTTGTTAGTTACACTAGAGGACACATGGTCAACACTAAAATGGTTTGTTCGACTGGTACACGGTGTGTTTCTGCTATATTCTTCCTATCTTGTGCCTCATCACATACGGCTATGACACGGTTTAGGGACTACACATCGTGTACATAATGTACACGACGTGTACATAATAAAAAATATTTCTTCCCTAATTGAAGAACACATTGCATGTACATAACATTACACGGTGTGTATTTTGGGTTTTTCTAGACAGTAAGCCTCAGAAACTACTCTGTAACCCAAAAAACAATTAAACATGCATTGAAAGTTTCAAATTCCGATCAGTGATGGCCCATAATCCCCACGAATCAATGGTTGGCATCTCATATACATTTTAACATGTCTTACAAGGTAATGATCCACCAAATTCCAGTCCATGACAGCACATAAAACTTCACAAACCAATGCTCAGTGTTCATTAAAGAAAGACTCTACACAAACAATACTCTATCAAAGAACATGCATTTTAATCAAGGAAAAAATCAAAAAAACATGCATATTTTACACATCATTTATCACAACAACATGTAATCACTAATTAATCTGAGATGGCATGAAAAAATACATGACAAGTGATTTCTACAATGTGCCTATATGATGAAAGAGATGGAATACCCTCATCTCATAAGTTTGCAACAAAAATAGAAGATCAATAACATTAACAATAACATCACAGATCTTGTGAATCAGTCAATGTGAAATCAGATCAACTTTTATAATTGAAAAACTAGAAAAATTGAAACTTAAATGAGGTAGATTAGATTTTCCCTATACCATGGTTAGCTACTCCCAGGTACAACTTAATACCAAGTACCTATTCCATACTATCCCTGGATAAACGCTCCAAATGGTAAATCAAGAGAAAATAAGTCCTTTGATACCACATTGTAAAATACTGATTCCGGAAGCCACCCAGAGGTGCCCCATCCCCGGTTGGTCACATGGCCTAAAGCCCATTTCTCCAAATGCTAGAGGCTACCGACTAGCAGCGAAGGACTTCAGTGAGATAGTGGGGAAACAATGCCCTCATTGGCAGAGCACACAACAGAAGTAAAAAAAATACATACAAGAGCATAATCAGTAATAACGACATACAACAGTAACATCCGAAAACATATGTATAAGCTGGAGAACATATATAAAATTATGAATGATACAGATGTCTAGAAAAACATCCAAACCAGTCATAATGCTGGAATATAAAAATTCTTAACAAAAATTCAAATGAAAGCATATAACTCATCAGCATCGCAAGCCATAGGTTTTTTCCATGCTCTACTGTTCGAAAACAAGTCAGGTACCCCAAGTAGAAGGGTTTTCTCTATTATTTATACCTGCAACAATATAATTTGTTTGAGGCCAAATGCATGACCCAAACAGGTGGTGAGAATAAATCCCAGTAGATAACCACCACAAGATCTGTTCCAAAGAGTCAGTGAGTATATGGCAGGAAAAATACATAAGGCATTAAACAAGGAAGTACTCAGCAGCAAAAAATCCACAGTTCAAAGCATTCAAATCACTACACAACATGAAAAAACTAATCAACCTGATGAATACAATAGGTAACACTCTAGGAAGTACCCACATCATTTCCCCTCTGGTCCAACCTATCAACAAAATCAATCATCTAAAATCAAGGTAACCCTCTAGGATATTCTCACAGCCTATCCCCTCTGGTCCTACATAACAAGTACAAGCAACCCTCTGCAATGTTCACTCAGTCTGACCCCTCTATCCCATCTTATGCATAGACCTTCTGAGGATGCACTCACCATCAATTCCCCCCATAGTCTCGTATCAGTACTAAAGCTTCTATAGGGAAGAACTCAACATCTCATTCCCCATGTGGCTTACGTCAAGGAAATACAAACACTCTGGTGAAGAAATCAATGTCAATCTCCTCTGTGGTCTCACATCATAAATTATAAAGACACTCTAGAGAATCCCTCAACATCCATTCTCTATATAGTCTACACACGAGGTTCTCACGACCTTGTGTAAGTCGAACAAGTGTAGTTGTGTGTAGCATCCATAGTAATCTTCATGAACTACTTGGATAGAATTATACACCACAAAATTATAACAGAACAACAGTCACACCATCCTATAATACTGGGGACGAGAATGTAAACAATAGCCTAATAGGAAAACATGACCCAAAGGTCAAAATAGGAAAAACATGCATGGTAAATACATCCAATTCACAAAAATTCACCCTATTCATAAACAATATTTATCTAATCAGGCATACCATCATCTTAGAGAAAAAATAGTGTTGAAACGGTAAATTTGCAATTCCCCATTCACAGGTATTGTGGACATATTCACATAAAACTTGAAGACATTCAACAGAAAGGCACAAACCAGCTACCTCGGGGTAAGGAGATCTCTATATGTGAACCTTGAAGATTGAATACTCTTATAACGATATAGCTATAGTAAAACGTCTAAAAGGATCAACCCACGATAACATGTGAATGAAAATGAATCATGAAAAGAGGCTCAAGCATAGGAGATAACTCACTGATGTGATTCTAATGAATCCAATGGTGTTAGATTCAGATGATGGATGATGGCTCGGGGGATCATCAAAGAACCGTGGCTATATGGAGCCCTTGGTCAAAATAGACCTATAAAAAGATCATTCTAGCGATTAAAGGTGACCCCAAGGCATTTAATGAAAAAAAGTACATGGAATGTACTTTTTATGTATGGGACATGTACTCACCTTTTCTGTACTCTACATTAAGTGGCATCCATGTCACTCCCCCATGGTCGTGTGTGCTGACTACACGGCCAACACATGGCCTCCAGCAGCAAGGATATACACGACGTGTACTCATAATGTACATGATGTGTACTTTTAAAATTTCTAGAGGAATGGTGTGTGGCTACTAGACAGCCAGCACAAGGCCTCCTACGGCAAGGCCGTACACAACATGTACTTGTAAAGTACATGGCGTGTACTTAGAAAATTTTCAAAAATTAATTCATTGTAAAAAAATGACCAAAAATGGAAAAACATACTTGAAAAGAAGATTAGGGTTCTTACAGATATTAACTTGTGCCGTATACATTAGTTTGTGTCCTCCATCCATTACATATGCATTTATGTCACTTGTAGGTTAGGGGTAAACAATGATTTACAAAAAGGATAACTTGGGAATGGAAGACCTATATATTAATTAATAGAAGCCTCACATGCCATTAAATATTAATTTAAGTAATTAAATTAAAATAAAACTTCAACATAAAATGGTCATGGTCTATCTCAAGATCATCTATACATTCAATGATATTTATACGTAAATACAACTACCAATTAATTATTTAATCATTCGTGTTTAATATAAATTACACTCAAATCAATTAATTATGTTTAATTAATCAACAATTTTAATTTGATCCTATTTTTGAATATCCTTGAGATTCTCATCAATTATAAATTAATCAAAAAAATTCATTTAATATTATATTTCTATGTCACTTGTATATTTGATGAAACCTAGTGAATTCTTGTTCATAACAACCCAATGAGTAGAACGAGGCATTAATCAAATGTTAAATTGAACATATATATATTAAACACCTATCACATGTTACGTCTAAGATTTATGCCCACACAATCATACATGTCTCATGTGTTTGTATAATATAATAATATTTTTTAATAAATTTGCCTAATTTGGACGAGTATATGGTGTTTAGTTCTGTCTACATGGAGTTTACTATCGTTCACCGTGAATCTAATGTACATGTCTGGGGAAACAACATATAGATGTATATAATAAATATTCAGAGTATTTAAAGTGTCCATTGGGCCACACGTTGTGTAATATTTGCTTTAAACAATCTCTATATGGGTAAGTCATGTACAAGATACATTGTCCAACCCTAACATGAAGGGATTACATGCTGTGTCTTGTGGGCCCCTTGTGTATAATCCAAAAACCATGTGCCACCTGTTCATGTTCAACACATGGAGTCATATAATACCTGGATAAAATCCAACACATAGCATGGTTTGGAATAACCGTCCCAATGAATTGAACCTAGACAACATGATGCGTATTGCCAAATACATGTTGTGTGTTCTGATGTTATACGATCTTGAACCTTTACCACCTCCAATAGTTTTCTTCTATTTTATTAATCAAAATTAAATTAAAATATCATTTATATAAGGTGATTGAGAAACAATAGATGAAGAACATATCTCAATATTATTATTTTTCGAACGATTTACATAAATTGAAACAAAAAAATTATTAAATATATAAATCATCAACAAAAAAATTATAATCAATGATATGATATCTCTGATACCAATTGTAGGTTTCAGGCA
This sequence comes from Viscum album, assembly GCA_963277665.1. Lineage (NCBI taxonomy): Eukaryota > Viridiplantae > Streptophyta > Magnoliopsida > Santalales > Viscaceae > Viscum > Viscum album. The sequence continues at coordinate 1,767,018,417 of OY728146.1, read as the reverse complement.
CATCAGATGCGCAAGGATTAGTGTACCCAACATTAATTTTTGTTGTTAACAATGATAAATCTAAGATCCTTCGTGATAATAAAATATCAGATCATCCGAATTGAATGAATAATAAATGAAAAGTTGGAAGACCCAAAAGCTTATAAAGGATCATCATATATAGGTTATAATTCATTTAATTAAAAGTCAAGAATTTCATTGTTGGAATTATCTATCCATTGATGTTTCCCATCACAATCGGATGTGATTAGTCGTTTCATCACAGATACCAATTGTTGGCTTCCTATAGTGATGATTCACACATGCTCCACGTATCTCTGGACATCACTAAGGGGATATTCATTTAGTATCATGGAATTTTCTTATCATGTGAGTTTCTCCTTTGATCTCCTTGAGAGGAACTTCCAAAGCACTCTCTATTATATGGTGGAGAATGATTTCTCTCGTATCGTGAGTGTATTTGTGGAAGGAAAAAAATTATCTCCTGGATTCATAGCATTCTCCATAACTATTATACTCAACCAAAACGAATTTTTATGCTCAATTAGAATAATTAAATCATGATTTATAATCCCAATAATAATAAATTGATTCAATTACCCTATGTATTTTATTCATATCATTATATTCTCAGTAATACCCCATGTCTAATAATAACATTATAATATTATTATTATCACTTTACATGAACCCATCAAATTACACCTAATAATATATAATTATATAAATATAAATATATCTCAAAAATCGCCATCAGAACTACACAAAATGTATTTATTTATATACATTTCATGTAGTTTTGTTTTTCTCTTTTTATATAGTTCTTCCACCACATTTATTAGTCCTTGAATAATTAATATTTGTTAATTAAATAAATATCAATACATTAATCACTAATAAATATATTATTTCACACACAATATATTCTATCGAATAACTAGTTTCGAAATAAATGATGTCAGGCATATATGAATAATAATTAAACCTCAATCATGAATAATAATTATTAAACTAGTTAAATAAATATCGAACTAAGACAATTGGACCCACTTAGTGTGTGACCCACTAGGCCTCAATCTAAGAGGAATTTAGCAGAGCCCACCTAAAGTCAATGTTTAGTATATATCAACATGCCAAGGATCCCAAAGACAAAAAATATTAACGTCGAAATGATGTGTCACTTCATACGAACAATAATCTTAGAATGTAATCTATTTGTCTTTAAATATCTAATCCAACTAGTTTTATTCTAGTTCCATCAACCATGTGCTCGATTATTCATTATTTTCTTCCCAGAATTGAACTCGCCCTGTAATTACCATGTCCAATTATTTATTTAGTCTATATCATTTCCATCAAAGGACATGAGATATCTACTTATATTATATAATAGAATGGAATAATTCATTCTTGTATTAGTAATTAATAGAGTATTACTCTTGATGAACCCAAAATATCATTCCTTGTAGAAAATGGAGTGTCATCATAGATTTCATCAATAAATCTATGTGCGTGAGTTGAAATACCGATTAATAATAATCTAAAATTCTAATAACCAAAACACACGTCCATAGATAGAAATATCCAATGACACTATGAAATGTGTATTTCTTACTTGTGTGTCTCATTTTCAAAATATCCCTCTTAATATTACCTATGGCACATACCATGAAAAGGTTACTCAATATATTTTTATCCCTCACCCTTAATGAACTGTATTAATTGTGTCACATGAAAAATATTATTTGGACATAGAACTTATATTAAAGATCAGTTTTATGGCCCTTTTCGGGTTCTCATCTAAAAAGGGATCTACTATGAACCATTTCTGCAATGGAAATCCATAGGACATTATCACATGAATTGTCATGAAGAAGTGCAATCAATATGTGAGATGTTATTTAATAATTAATTAAGGACAAAGTAGTTGGTTCTCTGCCACCAAATATAAAAAATATTTTATAATAATGAAATTTTTTTAGTTACAATAATTTCAATGAATTTTTTATATTATTTATGTTTCCTTTAATATATCTTTTGAAATTTATTATGAAATTATTAGAGAAGGGAATGTTATTTTTTGGGAAAAATTGTTCATTCTGAGACAAATGATTATTTTAAAAAGGAAAATATTTTTAAGTATTCATGAATTAAATGTTTAGTTCATTATATTTATATAATTTAAAATAATTTATATGGTCATCCAACCCTTTAAAATTTAAATTGTTATAAAGATAATCATTGAAAATGATGAGTTCAAGAAAAACATTTTAAATATGAGTCATTATAAGAAAAAATATATTTTAAATGTTTTATAATTTAGGAAAACGGTTCTAAATATATGATTCCACTTTGTAAAATGGAGGTTGGTTATGAAATAGTAATAAACTAATTATCTAAACCCATAATCATGGAAATATTTTCAAATTTAAGAGAATGAATTATTAACCTAAAACACAAGATAATGTAATAATTATGGACATGTCCTTACTCTTGGTATCATAGAAATGGTTTGGAAAAACTTATAGGTAGGGATGTGATTTGATAATAAGTTATAAATAATATATAACAATAATGGTTAACATGTTATATATAACTATGGTATTTTGTTTAAGAAATGAATAACATTGAAAATATTATGGTTATTTATATCATTGTTTCTATCCCCCATAAAATGTGGCATATTTTGATTGATACACTCTCACTAACTATTTACTGTTTTTTTAAATGGTTGAATTTGGTAAGAACACAATTAATGATTTATCTAGAAGAAAATTCAGTGGTTTTCTGAATGAGAAAACAAAAAGAATAAAGTCCATTTTAATCATTATTGTGGTTATTCATAACCTTCTTATGAATTTAATTATTAAAAACAATAACAGATGGTAGATTAGTAACAAACAAAATAAGTGAAAATTTAAATCCCATGGATGTTTAAGTGATAAATATCACAAATTATAAAAGGTTCCAATGATATATTATTACATATTGTGGTATGAATACACCTTCTAAATGGTACAATGAATTTTAAAGATTTTTTATGTTAAAAAGTAGGTTTTAGGCAATAGTAGAGATTGAGATGTCATTATTAGAGGTTAAAATGTGTGTTATGTACACAATGATGGATTTATATGTGTATGGTTTATAACAGGTTTAATGACCTATACATATATTTTATTGTTTTATGTTATCATTAATAGTTTTTTAAGAAATATTTATATTAATATAACCCTTGTTTTTTATGTTTTTTAGTAAAAATTTATTTGATAAAAAAGACCTCTACATTTTTGGACATATAATTAAATGTGTTGATAACCTTAATTATTTATATGAGCATAAAAATTGGTGAAATTATGGGTTATTACAATTTGGGAACATGTATTATATATAACCATGGAATTAAAAAGTTTCCCATTGTATATGGGATTAATGTTTTTTTGAATAAGAATGCCATATTTTTTGAGATCATTATATGTTTAAGGTAAACATATTATTGTAAAATTTTATTCCATAATTAAGTGTTAAATTTTTGTTTCAATCATATTTTATTTTAATTCTTATTTATGTCGATAAAATTGATTAATGTAAATGATAATAATAACATGGGTAATATTTTATTAGTTCATATTTGTTTTGTGGATATGAATTTATGGATGACTAATGGTAATGGGAAATAAATGTTAAATTAATCTTAGAATAATGTGTGAAAAAATCCTCCTTATTATTGGGATTCATTAATATATTTGATTATATTGAATTAATTGATTATTAGTAATTTATAAACTGATATTAATTGAACATTAGTTCTTATTTATGATGTTTTAGTGATAAATATTTCATTTTATCATTTGGATATTTATTTATTTTTGGAAATAGTATTTATTTGAGCCAATGATTTTATTCTCAAATATATTTTAAAGACAATAATAATATCCAACCATCATTTTGACTATTTTATCTCCATTGTATTTTAATTTGATTTATTTATTTATAAAAATCATCATTAGTAGTAATCATTCAGATAAAAATAGTAGATTATAGTGGATACTGATTCAATTAGGAAATTATAATTATAAGTTACGTATATTTCCTTATTATCTATGTTTATACTTTATAATAATTCCTGAATTATTGAAATTATATCTTGAAAAAAGGATATTTCATTACATTCATTTTTTATGAATTGATGATATTTTTTACATCTTATTTGGTTTTGGTTATTTGGTAACTAACAATCTCTTGGTTGATCACATTATTAGGATAATTTATCTATATCATTCAACATCATTTTTAAAATAATTTTTTTTCTACATGTCCATAACTCCACATTCCACTAATTTACTCGTACATATAAACATAAAATTTGTTATTCAAGACGACCTTCGTATTTCACTTTCTTAATATTCAGAAGGATTTGTTTATTAGGACTTTTTGTTGTATGGGTTATAAAAAAGGGTATAATATATTTTTACACCATTGATCATTAAGAATCATTTCTAATGTTAATGAATAAATTAATTAAATCAGGATAATGTAAAATAAAATTTTATTAAAATAAAGATGATGTTTTGTGGCATAAAATATACTAAATACCATGATTAATCAAATATAAAAACATTATTTTTTAAGTCTGACCATTATAACCTAGATGTTGAGTTGGATGGAATAACTATAAATAAAAAATTTTTGAAATAAATATAATGGTACCAATTCATTCAGTTGGATTGATTAATTTTTTTTATCTATGAATTATATTTTTATTAAATTTATTTTATTCATTAAAATACATCATGTACAATAATGGTTTATATTTAATTTGAGAGAATATATTATACATATTTTATAAAACTTTTACACATTTTGTGTGATAAAAATGATCATATTTTTAGAAATTAACTATTTAATATTATCTTAGGGTGAATTTTCACAAAATTTTCTAATTTTTTTATTATAAAATATATTTAGAAATATTAATTTTAATTTAATTTGATAAATTATATTAGGTTATTTTTAATATTAATTTTTTTTATTTGTTATAAAATATAATTACATAATTTTTATTTAAAATAATAAATTAATATTATACTTCAATTTAGTATAAAACACTATATTTATATAAAGTAATTTTTTAAAACAAGATTGTTCTTAATCAAATTTTGTTGGATTAATTTTTTATTTAAATTTTCCTCTCATATGTTTTTAATGATGAAAAATATATTCATTATTTGGAATAATTTTTAATAAATTTCATGAATATTTATCTTTTACTAGTGGTTAAAATGAATATAAACCTTAGTAAATTTATATCACCTCTTTAAAATGTGAATTACGAATAAAGATTAATAATAATAAGAAATATCTTCAAATATAGTCATAACAATTGAAATAATTTTATTTTAATATTATAAATCATCTATAAATATCCAAATGTAAATGATATAAATTCTTTTCTTGTTGTCCATTAATTTGAAATAGATAATATTTATGAAAATTTTATGAAAATAATATTACATTCTTTCCTTTAATAACAACATTATATTTAACATTGGGTAACTAGAAGATATGTTCTATTATAAAAATTATTTTGATTAGAAATTTTTGTCTATATTATTTACATTTATTTTTAATATTTCATGAATGTATGTTTACAATTAATTCTTTATAATCACTTATACTGTAATTTTTTAACTATTGGATGAATATAATACAATTATTAATTAAATTAAAGTAATATAATTTTAATGAATTTCTGTGATCTAAGAAAATTAATAATAAAAATATCATTTTTGAGATGTATTAAAAAAATTTGTTTATTTTTATTTATTTATTTATTTTATTAAGCTAAATTAAATTTATATTTCTACAATCATTAATAAATATATTTTATTATAAATAAAATATAATTAAATGAATAAATGTTCCCAAAATATTATATAACAAAAAGTCAGTTGAACGTGGTATATTGGACCATAGTAAACCACCGAAGTCATTTAGGGCTTACAGACCGAATATCATCAAAACACATGATATGAAAATAAATGATTAAGTAATTAAATATATCATTATAAATTTAAAAATAAAATTATTAATTATAATAAAAATAATAATATGAAATTGAATTTTTAAGATAAGATTAATATTTTTAAGATATGTGATGTATGTGATGAGTGAGAATCGATGTAGGGGACATTCATTAAAAAAACCCTCTCTTAATGTCTAGTATGCCTTTGATAGGGAACTCTATAATGTTCCCAAAATGGGTTGGTTATATGGAATGTCCAACTCAATATTATAATTAAAACATGGTACTAGGCTGATGCCACTGAATATAAGAATTACAACATGTGATTTTGTTTAGGATACTCAATATAAGTTATATCATGAGAATGTGCATAGTCCACTTAGTATAATAATTATAACATAACTTAAAACACATGTCATAGAAACCACGACATAATGATAACATGTCATATAGCTCAATATTTAATTAATTAAATTACAATTTATCAATAAATTACACAGTTCATTTATTAATATCATCTTAAATCAAAACATGTTTACCATTTAAATAAAAAAACTATTTCCATAGTGACTATATATCAGGAAAACACCTATAACTACTGTCATACTACACACACCTTAATATATTATCTAGTATGTGTGTTTTTGTGTGTATATATATATTCATGGGTTCACTTACCCAATATATATCCATATGACTATTAAATTTCAATTAGATCTTAATTGATCTAATAAATAATGATGTTTATCTTTTACATAATTAATTGAAATGGTTTTTTTGGTGTTATAAAAAAAATTTATATACAGGGATAATTAATTTTTTTCCATGTTGTTAGATTTCAAAAACACTTTGATTTGTCTTGTGATTTATCAATTTTTTTAATAGAAACTACCAATATGAACAATGAAATATATTTTCACATGAAGAAACCTAGATCACATGATAGGATGACCTTGTTGTTTTCTATATCAGAGATCAAAAGAAACCACCACTTCTATAGAATTAGGATGGATGTAGTAGAAGACCAATGAGACGAGATATACTAGGTATAAGGCCCCAGCCTTAAACCTTACTTAATATTGAATTAAATGAGTAATTCACATTGAGGATCTTTTCAGGTTTAGAGTTTTAGTGAATTAGGACATAACTATTACATCTCAAGAGATTAAAAAGTAGTCTCTTCTACTAAATTTCCATAAAATAAAAAACTTTAAAAAAGAAACATGTCTAGTTTCATGTTTTAGGTAGCATGACTTTCCCTTGATCACATCCTTGACCCTATTCCACGCTAAGTCCTGTGAAAAACATTTCAAAAACTTGGGATGAGCATAAAAAATCAGTAAGGGATACACACAGAATAAAAACTGTTAGTTTATCAAAACAAAAAGTAAACCATGTATACTTTATCAAAGTAATACTTTTCACCTCTATGAAGTAGTAAAAACTCTTCCCTGAATAAAATATCATTACTTACCTTTTTGTAACAAAAGTATTACCATAAAACCCATATAAAGAACACATAACATATATAAAGGTAACTTGGGACAAAAACATACTTAAGTGGAATATCCATACGGTCGACTCCCACACATATCACTTAATGGAATAGCCATATGGCCAATTTCCATACATACTTAATGGAATAGCCACACGGCCGACTTCCATACCCAATGCATTGGAGGTTATAACGTAACCACCCGTCCTGGTATTCACGGCACCACTCGTCATATGGTTTATAACTTAACCACCCGTTAAAATGTCCAAGTACCAATAAAATCATAAAACATAAAACCCATATAAAGGAAAGATAACATTTCCACATTTCAATCACAATATATCATAAATATATTGACATAATATAATCCTTTAACAAAGCCATTTTCAATAGAAAAATACATAAAAGAGTATATGGTATTTATTTTATTTTAAAAACATTACGGCTTGTTGAGGAAGCCAAAGACCAAATAATACTCGCGGTGGCGGAAAAGGTTGTTGTCACCGCGTACGTAAAAAACATTCCTTTTTTGTCATTTAGTAAAACGCTTCATAGAAAAAGATTCATTTTGTATAAAAGTAAAAGTGAAAGGGGTTTATACACTGTATAAAATAAATTTGTGTATAAAATGAAATATGCCTCAATGAAAGGAGATTGAGACGAAGTCCCTTACCTCAGGTCCGACTTGACTCGATCGTTCTTTAACGTCCTGAATAATAAACTTGAGTTAATTTCTACTTGCTTAAGAAACTTTTTCAAGTTCATTATTCAATTTATATCACTTATTTCCATGTTATAAACATTATGTAACCATTTAAGTTAATAATGTTTGTTTTGTCAATATTTGGTTCTTAAGTCGAAAATGGACTTCTTACAACTACATGTTGTTCGTGTGGTCAAAGGTTCTTTATATCCAGAATGACATTCCTGATTTGGATATCATATATATCATATATATCCAGCATATAAATGTATTTATAATATTACATAATCATTTAGAGGTATGAAATGAAATGCACCGTTCATGGAGACGGTAAGCCGTACGTACGCATGAACGCTACTTTCATTTCTTTGTCATATTAATAGAATTAAAACTAAATGAGAGGTATGTATATTTTAATTCCAGAATTATATTCATCATTTATATGTATCATTCATTATATATATCCATTATATACATGTACTTTTAATAGTACATTACATTTTGGGATAAGAAATGAAATGCATCGTTCATGGAGACGGTAAGCCGTACGTACGCATGAATGCTACTTTCATTTCTATCTCATACTTTAATGGGAATAAAAAATAATGATATAGAGGTATATTATAATTCTAGTATAACATCATATATAATAACATTAAATCCATCCTTTATATGTCCCACATATGGCATTAACGAATCACATCACTTTGAGGGGGCGGTAGTCCGCACTTCCGAAAATGAAGATATCGCATATACCCATAATGGAAGCCATAATGGTAAGCCACAAATGATAAATACAGAAGCTTAAGTAAAACATAAACATATTATATATCATATATAAATATAGTGAAACCTTAATGGCCACCTTTGAAGGTGTTATATGAGTGTTGAACAATCATCGTTTCGTGAGGCAGAAATTCACCATCCACAGAAACAGTATGTTCTTTAACCATTAGATGTAGGTGTGTGAAAGTGTAGATAGAATACTTCTTATACCAACATCCTATTATATTGAAGATACTGGGGTTGTTACAAAAGAAATGAATAAAAAGAGTTTAGGGGGTTGGAGAAGCAAAATAAAACAAAAGGACTCAAGTGAAGACATTACCTTAAAATCGGGTAACTCCCTTTGGTTTGAGCTCAAAGACTTCCTTGGGAAGACTTCTTCCCAAATTGAGGATTCAAGGAGTAATAGAGGGATGTGGAGAGCCAAAATGGGCAGGGTTTGGCCGAGCCAATGGCTTGAGGAGTGTGTGAAATGAGGTAGAGTTGGGGGCCTTTTATAAGAGGAGAGGAGGGCACTTTTGGAAAGTAAAGAAATTTTACATTATTTGAAAATTTGACTCGGTTTTAAAAGGTCCCACATTAATATAATTCGTGGATAAGGTGATAAGGGTTCTAAATCCACCCATACAATAAGTTTTGGACATGTGTAGTTCATAGATTTTACATTATCTTTCCATTTTATTTAAATCGTCAAATAATGATGTCATCGCTGCATCATTATTATGTCATAAATAATATAATTTATATAATGTCTAAAAATTATAAAAAAATTACTATGATTTAGGAAATATTTTTATAATTCCAATGAATATTTATAATAAAAAATCTTATCTTTATAACCCCATGTAAAAATTGTTTTCGTAAAACATATGATGTTTGTGTAATTTTTACTTTTACATTAAATAAAAAGTTATTTATGTCATTTTTCCATCCAAAGTGGCTCCATGGGCTCCCCAAGTTGACCCATGTCTTGTCTTGGTCGGCCATGACACATCCAATGAGGGTAGGACATGTTTCATGCTCATCTCATATTATTAAAACATTATTTTTATCCTAAACTACACTAATTACCACTAATCGCGATTAAAAACTTAATAAGTTACTATTCACCAAAAAATTATTATTATCCCATTGAACCACATTTTAATTCTTAATGAAAACCATGTATGTCGGATTTTTGAAATTCATAACACAGAAGTGGTAAATTTTCTTTTAAACGAAAAATCAGTTTTTATAAGTACCACTTAGTGGTTTCACTATTCATCAAAAATTGAAGTTTTTCAGAAAAATCCCAAAAATTCACCCTAATCTATATTTGATATTCCGAATTCAAAAATGATGTATATTTTACAAAATTCAAAACATATAAGTCACATTAATTAATTTAATAATTAATTCTCGCTATCAGAGCAAATAGCGTGTTTTTATGAAACATTAAGTATCAAAAGATTAACACTAGTTTAAGTCTGATTTCAAAGTGAAATTAATTCCAACGACCACTGTTGGATTTAATGGTAAAAATATTTTTTTAATTTCACTTTAAAACCAATTCAAATGATAATCTAATTATATAAATGAATTAGATTAAAAAGAGGTTTTGAATTAAAATACAACATTTTACATTATTCATAAAAAAAAGAACTTTATCGGAAAGATACCAAAAATTTACACAAAGTAAAATTTTATTTCCCGATTCTAAAGAAGAGTTTTATTTGGTCCAAAAGAATGTATAAGAGTGATCAAAACTATATTTAATGACAGTTCTCCATCAAAAGGCGATAAGTGAACCTTTAGTGAAAATTAGGGTATAAAACCCTAAAATTGAATTCTTTCCGTATTTTAAGCCTTTGGATAAATGTAAAAACATTTAAAAAACATATATAATTATATTTTAGTTATTTCAATCCATTCCTGCCAGTACAATGGCTACATGTTAACTAACATTTAAAATAATATTATTTTATTACTTGTGTGCAACGTAAGTTTTCAAAGAAACTCATCGTTGCGTATCGAGTACGCTATCGAACGTAGAAACCCCTTTTAATTAAAATTAATATTTAATTTGTAAATATTAATAAATATGAAAATTCTTTATTCTTTAATTACCTGGGATGTTACATCCTTCCCCCCTTTTGGTAATTGCGTCCTCGCAATTTTATTCACTTATCAAAATAATTGGGGGTATTTATCCCTCATAGCATTTTCAGATTCCCACGTTGCCTCTTCAATCACATGGTTTTTCCACAAAACCTTTACCTGATGAATCACAAAGCACACAAAATCTCTTCCCAAATCTCAAAACACAATCACTATCAATGTTGAATTCAGGCAATTACCTTTCTGAACCATCTCTACCTTTTTCTGCAACTCACTGTCTCTCTTCTGTGCTTGCCTGATTCTGTCTGATAGAGAAGATCTCACTGATACCTGAAACAAAACAGAAGAATATCCTGCACCAACAACTTCTATGCCAAAGTTCATCAAATCCTTAACCAAAGGATCACGTTCCAAACGCAACATTGCTAATGAAACATTACTTTTTCGACTCAAAGCATCAGCCACTTTATTTTCTTTTCCCGGATGGTAATGAATTGTATAATCATAATCCTTGATTAATTCTAGCCAGCTCCTTTGTCTCATGTTCAATTCTTTATGAGTGAATATATACTTTAAACTTTTGTAATCAGTATATATTTCACACATTACTCCATACAAATGATGCCTCCAAATTTTTAAAGAAAAGACAACAGCAGCTAATTCCAAATCATGTGTTGGGTAATTTACCTCATGAGTTTTCAACTGTCATGAAGCATAAGCAATTACTTGATCATTCTGCATAAGGACACAGCCAAGTCCCTTCAACGAAGCATCACTGTATATAACAAACTCACCATTCCTGGAAGGAAGTGCCAAAACTGGAGCATTCACCAATCTTCTCTTTAACTCCTGAAAACAATCATCACATTCTTTTGTCCATATGAACTTAACACCCTTACGAGTTAGCTTAGTCATTGGACTAGATAACCGTGAAAAATTTTCAACAAACCTTCGGTAGTAACCTGCCAAACCAAGAAAACTACGGATATCGGTTACAATTTTGGTTCTTGGCCATTCTTCAACAACTTTTGTTTTAGTAGGATCAACAGTTATGCCATCTTTTGAAACAAAGTGACCCAGGAAAGAAATTTGTTGTAACCAAAACTCACATTTGCTGAATTTTCCATATAGTTACTTTTCTTTTAAGGTTTTCAAGATAACCCTTAAATGACTTTCATGCTCCTCTTTACTTTTAGAAAACACCAAAATATCTTCGATGAAAACAACCACAAACTTATCCAAGAACTCATGGAAAATTCTATTCATAAGGTCCATGAATATAGCAAGTGTATTGGTTAACCAAAAAGGAATAACTACAAATTCATAATGTCCATATCTAGTACGGAACACAGTTTTCGGAACGTCTGCTTCTTTTACATTCAACTGATGGTACCCTGACCTCAAGTCAATCTTCAAAAAATACTGAGCTCCCTGGAGCTGATCAAACAAATCATCGATATGAAGCCAAGGATACTTGTTCTTAACAGTAATATTATTCAAGTCTCTATAATCAATGAAAAGTCTCATTGATCCATCTTTCTTTTTAACAAACAAGATAGGAGAACCCCATGGTGATGTGCTAGGTCAAATGAATCCTTTATCTAATAACTCCTGCAATTGTTTCTTTAACTCTAAAAGTTCAACTTGAGCCATTCGATAAGGGGGTTTTGAAATTGGCTTAGAATCTGGAACTAAGTCAACAGTAAATTCATCTTCCCGATCATGAATAATACCAGGAAAATCATCAGAAAAAACATCAAGATACCCATTTACCACTGGCACATCATTAATCTGAACAGTTCCTTTATTTTCAACAATATGTGCAAGGTAACATTCATTTCCATCTTTTACTAGTTTCTCAACATCCTGATATTTTATCAAAATCAAGTGTTCATTCTTGTACACAAACTGAAAATCTTTCTAAAAAGAAACCATTTTAGCTCTGCAGTCAATCTTAGCATGATAAACAGAAAGCCAATCCATGCCCAAAATAACATCAAACTCTACTAGAGGAAAAACAATAAGGTTTGCTGGTAGATTATTTCCACACACAAGGATAGGAAGGTTCTTATAATTCCTTTTTGTCTCAACGTTCCCTCCGGGTGTTTTTACCATAAGTTTAGGATTCATATCTTAATATGGAATTTCCAATTTACTAGAAAACTTCTCTAAAATGAAAGAGTGTGTAGACCCTGAATCAAACAACACATTGGCATAATCTGAACAAACAAACAGTGTACCTGATACCACTTCATTCGATGGCGCAACATCTGCTGAAGTTGTTGCAAAGGATTTCACCACCCCTTTCTGCTTGTATTCTGGATGCATTACCCCAGTTGAGTTCTTCATTGGACACTCGTTTGCATAATGACCCATTTCATTACACTTAAAACATCTTACTGTTGGCTTTTCATTGCCTGCTTGATCATCTTCCTTACAGTTACGAGCAATATGACCAGACTTACCACACCGAAAGCACTTACCATAATTGTATAAACATTGTCCAGGATTCATTTTACCACACTTCTCATAGGATGGATATTTGGTTTTCTTACCTCCTTGCATCTTTGATGAATTCTTCCCCTTTGCCTGCCAACTATACCTCTTATTCTGTTGTTTGTCATAGAACACCCGATCATTGGAAAACTCCATTTCCACCTTCTCCGCACGCCGAACAAGTTTTGCATAAATTTTGAACTCACGAGAAGATAAAGTCTTTCGATACATTGGATTTAACCCTGAGTAAAAACGGTTTATTTTACTATCAAGATCTCATATGAAGTTTGGAGCATACCTTTCCAATCGAGTGAACATTGCTTCATAAGCTGCCACTGAATCATCCTCCTGCCTCAATTCTAGAAACTGTTTTTCCATCGTAAGACGAACCACCTTAGGAAAATATTTCTCAAGAAACATACCTTTGAATTCGTCTCAGTGAAGATCTTCAATCTCATCACTATCCCTGATATTTTTCACCATCAGCCACCACTGATCAGCTTCACCTTCAAAACGGTAAACAACAAGAGTAACCTTTTGATGTTCTGAACACCCCATTGCATCAAATATTTTCTCCAGTGCTTTAATCCACCATTCAGCTTGCACAGGGTCAGATGATCCTCTGAATGATGGGGGATGTTGCCTCATGAAATGTTCCACCACTGACATGTTCCTCTGCGGTTGATCTGGCTGATCTCGTGCATGGATACCACCACCATTTATAGCCTGAGTCAACTGTGCCATCACTGCAACAAACTGTTCAGTTCCGATTCCGACCATATCAGGTTGCTGATTTGGAAGGTTGTCTTCCTCCTGATGTCGTCCCAACATAGCTGCTTTGTTTCCTCTGTGGAAAACCATTCTGAACACAGAAATATCTTAGGCGAAGCAACGTGGTAATCCGTAAATTCTATATCATTTCAATCATATTATAATTTAACACTTTTCTAACTCCTAAAGTTGTCTAAACCGACCTCTGATACCAACTATAAGGCCCCATCCTTAAAACTTACTTAATAATGAATTAAATGAGTAATTCACATTAAGGATCTTTTTAGGTTTAGTGTTTTAGAGAATTAGGACATAACTATTACATCTCAAAAGATTAAAAAGTAGTCTCTTCTACTAAATTTCCATAAAATAAAAAACTCTTAAAAAGAAACATGTCTAGTTTCATGTTTTAGGTATCATGACTTTCCCTTGATCCCATCCTTGACCCTATTCCATGCTATGTCCTGTGAAAAAAATTTCAAAAACTTGGAATGAGCATAAAAACTCAGTAAGGGATACACAAAGAATAAAAACTGTTAGTTTATCAAAACAAAAAGTAAACCATGTATACTTTATCAAAGTAATACTTTTCACCTTTATGAAGTAGTAAAAACTCTACCCTGAATAAAATATCATTACTTACCTTTTTGTAACCAAAGGATTACCATAAAACCCATATAAAGAACACATAACATATATAAAGGTAACTTGGGACATAAACATACTTAAGTGGAATAACCATACAGTCGACTCCCACACATATCACTTAATGGAATAGCCATACAGCCAATTTCCCTACATACTTAATGGAATAGCCATACGGCCGACTTCCATACCCAATGCATTGGAGGTTATAACGTAACCACCCGTCCTGGTATTCACGGCACCACCCGTCATATGGTTTATAACGTAACCACCCATTAAAATGTCCATGTACCAATAAAATCATAAAACATAAAACCAATATAAAGGAAAGATAACATTTCCACATTTCAATCACAATATATCATAAATATATTGACATAATAGAATCCTTTATCAAAACCATTTTCAATACCAAAATACATAAAAGAGTATATGGTATTTATTTTATTTTAAAAACATTACGACTTTTTGAGGAAGCCAAAGAGAAAATAATACTCGCGGTGGCGGAAAAGGTCATTGTCACCGCGTACGTAAAAAAACATTACTTTTTGTCATTTAGTAAAACGCTTCGTAGAAAAAGATTCCTTTTGTATAAAAGTAAAAGTCAAAGGGGTTTATACACAGTATAAAATAAAGTTGTGTATAAAATGAAATATGCCTCAATGAAAGGAGATTGAGACGAAGTCCCTTACCTCAGGTCCGACTTGACACGATCGTTCTTTAACGTCCTGAATAATAAACTTGAGTTAATTTCTACTTGATTAAGAACCTTTTTGAAGTTAATTATTCCTGTTATATCACTTATTTCCATGTTATAAACATTATGCAACCATTTATGTTAATAATGTTTGTTTTGTCAATATTTGGTTCTTAAGTCGAAAATGGACTTCTTACAACTACATGTTGTTCGTGTGGTCAAAGATTCATTATATACAGAATGAAATTCCTGATTTTGATATCATATATATCATATATATCCATAATATACATGTATTTATAATATTACATAATCATTTAGTGGTAAGAAATGAAATGCACCGTTCATGGAGACGGTAAGCCGTACGTACGCATGAATGCTACTTTCATTTCTTTGTCATATTAATGGAATTAAAACTAAATGAGAGGTATGTATATTTTAATTCCAGAATTATATTAATCATTTAGATGTATCATTCATTATATATATTCATTATATACATGTACTTTTAATAGTACATTACATTTGGGGATAAGAAATGAAATGCACCATTCATGGAGACGGTAAGCCGTACGTACGCATGAACGCTACTTTCATTTCTATCTCATACATTAATGGGAATAAATAATAATGATATAGAGGTATATTATAATTCCAGTATAACATCATATATAATAACATTAAATCCATCCTTTATACGTCCCACGTATGGAATTAACGAATCACATCACTTTGAGGGGGCAGTAGTCCGCACTTCCGAAAATGAAGATATCGCATATACCCATAATGGAAGCCATAAAGGTAAGCCACAAATGAAAAATACAGAAGCTTAAGTAAAACATAAACATATTATATATCATATATAAATATAGTTACACCTTAATGGCCACCTTTGAATGTGTTATATGAGTGTTGAACAATCATCGTTTCGTGAGGCAGAAATTCGCCATCCACGGAAACAGTATGTTCTTTAACCATTAGATGTAGGTGTGTGAACGTGTAGCTCGAATACTTCTTATAAAAATATCCTAGTATATTTATGATACTGTAGTTTTTACAAAAGAAATGAATAAAAAGAGTTTAGGGGGTTGGAGAAGCAAAATAAAACAAAAGGACTCAAGTGAAGACATTACCTTAAAATGGGGTAACTCCCTTTGGATTGAGCTAAAAGGCTTCCTTGGGAAGACTTCCTCCCAAAGTTAGGCTTCAAGGTGTAAGAGAGGTATGTGGAGAGCCAAAATGGGCCGGGTTTGGCCGAGCCAAAGGCTTGAGGAGTGTGTGAAATGAGGTAGAGGTGGGGGCCTTTTATAAGAGGAGAGGAGGGGAACTTTTGGAAAGTAAAAAAATATTACTTTATTTGAAAATGTGTTTCGGTTTTAAAAGGTCCCACATTGAAATAATTCGTGTATAAGGTGGTAAGGGTTATAAATACACCCATCCAATAATTTTTGGACATGTGTAGTTCAGATATTTTACATTATCTTTCCATTTTATTTGAATCGTCAAATAATGATGTCATCGCTGCATCATTATTATGTCATAAATAATTTAATTTATTTAATGTCTAAAAATTATAAAAAAATTACTATGATGTAGGAATTCTTGTTATCTTTCCAATTAATATTTATAATAAAAAATCTTATCTTTATAACCCAAATTAAAAATTGTTTTCGTAAAACATATGATGTTTGTGTAATTTTTACTTTTACATTAAATAAAAAGTTATTTATGTCATTTCCCAACCAAATTGGCTCCATGGGGTCCCCATGTTGACCCATGGCTTTTCTTGGTCGGAAATGACACATCCAATGAGGGTAGGACATGTGTCAAGCTCATCTCATATTATTAAAACATTATTTTTACCCTAAACTACACTAATTACCACTAATCGCGATTAAAAACTTAATAAGTTACTATTCACCAAAAAATTATTATTATCCTATTGAACCACATTTTACTTATTAATTACAACCATGTATGTCGTATTTTTTAAATTCATAACACAGAAGTTGTAAAATTTCATTTAAACAAAAAATCAGTTTTTATAAGTACCACTTAGTGGTTTCACTATTCATCAAAAATTGAAGTTTTTTCAGAAAAATCCCAAAAATTCACCCTAAGCTATATTTGATATTCCGAATTCAAAAATGATGTCTATTTTAAAAAATTAAAAACATATAAGTCACATTAATTAATTTAATAATTAATTCCCGCTGTCAGAGCAAATAGCGTGTTTTTATGAAACATTAAGTATCAAAAGATTGACACTTGTTTAAGTCTGATTTCAAAGTGAAATTAATTCCAACGACCACTGTTGGATTTAATGGTAAAAATATTTTCTAATTTCACATTAAAACCAATTCCAATGATAATCTAATTATATAAATGAATTATATTAAAAAGTGGTTTTGAATTAAAATACAACATTTTACAATATTCATAAAAAAGAACTTTATCAGAAAGATACCAAAAATTTACACAAAGTAAAATTTTATGTCCCGATTCTAAAGAAGAGTTTTATTTGGTCCAAAAGAATGTATAAGAGTGATCAAAACTATATTTAATGACAGTTCTCCATCGAAAGGTGATAAGTGATCCTTTAGTGAAATTTAGGGTATAAAAGCCTAAAATTGAATTCATTCGGTATTTTAAGCCTTTGGATAAATGTAAAAACATTTAAAAAACATATATAATCATATTTTAGTTATTTCTATCCATTCCTGCCAGTACAACGGCTACATGTTAACTAACATTTAAAATAATATTATTTTATTACTTGTGTGCAACGTAAGTTTTCAAAGAAACTCATCGTTGCGTATCGAGTACGCTATCGAATGTAGAAACCACTTTTAATTAAAATTAATATTTAATTTTTAAATATTAATAAATATGAAAATTCGTTATTCTTTAATTACCTGGGATGTTACATCAGGTTTGAAATAGAAAAATAAAATTTCTAGAGTTTATTAAGCTTCCTCAAAATCAACAACAATCTCCTAGGTCTAAATAGAAGGGTTGTAAAAAATGGTGAAATGATATAAAGTTATACAAAACTTCTCAAAATAGATGCTCATGATAACTACATGATATTTAATATATTTAAACATTGTGTATTTATTAAAAATTGGATGCACTAAAAAACTGTCCTACATAAGAGAATATTAATCACAGTCAAAATTTACATCACATGAATGAGGTTCATGAGGTCTAACAATTTCATGTCAGGAACTAGTTCATGAACATTATCATGATATTGTTTTATTTTGTTTAACATATACATTGTAGTTATTTTCTTGGAAAATGTTTTCATCCCAACTTATTTGGATCTTCTCAAACCCCTACTCTATCTATCCAAACTCACAAAAAACCATCATAATCTTGTCTAACATGTTTATACATTGATTTCATTAATTATAATAAACAGAAACTCATAAATTTTTTTTTCTTTCCCCCATAAAAAGGATCTATATCTCAATACATTACTCAACCATCATGTTTTAGTGAAAATTAAAACTCTAATAAAATATGTTTAATGAAAGACATAAAGAGGGACATACCAAGAAAATTATGGGTTCGGACAACCTCATGACTATATAATTTCTCATTCCTAAGATGCACTAAGAATCATTCTGGGGCCTCATAAGAAATGTAAGTCCTCTATTCATACAAATATTACTCATTCTCCTATTTCTACGCCTGAACACACACATGATGAAACTTCACTCGATCCATAGGTCTACTCCTACCTTGAAGATACATCTCACATAGTCAAAAATTATGTCTTCGATTATCGTCAAAGGATGCATCATCATAAATCTCTATCTACTCATAGTCTATCATTTTAGATGGTTAATGATAATATATCTGAATCTATTATAGTTTTAACAATTCATGTGTGGAATTATAGCACTACATAAGGGCTAATTGATATGCCAATGGACTGACTATATCCATTGTATCATAGAGCTGGAAAAACCTTAATGCTAGATTAGTCTATATCCTGATATTGAATTGTCACTAAATTATAAGCACCCAATAGAAAAAATATATTACCTTGAATAAACTCTAGAGTTCAGCTCTTATGAATGGTATCTTATTACTTCTTCATCTATGTGATCATTGACCACCACCTAATCAACCTAACCAACATAGACTTCACATTCATGAGACTATTTTGAACATGTGTTGGCTTAGCTGCCACTAACCAGAAAAGAGGATAATGTAATTAACATCCATAAAAATTTTCAAAAGAATAGTTTTTATCGATTCCTAGAATCTGTTGTTATATTCAAACTCCTTAGGTTCCATATACTACTCCCATGAAAACTTACAACAAAAACTCTGGCATATAGCATGTCCCCAAGAACATGAATAGTATTCTATAACATGCCATTAGTCTATAGATGATAGGTATTTCTAAAAATATCCTATTATTCTAAACCCTTATAAATACAATTCCATAATTTTAAATTAAAATGATGATGTATTTTGAAAACATAATTCTCAGAACACAATGAAACTGATCTATATCACAGAAATACAATCTATATAAATCTCCCTCAATGATGGTATCCCTAATAGTTAAAAATTAATATACCTTCATCATTTAATCAATTTTCACCCATAATACATCATTCATATGTGTATTCTTGTGTAATCATATAAAAACCTCATTGTGAAATCATCCCATTTCCACTCATAAATATGTAGAGGCTATATTAGCCGAGCAGGTCTTTGATGCTTGGATTTTACCTGCTGGTAGGTGAAACATATTTATTCAAATGATTATAAATAGTTCATCATTCTTATCCCATGGTTCTATCTTGAGATATAATTATATATCTTGTTCAATCCAAGATGTACCACCCATCTAGAAGCATGAAATTTCATGATCAGACCCACACACAATCACATAAGAACCTAAACTCGGCACCAAAAAATAAGATAATTATTTCATCCAAGACAACATCCTAATGGTGGCTCCCAGTCATATGTGTATTATCCCAGAAATAATCCCTCAAAATAAATAATATTTTACATTTTCTTTATTTGTAAATGAATTGGTATGATAGATGATGAATTCCTTGCAACACATCCTTGGGTCTCTTGAATATCTAAAATCATTTCTTTAGAAAAGGACTATCATCCACCACTCATCGCATGAATCTAACACAACCTCTATATATTTAATTTTTCTCAAGGGGTTGAATTTCATTCTTTAATTTCACTGTATAATCCAACTCAATGTCGAAATACAATAGATACTCGACCCACCTACTCAACAAAAGATTTAGTCCCATGTGAAAAAAATGTATATGAGTTTCATTTGGTCCACGTATTCCACAAATCTCTCAAAAAATTAATTTTTCCTAAAATATAGTAGGTCATGTAACACATTGGATAAATACATATCATCAGTAGTGTAAATTTTCCCATCTGGTGAAAGCTATCTAAACCATAAGTTACCAGTTGGTCCTCCTGATTTAAAAAAATATGAGTACAACTCTAGATGCATCACAAAATATAGATATGGTTTTTAAGGAATAGTTATTGTGTGGATAAGTATTGTAGTCATCTTGATGTCTATCACCTTAAAATATCATTCGCATGTATCTAAAAAAATCACCCATTTCATGGTTGTCCCTGACATCAATGTATCCAAATAGGAGATGTCCTGGATAATGTGATGGTAATGACATACTAAACCCTAAAATATATGAACGAGGAAGACTTTATTTAGCTTCTCCCAAGTCACAATGTCGACAAAAATTTATTTTTCCATTGAATCTCTGTCATATGAGAAGAAATATCCCATGCAGTTCACTTTATCAATAAAAAAACATCATTTTCTCAGTGTGTTGTAAAGATAATTCTCTCTCAATGTAAAAAAAAGATGATGTTATCATGTTGGAAAGTATATTCTTCTAATAGTGAAAAATATAATATATTTTTAACAAAAATCGACATTGAACATGACCCATAAATGATGACAGATCAAATTCATCTAGATTATGAATATTTAAGATGCATTTTCTGATCATAAAAACATCACTATGAACTCATAAAATCCATACATGATCCAAATTTTTTTTGGGATATGTATGAGGGTATCTCCATAATTAATTAGTATCAAAATCACTATATTATTATCTATAAGATCTTATAACCTATCAGTAGATAATAGATATCAAAAATGTGTAGAAGGAGATACAATTATTGACCATTATCTGGTCTAATCATTGATACTCCACACATAAATGAAATGTCTTATAATTATTCCTGGAAAACGTATTGGGGAACCCCATAGATAGGTACTAAGCTATTTGAAACCTTTATCTTAATCATATTCCAACTAGATATTCAACTCCATATGTTATACTAATTTCATCCTATAAGGAGAAATAGAAACATGCCATACTCCATCCACCAACTTCATTGTGTATTCAACCTCTCACATGGGTGTTAAGCCATATAACTCACTAGAATAAAACATCATGATAATGGTTTACCACAATAATAATGGTTTCATACTATATTCCTACATCAGATAAAAAAAATTCTGTTATTTGAGTAGTGAGATAATCATATACACCATATATTGGACCAATATGATTACCTATAATTTTCCACTAACCATTGTAAGAATATCCTCACAATTCTAGAGATAAGAAGGTAACACTCCACCAGTAACAATGGATATGATCCTAGTTTTGAAATATCCTATCCATAACCATAATCAAATCAAAACCTATCATTTCAAGCCCAAAAGGCTCCCAAATCAAATAAAAATAGTCAATATCTATAGAAAATTACTTAAAAACATTTTCTATTCCATGGCCGCACTTTGAATAGTGTGTCGATGGTCAAAATAGATTCCATGATTTTCACATCCAATCCGATTTTTTTTCACAAAAAGATGATAAAAATGAATCAGCTACCCATGTATAAGAAAACAATAAAGGGTATATGATATAAAAAACATACCTATGATGGTACAAGTCTACGTATATAAAATATTCATAGTAGTCTATGTAATGAAAATCCGACTAGACCCTCTGCCCTGGGCTACCATCAATCTCCCTTATGATAATCCATATATCACAAATTTTCAATCCTACTCAAGCATACCATGTACACTACATCAACTAGAATTCCATGTGGAACTCTAGATACCAATCTACTAAGGTGAAATTGAGTCAATCTCAAACTATAGTTACATTATTAATCTAATTACATTGTCCATCTACTATACTCCCCCTATAAAAACTATACATGTGGAATAACATGTGGAAATATAGACACTCAACAGTAGGGTATAGATACTAGACCCACAAGGGACCAACATGAAACATACAAAGCACTAAAATGGAACACGATCTTAATATGAATACTCAAAAAGCTTACTTATTTTCCTATTGTTTCCTTTTTGAAAACATTCATAACACCGATTCATTCCCCCATAATTTGAGCTCTTAGTTCCCCCTACTAAAAAAATATATATTTTCTATTCATTGGTCCCCTCTCATGTTCTATTCAAGGATAAATTTCAGATTAATAAAATCTAAAAATATATGCAATGAAATATATTCATCTATGAACTGATATCATATCAAATACCCACCAGAAAATACTTCACCTATGAGATCTCATCATCTTACAAATATGGTTCTATTCACTACAGGTCGTTGATACATTCAATTTAGAATGTCATTAACATTCCTTCATTTTTAGATGAATATAATTGTGAAACATTTCAACCGCCAATGTCTCTAAATAGTAGTGGACAATTAACACATCCTCTTTGAAATTTTATGATAAATCATCATACATCCCATTTTTCTCTATAATTTCCTACCAATACATGGAATGTCACTAGAGCATATAAACATCAATCTTGAACCTCTAATAAATAGTTATCAAATAGTGTATAAAGAATGACCAGTCTTGTTCAATCTATAAATCGTATTCTTATAGGCCTCTCTCTTTGCTAAACATAGGAGGTTGATTTAACATACACTAACACAAATGATCAGACATCTAAGGAACAATGTGAATATTGTTCCTTTCTTGGGATCCCATGACACTCAAGAAGCTGTCGCGATGCATAACCTCTGCATATTCCTCTAGAGCTACATGAATCTCTAGTCCAGCTACATTAGGAATTCTTCTACTACCACTCTCCATACATGTAAATTGAAGATTGGGAGGAGTAATTTTTCTTAGAAATATAAACACCATAATTTGAATAGTAGATAAAAAACAAGTTCCACCTCAATTGGTGAACATAATAGTGAACCACATCTCCTTGTCTCTCAATATATGGCTTAAATATGTTTTAGAATGAAATAAAATTTATTTTTATATCATTTATCAGATTTAACAGATATAAAAATATATAGAATTTAGAACCATATATATATATAACATTTAATAAATGTGTCCCTATCCCGAACACTGTGTCTAAATTAGTATCTCATTGAGCCAAACGTAGGGATTTCATACTCAAATCACTCCATATTGAGGATGAAGTATAAATATCATGAAAAAATATCATCACAAAACATGTGAATCTTCCAAGGTGAAATTGCGTCAAATGTAACTATAAAACATCATTTACAATAATCTCATCCTTGGGAATTCATATTTTACCCCATACATTGGTTCGGTACTCCCATGAATAAGTTCATTAACTTATGTAGACACATCATATTATCCTTTATACATTTTATAGATTGTTAAGAAATATAAAATAAAAACCTCTTCTCATACCACTTTGTACCATCCTTTCATCTTGAACACTCTCATGCGGCCCAAACAGGTTGGTTATGTGATATCAAGTGAGCCTTCCTGTATGTGAGAGGATTCCAACTACTAGTGTGGTTCTGATTTATATAGTGGGGATAATATTACACTAGCATAGTGTTACGTCACAATGTTATAATCAACTCATAATTATATCCGAGTAAAAAATAATAGCAGAAATAATGTATAATACAACTTGAATGTAAAGGAGAATCCATAAAACCAATAATAATGAATCACGTAATGATTGGATGAATGTATATAAATGTAATGATTTAATTAATAAAAATAAAATCATAATCTAATAAAAAATAAACTCAAAATTAATTTTTCCTGAACCCCATGTCATTCTCGGCATAATATTAAATCCAAACAATAATATTAATAATAAATAAAGACCATTTCCCCAATCTAAAACAACATCCATGTAATCTTATTGGGTATCAGATTGATTCCCTAATAGGATGTGAGTAAAAATGAGTATGTCGGTGAAACTATTAGTAAAAAAATATTACGAAAAAAGGTCATAATGTAACGTGAGAACTAGTATATTAATTAATCACTTTTCAAAATAATATAATTAACCTACTTCATCAACATGATATAATATCTCTGAGTGTATAGCATAAAACGTGCTGACCAAAAACCATTAGACATTGGAATTAAATAAATATGGTTCTAGGACTCTATATAAGCATTATCTCATCGTACTGTGAAGAGACCACTTAATACAATCATTAAATCATGGGACGAGGTAGAGCCCTCTCAATATAAGCATTACAACAAGGGACTCGGTAGATTCCCTTCAATATAATAATTTCATCATGGGAATCTCCAAATCATACTCAATATAATAATTATACGATGGTATTGAGCATAGATCCAATGATATTATCACTACAGCATGGGACTAGGTAGAGGCCCCTTAATAGAAGCAATAAAACATTGGATTAAGAAGATCCTGGTTAATATAAGAATTACAACATAGGATTGGGAAGATCCCACTCAATATAATACATACTACATGAATCACAATACATTCTATATAAACTAGGATATCACAATATCACATCATATGGCTCATTGTATTACTCCTTAAATCACCCTTTATATTATATTTATTGAATTCAAGTATACATTTGGTCTTAAAACAATACATGAAATGTTTTTGAATACGTAAACTCATTTCAATGGAAAATATCTTAAATTGGAAAACCTATAAATAATTTCATACAAAAGAAACCATAACCCATTTTTGGAGTTATATGTAAATATATCTAGCAAGGTTTACACACAAAATAGGAATCCATAATTTGTGTTACAATCATTTAGATCCAAACAGATAAATGAAATAACCAAATTTATCATTTATTTAGTTAAATCATATTTTATCTTGTCAAAAAAAGAATGTTTCACAAACTTGATTAATTATATAGATCATAGAGTTAATCTTTCGACCCCCATCATTTTATTTGGGGATATAGAAACACATCCAAATGGAACATCCAATTAGAAAATATGTGTAGAATTTAATAAAGAAAAAACCTTATTTATATAAGAAAAAGATCTACATGAGACGAGATCAAAATAAAACATTTATTATATAGAAGAATAAGAATGTGTAAGAATACTAATGGAAGGATACCAACTAGGTATAGAAAAACACAATTCAAAATATAGGGGTGATGAAATTTCTTCCAAATCATTAAATTCCACATAGAGATTATTTTGGGGGTTGTTCAAAAATGTGGAAAGAGAAATACGAAAACAATGATACATAAATCATCTACCCATGACAATTTAATAGCATGTAATCTATTAACACACTATGTATTTATTCATAAGTAAATATACCCAAATACCTATCACCTTAGGTAATGATTTACCGTGATTTAAATTTACATGATGTGACTTAGGTTCAGGATGTGTAATAACATCAAAACATGAACCAGTTCAAGAACTATATTTGGAAAAATTTACATTTGATGTAATGTATACAACGAGTGTAATTGTCCATGGAATAGTTTTTATCCCCATTTTTTTGAACGTTTCTGAACTGCCTCTTATTCCTTTCAAACTCATGAAAAATCATCAAAACCCCTCTAAAAATTATTATACTCAGAATCCAATAACTCAAATAAACATAAAAAACATAACATTAGGAAATTTTCTTGATGAAAGGCTCTCAGTCTTCGAATAGTAGTTATACACTATGGTTTAATGACAAAGGAATACCGAACATATGTTTTTAATAAAAATATTAAAGATGGAAATTCCTAGAAAAAGGCCATATCTTACAAAATGTTATCCTCAAGACACATTTTTCCGTGTCATGATTTTCAAGATTATTTCATTATTGTATTTATATAGACATTAAATAATTATTAATATATTTCTAATTTCTATATTTACAATATTTAAAAGGTTTTCAAATATAATATTATTACTTTTTTATATAGAAAATTTTAACTATATTAAAATATGAAAGATGGAATGTTCTATTTTAACACATCTAAAAATATTGACAATTATACTAATGATACATTTACTTTTTAAACCTATATCCTTTGTATGATTCTATGTTTTATTCACAGAAAACCCTACTATTTTTTTTGAAAAAACATGTTTATAATTGAATCTATATAATAATATCGGTATTATTTTCATATTATTGAAATGAATAATTTTAAAACTTCTAGATTATATGTGTTATGATAATATTATGTTTCTTGGGTATTATTAATGATGATAGTTGATTCGATAATAATCCAAGGGTCGGTGGTTCCGTGACATCTCTCTATTTAATTGGGTATGAGTTGAGTTTTGAAGCCGGCTATGAGGCTTATTCTAGGTATATCCATGATAATTACAAAAAGTTAACTATATTGGATAATACAGGTCACATAATGAGGGTCATTCTGTGTTAACCATGAAGGTTAGTCTATTAATAAATATGATTTAATTTCCCTAAGTATGTGGTATATGAAAACAATTTTCCAAGTTACATACATTATTTACCTATTATTTGAATGGTCTCATAATGAAAATATAATTATTTAAAAATGTATGGTAATGAAGGAATTCATAATGGAAAGTATATAGAACATCTTAATGGTTCAAGTTCTAAATTTTTTAAAAAGTTATTTTTGAGATTATGTGATCACATAGAAACAATTATGAGTTAAATTATTCCATTTAAACATTTTTTAAATTTTATATGAAAATATCTATCAAATAAAAGAAATATATTGGGTAGAATATTTTTTGGGATGAAATTATAATTTCTAAAGCCCAATATTTTATAATTATTGATGGTCTAATAGATTCATTCATTATTTTTATATCCCTTATTATTATTTTTTTAATCATACCATATTTTGTAAAAGTTTTACAATATTTTTTAAGGATTATCTATGGCCAGAATTAGTTTAAGATAATTATAATGAAGATGTGTCCTGAAAGAAAACATTTTTGTTTTCTAATGTTGTATATTTTGTGAAAAATCAATATTGAATAGAAGTGTAAAAAGTATAACAATTGGGTTTTGTAATGACCCAAATATTTTAAATGATAATTTTTTCACTAAAATAATATTTTATATTATTATACACGAATAATATATCTTATTAATAACAAAGTATGTATATTTTAATGTTACCATCAAGTTTTAAAATTTATATTATCATTTTTCAATATGAATATTGGTCAATATAATAGTTTGAAACTATACACTAAACATTATTATTATTCTTTATGTATAAAAATTATAATGTAAAATTATTATAGATGGAAGAGTCGATGGTCTCATCTAGTAGAGTTGTTCCTCAATAATCCCATTTGTCAGAGCATGACATAGAGGTGACATATTTGGGCATTAATCTTGACCAAGACCAAGTCAAGCATCAACATGTTTGGATTGAACGAAATCACCTATGTGAGATGTTCATGTTAGGGGAGAATACCACTAGGTAGATGTTTCTTGAGCCTCCCGAAGAATCTATAGCAATAAAAAACCTTACCATTTGGTTTTATGCGGGTGTCATAAGAGGCTATGTATCAATGCCTTATTCACTTAATGTTCATTCCTTTTGTTGAAATAATATTTTCATTTCATCATTTCTATTTTAAGAATAGATTTTTCTAAATAAATTTGATGTTTAATTAAGTCATTTGATAAATTGATTTTATTGGTCAAAATACTAATTTTCATATATTTATCAAAAAAAGTGATTTATGAGGGTGAAATAAACATCATTTTTGAATTTCAAATGGTAAAATTAACCTAGTGTAATTTTATATTAAACTTATAAAAAGATTTCTTTTTTAGATGAATACTGAAAAATATTTTCCCTTTTAAATGATTATTTAACTCTTAATAGTTTATTGGGTGAAATTATTTTTGAAAAAAAATACATATATGGTTGCGATTAAGAAGATATTTGGAGTATGATAAGATCAATGAAATTTTTTAATGAATAGTAACTTGATCCTTTGGAATAGAAATGCAATCCTTATAAATATTAATTTTACCAATGGAATAATAAACTCCCATATGGATCTAAAAATATATTTTAGGAATCTTAAATTATAATGTGATAAGATTATATTATATTATAAGGGAATAAATGTTTTAGAAATTATTTTTTAAGTATTAGTATTTTGATAATATATAAATTACTATTTACTAATTTATAATTAAAATGTAACTAGATTTTTATAAATGGGGTTCATTTTTTAATTCTAAATTTAGATAATTGTAAGGGTATTTTTTGGGATTTTTTTGAAATATTTGAATTTTTGGGGAATAGTAAAAATATAGTTTTGAGTTTTCCTTTTATTTAATGAAGTCATTAGAGATTTATTAATGATTTATTAATTCAGTTCGACTCATAAGTATTGAAATATTACAATTGGTATCCCATGTGTCCAATACTATTGAAAAATACCATTGGAATTCCACTGTTTTTCCAAAACCACTATTTAGGTGTCCTCATAAATTAATAAAAACACCATCACTTTGATTATAATTAACCAAAACTTTCCCACTTATATTTCATTCACAATAAAATATACTCAATAATTTGACATTTTTACCTAATAAGGAGCCCTCCCAATGTGTCATCAAGCACACAATATCTAGATCATTGAGTATTAGGAGTAACTCTTCAATGTTAGAGAAATATCAACTTCCCTTTTATTTTCAATTTCCCTTTAAGGTGGTACACCATTTTAATTTCCATATCATTTTGTTCTAAAAATGTTTTCTATCGATTAAATGTATTATGATTAATGTATTAATGTTAAACAATTTTTTCTGCTTTTAAATGGTTTTCTAAAAACATGTTTCGTACATTTATGTTGGCAAATTTTCATCTCAAAATTTCTCTCTTTTTATCATGAAAGTATTTTATATTATTATGGGAATTATTATACATTTTTATTTTCCAGGGGTATTCACATATTTGTAAAAATTATCTATTTTAATTATGGTATTAACGTACACAAATCTATCCTTTCTTTTCCATGGGTTTAAAATGAAAAAATAATCTTGTTTTTAAGCACTTTCTAAAACACCATGATTTTGAAATGAAACTAGTTTATTTTATTATCCACAGGTTTTTTTTAGAATAATTTTTCAGTTATATGTGCATGAAATAAATTAATTGAGAAAAAGGGTCTGTCTTGATATCTCTCAAATTCATTGGGTAGATAATTTAATATCTATAAGTGATAAGTTTTACGATACCTTGGTGAATAACCATAGAAATTTTTATGACACATAATTGACAAATAATAGAGATATGATTATGAGAGAATAAATTAAATTTTGTATCCACATTTCAATTTTATGATTTTTTTTCATTTAATTATGATTTTCTTTAATTTCTATTTTTCGTTCTATATTGATATTCTTCATGTTCATATAATATCACGTATAAACGGTTTCACTTGATTTTTCATACTCGTCCATCTTCTCCCACATTCCTTTGATGTAAGTCTCTAGGTATTGATATGTAATTAATGTGCATAAAATGTAATTTGAATTTGAATTTCTAGTGGAATAAAATAATGTGTTTATGTTTCAGGATTATTGTACCTTTTTTATAAGACACTAAACATTAAAAGTTCCTCTGTTTGTAAAATCACGTATAAGGTTATGTAATTATAAATAAAGATTCCATAGTTGGTATCAATAAAATATTTAGTTATTTGAGGAAAGACTTTATTTAAAAACTATAGGACGAACCCCAAATAAATTTTAAATATAGTAAAACATTTTAGTTATTTTGGTGAAATATTAAGTAAGTTTTATCTGGAAAAACTAAATCCCTATTTGGATACAAGAAAGTGGATGTTTCTAGGGAATAGATCTATCTAGGTGTAAAACCCAAAAACACTGATTTTATCTAGAATAAAATGAGAACTAGTGCATGATAATGGGCCTTTCGTTACTCAATGTTTGACACTCTCAGTGGGTTGTGTTTGGTTAATCACAATATTATTATGAACAGTTATGAATGATTTATAAAACGGGTAATTGTTTTTAATAAATATAAAATTTTAGAATGAATTTTTTAAAAATAAAATTGTTTTAGAGTTACAAAATTATTAAATTTAATAGGATAATCACTAATATTTTCATATTTCATAAAATTGTGGGAAATAGGATGAACCATGTAAATGGAGAGTGTAATGGACCATGCAATAACGGTCCACCGATGGATGCTAGAATTGAAACCTTCATGAGAATTATGAATCAAATAACATAAATTATGGGAAATAACCTTGATCAAGATGAGATATTACATTAACCATGAACGTGACAACATTCCATTGTGTCCTTTATGCATCATCAACCACCAATGTTCATTGGATCTACCAACCAATTGATTTAGTAATAGTGGATATGCTCTATATAAATCATCATTTATTTAGTTCATTGTATAGAATAAGAAAAATTATCTATGGTTGTGTACCATGTTGTGGGAGAAGCTGATTAGTGGTGTGGACTGATTAATGAAAAAAGTCCAAGAGGGGAGTTTGAAGCCTTGCAGTGAGAAGAGATCAGTGGAATCTTGTTTAATAAGTATTTCATTCATTTTATGATAATTAAAATGTTGATGGAATTCCTTAAACTAAAGTAGAAGGCGAGTGAATCTATATATAGCTTTGTGACGATCATTTGTTGAATTTCATGTTATACTGAATTCTATGTCATCGATACTAATAGTAATTTTGATAGATTCTTCAGTGGACTATGACCTCATCTACAAATGAATCATTCATACATAGAATATGATAACTATAAGGATATCTTGAGGAGATTTTTAATGTTGAACATGAGTTTGGAGAGAAAAATATATCCTGTAGATCAAAAAATGAATAAATTTTTGGATGAAAGCATTGGGAGGATCTTAGATCAAGGAATACGATGAAAGAAAGTTAATCATTCCACATGAAATAAATTCAAGAAGATGCATTTGGGGAACTATATACTCATTAAATGGATGTGTTATATGTGTGAAATATATGGACATATCACTCGAAATTTGTTGTAGAAAGGTGAATCCTCATCTTTTCAACATAAACAATAAAGTTAATATGGTGTAGTACCTACCAGAAGTCTAATGATATAATTTTAAAAAAAATTGGGATCTTTTCCAATCACTTTCCAAATATGAGGGTAGTATAGGGGAATTTCTATCAGCCTCAACATAGGCCAAGGTAGAAAGGTCGTTATTTATTTATATTGATGTCTAAATATGACTCTTTAAATAATATAGTGGTAGGTACTCATGTTTTTTTCTCGAATCTAGAATGTACATTTTTATTCATGTTCAATGCATTCTTTCATTTATTCAATGTTTTTTAATAATCTAGAATCAATACATTAACATAAAGAAGTATAGAAATCTATAATGAATCATTGAGGGGGAACAAGAATAAAAACATTATAGAATCAATAATACTTATTTTGGCGATAATATTCTCATCATTAATGTAGTAGTAATTCCCTTGTTGAAATTCAACATAATATTAGGGATGGATGGTCTCTAAATGAATAATGCTAACATCAAATATAAAAAATTTAAATATTATTTGTCATTAATGAAAAAACAACAGATACCTTCAATGTAATGATATATCAACCTAATATTTGTCACGAATCACCAACCATAGACTTTTTATGGATTTGATCGGTGAAGATGAATTTGGGTATGAATGAATAAGAATAAAAAATGGTACCATCATTCCAAAATTAATTTCTATATTTCATAATAGATTATAATTCCTCCCTTAGAATGAGTTGTGATGTTATTCATTGAACAAATTCTTTTTTCCAATCAGATTAAAAAAACCCATATAAATGGGGAATGTAGAGCTATTAGAATTAAAGAAACAACTCCATGATCATTTGGATAAGGGGTATATCTAGCCAATTATCTGTCCTTGTGGTGACCATGTTATTTTTAATATGATGTAAGATAGATCATTTTGGATATGAATTGATTATATATAACTTTATGGGATCACATGGAAGAACAAATACACTCTTGCAAAGATTGATGATTTATTTGAATTGTTTCAAGGAGCTCAATTATTCTTCTAATTTATCATCAATCAATTTATCATCAATTGAGTGTGATGAAAGAATATATTCTAATGACCACCTTCTAATCATGATATAGGAATAATTATTATTTTTATTCCTATTGGCTTAAATAATGATCCTATTATTTTAATGTATATGATGAATGGAGTCTTTATGTAAAACCTTGTAAATTTGTGGTAGTTTTTTTGATGATATTTTGATATATTCCCAATTTGATGATTATCATAAGGATCAAATATGGGTGATAAAAAAAAATTTGTGGAATGAGAGTTAATTGGAATGTTAATAAATTATTATATTGGGTTACAACATGTTTCTTTATTGGGGAACATTGTAAAAAATGATGGAATCTAAGTTGTCCTTAAAATGACAAGTGTTGTGGAGGATTTTCCTCAACCTAAAACAATAAGTGGGATTCATTGTTTCCTTGGGTTAGTTGGAGATTATAGGCGGTTTGTGAAAACATTTTCATGACTTTCAAATCCACTAATCATGTTCACTCAAAAATGGATCAAAGTCATCTGCATGAAGGATTGTTATTGAATGTTTTCAATAGATGAATTAGAGAATAGTTACTACGTTTGTATTAACTCTAACCTATATCAAATAAGAATTAATTTATTTAACAATGCATCTCCGAAAGGTATTGGTTTCATTATCATGAAAATGATAATGGGATTTCATATACATCTTGATAGTTGATTCCTCATGAGTACAACTATATTATGCATGACCCAGAATTGGTTGTGGTGGATTTTTAATGATGATATAGAGGCATTATCATTATGGGGAGAAATGTGATACATGCACAATCAAATTTTGATGTATATTTTCATGAAAAATGAATTCAACATGAGATATATGAGATGCTTAGAACTTATTAATGAATAATATTACTCAATTCATAATCATATCATTAAAGAATAAAAATCCAATAATGTAATAAGTAGAAAAGACCTTATTTTTTTTGGAAATGATGATAATTCCATGAGTTCCTTTGATAAAAGTCCTTGTAAAACATGACATAAGAATCGTAAGATAAAGTACATAATGAAACCTATCCCAATGGACTTTCTTCCATCATTATAATAGAATATTTAGACAACTCAATGGGGTGATCGTTTGTTTCATAAAGAGGTAGAGGTTGTGGAGAATATGATGTTTCTATATTTCGATATTGATCAAGAAGGTGTACTAAAATTTCATTCAAGAATATGTGATTTATGTATTTGAAAAATAAATAAGGAGCTGATGGATGAATATAATAGCTCTGCATTCCTTATACGTCTTTGATGCACTAAAATGTATTAGGTCCTTCGTGATCAGTATTTTTGGGATAACAGTAAAAGATAGATAGTTTAATACACTATAAGGTGCCAAGTGTTTCATCAAGTGATGGTAGAGTGACAACTTCATAAAGGGGTATTCCAACCAATTCACATACAAGCATGTAAGAGGGATAGTATCATTATTGATTTGGTCATTGGTCTCCGAAAAATATAAAAATAAAATATTGTGATATGGGTCATAGGGGACCATCTCAACATGACAACCCATTTAATTTATACTAATTAAGATTTATCTCTTTAAAACTCATCATGATATACCTAAAAGATGTGGTATGACTATAAGGACATGTACTTTCTATCATATATGATCATTATTAATGGTTCACTTAAACATTTTGGATTAGTATTCGACATTCAATGTTTACGAAATTGAATTTTGGTATTTCTAATCATCCTCAAACTGAATTCAAATACTTTAGGACTATTTAGACATTCAAGGACAATCTTAAAACCTAATCAATAGATTTTAATGGTGGATGAGATCAAAATCTCCCATCAGTTGAGTTCTTGTAAAAATATAACTTCCACTTTAGAATTATAAAATTACCATATAAATAATTATATTGGATGTTATGTATAAATCTTACATGTTGGGATGAAGAATTTGATAGAAAGACGCATCAACCTAATCCTGAACAAGAGATGATATAAATGGTTCATGCCATAAAAAACACATAAATAATGATCAATGTTGGAAGAATAATTTTTTTGACAGCAATAGAATATACTTGTAGATTGATGTTAATGACAAATTATTCCTTGGAATTTCACATTGGAAGAGAATCATGTGGTTTAGGAATTAATAGAAGCTCAGCCCTGGGTACATTGGAACCTATAGAATCATTGATCACAAAGGATCTCTTGCATGTCACATTTATCTTCCACCAAATATGGCACATTTCATGTATATTTCAATGTATCCCTCCTGAGGAAGTACAAACCTAAAACATAAAATGTACTAAATCTAGATGTGGTATAAATTTAGCATGAACGTTTTTAGGAGAAACTGGTGGATATCGTGGACCATAGAGATATGGTTCTATAGAAAAAGTCTAACCACCTCTTCAAAGTGTTGTGGAGGGACCACATGTATAATGAAGCAATGTGGGAACTGGAGGAATCAATGAGGCAGAAATACCCCAAAATTTTCACAACTCATAGAATATTTTGAAATTCCAAAATTGAAATTTTTTAATGGGGGCTGAATTAATGACCTGAACATTTTAAATGATATTTGTTTCTTGAAGATGTGTGTTATATTATTATAAAATTAAACAATATTGCATTTATAATAATGATAGTATATTTTAATTTCAACGTCAATTTTGATTATTATATGATCGTAAGTCACGATGACCATTGGAAACTACACTCTTGACTGTGAAAATGAGTTTTCAAATTTTAAAATCTTGTTTTCGGTTTTTCCATGCAAAATTGTTTTTTTATGTTTTTTTCTTTATTATTATTATGCATTATCGGATTTTTTGTTAGGCCTCTAGACCGTGGCTTGGTTGCTGGGAAGATATCGCTATGGATCACTAGTTGTTCCAGACTCTTTTCCACCGTGGTGATCCTGGTGTTTTGTCTTCATTGATGACCGTTTATGAGTGCCAATCCTACGGTGCTGGTGCTTCTGTTTTTGTTTCTTCGGTGATCCAATCTTCATTACCCATTCGTTCGCAACCGTCCATGTGTGCGGTTTGTTCTGGAATTGTTGAACCCCCTGCCGATTCTAGATTCTTCCGCTCGTCTGATGCCCACCGCGTGGCCCTCATCTATTGCGCCTGCCAGCACATCTCTTCATCTCTGTTTCTCCATTATGATTGAGTAGTCGTTGTGTTTCGAGGGATGGGTTGTTGTAGTATTCAATTTTCCTCTCCCGGGAGCTCCGAGAAAAGCAGAGCCTTCGATGTTTTGGTTACCCGCCGCTTGTACATCGTCGTCTCGATGACTGTTTCAGTGCCCTTCCGGTGGAGACCTCAATGGAAATCATCAATGAAACCATGGAATAGATCTGCGCTTCTTGGAGGTTTTTTGTGATCCATTTTTATTTCTTTCCTGATCTTTACGTTTTATGTTCCTGGTTTATTTTTCTGTTCTGTCTGTAGTCGGGGTTACGTGCGTGAGTCCATTCAGTTCAAACGAATACTCTGCTATCTCCGAGCTAGTTTTCATCACTGGCTCTTAGGGTGGATAGATCTTCACTCTCAGATACTTTCTGTGGTCCGCGTGTGTGGTATGCCTTTCCTGCTTCTCTGTTTTCATTTGCTCTGTTTTCGTTTTTACATAATAATAAAGAATCTGTGGTGGTGTTCTTGCAGTGGAGTAGGACCATAAGGTCCGAACCAAGTAAATCCTATTATTCCATTTACTTTCCTGCAAGTTTTGGTTTTTGTTTTTTGACTTTTTTATTAACACGTTTTATACTCGGCTGTGTTTACATTGTGTTTATATCTACAAACTGAATCGTTTCTACAACAAGTGGTATCAAAGCCTGATGACTCATTTTATTTACAATGTCTGTCAAGTTTGAAATTAATAAATTTGATAGATAAATTGATTTTAATTTGTGGAGAGTTAAAATGTGTGATTTACTTGTTCATAATTGTATTGATGATGCTTTGGACGATCATAAGAAATTTGTTGTGACTGTCACTGCCGATGGTCCATCCACCACTACATTTGTTGATGTTGATCCTGGAATATTTGATAAGGCTCACTGCACTCTACTGTTAACTTTGGGTGATAAGGTGATGCGTGAAGTAGCACATGAAACTACTGATAAATCTATTTGGGCTAAACTCGAGCATTTTTATATGACTAAGTCTTTACTTGGGCGTCTGTATAAAAAATGCATTTATACAATTTTAAAATGTCTCCTGGTTCTTCTGTGCATGTCCATATAGACGAGATTAATATAATTCTGTTAGATTTAGAAAAAATAGACATTGATGTTAAAGATGAGGACCAAGATTTAATTCTGGTAACCTATCATGATGATTATTTTAACTCGTTAAGAGATTCCATGATGTATGGTCGCGATTCTATTACGTTAGAAGAGGTTTAGTCTTATTTCCTGTCTTGGGATCTTTAAACGCATAGTTTGAAGGAAGATTTGAGTTCTATTAAGAGTGATCCTCAGATGTTGTATACCAAGGCTCCTGTGAAAAAGAAGGGTAGAAATGGAATGAAACGGTGTAAAAGGATTTCAGTGTTTTGAGTGTGGTAATATCATCCGCATTAAACATTACTATCCCAATCTGAATGGAAAATATAGTATGGCCCATAAAAATGTGGTATGTATGGATTATGAGTCTGTAGAAGTCGTTTAGTTTTTTTTGGCAGCCCCTTCATTAGAACTGGACATAGGTTCTTTGTAGTTGTTTTCATGTGTTCCTAGGACTGGATTCACTTGTTTTTTGTGGAGGAATTGCGATTAAGAAAAAAGTTCTTTGTGGGCTGTTCTAAGCTGTTCGGGCTTAGGTGGAGTGGATGTTCTGCTGTCATTTTTTTGTTTTGTGATTACTGTGTTTAGTTTTCTACTATTTTGATTAATGATTCATTGTATTTTTTCCATTTTAATTTTACCCCTCGGAAAGGTTGTTTGAATTTCAGGTTGTTGGTGCATATCAGACCAACTGTTCTGGGTTGAACCAATGGTAAATGCTTGGTATGATTGATGAATTTTGGTTATTTGTTTAAAATTTTGAGCATGTTTAATCTGTTTAATAGTTAAAAAGTAGTGTGGGTAGAACATGTGTCACTATGGGAACATGCTAGGTGATGTTCTACTGGGATAAAATTTGTAGACTTAGGTTTTTCTGATTATAGAAAATATGCCCACACAAGTGATTGGCTGTATCGGTAGTTAGATGTTTTGCAAAAACACCATCTATTTTTTCGTGTTTTATTTTTTGAAAAGGTGGGGATTTTTGAAAATGAGTTTTCAAATATTAAAATCTTGTTTTCAGTTTTTCCATGCAAAATGGTTTTTTTTGTTTTTTTATTTATTATTATTATGAATTATGGGCTTGTTTTGTTGGGCCTCAGGACCGCGGCTTGTTTGCTGGGCTCATCTCGCTGTGGCTTGCTGGCTGTTTCAGCCTCCTTTCCACCGTGGCGATCTTGTTGTTTTGTCTTATTTGATGACCATTGAGGAGTTTTGATCCTACAACTCTGGTGCTTCTGTTTTTGTTTCTTCGGTGATCCAATCTTTTCCGACCTTTCATTCGCAACCATCCACGTGTGCGGTTTGTTCGGGATTTGTTGAGTTGCATGCCGCATCAATATTCTTCCGCTCGTCTGATGCCCACCGTGTGTCCCTCGTCTGTTGCGCCTATCAGTGCGTCTATTCACCTCAGCTGCTCCATTATGATCGAGTAGCCGCTGTGTTTCGATGGTTGGGTTGTCTTCTTCTTCAGTTTTCCACTCCCGATAGCTCTGAGGGAAATAGAGCCTTCGTTGTTTCGGTGACCCTCCGCTTGTACGCCATCCTCTCGATGACTATTCTGGTGCCCTTCTGGTGGAGAAATCTATGGAAATCATCAATGAAACCATGGAAGAGATCTGCGCTTCTTGGCAGTTTTGTTTGTGAGAAATTTTCCTTTCTTGTCTGATCTATGCGTTGTATGTTGCTGGTTTCATTTTCTGGTCTGTCTGTAGTCAGGGTTGCGTGGGTGAGTGTGTCCAGTTTGGAATAATACTCTGCTATCTCTGAACTAGAGTACATCACTAGCTCTTGGGGTGGAGAGATCTTCGCTCTCGGATAGTTTCTGTGGTCCGCTTGCATGGTCTTTTATTCCTGCTTCTCTGTTTGCATTTTCTCTGTTTTTGTTTTTGCATAATAATAATGAATCGGTGGTGGTGTTATTGCCGTGGATTAGGACCATATGGTCCGAACCATATAAATCATGTTGTTCCGTTTACTTTCCTACACGTTTTGTTTTCTATTTTTTGACTTTTTTAATAACATTTTTTATACTCGGCTGTCTTTACGTTGTGTTTGTCTCTGCAAACCGAATCGTTTTCGCAACATTGACATTATGATTTTTAATTATAAACAAAAATTTCATTGGAAATTTATAAAAAATGAATATTTGATGGCCTCATATAGTATTTTTGTGTCATATGAACCCTATATTATAGAGCATGGGTGGGAGGTAGCATTTTTGGGCCTTTCGCTTGACCACGACCTAGCTGAGATTCAACATGTTAGGCTTGAAAGAAATAAACAATAGTAGAAGTTCAAGTTATTAGAGATTATCGTTTGGCCGATTTTATCTGAGTCTCCCCAAGAGTTAATCACCATCACAAATCATACCTGTATGTCCCATACGGGTGTTATAAGGGCATATGTGTCAAGCCCTTAGTCACATAATTTGTATTACCTTTGTTTAAATAAAATTTTTATTCCATAATTTCCATTTTATGAATGGTTTTTAAAATAAAATATATGTCTAATTGAGTCATTTGAAATTTTTTTAATATATGTCCAAATTGTAATTTTCATATATTTTTCACTGATAAATAATTATTACGAAAAAATAAACTATATTTATGAATATCAAATTTTAAAATTTATATATGGTGAATTTTAATTATTTTTTATGATACATCAAATTTTTTATGAATAGTGAAAAATAATTTTTTTTAAATAATTATTATAATTTATATATTTTATTATAAGAAATGATCTTAAAAAAATACATATATACCATTGTGATCATAAATATATTTATAGTATGATTGGATCAAAATAATTTTTTCAGAGAATAAAAACTTGACCCTTTGGAATAGTAATGTTACCCTTCTTAATATTAATTTGATAAATGGAATATTAACATCAACTTTTTATTTATAAATATATTTTAGGCATCTTCATTAATAATTTGATATAATTATATCATAGTATATGTAAATAATTGTTTTAGAAATTATCAGTTTAGAATTAGTATTTTTATGAAAAATAATTGATTATTTAGAAATTTATAATTAAAATGAAATTAATTTCAAGAATATAGAGTACCTTTTTGTGTTCTAAACATTATAAAATGTTTATGGTGAATTTTTGGGAATTTTTTTAATATTTGAATTTTCGATGAATTGTAAAAATACAGTTTTGAGTTCTCGGTGTGTCGAATAACATCATTAATAATGTAATAATTATGTAAACATTATGGTCGTATTTTTAGGATTAAAATATGATCATAGGTTACCCAAGTTGTCAATATTATTATATAATAACAAGGGAAAGCCCATGGTTTTATAAATACCACTATAGAAGAGTCCTTAAAAATTAACAAAAAAATCCCTCACTTTTTCTACAAAATACTACACATGTATACATTATATTTTATTTCCAAATCACTATACTAGAATATGTGATTGTATAACTTACCTAGGATTCCTCCCAAATTGTCCTCAGTCCTCCAACATCCCGATCAAGGAGTTTTAGGAGTCACCCATCAAGGTGATGGAAATATCAACTCTTATTCTCTGTTAAAGATCTCTTTTATGGATTTTGTAATTAAAGTTTGCATATCATGAAATTTTATCCATTTTATCCTACCCCTATAAAATATTAATAGTCATTTATTAGTGGTATAACTCTTTCTAATAATAATTTTAATATTTTCTTAAACCATGATTCATACCATTATGCTGTCGGATTTTAATCTCAAAATTTATTCCTTTTTATCATGAAAATATTTAATTTTCTCTTGTGAATACTCAAAACTATATCTTCATCACGGTTATTCAATTATATATAAAAATTAAATATTTTAATTCTATTATCATCAACCATGAAACCCACCTTCCTTGTCTATGTTTTTAAAATGAAAAAATGATCTTGGTTTAAACACATTCTAAAACACCCTGATTTTGAAATGAATCCCATTTCACTTATTCTCCACTTGATATTTATTAGAAGTTTTATTATTATATATGTTGTTAACATTAATTAATACATCAGAATTTTTTGCCCTAATATTTCTCCAATGCAATCGGTAATGAATTTAATCTATAGAGATGACATGTTTCATGATTCCTAGGTGAATATCCTTGGTAATATTTATGACACCTTATTGATAAACCTTGGTGATATTTTTATTAATAGTCTTGGGGTATTTTCAAATCATCAACACTATATAAAAACTCTAGAATTTACATTGGTGAGAACAATCCCATTTAAAATCAGATATTCATTCTCAAGGTTGAATCTGATTCTATGCTAGGGTTAGACTAGCTCTCAAAGCATACTGTTATGATCAAATATAGAATAAATTCAATCATATCAATATTTAGTGGACAACCAATAGTTATATTCAAAGGAGAGATATCTCAAGATGAGTGTTTCCGAAAAGAATCAAATCTAACCTTATTTATTGAGTTATCAATGAAGATGACAAAGGTGATTAATGTATAAGAATAAAAAATGTTACCATCATTAAGGAATACATTGATGTAATTTTTGAGATGTTTCATGGACCTCACATATAAGGAGTTCTATATTTTTATCTTTAACTTATGTCTTGTTCTAGTAAAATTTCAAAAAACCCAAATATAATATAGAATGTAGACCTAGAAGAATTTAAAAAACAACTCAAATATCTTTTGGATAAGGGGTTTATCTGGCGATGTGTGTCTCCTTAGGGAGAACTGATTCAAATAATAATGAAGAATTATGGATTTATATAGTTATTCATAGATTAATGGGATCTTAACTAGATTATATTGAAGGAAAAATACCATCTTCAAATGACTAATGATTTACATGACCAGTATCATGGGGATCAATTATTCTATAAGTTTGATCTTCATTTTAGTAATCTTCAATTCTAGGTGATGTTAGATGATATTCCTAAGAGAAACAATGAATGAAAATATATGAATTATTATATTGTTGTTATGCCCTTCGGCATGACTAATGCTCCTGCTATTTTTATGGATTTGATGAGTAGTGTCTATAATAATTACCCTGATAACATGATGGTAGTTTTTTATGATATTTTGATATATTCCAAAATTTATGAGGAGATTGAGGATTAGTTAAGGGTGACACTAAAAATACTATGGAAGGGGAATTTATTTGAAATGTTATTCAAGTGTGAGGATTGGTTACAATAATTATCATTCGGGGGGAACATTATAACCAATGAAGGAATATCGGTTAACACTACAAGGTCAAAGGTTGTAGAGCAGTGGCCACATTCTACAAAATTAATTTAGATTAATATATTCTATTGTTTAGTATGATATTATAGAATTTTTTTTAAAAAATATCATTCATTTCTAATACACAATCCATGTTAACCCAAAAAGGTGTCTAGTTGATCCGATTAAAGGGGCATAATTAAACTTTCTATGAGATGATAATGATATTAGTTATTTGACCCATGTTAACACTACCATCAATTAGAGATAAATTATTTATTTTTATCAATGATTCTCTAAAAGTGATTTAGTGTGTCCTCTTGTAAAATAAAATAGTGATTTTCATTGATTTTGATAGTTAAAGCCTCATTAGAAGATATATCTTATGCATTACCTTGAACGTGTTGCATTGGTTTTTTTCAGAAGATATGGATGAAATATATTTATGGGGTAAATTTTGATTTATAAACTTATTGTGAATGTTTGAATTATATTTGCACAAAAAAAATAACTGCACATGATACCAAGAAGATGATTTAAACTTCATAAATACTCTGATTGTCTAATTCGTTATCACCCTATAATAAAAAACAATATCACTGCTTCATCAAGTAGAAATAACCATGTTTTGATGGGATTGATTAGTATTCAAGGTGATCCATAGAAAAAATACCATGTAAAAATAGATATGGGAATCATATGAAAAGGGAAACCATCAATCCTATCCACAATAGTTTCTCAAACATAATTACTAATGGAGGTCATGAAATATCAATGAAATGTACTGTTGTGGTAGAAATAATTTAGGGTATGAAGAATGGGAATTTTAAGGATTTCAATATAGATCAAAAAGTATAATTAAATTTCATACAAGACTATGTTCTCCATCTATTCTAGATATTAGGAAAGAGCTAATGGATGAACTCATAGCTCCACATTCTCTATAAATCATGTAATTACTAAAATATATATATTACTTCATGACCATTAATGGTCGGATTACATGAATAGAGAGGTATGTGACTAAACTACTAGTTTCCTAGTGTGTCTACAAGTGAATGTTTATTGAAAACTTCCTATAGTGGTATTTCAACTACTAAAAATACCATCATAGAAGTGGAAAAAACTCACAATGGATTTGGTCACCGATCTCCTGAAAACTGCTAAAGTAAATAATTTTTTATGGATTATATTGTACTCTCTCACCACGAATGCCTATTTAATCACAATTCATGAACATTTGCCACTTCAAATATAATCCAAGATATATGTAAGGGAAGTGGTAAGGCTACATAGAGCTCGACATTCTATCGAATACGATCATGATCCAATGTTCACATAATAATTCTACAGATGTATTCAACAAGATCTGAGTATCAAATTGATTTTTTTTTCTTTTTATCATCCCCAAACTGAAATATAATCTGGAATTACTATTACAAGACTTGATGTCTTGCAGAGAACATACTCAATGGAATTTAATGGTCGATGGGATCAACATCTCCCTTTAGTTGAGTTCTTTTATAACAGAAACATCCATTCGTGCATTCTAATGGATATCATTGAAGAAATATATGGGATGAGATGGAGAACTCATTATTTTTAGAATGAAGATAGTTATAGGAAGCTTTTTGATCCCGATCATATTGAATAGATGATAAAAAATGGTTCATTCCATCCAACGACACAAAAAGGCTTCTCCGAGTTGGAAGAAGAGTTATGCCAAAAACCACCAAAGGGTCTTTGTGTTTGATGTTGGGGAAAGATTCATCCAATGAATTTCTATGTGGAAGAGAGTCATGATGT
The DNA here is from genome assembly GCA_963277665.1 of Viscum album. Taxonomy (NCBI): domain Eukaryota; kingdom Viridiplantae; phylum Streptophyta; class Magnoliopsida; order Santalales; family Viscaceae; genus Viscum; species Viscum album. The sequence goes on along the minus strand of OY728146.1, from coordinate 1,766,973,980 downwards.
TTGGGAAGAAAGGGATGCTCATCCCTAGGTACATTGTTCCCTATGAAATCATTGATCACATAGGAGAACTGGCCTATAAACTAGAAATTCCTCCAAATATAACTCATGTTCATGATGTTTTCAACATATCCCTATTAAGGAATTACATACCCAACATTTCACATGTAAAAAATATGGAGGTAGTATAGCTGGAGAATGACCTCTCTTATGAGGAGCATCTGGGGGATACCTCAAATTTTAGTGAATATATTCTTTGATACAAGACTACCCACATATTAAATCTGTTATGGAAGAACCATGTGTATGAATAAGTTACTTGGTAACAAGAGGAAATGATTATGTAGAAGTACACTCAACATTTTTTACTAATGGAATGAGTTGAAATTTTAGGGATGAAATTTCTTAAGGAGGTAATAATATAATGATTCAAATGTTGAAATGATTTTTCTTTCATAAAAATGTGGTCTATATTAATTAAAAACAAAATTTTATCTCATTAATAATATGGTAATTATGTTTTAATGTAACCATTGGATTTTGATCGTTATATGACAATTGTTAAAAATGACTATTGGTTAATATGACCATTGGAAACTATACTCTTAATTTTATGATTTCGGTTAATAAATAGTAATGACGTGGGAAAATTATTACAGAAATAATAGTCGATTTTCTCATCAAGTAGAGTTGTTCCATATAAATCTCATTTGTCATAGCTTGGATGGGATTTAGAATCTTTGGGATTCTATTTTGTCCAAACCTAATATAGTATTGAACATTTTAGGCTAAAATGATATAGCCTACGTGATATGTTCATGTTAGTGGAGATTACACTTTTGGGGATGTTATCATAGACTCCACAAGAGTCTTTCACCATCGAAAACCATACCCTTAGGTCATAAGAGGGTGTTATAAGGTGTTAGATATACTGGATTTATTAACATAATGTTTATTCACTTTGTTTAAATAAAATTTTATTTCTATCATGACCATTTTATGATTATGTTTTCATTATAAAATATATGTTTAGTTAATACATTTTATAAATTGATTTTACTGGTCAATATGGTCATTTATAGAGATAAATCATATATAGAGAATTATTTTTGTTAAATAAATATCATTGTTGAATTTAAAATGGAATAACTAACATAGGGTGATTTTAATGTGTTTTACTCTAATTCAATTTTTTGGGGAATATTAAAATATACTATATTTTTAAATTATTATTTAACATTAAATACGTGATTTTGTGAAATTATTATTGAAAATGAAAATACATAGATATGATATGTATGATATATAGGGTATTATAGGATCAACTTAATTTTTAGGTGAATTTTAACTTGATCATTCTTAATAGTAATGTTACCGTTATGAATTGTAATTTGACCAATGAAATAATATCCTTGAATAACAATGTATACATATATATTAGGCATCCTAAATGGTAATTTGATATATTTAAATCATAGTATATGAAAATAAATATATGTTAAATTATTAGTTATGTATAAGTATATTTTGAAAACATAAATTTTCATTTCCAAATTCATAATTAAAAAGAAAATTATTTTTCCCTAAAATAAGGTTCATTAATGAAAAATAATAATCAAAAAATGGTTAGGGTGAATTTTTTGGTTTTTTTAGAAACCATTGAATTTTCGGTGATTAGCAAAAACACGGTTTTTGGTAATTAATATGATTAATTAAATGATTAATGATTTACTAATGATGTAATAATTCAATTAAACTCTTTAGTATTAAAAACGGATAATAAGGTGTCACATGTGAACAATTCTTTTTGTAAATTCTGGTGGCATGTCAATGGTTTGGAAAATGCCACTACAAAGATGTCCTCAGAAATTAATAAAAAATTCCCTCACTTTTTATATATATACCCACCCATTTATCAATTATATTTCATTCTTAATTCACTATAATTTATTAATTTATATATTTCCTCCCAAGGAGTCCTCTCAAGGTTTCATCAGGCCCCCATTGGCCTGATCATCATGTTTTGTGAGCCACTATTATAGGTAGTGTAAATATCCACCTCTATATTCCATTCGAGTTCTCTATTATATGGTATGTCTCTGAAATATTAATATCATGTTATCATATTCATTTTATTTTATTCCTTTATAGTATTATGAGTCATTTATTCATTTAATACCCTTTCCCCCTTTTTAAATGTTTTCTAAAACCATGTTTCCTACCGTTATGCTTCCATTTTTTCAATTAAATATTTATCTGTTTTTATAAAGAAATTATTTTATATTATTTTCTGAATTCACACAAACATAACTTCTATAGGTGTATTAAATTAAATTTCAAAATGAAATATTTTAACTCAATTATTAACATAATTGACACCCGCCTTTATTTTATATGAGATTAAAATGACAATAAGATATTGATTTTAATCACATTCATAAACACCATGATCTAGAAATGACATTTTATTTCATTATTCCCCTCTAGTTATAAATTATACTCTATATTATGATCTATATGTCTCAAATTATTAGTACATTTTATGGAAGCACCTTTATATCAATCCATTTAATTGGGTTATGAATTTAATCAGTAGTGATAAAATAATTTAGGATACCTTGGTGAATAACCATTGTAATTTCTATTAACCCATGGTGAGAAACCTTGGTGATATGATAAAAATGCCTCAACTAAAATTTTTATCTAATTTTAAAAGTTATGATTCATGTTTATTTATTTATTATATTCATCACATTTTCTCTTTCATTTTATTATGATATTCTTCATGTACTTTTCAATATCACATGTAAACTGTTTCACTTTTTTTTTCATACTAGGCCTTATGCGCACCCTTTATTTTGATCTATTTCCCCATCTGATGAGGTGCAGTAAATTAACATAGCATGAAACATAAATATTCCATAAAAGTGGAATAGAAAACCTTTTTAGGTTTTCAATTTTTATATACCTTTTTTATAATACACTATTCATTAAAGGATCATCTTTTTGTAAAATTTTATGTAATGTTATGTAATAAAAAATATGTGATAACATAGGGTTTTTATACAATAGTTACTAACATATTATCTATACCACTAAACATAAGTTATCATTACATATAATGGAACTATTTCTTCATGCAAAACTCAAGATTATGTAATGTTTAAGGGTGTCTACATAATGATTCCATAATGATTATGATGAAGATCTCATGCTTATGATAAGACCCAAGAACTATTGATTTACGCACCCTATAAATTCTATGTCATTATAAAATGTAAAATGATTTTAGATCACCCCATTAAATAATTTATATCCTAGGAGAATTCCTATAGTTAAGAGATCAAATTAACTTCTAAGAGGATAAAGAAGATGAATTTAAATAGTGTTTTTAATTGATTATGTAAAAATTATTTATAGAATTTTTTTTCCCAAGATATGAAACATTTTAATTAAATAATTTATTAATTTTAATTTTTTTAACAGTAATATAATGATATAATCATTTTTTAAAATTCAGGCACACACTAGTTGGTATCATAGAGTGTTTTATATTATTCTGGAATAGGATTATGAAAAGGTAAGTGATAAACCTATGAAAAATAATAAGCATAGTTAAATATCACATGTATATATTAAGTAAAAAATGTTGTGGTTTTTATGAAATGAAATCACATTCTTCATACTACATTTTTATACTAATCACACATAAATATACCTTGGGGGAATAATCATGAATGTGTTTATTTGGTATTAACTTAACTTTTAACTTGTGTATGATGAAAAGTTACTTCTTTAGAAAATGTATTACACTCTAAACAATTATTATTAAATGTATTTTCATAAAAATTAAATGTACTACTAATGATAAATATATAAACAATTTATTTATTTTGAAATTAAAAATACCATGTTTTTCCAAATAATAATCATTTTAAATGAAATAAATATTAAACATGTTATCCTATATGATATGCAATAGAATTTAAATTCATATTAAAATAAATTATTTATTCATTATTTTTAGGCTATTTTTTATACCTATTAATTTTAGAAAATGGTGATAACTATGAGAAACTAGTCTATTAACCCATGTGAGGGAAAATTAAATGATTATATAAATTATATTAATAATGTATTTGTAAGTGGATATGAAAAAATAATAATAATTCATACCCATAATTATTGGGCTATGAGTAAAATCCTAAACCAATAGGAATATCCATCTTTACCCAAAAATGATAAACTATTTATTATGTCCTTAAAGAACTATAACCACTGAAATTTAGTTTATCATATGATTTTATTATCATATAACAATGGAAAAAATCAATAGATATGATCATTCCTTTGCTCTATTTTTATAAAAATCTTAATGTTACCTTGTCTAATTATTTATTAAAGGGAGATTCTCGTCAGTGGTTTCTATTGATTATAATGATAATGAATTCTGATTAAATTGTAAAATGGTGTGGGATGTATTTTTCTAAAAAATTAGAAAAATGGAATATTGTGAAAAATCATTTGAGATAAGATCTTCTCCAAAATACTATTTTCATTGGGGTCCCATTGAAAATAAATCATTGTTGAAAACAATGTCTCAAATTTTACTTTTTTTGAAGAATAGTCACAAAAAATTATTAGTTTCAACGTGCAGTAACACCATCTTAAAAACATTCGGTGATTTTTTTATGAAAGCATATTTGATATCCCAGATATTACTATTTGCGACGGGACGTTGTAATTACTATTCATAATAGCCCATCGAAAATAATTAAAAAATAATCCCTTTTGCGATGGGCCCATCGCAAATAGTTAAAAAATTTAAATAAAATTAAATAAAATAAAATAAAATATAATAATATTAATAATAAATTAATATTAATATTAATAATAATATAATAATAATATAAATAAATAATAGTATTATTTTTAATAGAATAAAATTATTTATTAAATAATAAATATAAGATATTATTAAAAATGTATATAATAATAATATAAATAATCATAAAAGATAATTAATTATAAATAAATTAATTAAAATAATGTTATTATTATTATTAATGAATTAATAATATTAGTAATATAATAAAAATTGAGTATACAAAAAATTACAAAAATATATTAACTAATAAAATAATATATATAATAAAATATTAAATAAATTCTAAAATTATATAATTTTTGAGACAACATGAAACACACTCTATTTAAAACACTAAATAGTTAATATTTAAAAACTAATAAATTGAAGTGATTTATCATAAAATAAAAATACATCACTGAGGGGGAGGGTTGTTTAGAGGAGTAGGAGGAGATGGTGGATGGGACTCTATCCCAAACCTATGAGTCTAACGTCACATGTACTACATTTTCTTATCATCCTACTCATTCCTACATCATTGAATTTCATCCACCATCTATTTATACTTCTATCATAGGAACTCTTCCTACTACTTCCACAAAATTATCTCCTCCCACTCCCTATGCATAGTCTCTATAAGCTCATTATGAGCTCATAATTGCTTCTAATTTTGTGAATGAGATGATGATGACTCTCTGTCAGATCCTCTCGAGCTGGACGCTGACATCGTAGAAGTGCCATAAAACCCCCCTAGCATTTCTCGAGAGATTATACGAACAACTCAACCTTTATCAAAAAAATAATAGATCGCTTACATCCATGTTGTATTATCAAATTAGTGGGTACTGTTATGAACATCGGTCTTATCCTGAATCTCAATATCTACTTGAGTTGTCATAGCCTCATATGACTACTTTACTTTCAAATTAAAATTAAAATATTTAGAATATTATTTTTAAATAAATTTAAAACTCTAAAAAATATACTGAAATCAATCTAACTCTAGTGAGAACCATTAATCTCCCTAGTGGCTGGATCCTAGTACATCCTTCTATAAACATTATACTCCATCATATCAGTTTGTGTGACTGAATATATGATTATAAATTAAACCATTTACATTAACTGTTATATACTATATTTTAATAAATATTTACTTAACTTATGCTACCTATGAGTACTGAATGTACGACTTATATCTTGTTCTGTCACCGCCTGTCTCCCCTAATTTTGTCAACCTACTGATAATATACCCTGAAACCTCCAAATCAATAGGTGTGTACATAATCCATACTAATCCACAGATAATATATAATCAGGCTGGTGGATGTGACATGTATCATCAAACTCCCTCAATCATGCTTTCTCCATTTCTTTCCTTTTCATATCGTGAAAAAACAGATTACAACTCAAATTCATAGCCCCTTTCCATGTCTTTTAAATAGCCAGATGCATGATATATTCAATGGGATACCATAAACCATAAAAATAATATATTATATAATGTTATTAATTAATTTATTTTCCAGATAAATATTATGTATTGACATTTCAGCCAATACTCGAACATGTGCTGCTGAAAATCAATGGGAATCTAATCCCAGGATCCACATGTGTCGGAAAAATAATTTCAAAATATATCACTCCCAAATATAATTTGTATATGAGCAATGCTATGAAAAAATGAATAATTAACCAAAAAATTTAAATATAACTAAATTAATGAAAACTAAAAAAAATTCACAGGTAATCATACCTTTGCGCGCATGGATGGAACCCATAATGGGAAAATCTAACAAGGATTGGGTTGGGAATCAGTAACCATGTAAGACCATGCCATCTCTGAGTTGCCCCGGAACTATCAAGAATCTGAGTGTTAGATGATCTGTCCTCTTGCTCATCCAAAGATAGATCATCCTCCAATAAAACATTATACATATCACCGCCATCTGAAACATGAAATTATTATTATTAAGAAATAGTTGAAAACAATTATTATATATATATCATAAATGATTATAACAGTCATTTTACTATGTCAATTTACATCTCTATCATTATCTTCATAGCTGTCGATGTTAATGTCTTCATCTTCATCTGTAATATCATTAGTATTAGTTTCATCATCTCTTTCTATTTCATATTCAGTTGTAACATCATTAACATCATCATCACCATCGTCTATTAAGTGTCGGGTGTCATTAATAATATTCATGACACTTTTTGAAAAAGGGCAATTCAGATCAGTTTCTTGAAAATTATCAATTCCATGAACTTTAGTGGAACCTCATTAACATTTAGTAAACTAATTCTCTTGATAATAAATTTTTATTTTTCTCCCCCAATCACATGACTCCCATAAAATAGGATAATAATTTGGGTAATAAATATAATGTTCATGATGGGATAATAAAAATTAGTCAAATAATACAAGAAGTTATCTGTAATAAAAATAATGATTCCACAGATTAGATAGACACACTATCCTCTTACTGTATCCAACCATTGAAATTTAAAGATCATTATGTAATGTTGTCCCATGAAACATAGTTCAAATATTTCATCCAATATTCTATAAAAGTCAACATCAATTTCTCTATGATGAGATCCTCTCATGCAAAAATCACCATTCATTGTTTCATTGATTCCACATATGTACATGTATGAAATTTAATACCATTCACCACATATACAATATAGGATTTAACCATTTTTTATTGTGGATTAATCAATACATATAATCGATTATAAATTATTTCTTCATTCATAGATACATGAATATATGTAAAAAAATTATCACTGTATCATTTATTAAATTGATTTTTTATGTGAAATGAAAAACAATATATGTTACCAGTTTTTGAAACCAATAAGATTTTTTTTGACAACATTCTTCAAGAGTTGCTGTTGTAATTTGTGGAATCTATTTCATGATATTATTATCATATAACCAAAAACTAAATTAATATTAATGTACTATTATATAAAATATTGAATAAGCGATCAGATCCCTAATAGTACAAATTGTGTAACTTATTTACATGTGAGTAGAATATATGTATGAGCTCTGTGATTTTCATCATCTAAAATCTATTGTTCAAAAACTCCACTGAAACCATTTTCAGGCTGATTGATACTGATAATTGATTCATCATGTCATCATCAACATTTCCATTGTTATGGAAGATGTATTTGGGTTTTAAATGATATCCAGATTGAATGTAATGAGATCAGAAAAAAGATATTTTCTCATTGAAATATGCTTTTGGGATTGAGACTTCAACTTATGATTTTTTACATTTTTTTATCAATTTCTGCATATATTTCTCAAATGGGTACATCTTACTGATTTTTTCTATACCTTTTGATGTTGTTTAATGTGTAAAATTTACTATCAAATTTTCTATTGATTCAAAGAAACCTAACGAAAAGATTATTTCTAGATTATATAAAATTAAATTGATATCATTTTTTGATTTTCTTATGACATTGTAGTCTGTTGTTAATGGATAAATATCTCAAAAAATACGATATGTATACAAGTGTATCCCAAATAATAGTATATAAAAATCTTCATAATCAAATTGGAATATGTATTTCCATTAAAACATGATAGTCATGACTTTTCAATCCTGTAATATGACAATTTCTAATACATCTTCCCAAATTTGAAGCATAATCATATGTTAGTCTCAAATATGAAATCCACTTACAAAATAATAAGTGACACTATTTGGATAGTTTATATGATTCATTTAGATTCATTAACTTATGTGATCTAACATTTTCAAACATTTTATGTTTTGATCGATTGAAAAACTTGGGCAAGATCTAATCATGCCTTTACATTAACTTTTCTCTTTATCTGATTTATCGAAAACTGTATGAAATAAATTATAAAAAAATTTCTTCTAAATATGAATAACACACAACATGTGATGGACGAAAAAATCATAATAATATAGAAAATACAAAAAATTATCTATTTTATCAAATTGAGCTATTTTCTAAACACATAAATTTTATGTTGTTTTATTGATGGTCCAAATGAGATACGAGGTAATATAGAGGCAATTGATTTTTACTCTATACCTAAGATCATTTTTGTAGGCCCATTTTTCTACTATTACTTTTATAATATGAATTTCATTTTAAAAAATATTATCAGTTGGATGAAATCTGCGATGACAGTCGGAAGTTTTTTTCAATTATTGAGTATAAATGCTTTGTTATCTCTCATAATGTACATACATGATTTTAGTCCATGTGTACTCTAGCTAGATAACATGACATATGAAGGGAAGTCACTAATTTCCATATCAATACAACATTCCATAGAATGTTTTGTTTCATGCATCATCATATGAACTGACACCATTACATCAAATTAAAAAAAAAAATTTCAATAAATGGTTTGTAATAAACATCTATATTCTCTTTCAGATGATCGAGAATTAATAAGGTCACAAATTAGAATGGATCCTTCATCAAAATCCATGGAGGTAAATTAAATTTTGTTATAATGATCTTAAAAGTAGAAAATTACTACCATAACAACCAAATAGACAAAAATTGTATGTAGAAAAACCAAATCACACGTTTAGGGGTTCTAAAGAAAATACAAGATGCAGTGGTCAAAAAATTACAATGAATCACAATCAGAGTGATGATTTAATATTTTAATGATTGAACTGATGGTTTCATTGCATGAACTCAATGATACAATATTTTGAGACCTAAATAAACACTGTAATCTAGGCGTGAGAAAAAATATCTCAATTGTTTTATAGGAAAAAATTGAGACATCCCTGGTTGTGTTTTTTTAAACATTGATTGTCCACATGTAGGAAAACTTTCCAACAAAACATTTTCACAATAATATAAGATAAAATCATTTGAATATGCATGAATCATCTGATAACCAATACCATGATTAAAAACTAGTCACTTTTTCTGATATAAATTTGCATTGAACACATTTCATTCAAGTAGAAGTGTTTCTAAAAAAGATAATATCATATCAAAACACATGTTTGACATGACATTATCTGAATTAATGGCCATAAATTTAGAAAAAATTTCACACATTATTACCATGAAAAAATTATATAAGGAATCCTCAATGGACCCTAACAACTCATATAAATGATATTCTTACATCTTAAGAGTTAAATCAATATAATTCGATGTTTTAGTTTTTTGAACAGATAGTCCTGCCACATCATGTACTAAATTTTGAAATTGTGCTAGATATAGAACAAAGCTATTAATATCTTCTCTAGAACTGCATTCCCCATGTTGTACCAAAAAACATAATATAGTTGAAAAAAAAATCAAGAAATGACCACCAATATTGTGAAATGTGTCATACGTCCTCTGTTCACTTTTTTTACAAGGAAGCATAATTTTCTTTTCTGAATTTATTTTGGTTTTAATGATGCAATTAATAAGAATACTTGAACATGCTCAATATATATTGGATTTAAACCAGAATCATTTTTATTAATGAATTGTGTTATCTAATATCGATCATGTAATAAAATATTTTTCCGACATTCTCATTCAATATTTTAAAAATATATTTGATATAATTAGATATTTTTTATAATTTGATATATGATTTTAGTATCCAAAGAAGGGAATATAGTTAAATTCTATTTTATATAAATTTATTATATTTTCAATTATTTTAATACTATTTATTTAATTTTAAAAAATATTATTATAATAGAAACAAATTTATAAAAATATATACTAATTACCACCTATTATTATTAATTTTATGTATTTTGTACTTATTATTATTTATTACCTATAGCACAATTTCCAACAGATTACGGACAACTCTTTTTCCCGACAACTCATCTCCTGGAAATTTTACGCATCTAAAAGCACTATGAAAATTCCTCTTCAAACTATCAATATACATTTTTATATGCACAAGGATATAGAGTAGGGTGGCCTCATTGTGCATCTCTCGATGTTCTTGTGCATAAAAAAATGAATATTTATTCATTATAGTAGTATATTTATAGTGATTTCAGTCGCAAAATCTTTCCAATGGATGATTCATCAGGAAAAAGAGCCTCTTTTGTCCGAAAACTAAACTCCTTCCCACTTTCTCTTACATAAATAACTATCAGTAATATGGTCCGATGTTATTCTGAGCATATTTTTCATAATTATTTTAGTGGGATAAAGCTGCAAGGAGATGAGACAATGATCAAATGGAATTCCGCCAATCCACTAGATATTGTACCATTTAATCTATGTAATCGAATTTATTATTAATTATCACTAAATATTTCTAATTATTATTAATTATTTCTAATTATTACTAACTATTATTTATAATTAATAACCTTTATATAGTATTACAATGTATTAATTATTATTCTTATTTTTTCAAATTAATCCTAATTTTCTCTAATTAATCCTAATTATTTTTAATTTATCAGAAATATAAAAAAATTAATCCAAATTATTACTAATTAACCATAATTATTACTAATAAATTAAAACTGTGGCTAATTGTTGATAATTAATCTTAATTATTTATAATTAATTATAAACTTTAATAATTAATGATAATTAATCCTTACTATTACTAATTATTATTAATTATTGATAATTAATACTAATTATTACTAATTATTACTAATATTTTATAATAAATCATAATTATTGCTAAATAATCCTAATTAATCCGGATTATTGAAATATATTTATAATTAATCCTTATTTCTTATAATTAATCATTATTATTTATAAATACTACTAATTACTGATATTTATTACTAATTATTGATAATTATTACCAATTATGTATAATTATTATGAATTACAGATAGTTACTACTAATTATTGATCAAAATAACTAATTAATCATAATAAAACCTATTTATTGGTAAATAATACTAATTATTGACAATTAGATCATTTAATTTCTAATTGTTGATTATTATTAATAGTTATTGATTACTATTACTAATTATTGATAATTAGTATTAGTTATTGATAATTATTTCTAAATATTAATAATAACTCATAATTTAACCTAATCAAATTTAATTAAATATAATTTTTACTAATTTTTACTAATTATTACTAATTATTAATAATTATTACTAACTATTACTAATTATTGCAAATTATATATATTTATATCTAATTATAACTAATCACAACTAATTATATCTAGTTATTACTAATTATTACTAATTTTATCTAATTATTATTAATTATTATTAATAAATACAAATTATTACTAATTATTAGTAATTTTTACTAATTATTGCGAATTATTACATGTTATTTTGAATTATTACAAATTATTTCTAATTACTAATAATTATTACTAATTATTAATAATTATTAATATTTATTACTATTTATTTCTATTTATAATAAATTATTACTATTTATTAAATTTATTAGTATTTATTACTAATTATTAGCAATTAATCTTATGTATAACTAATTATTAATAATTATTAATAATTATTACTAATTAATCATAATTATCACTTATTAATCCCCATTAACACAAATTAATCCATGATAATCTTATTTATTAATAATTAATCATAATTATTTTTAATTAGTCTCATTTATTACTATTTATTTCCACTTATAGATAATTATTACTAATTGTTGACTATTATTACTAATTATTGATAATTATTACTAATAATTAATAATTATTACTAACTATTGATAATTATTAATAATTAATCCTAATTAATAATAATTAATCCTAATTAATACAAATCAATACTGATTTATCCTAATTATTACTTGATAATCCTAAATATTAAAAAAAATTACTACTTATTACAATTTTAATTAATCATTACTAATTATTCCCAATTATTGATAATTATACCGAATAATTTCAAATTTTTTTGATTTATTACAAATTATATCAAATTATTACATATAATTTCTAATTATTGAAATTTTTTTCTAATTATGACTATTTTTCTTACTAGTTATATTTATTTTTAATTAATATATATTATTTCTAATTATTACTAATCAGTACAATTTATTACTAATTTATACCATTTTTTACAAATTTATAAAATTTATTACTCGTTATTACTAAAAAATACTAGTTATTACTGATTAATACTAGTTATTATTAATTATTCAAAATTATTTAAAATTATTACTAATTATTACAATTTATTACTAATAAACACTTAGATATAACAATTCCTATAAATAAAAACTAAAAAACAATCTTATCATTCAAATTTAATTAATTTACATATAATTAAAAAAATATAAAAAATACAGAATAATATGAATTAATGAAAAAATAAAAAAATACATCGAAATTGAAACATTCGGAGTATCAAAGCTACTCATAATTTTCTGATTTAAAATTTCAAACCAAAAAAATTGAAGAATATTTTTTAGAAGTGATAGAGAGTGAAGTTGAGTGAAATGTGTGGAAAATGTATAGGGGTATATATAGTTTAGATTATTTCTGACGGACTACCCCTCAAAAATATTGTTAATTGCGATGGGTCTCATTTCAAATGTCTATACCCACATTAATTACAATGGGCCATTAGAAATCTATTGGTGGCAGGGCCTGTCACAAATGGCTACGTGACCAAAATGTGTTTGCAACAAGTCATGTATCTTATTTGAAATACTAAAAAATTCCACTGGATATTTGAGACCGGAATATGAACAAGTCCCAAATACCCATTCTCGTAGTTAGGCATTTTTTTAGCGCCAAGCCTTTTGTGACATGTCATTATCACTGTAACGCCCCAACCCTAGATATTCAGAGTCGGTGCATTATTACATAACATTAGCATGATCACAAAGGATCAAGTCTCGAAAGACCGATTAGTTTAGTAGTCTTGAAAACACTAGATATATTCATAAGTCTTACATCACATCATAAGTTAAAAAAACTACAACAACATCTTGTCTTCATATCCCCTCATACTATCCCTGCAGGTCATTCATAAATTACTTTTTAGAATCCTGGGAAAAGATAAAACATTGAAAGGGGTGAACCCAGAAGCTCAGTAAGGATAACAATATAGCAGAAGCTTTGATAAATAAGAATAAACATTCAATCAAATTTATAACTTAAACAAAAGCCTTTTAAACATGAACTTCAACATAGTATAGCAAAAATAAAATTAAATAATTCCATTTACTTGTTCACATGGATATTCTAATAATCGAATAATCACATGAAATATCAATAACCACTTTCATAATGATGGAATGCATAATGCCAGACTATCATAACCACATAGCCAAGGCCTCGTGCCAAGACTACAAATAAGATTTTGTCAAGGCCTTGTGGCAAGACACTAGTTTGTTTCATGAGACCTACCGATGCATCGAGGAGCTATAGCGGGCTCCACCCGTCACTTACAATGTCCAATGCATTCCTCATATGAAATGTTTTAAACATAACATAGACATTCGTATTAAAAATAGAAAACGAAATGTCAATACGTTATCTACAAACCATGAATGGTATAAAAATAACACATCCACATTCAAACATAACTCATTCGATACAATATGGAAGATTTTATTGTATCATAATAACCTCAATCGATAATGATGAAGGATATTGACATAGATGAAAATAATCATCAAAACAATTAGAGTGAAATATCCCCCTTTTTCTTGAAATCTTTTAAAAGTCACTCTATTTATCAATAATCCATTTGAAATAGATTTTAGAATCAAAGTTTCCCATACCACTTTGGAACTTTTAAAAGGAGTTTTAATTTTAAAACTTTAATTTCCATATAAATAAATCCTTAAAACCATTTGTTAAAACATGGACATTAATGAGCAAGATTTAGAAGAATGAGTCTTTATAACATTTAAAAATTGTATTTTAGTTAGAGTTTCTAACCAAAAGAGAGACACTTGAATACAAATAATTGAGGTAATTAAATCTTCATAATATCATGAGAATAAAGGGATTCATGATATACTATGTCAAAGTACATTCTATACACCACATAAAAGTGATTTGGTGTATAACAACAAAGAAGTGTCAATGGAATTAAAATTGAGATGAAATCTCTCATAAAGACTGTATCCTTAGGTTAAGGATAAATCAATGAAATAATTGTGTCTGAAAAATATAAATACTCTAAATATGATTGTATATTTAGTGTAAAACAATCAAAGTACATTCACACATATTCTAGTAAAAAACAACACCAATGAATTGGATGTTTATCTCAACAAATCGATATTGAGTAAAAATTACTCTTATCAAGTTCATACCGATGACTTGAGAATTTATCAATGGAGTTATTATGTGTATTAAATGTATATCCACAGAAAGGGGAGTGGAAACTTTGACATAATCAAATTAATAGTGATTCAACACATAATCTTGGAGTAAAATAATCAATGAAGTATGCGTAAAGCCGAATGCGTGGAAATTGAAATTTCAAATTCCCTTATCTATTTGGTAACTTATGAAAACTACACCCATGAAAGAAGTATCATACAATTATGATGTAAATAATCATAAATTTAAAGTATATTACAAAATTAATACAATCATGGGCAGTACACACACCACATGCAATAAATAAGTGGTGAACAATGAAAATCTCACTGAATTAAAAGTGAGATAAGAAACCCCTTACTTTGTACTTTTTCCCTAGTCGAAGGTAGGTTAACCTCATGTATAATGGTGAAATAATTGTTATTGAATTATACAATAGTCATTTACCTTAATATGATATCATATATGATCTTTTAACATTGATTTGTTAATAATATCGTAGTATTATCGTTGTTTCGTGTGTTAATATACTCGTTTTTTTATGTTTTATTTCATAAGCCATGTTTGTCATGGATAGGTTGTATCTTATTCATATCCAAATGATATAAAGTCCTTAAACATTATTTTTAAATAATCAAATGATAATTATACTTGAATGGATACGATGGGGAATAAATCTCACCGCGTTCGTGGAGAGGGTAGTCCGTACGTACGCACGAGCGACAATATCATTTTTTGATGTTAAAATAATATATAATTGGATCTTATATCATATATATATAATAATTATCATGTTATATTTATTATTTATGTGAATTACACATCATTATTATACCAATCCAAATAATAATTTATTGAATGACAATTACACCACGACTTGGAGACGGTAAGCCGTACGTACGCCCGTATGGTGACATGTCATTAAAAGGATGGATAGAATACTAAATATGGTTTTACTATATTTATATTAATATTACAGTATATAGGATATACTGGATTGATTAATTTATAATGGGAACAACAAATAAAGAATAAGTTGAAGAAGAAAAGAATTTGAAAAAAGGTGGTAAAAACATTACCTCTTCTTCGGGTTCTTCCTTTTGATTTGATCAAAAAGGCTTTTTAGGCTGGCTTTATGATCAAACTATGGCCTCTAGGTTGTAGTGAGGAATGTTTAGAGAGTATTTGGGCAGGTTTTGGTCGAAACAAAAGGCTTTCAAGGTGTGAAGTAATGAGAAGGGGGAGTGCCCTTTTATAAGAGGGGTGAGGGGAACCTTTGGAAAAGCTAAAAATATTATTTTATAATAAATACATATTCTGTTTCTAATGGCTCCAAAGCGGATTATTTTAAATTTAAGGTGGGTGTAGGTCACAAAACACTCAACCAATATAATTTATACTGGTTTGGGTCATTACATTAACCTTATCTTTAAGTATTAACTCTTAGTTTATTAGTTTCACTTTTACAATGTCTCTTTGTATTTTTTTATTTTATGGTTAATAAAATTATTATATACATCCAAGATACCCAAAAGTGGTCCATTAATGATTCAATTATTATGATATAAGTCTCTTGGACGAACCTTAGATTTTTAGGAATTTAATATCAATTAATAATATAATATTTGTTTTAAAAACACTTTTATGTCAATTTTGACACTATTCAATAATTGATTTTTGTAAAACTCATAACAGAATGATTACTTTGAAAAAAGTTAATTAAATCATTCCTAACATGTAATATTAACCTATAAAATTAGTTTAATTCATAAAAAGTCTCAAATTATATTTATTTTCGTATATACAATATCAATCATTTTAATTTTTCACTATTATCGTAATTACTACATCACCATTGTGTCATAAATAAATTATATTATTTAATGTCTAAAATTTATAAATAAAATAAAATTATGTAGAAAATCGTTTTTTATTTCTAATGAATATTAATAGTCGAAAATCCAACATATATAAACCTATGTAAATTGTTTTTTTCTAAAAGATATATGCTTGTGTCATTTTTGTATCCATTTCAACTTAATTAAAATAAAGTGTCCCTATCACTTACAAGTGGCACCATGGGGTCCTAAAATCGACCCCAAGATGTCCATGGTCGGACATGTATCAACCAATAAGGTTAGGACACATTTTAGGGTAATTTTTTATTATTATAGTATTATTTTTTAACCCTTATTTACCGGATTTACACTTTAACCATGGTAAATAAAATATTTACCGAAGTAGTTATTCAAAATGTCTAAAAATAAAAGTTACCTATTTACTCAATTTGAACATCCTGATTACAAATATATAATCCATTTTTCCAAATTCTGAACATAGAAGTGGCAGAAAATAATATAAAATTATTTCCCGCTGTCAAAACAAAAAGCGTGTTTTTAAGAGATAATAACTATCAAAAGATTGACACTTCTTTATGTCTGGTTTAATTGTGAAATCATGTCCAATGACAAAAATTTAATTAAATGGTAAAAATATATTCTAAATATACTTTAAAACCACTCAAATTCATAATTTTTCAATATTAATTATTTCGATTAAAAAGTTGTTTTTAATTAAAATTTAGTAATTTTCACTATTCATCAAAATATGATGGTTATCCGAAAAGTACCAAAATTTCACCCTAGAATAATTTCGATATTTAGAATCATAAAATGAAGTCTATTTTGAGATTTAGAATTTATAAAATTTCAAAATGTAGGAATTACTATTCATAATGGCTAGTTTGATTGGTTGTGGTGTGTTAGAATCTCAAAGTTGCGTACAATGCACGCCATTGCATTATTCAAAGGGAAACGTACCGTGGAATCATGGTGTGTTACATTCTTCCCTACTTCAATAAATTGAATCCTTGATTTTTTTTTTAAAATTGGTCTTGATAATATAATGGAAAGTCCCACATCGGAGAAAGAGTTAATAAAACTATCACTTTAAAAGAAAGGAAGATAGGTATAATGGTCAACCAAGATAACCCATACTAGGATTCCATGTAGAAAAACATGGATATGGATGATAAAATAAGTGTTCAGTTCTGACGGAGCGGGATAGAAAACATGATCAACAGAAAGTTAACAATAAGAAAATGACAAACTTGTGTTGGGACAAACGGTCCATAGTCTCCCAGTAGGAAAAGTAAATGGACATCATTTTTTGTTTTAAGTTACATTACATAAGGACAAGGAAATAATTTATGATATTTAATAAGATCATAAAGATATATAAATACTTTTTATGTAGAGTTTCATTCTTTAATAACTTTTTACCACTAATTCATTTTTTTGAAAAATGAGTATTCAAGAAGACTTGGTCACAATAGAAGAGCTAGAATAAACATCTATAGAAATACATGATCCACGTAGGATAAAATATATATTTTCCTTGTCTTTAGAGATTAATAAAAACCAAAATGGTTAGTATAATATCTGATGATCCCCCAAATGGATATTCCATTAGAAAAAAAACTAATCTTAATTTCTAAAATTAATCCATCAATACCCAAATCTAAACAAATACCATTTAATAATCAATTGTCCTTAAAATCCTTCAATATAATCAAAACTAGTATTGAAACCCAAAACTTATAAGAATGTAGTCTTCCACATTAAATTGTATCTCCAAATGACATTTATTACTCTTAAAGTCACATAATTAAATGTAATTAACCTAATCATTTCCATAAATAACCCAAATCACAATAAATCCACAATAAAAACATAGATAAAAAGCGACCATCAGTCCTCAAATGAAATCCCATACTATTCTATTTTTCTTGGTCATATAGTGTTCACAACAAAGAGAACAACTTCCAAAATAACATTTATCACTTAATCAGTAAATCATTTTCCTATACTAAGGGTATTCATTTGATAAGACACAAGATCCCAAATAAAATTATTATTGATCAATAAAATAATTTAACTAAAAATAATAGTCACACTAACCAGGGACTTCACGTAGTCCAGTTGTAGGCGATAAATCCCAATCGCACATTGGTTGTGGGTTTGATTCCCACATCTTTTTCCAATGCGACGGGTTGTCACACGGTCTGCGTGTTGTCCTTTTCCAAAAACTATATTTTATAACACTACCAAAATTATATAAATTCCTCAAAATAGCCATAACATAATTTAACCAGAAATCTTATCGCATACCTTGCATTTTCATCCCAAATTATAATAACTTATAATTGCCTCAAACCCAACGATCATATAAAACCAAATGGTTATTTATAACTATATCCATAAGATAAAAGATAATTCTTCCTCAAATATTATTCTCAGATGGAAAACAGCAGGGTTTAAAAATACAAGAGAAAATTATTCCAAAGTAAACCCATCAACAAGGAGCACTATACTTTTTAAGAATTTCTCCAACCATTTATTTCCACATATCTTCTTATTTGACCAAGTAAATATCCTATAGAATATGGCATTCACTCGAATAATGGTCATGTCACCTATATTTACGGAAAATGACTGTAAATGGATTCTTGGGACCATTTTTATCTTCTTCCATAGTACTCTTCATTTTTCTCTGGTAATTATTCACTTTATGTCCTTCCCTCCTACACGTAAAGCATTTCTTTGTCCTATTGAGACACTTTCCTTGGTGTCTCCTTACACATTTCCTGCATGATGGAAATTGAGGATTTTTTTCTCCATGGTCTCCACTACTGGAGCTCTTATCATTCATCACATTTCTCTTCTTTGTTGAGTCTGGGAATTTCTTAATATATATTTTTGATCTTATTTTTGTAAAAATGATTTGGCATAAAGACGATATCTTTTACGCCTATCAACATTCCATTTTGTTGCTCATTACCACCACCGTTCCCACCGTGTACATCATTCTCAAAGTCACTATGACTTCCTTGGAATCCAGACATTGACTAAAACTAGAAAGCATTGTGTGAGTAACAGTAGTCATAAAATCATTTAATGATTAACATGTCTCCATATTCTCAATTTGAAACACATTAGGATAAACAAAGGTCATTTACTCTCATCTTATATATAATAATTCAAATCAGTTTGTACAAAAAATGTAAATTATCCTAAGCATATCCCCCGGGAGTGTCGTAACCAAGAGTGCAGCAAGGCCCATTGTCGTGCACCAGTTCCCGTTCGAGTATAGCACAAATCGGTGTTTTTGGGTTTTACCCATAGGTACATCCGTGCCAGAGCCGCCTCTACCTGCTCGTATCCAGACATGGATGTATTGCTCGGAAAACTCACAAAATCTCCACTATACAAAAATTTTAAGAAGTTTTTCTATACTAATCCTCAACGTTCATCTTAGGTCTACATGCTCAAATCAGAGTTTATCTAAATTGATCTTCTAAGGTTTGTACTAATATTCCTCTGATACCAACTGTAACACCTCGACCCTAGATACCCAGAGTCGGTGCATTATTACATAACATTGGCATTATCACAAAGGATGAAGTCTCGAAAGACCGATTAGTTTAATAGTCTTGGAAACACTAGATATATTCATAAGTCTTACATTACATCATAAGGTAAGAAAAAGTACAACAACATCTTGTCTTCATATCCCCTCATACTATCCCTACAGGTCATTCATAAATTAGTTCTTCACATCCTGGGAAAAGATAAAACATTGAAAGGGGTGAGCCCAGATGCTCATAAAGGATAACAATATAGCCGAAGTTTTCATAAATAAAAATAAACATTCAAGGAAATGTATAACAAAAACAAAACCCTTTTAAACTTGAACTTCAACATAGTATGGAAAAAATAAAATGAAATAATTCCATTTAATTATTAACATGGATATTATAATAATCGAATAATCACATGAAATATCAATAACAACTTTCATAATGATGGAATGCATAATGCCAGACTATCATTACCACATATCCAAGGCCTCGTTCAAAGACTACAAATAATATTTTGTCAAGGCCTTGTGCCAAGACACTAGTTTGTCTCATGAGACCTAACGATGCATCAAGGAGCTATAGCGGGCTCCACCCGTCACTTTCTAAGTACAATGCATTCCTCATATGAAATGTTTTAAACATAACATACACATTCGTATTAAAACAAGCATACGAAATGTCAATACTTTATCCAAAAACCATGAATGGTATAAAAATTGAAAATCCACAGTCAAACATAACTCATTCGATAAAATATGGAAGATTTTATTGTATCATAATAAATTCAATCGATAATGATGAAGGATATTTACATATATGAAAATAATCATCAAAACAATGAGAGTGAAATATCCCCCTTTTTCATGAAATCATTTAAAAGTCACACTATTTGTCAAGAATCCATTTAAAATAGATTTTAGAATCAAAGTGTCCCATACCACTTTGAAAATTTTAAAAGGAGTTTTAATTTTAAAACATTAATGTCAATATATATAAATCCTTAAATCCATTTTTTAAAACATGGAAATTAATGAGAAAGATTTAGAAGAATAAGTCTTTAAAACATTTAAAAATGGTATTTTAGTTAGAGTTTCTTACCAAAATAGAGACACTTGAATAGAAATAATTGAGGTAATCAAAACATTGTAATATCATGAGAATAATGGGATTCATGATATACTATGTCAAAGTACATTATATACACCACATAAAAGTGATTTGGTGTATAACAACATAGAAGTCTCAATGGAATTTAAATTGAGATGAAATCTCTCATAAAGGCCGTATCCTTAGGTTAAGGATAAATCAACAACATAATTATGTGTGAAAAATATAAATACACTAAAGATTATTGGATATTTAGTGTAAAACAATCAATGGACATTCACACATAGTCTAGTAAAAAACAACACCAATAAATTGGATGTATATCTCAACAAATCGAGATTGATTAAAAATTACTCTTATCAAGTTCATACCGATGACTTGAGAATTTATCAATGGAGTGATTATGTGTATAAAAAGTATATCCAAAGAAAGGGGAGTTGAAATTATGTCATAATAAAATGAATAGTGATTCCACACATAATCTTGGAGTAAAATAATCAATGAAGTATGCGTAAAGACGAATGAGTGGAAATTGAAATTTCAAATTCACTTATCAATTTAGTAACTTATGAAACATGCACCCATGAAATAAGTATCATAAAATGATGATGTAAATACCCATAAATTTAAATTACATTACACAATTAATACAATCATGGGTAGTACACACACCACATGTAATAAATAAGTGGTGAACAATGGAAATCTCACTGAATTAAACGTGAGATAAGAAACCCCTAACTTTGTAAATTTTCCCTGGTCGACGATAGGTTTACATCTGGTATAATGGTGAAATAATTGTTATTGAATTATACAAGAATAATTTACATTAATATGATATCATATATGATCTTTTAACATTGATTTGTTAATAATATCTTAGTATTATCTTTGTTTTGGGTGTTAACTTACTCATTTTATTTTTTATGTTTTGTTTCGTAAGCCATGTTTTTCATAGATAGGTTGTATATTATTCCTATCCAAATGATATCATGTCCTTAAAAATTATTTTTAAATAATAAAATGATAATTATACTTTAATGGATACGATGGAGAATGAATCTCATCGCGTTCGTGGAGACGGTAGTCCGTACGTATGCACGAGCGACAATATCATTATTTTGATGTTAAAATAATATATAATTGGATGGTATATCATATATACAGAATAAATATCATGTTATATTTATTATTTACATGAATTACACATCATTATTATACCCATCCCAATAATAATTTATTGAATGACAATTACACCACGATGTGGAGACGGTAAACCGTACGTACGCACGTATGGAGACATGTCATTCAAAGGATGGATAGAATACTGAATATGGTTTTAAAATATTTATAATAATATTATAGTATATATTAGATACTGGATTCATTAATTTAGAATGGTAATAACAAAAAAAGAAGAAGTTGAAGAAGAAAAGAATTTGAAAAAGGGTGGTAAAAACATTACCTCTTCTTCGGGTTCTTCCTTTTGATTTGATCAAAAGGGATCCATAGGTTGTCTTTATGATCAAACTATGGCCTCTAGGTTATAGTGAGGAAAGTTTAGAGAGTATTTGGGTAGGGGTTGGTCGAAAAAAAGGCTTTGAAGGTGTTAAGTAATGAGAAGGGGGAGTGCCCTTTTATAAGAGGCGTGAGGGGCACCTTTGAAAAAGCTAAAAATATTATTTTATAATAAATTTATATTCGGTTTCTAATGGCTCAAAAGTGGATTATTTAAAATTTAAGGTGGGTGTAGGTCGAGAAAAACTCAGCCAATAGAATTTATACTGGTTTGGTTCATTATATTAACCTTATCTTTAAGTATTATCTCTTAGTTAATTAGTTTCACTTTTACAATGTCTCTTTGTATTTTTATATTCTATGGTTAATAAAATTACTGTATACATCCAAGCGACCCACAAGTGGACCATTAATGATTCCAATATCATGATATAAGTCTCTTGGACGAACCTTAGATTTTTAGGAATTTATTATCAACTAATAATATAATATTTTTTTAAAAACTCTTTTATGTCAATTTTGACACTATTCAATAATTGATTTTTGTGAAACTCATAACAGAATGATTACTTCGAAAAAAGTTTCCTAACATGACATATGAACCTATAAAATTAGTTTAATTAATAAAAGTCTCAAATTATATTTATTTAGGTATCTACAATATCAATCATTTTAATTTTTTACTATTATGGTAATTACTGCATCACCATTGTGTCATAAATAAATTAACTTATTTAATGTCTAATATTTATAAATAAAATACCATTATGTAGAAAATCGTTTTGGATTTCTAATTAATATTTATAGTCGAAAATACAACCTATATAACCCTATGTAAAAATTATATTTCTAAAAGATATATGCTTGTGTCATTTTTTTATTCATTTTAACTTAATTAAAATAAAGTGTCCATATCACTTACAAGTGGCACCATGAGGTCCCAAAATCGACACCAAGATGTCCATGGTCGGACATGTATCATCCAATAAGGTTAGGACACGTTTTATGGTAATTTTTTATTATTATAATGTTATTTGTTAAACATTATTTACCGGATTTACCCTTTAACCATGGTAAATAAAATATTTACCGAAGTAATTATACAAAATGTCTAAAAATAAAAGTTACTTACTTACACAATTTGAAAATCCTGATTCCAAATATATAATCCATTTTTCCAAATTCCAAACACAGAAGTGGCAGAAAATAATTTAAAATTAATTTCCACAGTCAAACGAAAAAGCGTGTTTTTAAGAGATAATAACTATCAAAAGATTGACACTTGTTTATGTCCGGTTTAATTGTGAAATCATGTCCAATGACAAAAATTTAATTAAATGGTAAAATTATATTCTAAATATACTTTAAAACCACTCAAATTCATAATTTATCAATATTAATTATTGCGATTAAAAAAGATGTTTTCAATTAAAATATAGTAATTTTCACTATTCATCAAAATATGATGGCTATCCAAAAAGTACCAAAATTTCACCCCAGTCTAATTTCAATATTCCGAATCCTAAAATAAAGTCTATTTTGAGAGATAGAATTTATAAAATTTCAAAAAGTATGAATTACTATTCAAAACGGCTAGTTTGATTGGTTGTGGTGTGTTAGAATCTCAAAGGTGCGTACAATGCACGCCATTGCATTATTCAAAGGGAAACGTACCGTGGAATCATGGGGTGTTACATTCTCCCCTCCTTCAATAAATTTCATCCTCAGAAATTTTTTAAAATTGGGATTGATAATATAATGGAAAGTCCAACATCGGAAAAATAGTTAATAAAAATATCACTTTAAAAGAAAGGAAGAGACGTATAATGGTCACCCAAGATAACCCATACTAGGATTCCATGTAGTAAAACATGGATATGGATGATAAAATAAGTGTTCAGTTATGACGGAGAGTGATAGAAAACATGATCAGTAGAATGTTAACAATAAAAAAAATGACAAACTTGTGTTGGGACAAACGGTCCTTAGTCTCCCAGTAGGAAAAGTAAACGGACAACATTTTTTTTATTTTAAGTTACATTACATAAGGAAAAGGAATTCATTTATGATATTTACTAAGAAAATAAAGATATATACATACTTTTTAAGTAGAGTTTCATTCTTTAATAACTTTTTACCACTAACTCATTTTTTTGAAAAATGAGTATTCAAGAAGACTTCGTCACAATAGAAGATCTAGAATAAACATCTATAGAAATACATGATCCACGTAGGATAAAATATATATTTACCTTGTATTTAGAGATTAATCAAACCCAAAATGGTTAGTATAATATCTGATGATCCCCCAAATGGATATTCCATTAGTGAAAAAAAATAATCTTAATTTCTAAAATTAAACCATCAATACCCCAAAGTTAAAAAAATACCATTCAATAATCAATTGTCCTTAAAATCCTTCAATATAATCCAAAATAGTATTGAATCCTAAAACTTATAAGAATGTAGTCTTCCACGTTAAATTGTATCTCTAAATGACATTAATTACTATTAAAATCACATACTTAAAATTAATTAACCTAATAATTTCCATAAATAACCCAAATCACTATAAATCCACAATAAAAACATAGATAAAAATACACCATTACTCCTCAAATGAAATCCTATACTATTCTATTTTTCTTAGGCATATACTGTTCACAACAAAGCGAACAACTTCCAAAATAAATTTTTTTACTTAATCACTAAATCATTTTCCTATACTAAGGATATTCATTTGATAAGACATAAGATCCCAAATAAAATTATTATTTATTAATAAAATAATTTAACTAAAAATAATAGTCTCACTAACCAGGGACATCACATAGTCCAATGGTAGGCGAAAAATCCCAATCGCACTTTGGTTGTGGGTTCGATTCCCACAGCATTGTCCCACGCGACGGGTTGTCACACGGTTTTCGTGTTGTCCTTTTTTAAAAACTATATTTTATAACATTACTAAAATGAGATAAATTCCTCAAAATAGTCATAACATAATTTAACCGCAAATCTTATCTCATACCATGAATTTTCCTCCCAAATTAAAATAACTTATAATTTCCTCAAACCCAACGATCATATAAAACCAAATTGTTATTTATAACTATATCTGCAAGATAAAAGATAATTCTTCATCAAATATCATTCTCACATGGAAAACTACAGGGTTAAAAATACAAGAGAAAATTATTCTAAAGTAAACCCATAAAAAAGGAGCACTAATACTTTTTAAACATTTCTCCAACAATTTATTTCCAAATAGATTCTTCTTTGTCCAAGTAAATATCCTATAGAATAGGGCATTCACTTAGGTAATGGCCATGTCCCCTACATTTATGGCAAATGACTGTAAATGGATTCTTGGGACCATTTTTATCTTCTTACATAGTACTCTTTATTTTTTTTGGCAATTATTCACTTTATGTCCTTCCCTCATGCACGTAAAGCATTTCTTTGTCCCATTGAGACACTTTCCTGGGTGTCTCCTTACACATTTCCTGCATGATGGAAATTGAGGATTTCATTCTCCATGGTCTCCACTACTGGAGCTCTTATCATTCATCACTATTCTCTTCTTTGTTGAGTTCGAGAATTGGTTAATATATATATTGTTGGTCATATTTTTGGAAAATTGATTTGATATAAAGACGATATCTTTTACGCCTATCAACATTCCATTTTGATGCTCATTTCCACCACCGTTCCCACCATGTACATAATTCTCAAAGTCAGTATGACTTCCTTGGAATCTAGCCATTGACTAAAACCAGAAATTATTGTGTGAGTAACAGTAGTCATAAAATCATTTAGAGATTAACATGTCACCATATTCTCAATTTGAAACACATTAGGATTAACCAAGGTCATTTACTCTCATCTTATATATAATAATTCAAATCGGTTTGTAATGAAAATGTAAATTAACCTAAGAATATCCCCTGGGAGTGTCCTAACCAAATGTGCATCAAGGCCCGTTGTCATGCACCAGTTCCTGTTAGAGTCTATCACAAAGTGGTGTTTTCAAGTTTTACCCCTAGGTACATCTGTGCTAGAGCCGCCTCTATCTGCTCGTATCCATACGGGGATGTATTCCTCGGAAAACTCACAAAATCACTACAATACAAAAATTTTAAGAAGTTCTTATATACTAATCCTCAAAGTTCATCTTAGGTCTACGTGCTCTAATCAGAGTTTATCTAAATCTAGCTTCTATGGTTTGTACTAATCTTCCTCTGATACCAACTGTAACGCCCCGACCCTAGATACCCAGAGTCAGTGCGTTATTACATAACATTGGAATGATCACAAAGGATCAGGTTTCGAAAGACCGATTATTTTAGTAGTCTTGGAAAGACTAGATATATTCATAAGTCTTACATTACATCATATGGTAAAAAAAACTACAACAACATCTTGTCTTCATATCCAGTCATACTATCCCTACAGGTCATTCATAAATTACTTCTTCACATCCTGGGAAAAGATAAAACATTTAAAGGGGTGATCTCAGATGCTCAGTCAGGATAACAATATAGCAGAAGCTTTCATAAATAATAATAAACATTCAAGGAAATGTATAACTAAAACAAAAGCCTTTTAAACTTGAACTTGAACATTGTATGGAAAAAATAAAATGAAATAATTCCATTTACTTACTCACATGGATATTATACTAATCAAATAATCAAATGCAATATCAATAACCACTTTCATAATGATGGAATGCATAATGCCAGACTATCATAACCACATAGCCAATGCCTCGTTCCAAGAATACAAATAATATTTTCTCAAGGCCTTGTGCCAAGACACTAGTTTGTCTCATGAGACCTACTGATGCATCAAGGAGCTATAGCGGGCTCCACCCGTCACTTACTAAGTCCAATGCATTCCCCATATGAAAAGTTTTAAACATAACATAAACATTCGTATTAAAACTAGAATATGAAATGTCAATACTTTATCCACAAACCATGAATGGTATAAAAATATCAAATCCACAGTAAAAAATAACTCATTCAATACAATATGGAAGATTGTATTGTATCATAATAACCTCAATCGAGAATTATGAAGGATATTGACATATATGAAAATAATCATCAAAACAATTAGAGTGAAATATCTCCCTTTTTTTGAAATCATTTAAAAGTCACAATATTTGTCAAGAATCCATTTAAAATAGAATTTAGAATCAAAGTGTCCCACACCACTTTGAATATTTTAAAAGGAGTTATAATTTTAAAAGTATAATGTCTATATAAATAAATCCTTAAAACCATTTTTTAAAACATGGAAATTAATGAGCAATATTTAGAAGACAAAGTCTTTAAAACATTTAAAAATTGTATTTTAGTTAGAATTTCTAACCAAAAGAGATACACATGAATAAAAATAATTGAGGTAATCATAACTTTGTAATATCATGAGAATAAATGGATTCATGATATACTATGTCAAAGTACATTATATACACCACATAAAAGTTATTTGGTGTATAACAACAAAGATGTCTCAATGGAATTTAAATTGAGATGAAATCTCTCATAAAGGCCGTATCCTTAGGTTAAGGTTAAATCAACGACATAATTATTTGTGAAAAATATAAATCCACTAAATATGATTGGATATTTAGTGTAAACCAATAAAAGTACATTCACACATATTCTAGTAAAAAACAACACCAATGAATTGGATGTTTATCTCAACAAATCGAGATTGATTAAAAATTACTCTTATCAAGTTCATACCGATGATTTGAGAATTTATCAATTGAGTGATTATGTGTATAAAAAGAATATCCACAAAAAGGGGAGTGGAAATTATGACATAATCAAATGAATAGTGATTCTACACATAATCTTGGAGGAAAATAATCAATGAAGTATGCGTAAAGCCGAATTAGTGGAAATTGAAATTTTAAATTCCCTAATCGATTTGGTAACATATGAAACATGAACCAATGAAAGAATTATCATAAAATTATGATGTAAATACCCATAAATTTAATGTATATTACACAATTAATACAATCATGGGAAGTACACACACCACATGCAACAAATAAGTGGTGAACAATGGAAATCTCACTAAATTAAAAGCGAGATAAGAAACCCTTTACTTTGTACTTTTTCCCTAGTTGACAGTAGGTTAACCTCTTGTATAATGGAGAAATAATTTTTATTGAATTATACAAGAATCATTTACATTAATATGATATCATATATGATCTTTTAACATTGATTTGTTAATAATATCTTAGTATTATCATTGTTTCGGGTGTTAACTTACTCATTTTCTTTTTTATGTTTTGTTTCATAAGACATGTTTTTCATGGATAGGTTGTATCTTATTCATATACAAATGATATAAAGTCCTTAAAAATTATTTTTAAATAATAAAATGATTATTATAATTGAATGGATACGATGGAGAATGAATCTCATCGCGTTCGTGGAGACTGTAGTCTGTACGTACACACGAGCGGCATTATCATTTTTTGATGTTAAAATAATATATAATTGGATGTTATATCATATATAAATAATAATAATAATTTTATATTTATTATTTATGTTAATTAAGCATCATTATTATACCCATCCAAATAATAATTTATTGAATGACAATTACACCACGACTTGGAGACGGTAAGCCGTACGTACGCACGTATGGTGACATGTCATTCAAAGGATGGATAGAATACTGAATATGGGTTTTCTATATTTATAATAAAATTATAGTATATTGGAGATACTGGAATCATTAATTTACAATGGGAATAATAAATAAATAAGAAGTTGAAGAAGAAAAGAATTTGAAAAAAGGTGGTAAAAATATTACCTCTTCTTCGGGTTCTTCCTTTTGATTTGATCAAAAGGGCTCCTTAGGTTGGCTTTATGATCAAACTATGGCCTATAGGTTGTAGTTAGGAATGTTGAGATAATATTTGTGCAGGGGTTTGTCTAAACAAAAGGCTTCTAAGGTGTGAAGTAATGAGAAGGGGGAGTGCCCTTTTATAAGAGGGGTGAGGGGCACCTTTGGAAAAGCTAAAAATATTATTTTATAAAAAATTCATATTCTATTTCTAATGGATAAAAAGTGGATTATTTAAAAGTTAATGTGCGGATAGGTCGTAGAACACTCATCCAATAGAATTTAGACTGGTTTGGGTCATTATATTAACCTTATCTATAAGTATTAACTCTTAGTTAATTAGTTTCATTTTTACAATGTCTCTTTGTATTTTTATATTATATGGTTAATAAACATACTATATATATACAAGTGACCCAAAAGTGGTCCATTAATGATTCAAATATCATGATATAAGTCTCTTGGACGATCCTTATATTTTTAGGAATTTAATATCAACTAATAATATAATATTTGTTTTAAAAATTCTTTTATGTCAATTTTGACACTATTCAATAATTGATTTTTGTAAAACTCATAACAGAATGATTAATTCGAAAAAAGTTAATTAAATCATTCCTAACATGTCATATTAACCTATAAAATTAGTTTAATTCATAAAAGTCTCAAATTATATTTATTTTGGTATCTAAAATATCAATCATTTTAATTTTTCACTATTATGGTAATTACTGCATCACCATTGTGTCATAAATCAATTAAATTATTTAATGTTTAAAATTTATAAATAAGATAACATTATGTAGATAATCGTTTTGGATTTCTAATGAATATATATAGTCTAAAATCCAACATATATAACCCTATCTAAAAATTGTCTTTCTAAAAGATATATGCTTTTGTCATTTTTGTATTCATTTTAACTTAATTAAAATAAAGTGTCCCTATCACTTACAAGTGGCACCATGGGGTCCCAAAATCGACCCCAAGATGTCCATGGTCAGAAATGGTTCAACCAATAAGGTTAGGACACGTTTTAAGGTAATTTGTTATTATTATAATATTATTTTTTAACCCTTATTTACCAGATTTACCCTTTAACCATGGTAAATAAAATATTTACCGAAGTAATTATTCAAAATGTCTAAAAATAAAAGTTACCTATTTACACAATTTGAACATCCTGATTCCAAATATTTAATCAATTTTTCAAAATTCCAAACACATAAGTGGCATAAATTAATTTAAAATTAATTCCCGCTATCAAAACAAAAAGCCTGTTTTTAAGAAATAATAACTATCAAAAGATTGCACTTGTTTATGTCTGGTTTAATTGTGAAATCATGTCCAATGACAAAAATTTAATTAAATGGTAAAAATATATTCTAAATATACTTTAAAACAACTTAAATTCATAATTTATCAATATTAATTATTTCGATTAAAAAAGTTGTTTTTAATTAAAATTTAGTAATTTTCACTATTCATCAAAATATGATGGTTATCCGAAAAGTACCAAAAGTTGACCCTAGGGTTATTTCGATATTCAGAATCCTAAAATGATGTCTATTTTAAGAGATAGAATTTAAAAAATTTCAAAAAGTAGAAATTAGTATTCATAATGGCTAGTTTGATTGGTTGTGGTGTATTAGAATCTCAAAGTTGCGTACAATGCACACCATTGCATTATTCAAATGGAAACGTACCGTGGAATCATGGGGTGTTACATTCTCCCCTCCTTCAATAAATTGCGTCCTCACAATTTTTTTAAAATTGGGCTTGATAATATAATGGAAATTCCCACATCGGAAAAAGAGTTAATAAAACAATCTCATTAAAAGAAAGGAAGAGATGTATAAAGGTCACCCAAGATAACCCATACTAGGATTCCATGTAGGAAAAAAAGGATATGGATGATAAAATAAGTGTTCAGTTCTGACGGAGAGGGATAGAAAACATGATCAGGATAAAGTTAACAATAAGAAAATGACAAACTTGTGTTGGGACAAACTGTCTTTAGTCTCCCAGTAGGAAAAGTAAACATACAACATTTTTTTAAAGTTACATTACATAAGGACAAGGAATTCATTTATGATATTTACTAAGAACATATAGAGATATACATACTTTTTAAGCAGTGTTTCATTCATTAATTACTTTTTACCTATAACTCATTTTTTTTTGAAAAATGAGTATTCAATAAGACTTGGTCACAATGGAAGAGCTAGAATAAACCTCTATAGAAATACATGATCCACGTAGGATAAAATATATATTTACCTTGTCTTTAGAGATTAGTCAAAACCGAAATGGATAGTATAATATCTGATGATCCCCCAAATGGATATTCCATTAGAGAAAAAAAACTAATCTAAATTTCTAAAATTAAACCATCAATACCATAAAGTTAAACAAATACCATTCAATAATAAATTTTCCTTAAAATACTTAAATATAATCCAAAATAGTATTGAAACCCCAAACATATAAGAATGTAGTCTTCCACGTTAAATTGTATCTCCAAATGACATTAATTACTCTTAAAGTCACATACTTAAATGTAATTAACCTAATCATTTCCATAAATAAACTAAATCACTATAAATCCACAATAAAAACATAGATAAAAATCCACCATTGCTCCTAAAATGAAATCCCATACTATTCTATTTTTCTTGGGCATATAGTGTTCACAACAAAGCGAACAACTTCCAAAATAACATTTATCACTTAATCACTAAATCATTTTCCTATACTATGGGTATTCATTTTATAGGACACAAGATCCCAAATAAAATTATTATTGATCAATAAAATAATTTGACTAAAAATAATAGTCACACTTACCAGGGACTTCATGTAGTCCAGTGGTAGGCGATAAATCCCAATCGCACTTTGGTTGTGGGTTCTATTCCCACAACTTTGTTCGACGCGACGGGTTGTCACACGGTCTGCATGTTGTTGTTTTTCAAAAACTATATTTTATAACATTACCAAAACGAGATAAATTCCTCAAAATGACCATAACATAATTTTACCACAAATCTTTTCTCATACCTTGCATTTTCATCCCGAATTATAATAACTTATTATTTCCTCAAACCCAATGATCATATAAAACCAAATGGTTATTTATAACTATATCCGCAAGATAAAAGATAATTCTTCCTCAAATATCATTCTCACATGGAAAACTGCAGGGTTAAAAATACAATATAAAATTATTCCAAAGTAAACCTATCAAAAAGGAGCACTAATAATTTTTAAACATTCCTCCAACCATTTATTTCCACATATCTTCTTCTTTCACCATGTAAATATCCTATAGAATAGGGCATTCACTCGAGTAATGGCTAGGTCCCCTACATTTACGGAAAATAAATATAAATGGATTCTTGGGACCATTTTTATCTTCTTCCATAGTACTCTTCATTTTGCTTCGATAATTATTCACTTTATGTCCTTCCTTCCCACACGTAAAGAATTTCTTTGTCCCATTGAGACACTTTCCTGGGTGTCTCCTTCCACATTTCCTGCATGATGGAAATTGAGGATTTATTTCTCCATGGACTCCACTACTGGACCTCTTATCATTCATCACCTTTCTCTTCTTTGTTGATTCCGGGAATTGGTTAATATATATATTGTTGATCATATTTTTGGAAAATTTATTTGGCATAAAGACGATATCTTTTACGCCTATCAACATTCCATTTTGTCGCTCATTGCCACCATCGTTCCCACCTTATACATAATTCTCAATGTTACTATGACTTACATGGAATCCAGCCATCGACTAATACCAGAAAGCATTGTGTGAGTAACAGTAGTCATAAAATCATTTAGAGATTAACATGTCACCATATTCTCAATTTGAAACACATATGGATTAACCAAGGTTATTTACTCTCAACTTATATATAATACTTCATATCAGTTTGTAAAGAAAATGTAAATTAACCTAGGCATATCCCCCGGGAGTGTCGTAACCAAGAGTGCAGCAAGGCTCGCTGTCGTGCACCAGTTCCCGTTTGAGTCTAGCTCAAAGAGGTGTTTTCAGGTTTTACACCTACGTACATCTTTTCCAGATCTGCCTCTACCTGCTCGTATCCAGATAGGGATGTATTGCTCGGAAAACTCACAAAATCTCTACAATACAACAATTTTAAGAAGTTCTTCTATACTAATCCTCAAATTTCATCTTTGGTATACGTTCTATAATCAGTTTTTATCTAAATCTAGCATCTAAGGTTTGTACTAATCTTCCTCTGATACCAACTGTAACGCCCCGACCCTAGATACCCAGAGTTGGTGCATTATTACATAACATTGGCATGATCACAAAGGATCATGTCTCAAAAGACTGATTAGTTTAGTAGTCTTGGAAACACTAGATATATTCATAAGTCTTACATTACATCATAAGGTAAAAAAAATACAACAACATCTTGTCTTCATATCACTTCATACTATGCCTAAAGATCATTCATAAATTACTCTTCACATCCTGGGAAAATATAAAACATTGAAAGGGGTGAGACTAGATGCTCAGTAAGGATAACAATATAGCAGAAGCTTTCATAAATAAGAATAAACATTCAAGGCAATGTATAACTAAAACAAAAAATTTTAAACTTGAACATCAACATAGTCTGGAAAAAATAAAATTAAATAATTCCATTTACTTATTCAAATGGATATTCTATTAATTGAATAATCACAAGCAATATCAATAACCACATTCATAATTATGGAATGCATAATGCGAGACGACCATAACCACATAGCCAAGGCCTCGTGCCAAGACTAAAAATATGATTTTTGTCAAGGCCTTGTGCCAAGACACTAGTTTGTCTCATGAGACCTACCGATGCATCAAAGAGCTATATCGGGCTCCACCCTTCACTTACTAGGTCCAATTCATTCCTCATATGAAAGGTTTTAAACATAACATAAACATTCGTATTAAATCTAGCATACAAAATGTCAATACTTTATCCACAAACCATGAATGGTATAAAAATAGCACATCCACAGTCAAACATAACTCATTCAATACAATATGGAAGACTGTATTGTATCATTATATCCTCAATTGATAATGATGAAGGATATTGACATATATGAAAATAATCATCAAAAAAATTAGAGTGAAATATCCGCCTTTTTCATGAAATCATTTAAAAGTCACTCTATTTGTCAAGAATCCATTTAAAATAGATTTTATAATCAAAGTGTCCCATACCACTTTGAAACATTTAAAATGAGTTTCAATTTTAAAACTTTAATGTACATATAAATAAATCCTTAAAACCATTTTTTAAAACATGGACATTAATGAGCCAGATTTAGAAGAATAACTCTTGAAAACATTAAAAATGGTATTTTAGTTATAGTTTCTAACCAAAATAGAGACACTTGAATACAAATAATTGAGGTAATAAAAACATTGTAATATCATGAGAATAAAGGGATTCATGATATACTATGTCAAAGTACATTATATACACCACATAAAAGTGATTTGGTGTATAACAACAAAGAAGTCTCAATGGAATTTAAATTGAGATGAAATCTATCATAAAGGTCGTATCCTTAGGTTAAGGATAAATCAATGACATAATTATGTGTGAAAAATATAAATACACTAAATATGATTGGATATTTAGTGTAAAACAATCAAATGACATTTACACATATTCTAGTAAAAACAACACCAATGAATTGGATGTTAATCTCAACAAATCGAGATTGATAAAAAATAACTCTTATCAAGTTCATACTGATTACTTGAGAATTTATCAATGGAGTGATTATGTGTATAAAAATTATATACATAGATAGGGGAGTCTAACTTATGACATAATCAAATGAATAGTGATTCCACACATAATCTTGGAGTAAAATAATCAATGAAGTATGCGTAAAGCCGAATGAGTGGAAATTGAAATTTCAAATTCCCTTATCGATTTGGTAACTTATGAAACATGAACCCATGAAAGAATGATCATACAATGATGATGTGAATACCCATAAATTTAAAGTATATTACACAATTAATACAATAATGGGCAGTAAACACACCACATGCAATAAATAAGTGGTGAACAATGAAAATCTCACTGAATTTAAAGTGACATAAGAAACCCCTTACATTGTACATTTTCCTTGGTCGACGGTAGGTTAACCTCATGTATAATGGTCAAATAATTTTTATTGAATTATACAAGAATAATTTAAATTAATATGATATCATATATGATCTTTTAACATTGATTTGTTAATAATATCTTAGTATTATCATTGTTTCGGGTGTTAACTTACTCATTTTCTTTTATATGTTTTGTTTCGTAAGCCATGTTTTTCATGGATAGGTTGTATATAATTCATATCCAGAATGATATCAAGTCCTTAAACATTATTTTTAAATAATCAAATGATAATTATACTTGAATGGATACGATGGAGAATGAATCTCATCGCGTTTGTGGAGACGGTAGTCCGTACGTACGCACGAGCGACAATATCATTCTTTTGATGTTAAAATAATATATAATTGGATGGTATATCATATAGAGAGAATAATTATCATGTTATATTTATTATTTACATGAATTAAACATCATTATTATACACCTCCAAATATTAATTTTTTGAATTACAATTACACCACGACGTGGAGACGGTAAGCCGTACGTACGCACGTATGGTGATATGTCATTCAAAGGATGGATAGAATACTGAATATGGTTTTACTATATTTATAATAATATTATAGTATATAGTAGATACTTTATTCATTAATTTAGAATGGGAATAACAAATAAAGAATATGTTGAAGAAGAAAAGAATTTGAAAAAGGGTGGTAAAAACATTACCTCTTCTCCGGGTTCTTCCTTTTGATTTGATCAAAAGGGCTTCATAGGTTGAATTTATGATCAAACTATGGCCTCTTGGTTGTATTTAGAGAATTTGAGAGAGTATTTGGGCAGGGTTTGGTCGAACCAAAAGGCTTTGAAGGTGTGAAGTAATGAGAAGGGGGAGTGCCCTTTTATAAGAGGGGTTAGGGGCACCTTTGGAAAAGCTAAAAAAATTATTTTATAATAAATTCATATTCAGTTTATAATGGATCCAAAGTGAATTATATGAATTTTAAGGTGGGGATAGGTCGAAAACCACGCAACCAATAGAATTTAGATAGGTTTGGATCATTATATTAACCTTATCATTAAGTATTAACTCTTAGTTAATTTGTTTCACTTTTACAATGTCTCTTTGTATTTTTATATTATATGGTTAATAAACTTACTACATACATCCAAAAGACCCCCAAGTGGTCCATTAATGATAAACCTATCATGATATAAGTCTCTTTACCGAACCGTATTTTTTTAAAAATTTAATATCAATTAATAATATAATATTTGTTTTAAAAACTCTTTTATGTCAATTTTGACACTATTAAATAATTGATATTTGTAAAAATCATAAAAGAATGATTACTTCAAAAAAAGTTATTTAAATAATTCCTAACATGTACTATTAACCTATAAAATTAGTTTAATTCATATAAATTCTCAAATTATATTTATTTGGGTATCTACAATATTAATCATTTTAATATTTTACTATTATGGAAATTACTGCATAACCATTGTGTCATAAATAAATAAACTTATTTAATGTATAAAATTTATAAATAAATTACCATTATGTATGAAATCGTTTTATCTTTCTAATGAATATTTATAGTTGAAAATCCAACATATATAACCCTATGGAAAAATATGTTTTCTAAAATATATTTGCTTGTGTCATTTTTGTATTCATTTTAACTTAATTAAAATAAAGTGTCTCTATCACTTACAAGTGGCACCATGGGGTCCAAAAATCGATCCAAAGATGTCCATGGTCGGACACGTATCAACCAATAAAGATACCACACGTTTTAGTGTAATTTTATATTATTATAATATTATTTTTTAACCCTTATTTATCGGATTTACCCTTTAACCATGGTAAATAAAATATTTACCGATGTAATTATTCAAAATGTCTAAAAAAGCGTTAACTATTTACATAATTTGAACATCCTGATTCCAAATATGGAATCCATTTTTCCAAATTCCAACCATAGAAGTGGAAGAAATTAATTTAAAATTAATTCTCGCTGTCAAAACAAAAAGAGTGTTTTTAAAAGATAATAACTATCAAAAGATTGGCAATGTTTATGTCTGCTTTAATTGTGAAATAATGTCCAATGAAAAAAATTGAATTAAATGGTAAAAATATATTCTAAATATAATTTAAAACCACTCAAATTCACAATTTATCAATATTAATTATTTTGATTAAAAAAGTTGTTTTTAATTAAAATTTAGTAATTTTCACTATTCATCAAAATATGAATGTTATCTGAAAAGTACGAAAATTTCACCCTAGGGTAATTTTGATATTCCGGATCCAAAATTGAAGTCTATTTTGAGATATATAATTTATAAAATTTCAAAAATTAGGTATTACTATTCATAACAGCTAGTTTGATTGGTTGTGGTGTGTTAGAATCTCAAAGTTGCGTACAATGCACACTATTGCATTATTCAAAGGGAAACGTACCGTGGAATCTTGGGGTGTTACAATAACCCAATGAAAATAATTATTATATGTGATAAGGTAGTAAACCTATTTAATATAACCCCTTTCGTCAGGTTATTTGCGAGGGGCTCATGACCTATCATAAATAGACATTTGTTTTATAGTGGAATATATTTTATAAAAATTATATCCCACAATCCCTTAAAAATAAATGGAAGTAAAATTAGTAGATCTTAAAAAGAGTTACTATGTCATGGGTTATGAGACATATTTAATTATTATTACTAGATATGACTGAATTTTCTTATTAAATAACATATCCAAAATGATAAATTCTGTATTAATTTATAGCCATACATTGAAAAGGCTCCAACAATCTGATATATTGTGAGTTTTAAGCAGTTTGTTATGTTCTCTAAAAGTAATGATGGAGTGTAGATAATGTCCCTTGTACATGGATATTATAATAGATTAATGAAACTTAAAGTTGGGGTTGTTTCGTGAGAATGGAAGAATAAAAATAAAACCATCCAAATACCAATGATGTTGGAAGAAGAATAACATAAATTATGTCAAAGGCAAGAGGAAATATACTATGTTTGGGAGAGAAGTTCACCATGTTCATGAATATCAATGATACATGTAGAATCAAACCAAAATGATGGATGAAAGGAACGTACTAACCATTGATCCAACCACTGATCAATTTTAAAATAATTTCGATTAAGGTCACTATACATGGATGTAATCTAAATAAGGGTCTATCATGGGTAATCATCATCTGTAACCACAAATGTTAATGAAGGAATAGAAAGTTAATTCTATCGCCGCTATTTATGTGGATGTTGAAAATTAATCCGTAAAATGTATAGTTCATATTCATTGAAGAGTGGAATTGTTTTATATGAATATGGATTAATAAATAAGTTTTTTTCCTCTATTTTTTCCGCAACTATTGAATTACATCTGTAATACCTTGATGATTACATGTACACTAAAACACCATTTTGTGAGATCAATTACACCCATCTCTTGGACACTTCTCTTATTAAATTATATTGGATGATTTGTCAATTTAATCACAAACTCCTATATGTGGTGTAATTTGATACTCTAATGGGTGTGGATTTGATCTCATTATATATGTTTACAATAAACCATCAATAAAATGAAATAACTATCTATATTCTAATCTATCTCATGCTTCAATACATATGGAAGTAATATCTTGAATATCTATTTAAACTCCACTCAATGGTGTGGGTGTTGATACCCATTGAAGAGGATTGTCTTTCCTAATAGATTTTTTCAATTGAAAAAATACACGTTCATTATATTACCTTTGTGATGAAATGTAATGATGTAATTCTCAAAACGATTCTCTTCCTTCTCCAAAATCATATTATATTTTGGAAATATAGATTATGATTACATCCACTCCAATATATAAATGTTGCAATATTATTTCTATGATAGAACATAAAAAATTAATGAGAAAACTAGTATAAATTTTTGAAAAATGTTTCTTATTTCTTGGTGCATCAATATGGGTGCACAAATGTTATTTGTCATGATAATGAATGAATCAATGTGGGTTTATAGCCATTGAATAGATCTGAACCGAATCACTATAAATAAAATATATCAATAATCAAGGATTTTTAACTTATTCTATTAATATCAAGGAGCTCAGTACCATTCAATGGAGGATATTTGTTCCATTAATCAAGTGTTTATGTTAATGAATTAAGATAATAAGATGTAAAACATTCATATAAGTTAGGGATACTATGAGTTTATAGTGATACAGTTTATTCATTATAACCCCATAGAAATGTTTATATAATTAATATAGAGTCTTTTAGAGACTACCTTGAAGAAATTTTAAAGTCATTTTTGAGTATATTCCCCTCTAATATATGAATATGGAGAAACATGTACAAAATATAACAATATGGTAAGAAATATTTAGAAAGGATAATATGTATACTATATTTAGAATGGGTGACTTCTAGATGTATTATGTAACATTCATGGAACATGATAAAACATAAATGAATTTAAATAAACCTCTAAAAGGAAAATGAAATTGAAAAATGTCCATGATCG
This sequence comes from Viscum album, assembly GCA_963277665.1. Taxonomy (NCBI): domain Eukaryota; kingdom Viridiplantae; phylum Streptophyta; class Magnoliopsida; order Santalales; family Viscaceae; genus Viscum; species Viscum album. The sequence continues at coordinate 1,766,933,192 of OY728146.1, read as the reverse complement.
ATTAGGGCCACCAAAATAAATATTTTTATTAGGTTAATTGGGTACTACTAATGAATTTTGACAAATTTCATAGGATTATATAGAAAAAAAACTATGTTATCATGTAAATGGCGAAAATATGTCTCGAATGATGAATGTAATGAAATATTTATGGAGTATAACAAGAGGCAAATCAATACTCATGAACCCGCACAACTCATTAATAGAAAAATTATTAATGAATATTAGTGATTCCTAATATTATGATTAGTTTTTATAATAATGGGAAATGAAAATGTCAAATACTACACTTCATTATTATAGATGAAATATTAGGAAAACTGCACGAAAATGTTCTGGATTTACAATATGGGTTCATTCACATTGAATATTTTGTGACACTATAATTATGGTGAAATATATGAAATATATACATATCACTATAGTATAAATTATATATTAACACATAAAGATGTCAAAATTCATCTGTGAATATAGTTAGAGTGGCTCAAGGAATATGATTTCTCTATTCACTACCATCATGTAAAGAGAAATAAGATAGATGTTGAACATAGTATAAAAAAACTGCATGAAATCCATGATACAAATTGATAAAGAAAGTATGTTCATAAATATGAAACTTATGGTTTTGGAAATTTTTACAATAGTTGATACTTCATACCTTGGGCACCCGAATTCCCAACCATCTATCCAAGTGTGATGCATAGGGATAAGTGGTATGATATGGAACATAAAACATTGATTCTATTAGTAATAAAAGCGATTTTTTAAGAATTAAATATAGATAAATATGGTTTCATTTATTTTTCAACTATATCTTCAATTCATTCAACACATGTGATAATGAATTGGATACATGATAATTCACATTGATCATCTTTAACCAATTATCCTGGAAATACAATTATGTAATGTGACACTCCAGAGTATTTCTGGACAGATAACACTAAGATAGTGATTATTGGGTAGATCTAATTTTATTTGTTATAATGTCATTAGAGACTGATGAATGTACATTATTAATATGTGATCATTTCAAATATCTACATAGAAATTGGAATTCGACATTATAAATTTTTTCCTTGTCTCTTGAAGACATCCAATGGATGAAATATAATATGGGAAGTGGTGGTTTGAATCACCAATACGTCAATATTTTTAAAAATTTAGGATGAATTTTCTCTTGAAAATATTTCCATGATATACATAAATAATGTGGTGATGCTATATTGTGAGCCGTGTTTAATCATGAACCATAGTTCACCAATAAATTGTAAAGAATTTTTCAAATTGTTTTGAAATATATATTGATTTTATGTATGTATGATCACCTATATACTCTGACACATTAGTCCCCACATTGGAATCCGTTCCTCAAAGAAACACAAATTACATATATAAACTTGTATCGATTGTAAATTTTTTGATATAATCACCAATAATTACATTTTAAAGAATAATTCTCTTACATATGAAGAAATTTTTAAATTTTATATATTTAGATAATTACAAAAAAAATGTTTTCTAGAAAAATCCATATTATTCATAACCAAAATACACTTTCCCCCAAATATGTGACTATACATAGTCTATAATTTATCTATAATATCATCAATAAATTTTTTGACATGTGTTATCAATTCATGTAAGGAACTTGTACTAATTATATACACATATTAGCAAAATGGAAACCAAATAATGGTTGATATTAAATTATTAGTACGGAAAAACATACAATAGAGGTAATCATGAAAAAACTAGGGAATAAATTTTATTCTAGGAATTAAGTAAACAAGTTGAGGCTAAATAAACTTGTAACTTTGAGAATGATATATCTATAAAATGATATTAAATAATTTTTATCAATAAAAATAAATTTATCAAATATATTTCATAATTTAGGAAATGAAAAAATAGTGGTAAATGCAACATGCCATCACATTAACTTATCAATCCCACAATTAAGATATCTTAAATAATTGGACAGGAATAATCTAAATACTAAAGAATATTTTGTCTCATAAGATATTTTAGTGAATCTAAGGGATATTTAATTTTAATCCATACCCATCCATTGGATATGACAAATTCATTACCCATAATATTCAATAATTCCTATCATGATATTCATTATGGAATAACTTGCTAAATAAATACATGGATATTTGTATAATCAAATATAAAAAATGCCAATATATAATCAACATATATAAGTAGTATAAAATAATCACAATTTTTAATAAATTTTATAATACCAATTATAAGGATAAAAAGATCATAAATCATCCAAAAGAACTTTGTGGATGTTTAAAAATTGTATCATTAATATTTCCCAAATCATAATTATTTGAACAACAACATATAAATTGTCAAGACTTTTCCCCATCTGAAAAAATAGGTAACATGGTAATAATGCATATGAATGAATAATTTGGTTGGATTAACAATAAATATAAATATTTCTACAATCCTCATAATTTGAATAATCGAATATTTGATGACTATAGTTTTTTATAAGTTAATTTAATAAAATTATATATAGTTGAACATCATACAATCATAAATATTTTAAATGTGTTTTTTACATAGAATATTAGAATATCTATATGAATATGTTAACACCAGAATAACATGATCATAATATTTCCACTAAAATAATGTGTGTGTTCTCAAATGTACATTTCTGATTTTTAACCATTGAAGCCAATACAAATATTTCAATAGATAAAAAATTTCATTTCAAAAAAAAAACTACAATTATACCACTTATAAAGGTATTTAAAATAAGATGTTTTAGTATTAGGTGTTCATTAACATAAAAGGATAAATATATATATGATATAAATAGTGTATCAGAAACCTTATAATTGTAATTTGTTTTGAAAAATAAAATTGAAATTAAATTGAAATCATAAATGATATTATAAAAAATATTTTCAATTTAGATATAAAAAAAATGATTTTATGGTTCACTAAAAAAGATTGTTTCGAAAAGGAAAGGGGAATTTTTTTAAACCCTTTATTTTTTAAAAATAATATTCATAAATAGGTGATTAAAATAATGTATTTTCTATCGTAGTGTAAGATGAAAAAAATAGATGAAAATGAAATTAAAACCCTTTTATTATTTTCAAAACTCTATTATTTATATCTTTTTTTTAATATAGTCGTAATAATTATTATGTATAAAAATATAATATTCCATACAAAGGAAAATAATCATCCATTTATTAAAATATTTTTAATGGAGAACCCAATCAAGGAATAAATAATATTATGCGTAATCCATATAACCGAGGGAAATGAAACTCAATCTATTGATATTTCATTCGAGCATCATAACCCTTAAAGAGAGAAACATTTTTCAATGGTTTTTTGTCATAGTAATGAATATAACTGGTAAAAAATTATGAATTACAACATTATAACATAAAAGGGTTGTATATTACTAACTTATATGAAATAATTTTTTGATAATATACCTAACTCAATAAAATTAATATGATTTACCAAATATCACGATTATGGGAAAAATGAATCAATATCTACTTGAATAAGTGATCATGAATTTTCTAGTAAATCAAATGATTTAATAGGGGTGTAAATTTTTTATCTACTAGTAGTTAATAAACCATACAAAGAAAACAAGATGAACTAAAATATATAATTACTAAATGTATTAGAAGATATACTATGAAATATTTTATAATATATGAATAATTAAAATAAAAACATATAAAAAGATATCCCTCTTAATTTAATTCCAAATAAAATTATTAAAATATAATTTTTGGTAGATAAAATTTATAGGATTTATATATGCTGGATAAATGAAAATTGGTGCTTACAACTAAATAAATATAAAAGATAATAATTTCAAAAAAAAATCTATTAGATTAATTTAAAATTTTATGATTGTACATTAACAACTAGTATTAGAAACATAAATATTTTATTCAATTAATTAACAACATTAATCTTGTCCATTTAAATTCATATATTTCATACATATTAATTATCTATGTGAATTGTTATGATTTTCGAAATTAGATTTATTATGCCTACATTGTTTGTAATAGTTTCATAATAGTGGAGTTTACATTAACTCACAATTAAGATGTTCAAAATTAATTTGTAATTAAGGTTATATATATGGATTTCATATATTTATTGACTTATTTTAAATTCATTTTGTCTATATTTCATCCTTTTTATTTAATGTTTCAATTGATAAAAAAAATGTTTTGTTGATTATTATGAAGAAAAGTATAAATTTTAATTGATAAAATATATAATGAAATAACATCATCAGAACAAAAAAACAATTGTTAATTTCTTTTTATAAAATTATGTTATAAATGTAATTCTATTTTAATAGTCATTCTTCATATAAATTAATTTTCTTGACCTGGTATGTGGTTAATCTATACAAAACATCAACATAACCTAATTTAATGAATGATACTGAGGTGGTTTTGTAATTATATAGTTATATTTGAATGATAATAATTTTATTAATTAAATAATTTGGGGATATATACGAATTTTGAGGTTTAAAGAGAATAATTAAATTATGTAGAAATAATACACAACATAAATTTAAGGTTATCTAAATAGTATAATTATTTTAAAAAATTAACCGAATAACGATCATTTTATAATCATTTAAATCACTAGATCGTTAATTTTTCATACCCAACCAATAATTATATAATAAAAATATTGTTCAACATTTAATAATTTCAATATATCAATACTTTTATGTATGTGATTTAAAATGAAACATGTTTCTTCACCGAGTAGGTCGATCTCACCATGCACAAATAACAATATTGTTTTTCTTAATGGATGATGTATAAGAATAAAAAATTGTATACCATTAATTTTAGAATAATATATTATATTAATGATATTAATGATATTATATTAGTGTGGTTATAATTAATTTTAAAAGTTGTTATTACTAAGAAAAACAATATAGTCCATATTACTCACACTATGGGATGGAATTTTCCATTGAAGTGTCCTTATAATTAAATCCCTTAAGAATAGTAATGGTAAATAGTATATTTAAAAAGTGTAATAAATTTATAGGAATTAAAAATTTACATTTGATTCAAGGGGATATTTAAATGATAGTTTATCATTGATGTAGTGAACGTGATACCATTTTTTAAGTGATGTGATGTGTTCTTTTAGGAGTAACCCATATATTTTAAATAATCTGCAATTACAAATAATGTGAAAATTTCTAAAAAATATGAAAAATGAGGAGAGGAAAATGAGTTTCAGTCAAAACATAATTAAACCTCCTTTTAGACCATTTTTAGTGTTTAGGTATTTTTTTAGCTTTAATCATATTGTTTTTCTATTTTATATTCATTAGTTTGTAATTAATTTTATTACAAAAAAATAAATATTCAGCCTTTTGCACAATATTATTACCATAATTTTAATTTTGACCAATATATTTATATATAAAACTTATAAGGGTGTGAAATGTGAATTTGAAATTGAATTAATTTAATTTCACACAAACATGTTATATATATATTTTTATATTTAAATTAATAGAAATGATTAAATTACTATAGATACTTGTTTTGAAGAACTAAATTGATGTATTACTTAAAAATTAAATGAAATAAGTCATTTAATGATAACCCAAAAAAATTACCTTTGAGAATAAATTTTGTGATGAAAATGCTAAATGAAATTTTATTATTAGTGTTACATTTTAATTAGATATAAAAATGTTTGATATATGACTTAGAACTTCAATTAATTTCAAAATATGGATAATAAAATCTCTTAAATTAATATATTATTACTATTTTTTTCTAAATTTCATTTTCATTATTATATAAATAATTGTATATGATGTGTTTAAAAATTATATTTATTTTTATTAATGTCAAATTATAAAATTTAGAATTTGATTTTTAATAAAAGTTTAAAATGTTATTATAATCTAGTTTTTGGTAAAATTGAATAGTAAGATATTAACTATTATTAATCTCATTTAATATCACTTAACATATAAATAGGAGTTAACAAATTAATATAAAATATAATTTGTCATCAATAATCATATGTTTATAATAATAGAAATAAATGCTGCATTAACAGTTAACTTCGGGAAACATAATTTTCTTAGCATTGAAATATATTATCTGCTATATTAGGTAAAAAATTTTAATTGAATTCATATTAAAAGTAGATTTTATTTTCATGAAATATTTATTTCAAAACATTTTACTCATATTCATTCCATATAATTAAAACATTAGGTTTAAAGTTTCATTTAGAAATATTTATATTTTATATAAATAAATCATGATTTTATTTATATGTGTTGTTTCATTTGGTGAAAAATAAATAACATAGTATCTTACATTAAGGTAATAATCATTTAAAATTTTGTATTTTATATAAAAATATTTCTTAACTAAAAAAATCGTGCATACACTTGAGGATATTTTGGGAGGTAGCTCAATGGAATTTATAAGAGTATGGGTTCAATATCTCGAAAGAGAAGAGTTAATATACAGAAAATACTTCCACATATTTATTCAAAATTACACTCCTAGAGATCTATGTGGGATGTGATATAGAACTTATACATGGTGAGTTTATGTTGATGAATGTAAGTTACGTGGAACTGATTCTATTTAAACGATAATAAAGAAGTTTCAATTCATCCAACTACATTTAAATGTCTCCTAGAGTCAGGTGAAGAGATACGCTTATGAACAACATTGGGACCTAGAGTTTGATGTTAGAGAAAAAATTTTCCATAAAATATCACCATAAAATAGGGTTATGTTATTTGTAAATAAGGTAATAATTAAATATTGGATCATTGGACAACTTTAGATCATTAATCCCATATGAGAAGCATCTTATCATCAATAACACCCACCAAATATATATATTTTTCATGAAGTGTTCCACATATATCCCTTAATAATATATATACCATATCAATCACATTTAATGAAGATTGAGGTTGTATAAATATAGAAATACCTCTATTAAGAGTAGAATCTTTTTAAGATCAAGTATCAAGGATACAATGTCATATAAAACCTGAAAATAGAACTTGTAAAAGGGTTGTGTTGCTACCATAAATATGATGTGGAGTCATGGGACCATGATAAATCAATGAATGAAAATTAACCTAATCTATATTAAACTATGAATATCAGTTTAAATTTTTGTGAAAAAATCACCAAAAGGAAGAGGAATCTAATAACATAATCTTGATAAATAATATTTTTTTATTGGACAATTTTTTATTTTTTATTGAATATTTTTACATATATAAATAAAATAAAAATACATAAGAGTAATTATATAATTAATTGAGATCATTTCATTGGTCCTCCACTAAATTCTAGAATAATAAAATTATTATAATTGGACGCAATATAGAAAATTAAAAAAAATATTGGTAAATTGGGATCATTGAAATATACTAGAAAATAGCTTCCAAAAAAGATGAATGAAAACAAAAATAAATTATAAAACAATTTACATATATGAATCCGAAAATGTAAGACCTTATTAGGAATTGTATTAAATGATGTATGAATGAACAAATAGGTATTTATTGGAGAAAATATTACATATATAATATAAATTTCAGAATTATAGTTTTAATGTGATCATTAAAACTGTTAAAAGATAGTTAATAATAATAGAATGATCATTAGAAATTGTAAATTTCCCTCAAAATATGCAATTGTAATATATATAATATTTATCATTAAAAGGATTAATTTTTTTATTAAATTAAATAAATATTAAGAATAAAAAATCGAAGAATATATAAACACTTTATTAATAAACTAGATTTTAATGTATTTTATATAAATCATAAATTGTATGTTAATATTTAGAATTACCAATGTTTTAAAAATATATTAATAAAATTAAATACATTTTTTGAATTAGGTCATACAAATTTTCCAATGGTTGTTTTGGATAATTTTCTAAGAGATTTCATTGTTTAGTGGAATTTTAAGATACACTATTTCAAATACATCATGTTTTATGAAATAATATTGATTTAGTAATGACTGAATAAATAAACAATTGTCTCTATTGGAGAAAAATTATTTAAAAAGACATTGTTATGTTAAAATTAATAATAATATTTTGATAAAAAATAAATAAATTTTCAAATTCAATAATTCTAAAGTCTCACATTGAATTGATAGTTTTTTTTTCATTTTTCATATTTTCTCTTAATTGAACTAATATATTTGAAGTATGATGTGTTATAATGTATTCCAATAATGTTATTCTTCCAAATATAGTTCATACTATTCAAAAAATGCCTATTTATAGGAGTAAATTTGATATATTAAATTATTAATTAGTAATGTCAAAAATACCCCTCCCCTCCAATATATAAACCACCTATCCATACCCTTGTAAAAACACTAATCCATCACATAAAAAAAGAAATTATCATCCAAAATTTAATATATTGAAATTATTGGAATCCATAGAGAAATTTTGGGTAACCTATCCACATGAAATCTAGGATTTTACCACCATATAAATGAATAATCATCAAGAAGATTATATGTTTTCATCATCCCTTTCTATCATATTTTTGTCTCCTCCACCATCACTATATTCTTATAGAATCCAAATCATCCAATATTTAATTATGTTTATGTTGAAAATATTTTAATTATGTTAAACTTCATAAATTATTATATTTATGAGGTATTTATATTTCATACTCCACATTCCTCATCTTTCTGTAATGTCCCATCAATTCACAGTTTACCACCCCTGAGGACATATCAAACTCTCTCATTATAATAATCAATGCATATGATTATAAAAATTATTTATAATATAAAAATTATTAATTATTTTATTTATAGTAAAATGGAGTCAATCTTAATAATTAATAATTATTAGTCAATAAATATCATTATAATTAAATAACATTAGAAATTTTATGGAAAATATGATTCTAAAATTTTTATCTGTTAATATTGGGTATTAATAAATAAAATGAAGCTAATATTATTAATGTATTTAAAAAAATTTATCATAATCAATGTATTTTCAATATTTAGATACACATAATTTTTTATATTATAGTGGAAAAGTATAAATAAATATGTATTTAATGTTTGGGGATTCTTGAACCCAACTCCCCTCATTTTTATTTATTATATTTTTCATGTTATATTCATTTAGGATATTTATCAAATTTCTTTATTAGAACATTTCAATATTAATTCCTTTTTATTTCAAAGATATATATGAGTTCACCAAGTCAAAATAATTTTTAATCTAATTTTTATGATACCCCAAAAAATTATTTTTTTTGCAAAACACAATATTGATTCTTCTTGAGTATTTTCTTCAAAACTCATGAATGATAATGTTTTAAAAGAAAATTTGATATTCATTACACAATTTAGAACCCAATGTGTTGATTGTGAATATATTCTCAATTTTGTATTATGAAACCCATTTTTTCTCGATTTTATTCATCAATATAATTATTATATGTTACCTCTCAATCTTTTATGAATGATTAATGGAAATTTATGAATTGATGAGTGTCCCAATAAATTTATATCCCACCCTTTAATTGGGTAATGTTATATATCTCCAGAGATTAATTTCACTACACATGAAAGTAATACTATATTTTTTCACAAATATGTTTTTATGAATTCTGTACATATGGTTTACATGATCATGATGATTGATGTATTTATAACTATGTGTGCAATTTGAACACAATTTTAGGATAGTACACTATCATATATATGTATCCTACCATTCATTTTAAAATGATTTCATAATGCATATGATTCTGACCTTATTCATATAATATGATGAAGATGATTATTCTCACACTTGAACTATTGAATCATGCCACTTTTATGTCATTTTTATCCCTCACCATACTGTGTTTTTTCACCAGGTAAACTATTGTATTTAATTAGTTTAAAATATACACTAATGTAAAAATGATATATTTTCATATTATGATGATTAAGGGTTTAAATAATGGTTATAGATTCTAATATACAAGTGATGAATGGACATAATTTTCCCAATATATTAGACATTCAGAATTGGGAATGCGTAACAATAATGTTATTTATCATTAAAATGATGTTATGTACATGTATGAATATATTGGTTCAAAATATTATATAATTCTAAAAAAAATGTGAAAAGAGATGGATGATGATAAAAATGAAGATGTTGACACTAAAAACATAAAAAATAATTATATCCAAAAATAGTTCTTCAAAGTCGAAAAATATTTATATTAACATATAAATTCCATGTATGTTATTATAACCTCATATATTCAACATCAGGTGTCATACATATCATCAGTGAGAAAATACTTATATTCTTTACTTATTTCATACCTCACAAAAGCTATTATAAAATTGAATTATTTATATATAGGGTGAGTAACATGACTTTTTCAGGTAATCTATATAAATTATCATGAATACCAAAAATGTTAAAAAGTACTGAAAATAATTTTTTTTAAAAAAATTATTTCATTATCCTAAAATTTTATGCATACAAACAAAAAAATTTCATATTAATGTAATATAAAATCATTAAATGAAAAAGAATTATACATAAAAAAACCTATTTTGTCAAAAACATTCATTCCAATCATGATATACATCTATTAAAAACACTATAGAGATAATATACAATGAATTAAAACCAATGTGTAACTCATTCTAACTATAATATTTACTATAGAAATCCATCCATTTCTTAAAGATAAAAACCCCAAATATAAGCAAGATTCATAACATCCTTCATCAAACCATATGATAATTCTCAACAATAAATTATATTTTGAAACCTCATTTCCATTCACTTATAAAAATATAAAAAAAATTATTATATTATCCATAATATTATAATTTAGAAAAACATATCTTAATATTAATTTTTTTTTATTTTCTAAATTTTAATGAAACCACATATATTACTAGATTCACAACTATATTTATATTAATTTTTTTAAATATAATATATTTTAATATAAAAATATATTATATTAATAACGCTATTTGAAATAAATAAAATAAATATTGAATATATTTGAGGGTCATAAAAATTAGATCAAAACACCAAATATAAAAAATAACGAATTTAAAGGAGGGATCTATATTAATAATCCTCCAAAATTATCAAAAAGAACAACAATGATTCAATCCATATATTAGTGAAACGAAATGATTCAATAAATAATGAAATTTTAATAAAATACAAACTATGGAACCCATTTTATAGAGCATTGAAATCAAGATACATGTTTTTAACTTGATTACAACAATTCATTCCTTGATTTCTTCATAAAATAATTTCTTAGATTTGATTAATGGAGTATAAGGATAATGTTTTATGTTATTAATTTATGTTTGAAATATAGATTTTTGATCAATAGTCCCGCTGGTTCATGTTTTAGTGTTTATTGATTTCATGGAAACTTATAAAACACCCATAAACATTTAAAAATTCCAAATTTCACCAAAAGTATCATCAATTAATATAGTACATATTTTAAAATTAATTAATATATTATTTAGGGGACCTAAAAATTTAACCTCATATAATTTATCATCTATGGGATATTATAGTTTATTAGTTTAATTGAAGCGGTATAGAAACAATTGAAGCCTCAATGATTATAATTCCAATATCTCATAATGTAAAACACAATGTTCCAAAAAAAATTGATATAATTTTATATAAAAACTATAATAACTCTCACTAGTATATAATATAAGTTACCTCCTTTACCCAAATAAAAATAGGTTCTTGTTCATCCCCTTATGAATAGATAACATGTTAAAATCCCGGAAATGGATTCTATATTTTCGAGATCTATCATAATTAATGAATGGAACTATAAAAGTTAGTTTATTAAAAAATTTATGATACATACAAAATAATATTAAAAATGTTAATTGACAGAATTAATTTGGGAAAATATTTACTTCCAAATCCATTATTGTCACACATGTGGTAAAGCAAATAATAATAGCTGATGTCATGTGTATAACTATAAATTACACTAGTTATGATATTCTAAATAATTTTATTACTTTTCATTATATTCATATATTTCATAATCAACAAATATATTTTTTCTAACTATTATAATACTTAGTATAATTAGGGAATCATCGACCGATCCAAAAAGTTGATATTAATAAAATCATATATTAGAATGTGAATCAATATTATACATGAAAATATCATTTTAATGAATAATATCATATAAAAATTTCACTAAAAGAATAATTTTACCCTCTATGACATTAAAATATATCATATATTCTCTATAAACATCCTTCGATATATATATTACTATTAACATGTTATTGTGTCTGAAGATGGTAAGTGGGGATAAAATTCCACTAAGTAACCATAACATGTTGATATTCCTATAGAAACATTTATGTAAAGTAATATATTGACTTAAAAAATTCAATTAAATCCTTATGGATGATAAATGATCTAATTTTTTTTAATAAATGATCAACCTATTGAGTATCATGTATTGATATGGAATAATATGATTATGTTATCCAGCCCATAAAATCATGAAATGAATCATGTATATAATACATAATTGATAATGAAAATACGTTCTTAGAAATTCAATTATACATCTACATGAAAATAATAAATTATCCCAATAATCTGATTGAAAATTTCGCATTGGCCTACAACTAAAAAATATATGGCATCCCTGAATATTGATCGAATGATCCTTAATCATATCCTATTAAGAATAATATAATTTCTTATGATTATATATTTTCTTTTCATAGTTGTGGACATATAATAAAAAATTATAAATAAATTAAAATATATACCCACAAATATATGAGGAAACAACGAATACATTCATGAAATATGATGTCAAAATATTTTTTTCAGCTAACTATCAGTGGTATTATATATATTAGAGGATTTTTTCATAGAAATACAGTTAGAAACATCAAATTTAATAATAATAAAAAAAATTACCTAGAAGGTTAAAATAATAATTGTTGATAAGGAGTATGCTCCTCATTATTTATAACAACAATAAATGTCTCAACAATTTATTAAGTACGTTTATAGACATTTATTTTATCATGAACCACACCACATGCAATTTTTTACAAAATGAATCATATTCCATAATAATATACCGAAAATTATACAGTATCTCGTGGTAAATATACATTGAATTCCTTATCCATCATCATTGTTTCAAATTTTGGTCACTCTTTGAGATGATATACTCCCAAATATTTTATTTTACACACATTAATATATTCCCAAAAAATATATTTTCATTCAAAATTCTCATAGAATACATCCCTTATAAAATAAAATTCCCATGTGTTTATGAATTATTTTAAATAAATTTATATTATTCCAATTTTCCACATGATGTCTTTTATAATATTAACGGTGTATTTTAATTAATGATTAATGTATTTAAATAAAGTAATAATAATAAATATCAAATAAGTATTTAAAAATTAGATTTTCATATATTATACATCAAATTATGTATAGAGAGTATTGATATTAATCCATAGTATTGTTCATGTAGGCGGTGAAACCTTCCAAAACAAGAACATACCATTATTTAATGATTTATTATGATATTTTTTTGTTGTAATATAATTATATAAAATGAATAATAATTATATATAGTTAATATTATTGTGGTATATCAGAATTTTTAGGGTGATAAATAATATTTAATGTTCAATGAAATACTAAACTATTGGAATTAAAAGTTAACAGCATAATACATTTATTTAGAAATATTAAAATAAGTATTTTCATATTATAATATTATCTATCATAATATATCTAATTTTTCTCAACAAAACTATAATGAAATCATAAAAATAATATTTATTATTTAATACTATCAAAATAGTAATCATTTTAAAGTTGTGAAAAAATGAAACATGTTACATCATGGATGTTATAGTTCTCCCAACAGAGAAACAAAAATTTCTATTCATAATGGATGTGTATAAGAATAAATAATGAAATAATCGGAAATATAATAATATAACACTTTTAAAATGAAAATAATATCATTATAACATTTTTCATTGAAAAAATCTTAAATTTTTTAATTAGGAATAAAAATATGTATTGGATATTTCTCAAGTTTGGATGATTTTATTTTCCTTGGATGTGTCCTTTGAAATTGTTGATTAATAAAAATAATGATGAATGTAATATTTATAGAGTACAGAATGTTCAATGAGGATAATATTTTTGAGAGTTTTGATAGGACATTATATTAACTAGTGGAACATGAAGTGGTGAAGATTTTAGCATTTTATAGATGATAGAATGTTTATATTTTTTTAGTAAACCTTATATTTTCAATAATTTATGCTTATTACTAAATTAATGATGGGCTAAAAAGATGAATATGAGGATATGAAAATAAATGAAGTCCAAACCTCACATAAAACACACTTTTTTTGATAAATCTTATTTTTTATCAAGTTGTTTAACTTTTTAACTATTACCTTATACTAATTTATTCATTATCAACTAATTTATATAATTTATAATTAATTTTATTTTAAAATGTTTAGATGAACCCTTTGTCAAGATTTGATACTTCTAATTTAAATTTTGATAAAACATTTTTCAAATATTTTTTTAAGGGAGTGAATTTATAATTTTACAATGAATGGATATAATTTATAAAAAGGTGTTTTAGAGAAATATATATATTTTTATTTTAATTTATAAATGTGACAAAATTATTCTAGAAACTGATTTTAAATACTTAAACATATATATTATAAAAATTAATGGATATGGGGAAATAAATGAACCTCAAAACCAAATCTTTCGTGAAAAAATACATGACATAAAAAATAGTGATTTAATATTTATTATAAATAAAAAATATTAATTATATTTTAAAATTTATGATATAAGACATATAACATCAAAATTATATTTAGAAAATTCATATTTTTACCCAAAAAAATTACTTACTATAATGGTTTTCTTATATTATTTATCAATTATATATATATATATTAATATAAAGAATTTAAAAATATAATTTCATTTTATTACTTTAAAATACATGAATATAGTAAGTATTATTTTTTAAATATTAAAATATAATGAAATTTTTTTATTAGGAAATGAATATTTCATATTCAAAATATTATTATTCCTTTTTGATAAAATTTACCAACTAAATTGTTTTTAACCAATTAATATCAAACGAAATGTAAAATAATTAATAATATTCTCTGATAAATATAATTTCATATGGAATAAAAATTTAAATTTTTGGATAAATACTTTTCCAAATTAAAATTATATTATCTGTCATTTTAGAAAAGTTAATTGAATTTAATTCCAATTAAAAGTAGAATTTATTTTCATAAAAAATAAATTTCATAAAAGGGTACTCATATTCATTCCCTCAAAATAAATAACAATGATTTAATATTAACATTTAAATATTTAAATATTATATAAATAAATTATTACTTCAATTTTGTTCAATGGTATGTGTGGAGAATTATATAGATAAAATTTGAATGTTTTAAATTAATCATCAATTAGAATTTCGGTTTGGTGAATAGTGACATTTCCAACTCAAAAAGACTATTTATATCTTTGAGGATATTCTTGAAGGTTTCTCAATAGAAATTTGAGGATGATGGGATCAAAAACTCCCATTTATTATGTTCACATAAAAAATTTCATCCATTAGAGAAATCAAATTCTTCTCATGATGATCTATGTGGGAAGTGATGTATAACTACTAAATCTTGGGATGAAGTTGGATAAAAAACCTACTTTGACCTGATCTTCTATAAAATATTATAGATATGATTCCACATATCATTAAACATATAAAATATTCCTATATTCAGAATAAGATATATGCTGATGTCCATCAAATGCATCTATAGTTTGATATTGGAGAATAAGTGTTAGCTAAAATACAACCATGTAATATATTTTGCTGGTATGGAATGAGGGTATTGATTATCTCTAAATACACTAAACCATTTGAAATACTTGACAGTATAAGAGTCATGTCCTGCGATCTAAAAAATCAACCAAATGTAGATCATCTTCATGTTGTTTTGAAAATATCTATCTTGAAGAAGTAAATACAAGATCCATTATTTGAAATGAATATTGAGGATGTGTAACTATATAATGACATCCCTTTTGAGGATAAATTTCTGAAGATCATGTATCATAATGAAAAAGTTCTATTCTACAATACATCTCACCTTATAAAATTGGCGTCATGCTATGATAAATTTTTAGGGGAGACATGTTAACCTAATGATATAATGAGAAAAACTACACTGATCTATGGTTGACTAAGAATATAGGTTGAATTTATATTGAAAAATATCAAAAGGTAGAATAATGGAGTATCTTAGTCCTTCTAAATAATATTCTTTTCAATATAAATTTTTTATATTAGATTTAATATATTTATAAACATATTCAATATAGAAAGAATAATGAGTCACAATTTCATTAATTGATATTTTTTCATTGGACTACCACTAGAGTCGTTGAAATGAAAAATATTTTAATTGGATAAAAAATTGAAAATTAAAAAATATATAGATAAATTGCAACTATTTTAATATAATATAATAATAAATTCTAGAAACAACACGATAGAAATAAACTAAAAATTTTATCACGGAATTATTATTTTAGAATAATAAAATATAGGACCTTGGAAGGAGTCAAAGTGAATCTTGTTTGAAGGAACCATTCGATATTTCTATGAAGCAATATAATAAAAAAAATAGAAATATTACCATTGGAGTTTCAATCTGATCAATGGAATAGAAATATGATCGTTTAGAATTTTAATATGAATATTAGAAATATTGATTTAACCTTAGGATAATAAAACATCATATAAATAATATTTAAAATTATAAAATAAATATGTATTAATTCAGTTAAATTAATATCATGATGAAAAATCAAATATTTAATGAACACTTTTTTAATAAACTATATTTCAATGGATTTCATATAAAAAATGTTTATATTAATATTTTGATTTACTTATGTTAGAAAAATGTAATGATAATATAAATTTCATTAATATGAAAAATATGGGGTTTGAAATCATAATAGTAGTGGAGACATCCTACCTTGGTCACCCGATTTCTGAACCATCTATCCAAGTGCAATACATGAGAAAATGTGGTATGTTAATGAACATCAAATTATGGTTGTATTACTAATGGATGTTTTGATTATTGAATTAATAATGTATAATTTTGGTTTCAATTATTTTGAAACTGAAGATTGAATTTGTTCTCCCCATGTGATAAATAAGATGTTATTGGATAATTAACATAGATCAATTTCCTCTATCCGTCATTGAAATAACCTGATATAATGTGATCCACAAGAGTATTTCTAGTTTGATAACATTTAGATGAGTATTTTTTGGTAGATCTCAAAGTTCTTTTTGTTATAAATTTAATGGAGTGTGATGAGTATACTTTTTTAATATGTGAAATTTTACATTGTCCACATATAGATGAAAATAAATCAACAAATAATTTGAACCTAGTCTCTTGAAGAAATCTAATGGAAGAAATTTAATATGGGTTATGGTTGATTGACACACCAATAAAACTTTATTTATAACAATTTAGGAATATTTATCTCTAGAAAAAATTTCCATTGTATATATAAAGGATATGGTGATTCTATATTGGGAGCAATGTTTATTCGTAAACCATGGTTCCCCAATAAATTGAAAATAATTATTCAAATTGGTTGGAAGTCTAAATTAATTTTATGTAAGTCATATCACCTACATAATATGATATCCAATACCCACATTAGATTATTTTTTTCAAAGAAATGGAATTTACATATCTAAACTGGTATTAGTTATAAAATTATATATATAACCAACATTAATTACATAATCAATAAAAAATACATCACTAACAAATAAAAGATGATTTTTGATTTTTTATATTTAGATTATGATGAATAACATGATCTATAAAATCCATATTATTTATATCCCAAATTGTTTTTCTACCCTATATATAATTGTACGTAGTCCTTAATTTATCTCTAATATGTAATATTAATTTTTATCAGTTTTTATCATTTTTAAAATGTTAAGTGTACTACTTATATACACAACTTGTGAAAATGGAAACATAATAACGGGTGATAATAAATTCATTTAAATGAAAAATATACAATATAATTAATCACTGCATAACCATGGAATAAATTTGTAATGGCTCTTGTTCTTGGAAGTCCATTACTTAGAAAAAATATGATGTTGGGTGTTTTGGGTATTCTGGGGAAGTTATCGAGGCTTCTCGGTGAAGATTAACCCCTAATGGTAGGCATACTTGTAACCTTAGCCTACCCGTAGTAGGCCTACAGGTAGCTTGGCCTACCGGTAGTCGTTGCCTACCGGTAGCTTGGCCTACCGGTAGCCTACCGGTAGCCGTAGCCTACCGGTAGCTTGGCCTACCCATAGCTCGGTCTACCGGTCGTTGTAGCCAACCGGTAGCGTGACTACTGGTAGCTATCAGCCACGAGTAGCTCGGTTACCGGTCACTGTCAGGCACCGATAGCTCTCGGTTACCAGTGGCTGGAGCCTCCTTTTTTCACAAATTGGGTTTTAAACCCTATTTTGACGACTTTAATCTTGTTTTAAAGCCACGTAACGCCCATAAATGGTGTTTAATTAATCGTTTGATGTGGTATGTGTTTCGGATTAAACCACCCCTAAATCGGGGACCCTTCAATGATGTGTGGGGTCACGTGGTCAACCCACGACCCCGCTCCTTACTCAGTTTTGTGTTCTTATCTCAGTATCTCAACCATCCTCGGCCCTTATAAACCAAAGGGTTCTCCATGTGTTTCTATTTCTCGGCCACCATTCGATCAATTCATCTGCTCGTGCTTGAGTTCCCGAGGTCACACCCCTGCAATTTCCACCTCCGTTGTTCCATGCCCGTGAATAGAAGCTTCGATCGCTGAACAATCAGGTAGGGTTTCACCTTCATCTCTCATTTCATTGTATCATGCGGGGTGGGTATGCTTTTTTTTCTGTAGAATTGGATGAACCAAACATTAATAATGATAATAAACAGATTCTAAAGAATTAAGGGGATGGGTGTGAACAATGATGCTCTGATTAATGATTTTTGAATTGTGCGGGCTTATGCCTTCTGAAAATCAAGGTCGTTGGTGGTCTTTGTCTGTGCACTAACGAACCCTTACCTCGGGTGATGTTTAAATGGCTTGTATCGTGATTGTGAACCTCTTATGTGTAAATGAATTTGGGTAATTATGTATATTCGGTTAAATAAATTGAAAGCACTAGGATTAATCTCTTTATGTGATAACCCCAGTTAAAGTACAAAATAATTGAAATCATGGATTGTGTTAAATCTTTCAAATCCGGAAATAACTGCATGGGCCTGCTTTTTGTTGGTGGTAGAGGGTTAGTTGTATTCTTTCACGGGCTGATTGATGGGTGATGTGGGTGGGGAAGGGATCCCCTGTTGTTGTGGTTTCACTAGATGTTAATTTCACACTGTGTGGTTACTTGTTTATATCACGAATTGGGGTGGGATCATCTGTTTTTTAGAAACTATTGGCTCCTGGATTTTGGGGACGGGGTTGTATCTTGGGGTTTTTTTGGTTCCAGTACTTCAAGGGATCTTCTTTATCCCTTTGTTGTTGTGACTTTGCAATAAAACTGGGTGTGACTGTTTAAATTGATGTTGGGTGTATTCTTTTCTTGGCTTGTGCTTATTCTTACTAGTTGGCCAAGTAGGTGCATAAACTCATTTAAACATTATTACTGAACATGAAAACAAGGATGAGACAAATGGGTTTTGGTTTTGTGTGAGTGGTGATTGGACACAGTTGCTGAGTGTGTTCTTTAGGCTGGCTGAATAAAAACCTAGAATGGGTGAGTTCTTGTTACCTATACATATACTTGTAGTTTTTGTGTTTCTAATTCACGCCCCACTAAAGTTGATCACTTAGTTCTGAACACCCCCATTTCATTGTGGGGGGGGGGGGGGTTTCCCAACACTTCTATTATTGGATGATTATTAGCTCATTTCTTCTCCCTTTCCCAGATAGCCCAAGTATCTTTGGGCAGGCTGTGATGGCTTGAGGTCCATTATTATCCCAAGAATCTTCGGGCAGGGTAGTGTGGTGGTTGTCCCAGGTGTGTGCGGGCAGGTGGTTTCCAAAGTGTCTTCAGGATGAGTCCTAGGTGTCTTCGGGCGTGGAGATGGTTGTTCTGGCCTACGTGTATGCTGGAGTGGTTATGTGTGACGGTTGTGGCCCAGGTGTTTGCGGGCGCGGTTTGTCAGTGGGAATGCGTGAGAATATGTCCCAGGTGTGTGCGTACGAGGAGTGGTTGTGGGACTGCGGTGAGAATGGCAGGATTGGTTCAATGCGTAGGATGTCTACAATAACCTATGGGAAAGTGGCATGGGGTACCCAAACATCGATGTTCTATTACTATATATAACATGAGTTTCATTATTTGAGGAGTGTGCCTTTGTGAGGCTTGGGTGGTTAATTTTCCTTGCCAGGTGCTTGGTTATCTCTTTTCTCACAGAGAATTTGTCTGCCGCTCCACTTGTACATGACAGCTTTTGATTTTTCCCTACTGAGTATACATGAATGCTCACCCTACGTCTATGAAACAACTTTTAGGTTTCCAGGAGGACTTCAGGGATCGTGTTGGGCCGTACTACCTTTGACCTTGTGACAGATCATTACAGTTGTTGTTGTTCTTTCTTTTGGTACTTTTCCTTGTAGTCTTATTATACATTGTGGATTTTAGTTTTGTGACATGCATTGGGGATAGTAATTTTTTTAATTTTTACTTTCATTCTTGGTGTCGTGGGATTCAATATCTTAGCTCCTGATCATATTAAAAGAAAAAAGGGTAATGCCTTCCATTTACTGTATGATCTTATGCTCTTGGCGCTGGACGCCACTCCAGGACCTATTGAAGGAGGGTTTAAGGGGTCATTATCTCTCCTTTAACTTAATGAAGGAAGGGTCTGGCAATATGCTGACCCTTACCTCCTTTTGGTGAAGGCGAGTCATGATAGGACAAGGGTGCTTCGTCTGTGGGAGCCATGGACATCTCCGGAATCAATGCCCGGAGCGAGTCTAGTATGGCAGTGGTGGACAGGCTAAACACCCTCCACAGCAGCAGCTTCCAGCTAGGCCCTTCCAGCAGCAGTGTGAGGCATCGTTCAACTATCTAAAGGATAAATTGGTCAGTGCCCTAGTACTGAGACTACCAAAAGATGGGGCGGCGTATGAGGTGTTCTGTGATGCTTCAGGACAAGGCCTCAGATGTGTGTTGATGCAGTGACATGGGCTGATTTCTTATGGGTTTAGGAAGCTACACCCTCATGAGCGTAATTATTCCACCCACAATCTGAAGCTTGCATCAGTAGTTTTCACTCTAATGATGTGGCAGAATTACCTCATCGAAGAACGCTTTGTGGTCTACACGGATCACAAAAGATTGAGTATATCTTCGCCCAACGGGACCTGAACCTGTGATAGCGAAGTTAGATGGAGTTCCTCCATGATCATGACATTGATATTTCCTACACCTAATGGAAAGGAAACAAGGAGGCTTATGCCTTGAGTAGGAAGTCACAGAAGTATGTGGTCTGAGAGTCGGCAGACGCTTGGAAGTCAATGGAGGAGTTGGCTTCCTTACACCTGGATGCGAGGATGGATAGCTGTAGAGGTTGCCTGTATCAGATGATAGTACAGTCGTCTCTGTTTCAGCAAGTTGAGGAGTTTCATTGGTGAGACTCAGTGTGCAAAGGGATGTGTGATCAAGATGACCATGGAAATGCTCCGTAAGGGTGGATGAAGGATGGTCAAAAGAAGATTCTTTTCCGGGAAAAGCTGTATGTTCCGCAGGCGATGGACAACAAGGTTCTCAGTGAGTTCCACAACTCACCCCTAGCAGTGCACTCAAAAGTTTCCAAGATGTATCAGGGTCTGAAGAGACAGTTCTGGTGATCCGGAGTAAATCGAGCATTGGCCGAGTTTGTGCCCATGTTCCTAGTGTGTCAGCAGGTGAAGGTTGAACACCAAGTTCCAGGCGTCCTCCTGTAGTCTCTAGATGTCCCCGAGTGGAAGTGTGAGGACATATCGATGGATTTCGTCACGGGACTACCCAAGTTTCAAGGGGGATACGATTCCATCTGGGTAGTAGTTGAATGGTTGATGAAATCAGCTCAATTTTTGGCGATTAAGGAGTCGAGTGCAGTGGATGATTTGGCACGAAGGTACGTGGATGATGTGGTGCAATTTCATTGAGTTCTGAGGTCTATAGTCTCGGATAGGGATGCATGATTTACCTCACGAGTCTGGAGAGGATTGCAG
This sequence comes from Viscum album, assembly GCA_963277665.1. Taxonomy (NCBI): domain Eukaryota; kingdom Viridiplantae; phylum Streptophyta; class Magnoliopsida; order Santalales; family Viscaceae; genus Viscum; species Viscum album. Next base: position 1,766,910,683 of record OY728146.1, on the reverse strand, counting down.
CATGCTTCTGGCACCCATCTATGTCTTAACACTGCATTCCATCCCCAGAGAGATGGACAGACAGAGTGCACCATCCATACCTTGGAGAATATGCTTCGGGCATGTGTTTTGGACTCCAGAGGGTCATGGGTGCGACACTTACCTTTGATAGAGTTCGCCTAGAATAATATCTATCACACCACCATTGGTATGGCCCCGTTTCAAGCCTTGTACGGGAGGCCATGCCTTTCACCTATGTGTTGGACCGAAGTCGGAGAGGTGGGCATCCTTGGCCCAAAGGTGGTTTAGAGCACAACAGAGAAGGTTCAACTTATACGAGAAAGGATGAAGGCGGCCCAGGACCGACATAAGTTGTATGCTGATACTAGGAGAAGGCCTTTGGTGTTTTAGGTTGGAGACCATGTGTTCTTAAAGGTCTCCCCTCGGTGTGGACAACATCAGTTTAGCAAGGGGAGTAAGCTTTCTACCAGGTTCATCGGACCCTTTGAGGTGTTACGGCGGGTCGGTGAAGTGTCTTACCAGCTAGCACTATGACCGCAGCTACATAGGATACATGACGTCTTCCATGTCTCCCAGCTCCATCATTATCTTCATGATGATTCACACATCCTCAACTAGGGAGAGCTAGACATCGAGGATGGCGTGAACTTTGTGGAAAGACCAGGGATGATCAAGGATCGTGAGGAGAAGATTCTTTGTTGGCGAACCATTCCCTTGGTTCGTTTATTATGGAGACACAGTGGGCTTGAGGAGAGTATGTGGGGGAGGGAAGAAAAAATGTTTTCCCAGTACCAAGAGTTGTTTTGAGTTTTGTACTGTTCTATTTATACTTGTTGTGGTTTAGCGTTTTACCTTGTTGGCCATGAAACATGTGGTTTTTTCTTCCTATGAATGTGTGTGAAATGTCCTGGATATGGGGAGGGGAGGACTCGACCGTTAATCAAGACGCCTTATGGTGGATGCGATTAAACCCATGTAGGCGAGTCAATGCCGCCAAAAGAGGATAATATCATCACATGGGGAAAGAGACTCCCCAACCCACATGACTGGGCAATTTGACTTGGTATGTTTCTTGGTTTTTGAGAGGGAGGTGTTTTTATTTAACAATGAGGTTCACTTCTGAAATATATCTTTCGAGTTGGTTGTTCAGAACCTCTCTTTCCTTATGGGTCATTTTGATTTTCGAGGGTGAGAATAGTATGATAGGTATTTGTTGTAATGGCCCGGGTTCTTGGAAGTATATTACTAAGTAAAAATCTGATGTTAGGTGTTATGGGTAGTCTGGGGAAGTTATCAAGTCTTCTCAGTGACATTTGACCCCTAACGGTAGGCCTACCGGTAGCCTTAGCCTACCGGTAGCAGGCCAACCGGTAGCTCGGTCTACCGGTAGCTCGGCCTACCGGTAGCCGTAGCCTACCAGTAGATCGGCCTACCAGTATCTCAGTCTACAGGTAGCTACATCCTACTGGTATATCGGATACCAGTCGTTGTCAGCCACCAGTAGCTCTCGGCTACCGGTACCTAGCGCCTCCTTTTTGCCCAAATTTGGTTTTAAACCCTATTTTAACACCTTTAAGCTTGTTTTAAAGCCTAGGAATACCCATAAATAGCATTAAATAATGTTTTTGATGAGGTATGTGTGTCTGTTTAAACCACCCCTAAAGCGGGGACCCTTTAATGACGTGTGGGGCCGCTTGGTAAACCCACGACCCCGCTCTTTACGTGGTTTAGCATTCTTATCTTAGTATCTCAACTGTCCCCAACCCATATATACCAAAGGGTTCTCCCTGGGTTTCTTTTTCTCGGCCACCCTGTGATCGATTCATTTTCTCGTGCTTGAGTTCCCGAGGTCACACCCCTATAATTTTTGCCTCCGCTATTCCTCACCCATGAATAGAAGCTTCGATTGCAGATCAATCTGGTAGGGTTTCACCTTTATCTCTCCTTTCTGTGTATCATGCGGGGTGGGTATGATTTTGTTTCTGTAGAATTTGATGAACCAAAATTTAATAAAGATAATAAACTGATTCTTAAGAATGAAGGGGAGGGGTGTGATTGATGATGCTCTGATTAATGATTTCTGAATTGTGTGGGCTTACTCCTATTGAAAATAAAGGTCGTTGGGGGTCTTTGTCTGTGCACTAACGAACCCTTAACTCTGGTGATGTTTAAATGTCTTCGATCATGATTGTGATCCTATTCTATGTAAATGAATTTTTTTAATTACTTATATTCGGATCAATAAATTGAAAGCACCAGGATCAATCCCATTCCCTGATAACCATGGTTAATGTACAACGAAATTGAAATCATGGAGTGTGTTAAATCATTTAAATCTAGAAATAACCTAATGGGCCTTGTTTATGTTGGTGGTAGAGGGTTATTTTTTTCATCCAAGGGACTATTTTTCGGTGATGTGGGTGGGGAAGGGATCCCCTATTATTGTGGTTTCACTGGTTGTGAATTTGAGGCCCTGTGGTTACTTGTTTATATCACGAATTGGGGTGGGATCCTCTGTTGTTGAGAAATCGTTGGCTCCTGGATTTTGGGGATGGGGCTATATCATGTGGTTTTCCTTGGTTCCAGTACCTCGAGGGATCTCCCTTATCCCTTTGTTGTTGTGACTTTGCAATAAAACAGGGTGTGAATGTTTAAATTTATGTTGGGTGTATTCTTTCCTTGGCTTGTTCTTATGTTTAAAATTTTCCCAAGTAGGTGCAGAAACTCATTTAACCATTATTACTGAACATGAAAACAAGGATGGGACAAATGGGTTTTGGTTTGGTGCAAGTGGTGACTTGGACATAATTGAATAGTGTGTTCTTTAGGCTAGTTTAAGAAAAACCTAGATTGGGTGAGTTCTTGTTACCTATACATATACTTGTAGTTTTTGTGTTTCTAATTCACGCCCCACCCAAATTGTAGTTCTAAACACCCCCATTTCATGGGGGAGGGTGTTTCTCCCAACACTTTTATTAGTGGTTGGTTATTAGCTCCTTTCTTATCCCGTTCTTTGATAGCCCAAGTATCTTCGGGCAGGATGTGATGGCCTGAGGTCCATTATTAGCCCAAGAATCGTCTGGCAGGGTAGTGTGGTGGTTGGCCCCGGTGTGTGCGGGAAGGTGGTTTCTCAATTGCCTTCGGGATGAGGTCCAGGTGTCTTCGGATGTGGTGATGGTTGTTCTGGCCTAGGTGTTTGAAGGCATGGTTACATGTGACGGTTGTGGACGAGGTGGTTGCAGGTGGTGTTTGGCAGTGGGACTGCATGAGGATATGGCACAGGAGTGTGCGGGCGGGGTGTGGTAGTGGGACTACTGTGAAATTGGTGGGATTGGTTCGATGTGTAGGATGTCTTAAATAACCCGTGGGAATGTGGCACGGGGTACCCAAACATCGATGTGCTATTACTATACATTACATGACATGCGTTATTTGGGGAGTGTGCCTTGGTGAGGCTTGGGTGATTAGTTTTCCTTGCTAGGTTCTTGGTTATCTCTTTTCTCATAGGTCATTTGTATGCCTCGCCACTTGTGTAAGAGAGATTTTTGTTTTTCCCTACTGAGTATACTTGTATGCTCACCCTACGTATATAAAACTGCTTTCAGGTTTCCAGGAGGACTTCAGGGATCATGTTGGGCCATGCTAGCTCATACATTGTGACAGATCATTGCAGTTGATGTTGTTATTTCATTTGTTACTTTGCCTTGTAGTCTCTTTATACATTCTGGATTTAACTTTTGTAACATGCATTGGGGATAATTCTTGGTTTTACTTTTTACTTCCAGTCATGGTGTTGTGGGATTCACTATCTTATCTCCTGATCCTATTAAAAGAAAAAAGGGTAATTCCTTCCATTTAGTGTATGATCTTAGGCCCTTGGTGATGGTCGCCACTCTGGGACCTATTGAAGCCGGGTTTCAGGGGTCATTATCTCTCCTTCAACTTAAAGAAGGAAGGGCCTGACAATCTGCTGACCCTCCCCACCTTTTCGTGAAGGCGGGTTGGGAAAAAAATTTATTTTATGATTAACTAATTAACATGAGACTATAAACAACTCTAAACATAGAGAATGATATATATATAAAAATATATGAAATTGATATTATCAATAATAATGAAATTAACGAATATAATTCATAATTTTAGAAACCAAAAATCTTGGTCAAATTTCATGCACCAACACATTTACATATTGATCCCACCACCCAGATATCATAAATAATTTGGTAATAATACACTAAATACCTAAAAATATTGTTTCTCATGATACCTTTTTGTGCATCTAAGGACTATTAATTTTCAATCACCACCCAAATTGTGAATATGTCAAATGAATTACCCATCATATTCCTTAATTTCATACATAATACTCTTTACGGAACTAATTACATATTAAATACATGGATATATGTATAAAAAAGATATAAAATTCTAATATATAATAAACCTATATAACTAGTAAATAATAAAAAAAATTATTGCATTTCCTCATTCCAATTATAGGGATCACATGATCATAACTCATCCAAATTAAATATATGGATGGATAAAAATTCATCTGTAACATTACCAAAATCATACATATTGGAATAACAACATACATAGTGTAAATAATTTTCCCCTTCTGAATAAAGGTAAATCATGGTCACAACCAATATGAATGAATAATTTGGATAGATTAACAATAAATATAAACATTTCCACAATCCTAATTTTTAGAATAAAAGAGTATTGGATATTAGTAATTTTCCCGTAGTTAATATAATTACATTCTATATAGTTGAAAAATATCCAATATGAATTATCTTAAAGGTTTTGTTTACCTAGAATTGGAAAAAGAGTATATAGATACATGAACACTAGAATAAAATGATCATAATATAGAGTGTGAGTGAAATTGGGTATTCTCAAATTTATATTTCCCTTCTGTAACTATGAAAGCCTATATGGATATATCAATAGATAAAAATATCATTTAAAAAATCTCAAATGATACCACCCGTGAAGGTATCAAGAATAAGATTGTTTATTACTATGAGTTTTTTATAATGAATGAATAAGTATATAACATCGCATTTCTAGAAGCTTCCCATTGGTTCCACATACATGGATGGTCACATGGTCGCAAGTGGGTTTACCCGAATGCCAGGTTCTTGTGAGTAGACGTGAGGTCCATGGTTGTGATTGTGGGGAGACTACATCCTCATTGGCAGAATAAGATAGTGGATATAAATCAAATAGAAATAGAGGAACCAATAATAATTCCATAAAAAAAGTAAACAAATTATGTAATAAATAGATGGATTAGACATATCTAAATAATTCATGATACATATGTCTAAGAAAGCATCTAGACAAATCTAAATTATGGAATACAGTAATAAAACAAAGCACAAAAGAAATGTAGTAAATATTTCCGAAGCATCAGAATCCTTAGAATGGTCCCATTCTCCCCATCTCCATAGAAATCATGTAACTAATGTAGAAGGGAGATTTCCCTCTTCTATACCTATAGAAATATAATCTGTTTGGGCTGAAAAGAATCATGCAAACAGTGTGTGAGGAAATCCCAGAATTTAACCTCCCATAGATCAGTTCCTAACAATAAGTGAATATAAATTCCATGCAATAAATAGAATGAAGTGGTAATCAAGGCTGTACACATAGTAAAAATCCTACAAATTCATTTTCATTCATCATCATATATCATGAAACTATCTAATAAATAGAAGGTAACTGTCTGGGAAATAATAATATCCTAACCCCTCTAGGTCAACCTATAAAACTCAATAAACCATTTAGGAAGTAAACACAGTCTAACACATCTGGTTCATCTTTAGCAAATACACTCTAATGAAGAACTCACCATCAACTCCCTCGGAGGTATCGTATAAGTAACTAATAGGCACCATGAGGAACCTCTCAATGTCGAATTCCCCTTTTGGCCCATATCAGGGAAACTACATAAAGTTAGAGTGGGCAAAATGTTCATCCCACTATGGTCTCACATCATAAGAGTAAATAGACACTCTGGAGAAGCCCTCAACGACCATTCTTCATATGTTCTACTACAAAAGCTTCTTACTACCTTGTGTAAGTCAATCATGCACAAATAATATGTGGTGTCCAATGTTAGCCCCATGAAATACTTGGATAATCAAACAAAAACATTTCATATCATGTATGATAATAATCAAACCATCCAAACAATACTAGGCATGAGAACAAAAGCAGATGCCAAATAGGAAAATCTAGACCAAATAGTCAAAAACAAGAAAACATGGGAAAAATCATAGAATAGAAAAGATAATCCTACTAAAAAAATTATCCTCTATCCAAATATCCATGCCATATCAGGTAATTACATGGATAAAACCTTAACCAAGAAATACCTTGTTTATGGGTATTGGGAATTTTTTGCATATAAAATTCCAAGACTATCTACTAAAAGAAACAAATCACCTACCTAGACGTCATGAGATCAATATATGTGAACCTCGTTCATTGAAATCTCTATATAATTTCACATATCTATAAAATTTTTTCAAACATTGGAACGAGGATAACTCATACGAGTCAAGAAATCAAGAGATGAAGTTCTCGAAGAATGTAGAACTCACCGTGGTGATTCCAACGCAATTGAAGTCAGTCAATTCTAAGAATAGATGGTGATTTGGGTGATTGGTGAATATCCACATTCGTACAATCTCTCCTAGATGAGATGAAAGAAGAGAAAAAGGGTTTTTTCAATTAGAGGCGACCTAGGTCTCTTTAATAAAAAAATAAATTACACGGCGTTTATTTTAAAAGTACTTGTCATGTACATTCCTTTTCTAGACTCCATATTACGTGGTTCTAAGTCACCAAACACGACCTTGTGCTTAGCCATTACATGGCCCATACATGGTCACTATTGGGAACTGGGTGCATGACATGTATATAAATTACACGACATGTACTTCTCAAATTTCCAAAAAATTCATGGTTTCCAAAAAAACACCTAAAATAGAATATTTACCTAAAAAGAAGATTTGGGTTCTTACAAACATTCCCCCTTTAAGAAATTTGTCCCCGAATTTCAGTAGAAATGTGGCGTAGGTCAAGAAATCCTCAATCATCCTCATCCACATTGATCATACATCGGCCTCCCTCCCCCATTTTTCGTCATGTACTCACCCGTGTTGCAATAGCACTCTGATCAATAGAACATACCAACCATGGATAAAAATCACATTTTGATCAAAAATCTAGATATGATGCCCCTCAAATAAGGCATCGACCTTATGATCAACCTCCTTGCATTGTAAAACATTATACGAGTCAAAGAAGTAACTTTGGAGCGGAGAAACATGGAATACATCATGTATATCCCGGTACCTCTAAGTTAAACGCAACTTATAGGAAACCGACACGACTCTCCCCAACGCCTCAAACGACCCAATGTATCTCGGAGAAAGCTTACGATATTTCTTAATCCTATAGTGTCCCAACCTCGGTGTGATACACATGGAAACATTATCTCCGAACTCGAACTCTAGAGGTAATCTTTATCGATCAACATAAGAATTCTCGTGAATATACAATATACAACCTCTTCTGAATCAACTCTATCAGCTATGTGGTCTCTTGGACAAGTATAGGTCCCTACAAAGCCACCTCTCCTACCTCCCACCAAAATAATGGAGATCGTCATGACCTACCATACAAAGCTTCAAAATATTACATCTGAATAGTTTCATGAAATGTATTATTGTAGGAACAATCCCTAAAAATTATGTGCTTTTTCCAAGAACCTATAAAATCCAGAAAACATGCTCGAAGCATGTACTCAAGATCCTATATCGTATGCTCAGACTTCCCATTCATCCCGGGATGGTAAATTGTACGTAGATGTACTTGTGTACCCAAATCCCTCTGAAGTCCCTAACAGACCCGAGAAGTAAAACATGCGTCTCTTTTCGAAAGAATTTATTGGGGAACCACATGTAGATGTAAAATCTCTCGGATATACAACCTACCTAGATCATCAACATTGATGATCTCATTGATCATAATGTAGTGATCAACCTTCCTGAGTCTGCCAATGACAAAAAAAAATTGCATCATTCCCTTAAGGCAACCTTAGAAAAATATTAATGAAATCCATCGCAAAATCATTTATTTTTCACTCGGGAATGGGTAACAGCTGCAAAATTCCTACTGGTTGATAATGCTCATCCTTCACCTGCTGAAAGGTGGAGCACATATTGAAAAAAATAACAACATATCACTTTATTCCTAGCCACCAATACTGACGGTTTGGATCTTGATACATCTTTGTGACACAAGGATGAACTACCCAAACTAAGGAATGAATGTCTCACATCAGCTCCTTACGTATGTCTGCTGGCACCCACACGCAACAATAAAAATTCAAGATCTCATCCTCACCTACTATCCATCTAGGAATTGGGTCCTCTCCTGACATGTTGTCCCATATGAGTAGGCCTTACGAATCTGATAGCTTCTTCATTCGTAGTCGATCATGAAGAGTAGAGGTAACAACTTAAAAAGACAAAAACATTTACCTCAATCTGTCATGCACCTCCAAATGCATTTCAAAGGACATGGCCATAAGATGGCACTCACTACTAGACTCTAGAACTACCTGTAGCAGAGTCCTCCTACTGAACGCCTCAGCCACTATGTTGCCAATCCCATGCATGTAAGAAAGCTCATATTCAAAAGATGAATGGTACTCAACCCAGATTTGATTTCTCAAAGGCAGGTCATGCTGATTGAATATATACATAAGACATCTGTGGTCTTTGAAAGCCGAAAAATGCTCTCCCAACACTTAGTGTCACCAAAAGCATAAAGCATGAACAACTACTTCCAACTCGAGATCGTGCGTCAGGTAATTTATCTCATGTGGCCTCAACTACTGAGACCTGTACAGAATGACTATTTCTCCTTGCATAAGCACTACTCCCATTCCGATTCCTGATGCATCACAGTTCTTATAATATCTCTAGCCCGATAGTTACAAAACTAGTATCAGTGTTGAAGTCAACCTCCCTTTTATCTCATGAATGGACGAATCACATGAATTACACCACAAGTACTTCACACTCCTCTTAGTTAGACCCATCAGGGAGATTCTAAGCATGAAATTTCCTCTATGAAACTTCTGTAGTAACCAGCCAGTCCTAGAAAACATCATACCACAAAGAAGATCTTCATCTTATCACAAGAAACTACTTCTCACACGTTCTCTAGGTCTACTGATACTCATGTCTCTGTGATAACATGACACAAGAAGTCGATCTAGTCAACCCAAAAGTGTCATTTTCAGAGAATTTAATATAACTGATGCTCTCTCAGTGTACTCAAAATGGTCTCAAGATGGGTATCATGGTAGTGTTGAGTGTGATAGTACCCCGAGATATCATCCATGAAGACTACCATGAAATAATCCAAGTATGGAAGGAACACTCAGTTCATCAGTGCCATGATAACTGTAGGCACATTCGTGAGACTGGATGGCATATCCACATACTCTTGTAGACCATACCTACTCCAAAAGGCTATAAAAGTAATATCAGATGTTCTAAGACACAATTGAGGATTACCTAACCTCATTTTGATATTTTAGAACACCCAGGATCCTCAAAGATGATCAAAGTGATCACCAATACTTAGTAAGGGAAATCGATTCTTGACCGTAAACTGGCATATCGTCTGGAAATCCACACAATGTATATGGGTATCATACAACTTTTTCACAAACATGACATGTGAACCCCATGGAGATGTATTGGTTTGGATTAAACCCTTTGCCTGCAACTCCACCAATTGTTTTGGAGTTTATTCAACTTTGGTGCAGCCATCCTCTAAGGAATAATGGACACTGATGCTACTCCTAGCATAAGATCAATAAAAAATTCCACCTCTCGCTCTAGAGGAAAACCATAAAATTCATATAGAATTACATCCCTAATGAGATCCACTGCTAGAAATAATATCCATCTAGAAGTCCCATGGCCATCCCAATATAGACTAGAAATATGGGCTATAAATCTTCCCAACCCATGATGCTAGTGTCTTTCACTGCTCGCCTGGACATCCCACTGGCCCTTATGAAAAAACTATCCAACCTCTGGTGATATGAAACTCCCCCTACAATGGTAAAATTTGACAACTTCCTATAAGTTATCTAACTAGTCCCTTCAAAGAAGAACATCATATCCTATCATCTGTAGGACATGAAGGACCAAGAGGAAGTGACACCCACCATCCTAAAGAGGGAAATCCATGCACTAACATATACGAACTGTTCTAGTCCCCCAAGGTGTGTCTAACATAAATATATCAATAGAAGAAAATATTTAGAGTACAAGGCTCTCCAAAATAGTAATAGATATAAAGATATGGAAAGAACCTATATGAAAAAGATCAGAAGCTAATACTGAGACAATTAGGATCATAACTCAAAATGTAGAAGGTTTTGGATCCTTCTCCTGATGGTTCTGCTCCACTGCAAAAGTATTACCTACATCGTTGCCCTAAGACTCTTCTCGATCACTCCGAGTTGATCCACCCTATTGTCACTGAATGCTTTGTCAATTGCTACCATGGATATGAACTCAACCTCATCCTGAATGGCCAGAAGAATTCTATTTCCCATCCTAAAGGAAAACTGGTGGTGCTACTCCTAAATACGGAGTCATAGAAGAACCCCTCTCACCAGCTGCTGGTTAGATGATCTGACAGAAGAACTGAAGATGACCCCTTTTTCCTCATGATCGACACTCCAATTAGTCTCTTGGGAAATTTGGCCTAGTATTCCCACTCTTTTAACACTGGTAGCATGTCACCTAAATAATATAATATGTCACTCGACTATAAACAATCTCCATGCATAGACTCCCTGAGGGGCTTCCTAATATCAGTAGGAGGGATATCAAATCCAGACGTCGAACCACCATGGCTGACCACTTCAGAATCTATTATATGTCACTATGTGATCAACGCCCACTTGACTATAGAAGTGATGTAATTGAACATTAATATGTTAAACATATATCATATGCCTTACCTGAGACCATCCTCAAACTTCCATGCCAAAAATAACACATCACCCCCTTGAACATGCGTGAACCGCTGCAGCATAGAGAAGTGAGAAGAATATTCCATAATATAAAGAATACCATTCTATAGACACATGAAATATTAGTAATGATAGGCTCTCATTGTCTCCAGTGATTTTGGGAGGATTATGCTACTAGAAAACCCTTGTAAACACTAATATAGAAGGTGTAGGATGTGGTACTCCTTGTATAGTTTGTATGAACCTGATAAAGCCATATCGGAACTGTGTGTCAACTCTTATATCTATAAGGACAGTTGGTGCCCAGACTAGCACAACTGGAGTATCCACTGGTAGTCCCTGATCATCCATATCGACGTTTTTTCACTACCTTGTTACTGATAGACAACTAAAGGATGTCTCGGTGGCATGACTCTTTAGGGTAAAGCGCACACCTTAGATCAAGTTTAATAGGTACTTAAACATAGAAGTATAAGAAGGTAAAATAGGAATAAAGCATTCTATTTTTTTAAACATTGATACACTGCGTGTAAAATGCCTACATATCGTGTTCCCTTAAGCCTTCACATGGGCGTGTAATTATTCCAACCCAGCTGGTGTGACACCGCATACACATGTTTTGTTGTCCTAACAAACGATGTATACTTCTATCGATTTACCCTTACCAAGTTATTCATGATTCATAAGCCACACGGTTCCAAAAAAATATTATATGGAATGTTAGTGATGGAAAGGGAAAGTACTAGGCGAACATCACCGACCCCTGTTGTTTGTCACATGGCCGGTTACACGGCTCACTCTACACGGTGTCTTGTAGATTGAAACAACGTGTAATAGAAGGATTCCCCAACCCCATGTTGTTTGGTGCACAGCCTGATACAAGGGTAATACTACATAGGGTGTTCATGGTTGACACAATGTGTATAACTTATGTTTTATCCATCTATGTCGTTAGTCACACGGGTGGACACATGCTCTGCACAACACGGTGTGTACAATGGTACACAACATGTTCCACCAATGATTTCCCAACCCGGTCTCTCTTCCCACTCAACTAGTGACACATTTAGAGACTACATGGTGTGTACATATAGTACCCGGAATATACATAAAATATTTGTTCCTTCCCAAACATAAGGACACAAGTTGTGTAATTATCATTACACACCGTTTTCTCTGGGTTTTTCTAGACATTAAGCCCCAGAAACTACTCCAGATCCCCGAAAAACAATGAAATGAACATTAATGTACCAAATTTTGGTTTGTGGGGGCCTATACCTCCCTTGAATCAAATCGTGTCATATTATATATGTCATAAAAAAGGAATAAAAATACAATGACCCACTAATTTATTATCTATGAGGTCCCATAACACATAAAGAACCGATGATTGGTGTCCATTCAAATAAAACCATACACAATCCAATAACATATCAAAAAGTAGATATTCTATAAATTCATCTATCACAACAACATTCATATCATACACAACTTCTATCATAACTGTATGCAAGAACTAACTCACCATTAATGGCATGGAAAGAATAATTGACATGTGACTTCTTGCATGTGCCTATATGATACATCAGATTGAATAACTCATCTCATTGGGTAGAAACAGAATAGAACCTCATTAATATCAACAATAACACCACAAAAAGTTTGAATGAACCAGTGTTAAAATAAATTCAACTGTAAAAATTGAAAAATAAAAAAAAATGCAATAACGAGATAAATTGGCTTTTCCATGAACATGGGTTAGAAACTCTCAAGCACATCATATTACAATGTACCTATTTCATTCCAATATCTAGATATAGGCTCCAAACACTGATTCGAGAAATAAATAACCCACTGATACCACATTGTAATGCCTGGGTTCCTAAAGCCGCCCAGAGGCGCCCCATACTCGGTTGATCACATGGCCTCAAGCGCATTTCCCGGAATTTCTGATGCTGCCGAATAGAAGCAAGGAATTTGAGTGTGATAGTGGGAAAACTATAACCCCATTGGCAGAGTAAAATATCATAAGTAAAACAGATATCAATAGTAGAAGTAGTAATAATACCATACCAAAAGTAAATATCTGTAGTAATAAATAGTAGGAGTTCACAAATCCATATAATTCAGGATACATATGTCTAAGAAAGCATCCAATCAAATCAAAATGAGGAAATACAATACTAAACAAAAGTTCAAAAGAAAATTTGTAAATATCTGAACTGCATAGCAACCCTCAGCAAGATCTCATACTCCCCAGCTGCATAGCAATCATGTAGCTGAAGTATATGGGCGGCTGCTGTTATCTATATCTGCATCAATATAATCTGTTTGGCCCCAAAAGCATTACCTTAATAGGGTGTTATACAATCCCAGCAGGCAACCCCCCAATGATCTTTACCAAACAATCAGTTAATATATTTCGCTATCAATAATCATAATTAACATGTAAGTAAGGATGTACACATAGTAACAATCCTACGAATTCAATAGCATTCATTTTCATATATAATTTAAGTAACTAATAAAATGCAGGTAACCCTATGGTAATTATTGACAACGTAACCCCATTGGTTCATCCAAACAGACAGATGAAACCCTCTAATAAGTACACACAGTCTAACCACTCTAGATTAGTTTTAGCAATGACACTCTAAGGAAGCACTCACAGACAATTCCCCATGTGGTCTCGTATCATTAACTAATAGGCACTCTGAGGAGGCACTCAACGTGCAATTACCCATGTAGACCATATCGAGGAAACTACATACACGCTGAGGGAACAAAAAGTCTAACCCTCCTATGGTCTCACAATATAACATTAAATAGACTCTCTGGAGAAAACTTCAACATCCATTCAGCCTTAGTTCTACTACACCTGGTTCTAACAACCCAGTGTAAGTCAGTACTGCAGAAACAATATGTGGAATCCAATATAAACCTCAAAAAATGCATGGATAAAAAAACTACAACATATCATATCATTTTAGATCACAATCACTCCATTATAACAATACTAGGCATGGGAATCAAAGCAGCATCATAACGTACAATGCTAAACCAAATAGTCAAAAACAAGAAAACATGGGAAAAACATCCATAACATAGAAATGTTAACCATATTCAAAAAAATTAACCTTTATTCAACTAATCAAGGAATATAAGGTAATAATAGAGCTAAATACATAACCACACGACACCCTGTTCTTTGATATTTGGTATTTTTTCACATAAAATTCACATACTATCTTTGGAAAGGCACTAACCACCTTCCCCGACATCGTGATATTGGTATACATGAACCTCGTGCCTTGATTTTCGCTAAAAATCCATAGATATATATAAATTATTAAAATGTTCGACTCAGGATAACATGTGAGAGTGGATAATCAGGAGATGAATTTCTATAAGAAGGAATAATTCATCGTGTTGATTCCAACACAATCGATAGAGTTTAATTTAGAGAACAGACGGTGACATGGGGGATCAGAGAATATATCCAATCATACGATCACTCTTAGATGATACAAACAGAGAGAAAAAAGGGTTATACTGATTAGACACCACCCTGGATCGTTTAATAGAAACAAGTACATGTCATGTATTTTAAAAGGACATGGCGTGTACTTTTCTTTTCCAGTATCTGCATTAGATGGTCTCCAGGTCATCACACAAGACCATGTACTCAGCCATTATATCATCAATACATGGTCCCTCACGGAAACTGGGTACATGATGTGTACATAATGTACTCCACGGGTACTCATGAAATTTCCGAAAACTCTTATTTTTTGAAAAAAACAGAAACGAAAAAAATACCAAAAAAAGACATGGTTTCTTACAAAATATATGAATGATATAAATAGTTAATAATAAATATTATTTGGGTAATTATTTTTAAAAATTAATATAAATATTAAATTGAAAACATAAATGATATTTTAGAAAATGTTTTCATTATGAAGATAAAATATGTTGTCGTGGTTCTCTTAAATAGACTTTTTTTCAAATGGTAATGTTATATTTTTTTAAACCCAATATTTTTTTAAATAATATTCATTAATTTGTGATTTAAATAATATATATTCTATCCTAGAGATATGATGAAACTAAAAAATATATGAATATGAAATGATAACCATTTTATTATTTTCCAAACCACATTATTTATATCTAGAAATTTCAAAAGATAATTAAACATTATTTTGTAAATAACAATATTATTGCATACAAGGGAAAATATTATCACACTTTTTAAAATATAATGGATGGATAACTCAATAATTAAAAAATTAATTTGATGCATAAAACATATAACTAATGTAAAGAAAATATGATTTCTTAATATTCCATTCTAGAATAATATCCCATGAAAAGAGAAATATTTTTCAGTGGGTTTAAGTTATAATAATGTATATATCAGGTAAAAAATTATCGACTACCACATAATAAAATAAAAGGGTGGTATATACCTAACTTCAATAAAATAATTTCTTAAGAATATTCTAAACTCAGTGAAATAAAGATGAGTTACCATATATCGTTACTTATGGGGAAATAATTGAATCAATATTAACTTTAATAAGTGATCATGATTTTTCAAGTAAATCACATGAATTAATTGGGGTATTAAAAATTAATGCATTTGTAATGAATACACCATACATTGAAAAATAGGTTCATAATGTGTATAACGTCTCAAAGTAATAGGATCTCGACTACAAATGTCCTTTAAACAGTAGAATTATACGAATCAAAACATCTAAAAAGAAAACAATTGTAATTTAATTTCAAATACAATGATTAATATATAATTTATGTTAGATAATATCATATACGTATTATATACACAGTATAAATGAAAATTGGTTTATACTATGAAATGAAACTAAATTAAATGAATTTCAAACAGAAACCCTTACAAATTATCCTAAATTTAATGAATGCTCGTTAAGCTCCCTTATCAAAAATATATATATAATTTTCAATTAATTAAAAACATTACTCATGTTAATTTTAAATAAAACATTTCATAAATATTCATTATCTATAGGGAATCTTTTTTTTCCGTATTTGGAGTTTATAGTATATATATTTGGTAATAATTTCATAATAGTGGGGTTTATATTAATACACATTTAGAAGTTCATAATTAATATGTAATTAAGTTTATAAATAGGTATTTTATATAATTATTGAGTGGTTTTAAATTAATTTTGCCTACGTTTCAACATTTTTCTTTGAAGTTGAAATTGAAAAAAATATTTTTTGGTTATTCTTGTGAATCAAATGGTATTTTTTTAATTTAGGATCTAAACATTAAAATAACATCATGAAGAAAAAAAATATTATAATTTTTTTATAATATTACATTATAAATAAAATTCTATTCCAATATTCACTCTTCATATAAACTCAATTTCTTGTCCATCTATGTGGTCAAACTATCGAAAACATGAACATACACTAATTTAATGAAATATTATGAGGTGGTTTTGTTACTATATCCCTATACCAAAGGATAATAATATATTTATTAATTATTAGTGTGATATATCAAAATGGTGAGGGTTAAAAATAAATAATAATATATTCATAAATAATAGTAAACATAAATTTATGGTTATCTTACTAGTTCTTATATTTTAAATTATTATTAGAATGATGATCAATTTTAATCATATAAATCATAAAAGAATTAATTTTTTATACTAATCCCATAATTATTCCATAAAATTATTTTTTACCATTTAATACTTCTATTATATTATTACTTTTAAGTAGCAGATTGAAAATTGAACATGATGCGTCATGGAGAAGGAAAATCAAACAACACACAAATAACAATTTTGTTTTTAAATAGATTGTGTATAATAATAAAACATGGTATACCATTAATAAAATAATATTATAGTATAGTAATGATAATTATATCATAATATTATTTTAGTTATAATAGTTTTTTAAAAATATTATTAATAAGAAAAACTATGTAGTAAAAAATTCTCACGTTGGGGGCTTGAATTTCCCTCAGAAGTGTCACAGGAAATGAGTCCCTTATAAAAATTAATGATAAACTGTATATTTCTAATGTTGAAAAAATTTATAGGAAGAGAAAATTTACAGGGGATTATTGGATATTCAAATGGCATGTTTACCTTGAAGTAGTGAATATGATACCCAATTACAAGTTAAGTCAAGTGTTGTTTTAGGAGTAACCATTATATTTTCAATAATTTAGGGTTATAATTAATGTGAAAAAGACCAAAAAATTTAAAGAATGAGGAGTGTAAAATTAGTTTGGGTAGATACACACAGAAACCTCTACTTTTATACAATTTTGAGTATTTAGGTCTTTTTTTACATTTTAGCTATTAACCTATTGTATTTTTTTTGGTATTTATTTTCATTCATTTTAAATTAAATTTATCAGAATAAATTTAGATTAACCATTTTAAAAAATTTAATTACTATAACTTCAATATTTAACAAAATTTATTCATATAAAACATATAATTAGTTGAAATAATAATTTTAAAATTAATTCAATTAATTTTAAAAATAACTTTTTTAGTGAATTTTATTTATATTAAAAAAATTTAACCAGATAAAATTACTACAGATACATGGTTTATGGAAATAAATTTATTTATTATATAAAAGATATATGATGTGGGTTTTTTAGTGAAAACCAAAACCAAATATCCCTTCAAAATACATTATTTTAAGAAAACACTAAATGGGGGTTTATTATTAGTGTAACATTATACTTAGATATAAAATCACTGATATTGGATTTATAACATCAAATAATATTTAAACAAGCATATTGAATTCCCAAAAATTAATATGTTATTACAAAAAATGTTTTCAAAATTTTTTATCATTGAAATATAAATAATTTTATATGATGAGTATAAAAAATAGGTTTATTATTATTAATTTAAAATTTCAAAATTTATAATTTAATTTTATTAAAAAAATTTAAAATTTAATGAAACACCGTTTTTTATTAAAATGGGAGAATTATATTTTAACTATTATTATTCTAAATTAATATCATTTAATAACAAAATTTGTGTTAATACAATAATATAAAAAATATGTTATCATAATTAATCATAAGTTTTTAAAAATAAAAATGTATATTTCATTAATAATTAATTTAGGGAAAAATATTTTTTTAATTAAATGATATTATCAGTCATTTTAGTTGAGAAATTTTTATTTCATTCATATTAAAAGTAGAATTTATTTTCTTTATATATATATTACATAAAAATGTTATTCCTTTTCATTCCTATTAATTAAAAAACATCGTTTTAAGGGTCATCTAAAATATTTATCTCACATATAAATATATTATGATTTTATTTATGTGTAGTGATTGATTGGGTGAAATATATATGTAAAAATATATTCTATTAAGTTTTCCATCAATTAAAATCTTATTGTGTTACCCAAACACATTTAAAAACTAAAAGGTCCCTTGAGACAATTGAAGATGTTCTGGGAGGTTCCTTAATATAATTTATAGCAGGATGGGATCAACATCTCTCATATGAGGAGTTAATATACAATAAAAAACTTCCACATGATTATTTCAAATTCCACTCATAATGGAATATACGGTATGAAATATACAATTAATCCTTGTATTGTTGATGTTGGTGAATGTATGATACATGGAGCTAATTATATTTAAATGTTCATAAATAATATTCTATCCATAAAAGAACATACAAAACATTCCTCGTGTCAGTAGAAGAAAATTTCTTACCAAAATCAAAGGGATCAAGAGTTTGAAGTCATATAAAAAGTGTTTCATCAAATATCACAATGTATTATATTTAGTTTTTTTATGAATAAGGTAAATATTACCTGTTGTAACATTTTCCCATTAAAAATCCTTGATCACGTTGTAGAAGAATCTGATCATAAAAAACATCCACCCAACAAAGATCAAGTTCATGATATGTTCTTCATATCAATCCTCAGTAAGTATATACCATATATATAACATGTAATAAATGTGGAGGAGGTATAAATAGTTAATTACTTCTTTTAAGAGGATAATCCTATTAATATCATGTACTATGGAGATAATGTCCAATAAAACATGAAAAATCACCGTATAAATGTATTGTGCCACTACCATAAATATATTGAGGATACTTAGGATCCTAATTAAAAAATGGGAAAAAATTTCCTTAATATATATTATACAGATAATATGAATTAAACTATTCGTGAAAATACATTAAATATAGAGTAATGTAATAACTTAGTCTTTATAAATAATATTTTTTTCATGAATAAATTTTTTATGTTGTATTGAATAGTATAATTAACAAAAAATAATATTGAAAACCTTATATACATTATTTCATTAATTTATATCATTTCATTGATATATAACTAAACTATTGAGGATTAAAAGTATTATAATTGCACCAAAAATAGAAAATAAATAAACTATTTGTAAATTGTGATCATACAAATATTCTAGAATGATAGATTCCGGAAAAAAGCACAATGAAAATAAAAAAATGTATAAAACAATTAATATTTTCGAATATAAAAATGTGGGATGTTTGTAGGAATTTTATTGAATAGTGTACGAATAAATAAAGAAGTATTCATTGGGGGAAATTTGACATTTTGAATAAAATTTCACTGTTAGTGTTCTAATACAATCTTGTGAATTGTGACGCGATACTTAACAATAATAACTCTACTATATGGAATTGTAATTTGACCAAAAAATATTAAAATGTAATATAAATAATTACTATTATTAGAAATATAAATATTTCATGTCAATTAAATAAATATCATGACTAAAATCTAAAAGAATATTTAAAAACTTTTTTAATAAACTACATTTTAATGTATTTAATA
The DNA here is from genome assembly GCA_963277665.1 of Viscum album. Lineage (NCBI taxonomy): Eukaryota > Viridiplantae > Streptophyta > Magnoliopsida > Santalales > Viscaceae > Viscum > Viscum album. The sequence continues at coordinate 1,766,890,693 of OY728146.1, read as the reverse complement.
TTAATCATAAAGTGTATGTTAATATTTATAAATACATATATAAAAAATTATTGAAATAATTAAATACATTTTTTCAATCTACCCATCAAAATTTGTTCATGTGTGATTTTGGATAATTTTCTATGATCTGGCATTTTTTATAAGGAATGTAAAGATAATATATTTCAAATTCATCTTGTTTTGCGAAATAATAAATTTTCAATAATTAATTAGTTACTAACGAAAAATATATTGAAAAAAAAATTAATTTTAAAAGACAAATGGTCCATTAAAATTAAAAACATTATTTTTTGAAAATAGAGAGAAAATTTCAAATTCTAAAATAATAAAGTGTCCAATTAAATAGGCATTTTTTCCTTTTTCCAATTTTCTATTAATTAAACAAATATATTTGAATTAAAATCGTTATAATTTTCATCCAATATTCTAATTTTTTAAAATATATATTATACATTCCAAAATATTACTATTTACATGGTTACCATGGATATATTAATTTATTCATTATTTAATTTAAAAACACCCCTCTCCCCAAATATAAAACCCACCTCTCCCATCCATTAGAAAACCTCTCATCCCTCACATATGAAAAGAACTTTTCATCCTAATTTCCCTATCTTGAAAGGTATATATTACTTATGGACATTCAAGGTGACCCATATACATGAAATCCAGGATTTTACCACCATATAAATGAAGAATCTTCAAGAAGATTAAATGTTCTCATGATCCCCTCCGATCATTTTAGTTGTCTTTTCCATAATTTCCCTATTCATATAGATTAAAAATCATCCAATATTTATTTATTAGTATGTTGAATTTTTTTTAATTATTTTAACCTACTAAATTATTATGATTATGTTGTATTTGTATTTCATACTCCACTTTCCTCATCTTTCTCCATTGTCCCATCAATTTTTAGTTGAACACCCTTGAAGTAGTAGCAAACTCTATAATTATCACAATAATTACAAATTATTATAAATAATTATTTACAATTTAAAATTTATATATATATATATGGATTCAATCATAATATATATATATATCAGAAAATAAATATCATTAAAATGAATTGACATTAGAAATTTTTTAGAAAATATTATTTTAATATTTTTCTCCTTTAAAAGTGGTTATTAATAATTATAATGAAACTACTATTATTATGGTATACTGATATAATATAACATAATTAAATTATATTTCCATATTTAAATAGACTTTATTTAATTATATAGGAGTGGGTTATAATATAAATAAATCATGATTTATTGTAAGGGGATTCTAAAACCCTACTCCACTCCTTTTTATTTATCATCTCTTATATATTATTAATCAGCATGGATATTTATCAAATTTGATTATTATAAAATTTTAATAAATTTTCCATTTTATTTAAAGGATATCATTGTGTACCATTCCAAATATATTTGTAATCTAATTTCGATGATATCCCAAAAATTAATTTATTTTTTCAAAACACGTCATTTATTCTTCTTGAGTAGATTATTCTAAACTGATAAATTAGATTGTTTTTAAATTAGAATATGATTTAAATTAAAAAAATTAAAACCCCATGTGTTATTCATGAATCAATTATTCTTATAACTATTATGAAACCCATTTTGTTTCATTTATTTATTTCATCACTGAGATTATTATATGTTATATCTCTATGATTTTTGAATAATTAAAAGAATTTATGAATTTATGAGAGTGCCTAGAAATATATATCCCAACACTGAATAGGGTAATGTTTTATATTTCAAGATATTTTTTTCATTACACATGAAAATAATACTATATTTGTTCACAAATATGTTTTTATGAATTATGTTATATGTTATACACGAACATGATACTAGCTATGTTTTTAACTATGTGTGGTATTTGAAACCTATTCCATGACAGTAAAATATTATTAATGTGAAAAATCCCATTCCTTTTAAAATTATTTCCTCACTCAAATAATGATGACCTCATTCCTATAATATGATGGCAATGATTATGGTCACCCATAAACTATTGAATCATGTCTCTTTTATTTTATTTTAATCCCTCAACATACTTGGTTATTTTCACCACATAAACTAAGGTATTTCATTAGTTTAAAACATATACTAATGTAAAAATGATATATTTTAGGATGATAAGGATGAAGGGTTTAAATAATTTTTTTATTTATTATACACATGTGATGAATAAACATATTTTCCCAATATATTAAACATTAATATACTAAAATGTCTTATTAGACTTATATTTATCATTATAATTAAATTATATTCATGTAAGAATATTTTTTTTACTATTATATATTATACTAACAAAAATAAAAATTAAGAAAAAGGATAGATAAGAAATGATAATGTGGTCACTAAAAACAGAAATCATAATTATACCAAATTACAACTCTTTAATGTCTTAAAGTACCAATATTTACAAATAAATCCCATGTATGTCATTCCAACACAATATATTCACCATCATTTATAATACATATCATCAGTGAGGAAATACTTATCATCTTTACATATTTCATACCTCATAGAATATGCAGTAAAATTGAATTATGAATATATAAGGTGAGTCACATGACTAGGTTGGATAATCCCTATGAATTATGTAGCAAAACAAGAATGATAACAGGTACAATTAATCTTAATTTATTTAAAAAAATACTTCATTATCATGAAATTTTGTTGACACAAAAAATCAATTGATATTATTTTATTATGAAATATTTGAATGATACCAAAATTACCCATTACAAAAAAAACTTGTACTTTCAGAAAAGACAATCCACTAAGTATTTTTCTATTATTATAAAAATGTAGAGATACAATACCATGAATTAAAACTATTGGGTTGCTCATACTGACAGGAATATTGACCATAAAAATCCAAACATGTCTTATAGATAAGAACCATGTGTAGAAGCAAGATTCATAACATCCATCATCAAACCTGAGGAGGCTTCACAACCATAAATTATTTGTCAAAACCAAATTTATATTACCCAAGAAAAATAGAATAAAAAATATAAATTATTATATCATCCATAATATGTAATTTTAGAAAAATCATCTTAACATTCATATAGTGTTATTTTCCATATTATCATGAATCCACATATATTAAAAAGAGACAACTATATTATATTAATATATTTTTTAATAAAATTATTATTTAATAAAAAAACATTTATATATTAATAAAATGATTTTAAATAATGAAAACCACAAGGGATGATATTTTATGTTCATAAAAATTTGAACAAAAAACCAAATATAAAAAATAACCAATTTAAAAAGGGGTCTATAATAAGAATCAAAACAAATTAACCAATGTACCATAAGGAATCAATACCCAATTTATTTAAATAAAAATATTAAATAATTAATGCAATGTATATAAAATATATTCAATGATACCCATTTTAAAGAGATTTATAATCAAGATACATGTTTGTAACATGAATCCAACAATTTATTTCACAATTTCTTAAAAAAACTATATTTGATTGGATTTAATTTGTAGATGGATTATTTTTCCCACTATTAATTTATATTTGAAATATAAATTTCACATTAATAGTCCAATTAGTGCATGTATTAGGGTTTCTTGATTTCATAATTACTTGAAAAACATCCAAAATTCTTCAAAAATGTTTAATTTTACCTAAAGATATCCTCTATTAATATACTTAAAATTTTAAAAATAAATGTATAATTTAGGGGAACTAATTTTTTTTTCATCATTTCATTTATCATCTATTGGATATTATAGTTTATTAGTTTTATTTAATATTTTCAAAAATTATTTAGCATTAATGATTATTATTCCAATATCTACAAATTTTAAACACAATGTTGAAAATAAACACATTTTCAACTAATTTTATATAAACATTATATTAACTCGCACTAGTAAATAATATAAATTATCTCCCATAAAAACTGAAAATTGCTTATTATTCATCACAATTTGAATAGATGTCATGTAAAAATCTTGGATGAAGATTTATTATTTTTAAGATATATCATACATAATATTTTGAATTATTATAGTTATTTAATAAAAATTTTATGATACATAAAAAATGTTAATAGACAGTAATATTTTTGGAAAAAAAATTTAATTCCCAATCCATTATAGTCATATCCTAGGATTATCATAGAATAATGGATAATTTTTAGTGTACAATGATAAATTACAAATATTATGATATTGTATTTTTTTTTACTATTTTTAATTATTTTCATCTATTTCATAGTCATCCAATAAATGTTTCCAAACTTTTTTCATTAAAATTCTAATTATAGAATAACAAACTAATCCAAAAATAAAATGCTGGGAAAAATTTTCTCTTATAATGGGAATCAATGGAATCCATGCCCATATTTTCTTAAAGAATACTATTATATAAATATTACTTGGAATGAAACATTTTATCATCCAGGAAATTAAAATATATCATTGATTAAATATAAATATCTTTACATATGTATATATCATCATTTCAACATATTTGTTTGTATAAGGATGGTAGGTGGTGATATAATTCCACTGAGTAAGAATAGAATGATGATATTCCTTTAGAATCCTTGAAGTGAAGTAATAGATTTTTTTTAAATAGATAAATTAAATACTAATTGAGGATTAGTGATCTAAAAAATATTTTTTCTAATAAATCATAGGCCTATTGATTCTATTGAATCAATATGGTAGAATATTATTTTGTTAATTAGTCCATAAAAATCTAAATATAATCATGTATCTAATATGGTATTGAGAATGAATAAAGTACATATAAAAATAATTCCACATCTACATGAAAATAATAAATTGTTACCAAAATCCAATTGACCATTTATCATTGGCCTATAACTAAAACAAATTTATGGTATCCCAACAAATTTCTAGAATGATAATTTATCGTTTCATATTAAAAACAATCATTTCTTATCGTTATATATTTAATTATTAACGATGGGGAAATATAAATACAAATTATAAGGAAATTTAAATACAATGTAATACATATATGAGGGAACAACCATGTCACTCATGAAATATGATGTCAAATAATATTGTCGCAACTATATTTCCACAGTGTTATAACTATTATGTTAATTCCTCAAAGAAACATAGTAATAAACATATAAAATTTTATTAATAAATAAAACTACCTTAGAGATTAAAATAATAATTCTAAATAAGAAATATGCTCATCCTTATATTGATATTCATATATTTTATCCTTAACCACACCACATGTGATTTTTAACAAAATGAACCATCTTCCATAATTATATTCCCTACATTATAAACTATCTCAAGGTTAATATACTTTGATTACTCTATCCTTCTTCAATATATCAAATTTTGGTCATTGTTTGAGAAGATATACACCCGAATATATTAATTTATTCACATTGATATATACTAAACATATATATTTTTAATCTAAATCCTCAAGGAATATATCCCCATTGAAATTAAGTGGTCTTCTTTACATGAATTATTATAAATCAATATGCATTCTTCTAATTTTCCATATAGTGGGTTTTTATTATCTTGATTGTTCATATGAGTTTCATAGTTGTAGTGTCCTTATTCATAATTATGTTTAATTTAATCATTATTAGGTAATTAAACTTATATCTATGAATTTATTGTAATTATTGATGATGTATTAAATTCTAATCACTAGTGTTTCAGTCATTTTCTGTGAAGATGTAATTAATAAAAGGTATTTTTTTCATGATTTTTATCAATCAACGTGTGTGTTTTGTGTAATTATTTATATATATAATAAATAAACGTAATATAAAAATTATTATTTAAAAATTTATATAACTTTATATTATGCATTTAATTACGTTCGAGTACTACTTGTTGATATAAATCCATAGTCTTGTTTTTGTAGGTGGTCAAACATTCCCAAACTAGAACCTTCCTTGATTTTTTATTTATTATGTTGTGGTTTTGTTGTATTATCATTATCTAGAAATCATAATAAATTTATTTAGTTATTATTGGTGTGATATATCAAAACTTTGAGGATGAGAAATAATAATTAATAAATAATAAAATATATCACTATTTGAAGTAAAGGATATCATTTATGTAAATTTATTTAGAAATAATAGTATACATATTGAAATTTTATAATCTTTTCAATAATATGATATCTAATTTTTCATCTCAAAACCATAATGATATAATTAAAATATTATTTATTATTTTATAATATCAATAAATTAACCCTTATGATTATGTGATTTAAAATTAAACATGTTTCATCACGGAGGCATTAGATCACATGATGCATGGGAAATTTTTTTTCTTCAAAATGATGGTTTTAAAAATAAACATTGAAAATTATAGAAATTAAAAAATATTACACTATATAAATGACACCAATTTCATTATATTAGTTTTTTGATAATAAATTTTAAAAATAATAATTAAGAAGAAAAACTATGTATTGGATATTACCCAATTTGGTGGGATTGAATATTCCTTGGACGTGTCCTTTGAAATTATATATTATTTTAAGTATTAATGAATGGAATATTTTTAATGGGAATAATGTTAATGGAGGATAAATTTTTTATAGTTTTAATAGGACATTCTATTAACATGTGAGACATGATGTAGTGATTGTGCTAGCCTTTTATAAGTGAAGATTTTTTTTCAACCCTTATATTTTAAAAAAGGTATTCTTACTATTAAATTTAAAAGGTCTAAATAATTAACAAATGAGGATTTCAAAATCAGTGTTGCTCGAAGCTCAAATAAAACACTTTTATTAGATTTAATCTGATTGTTCATGGATTTATCTATTACTTACTATTAATTTTATTCTTTACTAATTAATTTATAGTATTTATAATTAATTTTATTACAAGGAGTTCATATTTACCCTTTAACCCAATTTCAAACATATAATTTTAATTTTGAAAAAAAAATAAAATTAAATTTATAAAGGTGTTAATTGTTAATTTTAAAATAAATGCACATAATTTCCTAAAAAAGTTTTTAGAAAAATAATGATATTATGATTTAAATTTATAAATATGATTAAATTATTATTGATATTTATTTTAATGACATAAATAGATATATTAAAAAATTAAATGATATAAAGCTATAAATGAAACTAAGAACCAAATTTGTCCTGAAAAGTACCTAACTTAATAAAATAGTGATAGAATAATTATTATTTGTAAAAAAATTTAATTATATTATAAAATGATTGTTATAGGACTTCCAACATCAAAAATAATCATTTTGATGTTTTATTTTAGTCCAAAAAATCGAAAATTTCTTATTGTAATAGATTTAAAAAATTATATTTAACCTCTATATATATATATATTAATCAATAATTTAAAATTTAAAATTTATTTTACAAAATTAAAATTTCGTATTTTAGAAATTAATTTTTTTAAATATAATATTAAAATATAATGAAGACATATTTTTATTGGGAAATGATTTTCAAGATACTAAATATTATTATTCTCATTTAATACAATTATACCAACTAAATTGTTTTTATACAATTATTATCAATCAAAATCAACCATCATTTATACCATTCTCCTTGAATTAAAATTTCATATTGTATAAAAAATAAATTTCTAGATAATTAATGATACTCTATTTATAGTATATTATATGTCATTTTAGGAAAGTTAGTTGAATTTAATTCAAGTTAAGAGTATAATTTATTTTAATTTTAGTTATATTCTATAAAAATTTAACTCATATTAATTACCTCAAATTAAATAACTATATTTTAATATTCATATTTAATTATTTAATTTTTATATAAATAAATGATGATTTCATTTATGTTTAAATTAATGTGTGGTGAAAGATATAGAACCCATATAAATATATTAAATTTATTATTTATTATAATTTCATTGTGGTAAATAGATACATTTCCAAACCAAAAAGACTATTCTCATGCTTGAGAATATTCTTGGTCGTAGCTCAATTGAATTTAATGGAGTTTGGTATTAACATCTCTCATTAATTTTCATAAAATACAAAACTGATTTGACTTGAGTATTCGAAATTCCTCTCAATCAGATTTATGTGGGAAGTGTGTATAACTACTACATATTGGGATGAATTTAGTAAAAGAATGGTACTTGGATCAAATATTCTGTAAAAGATGATAGAGAAATCTCCATCCATCCAATAGTATATAAAAGATTAATAATGTCAGAATAAGATCTAAGTTGATGACCATCAAATGGAATTATAGTTTAAAGTTGTAGAATAGGTGTACTTTATAATTCCACAATGGAATATACTTAAGATTTCATGAATGAGGGTAATTTTTATCTCTTTGTGAACCAATCCATTTTAAATCCTTGATAGTATAACAGAATTGTCCTATGATATAAAACATCCACTAAACATATATAAATTTCATAATGTTTTCCAAATATCTCTCTTGATGAATAACATACACGATCACTTACAAATAATGAATACAGAGGATGCCTAACTAGATAATGAAATCTCTTGTGAGGATAAACTTGTGAAGATTATATATCATAGAGACATAGTCCTATTCCACAAATAAACTCAACTTATCAAAGTGTTTTGTTATTACCAAAAATATGTAGAGGTGAAATGTTACCAAGAAGAATCATTAAAAAAATAACATGACTTATTTTTGACTATGAATATTAGATTAATTATTGGGGAAAATATATAGAGGGAGAAGAATGTAGTAACCATGTCATTATAAACACTATTTGTTTCCATAATAATTTTTTTGCATATTGGATTCAATAGTTTTATAAGCATAAAGCATATATAAAAAAGATACATAATTTAATTAATTGATATGGTTGAATTAGACTACAACAAGTCTCTTTTTAATTAAATATATTACAATGGAAAAAAAATAAATATAAAATATAAGGATAAATTATAATTACAAAAATACACATAAAGAATATCTTCCAAGAACAACATATTGAAATGCAATCAAAAAATTTATCAAAAATTTATTATTTTAGAATAATAAAATATTTGACTTTGGGATGAGTCATAGTGAATCTTGTATGAAAGAATGAATATGTTTTTATTTGAGGCAATATAACATCAGGAATAACAAAATTACCATTTGAGATTTAATGTGATCGATAGAATAGAAATATGATAATTTAGAATTGTATCCTAACTATTGGAAATACTGAATTAAACATAAAATATTAAAATTTCATATAAATTATATTTATCAGTATGAAATATATATTTCTAATTCAATTAAATATATATCAAGATGATAAATTAAAATATTTAAAAAAACATTTTCATAAAATATATTTAAATGTATTTCATGAAAATTAAAAAATTTAAAATTATAATTAGAATTACCTATGACGGAAAAATATAATGATAAAAATAATTTCATTTTTATAATTAGAAAATCTAAATTTAATATGGGATAATTTTTGATAATTTTCTAAGAGACATCAATTTTTATCAGAATCTATCTAACATCCTGAAACCAGTTATCAAGAGTCAGTGAATTATTACATAACATTGCCAAGATCACAAGAGATCGTCTCTTTAAAGACCAATTAGTTTAGTATCCTTGGATGTACTAGATACATACATAAGTGTTACATTATATAATGAAATAGAACAACAATAAAAACAGTGTGTCCCCTTTTAACATGCTCATATCCATCAGCCTATCACTGCAAGTCAAACATAATATTCTTCATCACATCCTGGGAAAAAGAATACTTAAGAAAGGGGTGATATTATATTTTCAAAAAGGATAACAATATAACAAAACATTTTTAAATAATCATAAACATTTAAGGTAATGAATACGACTAAAATACAAACCCTTTAAATGTAAAAATCAGTATAATATGGAAAATAAAAATAAATTAATTCCATTTACATAATCACTTGGATAATATACGTGTCAAATAATAAAATTTCATATCAAAAGTTAATTTAATAATTATGGAATTCATAATGCTAGAAATCATAACCCCATAGTCAAGGCCTCCTACAAAGGCTACTTGTAATATTTTGTCAAGGCCTTATGCTAAGACTCCAGTTTGCCTCATGAGACCTACCAATGCATCAAGGAGCTATATAGGGATCGACCCTTCATTTACAACATTAAATTAATTTTTCATATAGAATTGTTGAAATATAATCTATCATTCGTATTAAAATTAGTAGAAAAAATGTGAATATTTTAACCACAAAACATGAATTCTATAAAAATATCTTGTCCACAGTCAAACAGAACTCATTCAATACAATATTAATGATTATACTATAATAAATCAACCACAATCTTGAATAATTAAGGATAAAGACATTGATGAAAATAATAAGTAAAACAATTTGAGAGAAATATCCCCTTTTTCTGGAAAACATTTATAAATATAGCTATTTATCAAGATGCTATTAAAAATAGTTTTTTGAATCAAAGTGACCTATAAAAATCTGAAACTATGAAAAGAAATTTTAATTTTAACACATTAATTTCCATAAATAAATTTTAAACACCATTTTTAAAAAGTGGACATTTAAGGTAATTATTTTGATGAATAAATACTTAAAATATTGAAAATGATATTTTAATTAGAGTTCCTAACCAAATGATAGATGATTGAATACAAATAATTGATCTAAACAAAACATTATGAAATCATGAGAATAAAGGGTTTCATGATATAATATGTCAAAGTACAGCATGTACACCATATAAAAGTAAATTTGTGAATACCAACAACGAAGTCCCATTGGAATGTAAATTGTAACAAAATACCTTATAGAGAGATTATATTTAAGTTAAAAATAAATCAATGACTTAATTATATGTGTCAAATATAAATAAACTAATTTTATTTTCAGTGTAAATTAATCAGATTACATTCACACATATTCTTGTAAAAACAACACCAATGACTTGGATGTTTAACTCAATGAATAGAAATTGAGTGAAGATTACTCTTATAAATTTCGTATTAATGTCATGAAAATTTATCAATTGATTGGTTATGTGTATCAGAAATATATCATCAAAAAAAGGGAGTAAAAATTTCTATATAATGAAATAAATAGTGATTTCACATATAATCATGGAGAAAAATAACCAATGTAGTTTGCGTAAAACCCAATGAGTGGAAATTGATATTATAAATTCTCTTACAGATTAGGTCACACATATAACATACACTCCATTATAGAAGTATCATATAATAAATATGTAAATACCCATAAATTAATGTATATTATACAAAGAATAAAATCATGGGTAGTACATACAACACAAAAACAAATTGTGGCAATATATCATGAGTCTCACATGAATAATAAGTGATATGTAAACCCCTTACCTAGTAATTTTATATAATAGATTTTAGGTTATTCTCATATATAATGGTGAAATAATTTTTATTAAACAATTCAAGAACCTCATACATAAATATTATAACATATATGATCTTCTAATATTTCTTTGTTAAGGATATTCCAGTAGTATTATTGTTTTGGGTGTTAACTGATTCATTTTCCTGTATATGTTTTGATACTTAAGTCTTGTTTGGTATGGATAAGATTTATTTGATTTATATAAATAAATATATTGTGTTATAAAAAATTATTTTTAATCATCAATTGAAAGTTATTTTTGAATGGTTACGATGGGGAAATAAATCTCATCGCATTGTAGAGACGGTAATCCGTACATACACATGAGAGACAATATAATTGTATTAGCGGTGAAATCATATGTAATTGGATTGTATATTATATATAAATTATCATTAATATGTAATATATATTTTTTAATCAGTAATACTCATTATTATTATCATCCAAATAATGAAGTGTTGAATAAGAAATGACACCATAATGTGTAGATGATAAGTCGTATGTACGAACGTATGGTGACATTATCATTTATAGGAGTGATAGTATAATAAATATGGTTGTACAATATTTATAATAACAACAATGTATGTATAATTCCCTTGATTTATTATTTTTTTAACGAAACAACAATGACATAGGAATTGGATTATGAAAAGAATATTGATATAGGTTTGGAAATTATTACCTCTTCTTCTGGTGCTTCTTTTTGATTTGATTAAAAGGGTAAAATATGTTGGATTTATGGTAATTTTGAGGCCTCTAGTATAAATTATGGGTTGTTTGGAAGATATTTGAGAAGGTGTTGGTCAATAAAAATGGATTTGGACGTGTGATTTAAAGAGAAGTGGAAGTACCATTTTTTAAAAGAGGTGACAATCCCTTTAGGAAAAGCATGATATATTATTTTATTATAATTTTTATAGTTTATAATGTCATTAAAAAATATTTATATAAAGGATAGGGTGGGGGTATATATCCTCTCAATAAATTGGTTTTAGAAAAGTATAGGTCACTATATTAACCTATTCATTTAGATTTAATTCTTAGTTAAATTTTATATCTTTTACCAAGTCATCTTGTGTTTTTATATTTCATGATTAATAAATATATTATAAAATAAAAAAACCTATAGTGGGTCATTAATGACATATATATCTATATATAATACCTTTGTAAGATTCATATATTATTATGAATATTATATAATTTAATACTAATGTATTTCTTTTAAATACCAATTTATGTCAATTTTCACACTATTTAGTATTTGGTTTTTTTGAAAGTAAAAAAATGATTATTTATAAATAAATACATTAAATAAACTTTAACATTTCATATTAGTCTATAAAATTAATTTAATTCATCAAAATTCTAAATTAATGATTATTTTGATATTTATAATATCAATTATTTTAATCATTCATTAATAATGTAATTACTAAATCGTCGTTGTGTCATAAATAAATTTAGCTATTTAAGGAATAAAAATTATAAATAAAATACCTTAATGTATTATATATTTTTAGATTTATAATTAGTATTTATATTCTAATTTATCTCATTTATAAAACAACATTAAAAATTATTCAGTTATTAAACATTGAATTTAACACTTTTAATTCTTCTTTAAATAAAATTATAATAAATGTCCTAATAAAATAATAGTGGATAAACTAGGATCATATGTTATTATTAAGGGTTATTTTGGTCAAAATACACTTATCCAATATAATTAGGACATGTTTCGTGGTAATTATAATATCATTTTTACATTTAATTACATTATTCACGTTTCATCATGGTAATTAAATTCAAAAGAGACTATTCAGAAAAAAATATTTTTATCTTTTGAACCACATTTAACATACTGATTTCATACATGTTTCTCAAATTTCATAAATAAAATTTACAAAAGTAGTATAATTATGTTTTTTGAAAATTTCAAAATGTGCCTCGAAGGTGGGTAAAAGACGATAAAAAGATCAAAAAAAATTATATATATAATATTATTATAATATGACTTAAATAAATTAAATTGGAATAATATAGGTATTATGTATCTATTTTCTCTTTAAAAATATTTTAATGGGAAAATAATTATTTAAATTAAATGTCGGCTAAACAATAAATTAGTGTTTTTTCACTATTCATCAAAAAATTAATGTTTTTAAAAAATACCAAAAATAATCCCAAAGCTAATTTTGATATTCCAAATTAATTTTTTTTGAATATTTAACCAATTTAAAAACATTGAAATTATATTAATAAATTAACAAATTGTTCGTGTTGTCAAAACCAGAAAGGGGGTATTTGAGAAGTAAAAACTATCAAAGGATTGATATGAGTTTAGGTCAAATTTAAATATAAAATTAATTCCAATGACCAAAATTGGATTAAATGAGAAAAATATAATCTAATTATAATTCAAAACCATTAAAATGTATAATTTAACAATATAAATTATTTTGATTAGAAAGGATTTTTCAATTATAATTAATTATATTTCCCTATTCATCAAAATATTAAAATTTTGGAAAAATCACAAGAAATTTATCCAAATTAAATATATATTTCCCACTTGCAATGAATAATTTTATATTGTAAAATTTAATTGTACGTCCCACACCGTAAAAAGAGTCAATAGAACTAACACATTAAAATAAAGAAGAGAACATCAAAGGTGACCCAATATAACCCATACTAGGATTCCATGTAAGTAAACATGGTTATTGAAGATAAACTAAGTGTCATGTTCTGATAGAGAGTGATAGTAAACATGTTCAGAAGATTGTTAACATGAAAACCCCAAACATGTGATTGGTTAAATGGTCATTAGTTTCCTAGTAAGAAAACTAAATGGGGAATGTTTTTATTTTATGTTCTATTTCCTAAAGCTGAGGAATTTATTTATGAGATTAACAAATAACAAAATGATATATACATACATTTCAAGTTGATTTTCATCTTTTAATAAATTTATTCCAAAAATATATTTTTCTCCAAACGATGAGTATTCATGATGTCTTGGTGACTCCTGATGCTCTAAAATCAACATCTAGAGAATCACATAATCTAAAGAGGTTGAACATTATATTTCTCCTGTCTTTATATTTAAACTAAAACAAAATTGTTAGTACCAGGTCAGGTGATACCCCTAATGGATAATCCATTATAGAAAGTCATACTAATATTAATTTCCAAAATTAAACAAAAATAGCCAAAGTTTAATAAATAATACTCAATAAACAATTATCTTTAAAATAATTCAACATATTCCTAACTAAGATTAAATTCTAAAACTCAAAAGAATATAATCACATAGTCTAATATAGTAAATCATTATATTTATCTCCAAATTACATTAACTACTCTTAATGACACATAAATCACATATTCCATATTATAGGTTATTCATTTCCATTAGAAACATAAATCTCTATAAAAGAAATATAGACTCTAAAAAAATAAAAAATACACCCTTACTCTACAAATGAAATCTCATAGTATTTTATTTTCATTACAAATATAGTGTTCACAATAGATATAATGTCTTCCAAAATAACATTTATCACTTAATAACCCAGTCATTTTCTTATACTAAGGATATCCATTTGATAAAAACAAGAACCAAGGACTTCACGTAGTCCAGTGGTAGGCGATAAATCTCCTTCTCACATTGGTTAATGGAATTATTTTTGCAGCTTTGTCTGACATGATGGGATGTCTAACGATCTCCATGTTTTTATTTTTCAGAAACTAAATTTTAGAACATTCCAAAAATGATATAAATTCCCCAAAATAACCATAATGTAAATTATCCACAATTGTTATCTCATACCTCACATTTTCATCCCAAAAATTAATAACGAATATTTTAATCAAATTTAAGGATCATATAAAGACAAATAGGTTTTCAGAAATATATCCACAAAAGAAAAGTTATTTATTCCTAAAATATGATTTTCACATAACCAACTGCAGGGTTACACATAGAAGATAAAAGTATTCCAATTCAATCCCATCAACAAATAGGATTCATATTTTTAAACATTTATCCATCAATTAATTTCCACATAAGATATTCCTTGACGTATTGGTTAACCTATAGAATAGGTCATTGACTCATTTAATGCCAATGTCCCATATATATATGGAAAATGGATGTAAATGGATTCTTAGGATCATTCTTATTTTCATCTATAGTGCCCTTCATTTTTTCTCACCAATTCTTTACATTATGTCATTTATTACGAAACATAATGCATTTCATTGTTCCATTGATACACATTCCTAGGATTCTCCTTCCAAATTTCTTAGAAGATATAAATTGAGGTTTCATTTCTCCTTGTTCTCTATTAATGGAACTCTTATCATCATCTGACTTTCTCTTATTTATTGAGTATGGGAGTTGGTGATGGTTTATGTTGTTGATCATATTTCTGGAAAGATACCTCAGCATGAACATGATATATTTTATTTATAAAAAAATTCCATCTAGTTGCTCATTTCCATCATCATGCCCACCTTATTCATCATATTCAATGTTTTTATCAATTCCTTATAGTCCTTCCATTTACTAAAACTATAAAGCATAGTGTGAGTTATAAAATCATTTAGAGAATATCATCACACATTATTTTCAAAATAAAACACCTTAGGATTAACCAAGGATATTTATTCACATTTTGTATTAAAATCCTTCAAATCATTTTGAATTGAAAATGTGATTTATCCAATGAATATCACTTGAGCGATTCATAACCAAGATTGATTCAAGAAGCATTGTCATTCACCAATCCTCATTTGAGTCTAGCTAAAAGCAGTGTTTGAGGGTTTTAACACTAGATACATTGGGTTTAAGGCCTCCTCTACCTTCTCTTATCTATAAATCATTGTATTACATGGAAAATAAACATAATATTTACATTGACAAAAAATTTTCCTTGTTCATATATTCAAATCCCCAAATTCTATCTTAAGTTAGTGTCTTCAAATCAGAGTATTTTTAAATCTAACTTCCACGATTTGTTCTAAACTACCTCTGATACCAAATGTAACTCCATATCCCCAGTTACCTAGATTCAGTGCATTATTACATAACATTGGCATGATCACAAGTGATAAAGTCTAAAAATACCAATTATTTTAGTATCCTTGGATGTACTAGACACATATATATGTTTTACATTACATAATGAAATAAAAAACAAGAACAACAAAATAGTTTCCCCTTTGAACACACTCATATACCATATCCAATCTTTGTAGGTCACAAATAATATAATAATTCACATAATTGAAAAAACCTATGAATTGGATGAGCTCATATGCTCAGTAAGGATAAAAATATAGCAGAAACATTCATAAATAAGAAAAAACATTTAATGCAATGTATAATACTAAAACAAAATTATATTAAAATTAAAATTCAGTATAATCTGGAAAATATAAATCAAACAATTCCATTTATATATTCACATGGATACTCTACTTGTTGAAAAATCACATATCATATGAACAGCTAATTTCATAATGATGCGATGCATAATGCCGGACATTATAACCACATAGTTAAGGCCTCATAGCGAGAATACCAATAATATTTTGTCAAATTCTTGTGCCAAGACACTAGTTTATCTCATTAGACCAACTGATGAATCAAGAATCTGTAGAGGGCTCCACCAATTACATTATATTTAAAATTCAATCTTAATATGAAAAGGTTTTAACATACTCTAAACATTTATATTAAAACTAGCATATGAAATGTCAATATTTTAACCACAAACCATGAATGGTATAAAAATATCACATACATAGTCAAACATTACTCATTAAATACAATACGGATGATTGCGTTATAATAAATCAACCACAATCAAGACTAAATAATGATATTTTCTTTGATGAATGTAATCAGCAAAACTATTTTGGATAAATATCCCCTCTTCTTATATACATTTAAAAGCCTCACTATTAATCAAGAAGATATTAAAAAAAGATTTTTTAATCAAAGTTTCCCATAACAATTTCAAACATATAAAAGAAATTTTAATTTTAAAACATTCATTTACATATAAGTAAATCATTAATGTCATTTTAAGAACATGGACATTAATGGGAAATAATTTGACAAATAAATCAGTAAAACATTTTAAATTTTATGTTTGTTAGAGTTGTTAACCAAAAGAGAGATGCTTGAATAAAAATAATTTAGGTAATAAAAACATTATAATAACATGAGATTAATGTATTCATGATATACTATGTTAATGTATAGTATGTACACTATATAAAAATTAATTGAAGTATAACAGCAAAGAAGTCTCAATGGAATGTAAATTAAGATTAAATCCCTTATAAATTCTGTATCCTATGGTTAAGGATAAATCAATGACATAATAATGTGTGAATAATGTAAATAAACTAAATATTATTATATATTCAGTGTAAATCAATAAGTGTACATTCACACATATTCCTATAAAAACAACACGAATGACATGGATGTCTAACTCAATGAATGGAAATTGAGTTAAGATTACTCTTCTAAAGTTCATATCAATTACTTGAGAATTAATCAAGGGACTAATTATGTGTATCCAAATTATATCCACAAAAAATTAAATTTAAATTTCTACATAAATAAATAAATAGGTATTTCACACATCAACTTTGTGTAAAATAACAAACAAAGTTTGAGTTAAAACTAATGAGTTGAAATTAAAATTAAAAATTCTTTTAATGATTGGAGACTTATTTAAAATACACACCATAAAATAAGGATCATAAAATTAATATTTAAATACCCATAAATTAAATTATATTACAAAAATAATACAATCATGGGTTGTACATACTCCACACAAAATCTAATAGTTGAAATATAGCATGAATCTCACATGAATAAAAAGTGAGATGAAAACACCTTACTTTGTACTTTTAATTAGTTCAGTGTATGTTATACTAATTTATAATGGTGAAATAATGGTTTTTAAATTATAATAAAACCACATATATAATTATTTAATCATATATGATCTTCTAATGTTGTTTTAATAATTATATTTCAGTAGTATCATAGTTTTTGGTGTAACCTAATTCGTTTTCCTTAAATGTTTTGTTACTCAAGTCATGTTTTTTATTGATAGGATGTATTTTATTCTTTCCAGAATTGTATTATTCTCTTAAAAATTATTTTAATCATCAAATGAAATTTATTTTCGAATGGTTTTGATGTGGAAGAAAATATCACCGCGTCGTGGAGATGGTAAGCCATACATACACACAAGCAAAAATATCATTCTATTAGTGTTGAAATCGTATGTAATTTGATTTCATATTATAAATAGAGAATAATTAACATGATATATTAATTATTTACGGAATTTATACTCGTTATTATACCCATCCAAATATTGAAGTGTTTAATAACAAACTACACAATGATTTAGAGATGGTAAGTCGTACGTATGCATATATGGAGAATTTGTCTTTCATAGGATGGATATAATATTTAATATGGTTGTTCCATATTTATAATAACCTCAGAGTATGTAGAAGGTACTATAGTTATTATTTTGGTATATAAACAACAATGAACGAGGAAGTAAAAGAAGAAAAGAACATTGAAAGAGGTGATTATGTTATTATCTATTATTCTGTTGCTTCCTTTTGAATTGATCAAAATGGCTCCTTAGGATGTATTTTTGATCCATTTAAGTAAACTAAGATATATTGTGTGTAGTTTGGATGATATTTTATTAGGGTTTCTCTTTGCGAAATGGATTTGGAGGTGGGATTTGGAGAGAATGGGAAGTACCCTTCTATAAGAGTGGTAAGAGTCCCTTTAGGAAATGATTGAAATATTATATTATTATAAACTCATTTTAGGTATATAATGGATAAAAATTGGTTCATTTGGATGATAAGGTTGGTATGGGTATAAACTATCTCATCAAATAGGTTTTAGACAATTTTAGGTCCATATACAGACCTTATATTTTGGATTTAATTCTATGATAAATTGTTTAACTTTAACCATGTCTTCAAGAATTTTTATATTACATGGTTAATAAAATTACTATAAAACTCCAAGAGAACCTAAATTTTTTCATTAAATACATATATATCTTTATAGGATACCATTGTATGAACCTTTTATTTTTATTAATATTATATAATTTAATAATATAGTAATGGTTTTAAATACTCATTTATATAAATTTGGACAATATTTAGTATTTGGATTTGGTGAACATGAAAATAACATGATTACTTTAGAAAAATGCATTTAATCATCAAAAAAATTACATATTAACATATAAAATTAACGGAATGTATTAAAAGTCTCAATTTACATTTATTTTGATATTTATAATATTGGTTATTTTAATATTTCATTAATACACTAATTACTTATTCATCATTGTGTCATAGATAAATTTAATTATTTAATTTTTAAGAAACATATATTAAATACGATAATGTAAGAAATATTTTTATCTTTTTAATGAATATTTATAGTCGAATTTATCTAGAGTGTAACCCTATATTAAAAATTTTTTAGTTATTAAAAATTAAATTTAACACTTTTAATTATTCTTTAGTACAAAAAATAATAAATATTGGAATATTATCCAAGGGTATAAAAAGAATCATAATTTATTATAAGGAATATTTTGGTCTAAATAAACATATCCAATAGAATTAGAAAATGTTTTTTTGGTAATTATAATATCATTTTTAACATTAATTACCCTATTTACTTTTAACCGTGATAAATAATATTAAAAAGATACTATTCACAAAAAATTATTTTCATCTTATTGAACCACATTTTACTTACTGATTTGAATTATGTCTCATGGAATCTTTAAATTCAATTCATAGAAGCAATACAATTTCTTTTTTAAAAATTTGAGAAGTGTCTAGAATGTGGTTAAAAGATTGTAAATAATTAAATAAAATTTTATATATCTAATCTTATTAAAAATAAATTAAATGAATAATGTTAGACTAATATACATATTATATATCTATTTTTACATCAAAATTACTTTAAATTTAAAATAATTATTTAAATAAAATGTCGGTTTTAAACAATAATGTAGAGTTTTTACTATTCATCAAAAATGGAATGTTTTTAGAACAATATCAAAAATTAATCCCATGCTAATTATGGTATTAAAAATTTTAAAATGATGTATATTTTAAAAAATTAAAGAAATATAAATTTTATTAATTATTTTTTAAAAAATATTCCCGTAGTCAAAACCAAAAAGTAGGCTTTTGGGAAGTAAAAACTATAAAAAATGATATGGGTTTATGTCCAATTTAGACGTTAGATTATATCCAACTACCAACGTTGTATTAAATGAAAAATATAATCTAATTATTTTTTAAAACCATTAAAATGTATAATTTAACATATAAATTATTTTGAATAAAAATGTTTTTTTCAAAGAAAATATATTATTTTTTACGATTCATCAAAATATTAAAGTTTTCAGAAAAGAATTGAAAATTTATCTAAAATGAAATATTATGTCCCGATTCATAAAATTATGCTTATATTATCAAATTAAATATATAAAACTATCAAATATTAGATTTAAAATTGGTTATCCATTAAAATACTGTAAAATAACAATTTTTTCAAAATAATTCTATAACCTAAAATATCAATTGGTTATTATATTATGTTTTAAACCCCAATAATATAGATGTTAAATTTAAAAAGTTTATATAAAATTCAAAATAATATAAATACAATTCATAACTATTTTTTGAATGGCTAGTTTAGTATGTCGTGGTGGGCTCGAAGTCAATGTTGCGTGTAGTTCCAGCTATTGAATTACTTTTAAAAAAAATTACATAATATGAAATATGGGGGTGTTATAATATAAAAGAGACAATATTTCAAAATACATCTTGTTTTTCAAAATAATAAGGATAAATTAATTACATTACAAATAATACATTATTAATATTATAAAAAAACAAATTAAACAAGATAAATGGTTTATTTAAAAATAATTAAATTATTTTAAAAAACTAAAAATTAATTTTCAATGTGATAAAATATAATTTTTCCTTTTAAGAAAACAATTTTTTCATTTTTATTATTTCAAATAAGTAATCTAATATTTTTTTAAATGTAATGTTTTTTATTTTCCTCCTATCATGTAATTTTTAATTTTTTGGGATTTTTTTTAAATATTACAATTTAAATGTCTACCATGGATATATTAAATTACTCATTATAATAAGATAAAAATACCACTTCCATCAACCAAATAACCGCATGCCACTACCCCCAGAAAATCAATCATCCATCACTTATCAAATACAATTCTCTATATAAATTCCCAATATCAAGACCCTTATTTTTCTTAATTACATTTTTTGTATCCAATCAAAAATAATTCAAGGATTTTTTTTGCATATATATAAATAAACATCAATAATAGTATATGTTTTTATCAATATTTTCACTAATTTTAATCCTAAAATTATACATTTTTTATTCATATGAAACCAAAATTGTAAAAAATTAATTGATTAGCAAGTTTACAATATATTAATGTTGTTAACATACACTAATGACTATATTTACGTTATATTTATATTTTATACTTGTCATTCCTCATATTTTGAGAGTGTCCCATTTATTTTTGGTTTACCACCTATGAGGTCATTGAAAAATATCTAATTATTTTAATCATTATGGATGATTATAGAAAATATTTATAACATTAAATGTATAAATATATTTATTTATATTCTTATAGAGATAATAGTGATAGTTTTTAAATATTAATAAAAAATATCATTAAAAATAATATTGATTAGTCATTTTATGGAAAATTTGATGTTAAATATTTTCGTAAATAAAAAAGGGAATTATGAAATATAATCAAAATAATATAATTGATGTGGAGGGAAAACATAAAACATTATTCAATTTTGGTTTCATGTTAAAATAAACATTATTTTATTATATACAAGGGAAAAGATATAAATTAATTAAGATTTAATGTAAGGATATTCTTGAACGCAACACACCATCTTTTAGAATATCACATATTTCATATTATTATAAATATAGATATTTATATAATAAAATTATAAATAAATTATTTTGTTCATTATCTTTTCCTTTTGGAATATACATTAGTTTACATTGTTGTAATTATTTTTATACAATTGTTAAGGATTTTTAAAATGGAAATTAATTTTTCAAAACACATCATTGACTCCTCGTGAATTTTTTCTTATTGACTCATGAATGAAATTTTTTTAAAACAATATATGATTCTTATTGCTTTCTTAAAAACCCTATGTGTTATTTGTGGGTTTTAACTTCATGTAACCATTAGGAAAACCAAACATTTCCTTGGGATTCTTTCTTCACTATGATTATTATATGTTATCTTTCTATGTTCCATGCATGATTATGTGAATTTTATGAATTTAAGGGTGAACCTATAATTATATATCCCCCAAATTCATTTGGAAAGGTATCATATTTCATGAGATTTTTTTTATTATAATAAAACATAATACTATATTTGATCTGGAATATTTTTTTTCAATTATCTAAAAGATTTATTTTTGAAAATGATCATATATATGCCAATTAGTATGTTTAGAAATTTAATAAAATTTCAAGAATACATCTCTATTATGTGTATTCAACCATATTTTCAATTTAAACGATTTCCTCATGCTTATGATGGTGATCTCAAGCATGTAATATAATGATGATGAATATACTCACCAAAGAAAAATTAATTCATGTCTATTTTAACTCTATGTTATCACTCTGCTTATTAATATATTTTTTTCAGAATTTTTCTAATGTATATTCTTAGTAGAATACATATAATAGTGAATCTTCACAGAATTTAGGAAGAAAATATGCAGGGTTTAAATAATATTAATATTTTGTAATGTAGAAGATACTTATTAACCTAATATTTCCTGGATATTAATCCATTAAATTTTATAATGTGTTAATATAATGTTATTTATCACTAAAATTACTTAATACAAATTTTTTAATATATTGGGTAATAATTATATAAAATGATGATAATATAATAATTATAAGTAAGGATGGATAACAAAAATCATAATGTAGATGTGGAAATTAAATACATAAACAATAATTACATTATATAATGGCTCTTCAATTTAATAAAATAAAAATAAGGACCTCACAATCAGAAGAAATTCCTTCAAAAAACTTATATTCCCCAACATGGATAATACATATCACCAGTGGGGAACAAATTATCTTCTCTTAATTTTTCATAAATAACATAATATTCAAAAAAATGAATCTTAAATATAGAGGGTCAGCCTCATGACAAAATTAGATAATCCCTAATAATTATGATTCACCCTTATTGTGTTGAAATTTAGAGATGATAACATATTATTTGTAAAAAATACACCATTATCATGAAATTTTATGTAGACAAACCCAAATATTCAAAATTCAAAAAATATTGAATCTTTTTAATGAATCCAAAATTAACCATCACACAAAGATCTATAATTTCATTATTATCCTCTGAATCATGTCTGAAATTTATTCAAACATATATATATCACCTACAATATTACATAAATCTCATGGGTATGTCATATTAACTAGAATAAGGGCTGTAATAATCAATCAATATCTTATAGATAAAGGCTATAAATAGAAGCAAGATTCATACCCACTGTTATAAATCTAGCTGAGGCATCAGGTAATAAATTATATTTAAAAACATCATGTTTATTCTCTCATACATATATAATCAAAAATATTGAATATTATATCACTTATAATATTTTAATTTAATAGAGTCATCATATCATTAAAATATTTCTATTTTTTAATATTTTAATGAAATAGTACACATTAACAATACAAAAATTATATTTATATTAAATATAACACTCAAATAAAATAAAATATATTCCATTTAAAATATGTTTAATTTCATTAATATCATTCAATTAATGAAATTTTGCGTTAGCTTTCATTACTCGAATGAAACACTTTCCTCGATGGCTTTCTTTTCATGCAAAACCAAATTTTATTGTATATTATTCATATTATTATTTCAAATTAAATTTATATGCTTGAAAATAAATTTTAAATTATGAATATGATTAAATATGTTATGAAATGTATGGTCTAATTTATTGGATACCAGTTAATTAAAAATGAACTGTTTTTATAAAGAACTATTTTCATTCTCCCAAAGATAATTTCTATTAATAAATTAAATTAATAACTATTAGTGTATTAGAATAATTAAATTTATAAATTTTATATTCAAAAAATTATTTTACATTAACAAAATAGATTAGGTATGCATTAGATAATAAAGAACTCAACATTAGGCATAAAAAACTGATTTTTCTCATGGTACTTTTCTCACCATTTAATATAGAATGTGAATTAAACTAAATTCTCAAACAATAATAAAATATATTTTCAAAAATATGTATCGTTATTTAAACGAAAATATTAAAATTATCTTCAGGAGAATTTTTGATATTTTTATATGACGTTTTATTAATTGATTAATTGTAAAATACTAAATTTGAATTAGAAATCAACATTTAATCTAAATAATTTATAATGAAAAATTATATTTCAAATTAGATCAATAAAACAGATGAAATTAACTTGTTTAAATCCAATTTAGTATATTTTAATAATTTTATTTATTAAGTTGGATTTACCAATTCTGTTTTCTTTTGAACATTTTAACATACACCCATAGTTTCCCATTACATCGGCCGAATTAATTTCAAATTATTTTCTTCCACATATGAGATTTTAATTTTGAAAATTGTGTTCCGTATTTTTAATGATAATCAAAATTAAATTATAGATATTTCAATATAGTTTTTGATCAAAAAATATTAGTGGAAAAAATAAAATTAATATGAGAAATTTAGGTAAAAATGTGTTTACTTTGGAGATAAAGTATAATCTAAAGAGCCTAAATGACCGTTAAAATTGTAATAAACCATTTTATTATTATATTTCAATCATATACTCTATTTTAATGAAAATGGTTCATTATTGGAGAAACGCGATTTAAAGTATACATCCCAATAGTGTTTACTACAATAACCAATATTATACAAACATTGATAATATATAAAAGTTAAATAACATTCATTATAAAATATAATAAATCCACGATAGTACTATATAGGTATATCTTTGTTAGAAACTGGGAATCATAAACAATTTGTTCTTAATATATCTCTATTATCCCTCACTTATTCTTTCATAACTAGACACCTTTTGGATATATATTACTTTATACACTTCTCTGTGACATAGGGAAATGAATCATATTAATGGGTGAGATAAAAAGAATAGAAAGGGTAAATAAGGTAGATACCAATCATATCAAAATCATAAGATGTATGAAAATTACATTTGAAAATCATATCTTTACAATGAATGATAATGATGTCATTCCATGGGATAAATCATAAATTCTCATAAGAATCGATGCCAAAATACATAATCGAAGACATCAGGTTTTTTTCATACATATAACCAGAGACAAAAATTTATTTTACATGAAGGATCATTTCAATGACCATTATCGTAGATAATGTATGGTATTGAATAGTGGTCACTCCCCTCACCCCGATCATATATTACTGAACCAAGATAATTTCTTGATCCAGCCATTTCTATCACATGAGATAAAAATCCTAACACAAAGCGTTAAAGCGATATATTATACGGCCCTAGCCATAATCAATCCATAATCATAAGTTATTTCATGAATTTTACATCGAGGTTCTATTCATTTTCAGTGTTTTAGGGAATTAGGCCATAACTAAAACATTACATCTTAAAAATTACAAATTAGACACTCATACTCTATTGAATTTTTTATACATTAATAAAACTCCTTATATAAAACAATAATTTTTTTCTTGATATAACTACTGTAGAATTCTACCTTTATCTTACACTTCCTTATATCCTATGAAAAAATTTCAATAACATGGTATTAACCTAAAAAGCTCAGTAAAGGATATAAAATAATGAAAGAAAACGTTAACGTATCAATACATAAAAATCAATGAAATCATACTTTATAATATATAATCATAACCTCCTTCTCATGCATCATGAAATCATATTATTTATGCATAATACATAGAAAACATAAATAATAATGGTGACTTGTGGGATCTATAACACACATACAGTGTAGCTTTCATATATACATAGGTAGAAACTTTTGGAATACCCATCATAATATATTATCTAAATAACATAGGTGAAACATTAACATTTACCACCGCAACATTTACCAATACATTAGAGATATATATCAGGATCACCCTCCATCGAGTTATCACAGAACCACATGTATACTTAATCAATGAATAATGACCATAATATATTCCTAACACATAAAACAAGCATAAAAAATGAAAACACTTCCACATTTCAATCAAAATATATCATTTTACAATATTGACATAATAAATTATTTTTAAAAACAAATTACAATAAAAAAATATGTAAAAATGGTATATTGTATTGAATTTACTTTTCTAAAAACAATACGACTTGTTATGAAAGTAAAATATCAAATAATATTCAGAGTGGCAAAAATGTTGTTGTCACCATAAGTGTTAAAAAACATTCCTTTTTTTATTTATTAAAATAATTTATTTAGAAAAATATTCTATTTGAATTAAATTAAAATTTATAGGGTTTTATAAATTATATAAAATTAATTTCATTATAAATCAAAATATTTCTTAATGAATGAATATTGAGATGAAGTCCTTTACCTTGTGACTGATTTGTCATGTACGCTCTGTATTCATACTGAATAATAAACAGAATTTAATTTATAATTTCTTCATATCATTTTTCAGGTTTATTATTCATTTTATATAACTTATTAACACATTATAAACATTAAATAATTATATAAGTTAATATCTATCGTTTTTCCGATATTCAGTACATGAGTCAAAAATAAACATGTTTGGTATATATTGTCCTTGTGGTAAAAATTCAATTATATCTTTAATTATATTCTTGATTTAAATGTTGTATATTTTATATATATATATATATATATCTATTATAAATGTATTTTCAATTATCCATAACAGTTGAAGATAATTAATAAATGTTTCGTTCTAGAAGACAGTAAGTCGTACGTACACATGACAACTGTTTTCATTTACCTTTTCATATTTAAATTTATTAAAACTAAATTACACATATATATATTATAATACCAGTATAATATCATATTAAATTTATGTTACATAAGTTAATTTACTCCATCCTTAATAGATTTCATGCATGTCATGAACGAGTCATATCACATTGAGGGGGCAGTAGTCTGCATTTAATCAAATAAAATTATCAAATTTACAAAATTATAGAACAAATAAATGTGTGATTAAAATAATAATCATAGAGACAATATAAATATCACATATATATAGTTCCATCATAATGGCTACATATGTGGTGGTAGTGTAAAAATTGAACAATGATCGTTTCATGAGGCAGTGGTTCGTTGTACATAGGAGCATTATGTTCGTATCCCTTATATGGAGGTGTGTGAAAGTGTAATTAGAATACATCTCATAACAACATCCAAGTATATTGATGATACTACTATTGTTATTTAATTAAATAATAAGAATAAAATAGTGGTTGAAGATATTAAATAATGGAAATGATCTTTAGAGAAGACATTACCTCTTAATGTGTGTTACTCCCTTTGACTTGAGCCAAAAATCATTCTTGAATTGCCTTCATCCTAAGGTAATGATTCTGGATGTAATAATGAGATTTTGGTAGATTAATTGGGAAGAGTTTGGATGAGCCAATGGGATTGATATGTGTGATTAAATTGGTAATGGTATTTCAATTTTGTAATAGGCAGGATGGGTACATTCAGAAGGCATTGAAATATTATTTTATTAATAAAATATTTTTTGATTAAAATGGTACCAAATTCATTTTTATAAAATATAATATTATTTTGGGTCTAGAAACTATCATCTAATATGTTTTAGAGCAGTATAGGTCTTAAATTTAAACTTTTCTTTTAGTTTTTACCCTTTGTTATCTAATTTAACTCTTACAATGTATTCTTCTATATTCATACAATATGGTAATTATAAATAAAATAAAATTATAATATAACATCACGTTGTTCATTATTGAAATTTCTATAATTATATAAATAATTTTAAAAAATATTATATTGTTAAAACTATTATATCATCTAATAAAATATTTTTTTTTAAAAAACTCAATTTGTCAATTTTTATACTATTAATATCATGAAATTTTTAAAAATGCAAAAAATGGTATTATTTTTAAAAAAAATCATAAAATGATATATAAACATTTATAGTAATTCATAAAATTAGATTATTTCATAAAAAATTTTAAAATAAAATTATTTTAATATTTATAATCCCATTTATTTAAATAATTCATTAATAAGGTGATTACTATAATATCCTTGGTTAATAAATATATTGATTAATGTTATTTATAAAAATTATAAATAAAATTCAATGACATAGGAAATATAATTATATTTTAAATGACTATGTATAGTCAAAATGATAACTTATATAACCCCATATAATTTTTTTACATAAAGATTCATGTTTATGTTATATTTTTCATTAATCAAAACTAATGATTATAATTTTTCATTTTCACCTCCATGTGGCTCCATTATATCACAAAATAGATACATGGATTCCCATTTTTGGAAATATATCTTCCAATAATATTAAGACACATATTAGGGTAGTTTTATATTTTTCTAATTTTATTTTTTCCATTATTTACGTGATTTACCCTTTATCCATGACAAATGAAATAATTACTAAAATTCTATTCATAATGTCTAAAAATAAAAGGAAACTATTTAGGTAATTTATACCTCAATGTTTTAAATATGGAATCCTTTTTTTCTAATTTCAAAACACAAAAGTGTCAATAATTAATTTAAAATTTATTACCGTTGTCAAAAGAAAAAACTGTGTTTCAAGGAGTAAAAACAACCAAAGATTGACATGTGTTTATATCCACATTCAACGTAAAATTAATTCCAATTGCTATAATTGGAATAAAAAATAAAAATATATTCCAATTAAAATTTTATAAAAATTAAAAATAGAATATAAATATATCAATAAATTTGATGAAAAGGCATTTTGACATCAAATGCAGTATTTTTCACTATTAATTAAAAATGAACATTATCTGAAAAATATCAAAATTTAATCCAATGTAAATTTTTATTTTACTATTCTAAATAAAGATATTATTTAGTCTATTAATTCATACAAATATTTAAAAACTAGATTAAAAAGGGTTCTCCATCAAAAATGATGTAAAACAACCTTTTAATTATATTATAGGATTTCATGCTTAAAATTGCATTCGTACTTATTTGAAGCCTCTAAATTTTATCGGATAAATATATGGAAATTTCAAAAACATGTTTACTCATATTATAGTTAGTTCTATTCATTCTTTTTAATAAATCAATTAGTCTTTAACTATCATTTAAAAAATATTATTGTTATATTAGTTTTTTTTATAAAACTCAATGTTGAGTGAAATATAATATTTAAAAAAACATTGTTGCATGTTGAGTAAGTTATCAGAAAAATAATTCCATTTTATTGTAAAAATAAAATATTATTCATAAATATTAATATAAATGAAAAAGTATTATTCAATAAATACCTTGGTTTTGACATCCTTCCCTCATTTTGGGCATTGCATCCCTGTAATTATATTACCTTATCAAATAAGTGGGGGTATTTATCCCTCATAGCATTTTTAGATTGTCATGTTGCCTCTTCAACAATATGGTTTTTACAAAAAACCATTAGCATATGAATTACCTTATTCCGCAACACGTTCTTTCTTTGGCCAAAAATATGGACTTGTTGTTCCTCATTAGATAGATTACATTCAAACAGAACTACCTATGGACACTAAACATGAGATGGATCTAACATATAATTTCCCAACATTAAAACATGAAAAAACCTGTTTACCTGTGAAAAAATTGGAGCTAAAGCCACAATGTAGGCATCTTATCCAAATTTCTCTAGGATTTCAAAGGGTCCAATAAACCTCATACTGATCTTTACCTTTTTACCAAAACAAATCAAACTTTTATATGGAGAAACATTGTGAAAGACATGATCACTTACCACATAATAAAGATACATCCTCATGTTATCCACATAACATTTCATTATACTATGATCTATTCTCATCTATGCCTAAATCAACTAAACATTTTATTTTATCTCTTTTACCAATTATTTTCCCATCTACGTCCTTTCACATAATTTAGCCCAAAAATATGGAGTTCGACAATGCTTCCTATATAATGCTTAAAGTTGTTCTATCTGTATACATGAATAAAAACATTTATTTTAAGAAAACTCAACCAAAGAAATATTTTGTTCCCAAATTCTCTAGTAATAAATTTAAAAAGAATATATAATATCTTCTGATGTATGAATTTTTCATTCTGAAGGTCTATTTTATTGAGGATGAAAAGATATACTGAAATTTAATTCAGTTCCCAATGACTTATGAAGGCCCATCCTAGAGTTAAAAGTGATACTCGGATCATGATCAGATTCAATAGAGAGAGGAACTCCATTTATCCTAACTATATATTTAATATAAAATCAATAATGTTGATCTGGAGTTAGAGTATCTTGAATAGGATGAAAGTGAGATTATTTTTTCAAATGATCAAAAATAACTAAAATTTCATTATAACCTATAGAATTATTTGGAAATCCCACATTGAAATCCATGGAAATATTTTTCCATTTTTACTCATATATTGTAAAAGGAAGAAGCATCCATTTTGGTATCATTAGTTCTTGTTTATCCTTTTGAAAAGTTAAACACATCATAGTAAAGTCAACAATATCTATTTTCATTCCTTCCCTCCCGTAATACTCCCAAAGATCATTATACTTATTTATACTGCCATGATTAACTGAAAATGAAGAACTATGAGATCAAATAACAATTCTATCTTCAATTGTGAATCAAAAGGAACACACAACCACTTTCCAAACCTCAAATCACTATCATTATCACTGTTAAATTCAGGTAACATACCTTTTTGAACGAAGTGAACAATTTTTGTCAAATCATTGTCTTCTTTCAATGATTTATTTATTCTAGATTATTTTTGATGATTTCACTACCACCTGAAACAAAACAGATGAATTCCATGTTCCACCATCATCCATCAAAAAAGTTAACAAACCAAAATCCAATGGATCTTGTTCTAAATGTATCATAGTTAGTGTATAATAATTATTTCAACTAAAAGAATCAAACACATTATTTTCATTTTTTAGATGGTAATGGCTTGTGAAATAAAAATCCTTTATTAATTATATCCATCTCCTCTGTCTATTATTAAATGGTTTCTGAGTGAATATATACTTAAAAAGATTGGGAACAATTTATATTTCACACTTTACCCAATACAAATTATGATTCCATATTTTTACTGAAAAAATAACCCCATATTATTCCAAATCGCATGTTAGGTAATTGAAATAATGATGCTTCAAAAGAAGTGAAGCATAATCAAATACCTAATCATTCTTCATAAGGACACATCCATGTCCTTTAACAAATGAATCACTATAGATTACAAATTCACCATTTTTGGAAGGCAGTGACAAAACTGGACCATTTACCAATCATCTATCCAATTCATGAAAACGTTATCACATTACTTCATCTTGATGAACATAACAAATTTTTGAGTGAAATTAAATGGCTTTCATGATTCTACTTACTTTTATGAAATACCAAAATGCATTCCATAAACACAACCACAAATTATCCATGAACTGACATAATTTTCTATTATTAAGTTCCATGAATACAGTAGGTGAAAATGTTCACCAAAAAGGGATAAATAAGAATACATAATGTCCTTATCTATTAAAAAAATCCTATCTTCTGAATGCCTACTTCATTTACCTTCAACTGATGGTACCCTGACCTCATGTCAATCATCGAAAAATAATGATCCCCCTAGAGATGATCAAACAAATTATCAATATGAGGCAAAGGTTACTTGTTCTAAAGAGTGATATTATTCAAGGCTCTATAATCAATGTATAGTCTCATTGATCCATGATTATTTTTAACAAAAAAACAATACCACCCTATTGTGATGTTCTAGGTTGAATGAATCATTTATGTAATAACTCATTAAATTGCATCATTAAATCTAAAAGTTTAATTTGAGATAATTGATAAGGTGGGTTTGACATTGGATTACAGTCAATAGCCCAGTCATTATTGAATTCAAATTCTAAATCAGGTATAATACTAGGAAACTCATCAAGAGAAACATCAAGATACTCATTTAAAATTGGCACATCACTAATCTAAATAGATCTTTTTTTTTCATCGATATTTGAATGGTAACATTAATTTCCATATTTTACTAGTTTCTCAGCATCCAGATATGTCATCAATATTAATGGTTCATTCTTGAAAAAAAATTGAAATTATTTTGGAAAAAAATTTAGCTCTTTAGTCCATCTTAGTATGATAAACTGAAAACCAATCAATACCAAAACTAACAAAAAACATTAATAGAGAAAACACAATTTGGTTTTCATTAGGATTTTTTCTGCACAAAAGTACATTAAGGTTCTTATAATTTCTTTTTGTGTCAACATTTTATCCGGGTGTTTTTACCACCAGTTCAGGATTAATATCGTGAGATTGAATACCTAATTTATTAGAAAAATTCTCATAAATGAATTAATTTGTAGACAATGAATCGAGTAATACATTAGAATTATTGGAATAAACAAATAGTTATCTTGGTAAAACTTCATTTGATGGACCAACATTAGCTGATGTAGTTTTAAGGTATTTCACCACCCCTTTATACTTGTAGTCTAGATAGTTTCTTCCATTTCTGTTCTTTGTTGGACACTAATTTACATAATGACCCATTTCATTTCACATAAAATATTTTAATTACAGTAAATCATATTTTTTCTTTCTATTATCATGAAATTTTTTAGAGAATTTACAAGCCTTATGTCTCATTTTACAACAATTGAAGAACTTACTAGAATTAAAAAGGAATTCCCAGTGTGATTTTTACCAAAATTTTCCCAAATATAATCATAAGTTTCTTACAATCAGACATTTTTGAAGGGTTATTCCCTTTTTCTCCCAAGTCATCCACTTGGTATGTTTTTTTTCAATGAACACCTAATCATCCACAAGCTCTATTTCCACCTTCTCCACACATCAAAAATGTTTTTCATATCTTTTCAGCTCATGAGATGCTAAATCCCTTCGATGCATTAGAATTAATTGTTAGTAAAAATGATTTATTTTTCTATTAAGATCCCATATGAAATTTAGATCATACCTTTCATGTTGAGTGATTTTTCTTCAAATGTAGAGATTAATTCATACTCTTTCATCAATTACATGAATAGGTTTTCCCTCTTAATTCGAACAACCTTATAAAAATATTTCTCATAAAACATACCATTGAATTCATCCAAATAAAGATGATCAATATACTAACTATCCACAATATTTTTGACCATAGAACGCCATTGATCAAATTATCCATAAATATGGTAAACAACAAGACTAAACTTTTTATTTTTTGAACACCCCAAGAGCTCAAAAAACATTTCCAATGATTTAATCCACTCTTTAGCTAGCAATGGTTCATATGATCCTCTAACTGATAGGGGATATTTCCTTATGAAATTATTTAATACTAACATTTTCTTATGTGGTTGATTTGGCTGACCTCATGCATTGGTAACACCACTATTTATAGTTTATGTTAAATTTTCTATCACTATAAAAAATAGACCAGTTCCCATTCTGACCATATTAGGTTGCATAATTGGATGTTTGTTTTCCACTTGATATCGTCCCATTACAGCTTCTATGATTCCTCTGCAGAAAATCATTTTGAATGTAACAATATATTTGGCAAAGAAACATGGTAATCTTCATTATATATCATTTCAATCGTACTGTTAATTAATTTAGGGACTGTAATTTTACTATATCTTAACTCATATGGTTGTATAAACTGACCTCTAATACCAACTATTAGGCCCTAGCATTAAACATTATAAATCTTATGTTAATTCAATAGTTCAATATTGAGGATCTTTTCAGGTTTAGAGTTTTAGATATTTAGGCCATAACTATTACATTACATCTCCAAAATTCCAGTTAGACACTTCGAATGTATCCAAAAATATTTTCACAATAATTAAACTATATTAATAAAACATGTATTTATTTCATGATAAAAATTTTCTTGAATTATTATTTTCTATTACCCTTCCTTATACCCTGTAGAAAATATTTTAAAAACACGGGAGGAGCATAATTCGAATAGTAAGGTGTATAAAATAATGAAAGAAAACATTATCCCATCAATACATTCAAATAAATGAAATCATACTTTTCAAACATTAATTATTAGATCATTATATTGCCTCATTAAATCCTAAGATTCATGATTAACACATAGAAATATTTATAAATAATGGTAACTTGTATCATCCATAAAATACTTATATTTTATATTTCACAGCTACAAAGAGAGTTATCTTGGGTATACCCATCAGAGTATATTATTAAAATACTTTGGGGAAAAATTAATGTTTCCCTCTGTCATGTTACCCAATTAATTGGAGAGCTATCTAAGGCTCACCCACCCTTGTTATATAATGGAATAACTAGTATACCAAAACAAATTCCATAGAACCATAAAATATTCATAACACATATAAAAAGCATCAATGAATGATAATTTTTCTACATAGCAATCGCAATATAAAATTTCATGATATTGAAAAAATAATTTTTTTCTAAAAAAACTTTCAATACCAAAATATGTAAAAAGGGTATATGGTAATTTTTTTCCATTTTTTGAAAACATTACGCCCACTTAACAGAAGATAAATATCAAATAATACTAACGGTGGTGGAAAGGTCATTGTCACCACGTATGTTAAAAAGAGACATTCATTTTTTCATTTAGAAAAAATATTCTTAGTGAAAATATTCAATTTTATTGAAATTTAATGACATATGATTTTAAAAACCATATAAAAGGAGGTCTTGTGTAAATCAAAATATTTCTCAATGAAAGGATATTAAGATGAAGTTTCTTAACTTGAGTCTGAATCGTCATGAAATCTCTTCGCTCTACCTAAATAATAATAAGTTAATTTATACTTTTCTCAAATCCTTATTCATGTTTATTTTTCCTTTTATATAAATTATTACCATGTTAAATGCTTTACACCATTATTTATACTAATATCGGTCATTTTGTCGATATTCGGTACTTGAGCCACAAATAAACTTCTATGATATAAATTGTCCATGTTGTCAAAAGAATATTATCACCAGAATAATATTCTTGATTTAAATATCATATATATCATATAAATCTAATATATATGTATTTATAATAATCCATATCATTTGAAGATAGTAAATAAAATGCATCGTTCATGGAGACGGTTAGCCAAACGTATGCATAAACGGTAATTTCATTTATTTATTAATTTTTAAAAGAATACAAAATGATATATAGGAATATTATAAATCTATTAAAATATCATATTTTATTTACATTTCATAATATCATTAACTACATCCTTTATACATTCAATGTATCGCATGAATGAGTCATATCAGTTTGAGTTGGTGGTAGTCTGCACTTTCTCAAAATAAATTATCATATAACTAATTATGAAAAGCATAAATGTATAATTTTAATAAAAAAAGATGCATAAATATCATTTAAATAACATATATAAATATAGTTACATCATAATTTCTACATGAGAGGTGGTAGGGTAAAATTGAACAATGGTCGTTTCGTGAGAAAGTAGTTTTCCACACACAGAAATAGTATGTACGTATCCATTTGATGGATGTGTGTGTAAATGTAATTTGAATACATACCGTAAAAATATCATATTATATTTTGGATAATTTTTTTAATCAAATAATAAGAATAAAATTTCATTTTAATAAGTAAAATAATGGAATGTAACTTTAGAAAAGACACAACCTCTCAAAATGTGTAACTCCCTTTGATTTGCTCCAAAATGCTTTCTTGAATTGCCTTCTTCATAAGGTAGGAATTCTAGGAGGAATATAGGTATGTTTGAAATTAAATTTGGTAGAGTTTGGATGATCCATGTTTCTTTAGGGGTGTGATTAAATGGGTAGAGGTGATGCACTTTTATAAGAGAAGAACAACACTTTAGGAAGGATTTAAAATATTATTTTATTAATAAATGATTTTTAGATTCTAATGCTCCAATATTTTTTAAGGAATATTATTTTGGGTCGATAACCTCTTATTAAATATGATTTATACAATACTAGGTCTAAAATTTAATATTAACTTTTAGCATTTACCCTTAGTTAACTAATTTAACTCTTACCATGTCTTCATGTATATCCATACTATATGGTTAATATAACTACTAAAAATTTTCAATCGAACCTCTAGAGGTTCATTAATGAAAAAATAAAAATTATTTAAGCTATTTTTCTGAATATTAAATTTTAAAAAATATTTTAACATTTAATAATATAGTAATTTTTAAAAACTCATTTTTTAAAATTTTTATAGTATTCAAATCATTATTTATTGAATCATCCATAAAAACTTGATTATGTAAAAAAAACATTATTAATTTAAATTTAAAAAGAAATAAAAATTCATAAAACAAGTTAATTTCATTAAATATTTTAAAATAAATTTATTTTAATATTTATAATTCCATTTAGTTAAATTATTCCTTAATTAATGAATCACTACATCATCATTGTGTCATAAATATGTTTATATATTTGAGGTCTAAAAATTATAAATAAAATTCCATGATGTAGGGAATATTTTTCTATGTCTAATGAATATTAATAGTCTAAATTATCACATATATAACCCCATATAAAAACTTGTTTACTAGAAGATACAGAATTCTGTTATTTTTTTCATTACATTAAATTAAATCTTATAAAATGTCATTTTCACATCCTTGTGGCTCCATGGGGTCCCAAAATCGACCTAATGATTTCCATGGTCAAGAATATCTCTTTAAATTGGGTTAAGACACATGATAGAGTATTTTTATATATCTATAATATTATTTTTACCATTATTAACTAGATTTACCATATAACCAAGCTAGATAAAATAATTACTGAAGTTACTATTCACAATGTCTAAAAATAAAAGTTACCAATTTACAAATTTTGGACCTCCCGATTCCATATATGGATTCCATTTGTTCAAATTCAAGACACAGATGTTTTGGTAATTAATTTAAAATTAATTCTTCTTGTCAAAACCCAAAAACGTGTTTTAATATGTAAAAAGTGTCAAATTTTTGAAATGTGTTTATGTCCAATTGTAAAGGGAAATTAATTCAAATGACCAAAATTAGACTAAATGATAAAAATATATTACAATTACACAAAGAAACCTATTAAAAGGACAATATATCAATATAAATATATATGTTGAAAATAAAATTTTGACTTAAAATGCAGTTTTTTTCACTATTCCTAAAAAATTATTTTTATAAGAAAAATACCGAAAATTCATTTAATGTAAATTTTTTAGTCCTGATTATAAATAAAAAGTGTATTTTTCCAATGGAACATATAAATATGACAGAAAAAATATTTAAAAATGGATCACCATCCAAAGGTTTTAAAACGTCTTTTTAAAAATATTAGAGTATTTCATACTTAAAATCAGATTCGTTCTTATTTTAAGCCACTAAAATTTATCAGATAAATTTAATGATATTAATTAGTTATATATAGTAATATTTTTGTTTGTTCTAATCATTCCTGCCAATACAATTCCTAGGCATTAATAACCATTTAAAATAATAAAATTATTATATTATATTTCGATATAACACAATGATGAGTTCAAAGTAAGATTGAAAAAAAACCTCATTGTTGTGTGTTGAACATGCTATTGGGAAAAAGTACCTTAAAATGTAAAAATAATTGATTATTCATAAATATAAATACAGGTGAAATATAATTATTTTATAAATATCTGGTTTGTTACAAATATATTTCCCACACATCTCATAATTAAAATTGTTTTTATATGTTTCATGATAAAATAAATTATTCATCATAAACCAATTAATAAAATGTATTCCCAAATACATCATTAAACCATAACATAATACATGTAAAACAAATGGATTTTTTAATAGCAATCCAATAAAAACCTAACCAAGTAAATACTTACATATAAATAATCTCGGATAGTAATAAGATTGTTAAATTATCCTTTACATTAGGTCTGATTTCCTTTTTTATGTATCTGAAGGACTTGTATAATGATTTAAATTATGTCATTGAATTATTATAAAATCATATTCATTTTAATGTTATCATATATGGACATATTATCATCCATTTTTTAAAAACATTTCATTTTTACTTGTTATTCATGTATTATCTTCTTCATTTTATTATGCATGTTTTGTCGAATAAGTTATGGATCTCCGTTATAGGTAATAATTATATGATTAAAAATTATATATATCTTATTTATTCATTATATACATTTATATACTCTTTTTTTAATGAATATCATATGGATTGAATCACATTGCATCGTAAAGATGGCAGGTTATATGTACGCACAAGCGAAGATATCATTCCCATTTTTAATTTATGGTGTAGAATTGAATGGTGTATAAAATTTCATAATAAATATCATGTAATAATAATAATATATTGTTATTTTTTTCATCATTATACACATCCATGTAATGTGGTGGTGAAAAACATTTTAAACCACGACGTAGATATGGAAAGGCGTACATACATTGGCGTAGTGATTTATTTTTTAATATGATTTGTAGATAGTAGAATTTTGTTGTTCCATAATATTAAAAATATCTCATTGTATAATTTTTTATAGATTTATATCATTAATATGAAAAAAAAAGAATAAGAAGTAGAATAAAAATGAAACTTGAAAGAATCAATAGAGGATGATACCTTCTTTTTGGATGTGCTTCCTCTAGATCTCCACATAGAGAACTTGAGTTGATCTTTGAAGAATGTAATAAAATATTTAATGTAAATTTGTAGCTTATAAAGGATAAAGGTAGGGGATGGATGATGATTACTTCTCAAAGAGATCTGAAGTGGTGAGGGAGGATGCTCCCTTTAATTATTGAGGGGAGATGAAATTTTGGGATCTCCCAAATTATTAATTTATTTTAAAATCAAACCCATTCAATAAACCTCTTTAATTACCCAATTTTTAATACTATATGATATAGTGTTTTAATATACTAATCAAATATATTTTAGATATGTTATTTTGTCTCTTTATATCTTATCATTTTCATTAAGATTTAGTTATTTTATTTATCTTTTAACTAGGGTGACAAATATTTAAATATAAAGCTGGTAAAATATTTAATAATTTAATGTCAATTAAACCATAAATAAATACCATAGAACAGTTTGAATTTTATTATAATTATTTTATTTTTTTAGAAATTTATTATGAATTTTAAAAATTTCAATAAAACTTTATTTTGATGAAAATGTTTTTTTGTCAATTTTGATACTATTCGATTAATTAGTTTCTTAAAAAATAAGGATAACAATATAAATTATAAACAAAATGTTTTATTATATAGCACATATGTTAGTGTTATCTAGAAAATTATTTTTACTTATTAATTATAATAAATTATATTTATTTTATTATTTTTATTAACATTTCATTGTTATCTCTATTAACAAAATAATTACTACATCAATATTGTATAATGATTTAACATAATTATTTGTTAAAAAAAATAAAATAAAATTATTAATATATGTCTAGTATATTTTTAAATAATATTTTTAGTCAAAATTATCTTCAAGAAAATCCAACATTTAAATTTTTACACTTGTTAAATTATGAATGAGAAATCTTTTACATTTCTTTAAATAAGATAACATATTTTTCACAATAACTTATATAAGGCTCCAAATGGTCCCTAACAGGGACCATCAATGTTTATAGTCAATATATATATTTCCGATGAAATTTTTTCATCTTTTTGGGTATTTTGTTGGTTATTATCTTTTTAATAACAAATATTTTTAATAATTTCTCTATAATAAATTAATTTTTACAATATCAATGTGATGTGTTTATAATAATTTGTTACATACTAAAAATTAAATATAAATTTCCATGATAAATAAAAATGTTTTATCTTCAAAATGTGTATATATAATCAATTTTATCTTATGTATAATGTTATATAATGAAATTTATTATTTATTAAAATTTGAGTGAGACATATTTAACATCTTTTTAAATAAAAAATAAATCATGTCTCCTTATCTCATTCATGTGGCTTCCAATAGATAAAATTTATACACAAGGATAATTTATGTAAAATAACTCATATATTGATTTCGAGATAGGTGTTATGAGAATTTTATAATTGTATTCTTACTCTTAATTATTGGATTTAGCCTTTTACCGTATTAATAAAAATTACCAAAATTCAAATTCATAATACCAAAAAATTAATTAAATCTATTTAAATAATTAATAAAAAATGATTAAAAATATGGAAAGCAATTTTATAAATTAAAAACATAGAAGATCCAGAAATTAATTTGAAATTCATTCTGTTGTTGGAAACTAAGAATGTGTTATAAAAATTAAAATAATGTAAAATACTAATATTTTTTTAAATCTGAATTCAATGTAAAATTAAAGCTATTTACATGAGTTATATTGAATGATAAAAATATACTCTATTTATACATTAAAACCACTGATTATTACAATATAAATATATAAATTATTTCAATTAAAAATTTTTGTATTCAATGAAAATTGAATTTATTTTTACTATTAATCCAAATTTTAATGTTATCGAAAAAATATTAAATTTTAATCCAATGTAAATTTTTATATCCTACACCAATAATTTTTTTTCATTTTCACATAAAAATTCATAACATTTAAAAATCATAATTTAATAGGGTTTCTCTAATAATAGTTGAAGTATTTCCCTTTACATAAATACTGGTTTTTATACCTAAAATAGGGTTTATTCATAGCCTATGAAAAAATATCTATTGAATTAATATAAAATATATTTCATTAAATATATAACATAATAATTTATTTGATATCATTTAAAATAGTAATTTTATCAATTTTATAATACAATAATACAAATATATAATTGATTTATATTTTTTATAAATAATTGGGATCGAATGACTTCATCATATATTTTTATAACATACTAATATTTATTCTTGATAACCTAATGTCTAAATTGACTAGGTCATTTTATATGATGTAATAAAATTTTTCATTTAAAATCATGATTTTGTGCAAGAAAATATATTGAATAATTAAAATTAGTTATAGGAAATATTTCAGAAAAACATTCATGTGTTAGATTCCACCCCCCATAAACTGAATTTCACCAGAAAAATTTCATCACATGGACATAAAGTGAAAATGATATGGTTATCTATCTTAATTTCCTCATTTTCCATCATAGAATCCCCAAATTGGTTGATTTTACACAAAACATTAACCAATAGAGTGGTCTTGTTTCATATCACTTTTACGCTATGATACATAATCTTTATCGGTTGTTCATAATAGGAATGATCGTGATTCAGCGGGATGACTTCAAATATTTGTACATGTGAGAGATCAGGTATTTTCTATATTAGGAGATATATATGGAACACATCATGAAATTGGGAGTTATTCATTCTAAGCTTCAATCTGTGAGATACCTTCCCAACATGATCAAGAATTTCAAAAGGATAGATATACCTAGTACATGACATTCTATTCCTTCCAAATATCATTACACTTTCAAAAGGATATATTCATAGAAAAACTATGTCACACACTTCAAACTCATGTTTTTTCTTTATTTTTCTTCATAAATGTTTTATCCACTATGAGTTACTCTTATGTGTTGTTGAATAGATATGACCTTTTATGCCATTTCATTAAATAGA
This sequence comes from Viscum album, assembly GCA_963277665.1. NCBI lineage: Eukaryota > Viridiplantae > Streptophyta > Magnoliopsida > Santalales > Viscaceae > Viscum > Viscum album. Next base: position 1,766,848,053 of record OY728146.1, on the reverse strand, counting down.
TATGTTACTAATATCTTTTTTTCCCAAACATTATCCCAGCAAGATGGAGTTCTACACTTAATTACATAGATGTCATTATAGGGATCCATATGAATAGTGGATTGAAATATATTATTTAATGAAAAATACTCCAAAACTAGGTGTTGATCTCAACAACCTTCTAAATCCAAATTGAAAAATCTTAATATGACTTATAGAGTTTGAATTCTCCTTTTAGATTGAACAGATTTCTGAGGACTATATGTAGCGAAAAAAATGACTATGTATCTAGAGGTAGCTTAAGACCCATATAGAACATCTTGGTAAACCTCATATCCAAAAAAAATATAATGGAAAGTGGTACGCCAATCAATCTTACTAACTCTTTTACATATATACACGCAAACAAATTGAGGGTGAAATCCACTCTAATAGAAATGAAGTGTGCCAAATTCGTAAAGAAATCAACAATAACCCATATAACATTATGGATTTTATATGTTTATGGAATTCCAAAGACAAAGTAAATAAAAATGTTTTTCCATTTCCATTCGTGTATGGGTAATGGTTGTAACATCCCCATAGACTTATGTTCCGAAACTTTAACTTGTTGACAAACCGAACACCAAGAGACTTATTCTGAAACAATTATTTTCATGTTATCCCACCTGAAATACTCTCTTAGGACCCTGGAAATCTTCATGCTTCCAGGATAAATATATAATGATGAACTATGATTTTCATCCAATTTATCATTTTTTACATCAGGTATGGGGGAATACATACCCGATTCATGGATCTTATTATTGTATCACAATCATGGATGAATTTCAGAACATATCACCCCTTATTTTGTAACTCTACATCTACCTTATATTCCTCCATTATCATTAAATCCATAGATTGTTGAACATTCAATTGAGAACAATAATTGTTTTCCCATTACATTATAATTTCATTATCCAACATTTTCAAATGTATTAATATTCGATCTTTTGTGATCCTCATCAAGGATTGGATATCAGGGTCCTTTTGACTCAAAGTATATACCACCTTGTTCACTTTCCTGTTATGTTAATTTATTGGGAAATAATAATATTTAATCAAATCCAATCATATAATTTGATGAATATTTAAATCCTTTTGTGTAAAAATATAGTTTACTCTTTTTTTTATTAGTATAAATATCATGTATTTTAACATAAATACAGTTCCTCCATATGTTTAGTGAAAATATTACAAAAACTAACTCCAAATCATAAGATATCTAATTTTTCTCATGGATATTCAATTTAAATGAGACTTAATCTATGACTATATCATTATTAATGATAAAACAACCCACACAATTCTGGGATGCATCACTATACATCACAAAAATTTCTCCTCTACAAGGAGGTGTGATCACATATGTAATGGATTACCATCTTTTTTTCACATTGAAATTCTCTTCACATTCCTCCATCTATGGGTACTTAAATCTATTCTAAGTCAACATGGTGTGTCAATTAGATAATTGGGAAAAATATATCACAAAACAATGATAATATCCATCCAATATAAGAAAAAGTTGGATCTCAATAACTGTTGTTGGACTCATCCAAAATTTAATAAATTATGTTTTTGTTGGACCCCTAGATATCCCCTATATTGAGATTATGTGGCACAAAATTAAACATTAGGAATCCAAAATTCACAAATTGTAAATTTTTCATAAACATTATCCTTTATCAGGGACTATAGTAAAATTATCATATAATATGCATGATAATCATTTCATTTTTAATGCACAAGAATATCATATACAAAGACTGCCACATACTGATCAAGATTATCTTTAGAGACTCTATTCAGTATATCCATTAATATTATGGAGGAATTATTAAGACTAAAAGGAATCACTATAAATTTATTGAGTCCATACCATGTACAAAATTTCTTCTTTGGTATATCCTCCTTCTTATACATTAATTGATGACATCCGAAATGATGATCGATCTCATAAAAGTATTGATCTTTTAATAGTGGGTCGAATATGTCATCAATGCATGGAAGATGATATATTTATTATCGTGATCTTGTTATGTTCTCAATAATCAATGAAGAGTCTCATCCATTGGATTTTCTTCTTAACAAATAGAACACACTCTCTCCAAGGTTATGTACTATTGTGAATGAATCACTTTTTATTATTCTTTTGGATATTCTTCTACATTTCGTGAAACTTCATTGTGGTCATTATGTACTATATATTTCAAATAAGAATAACACCCAGTATGGGTTCTATTGAAAACTCTACTTCACAATTTGGTGGAAAACATGGTATTTCCTTTAGAAATACATCATCAATCTCACACATAATGGTTTTATTTTTAATTTTGAGTTTTCCACCAACAATCTGAGATAGATAACATTAATTTATTGTAATCAAGACCCATATGATGTAATAAATTTTCACTAGATGGGTATATTAATTCATACATCAATAATCTATCATAGATTGATCAAGAATATGAAATGTGACGTACCTAACATAACAATTGATATGAGATTAATATAGAGAAAGTCAACCCATTCCAAGAATCATATCAAATCCCACATAATTAAGAATCTCAAAAATTTAAGGAATCCTATTCTCACAAAAAAAAAAGAATAATTATAAACATTGGATGTGATAATTTTTCTATTTAGGGTTATGGAATCTAACACAAAATCTAATTATTTAGGTAACATGATGATACCATTAAAAAATTATTCAGTAATAAAAATGTGGGTGGATTCAGAATCAAATAAAATATTTTCTACTTTAGAGTGGATGGTAAGTGTACATTTCAATACAACATTATTGAACTCAACATCACCGATAATGATCACATGTGACTGGGCTTTGTATTTTTCTTTAAGAGGTTGCTGAAATCAATCATCATCAATAACCCTAGGATTAGGGAATTGATTGGCATAATGACCCATTTCCTTGCACTTGTGACATTTATGTGTAGGAGGTTCATTTTGTGTAACCTTTACTCTATTTTCATTATTATATATATTTTCCACATCACTTATTCTTTGAACTGTTCAATAAAAATATTTTCAACACCAACCAAATATTCTAGTCTCATTAAGAGAATATTTTCCATGTTTTATTCCACTCATTGGTAATAAGGGGGAAATCGTCTTCTATTTAGTGGTGTATTTAGATTTTCCCTTCAATTCCCTTTTTCTCTTATTATAAAACTGAGAGGACTAATTAGTTACTCCAATATCTATATCAATCTTCGTAGAACATAGATTTGTTTCATAGTAGCTATTGATGTCAATTTTGAATAATTCCCTTTGGAGACATGGATTTAGGAAACTAATAAATAAATAAATATTACTCTCAAGTTGGATGATAATTCCCTAATAGTACCATAAATTTCATGTAAAATTTTCATCATAGGTACCAATAGATTTATCTTTTTATTTCATTTGTTTAATAAACTCCCACTCTAAATTTTTTCTAGAAATATGATGAAATTACATATTGAAAAATAAGTTCTTGTACTCATCCAATTCCATGGACTCAATTTCATCTCATTGAATCATATTATTGATAAGGTCCCACAATTTATAAGAATTTCTATCCATGGGATTTACTTATAAGATGACAACAACATGTTCTGTACATTGGGGAGATGAAAAAATATTTTTAGTGGAACAGATCAATTTTTCTTCCACTAATGGATGAAAACACCTGTTGAATGATGAAAGACACTACCTCATGAAGGAATTAATAGAATATTGTTCACACCATTGATTTTTATGAAGTACTATATGATTCATATATTGATAAACATGTGTGATAATTTTAAAATATTTTTAATTCCATCACCCATAACATTTGTTTTCTCATGAGATCAATCATTTCATTTACTATCACATTCAGCATTAATGTAATTCCTTCGATTTCTAGGCATTGACTATAACAAATAAGCATAGTTTCAAATCACCAATCATAATGGGAAACCATATAAATCCAGAATAACATTTCAATTTAGGAAAATTTATGTTTTTTCCTTTTCTATTAATTATAATTTATAAAACACTAGGATTGTATCCTGTAATTTTACATATTCTTTGGGTTATTACTAATATTTTCTCATCCTCATCTCCAAAGTTAATTATTTCATTAATATGATCCCAATTATAAGGACTCTAACTTTACATAAATTAATATTTATTCAATTTTGAATAATATTCATTAAAAAATATAAAAAAATTACATGACTATATAGGTATAGTGTATTTAGAAACATGGAATGATAAACAATGAGTTCACAAGACATATTTATTGTCTCCCATTTATTTAATCCTAATAAGACCCGTTTTTTATATATCTAACATAATAGACTAAATCATGACTTGGAGAAAAGAAACATATGAATGGATGTGATCCTATGCATAATAAAGGTAAGCAAGGGATATATCAATCATATCATAATCATAAGACATTATAACATAACATTGGAAAACCTTATTCTGCATATGAAATATCGTGATATCATGTATTGGAATAAATAAAAATAGTTCATAAGAATTAATGAACAATATACCAAAATTAATTAAATAAGACATGATTATTTTTGGCATAAAAAATCATAAAAAATCATTTCATATTAGTCAAGGCTCATTATAAACACCATCATTGCAGACAAAGTTCATTACTGAACCGATTTCACTCCTCATTCCATCCCAGTATTACTGAACAGAGACGATTTACCATTCCATACATGTATATATAATTAGATATAAATATTTTCCCAATGTATTATTAGGAGATATAGGTCCCACATATATCATATTGAAATCATTATTACATTTTTTATAATATCATAAACCATTCATCATAACCTAGTAAATAAAATGGGATTAGTTACACATCATCCCACTAAAACATAACCCTTATAAGAAAAATTGATTTCATTAATATAATTCCATTATAATCTAGAGAAAATAATATGAATAATGAGGACATTATACATGAAAAAAAACCATATGAAATAAATCGATCATAGATGGATTTTTTGATATAACACTTCAAATTAATTCTTGAGGAAAGTATCATTATTCTTTAAAAAATATTTTCTTATTGTGTTATTTTAAAATAAAATAATTTATATGACTATAAAATTTCTATCATGTATAGAAGGATTTAAATAAATATGGATTTATGAAAATGAAAAATACATCAATCTATATAAGTTAAAATAACATTCTCCTCATATTTATTTCTGAAAAATCAAAAAGTACCTTATATAAATCAATGACAACAGATTCAATTCATGACATTTAATAAAAAATCGCCAAAGGGTAAAATTGACTTTAAAAATTTTGGAATAATTGAAATAGATTTATATATTTAGGAAACATATACATTGATGATAAATATACCCCAGTAAATACTTATGTTTAAACAATCTCAGATAATAATGAGATTGTGAAATTATGCCTTAAGTTATGTATGATTTCTTTTGTATATATCTGAACCTCTAGTATAGTGATTCAAATAATTTCATTGACTTATTTTAGAATCTTTGTAATTTTAATGATAACATAAATTATCATATTATTATCATTTTGGTAAAATCATTTCATTATTTTTTATTATTTGGGTATTAACTACTTCATTTGCATATATATTTTTTTGGAATAAATTTTAGTTCTACTTCCATGGTCATAGTTATATAATTAAAAAATGATATTATCATTATATATATATATATTATTTATTCATTATATATTTTTAAATAATCTATATTTAATGAATATCATGTATAATGAATCGTATCACATCATGATGATGGTTGGTCGTATGTACACATGATTTATGATATCAAAACCGTAATTGTTTAATGGTATTGAATTGAATTGTTTATAATATTTTTGAATCAAAATCATGTTTCAATAATAATATATAGTTATTATTTCCATCATAATACCAATCCATCTAAGGTGGTGGTGAAAAAAAGAGAGTACACCACAAGGTGGAGACAGTAAGTCGTATGTACGCACACATGGTGATTTTGTTTTATATAGGATGGATAGAAAGTTGAATATTTTTATTTAATAATTATAAAAACATCTCAGAATATATGTGTTTCTATATTTATTACATTATAAAGAAAAAACTCCTCAATAGGATGTAGAATAAGAATTATGTTTAGAAGAATTGGTAGAAGATATTACCTCTTCATCGATGTGATTCCTCTAACCTCTTCTTAAACCACTGGAGTTGGTCATTGAGAAGTTAAAATACTCAAAAATGTTACTAGTGAACTTGAAAAGGTTAAATTATAGGATTTTTCAAAGGATTAAGGCTCAAAGTGAATTTAATAGGTTAGGGAAGAGGTGACTTTTTGGAATTTATGTGAGTTGTACTTTTGGGGTCTCTAAAAAAATTAATTTATAATAACATAAAACCGCATAAAACCCAACCAAAATGTCCCAATATGGAAGGTAATATATTATAGGGTTGTAATTTCATTAAAAAAATTATATTAGACAACATTTATATCAATTTAAACAATATAATTTTAATTAACACTTACATATTATTTTTTTATTTTTAACGAGGGACATATATTTTAATATTAAATGGGGTAAAATAGTTAGTAATTTGATATCAATTATACTATAAATAAATATCTTATAATATTTTAAACCACAAAATAATTATTCAATTTCTTTAGAAACTATTTTATTATTTAAAAATAATTTTATAAAACAATATTTTAATAAACAATCAATAGTGTCTATTTTGACACTATTGAATTTATTTATTTTTAAATATATATATATAACAATTTACATTCAAAATAATTTATTATACTTATAATTGTCATGGTCATTTATAAAAATCATTAGACAAATTAAATAAAAACAATTATTTTTATTTTATTATATTTAATATTTTTTATTTATTATCTCTATTAATAAAATAATTACCACGTCAATTTTACCTAAATATTTAATTTACATGTGTATTAAAAAAATAAAAAAAATCCATTGATGTAGATAAATTGAAAATATTTCAGAATAATATTTTTAGACAAATTTATCTTCTGGTAAATCCAATATTCAAAATGTTATTATTATTAAATTAAGAATGTGACAACTTTAACATAACTTTACCAAAAATATATTATATGTCAATATCTTCTCTATGAGGCTTAAAATAGTAACTAACTCTACCCATGGATGGTTGTGGTTGATATGTACTCGAAAAATATGATTCAGTTGAGTTTTTTTTATCTTTTTTGGTTGTTATGATTTTAATAAAATAATGTTTTTTTGATTTCTAAATAAATAATTAATTTTTACATCATCAATGTGTAAGTATCTAAGGTAATGATTTTTTTTCCTAAAAATTGAAAATAAATTAACATTATAAACAAAATTAAATGAGTGTTTATTTTCAATTTTATCTTCTATATATGGTTATATGAAAAATGATTTATTTACTAAAATTTGAGTGATACATATTTAACTTTTTTGAAAATAAAAAAATAAATTAAATGTCCAAATAACATCCAATTGCCTTAAAATGGTCAATATTTATAACCAAGGATGATTTATATTTAAAAAACTCATACAATGATATTAATACAAGTGTAAGGGAAATTTTATTATAGTATTCTTAGACTTAATTACCCGATTTACCATGTTACCATATTAATAAAAATTACTGATATTACAATTCATAAAGCCAAAAACTAAAATAATTGTATTTATACATTTTGGACCAAATTATTCTAAATATAGAGAAAATTTTAAAAAATAAAAAAACATATGTTTGTAGTCATTAATATAAAATTAATCCCATTGTAGAAATGAAATAACGAGTTTTGAATGTTAAAACAATGCATATGATTGAAAATGTTTTTACATATGAATTCAATGTAAAACTACTTATAATGACATAACTTATTCTGAATGAAATAATATAATATATTTATAATTTAAAACCATTATATCTTATAATTTTACCAGATTTATTATTTTTATGATGAATGTTGTTTTCAATTAAAATTTATTGTATTATTACTATAGATCCATATTTGAATGTTATAAAACAATATTATAATTTCATCCAAATAAATTTATTTATCCCAATTACAATGAAAATTTTTATGTTGTAATGTAAAAAATATTAATGTCTCAATATCTTAATTTAAAATGGGTTGACCATTAAAAGGATTAAAATATTCCATTCCAAAAATATAGGTTTTTATATTTAGATTGGATTTATTCATACCATATGACAAAAATATATATTTGATTAATTTCACATTTATTTTACTAAGTATATAACAAATATATTTTATTAATTTAGTTTCATAATAGTAATAATCTAAATTTAAAACTACACAAAATATAAATATATAATTGAACATTATTTTTCATAAATAATTTGCACTAAATTACTTCATTATACATTTTCATAAGTTAAATATGTTTCTTCCAGGTAACCTAAAGGCATAAATAAAATAGTCATTTTATACAAAGGGAATATTATGGATCAATAAAACTCAAAATTTCATGAAATCCAAGCTATTGGTGAATTGAGATTATTTTAAAAAATATGTCCTAAAATCATCTAGGTGTTATATTTACATTTTTCTTTTTTTTTTTGAATTCCCTTCCTCCACTATAAAAAGGTATCTACCATGACTCACTAACTCACAACTACCAATCCATATCTACTAAAACCCCATGTAATAATATAATCGTAACATCTCAAAACTAATCATTGATGCTTTCATATTTCAAGATAGCCATCCAAGAAGAGGCCACATTCATCATCAAATGTTTTTCATTTATTTAATCCTCAAACCATTAAATTAATTTTATTAAATATTTATATACTAACAAAAGAATATTAAATAATATAATATTTTTTATGATATGTTAATAAAATAATCACACACTTCTATCAAATGAGATACACAATCATCATTTGAGAGTATGGATGAGTGTAGCCTCTCCGACTGATGTCATTCATTGATCAATTACAACATTTCATGGTTCAAAATGATATTATATTTTTAGTTTATATATGATATATACGATTTTTATAGTATTAATATTCTTTTGGAATTACAACAGAAAACACACTAAAATAGTTTCCATTATTGGGTAATAGGATAATGTCTTTCGTCTTTACGGTGAAATACTGACATGGGATGTAATTTGATTCATTCACATTTTACATGAAATATTCTAAGGTGTGTTAATTAAAAACATGTGAAACATATGACATAAATATGGTACTATAATGATATTGTATGTATATATCATTTATTTTTATATCATTTAACTCTACTAAATTATGATCTTTATCAGTGCTCAAAACACGCTTTAACAGCGCTAAAAATCACTGTAATGCTCAGCGTTGATATTAGGGTGGCTCCGTTCATCAGCACTAAAAGTGCAGATAAAGAGAGACTTTATCAGCGATAAAAAGTGCACAGTAATGGATTATTTATCAGCACTAAAAACGTGCTGAAAATGGATTTTTTATCATCACTAAAAATGCTTCGATAAAGGGATCCTTCAGCAGTGCTTAAAAACACTGATAATGGGATCTTTTATTAGAATTTTTTATTGCTGATAATGTGACCCCTTATTAGCACCTGTTTAGAGCTGATAAAGGCGCCCATTATCAGAAATTTTATAGTGCTAATAAATTCCATGCATGTCGTATCAGGAAATTCTGTTTTAGCACTCCCAAAAAAAAGCTGCAAAGAAATTAAAATATCAAACAACAATTATCATAGATAAATATTATGTGGTAGTCAATTTGAGATCAAAGGACGGAAAAAATCCATACCTACTGTTATTTAATAATTATTCATTATTATAATCAAAATGTATAATTAAATATTATCCCCTTCTAATGATATCATACATGACCGCAGATAAAATATATAGAGTTATTTTAATGTCAGAACATTAAAACAAATTTAATTAAGGCATGCATGAGAAAGCGTTTGGTCATTTTTTCATATGATAGTGGTTGAGGAAGGGTTGAATCATACACATCACACATGGACCATATATTTTTGTCCTAATTTATCAACACAATCCGAATGCATTGGATCAGTTTTCGTACGATAGTTGTTGTTTTCACTTAAAAATTATGTCTATTATGATCATAAGAATGAATCTTTGAGTAATACCGGTCACACCATGCCTTGGATTGAGGTGGGGTTGACTATTACATATGTCAAATTACCCATGGATACTTCTAGTAATCTATCTACACAATCCTAATTTGTTTGGTCACTTTTCCGTAAGTCAGTTGTTGTATTCCCTTAAAATTTTGTCCATTTAAAACTAATGAGCGACACTTTTACGGATACTGACCACATAGTTCCTCAGATTGATGAGGGTTTGACTCGTACACCTCATAAATGACCCATGGATCGTTTTTATAATTTATCAACATAATAAAAATGTCTTTGGTCTGTTTTTCATACGACATTGGTTGTTTCCAATTAAAATTTTGTCAATTTTAATCAAAAGAGGGACACATTAAGAGATACCAGCCACACCGTTCCTCAATATGAGGTAGGATTGACTCAAACACTTAAAAAATAACCCATAGATCATTGGACTAACGTAATGACACAATTAGAAAGTGTTTTTTTGTTTTCTGTATGTACGTTGTCATTTTCACATAAAAATTATGACCATTTTTAACAAAATAGAGAGACTTTTAGTGATAAAGTCCACACCGTGCCTCTGATTGAGGTAGGGTTAAATCGTAGATGTCACTCATGACTCATGGATTGTGGGCCTAAATTATCAACTCAATATGAATGTGTTTGTTCGGTTTTCCATATGATAGTGTATGTTTTCACTACAAAATATTTCCATTTTAAACAAAAGAGAGAAACTTTGAGTGATTATGGTCATACTGTGCCTCTGATTGAGATGGGGTTGAATCTTACACATATCAAATGTCCCATGGATCATTATCCTAAATTTTAAAAATGGATGTGGTGGGGGGATTCTCTATAAAGGAAGGATGTTCCAACAATTTTATTTTCTTATTATGGATAATCAGAAAACATTCAATTTCTAACAATGAAAAATTTCAACACATGGGAATCCATTTGTCATCAAGATTCTCATACTACAATAAATTTAGGGAAAATATGGTTACATATATTTTCTTTTAATTTGAGTGTGTTTGCATGATATGAAGGTATTTTGGATATTTTACTAGTTTTTTCTTAACCATTGCCCAAATAAAAGTGTTTCACCATTCATGCATGCTACTAGTGCATTGAATCTTTCAAAATGGACAAATCAATCATTGGTTAAAGAATTGTTTATTTAATTACTATTATAATTTTCTGATGAACATTAATAAACAACTATTTTTGATCTTCTGATCTCTCTGAACCCCTCTCAAAAATTTCCACCAATTATTCACAACCACATGTCAGATCTTCAGGATATTTGTGTATAGTATTTAATGTGTTATGTGGCCCACTCATATCTAAACAAATCTATATCATCTTGTTAATATGAGGCCTTTCACCAGTTAGAGTAATTCTACAAAATATATGAATAATGAATTAATAAATAATTTTAAAGAAATTGTAGTTGTTTTTGAAAATACCTCTTTAGGGATGCTAGTTTGTTGATGGAAAATGTTCTCTCTCATAAGTTTACAAAACTAATAACCACAATCATTATCTTTTTTTTTGTTTTGGACACTAAAAAAACATTTATCATTAGGAAAATAAGTAACTTATTTTTATATTAATTTGAATAGTCAAATTTTATTATATATATACCCTAATACAATTCCAGACATAGTACTTGTTCACCTCCTTATTCAATGCCCCTATACTCATTATTTTTTAAGAGGATATTACTACACCAACCTATCATAAAAATATATTATCTAAAATATATTTAAATTAAATATATTTATTTTTTGTCTTAAAACGGATGATGTATTCTCTTACAAATTCAAAAACAATATCATGTGTGGTCATTTTGTTGGATATCCCTTCATTGAATCTAGAAAATAAATCATCGGATTATTCATGTTCACTGTAATTAGCATCCAATGTTTCCTAACAACACAAAAAAAATGTAATGAAATACGTAAAAATATAATTAATATGTATTAGTCGTATCATTTTACCCCTACATGGTTTGTATTAATAATAGTCTATCATTCGTCATCTTGCTTTCAAAAGTTATTAGAAAGATTTTAACTATTTTATCCCTTATTGATGGCTCTAATTGTTTTAGTAGTGTAGATGCAGTGTGAGGAATAACGAGTCTGAATTTCGGCTCATTGAGAAATTTCTTAAACAATTTTTCCTAGATATGTTTGTCAATAATATAAAACTAATTTAGTCATAATTAGAACATTATATCATATTTTAGAAGATCAATTCATGAAAACATACCTCATATATACATTTACAGCTATGAAACATAGCCAACCATATTCAAGGATGTCATTTCCATTTTTAGCAGCCACGTAATCTGTAATTTCATATCCATATATATTCACTTTAGAAAACAATTATATAACTACAACCACTTTTATTATTTGTTTCCAAATTAGTCATCATTGCTAACAAGTTTTTATAGATAATAGGCAGTGAATTTGTGAATTTAGTAGATCTTTTTTATCTGTTAGTCGATCCTTTAGATGGTTTCGATCCCACGTTTCTTATCACCCCTTCCTTTTCCCCATCTATAAAAAAATTATTTGGTTCAGTCCCTTTTTTATTAAATGTTAAAGTTTTCTCTTGAAAAATAGAAATATATACCTCTTCAACCACATGTACTTCTACATGTTCTGACAGCCATAAAATGATTGACCCAATAGATTTTTCGACCATAGTAATATAATCTTCAACTTGTGGAATATGTTTCTCTGTATTTGGCTAATGTGATTCTGTAATATTCACTTTCATATGATCTTTTGGATATGGTCTATTATGTTTCATGTACTCATTAATGTTGAACTTTGTAGCTCTCTCAACAAAGAGACAGGTGGGTGTTGACAGATATAAATCACATTCATTATCACCCTATAGAATATCATTACAGGAAAAGTATCAGTGTTTGTTGGATTCACATTTCATGGGAAAAATTATTAGAATATTGATTTCGATGGCCTTGACTTCTCATTATGGGGAATATCTCATCTGAAAGTTGGTGGGGGTGGAGCGGGATCTTCACATGCTAGTTGATCATGAGTTGTGTCTTATACTAGATTCATAGCCATAAATGTTTCTAGAAACACTCCCTTCCATTGAAATAATTCATCAATAGTTTCTATTCATTCACTCATTTATTTCATTTCATCATTTTTATCATCTGTTGGTTTTTTTTCTCAAAATATTCTTAGGTTGTCACACCAAAACATGTCCCTTTAACATAGTCATATTTTTCTGGCCACTTCAATCTCGTCTATAATATGTTTGTATCCACTACAAGAGTATCTTATTCCTGTGACTGTTGGATATATGAATATATGTATTTATTATAATGTAATATAAATTTAAAACAAAACATTTTTCATTCTATACTTAATCATATTTCCCAAACTTATTGTCTGTTTTCATCTAATAGCTTCCCTTCGTTATTCGCATGTTCTTCCTTCTATATCACATGACGTGGGGTGAAAGTGTCATTGGATTTAGACTCATAACATTACAAATAAATATAAAATGATAATTTTGATGTTTTTTCCTGTCACATAACAATATTACTGTAAATTTAAAATACGTACCATTTTCTTTTATATTGAAGAGTACCCCATCCTTGCATTGAGATATGGTTATGTTGGTTTTGATCACATTCCTTAATTTCAGTACTTATTTGTTGTATCATAAATGATATATTGAAAGTCGTAGGGATGAATACACGTATCCCCAATGTACCAAAAACATATCATCCCCATGGTGGCCAATAATTTCATCCCATGCTTATTAGGATATCATGTTAGCGTAGGCAAGGGGTGCGTGCATGTTTATTTTACCTTTGAAATGTTTCATGTCAAATTTTGTTAAAATAGTGAGAAAACCTAGATGAATCATTATTGTAATCCATAATACATAAATCTTGTGTGAATCATCTACTATAAATGTACTCTAAATTTTATTGAGATGAGTAAGACATAGTTTCATTATTTTATTTGCTATTAAATAAAAGAAATAATATCATAATGTTACCATAATTTCATCCCAGATCAGAGCCTTCATCATGAAGAAGACATAGTTCTATGAATCTATGTCAATCAGCACATGTTTTTGAGTGACAATTCAAATGTAACTACTAAACATATCCTTGTTGGGATTGAAATGTTGGCCTTGTGCATTCCATCCAACATCAAATTTTATGCCTTTTCTTTTTGACTTAAGAACATTGGCTAACACCGTCAAACTACGACACATATGTGTTTTCTCCATTGTTGGTCGTTCATCCTCGACCATTTCATTGATATAAACATGATCAACATGTTAATCTTGAATAGTAGTAATGACATGTGCTAACAATTGTTGGACATCAACACTATGAGCAATAACAGGTTTCAAAACTTGTTTTTTCTCTGCATTGTGAGCCGCAACAGCAGTAGCAGCTTGAGAGACTTGGTCAGCCTCGAGGTTAGGAGCACCAAAATGTATAGAAGTTATTATCTACAAAAGTGGTTGAATAGTTAATTTTGATTACAAAAATTCACTAATGATCAGGTAATAACATTAGATAACAAGATCTATAATACAAACAAAATATATCCAGTTTATTGAACTCTATTTAATATTTTCAATGGATGAAGGGATTTGAAACCTCTATATATTATCCATCTAACTTAATTTATGTCTCCTTTAACATACCAAATGTAATCTACACTTGGACCACTACGAAATGATTGCGACATACCACTGAAAGAATAATCTTCAATTGAATTTTCATCTGACCATTCTAAAGATTTTCACGATAATAGAACAATCAACAACATTCGGTTTGCGGGATCTAGAACATAAAATACATGTACCACTTATGATTCTATTATAAACAATTCTTCTTTGTTCCCTTTATTACTAATATCAACTTTCACATATCCCAATTCAATTATTTTAACAGAACTATTGTTATCAACCCATTTGCATTGGAAAATCGGCAATTGGAATGTCGTACAATTCCATCCCCATATTTTCTTGATAATTCCAATGTATGACATATTCGCATAAAAATTATTTCTATCCTTACTACCGGAAACATGCATCGATTCAACCACATGTGTATCTTTACTATTTTTCATGGTACTATTTTTATCATGTTCATCTATATAGAATGAATAACCATTACAAACATAGCCATCGTAATATAATACACACACACTTTTTCTGGAGGCTAGCCATTGAAGTCGTTCTAAAATTGATTTGGATTTTCCTCTAACTCCTCATAAATATGATCCTGAAACCATCCTATAAACTGGTGTTTATGGGTATTTGATATCCATTTTTCATCCATTGATGGATTCAACTGCCTAATAATCTCATTGTGGGTTCTAATATATGAGGAAATTTCCAAACTATTACGCAAAATATAATGGTGGGCGTGCTCTCGATTTGTAATATTGACAGTCACAACATATCTTCCAGAAATTACCACACCCTAAATGCATCCAGTGTGACATGATTTCGAGAGACAAATTATTTCCACTTCAGATAGGTCTTCAATACTTAATTTAATGTATTCCTCAACAATATATCACCTAACAATACAATCCTCTTTCCAACTTCTATTTTGACATACCCTTTCAAAATCATTAAATACCATTCAATAGGGTACATCTATCTATAGTGCATAGGGCCACAATGCCGAATCACTCTCACTAAGTGAACCCTCAAATTAACCATCATATCAAAGAATGATTGCGTTCATAACATTTCTAATTCACCTAATATGATGACATTTTATCTTTCCATTGATGGCCATTTCACTAGGTCAATACCTTGCTGCATATAGAATTGAATAAGAAAAAAACATTGGTTAATGTATGATGAACATTCTTGGAAAAAATTATACATTAATCAATAGGAATTAAATATTTCACCAAAACATGGAATTCATGTGATTTGAGACCTATTGACTTCAAATAATTTGTTGACACAATGTTCTTGATATTTGATTAATACCTATCTTGAACGATGACAACATTAATGAAGTTTCAAAATAGATAAATCACCTCTGTAGAAAGAGTGTAAGTTGATGGAGGAAAGAAACATTCAATTTTCTACCTTCATGGGAGCCAAATGTTGTTCTATTCCCATGTCAACCATGTCCAACCTTGGCTTAATCTCATCCTTTGTTTCTCTATGGTCATTTAGAAACTTTCTGATATTGTTGTCTCATAAATTTTTTCCACATGAATGACATCAAGAAAATTTCTGGCGTATAGACAATTCTAGTATGACAATTAAAAAAACAGATCTCTTTTTCCAACCAATTTTCATAAGGTTTTTCAAAAATTGTTGACCAAAAACAGTGTTGACATCATTTATTATCTCAAACAGTTATTCACATGTTAGTGGAGAAAGTGGTGTGTGTTGTTATTAACATCCATTGAATGATGTCATCCAAGATCGGTACTTATGCTGACTGTGTAGAAATATATGATGTCCTAGAAACACATAGTTAGATGAATGCTTCAACCTAAATGATTGTGTATCGTCCTTCCACATGGTAAACCCTAGATTTTCTTTAAGGATATTGCTTGAAAAATTTCCATAACTAGGGAAATCATTTGTCATTACATAAAACATCTCTCTCAACGTGATGTATTTAATTTTATAAGAATCATTAGACATAATACATTAATCCCACAATAACATCAAATCCTCAATCAAAGGAGCCAAATAATCATGAATATAGTTAACTGGTTGTTTTGGTCATGATATATGCATATATAACATGATGAATTTCCATTACATGCATAACCAGGGTGTAATTCCATAATTTACCAAAAAAAGTTTCCATGTACTGTGAGTGGTGGTTTGAGAACCAAAAGGATTCACACCATCTGTAGATAATGAAAAAAAGAATAATTCTCGTCTCATTTTCAAAGTCAGAATACTCATGATCAATTCTATAACATTGAGGAGAGTCCACTTGGTGACATAATTTACCATCTTTATTTCTCTTATCTGCATTCCAAGACAATCATCTCTTAGTTACATTACATCCATATAGACTCATAAACCATTGAATGATTAGAATGTATCATATTTATTTTCTAGTACTGGATTCATATTTCTTATATCGAGAAGCCCCACACCTTGGGTATTCTGTATGTGATTTTTTTCCTTGAAAAAAATATACAGTCTTTCGGGCATGCATTTATTCTTTCAGAAATCATACCCATCATTCATAGCATTCGTTTAGCTTCATATTTCTTTCTTGGGAGTTCATTATATTTTGGGAGCATGTCATTCATGAGGGAAAGTAGTTCTGTAAATCTGACTTAACTCCATCCATTGTCTGCATTTAAATTACACGACTTCAGTATAGCTGAAATTATTGTATATTTAGTGCAACTAGCATACAAATGCATCTTTTTCATAACTCATTAACTATTATAACAATTTTGGGAAATCACAGAGTTCATATTAAACAGTCCATGAAATTTACTCAATACAATCTTCATCATCATTGACATCTATAATCACATCCTCAATTTGGTCTTCTTCATTATCCATATTTTTAATCATATTTGATGATCCATAAAATAGAATTTTCTCTCAGCCAGTAGTTGGATTCACTTTTTCTCCATGTTTATTCTATAAATTATAACTATAATATATTCCCTGAAATATCAAATTTTCTTCCTACTCCTCTAGAGTAATTAGTATTGAATACCATGAATTTAAACATGGACAAAATATTTGATAATAATTCTTTTCATGATCCTTTAAAAACATGATAAATTATTTTACTCCCTTATCATTATCTATTTTCTAATGATTAGCATCCAACTAATCATTATTCATTTCCATCCTATTTGAATCTCAAATATAATTATTTGAGATTCAAATACATAAATAAACACTTCCAATAATAGTATAAGAGAACCAATTCCTTATAAAAATAGAGATTAATATAGCCTAACCATTTCTAATAAGCACTTGTAAATCAAAAGAACTGGGATATACCCCTCATTAAAACCGACACACCTTCCAGACCCCTTACCGATAGTTCTAGCACCCACCACCATTGTAGGGAAACATTAAACATCCTTTTCACTACCCCTACCAGCCACACCATTCATAATAAAATAATATCATTAAACATCCCAAAACTAGTGACCAAACTTGAATAAAATTAAAACAATTATACAATTTTGATGAGAAAATTATTATAATAGATACATTTCAAAACATAAAGGGGTTTTCAAGGGAGAAAAATAACCTAGGATTATCCAACATTACTATGGAATATCATAGGTATTGATACCCAAAATAACATAAGAAATAGAAACTAGAGGTTAGTGAAAATAAATTCTATCCAACCATCTCCCACTACCTGTTAATACCTTCCATAATTTTGAAAATTTTGTGAAATTAATTTTATAAATAAATTATTTCTAAAAAAGACCATTATATTATAAAAATTACCATAGATTTAGGTTAAATTGAAATATGATTTCATTTTTTATTATGAATCATTAAACCTGGACAAACACACTAACCAACTCAATTAAATTCATATTTTCACAGTAATTTTATGGTAATGAGAGAAAAATATTTCCATTGAAAATTATTCAAATGTATTTTTTAGTATCAATTGAAATAGGGTATTGGTTAATAAACCGAGAAGCCAATAACTTCGGACATTATCATGCCTAGAATCTCAAACCAAACTCACCACATCCCAAAAATTTTCAATAAAAAATCACCATCTGACTAAATAAAACTTCACCTTACAGACACCAAGAAACACCTTAAATAATGGGGAAATCATACTACTGATGCTCTACTGCATCACCATTGGAATATATCAATTATAAAATTATGGTACACCTTGAGATACTCAACCCTAGGGCATAATCCCCACCATACATCTAGAAAATCTCACCACTCCCTTATTCCTCATTCCATTAGGACCACGACTCAAGACACCGTCTTTAGCCTTCTATAAAACACGAAGAAAACCAATCTTCATAGCTTCATCACAATAACTAATCTACAACTAAAACTTCAAAAATAATCTCACCACCTAAATTAGAATCTCTAACCTAAAATATGACTCACTGTTACATGATTTCATCTATTCAACAACCAATTATTCTAAAAACTAGACAATGAATTCATAGATGTGAAACCCAAGAGATAGAACATTGTATCCAAATTGATTGAATTCCATGATATTATGTATACACTCATACTTCTATATATAGGGAATAAAACTCTTCCTAAAATAACTTTTTACTGAACATGATTTTCTTTCCATCATTCTCAATCCACCATTAAATGTAATCCCACTACAAAGGAACCCCATAAATGAGCTAGAATATTTTCCAATTCAAATCCCTCCTCAACAAATTCAAGTGAATACATAACCTTGGGACCCAAAAACTAGACAATAAACATAAACACATCCTACTATTGAAATTTTACAACAATCTATCCAATGTTCCTTTCTACATCCCACACACTTTACCATGATATTGTTTCAACATGTATAAGAATCAATGTTAATAAATTTAATCCAAAAAATATAATAACTTACCAACACCAAGGGATACTCTTTAACACTAATAGAATAATATATACCCCAAAAATTATAAACTTCAAAACTAATTCCTAATCTATTATAAAATATTATATTCTAATGAAATCCTAACCATTATACCATCAAATAACACAACCACCTCATCATCTCATGCCATAATTCATTAATCCATGGAGAAATATAAAAACAACTTTTCTATTTCTCACTACTCACATTTACAATAGAATGTTTTCAATAATCTTAATCATGAAAATAACATAACAAACACCTATTTATAATAGTCAATTCTCTTTGTAAAAATTTAATCACTTCATGTATTTTTCAAAGACTCTATCCTAGAAACATAGCCCAAACACACAACACAACCCAAAACAAACTGAACTAAACTACCATAATGAATGTTAGAATATGAACCAAAACATAAATATGATGATGAGTAGATAAATCACAAAAGATCAAATATGTGAAGATGATAATATATCCTCTTCAAAAGGAATCCCAAACACATGAAGTTAGGTTTGTGGGGAGCATGGTCTTGTGGGGAGGATGAAATAAAGGGATCACAGGGAGGAGGATCCACGAAAGGGGTTTGAGTGGGATGATAAGGAGTAGGGTCCGCAGTAGAGTAGGGCTAGTGGAAGTGTAGTAAGGCTAGCGGCAGCAGAGTAGGGAATCATCGGTGGAGGTCCGACAAAGAGATGATTAGGGGGATTTTTAGTAGGGTTACATCCCACGGGAGCTTCAGTGCATGATAAACAGAGGGAACTGTGCATACCATAATATATAATGGGACTATGGTTTTATCAGCACTAGAAATGCACTGAAAATGGATAACTTTATTAGAACTAAAGTTTTATCGCTGATAATGGGTCAGTTTATGACCGATTTTGGAAGTCCATGTAAAGTGTCACATTATTATAGCTTCTCATGCACTGATAATGTATCCATTTATTAGCAATATAAAATCCCTAATAAAGTGACCATTTATTAGCACTATAATTTATGGGCTTATAAAGGTTTCCTTTATCAGTGCTAGATAAGCGCTGATAATTGGTGGTTCTTCCCTTGCATGTTTTTATAGTAGTGTATTCTGACAAGAAAATGGAAACAACGTTCTTGCATACATACAAACTACTGTCTCTTGGAACAGTGCATTACCTTTCCTATCAGAAAATATAATATATTACACTAAATACATATATACTAAATATATTTGATATTTAAATTATTTTTTTACAATATAAATATGATAAAATTGTTATATATGTTAATGTAATTAAAAATTATTAGTCAAAACATACTCTAAAAAAATGAAAATTAACAACTGAAATAATGAAAATAATAAATGATTATTAAAAAATAACTGATAGGATGTTATAAAAGTGTCATTTATGATATCATAAATATTAATATGGTTTATTTAGATAAAAAATGATCAATCTACTATACTATATTTTAAAGAAGATTTGAAAAAAAGGAAAGCACTAGGTATGGTATATCGCCACAATTCACATCCCATTGAGACTAATTTGTTATTATTCAAAAATTCAATTTTATAAGGATGAATACATTCCATTTAATATGTAATATAATATTTTATTTCTTTTTCAAGTTATTATATGTTTTAGATTGAAGTATTTCATGTATGGGGATTCGAGATCAAAATTAAAAAGTGACAAAAGTTGTTTTCCAATATAATATTTTTTTGGTTGTAATTATTACTATTCAATAGTCAAATTGTTAAAATAAATTTTAATTAAAAATTTAATTTCTCTAAAATAGTCATATACTTATATGATAGATATAATTATTTCATAAATGGTTCTCCATTATTACATATGGTTTTATCAGTGGAAATTATTTGATTAACAAGTGATATATTGATACATAAGTATCATTTATTCAATATGAATATTTGAGGATATAGAATTTTAAATATTTAAATCCATTGATAGGTACATGGAAAATGATTTGGACCTAATGTTTTTGGTGGGACCCAACACAATATATCCCCTATTTAAATTTTTAGGTCTCATGAAGAAAAATATGTTAGAAAAATTAAATTGATTTATACCCATAATTTTCTAATATTTTTTGAAAAGACATAATGGTAGAGGTGACATGATTCATGAGATAATGGCATCTAATAATTAACGCATTTCCTTCCATCAAAAATCTATTATTATTTACAATTTTATGTTTGTAATAACAAATTCCAGTGATTCATTTAATTAAAAGCTTATTTTTTTTGAATATCACACCCCAAACACAGATAATTTTTTATTGTATCCTTTTATTAGTCTTGGGTCTTTTTGTTTTTTACTGTTTTATAGAATTTTCCATGTTGAAAATAGTTACCACACAGTTAAAAGTAACTATCCGTCCTAGTCGTGCATCTAGTGTAGGTCGGGTAGAACCAAATGCACAACCTATGCATGGTAATTTCGTATTTCATAGGTAATAGTGTACGATTTATTTCCATTAGCCTATGGGTCTTCATAGTTACCATGTCATTTAGAAAGTCGTTCTGTTGGGCCAATTCCTTAAAATATTGTTACCCTCTTTTCTCTCACCCCTATCTTTTCTAACCCAACCCCATCAACTCCACCCCAT
Source organism: Viscum album (assembly GCA_963277665.1). NCBI lineage: Eukaryota > Viridiplantae > Streptophyta > Magnoliopsida > Santalales > Viscaceae > Viscum > Viscum album. Next base: position 1,766,825,646 of record OY728146.1, on the reverse strand, counting down.
TTTGGTACACAAAGGGGGCCATGTATTCCCTCATAATTTTCTACTGGCCATCTAGGTTCACTCATCCTTGGGATTTAAGGTATGTTTTTAGGGTTTTTGTGTTATGTTCCCTCCTCTTTCAATTCCCCTCTTATTATTTTTTATCTTCTATTGAGTTTTATTTCCTAGGTATAACCCTAATGTATAAAACATGTGTGTGGGTGGTGATTATTTTGAATATAGGGTGTATTCATCATCGTTGAGGCTCACTTCCTCCTCTCCTTGGAGTTTCATTCCATTCAAACATGGATAAGGTAGGCGTTTCATCTTTTAAATTCTGAAACACTCCATGAGGACCTATGTGTTTTAAATTTATTTTTTAAATTTATTTGAAAATTTAATATAACAAAGGATTTACTAAAATGGTGATTTATTATTGTTATAATTTACTAAAAAAAATTCCAGGTTGATTTGAATGAAATTTCTAGTGTTAAGGTTCCTGAGGTTCTTGTTGGAAATGTATTTGTTCTTCTAAATTTGAATTGGGTTCCTTATGATATTTTTATCCCTCATGAAGTTGTGTTAATGATTATTTGTTTATAAATAGGGTGTGGTGTGTACAATTTGGTATTTTCATAGATTAAAAACTATGTTCAAATAGTTTGAATATGATTTTATTAATTTGTTTGGATGGGTGTGTTATTTTAATGATATGAATTATTGGATTCTATTGTAAAGGAATCAGTGTTTTTGTTGAATGATTTTTGAATATCTACTTAGATGTTCATTTCAATCAGATGTTGGAACATCCCTAGGTAAAAATGGTTTACATAGGGATATGAACTCAAATGGAGATGCTTTTTTTTAATTTTTCCCTCTAAACCATGGTTTCCCAAATGGGTAGTATTTTCATTACTTTTTATAGAAATGCTATAATTTACCTTCAAATGGTAATTTCTTTCTCCCAATGGTTTAGGAAAACATGAATTTAAATTTATTTATCATGGTTTGGACGTTTGCGACATGAAACATGTTTTGAGTGATTTTAATAAGGGTAAATTATCATTTGGTAATTGGGATGTTTGTGTGTGTTTGTTTAGAAGTGAAGGACCACTTCTCATTTAAAACAATAATGAAGTGTTTAGGTGATGTTTGGTGATGTTTTTATTTATGTAAAGCCAAAGGAACATTTGGATCTTCCAACCCAAAGGGGATGTTTCTCTTAACGTTCAAAAAATATATTGTTTGAAAAATTCCATATCCTGGTTACCTACCTAAATTGTTTCTTTAATGGATGGAATGATTATACAGCATGGTGGGCCAGTTGGAACATTTTTTGATATTAAATGTATATGTATGTAAATGGGTAACCATAAAAGAAGAGATTTTCTATCATGGGTAATCTTATATTGGTTTTTATGTTTGGTGTATCAAGTAAATGGTGGCATGTAATATGAGTCATGTGTGAGTTCTGCTCCCACATACACCATATTAATATTACAGTAGTGGGTTCATAGGAATATTTTAGTTGGTTTAGTGGTGGTTGTTTCCCATCCCCAATTAGATATGTAAGTATCTTATTGAAGTCATAAAAATTCAAGTAGGGATATTCAACTAGTGAAGCCAGGTTTGGGTTGATATATGGTTATGGATTTAGGGATTCACCATATGTTGTCTGGTGGTTTAAAACTGAATACGTCTAGGGGACTCCCCATGATGTTAAGGATCACCTATGATAATTATTTTTTTTATTTGTTTAATTTTGCCTGTTTGGGTTTCTAAATGTACGATTTATCAATTTATTTTTTGTATAACCTTGGTTTTCTTTATTACAGATTATACTATTAAATGATATTTTTTTTTGGAAATAATGTGTGGTTTGCATTGGATATTGAAGTTGAAAAATAGAAATTTTACCAAAATGATAAAAACCTTTTTTCATCTCAATTCTTCAAACTGGTTTTGATGGACTATTTTGTGAATGAAATAGTTGGATTTAGTGTTTTATCATTGGCATCCCTACAAAGCATCTCATTGGTCACTCTTACATTATATTTTTAGTTGCAGGTTCTATTTTTCTCAGGTTCTCCGAGACCAATTTATTATTGTCGGTTCAAAGATGTTCTTGTGGTTGGTGGAGATGTAGAGGTCACATATAGTCTATGTTCAGTGGTTTTGTTTTTTTATTTTATTTTTTATTCTTGTTAGTTTAATTTTGTAACTGAATCTATTATATATTTATTTTATCTTGATTTTCTCATATTGTTTCAATTTCTTCTTTTATTATTTATATAAAAGGTATTTATTATTTTATTTGGGAAAGAATAATTACAAATTGTGTTATAAGTGATGAAAAACTCCAGTTTCTAGCCCATGGGGAGCAGGAATGACCCTCAGGCCACATCGCAGGCCGATTCAGGTGATTGACTCAGGGATAACCCATGCTGGTTCGTGAAAAAATGGTATCATAGGAGGTTCTCATTTTATGTGGTGTCTGGTAGATGGAAATTAGGACTGTCGGGACTCAAGAGGTAGGTGTAAAAAGGGAATCATGAACCCTTGTTCTTTAAAAACATTATTTTACTAGGTGTTGTCTGGGATTTCAGTCATTTTTCATTGATTGGGATTTAATGATGACCATAAAGGTGAACCAGTGTCACATTTTTATCTCACAAAGAGTAGTGACCGATTTGGAGTACATATTCCCGGTTCAAGGCCATCTTAGTGTAATTAAACACATGTGGTGTGGATAACTAACATGTCATCGGGTTAGTCATTAACAGTAGTCACTCAATCGGAAATTTAATTTTTTTTGTGATTTCTTTTGTTTTGATTTGAGTAATAGTGATTTTTAACAATGGATGTTTTTTTGATGGAAACCTATTTCATTCTAATGGTAGTGAAATTATGTTAAAGTGGGTTTTAAAAGAGTAAGTATTTATGTTAGTAATTTTTTTTATTTTTTTATTTGATAAGTAAAAGGGATGTGTGACCCTTGGTATTCTCTATGGAAGGTCACATGTGAGTGGGTATATATATAATCTTCATGGGGAACATGTCTGTGGATGATGTAAGTGGAATTGGGAGGATACACATAGGAAGGTTCAAGGGATTCCATGTCCAGGTTTTTGGAACCAAAGGTATTCCATATTATTTCTAAAATTGATTTAAATGAGAATATGATTTTAGAAAGTGGATTTTCATGAAATCTTGATTTTTTTTTGTATTTGGGAATTTTCCCTTGAAGATGGTCATTTTATAATTTAAATGGAATTTGTGTTCCTCAAAATATAAATGAATATTTTGGAATTTAGATTTTTAAAAAGTGTTTTTGAGTGTTTTGATAACGACCTGGAAAAGTTGCGATTTTGAAAAAAAAATAATGTGAAAAGGGATTTTTTTGAAAGGACCTTTTTTCAATTCGTGGGGTTTTTTTGGATTCTCATATGGTTGTTTGGAGCTCAGTGGGTATATTTTGAATTTTGTAGTGGTTGATACATATTTTTCTTTGTGTATGTGGTGATTATTAAGAAATGCATCCTAGAGAGTTCCCCATTATTTTTGAAGAGTCATTCTCAATTCAGGGTAGTTATCAAATGTGGACTATTTCGTATAGTGATCGTGGACCGTTAGAGTATATTAATTGTATGTAGAAAGTAGAACATTCTTTCATGTTATGGGAAAATCGCAATGCTATTTGAATTCATGTAGTTTAGAGGATGTTTTGTTGTCTGACATTGTACTAGTTAGAGTTGTTTCCCATATCATTGATACATGCTAAGTTAACGAGGGAATGTTAAAGGCCACAATCATAAATAGTTTTATACATTAGTATTTGAATTTGATGAAGGTGGAACAATTTTGGTATGTTCGGAAGGGTCAATGTCCACTAAATTCTTGTGTTATCCATTTTAATGAGATGGTTAAATTTTTTTAGGGGTTGTGTCAGATGATCAGATGAAAACCTCTCTCTATTTATAAGGTCACCATACTGAAATTTCATAAAAGATGTTATCATCTGGTGAAACCCATATTGAGAAGTTAGTGGTTGAGGAATTAATTTCCAGACAATTTTTTGAGGTGTAGTTAGTTGTTGTTGGTTATCATGATGGTTCCCCATTTGGAAAGTATCACACACTGGATGAACCTATTTTTAATGAGTCTTCTCCATTTGTCCCAACTCCTCAATTTTTTGATTGTTTGAATGTATATTTCCAAGGAAACTGGTTTGGACACTTGATGTTTTATTGTCTCAATCCTTTGAATACCTTCCATCTTTGTCGTCATATGGGTGACCAGGAGAATCTTTTTTAGGAATCATTGTATGAAAAAGATGTCTTGATCAGATGATGTACTACTTGACTGTGAGGTAGAATATATTACATCCATCAAAGCTTCATCCTCAAGTCTCATGTTGAATATCATGCACAGTTTAGAGTGTGGGAGGTGTTAATACCCATCCTAGTATTTTTTTCTTTTTTTATGGAATCTAATATGGTATTTTTTTATTCTTGTTTTTTAATTATTGTATATCCTTTGTTTCATGGTAATTATAAGATGGGGTTTTTCATTTGTAATATAATGAGTTTCACCTATTCAAATGTTGTTTTTTAATCATTATTTTTTCTTCAGGTGTTTTATGTACTCATTGGGGTGTATTTTGCCTTCAAATTGCTCAAGTGGGGATACAAGTTCTTGATATTTGGAGAGTCAATAGGTGGTGTTTTCTGTTCTTGGTTGATTTCTCTTTCATGTATCTTCCACTATTGTTGTGGGATTTAGCTAGTGTGGGGGATACTGTTAACTATAGTGATGACGTTTTTACCTCTATGCACAGGGTTGATAGTTTGTGTTGGATATTTCCTCATTATGGCATCCTAGTATGCCCAGTTCCTTCATAGTAGGGTTTCTACATGAGTCCTTGTGTATGATTTTTCCTCTCACAATAATGAAGTTGGCCATGTTCGGGTTGGCACTTCTGGAATCCCCCCTTATTCAAGGTGGTGTGTTCTCAATACAATCATTCGTAGAATTATTTTTGTGTAGATAAAAATCCCGTGTTATCTACTTTTTTCATGTTGTGGTTTCTCTTAGATCGGTTGGGTGTATCCTCTAGGGAGTAAGCTCATCCCAAAAATCTCATTTTCATGTGGAATTGTCTACGCTTGGACTCGAGTTTTGGTTAATATCAACCTGGTGACTTTTGGGAGGTAGAAAGTGTTTTTTGGGGAGAATTATAACAAACCTAAATAAGACAGTCCATTAAATTATCCTTTTAATATTTTTGGTTATTTTAGATTTTTATTCATTTTTAGGTAGTTTTCTAGGATGTGAACATTTACCACATGACTAAAAGTAACCCTACAGCCTAACCATGTGGCTGGTGCTAGATGGAAAGAACTGATTGTACGACTTGTACATGGCCATGTGGAATATCCCATGTAATAATGCTCTATTTCATTCCTTAGAAAAATGGTCCTGTAAGGTTTTCGAACGGTTAGAAAAATCATATGGAAAACTGTGCATTCATGTCGGGTCAATAAAATATTTTTCCCTCATTTCACACCCCCTATTGTTTCCAAACTCTCTCACCTCTACTGCCTCTCAGTTTGGAACACCATGGGGGCCATAGGGACCGTCATTTTTTCTTCCAATCATCTGAGGTTTCTCCTCTTTCAGATTTATGGTTTTTTTAGTTTTGGGTTATTTTCACACCTCCTTTTCATCCCCTACTCTTTTCTTGGTTTTCCTTTGGATATTCATCCCTAGTCAGAACCATAATGGATATGTCTTTTTTGTGTGGGTGGTCTTTATTATGAATCTAGGTTGTGAAAATCAACTCTGAGTCACGACTCCTCATCTCCTTGGATTTTCCATCAATTCTCATATGGTTAAGGTAGAAGTTTCCAATTATACCATTCCATAATATACCTTGAGCAAATTTTTGTTATAAATTCACAATAAAATATTATTCTTATGAATAATATATCTATGTCATGATGAATATGGTCATTTTGTATTGTTATAATTTTCTAAAAATGGTTTTCTAGTGTGATTTTTGAGAAACGTCTTGGTTTAAATAACCTATGGTCCCTATTTTAAATGACTTCATTATTCAAAATTGGAATTAAGTATTTTATGAAATGAATATCCTTCATGATGTTATGTAAATGTTTATTTGTTTGTGAGTTGAGTTTGTTGTTTATAATTTGGCATTGGAATATCTTTATAAGTGTTTTAATATGTTATGGAATGGGTTTTATGGCTGTAAATGGATGGGTTGTATTCTTTTAATGATATGAGAAGTTTGATTTGGTAATAAATCAATTGGTGTTTTGTGGAAATGGTTTCTGAATTTCACTTTTCAGGTTTGTTGTGCCATCATATGTTAGAACAACCATGGGTACTCAAGGGGCACACATTGATGTACCCTCAAAAGAAGATGGTTCTTTGAATGACGTTTCCTTTAATCCTTATATTCCTAATGAGTTCACATTTCCTTTACTCTTCCTTGAAATATTCCAATTTCCATTCAAGTGGTAATGTATGGCTTTTAGGGGTTTTGGAGAAATGTATTTAAATTTATTTCTCATGTTATTTATTGAATGTCCATGAAACATGTTTTGTGTGAATTTTCATAGAGTAAAAGAATCTTATGTAATCATGAAGTGTTTGGGTGTGTGTTTGGAACACATGTGACCTTGTTCAATATAAATATAAAATTGTTTATTTTGTTAGGTTTTGGAAATTTTTTTAGTTACGTTCAGAGAAAGTTCTATTTTTATTTTTGAACCCAGAGTTCATGTTATTGGTGCGTAAAAGTAATGGAAATCCCTAGCCTTCTCTCACATTGCATCGCCCTGGGATTTGCATGCCAGATGGCCGCAGAAACTTCTAAAGCAACATTCTGTGTTCCTGAAGCCCTTTTTATGGGTGGAAAATGTCTTCACAGGAAAGTGAATAAGAGAATATATTCTCACAATCAGCATTATTATTATAAGTTCCTTCTCAATACCGACGATGTCGTGTACAAAGAGCTGCAGAAGCATAGGGTCGAGCCTTTACCCTTGGAAAAAGATATTCCTCGAATGGGTCAACATTACTCCTTACAATGTGATCGATACTTCATGAATGTATCTGTGAGGGATGAAAATTTCCAAACCAAGCATCACAAGTAGCTTTTGAAGCAAATGATTGGTCCTACGCCCCACACCCAGCTAAATATGGAATTGGCGGTCGGAATGGGAATGTATAACAATGGCGTCATGCTTATATCGAACTATGATTTGTGATTTTTTCATTCATTCATCCTCTTTTCGTGCAACCTTTTCTTATTATTTGAGTACCCCTTAGATTTATCATTTTTTTTATATTTTATGAGACAAAGGGCAGTGTTTTATGAAAATGATCGAATAGGTGGTGTTATTGAAAATTTTTAGAAAGGATGGTGCTTTGAATATTTTCAAGCCTAATTGGAGACCTAAGTTGATTAATTTTAAAATGTTTTCAATGATTATACGGTATAGAGACCATGTTGGAACTTTTTTTGATTGGAAATGTATATGAATATATATAGGGAACCATTATAACAGGGATTTTACATCATGGGTTACAGTGTATTGGTATCTATGTGTGGGGTAGGTAAGTGTGGTGGCATAATGTAAGATGATTCACACATGCGTTTCCCTCCAACTTACATAATATAATTATTACCACCATGGGTTCCTGGGTGTCTTTTAAATGATCGCGTGATTGTATCATTATAGTCCTGATTAGATGGGTTAGTAAACTCTTGTAGTTGTAGACATTCCACACGGGATGTTCCAATAGAGAGGCATGTTTAGTGCAGCTAGATGTTCATGGAATTAGGGTCTTTACCATAAACTGATAGGTGGATTCAAACTGAGTACGCCCAGGGGTATTCTAGGGATGTTTAAGATCACTATTGGTTATTATTTACATTGTTTGTATACATTTTTATATATTATTTTCCATCTTGTACTGTTAATATATTTGTTTTTAGCATAGCCCTAGTTTTCCATGTTATTGATTAATCTATTCAATGATAAATCATTTTGGAAATGATGTGTGTTGTATGTGAAACTTTAAATTTGGAAGATAATGTTCATTATCAAAATGTAAAAACCTAATTTTCATTAATAGGTTTAAAAATGGGTTCAAATGAATCTTTTGGGTATGAAAACACTGGGATTCGGTGGTTTATCTTTAGTATCTCTATTGAGAATCTTGTTTCCATCTTCTACATTAAAATTTCTGTTATATTATTAATTTTCCTCAGATTATCCCAGTCTATTTTATAGCTGTTAGAGCATATCTCTTATTGTATTTGGTGGGGACCAGTAGGTCACATTGAGATTTTGTTGCAACAATAATGTTTTTCTTGTTTTATTTCTCTAGTTAGATCTATTTTGTAACTAAATCAATGGTGTGTTTATTTGAGATAAAAAATTTCATATTACTACATTTTCAAGTTGAAAATTTATATATTTTGTCTGGATTTCTTCTTTTATTATTAAATAGTTCTTGAGTGTGATAAAAGTGGTGCCCGACCCGATTTGACAGCCCCTGGAGATTAGTAATTCCCATTGTACTATGTCACAGGTCGATTCAAGTGACCTGTTCAGGGTTGACCTGGGCTAGTATATAACTATTAATGTGTGTATAGTTTATTAACTTGTTATATTGATTATTACTTATCTATTTAATTTAGTGGAATGTGTGTTATATTATTTACCAATAAATATTGATCATTCCATATTGATTCTTGATATGTTCCACTATACATAACCCTTAAAAAAATTTAGAATACCCTTATTCTGTCATCATTTTGTGGGATATGAAGACCAAATCATGGAATGATTTTTATGGATGTTGTTATTTATTTAATTATGGTATATTTTAATTTCCAAATTTAATCTGGAAATCATGTATGTAACCGGCTATCTAATATAATTAAACATCATGGTACTTTGTGATTTGATTCATTGCAATCATGCCAATTTAATAACTTAAGTCCCTATATCATGAAATCTAGGGTTGGTTTGATTACAAATGTTGTTAATGGAATTTAGTTTAATTCATAGAACTATATTTAGGAAAACATGTAACACCCCAATATTTCATAGTGTGTTATTACTTCAAAATAATTCAATAACATTCACTAAACGCAACACCGAGTTAAAGCGCACTATGACTTACCAAAAAAGCCTTTTAAATGGGGTTATGAATTGTATTAACTAAATTTTAAACTTTATATAATCCTTATAATTTGAGAATCCATATTATTAGTTTCTTAGACATAATGAATGAACAAAATCCTTTTTTCAGATTAAAGAAGTATTTTTCAAAAATGCACTTTTACCAACTTTAATAGTGATTCCTTTTAAAATCTAATATTTTAAACTTTTATATATTTAATTTGACTAAATAAATTTATTCTTTAGAATGGCGACATAAATTTTTTTTACAATGTAAGACCCCAAGCTTCTACGGTACGCTTTTCATTGAATAATGTGATAGCATGTGTTGTACACAATATCGAGTTCTAACACACCACAACTAATCAAACTAGCTGTTATGAATAGTAATACCTACTTTTTAAAATTTTATAAATTCTATCTCTCAAAATGGACTTCATTTTTGGATTCGGAATATCGAAATTATCTTAGGGTGACATTTTGGTACTTTTCGGATAACTTTCATATTTTGATGAATAGTGAAAATTAATAAATTTTAATTATAAACGACTTTTTAATAGAAATAATTAATATTGATAAATTATGAATATGAGTGTTTTTAAAGTATATTTAGAATATATTTTTATCATTTAATTCAATGTTTTTCATTGGACATAATTTGACAATTAAACCAGATATAAACAAATGCCAATCTTTTGATAGTTATTATCTCTTAAAAACACGCTTTTTGTTTTAACAATGGGAATTAATTTTAAATTAATTTCTGCCACTTCATTGTTTTGAATTTGGAAAAATGGATTCCAGATTTTTAATTAGTTTGTTCAAATTGTGTAAATAGGTATCTTTTATTTTTAGACATTTTGAATTATTACTTCGGTAAATATTTTATTTACCATGTTTAAAGGGTAAATCCGGTAAATAAGGGTTAAAAAATAATATTATAATAATAAAAAATTACCCTAAAACGTGTCTTATCCTGATTGGTTGATACATGTCCGACCATGGGCAGTTTTGGGTTGATTTGTGGACCCCATGGAGCCACTTGTAAGTGATAATGACACTTTATATTAATTAAGTTAAAATAAATAGAAAAATGACACAAGAATATATATTTTAGAAAAACAATTTTTACATAGGGATATATATGTTGGATTTTCGACTATAAATATTAATTAGAAAGCCCAAAATATTTCCTACATAATGATATTTTATTGATAATTTTTATACATTAAATAATGTAATTTATTTATGACACAATGATGATGTAGTAATTACCCTAATAGTGAAAAACTAAAATAATTGATATTATAAATACACAAATAAATAGAATTGGAGACTTTTATTGAATTAAACTAATTTTATATGTTAATATGACATATTAGTATTGATTTAAATGGATTTTTTGCGATGTAATCATTCTTTTATGAGTTTCACAAAAATCAATTATTGAATAGTGTCAAAATTGACATAAAATAGTTTTTAAAATAAATATTATATTATTAATTGATATTAAATTTTTAAAAATCTAAGGATCGTCCGAGAGACTTATATCATGATATTTTTATCATTAATGGACCACTTGGTGGTCTATTAGATGTATATAGTATGTTTATTTACCATATAATATAAAAATACAATGAGACATTGTAAAAGTGAAACTAATTAACTACGAGTTAATACTTAATGATAATGTTAATATAGTAACCCAAACCTATCTAAATTATATTTTTTGAGTGTTTTTCGACCCATCCCCACCTTAACCATTAAATTATCCACTTTGGAGCCATTATAAACCGAATATGAATTTTTTATAAAATAATATTTCTAGCTTTTCCAAAGGTACCCCTCACCCCTCTTATAAAAGGGCACCCCCCTTATCATTAATTCACACCTTCAAAGCCTTTTGGCTCGGACATACTCTAACTAAATACTCTATAAACTTTCCTACATTCATCTTAGAGACCTTCCTTTAGTCAGAAATCCAACCTAAGAGCCCTTTTGATCAAATCAAAAGGAAGAACCCGAAGAAGAGGTAATGATTTCACCAACCTTTTCCAAGTTCCTTTCTTCTTCCACTTCTTCCTTCTTTGTTATTACCATTCTAAAATAATAACTCTAGTGTCTTATATATACTGTGATTTTATTATAAATATGGTACAACCATATTCAGTATTCTATCCATCCTTTTGAATAACATGTCACTATACGTGCGTACATACGGCTTACCGTCTCCACGTCATGGTGTAATTGTTATTCAATAAATTATTATTTGGATGGGTATAATAATGATGTGTAACTCATGTAAATAATAAATATAACATGATAATGATTCTTTATATATGATATAACATCCAATTATATATTATTTTAATATCAAAAAATTGATATTGTCGCTCGTGCGTACGTACGGACTACCGTCTCCATGAACGCAATAAGATTCGTTCTCCATCGTATCCATTCAAGTATAATTCCAATTTTATGATTAATAATAGTATCTAAAAACTTGATATCATTCTAGATATGATTAAGATACAATATATCCATGACAAACACAACTTATGTAACAAAACATATAAATGAAAATGAGTAAGTTAACACCCGAAACAATGATAATACTAAGATATTATTTACAAATCAACGTTAAAAGATCATATATGTTATCATATTAATGTATATGATTATTATATAATTTAATAACAATTATTTCACCATTATACAGGAGTTTACCCTAACTCCAATCAAGGAAAATTACAAGGTAAGGGTTTATTTCACAATCTCTTCATTATCCATGATTGTTTATACGTAATAATCTACTGGGATTTGTTTATCATCAACATCCATGTTTCTTAAAAATGTATTTCAAAAAAAAATTATACTATTTACTAGAATATGGGTTATAGTAATTTATACCCTTGCTGACTATTATAAGTGGTTTATAAAGGAATCTTTCAGTCATTTTCCAAACAAGGTCCTTTTTAACCTTTTCGACAGAAATAAGGTAAGAATGTTTTTTTAACTTATACGGCGGGCGCCGCTATTTTCCGCTATTATAAAATCGTCGAAGCATACCTTACAATCCTATAAGAATATTTTCAACAAATTTGTTTTATTTTATAAATATATGACTCTTAAATGATTTCAAAATAGAAAGATATATTTCTCAAAAATGAGTTTTGATTTCATCTATGTCAACATCCTTTGATGGATTTTACGCTTATTAGAATTTGATTTATTATGATACAAAAATTCTATATTTTATTGAAGTTTTTGTGATATGTTTGACTGTGGATGTGCTATTTTTATACGATTCATGGTTTAAGGTGAAAGTATTGAAATTTCGTATGTCAGTTTTAATACGAATGTTTCTGTTATGTTTAAACCTTTTCATATGGGAATGCATTGGACTTAATAAGTGACGGGTGGATCCCGTTATAGTTCCTCGATGCATCGGTAGGTCTCATGAGACAAACTAGTGTCTTGGCACAAGGATTTGGCCAAATCTTATTTGTAGTCTTTGCACGAGGCCTTGGCTATGTGGTTATGATTGCCTGGCATTATTCATTCCATCATTATGAAAGTGGTTATTAATATTGCATGTGATTATTCGATTAGTATAATATCCATGTGAACATGTAAATGGAATTATTTCATTTATTTTTTCCATACTATGTTGATGTTTAAGTTTAAAAAGCTTTTTTTTTAGTTATACATTGCCTTAAATGTTTATTCTTATTTATGAAAGTTTCTACTGTATTGCTTACCCTTACGGGGCATTTGAGTTCACCCCTTTCTATGTTTTATTTTTCCCAGGATTCCATGATTTATATTGTGATTGATAAGAAGGGTTAAGAAAAGGGAATAATGGAATTCATAATGGATTATTTATGTTGTTTTGTATGTTATGAAGTGTAATGTATCATTTATGTATGTAATCTATTTTCTAATACTTCTAAACTAATCGGTCCATTGGGAATTGACTCCTTGTAATCATGACAATGTATTAAAATAAAGCACCGCCTCTGGGTAACTAGGGTCGGGGCGTTATAGTTGGTATCAGAGGAAGTTTAGAAATAACCTTGAAACTAGATTTAGATAAAATCTGATTAGAGAACATATCCCTAAAATAGACTTTGAGGATTAGTATAGAAGAACATCCTAGAATTTTGGTATTGTACAGATTTTGTGAGGTTTCCAAGCAATACATCCCTGTCTGGATACGAGCAAGTAGAGGCAGCTCTGGCACAGATGTACCTTGGGGTAAAACCCGAAAACACTTCTTTGAGATAGACTCAAACGAAAACTGGTGCACGACAATGGGCCTTGCTGCACTCTTGGTTACGACACTCCTGGGGGATATGCTTAGGATAATTCTAATTTTATTTACAAACCATTATGAGGGGCTCATGAGTATATACTTACTCAAAGAATTTTTTTTTATGATTATGTATTATATCCATAAACTATTCAATTTTCATTAGGAATTATTTATTGCAATTTATAAACTGACCTAGTCTATGCTATTGTATAGAAATGGCGCCCAGTAGAAGGAATGTGAAATTCCAGTAATATGTATGATCCAAAGAGTAATAAGGATCATATCTTTCATGGTATTAAGACATCATTTAGAAGGGAAATAGTCTCCCACGTATTATCATTATATGAATAAATAGTATCATGTGTGGATAAGATAACTAAACAGTTTACCGAGTTCTATGGATTTGAAGGGAAGAAAGAGAAGAAAAGGACGGAAGATAGAAATACTGATAAAGGATAGAGGGAAAAGAAGAATTTCCCCATATGTGATAATTGTGGGAAGAAACACCCTGGAAGTTTCCTGAATGGAATGGGAGTTTGTTATAAGTGTGGAGAAAAAGGGGAAAATGTACGTGACTGCAAGGGTAAGAAAATGGTTTCAACATTACAATGCTTCATTTTCAAGGTGTTTGGACACTACGGGAACCTATGTCTCAGTCATCATACTATGCCGCAAATGATGCTATTGGATAATAATCAAGTTATGATACTACCACAGATGAAGAGGAATGATTAGAGTTCTTATGTTGATTATGTCATTTGAGTGTTGTATCAATAATTTACTTGTTATAATAATTATGTAGTATTTAAGGATTTTACTGCAGTACTATTTCATTAAGGACTTCATATTGTGTGGAATAAAGAAAAGTGACTCAATAGCAGAATAAATTTTTGGAAAATATATGGTTGAGAGAATGATAAACCATAATATAGTTCTGATATCGAGGTAAGGATTTTAGAATAATACATGATTGATTTGGATAAATTATATTGGATATTCTTGACTACCTTGAAACTGATTAATGATTTGTATATTCAATCATTGTTGGGGTTTACATCATTTTTGGTGGTGACCCTTTCATTTCCCTTTTCCTCATATTAAGACTAAATTTTAGTAACCCAATTTCTGATGTGGGTTTTCCCCCAAAGATATTTTCTATTTTCAACCTTTTATTTTAAAAGAACAATTTCAAATTGCAAGGATGCAATTTATTGAAGGAGTGGAGAATGTAACACCCCAAGATTTCATAATTTGGTGGTGACCCTTTCATTTCTCTTTTCCTCAAATTATGACTAAATTTTTGTAAACCAATTTCCGATGTGGGTTTTCCCATAAAGATATAATCTATTTTCAACCGTTTATTTTCGAAGAAAAATTTCTAATTGCGAGGACGCAATTTATTGAAGGAGGGGATAATGTAACACCCCCAAGATTTCATAGTGTGTTATTTCTTCAAAATAATTCAATAACTTGCACTACACGCAACACTGAGTTAAAGCGCACCATGACTTACCAAAAAAGCCGTTCAAAAGAGCTTATGAATAGTATTACCTAAATTTTAAACATTATATAATTCTTCTAATTTTAGAATCCATATTATGAGTTTCATAGTCATAATGTAAGAAAAAATTCCTTTTTTTCAGATAAAGAGGTATTTTTTAAAAATGCACTTTTACCCACTTTAATAGTGATTTCTTTTTAAATATAATATTTTAAAATTTAATATATTCAATTTGAATAAATAAATTTATTCTTTAGAATGGGGAAATAAAAAAAAATTACAATGTAACATCATAATCTTCTACGGTACGCTTCTCTTTGAATAATGCGATAGCGTGTGTTGTACGCAACATCGTGTTCTAACACATCACAACCAATCAAAATAGACGTTATGAATTGTAATACCTACTTTTTGAAAATATATAAATTCTATATCTCAAAATGGACTTCATTTTTGGATTCAAAATATCGAAATTAGCCTAGGGTGAAATTTCCGTACTTTTCGGATAACTTTCATATTTTGATTAATAGTGAAAATTATTAAATTTTAATTAAAACTGCTTTTTAATCGAAATAGTTAATATTGATAAATTATGAATTTGAGTGTTTTTAAATTATATTTATAATATATTTTTACCATTTAATTCAATGTTTGTCATTGGACATAATTTCACAATTAAACCATACATAAACAAGTGCCAATCTTTTGATAGTTATTATCTCTTAAAAACACGCTTTTTGTTTTAACAACTGGAATTAGTTTTAAATTATTTTCTGCCACTTCTGTGTTTCGATTTTGGAAAAATATATTCCATATTGGGAATCAGGTTGTTTAAATTGTGTAAATAGGTATCTTTTATTTTTAGACATTTTGAATAATTATTTCGGTAAATATTTTATTTACCATGGTTAAAGGGTAAATCCGGTAAATAAGGGTTAACAAAATAATATTATAATAATAAAAAATAACCCCAAAACATGTCCTAACCTTATTGGATGATACATTTCCGACCATGGGAATATTTCGGTCTATTTTTGGACCCCATGGAGCAACTTGTATGTGATAATGACCGTTTATATTAATTAAGTTAAAATAAATAGAAAAATGACCCAAGCATATATCTTTTAGAAAAACAATTTTTACATAGGGTTATATATGTTAGATTTTCTACTATAAAAATTCATTAAGAATCTCAAACGACTTCAAACATAATTATATTTTATTCATAATTTTTAAACATTAAATAATTTAATTTATTTATGACACAATAATGATGCAGTAATTACCATAATAGTGAAAAATTAAAATAATTGATATTATAAATACGAAAATAATTATAATTGAAGAAATTTATTGAATTAAAATAATTTTATATGTTAATATGACATATTAGTATTGATTTAATTGGATTTTTTCGAAGTAATCATTCTTTTATGAGTTTCAAAAAAATCAATTATTGAATAGTGTCAAAATTGATATAAAAGAGTTTTTAAAACAAATATTATATTATTAATTGATATTAAATTCCAAAAAACATAAGGATAGGCCAAGATACTTATATCATGATATGTTTATCATTAATGGACCACTTGGGGGTCTCTTGTATGTATATAGTATGTTTATTAACTATATAATATAAAAATATAAAGAGACATTGTAAAAGTGAAACTAATTAACTAAGAGGTAATACATAATGATAAGGTTAATATAGTAACCCAAACATGTCTAAATTCTATTTGTTGAGTGGTTTTGAACCCATACCTACCTTAAACTTTAAATAATCCACTTTGGAGCCATTATAAAACGAATATGAATTTATTATAAAATAATATTTCTAGCTTTTCCAAAGGTGCCCCTCACCACTCTTATAAAAGGGAACTCCCACTTCTCATTAATTCACACCTTCAAAGCCTTTTGGATCGGCCAAAATCTGCCCAAATACTCTCTCAACTTCCCTCAAATCATCCTAGATGCCTTCCATTAGTCATAAATCCAACCTAAGAGACCTTTTTATCAAATCAAAAGGAAAAACCCGAAGAAGAGGTAATGATTTCCCCACCTTTTTCCAAGTTCCTTTCTTCTTCCAGTTCTTCCTTCATTGTTATTACCATTCTAAAATAATAACTCCAGTATATTATATATATAATATGATGTTATTATAAATATGGTACAACCATATTCAGTATTCTATCCGTACTTTTGAATAACATGTCACCATACGTACGTACGTACGGCTTACCGTTTCCACGTTATGGTGTAATTGTTATTCAATAAATTATTATTTGGATGGGTATAATAATGATGTGTAACTCATGTAAATAATAAATATAAAATTACAATGATTCTGTATATATGATAAACCATCCAATTATATATTATTTTAATATCAAAAGAATGATATTTTCGCTCGTGCATACGTACGGACTACCGTCTCCACGAACACGATAAGATTCATTCTCCATCGTATCCATTCAAGTATAATTCTCATTTGATGATTAATAATAGTATCTAAGGACTTGATATCATTCTGTATATGATTAAGATACAAACTATCCATGACAATCACAGCTTACGTAACAAAACATACACAAGAAAACGAGTAAGTTAACACCCGAAACAATGATAATACTAAGATATTATTAACAAATCAATGTTAAAAGATAATATATGATATCATATTAATGTATATGATTCTTTTATAATTTAATAACAATTATTTCCCCATTATACAGGAGTTTAACCTACCCCCAACCAAGGAAAAGTACACGGTAATGGTTTATTTCACTATCTCTTCATTATCTAAGTTTGTTTATACGTAATAATCTACTGGGATTTCTTTATCATCTGCATCCATGTTTCTTAAAAATTTATTTCAAAACATTTTTTACTATTTACTAGAATATGGGTTAAAGTCATTTATACCGTTTTTTACTTTTATAAGTGTGTTTTAAAGGAATCTTTCCATCATTTTCCAAACAACGTCTTTTTTAACCATTTCGACAGAATTAAGGTAGGAATGTTTTTTTAACTTATACGGCGGGTGCGGCTATTTTCCACCGTTATAAAATCGTCAAAGCATCCCTTACAAGCTTATAAGAATATTTTCAAGGAAAATGTTTTATTTTATAAATATATGACTCTTAAATGATTTCAAAATAGAAAGAGATATTTCTCTAAAAAGAGTTCTGATTTCATCTATGTCAACATCCTTTGAATAATTTTATGCTTATTTGAAGTTGATTTATTTTGATACAAAACATCTATATTTTATTGAAGGTTTTGTGATATTTTTGATTGTGGATGTCCTATTTTTATACCATTCATGGTTTATGGTGAAAGTATTGACATTTTGTATCCCAGTTTTAATACGAATGTTTATGTTATGTTTAAACCTTTTCATATGGGAATGCATTGGACTTAATAAGTGAAGGGTGGATCCCGCTATAGCTCCTTGATGCATCAGTAGGTATCATGAGACAAACTAGTGTCTTGTCACAAGGCCTTGGAAAAATCTTATTTGTAGTCTTGGCACGAGGCCTTGGCTATGTGGTTATGATAGTCTGACATTATGCATTCCATCATTATGGAAGTGGTTATTGATATTTCATGTGATTATTCGATTAGTAGAATATCCATGTGAATAAGTAAATGGAATTATTTCATTTTATTTTGTCCATACTATGTTTAAGTTTATGTTTAAAAAGATTTTGTTTTAGTTATACATTGCCATAAATGTTTATGCTTATTTATGAATGTTTATGCTGTATTTCTTACCCTTACGGAGTGTTTGAGCTCACCCCTTTATATGTTTTATTTTTTCCATGGATTCCAAGAAGTATATTGTCATTGATAAAAAGGGTTAAGAAAAGGGAATAATGGCATTCATAATGGATTATTTATGTTATTTTGTATGTTATGAAGTATAATGTAACATTCATGTATGTAATCTATTTTCCAAGACTGCTAAACTATGCATTCCTTTGGGACTTGATTCCTTGTAATCATTCCAATGTATTAAAATAATTCACTGACTCTGGGTAACTGGGGTCGGGGCGTTACAAAACATATATTGTAGAACAAATCCCTATGATAAACATTAGGGATAAGTATAGAATAACATCAAAAAAATACATTGTTTATGGTTATGAGATTAGATACGCATAAATTTTTGAGTTTCTGTTATTTATTTAACTATATTTAGGATAATACAATATTTTAAATAATTATATGATCTAATATATCATATTTCATTATTTTTTAATGGCACCTGGATGGAAGAGATGTATCATTACTCATGGAAAATGGAGAGGTAACCCTAATATTAATGTTGATTTATCTGGTATTGCCAATAAGAATGTTATAGATATATTAGATTAGAATAATCAATTTTTTACAAATAAGATTTAATGAATGGAGATAACCATTCTAATGTGAGATTTTCTTGTGTTATATGTCTTTGTATATTAGAGGCCCTTAATATTTAGTGGTACTACCAATCCTATTATGGAAGAGAAATGGATTATGTATCTGGAGAATATATTCATGGCATTGTGATGTAGAAACAAGGAGAAGGATACACTTGATGTTTATTTTATAAAAGGAGATATTGTTCAATGATGGAACATGGTCTGTAATACAAGGTGTAAATAATAAATATAACTCAATGAATAGAATCATCTAAGAGTACATTCTTTAATAAATATTTCTGTCATGAACCATACAATGATATAAAGAGAATGTTCTTTATCATTATTTATAATGGGATAAGATAGATCCATAGACTATAAATCTACCATTAAATTTATAGCTTGGTGTAATACAAATTATATATGCAATATAGAGTACAATATCAACCATTTATTTGGAGGGGATTAAGACGATACATTGAACAACACTGTTCTCCAAAATGTTTTCTATAGATGATAAAATAGTCATATGTGCCATCAAAACAGAGAAAGAATTATCTAAATCTTACATATTTTTGTAATTAAAATATAAATATAGAACATATAAGAATAATGAAAATTTTAACTCATAAATGAAGAAGAGTGGGTTAGAACAGTTCCAAAAATCTGAAAATTTTGGAAGGAAACATGATTGAAAAGTCATGAGAGACATGAGGTTCAATTATTGGTGTGGCGATTAGAGGAGTTGGTATCATTAATGAAATGGGATGTAAAAACAAATTATGTTAAGAGATTTTACTATAGAGTAATGTAGAATTATTTACACCTATATCCATTGATCCCAGGGAATCCACCACATAAGAGGACAAAGAATGAAGACCAAACTTATTTGATCACTATAGCCATGGTGGAAGAAAAAATGATATTAGGGAAGGTAAGTTAATAATATGTTCAAATTATTCAATGGATTTATCTTATTTTCGATCCTATCACTCATTTATATTTACATTGTTTTCTAGGGAAATTAGATATTTCCCACTATTGATTTAATAAGAGTGTTTTAGTTAAAAATCTAATAGTAAGCCTCATTGAAATATTGATTTTTCAAGAAGTACCCATTATGACAAATAAATATTCATTAGTTTTTTACTTTATTTTCTTACCTAACATTGATTTAAATATAATATATCGTATGGTATGGATTTCGAATTATTATGGGCGAATATAAGGGAATATGTCTAAAAAAATGATTTGATAGAAGATGTATCATTCATTATGTTTTTTAGTTGAAAATTTATAATCTGATTTTTATATACAACTATACCGATTATCCCTAGTGAATGAATTAATTAGTGAATAATAAGAAAACACATCTAAGGATGAATAAGATAATATTCAAATTGATTATGTGCCTATTTTATATGAATAAATTGATGTATTTCTTGAGGAATTATCTATACATCCTCCAAAGCGCAATATTGAATGTTGTAATTGTCTATGCAAGAAAAATATCAAGGTCTCACTCCAGATAGACACTATGTAATTAATGGTGGTTAATAATTGTCTTGAAGAGTTGGATGATAACGAAATTATTATCCCAAGTGTTTCAATATAGGGATCCCATGTTCACATTATTAAGAATAAAGATGGATACATGATTCTATTCCTGTAATATTATGAGAATAATGTAATTACAATGAATAAAATGTATATTATGCCCCAAATTTATGACATATTTGTTCAAAATCATAGTTCCAAATATTTTTAAAATATTTTCCTTTCATGGTTGGTATTATCAGTAGCTAGTAATTAATAGAGACATTATAAATACTAGTTTTTCATGCAGGTAAGTCATTATGAGTTTATAGTAATGATGTTTTGATTGACTAATTCACTCTCAGTGTTTATTTGTATAATGAAAAATGTAATCAAAAAATATATTGATTATTCAATTTTATTGTTAATTGATGTCATCTCATGGTATTCTAAAACTTATAAGGACAATGATAACCACATATAGATTGTTATTGGGACTCTTAGATGGAAATAATTATATGGGTGATATAGTAAGTGATATTTATAGATTAAATAAATTTATTTTAATGGTTTTAGTTTCTCCATGAATGTAATCATATTTGATCATGAAATAATATAATTTATTGAATAGCCTCTGATAATGAGCATAAATAAGGTACATATTTTCATTTATTTATAGGTTACTATTAGTGATTTGGTCAAATTTATTCATAATTTCATAAAAAATTAACCATTCTTACATATAAAGGTGTAATGTTTTTTTTGGAAAATTAATAAGAACAGTAATATCCAAAAAATAAAGAGGTTATTCATCAATGATTCTATTGTAAAACTTGATTCTGTATGTGATGATTTTTGGATAGGTATTAATGCATTATTGAAGGGACTTGATTTTTTCATAATGAAAACTGAAACTTTTATTGGGTATACATCAAATAATTTTAATATTCATGAATATAACTGATTAATAAATTATCTTGAGTTGGAATATGTGATATCTTCAGTGGCATGATTTCATTCCATTAATGAGTGAACCACTTTTTATTTATACATGGTCATAAAGCTACAAGAAGATATGTATGTCAGAATTTGATTCCTTTGGCCAATATTATGAATTAATGGATCATGTTACTTGATTACCTGACGATTCATGATTATCTTTTATATAACATTTATGATCATATATTGGTATGATCTCATTATTATACATTTCATACTCATGTATTTATTTACATATCACCCTTGTTTACTCTTACTGAGCACCTGATCTCACCATTTATTAGGATTTCCTTCACTTGGTTATGATTAAAGGTTTTAGGTATAAGTACTAAGGTTTATTATCATTATGGGAGATGTATAAGATCATTCACTAGGATAAAATATTTTTTCCATGTTTAAAAAGACTCTAAATTGTTGTGGTCCTAAGGTATGTATTATTTTAATGTACTTCATATTCATTTAAAATGATGTAATATCAATGTATGTTCAGCATGGGTTTCTATAGTATGTATCAGAGGAAAGTTTTTGATAACCATTAAAAACTAGGATGAAAAACATTTATTGAAATCAGTATGCATATTTCTAAGGATATGTCTGAGGATAACTATAAGGATATGTATACAGAAGAGTAATCATTTAGGAAAATGTCATAAGGATTTTGGTAAATGATAGAGCGAGTGGTTTACTAAAAAAATTCATTTATGGATATTACTAGTGGATGTGGCACTAGCCTAGATGTACGTAAGAGTAAAAACTCTACGAAGATGTTATGGTCCTAACTCAGGGTAATCTAGAACTAGACAATGTGCCTTCCTACACACCATGTTTGACACTCCTACAAGATATGATTTAGGAATTCAAAAACAATTCATGAACCATTATAAAGGATTGAAAAATAATTTGGATTTTAATAACTATGGGTGAACATAAGGTTTCATATATTAATAAAGGTTTCATATATTAGAGGTCCTATAAGTGTCTTTTTATTATTATGTGACTCTTCATTATTATAATTGATTATTAGATTAGGCTTTCTGGTTTTTGTAAATTGAGGGAACTAGAAGGAATTGGTTTAATATATTATTTGATGGTAAAATTGGTTTCTCTGAGAAAAATAGTCATTTTGAATGGAGAGAATGATATTGGGATTATTCCCAATCATTTATCGCAATATATAGTTAACATAGTGAACATCAGTGGAATTTCCAAGTCATTAATAAGAGTAATATGTAATTTCAATCTTGTTCATGTGGTGAGAATAATAGAAGAATGAAGATTAATCTTTTTTTATGTCATGAATAATGAATGAACAACCTTGAGTATTTCCTCAAATTGAGGGTAATATGTTATCTATGTAGGAAAAATGGTCATAGAGCGATAGATATTCATATAATTCAATGTCTTATCTGTGGAGACCATTGGAATTTCCCAACTCAATTCCCTGCCCTAAATATTGAATTCTAAATCAAGGAAGGGATGATTAAATGCCAATTCTTATAAAGGATTGACTGATGTGTTTATGTATTTGGTTTTAGACTTATGACATAAATTATGATAGTTTCATTTCTTTTTATTAAGGATTTAAATTAATAAGTTGAATGGATTTTATGGAAAAGATAAGTGATAATGAAATTATTATTATGGGTAAGATAACCCTTAAAAGGTTTCTTATGTTAAGATAATGATGTTTTGATAAAGATATGATTGATTTGATAATGTAAATTGGATGGTTTTGATTTCTATAGAAATAATTTTCATGGATGATGTTTACATTTCTATGGACTTAAGAATAATTAAACATACATTTATTCAAAAAATAAGTATAGTAATTGAGGTTATTTCCACATTTCTATAAAATAAATGAATATGGTATTCATGTGTTTTGAATTTCATAAAAATTTAATTCATTATGATATATTGAAGAAAAATAATAATCTTATTTAGTTGAATTGTTTCTAATGTTTTGGATTTTTAGCTTTCAGAATAATTTTATGATTATCCATTTAATGAATGGTTATGTTAAAATTAAAATATTTTTGTGAGATTAAAGTGTTATCTGACCATAGGTCTACTTATTCACATTTAATTACTAGTGATAACTTTATTGTGGTGATAAAGATGGCTGGAATGACAAATTATTCTATTTACAGATCACAAGATCTCTTGACACTTCAGGAATGAATTTTTCATCTTTATTTATTTTAATAAGGGAAAAAGTGAAAAACTTCAACTCAGGACAAATGGTAAGATTTTAATAAAATAAATTAATAATTTCCTAAAATGTTCTTCAACATTAGGGATAAGGATATTGAAAATCAAAAATGCTATCATATTACATTCTTATTCGATGAATCAGACTATCCCATAGATCACAAGAGATTTATATATTTTTTTGTTAACATTCATCTAATGATTTTATCTATCAATATCCATCATAACATGATAGTTCTATTTTTCTTCTATATCGATGTTTTCACTTCCCACATATGTTCTGATATTTGGAATTTTAATGATGAGTTACATTGGGTAACAGTTATGCTTCAATTTTTTTTAAATGATGTTTTAGTATTCCTATTTTACAATGTGGGATTATATGAAATAATAATTTAGTTATTAAACCATTGATAACCTAGATGAATTTATTGTGAAAATTCATTTTTATGGGGGATATAATTTAACACCCTAAGATTTCAATAATATATTTTTGTGAAAATAATTTAATCTTCTGATATATCCACTTCATGCAACATTGAATACAAATTTTGTTTATAAAAAAATCACCAAGTTGGGATTATGTTATACACAATAGTAATGGAAACATTCACTACACAGGAACATTGACCTGGCTTGTGTTACACACAACAATGAGTTTCTTTAAAACAACAATTTACAATTATCTTAATTTAAATATTATAGTTATATCATTTCTATTTAAATTTTTATATGAATAGTAATATTTTTTAAATATTAGTTATAATGGTTTTGATAATCAAAATATAATTTTTGGTGATGTCTTTATATGTTTAAAAATATTATTTTCTCGAATGAACTGATTTTCATATCCTTCTATAAAAAATAATTAAAATAATTTTATACACTCTGAAAAATTTATATTGATAAAATAATCATGTTTTTGAATTAAGAATATCAAAATTTTATTAGGGTTAATTTATGGTATTTTTCTAAATAGATTCATATTTTAACGAATAGGGAAAAAATACAGCATAGTAGTTGAAAATTGAATTTTCCATTTAAATAATTATTTTTACACTAAATTGATGTAAAAGAAACAATAAATAAATATTAAATATATTTATAAAATTTTGGTATGTGGAATTTTTTTTATAATAGATTCAGGCATAAAAAATTATTTTACTTTTGAAATCTCTTTTGCCCGCCTTCTAGCCACATTTACGGGATTTGCGGTAAACATAATTTTACTACATCTCTTAATTGAATTTTAAAAAATGGACATTCCGTGTAGTATTTTATTATAAAAAAAGTTGTCTAAAAGGATATAAATTTTTTTGGATAATATTTACTTTTTAATTTTGTTTATCGTGCATAAAGGTAAATTAGGTAATTTAAGGTAAAAAAATATTATAATAATATAAAATAACTCAATCATTTGTCTTAATTTCATTCGATAAGTGTTTTTAGAAATAGATAAACCTTAGTTAAAAAATATTATATTTTTAAGAAAATTTTGTATGATTAAGACCATTCATATATTTTTTTAAAAAAATTCATAACCGTGTGACATTCAAAATTTTCTAACTAAACTATTTGAAAATTATGTTATACAAAAGATAAATTATACTATAAATCTTCATTATAAAGATAATAAATTTACCGACATAATTATAATTTAATTATAATTTCTACAAAATAAGTAATTAAATTTATTTATGACCTAATTAAGATATTGTAATATATTTATTAATGTATGAATCAAATAAATGATATTAATAATATTAAAAAAATATTATTTCAGCTATTTGAGGTCACACACAATTTTTTTGGAGTAATCATACATGTTAGAGATGTTTTAATGTATATGTTTATATGGAATCTTGTTTTTATGATTTTATAAAAAGTAAAGTATTAAATAGTGTCCAAATTGTCGTAAATGTTATTATAAAAAAATAATATATTATTAAGGGATATAAAATTAATAAAAATATATCATTCGGCCAACTAACACCGACCATGTCACATATGACAAATATAACTCTACTGGATAAATTTTGGGATTTTATATTAAATTTTTTTACCCTATAAACTAATAATAAAAGTTGACATGATAAATGATAAATTATTTAACTAAGGGTTAAATCCAAAATATAACATTAATTTTTTTTACCTAATCATGTAAAATAATTATTGGATGAGAGGATGTATTCCAATACTTATATTTTAATAAAAATAACTCACATTGGAGCTATTTGAAATTGAAAATCATTTTATAGTAAATTAATTGTTTTGGAAATTCAAAAAGTTCCCCTCACCCCCCTTATAAATGTGCACATATCATTATCTTTTATTCACCCCAAAAATTCATTTTGGATATCACGAACCATCCATCGGGATCCGTTTTGTAACTACCCCAAGACCGCCTTCCATAGGCCATGGGCTCGCGACTAGCACCAAAGGCGTAAATCCCTATAACTGGGAATGCATTGCCTTCATAAAAAGAAAACACACAAAAAAAAAGTACAATAAGAAGAAAAAACTATGAAAAAAATTTCTAACAAAATATGCGATGGAATGTAAAAGGGGCCGGAAATACAAGCCCATCAGTAATGTACAAGGAAGAGACAAACATGTAAAACTAAAAGACATATAGCTGGAAGTTGTCTAGCAGCTCCTGGATCGTCCACCATGGATCCTACCTGAATAGTAGGTACAGATAGTCTCCTCATCTCTCCACATCCATCTATCTCCTCTGGGTACCGTCTCATCGTGAGGTCCACCTCCGAGCACCATCCAGTCCTCGCACACTCTTCCTCGTTCAGCGTTGCCCGTCGTCTGCATCCAACACAATGAGGTGCGGTCATAGCCCATGCAGGGATGATTATAACGATACTCAGTAGGGATCCCGAGACCCTCAAGGTATAAAAATACCATCATGGATAAACCATAAAGTATGAAATCAATGGATAACCATTAGTTATGTATATTCCCATACATATACATATGTTTTCATGTAACCCATCTCAATCATGAGGAAAACACAATGGTCATTGACTCAGCTTAGGCTAGGATTTTCATTAACAAAACCACGGCTGCTGGAGAACTCCTCCTCTGTCGAGTACAGTGGCGCTATCGTGAATCTGAGGAGCTACTCACTAACCATGGAATGTTGTGTTACTCCTCCTATCGAGTATCACAGGTCTGCTTCCAAACCGGGCGTTCCGTCCATTGTGGGTCTACATCCAATCTGGGTGCTCCCCTTAATAGCCTACATAGGTACTCCTCCTATAGAGTACCACAGGTCTACTGCAAAACTAGGCTCTTTATCCACCATGGGTCTATCCCCAAAACGGGCGCTCCGCCCATTGGGCTAGTTGAATCACTCCGAGTCGAACCAGTCAACCAGTCGTCAGGTTTACAGCTACTAGGTCTCCGCACATCGTCTGCTCGTCTTCAAGAGGTTCCGCTCCACGAGCAACTGGTCGATACTCCAAGTACCATGAGGTCTCACGTTGAAGTATCTCAAAGGACCTCCACATCAAAGGGGTCTCAATGCAACAGACGACACATCAATAAGATGTACGGTCTGTGACTTATTAGCATTTTAGTCCAGGGGGCCCGGTTGGATTCATGTACAAACCAACCAGACTGTGACTCAACTATACCCTGAACTCCAGTGGGGTATACTCAAAGGGATGGATATGCTCCAAGAATATTGGTGCCGCCGACGGTTCGTCAAACAGACGTCTCGTGCCAAAGATATGGCCCAAGAAGGAAATGGGTAAGTAATGGGCCCGGGTCCGGTCCGACCCTGTCGGACTGACTCAACCCAACCCAATCTGTGGCCGACCTGGTCCTGGTCCACCCGGTCAGAATCGCTAGGCATGACTCAACCCATTTGTTTGGTCAGCCCACTATGTTCTGACCCGATGCGCTTGGCCCGGCCCAGCGGACCGTGACAGCGTTTCGACCTGATAGTCTCCATGTAGTCGGCTCGGTATCTTAGCTCGGGAGACTGGGTCCGTTCGGCAAACCACATCGTCGGGGATGCCGCGGGTCAGCTCTGGAGGCAGGCAGCCGTGAGGATTGACGAAATGTTACGTGGGGCACATGTAGGCTATCCGGTTACCGATAGGATGCGGGTGCACCGGGCGGGGTGCAGGTGTTCTGGGTAGGGCGCGTGGGTGCCGAGCAGGGTGATGGGATGCTAGGAAAGCCATGGTACAGGCGTCATGTAACACGTGTGGGTACAGGGCAGCAGCACGGTGGAGCCGGGCAGCATGTCAGGGAGCAGCGCGGGGCACCGAGGAGCGGTGCAGGGGCATCGGGCAGTGCACTCAGGCACCGGGCAGAGGTGCGGGGCCACCGGGCAGCGGCGCGGGGAAACCGGGCAGCGACGCCCGGGCACCGGCCATCCGCGCGGGGCTGCCGGGGAGCAGTGCGAGGGCACCAGGTAGCCTTGCCCGGGCTTTTGGCACACGCGTGTGGGTTCCATGCAGCGGCGTGGGGCATCGGGCAGCGTCGCGGGGGCACCGAGCAGCGGTGTCGGGGCGCCACGAATCGGCGCGGGGGTGCCTAACAGTCCACTGGGTCTCTGAGCATTGGCACGGGGCAGACGGGAAACGACGCGGAGTGTGACGGTGCGTGGAGGCCGCGGGTAGCACGACCTTTGATCTCCGTCGTCGTCGTAGTCGCCACTTCTACCGCCTTCGTCTTCATCAATCAATAACAAGAAAAGGGGAGAGGTTTGGGCCATGTTCATGCAGCCTAAACCCTCCTCGTTACGACGATAGCATTTGGCAAAAAATTTCTCAACAAACAACGAAGAACGATGTTTTAATCCCATACAAAAACTAACTCAAAAATCCCCCCACATCGCTTGTCGTTCGTCATTGACTAATTAAAATTAAGCGGGAATCGTTCCGTTGACATAAGAAAAACAAGAGGTCGAGGATGACTCCGGCGTTCTTTAGGGAAACCGCTTCCCTTTCCTTGTTCTGGTAAAAGAAGGAAGATGATGTCCGAAGAAGAAGTCTAAGATGAAATCCGGTGTTCTTCGCATTATTCATTGGGATAATTTTAATCCACCCAAGCAATCATGTTCCACCGATGGAGAATACCAGAAAAATAATAATAGGAAGTTTTATTATTTTATTATTGGCATGAAAATTCAAAAAGGAGAAAGAAACTCTCCTTAATAAATTCACATGCATCAGCAAAATTAATTGGGACGCATGTGGGCATAATTAATTGGCATCCACATTGGCATAATTAGTTTGCATGGGTGTTGGCGTAATTAATTGGCACACACATTGGCATAATTAACTGTGTGGATGAGGTCAAAGGCTCTCCCTCATTAATGAGGGATAGAGGAGAGGTTTCATCCTCCACCATTAATAAGGGTCGGGTGGTCCCCATCCCTATCATTTAATTGAGAGGTTATGCTCGGGTGGTCCCCATGTCGTATCCTCTCGCGGGAGGTTAGGTTGTGGCGGTCCCACCACCAACATTCAATGGGAGGTTCCAACTAACCGCACACACAACACATGGAATCATAATAAATAAAATAAAGTGTTGTGCTTTATTATTTTCTTTAATTAAAAGCCAAAAACTAACTTCCAAAAAAGATAGAATGCAACTGCGTTGAATGTCTCACTAACAATTATCGGCGCTGCGAGTTCAATGGTGCCCTCATATTTCTATTCCGAACACCCGTTCAAAATATATGAAACACCGCTCGCACGTTTACTGAACGTACCTTAAATAAAATTCATAAAATTGTTATCAGTCACCCTTGACCTACTACGGTTTATGTTAGGCTCTTCCTAGGTGAAACATGCCCCAAAAAATCCAAAGGTACTCTCAGATTTTCAATCTGAGTTACCATTTAGAATTTATGAATTTTACAATAAAATAATTGTCAGTGAATTATATTATTTCTAGCTAAAAACTAACCTTTTCAGGTGGCCCACACTAGCCAAAGTTGGTATCTGCTTAAATAAAGTAGGCCCTTAGGAGTTCAGCAGTGGTCTCAGATTTATAATTTTAGCTACCATTTATGAGTTATAAGAATTTGAAAAATAAAATAACTTTTTTTAATTATTTTATTTACTAATATTCCATTTTTTCGATTTCTCACAGGAGTCCCACGCCAACTAAACTTATGTCACGCATAGGGTAAACCTTCCATGCTTAGCACAACGGTGCCCTCAGATTACTTTTCTGAGTAACCGTTTCAGATTTATTCCACATTTTCAGGAAAATTGCTTACACATGTTAATTTAAGATTAACAAAACATTGACGGATCATTCCAGGCACTCCGAGACTCTGAATCACGCGCCGTCATCAATTTTGAACTTGTAGAATTCCCATGCATTTAAAAAAATTCATTGGAATTCTGGGTCTTTACATTCTCACCACCTTAGGGCTTTAAGTCACCGTATGCTACAAATCAAACTATGGAATCAAATGGGTGTACTCAACAAGCATATGAACCTCCCGCTCCCATGTGCTCTCCTGGAGGTTCCCATGCTGCCAATGAACGCGCACCCGTGGTATCAACCATCCATGTTGGACCTGCTGCTGTCGATCCTCAATCTCCACCGGATCCTCCATGAAATTCACCTCATAATCGATGTCCATCTCCTCGTGGTCGATGATGTGGGATTGTTCATGCACGTATCTCCTCATATGAGATACGTGGATGACTCCGTGCAACCGGTGCAACTGAGGAGGAAGGGCCAAGATGTAAGACACCTCGCCTACTCTACTGAGGACCTGGAAATGTCCAATTAACCGTAGAGATAACTTATCACCTCGGCCAAATATCCATAGACCTCTTTGAGGTGAGACCCGTTGGAAAACGTGGTCTCCAACCTTGAAATCCATAGGTCTCCATCTCTTGTCAGCATACAACTTTTTCCTGCTCCATGCAGTCTTTCACTAGTACAAATCGGCCCTTTATCAGCGCTAAAAACTAACATTAACAGTGCTAGAAAAGCCCTTTAAATGCCAGCGAAGATAGGGGGGGGGGTCTCCTTTATCAGCACTGATAAAGGGGATCCTTTATCAGCACTATATTGAGAACTGAAAAAGGGAACTTTTATCAGTGCTCAAGATAGCACTGATAAAGGTATCCTTTATCAGTGCTCAATATAGCGCAGATAAAGGCTCCTTCAGCTGCACCTGTAGAACCAGTACCTGCACAAACCAGCACCTACACGTGTACAAAACAACACCCCCACACATGTACAAAACAGCACCCTCACACACTATTTTTACAAAAAATCCTATATAATTTCAATAAACATCATGAATAAAAAAACACAAACCTCAATATACATTTCAAACAATGTTTTACATTGTTACAATTACAATTATCCAACAACAGATATAAACATTAATGTTCCATCCTTTAATATCTGTGATCCTCTCTCAAAAATTGTCTTCTATGGTATTTATTGCCGAACAAAGCATCCGAACTAAAGGAAAGAAATCACCTATATAAGAGAACAAATATTATGTTAGTAATACAATAATGAAATAAATCAAAACATTAACATGAATGATTAAATTAATATGGAAATGAGAAACTAAAATATGGAAATGATAAAATCAATTGTTTTCATTCTGATAACAATGAAATGGAATAATGTAAAATCATTATGTTTTTGGATGACTTATCTCATTTAATAAATACTAATTCTTTATCTAATGAAATTATTTACTGATCACATCGTGCGTCAGATTGAGGTATGGTCAATTCTTACACCTCAAAAATGACTAATCGATTGCTATCCTAAAGTATCAAACCAATCCGAACGCATTTTCTCAGTATTATGTATGTTAGTAGTGCTGTTTTTTAATGTTAGTGTAAATTTCAAAATAATATCAAACACTTTTAGCCATACTGTTCACACTGTGCATCAGATTCAGGTGTGGTCAATTCATACACTTCACAAATTACTCATGGATAGTTGTCCTAAACTATCAAAATAATCCAAACACATTTTCTCGGTTTTTTTGTATGTCAGTAGTGTTGTTTACTAATGTTAATGTAAATTTCAAACTGATATCAGACACTTCTAGCAATACCTATCACACCGTCCGTCAGATTGAGCTGCAGTTAATTCTTACACGTCACAAATGACTCCTGGATCATTGTAATAAAGTATCAAAAAAATCTGAACGTGTTTGATCAGTATTCTGTATGTCAGTAGTGCTATTTTTTAATGTTAATGTCAATTTCAAACTAATATCCGACAATTTTAGTCATACCGTTCACACCGTTCGTCAGATTGAGGTGTGGTCGATTCGTACACATCACAAATGACCCATGGATCATTGTGATAAAGAATCAAAAGAATCCGAATGCGCTTGATCGATATTCCATATGTCAGTAGTGCTGTTTTCTAAAGTTAATGTCAATTTCAAACTGATATCAGACACTTTTAGCCATACCGATCACACATTGTGTCAGATTGAGTTTCAGACGATTGTTACATGTCAAAAATTAATCATGGATCATTTTCCTAAAGTATCAAAACAATATGAATGCCTTTTCTTGGTATTCCATATGTCAGTAGTGTTGTTTTCTAAAGCTAATGTCAATTTCAAACTGATATCAAACAATTTTAGCCATACCGATCACACCGTGCATCGGATTGAGATGCGATCGATTCGTACACCACAAAAAATACTCATTATTCGTTGTCCTAAAGTATCTTACAAATCTGAATGCGCTTGCTCTGTATTCCGTATATCAGTAGTGCTTTTTTCTAAAATTAGTGTCAATTTAAAACTGATATCAGACACTTTTAACCATACCGGTCACACCCTGCGTCAGATTGAGGTGTGGTCGATTCGTACACCTCAAAAATGACTCGTGGATCGTTTTCATAATGTATCAAAAAAATCAGAATGTGTTTGATCTGTATTCCGTATGTTAGTAGTGATGTTTTCTAATGTAAATGTCAATTTCAAACTAATATCAGACACTTTTATCCATACCGATCACACCATGTGTCAGATTGAGGTTCGGTCGATTCGTACACCTCAGAAATGACTCATGGATCGTTGTCATAAACTATCCAAACAATCCGAACGAGTTTTCTTGGTATTCCGTATGTCATTAGTAATATTTTTTAAAGTTAATGTCAATTTCAAACTGATATCAAACACATTTAGCCATACCGTTCACACCATGCGTCGGATTTAGGTGCGGTCAATTAATACACCTCAAAAATGACTCATGTATCATTTTCCTAAATTATCAAAACAATCCGTACGCATTTTCTCAGTATTCCATATGTCATTAGTTTTTTTTTCTAAAGTTAATGTCAATTTCAAACTGATATAAGACACTTTTAGCCATACCAGTCACACCCTGTGTCAGATTGAGATGTGGTCCTTTTGTAAATGTCAGAAATGACTCATTGATCATTTTCTGAAAGTATCAAAACAATCCAAAAATGTTTGATCGGTATTTTGTATGTCATTATTGTTGTTTTTTAAATTTAATGTCAATTTCAAACTAAAATCAGACAATTTTAGTCATACCATTCACAACGTGCATCAAATTGAAGTGTAGTCTATTCGTAAACGTCAAAAAAGACTCATGGATCATTTTCCTAAAGTATCAAAACAATCCGAATGCGTTTTCTCTGTATTTTGTATGTCAGTAGTATTGTTTTCTAAAGTTAATGTCAATTTCAAACCGATATCAGACACTTTTATCCATACTGATCACATCGTTTGTCAGATTGAGTTTTGGCCAATTCATACACATCACAAATAACTCATGGATAATTTTCCAAAAGTATCAAAACAATCAAAATGATTTTTCTCAGTATTCTGTATGTCAGTAGTGTTGTTTTCAAAACATAATGTCAATTTCAAACTGATATCAGAAAATATTAGCCATATCGATCACATCATGTGTCAGATTGAGATTCTGTCGATTTTTACACCACAAACAAGCCTCATGTATCGATATCCTTAAGTTTCAAAAAAATCCAAATGCATTTTCTTAGTATTCCGTATGTCAATAGTTTTGTTTTCTAAAGTTAATGTCAATTTCAAACTGATATCAGACACTTATAGCCATACCAATCACTCTGTGCATCGGATTGAGGTGTGGTCGATTCTTACCCATCAAAAATGACTCATGTATCGTTGTACTAATGTATTAAAACAATTCAAACGCATTTTCTCTATTTTCCGTATGTTAGTATTGTTGTTTTCTAAAGTTAATGTCAATTTCAAACTGATATGAGACACATTTAGCCATAGCGATCACACCGGGTGTCAGATTGAGATGCGATTGATTCGTACATGTCACAAATGACTCAGGGATCTTTTTTTCTAATGTATCAAAACATTCCGAACATGTTTTCTTGGAATTTAGTATTTTAGTAGTGTTTTTTTCAAAAGTTAATGTCAATTTGAAACTAGTATCAGACACGTTTAGCCATACCAGTCACACTGTGCATCAGATTGAGGTGTGGTTGATTCATATATCTCAAAAATGACTCATGCATTGTTTTCCTAAAGTATCAAAACAATACGAACGCATTTTCTAAGTATTCTGTATGTCATTTGTGTTGTTTTGTAATGTTAATGTCAATTTCAAACAGATATCAGACACTTTTAGCCATACTGATCACACCATGCGTCGGATTGATGTGCGGTCGATTCGTACACCTCAAAAATGACTCATAGATCATTGTACTAAAGTATCAAAACAATCCGAATGTGTTTTCTCAGTATTCCATATGTCACTTGTGTTTTTTTCTATAGTTAAAGTCAATTTGAAACTGTTATCAGACACATTTAGCCATACCGATCACACCGTGCATCATATTCGGGTGCAGTTGATTCTTACACCTCAAAAATGATTCATGGATCGTTGTCCTAAAGTATCAAAACAACCAGAACGTTTTTTATCTATATTCCGTATCTCATTTGTGTTGTTTTCTAAATTTTATGTCAATTTGAAATTATTATCAAACACTTTTAGCCATACCGATCACACCGTGTGTCAGATTCAGGTGCGGTCTATTTTTACTCCTCAAAAATGACTCATGGATCGTTTTACAAAAGTATCAAAATAATAAGAATGCATTTTCCTAGTATTTTGTATGTCAGTAGTGCTGTTTTATAAAGATAATGTCAATTTCAAACTGATATCAGCCACTTTTAGCTATACCAATCACACCGTGAGTCACATTGAGTTGTAGTCGATTCATACACATCAGAAATGACTCAAGGATCATTTTACTAAAGTATCAAAGAAATCCAAACACGTTTTCTTAGTATTCCGTATGTCAGTAGTGTTGTTTTCTAAAGTTAATGTCAATTTCCAATTGATATCAGATAATTTTAGCCATACCGATCACACCATGCATCATATTGAGGTGTGGTAAATTCTTAAACCACAAAAAAGACTCATGGATCGTTTTCCTAAAGTATCAAAACAATCTGAACGCATTTTTTTTGGTATTTCTTATTTCAGTAGTTCTGTTTTCTAAACTTAATGTCAATTTCAAATTGATATCAGACACTTTTTGTCATACCGATCACACAGTGCGCCAGATTCATGTGTGGTTGATTCCTACACCTCACAAATGACTCATGGATCGTTGTACTAAATTATAAAAACAATCCGAACGCGTTTTCTCGGTATTTCGTATGTCTATAGTGTTGTTTTCAAAAGTTAAAGTCAATTTGAAACTGGTATCAGGCACTTTTAGCCATACCTGTCACACCGTGCATCGGATTGAGGTACGATCGATTCATACACCTCAAAAATGACTCATGAATCATTTTCCTAAAGTATCAAAATAATATGAACGCGTTTTCTTAGTATTCCGTATGTAAGTAGTGTTGTGTTCTAAAGTTAATGTCAATTTTAAACTGTTATCAGACCCTTTTACCCAATTATTTTTGCTTAACTATAAAGAAAAATCATATCTAAAACCATTGATCATAACCTAAGAAAATAAAACATAATAAAGGGTGATCATATATTCTCAAAAAGTGTAAAAAAGGGAGATGTCAATGATCATATATGTATAACATTAGTAGGAATTCACCTTCATCGTATTTGTGTACAATCTTCCATCATGTATGTTGCCCATTCATTTCTAAACACATCTATATCATCTTCTGAATATGAGTTTTTGCGACAATCATGGTAGTACTAAAAAATTATAAATACACCGAGGATTAATAAATATTTCCAATGAACTCATAATTATTATCCAAAATACCTTGTCAGGGATGGGAGTTTGTTGATGAAATACGAGCTCTTTCATAAATTTACAAAAATAATATCCACAGTCCTTTCCTTTTGTTTGTTTTGGACACTGCAGAAACATCGAAAAGAATATGTAAATTGTTTTGATATGTGTTTGGATAGTGAAATGTTATTATATATACCAGTATACTTTTCCAGTTGTAGATCGTTTAGGCTTGCTCCTCCTTATGCCCTGGATTCATTCCATGCATTATACGATATTGATGAACTTCCCTATCATAAAAAGATCCTCATTAAAAGATAACATAAATTATATAACTAGATTTTAGTTTTAAAATATTGGATCTATTGTATTACAAATTAACAAACGCCATCATGCATGGTAAGTTTGTTAGATATCCATGCATTGAATCCAGAAAATAAATCATTAGTGTATCCAAATTGACTATAATCAGCATCCAATGGTCCTTAAAAATATAAAAAGGAATAAGTAAAGAAAAAATGAAAATATAATTGATATGATTAAATTATAGAGTTTTACCCCTGCATCGTTGGTATTAAAACGAGTCTGTCATCTGTAATTCTGTTTTCAAATGATTTGAGCAGTGATGACATTATTGCAGGCTCTTTATCAGAATCTATTTTTTCTTTTAAAGAGGTGGTGCGAGGATTAACGAGTCCAAATTTTTGTTCATGGGGAAATCCCTTCAATTGTTTTTCATATGTAAGCATGCGAAAAATATAAAATATATTTAGTCATTATTATCAGAGTATATAAGCTTTTGTAAAATCAAATCATGAAAACATACCTCATGTATTCATTTACAACTGAGGCACCTATCCATTCATACATGAGGATTTCATTTACATTTTCAGCACTAATGAACTCTGATGTTTCCTCTCTGTAGATATTTTTTTTTCAAAAACAACTGTGTGAGCATTGTTTTCTTTCAACATTGTATCCACAGGAGCTTGCAATGATATTAACTATGGATATAGAACGGGATGGGTTATGGTGCTCTCTGTAGAACGTTTCAATCTGTTGGTTGATCCTTGAGATAGTTTTGAGCTGATATTTCATTTCACCCCCTTCTCATTTTAGTTCTATAATAACAATAATTAGTTTAGAACTTTTTTCATTAAATTTTAAAGGACTATCTTGAAAAATAACATGAAAATGGATACCTGCTTCTCGATAAGTTTTTCTACGAGAACTGATGGCCATACGATGAATGTTCCAACATCTTGTTCAACCGTATGAATTTCATCATCGTCATTTGGAATAGGTATCCTGGAACTCGGCTCATTAGCTACGTTAATTGACACTCTGAAATGATCTTTTGGAAGTTATTTTTTGTGTAGCATGTCGTTCTGCGTATTGAACACTATAGCCCTCACTACAAGGCGATAGGTGGGAGTTGCTAGATATAAATAAAATTCATTTCCACCCTGTATAATATTAGTACAGGAAAGGTATCAGTGTCTATGTGAATCACATTTCACAGAAACAATTATTAAAACATTGATTACCTCAGGTAAGTAAGGGTTTTTAGGGGAATGGCATGCCTCAAAGCTTGAGGGGGTGGGGCGGGATCATCACACATGGGTTGTTGTTGAGTTGTTTATTCTCTTTGCCTCTCCCCCGTTAATGTTTCTATCATATCTCTTTGGTATTGTAATTATTCTTGAAACATAGCTAATTTTTCTTGAAGCCTTTCCATTTTATCATTTTCCTCGTCCGCTTGTTTTTTTTGAAAATATGTTTGATGTGTCACCACAAAACCCGCACCGCTAACGTGGCCATACTGGTCTGGCCACATCAACGCTGCTGAAAGTATGTCTGCATCTCGTGCGGGTGTTGTTGATTCCTGTGACTATGTCAGATAGAAAATATAGAGAAATTAGTAGTCCTTGGAATGTAATAGTGATTTAAAACAATTTAAATTTATATTATGTAATACTTACACATGTTTCCCACACTTTTTGTGTGTTTTAATCTATCAGTATCCCCTATTTATTTACAGGAGCCTCTTTCCATAACACATGGTGTGGGATGGATTTGGATTTTGATTTCGATTCCTCAATCTATATATAAACAAAGAATCATGGTAATGGTTTTGTTTTATGTGACATATAAGTAGTATGGTAGATTTAAAAGACGTACCAATTTTTCCTGAAGTGAAGCGTACCCCAACCATGATTTATGGTAAGGGTATGCTGGTTCTGCTGAGTGTTTTTTATTTTCAGCACTCAGTTGCTGTTTGATAAATAAAAAACTATCAATTAAAGCGATGAATACAAGAAATGTCAAACAGCGTATTACCCCACCCAATGTACCTAAAAATACTGCACCCACGATGGTTGATAAACATTTCCCACAATCCTTGGGATATCAAGTGTGCATAAAGAGGAGGTGGGTGCTGCTTGATTTTCCCTTCAACATCTTTAAGATGACATTTCATTAAAATTGTGTGGAAACCACTATGAATCCTTACTGCAACTCATAATTCATATTCCTTGTGCGAGGCATCTACTATAAATGCACTTTTCAATGGATGACGAAGAGTAATTCAATGTTTTGGTATTTTAGTTCAATAAATTAAAAAAAGATATCATAGTGTTACCGTAATCTCTTACCACATTAGTTTCCTAAGACCGGTGACAACAAGGTGCCATGAATGTACATCAATCATCACGCATTGCCGAGTGAAGATTCAAATTTAGCTACTAAAGATGGCTTTGTTGGGGTTCACATGTTGGCCTCGCTTATTCCATCCCACCTTAAATTTGATACATTTTTCTTTTTCCATAAGGATTTTGGCTAACATTGTAAACTACAGTGCTTATGTTTTTTTTTGCGCTTTCAGGATTTCATTTCATACCATTACCTCAGAAGTATAATCAATATATGTCTTCGGAGCACTAGCATCAGCACAGGGACCAGCAACAACATGTTGAGAAACCTGTTGTTGCTCTTCACTAGGGCCAACAACAACAGGTTGAGAAACGTGTTATTGCTCTACACTGGGACCACCAGTAGCCGGTCGAGAAACCTATTCTTTCTCTGCACTGGGACCACCAGCAGGTGGTTGAGAGACCATTTGTGCCTTGGTATTGGGTGCATCAGCAGGTGCAAAAGTCATTATCAGCAGAATTCGTTTAACATTTAATTTAGATTACATTAAATAAGCACTAGACAGATAAAAACATTATGTAAAACAATGTATATTACAATAAACAAATAACATGATTATTGTATTCTATTTTTTTCTTTAAAGGTTGAAGAGATTTGACTCCTCTATCGACTATGTAAATCTCTTCATTGCGGTATCCTCTGACATAAAAAATGCCATCTACATTGGGACCACTGCGAAATGATTTTGAAGTCCCTATAAAAGGTTCATCATCCGTTGAACATTCATCTGACCCTTCTGTTATTTTGGTCGATAATAGAACAATTGACCAATTTCGGTTTGTGGGGTCTGGAACATAAAATACTTGAACTCCCTTTGATTCCATTATAAATGGTTCACCTTTATCCCCTTTATTACTGAAATCAACTTTCACGAATCCTAATTCATCTATTTTAACCACACTCTAGTTATCAAACCACATGCATTGAAAAATCGGTACATTGACTTCATATAATCCAACTCCCATATTTGTTTGATGATGCCAAAGTATGACATATTCGCATAAATTGTATTTTTTTCCTTAGCATCGGAAACATGCATCGCCTCAGCCAGAAGTGTAACCCCACTATTTTTAATGGTACTATCTTCATCATATTCATTAGTATAGAATTTATAACCGTTAACTACATAAGAATTGTAAGATAATACATACACACTTGCTCCTCCAGCTAGCCATCAAAGTCGTTCGGAAATTGAGTCTGGATTTTCATCTAACTGCTTCAAAATATGATCCTGTAACCATCCTATAAACTTTCGATTATGTGTAGCTGATATCCATTTTACAGACCTAGATGGATTCAAATGCCTAAGAATTTCTTTGTGGTTTTGAACATATGGGTCAACGTCGAAAGTATTATGTAAAATGTAAAGGTGAGCCTGCTTCTGATTAGTAATATTGATTGTGACAACCTCTATTCCAAAAAATTCTTCACCCTCAAGTCGCACAGTGTGACAAGATTTTGGTAGGCCAACGTTTTCCACACCAGACAGGTATTCAGTACAAAATTCAACGACTTCCTCAACAATATATTTCTCCATAGTACAACCCTCTGGCCGACTTCGATTTTTGTCATACCCTTTCAAAATATTCATATACCATTCAATGGGGTACATCCATCTATAATGTAAAAGACCACATAGTCAAATCTCTCTCACCAAATGAACCATCATATCAAAAAATGTCGGTGGGAATAACATTTCAAATTCAAATAATATGACGGAAATTTCTTTTTCTATAGCTGGCAATACCGTCGGGTCTATAATTTGTTGCATGTAGTTTTGAAGAAGAAACAAAGATTCGTTAATGTATGGTAGACATTCTTGGGCAAAATGCAATGTAAAGCTATAGGAATTAGATCATGCATCAAAACATTGCATTCATGTGATTTTAGACCCTTTAAATTTAAATCCTTTATTGACACGATGTTCTTGATATTTGATGAATACCCCACTGGAACCTTTACGTCATTCAAGAAGTTGCTAAACTGATATCTCTCCTGCTTGGAATGAGTGTAAGCTACAGGAGGAAGAAATGTTCATTTTTCTCCCTTCAATGGTGCCAACTCTTCTCGTATTCCCATTTCAACGATGTCCAATATTTCCTTAATTCCATCCTTCGTTTTTCCGGGTGCATATAGCAAAATGTATATGACACTTTCACATTAATTTTTCTCAATATGCATAACATCAAGAAAATGTATGAGATATATTCAATTCCAGTAAGGTAATTCAAAAAAAACTGATCTCTTTTTTCTACCAATTTTTGTACGGTTTTTTGAAAACAGTTTACCAAAATTAGTGTTCAAATATTTTACCTTTTCAAACAATTGATCAACTGTTAGTGGAGATGGTGTTGTACATTCTTCTGATCTTCTGTCGAATGATATCGTCCAAAATCGGTAAATATGTCGTCGGGGTAGAAATCTGCGATGTCCTAAAAACACGGTTTTCAATGAATGTTTCAACCTAATTGACTGTGTACCTTGTTCAAAAATGGGACACCCTTGAGTTCTATTAATGCTATATCCTGAAAAATTTACCTTAACAGGAAAGTAATTTATCTTCCTCCACAACATTACATTCAAAGTGAAATCTTATTTTTTGTAAGCATCATACAACATAACACCTGAATCCCACAGTATTTTCAAATCATCGATCAATGGAGCCAAATAAACATCAACATCATTACCCGGTTGTTTTGGTCCTGATATAATAATAGATAACAAGATCTATTTTGGTTTCATGCATAACCACAGTGGTAAGTTATAAGTATCAACATAACCGGCAATGTTATGTGACTTCTGCATTGAAAACCAAAAAGATTCACCCCATCTGTAGATAATGCCAGATGAAGGTTTCTCAGCTCGTTTCAGAATTTAGGATACTCTTGATCAATTCTCTTCCACTGAGAAGAGTTTGTCGGTTGACGTAGTTTCCCATATTTAATTCTTGTATCTTCATGCCATGTCGATTGTCCGACAGTCTCCTCACTTCTATATATGAACCTAAACCATGGAATGATTGGAAAGTACCATACACCTGTCATAGAAATAGAATCATATTTCATGTATTGAGAAGCACCACACTTTGGGAACTCTTTAAGTGATTAGTGGTCCTTGCGAAACAATATACATTCATTTGGGTAGGTTTATATTCTTTCAGAGATCATACCCATCGATCATAGCATTCATTTGGCACCGAATGTTCGGTTTGGGAGTTCATTATCTTCTAAGAGCATGCCATTTAGGAGAGCAAGTAGTTCTGTAATACTGGCGTCACTCCACCTGTTGCCTGCTTTCAAATTATACAGCTTCGTACAACTGACAATGATGTATCTTTAGTGCAACCGGAATACAATGGCATTTTTGAACAACTCTTTAACTTCTCAAACAATTTTGTGAAATCATGAAGTTAATCATCAATTGTCCTTTTCATTTCCTCAATACGATCTTCATCATCATTCATATCTGTAATCACAACCTCCATACAATCGTCTTCACTATTAATGCTTGTAATCATATCAGATCATCCATAAAATGTCATGTTATCTGAGCCACTACCTATATTCGTTTTCCCCATGTTTTTTCCAACATCTATAACATCGATATTTCCGTGAAAAATCAGGTATTCTTCCAACTCCTCTGGACTAATTTGTCTTGAATAACAACAGCATAAACATGGATAGAGGATTTGATATGGGTCACATGCATGATCTCCTACAAAATTGATAAACTCTTTCACGCCATCTTCATACTATTTTTTCAACCGGTTGGCATTCATCCATTCTTTATTCATATTCATCTTCTTTATGGGTTCTATCTTGAACATCCCTAATATTATTTTTTAATTAATTAAGTAGCATTTTTTGGGTTTTATAATAACAAATAATGGTGCAAATGCCTCTATAATGAAATAGAGGAACCTACCCCAAAACATGTGAATGTACATGAGATCTATCTATATAAGGGGGACTGTGCCCTGTCTATTGTATACACAATGTGTAGGGTTCTCAGTCAAGGATATTTGTATACTACCATTTCTAAACTCTTGTGAAATCCATATACATGGTGTGTCCATTAGGGTGAACATCATCTATGGATAAGATACCTAATGTAATCTGACATATATCAAATTAATTCTAAGTTAGTCTTACAAAGACTGCATGATGCCTTTGAAAATACATGACATATAGAAAATGATAGTGGATTCCACGTATTTGGAGCCTGGATGATAAGGTTTTCTCCAATTATATCCCTAGATTCATGATGTAACTGATACGGGGTACGCTATATTTGGATCCTCTTTGATATAAGGGGTACCCACCTTAGACCCATGCTACTAGTCATTAGCCTCTTTCGTATGGGGAGGCATGCCTAAGGTCATTTGGGGAATTGTTATTGATAATATTCATAGAGTGAGTTGGGGAGGGATGTTACAAAGTGTTATCATATCTTTTTATATTTTATGGTTTGGTAATATGGTATATAGGAGGTCTATGGATGTGTCGAAGGTTGTAATGGATACCAGATTGGGGAATCAAGAACACTAATTTCTGTAGGAATTATAGGTTACTAAGGCATGTGATTACTATTATTAGTTTTTAGTGTTAGTATTTTATGATTTTTCCTGGGGTGACAAATATGGGTTTTGAGGATTATGGTTTATGGTGGGTTTATCTCTGGTAATAATGGAAAGCTTTTATGTGCATGAATCATTATAGGCATGTATAATTCAGATGATATACATGTTATTGCCTATAGTCAGTTACTGATGAGAGGTTTTATTTGTTTATAGTGTCAAAAAAAATATTTGGTGTTTTCCTGTATAAATTCTTTGTGGAATTCCACTTAGCTGGATAGAGATGTATTTTCATTGATGGCTGGTCATTTGGATCTTATAGAGGTAGGTTTTCTAGTGGAGGAAATTTAGTCTCTTAGACAATGTATACCTGGA
Source organism: Viscum album (assembly GCA_963277665.1). Taxonomy (NCBI): domain Eukaryota; kingdom Viridiplantae; phylum Streptophyta; class Magnoliopsida; order Santalales; family Viscaceae; genus Viscum; species Viscum album. The sequence continues at coordinate 1,766,781,596 of OY728146.1, read as the reverse complement.
GACCCACTATAGGTTAGTTCGAGCGTTAGATTCCCATTGATGGATTAATGATAGAAGATATTCTTGAGTGGTGGTTTGAGGATGGACATGAGTTACCCTGAGGTTTTGGAACCCTAGTGGGTTATGGAAAGGCATGTGGCATGCCTTACAGTATCCAAGGACTTTTTTAGAGGGTAGGAAAAGTTTGGTGCCTAGCCTGGTGGGTTTGAATACACTTTTGGCTATTGTGGTGGGATCACAGCTAGATTCAGATGGTTGTTAAGGCGAAGCCAATGTGTTTGGTGGTTGTGTGGTTAACCATGGCATTGAAGATAACATGTGATTTTGGTTGAGACTGAAATGCATGTGAGGAAGGGTAAATGGGTTAAGAATATGAGATGTGGTCAGAAGGGAAAAGACTCATCCGATATTGGGTTGGGTTACAAGATTGGGTTTCCTTAGAGTGCACAACTATTAGGTTTGGATGAGGTTTTATTAGAGAGTGGGAAAGAACCTATGAGGGTATTCTCGATGGTTCACTCGGTCTTTTATGAGAGTATTGTTTGTGAGGCCTTTTAGGAAAGGTCTTGCGGTGTGAGGGTAGGCACGTGCGATTGAAGCACAATGCTGATTGGTTCATGGATTAGTAAAATGTGTCATGTGTAGGTCTATTTAGAATGTATTTGGTTTTGTTCATGCTTGAGTATTTTGATAGTGGTGGTGTTATGGTGGTTTTTGGTTTAGTGTCACACTCAATGTGAGGTGACTAGTGCATTCAGAGAGACACATGTGAGAATGGTGACCAAAGGCCTTTTGAGAAAAATTAGAGATGTTCAATTGATGTTAAAGTTGAGGTGGTGATGGACATACGTGTTGTGGTATAGTCAATTATATTTTGGTCCTTGAAAAGAGTTGTCATCGATGAAAGAGCGTGGATCAGGATGAGTGTCACGCGTGTGGGTTGGAACCCAGATGGGGATAACAGTAATGGAGTATTATAATGGTAACCATATTGTGGGAGGTTCACAAATGAAGAGTTAGAGTGTTTGCCCCTCATTTTAGATGATTTTTTTACCACCATTAAAAATCACATTCTAGTGAATCAAGAATGGGCATCAGTTAATGTTGTTTCTGGGAAATTGGGAACACATGGGTTTCCAGCATATATCCATTACGTGTGGTGAAGGATACAATGTGGGATATAGAGTTTGGGTGGTCGTTTTATAAGAAAATGAAAATAATACTCATATGGTGGGGATATTCATATCGGTCATGGTTTCATGACCCATGTGTCAAAAGCGACTGGTGGGAGATACCAGTTTCACATGGTCAAGGTGACATAAAAATTTCGATGTGTGAAAGAACTTGAGTAAGAATGGTTCTTCAGTAAATACCTTCTACTCAATGGGTAGCATATGGATTGGAAATCCAACCACTGGTACCAGCTAAAGAACAATTCCCTACACTGAATCCTCCTCCCTAAGAGGTTCATCATCAATGTCCAACTATAGAAAACAATATTATGTTTTTAATAGTACAATCCTAAAATTGAATAAATATTATCTATAGTTAATGATTATATATACTCATATGACTGACTAGTGGCGGCGGAGGGAGCGGCGGTCGCGGCGGCGGAAATAGCGGTGGTCGCGGCGGCAGTCCCGGCGGCGGAGACAACGACAGTCACGACGGAGGAGCAAAACCAACGGCGCAGAGGCAATGGTGGAGGAGAAAAACCCAACGGCAGTGACAGTGGAGGAGGAGGATGAGGAGGAGTAGGACGAGGAGGAGGAGTAGGATGAGGAAGAGGCACAGACGAGGAGGAGAAGTTGCGGCGGAAGAGGGTCCCAGTTCAGCTTCCACGAATGCTTTATCGTTTGCGAGAGAGGAGGACCTGATAGGGTTATTAAACAGAAACTGCCAGAACCTTTATCAGTGCTCATTAAATTCACTAATGAAAGTATGTTTTACCAGCACTAAAATACAATCGCAGATAAAACATAAATTTATCAGTGCTTTTAAGCGCTGATAAAGAGATACCTTTATTAGTGCTAAAAAGGGCTGATACACTACCTATTTATCAGCGCTATATTATAATGGAGATAAAAAATATATTTATCAGCCCTTTTTTAGCGCTGATAAAGGTATCTCTTTATCAGTGCTTAAAAAGCACCGATAAATATATGTTTTATCAGTGCATTTTTTTAGCATTGATAATTATTATAATTTTATAAAAATTAAGATATCAGAGGTAAAATAAGCACTGAAAAATGTTCCCTTTTATCAGTGCTAAAAAAATCACTGATAAAGGGTATACCTTTAGTAGTTATTATTTTAGCACTAATAAAGGTTATATTTATCAGTGCTTTTAACTAGCGCTGATAAAGGAATACCCTTTTATCCATGCTTATTCGTTAGTGATGATAAAGGGTGGCACCGGGAATGCCCAGTTTTGTCCTAGAGGATCTTCACCTTCACCGTGGTAGCTCGTACCATCTATGGTTAGTAGGAAGTGGGCCGACTTGTTGGGAAGTTCGATGATAGCCGAGATCAAGTTGTGACTGTTGTATGTATGTTGAAGAACCATCATGAATTCTATGGAGACCCCATCCCACTTTCTTCTCTGGGGCTTCTAAAGATTGAACCAAGCATGCTGGTTCTAGTGCTCTACCTTCACTTGCTGACAAGTGAAGCACCATGAGAGAAACTCCGCTACTTCCTTCATCAAACCTGGCCACACATGTTTTTGTTGATGTTCCTGATACATATTCTCCACTCCTGGATTTACAGTTAGAGGGGAAGTGTGGTGGTCCCTCAACACCTCCTCCTAATGTGCAATTGGTACCATGATACGTCCTCTAGAAAGGATGACGTGCTCCCCACCTTTAGAAAATCCATCAGGTTCCTGCCATGTGGATATCTGAGCACATCGCGTCTCACAGTCAGTGTATCCATGTTGTTCCTCCCTTACACTCTAATGAAGGGGAGGAGTGACTATAAGAGACTACAGAAGGATGCTCCATCCCTATCCACAAAGGATATCTGTAAGGCATCCACCTACTTTGTCACCTCGCCAAGCTACTGTATACCTGTAATCCTGCTGACCGCATCCACAACAATGTTCCACTTCCCAGGAGTATAGACTATCTCGAAGTCATCGTGCTGGAGGAACTGAAAACTCAAAACTATTGCTACCACGAGGGTAAGGTTGGACGACTCAAGAGTGATCAGCTACACCATCTTATGCATGAGTTTAACCTATGCTACCTGGGTTTACATTTTTTCCGACTAAAGAAAACATCATCTCAATGTTGTAGATAAACCAAAAGCTTTTTTCCTAATACATTCAATCTGTGTATGAACATGGATTCCCATTCCATACCCAAACTAACGTCGTAAGGCCTCGATGCTTCCACCAATAGGATCAAACCAAAACTCTCACCTCAATGATCAGATCACACCATCAGTGTAAGTGTGATTATCGAGTCTCCTACCAAAGGTTTCATTAGAGGCAAGGGTCAAGTCAACGGTTTAACAGGAAACTTTAGGTCTGGTACAATATTTGTGAGAGGAAGGAATGATTGGTACCCATGTCTATAGATACAGAATCTTGTAGTAGACATAGTCTTTACCTCGAATCATTCCTAGATCCCATAGGTCACAATCCTTGACAAAATGCAGCTATTGTCTTCATCTTCCATCCAACTCCCTAAGTCTGGTCGGGACTAAAAAGTTGGGTGGTTGTAACATGTCCAAATGTACATCACCTCATGATGCTTTCCTAGCTCTGCTTCCACATCTACATCCTTGCAGATTCATTTTTCCCTGTTACATCCTCTTTATGAAACAGCTTACACACCCAAGTCTCTGAGACTGGCACTAGATTCATGGTTTCCCACTACTAAAATTCACTAGTTGTATCTGCTCATCCAAAGAACATTCAACCACAAAGGTTCTATCTAGTATCCTAGCATAGGTAGGAATGCACAGAGCAAAAAGAAAATGCTAGCATGTATGTCCCTAAAAACATCTCACTCGGAGGTCCAAGATCCTAAACACTGATCGTATTGTATTCATCGAGTACCAGGAATGATGGGTACACCTCGATGAATACTCATCTACCGACATGTCATCCTTTCGACGTTGTAGAAGTTCTAGAGAACTCCCAGCCACCTCCTCAATCCAGTCCTCAGCCACCATAAGTCGGGATCACCTCGGAACCTAAGGGGTATTTGATGCTAAAACACGTGTAAGGCACTAAGACTATATGTGTCATCATTCGGTACTGCCGGTTGAATCTCCTGACCAATAGGTAGTGATATAGCTGACACACTACCTGAAGGTACAATATTGGGAAAAGGTCCACATACCAAAGCCTCGTCACTATGAAAATCAGACTCATGGTCATTCACTTGGAAACACTAGTAGCTAAGCTCACCATCTCATCAAGTGGTGTCTCAACTAGGTGGAGAACTCTAGAAATCACCTCTAGTCATCCCTCTGCTACTTGGGAATCTGTCTTCCCTCGTAACCTCAAAGTCCTCGACCGTTGGAACTCATGAAATGTGCTCAATCGATGTGCATTGTGCTTCAGTGCGGATGGTGGCCTCTACTTCCCAATGGGTGGTGGTACTGCAGGTACACCACCTGAAGGTGACGACATAGTAAGAGGTCCCTACAGTGGAGCCTCATCACCCATTGGGCCATCATTGGGTACTCTCTCGAAACTTCGCCTGGTTGTCTTCATGGAGGAATCACAAAAAGATGTGACACTATCAAAAGACTATACCTGGTGAGCTGACCTGGTTGAGCTAATTTAAAGAATAACTTTTGAATACACTCACGCAATCAGTGTTTTCATGCACTAAGTTGGAAAACATTAGTCAGGGTCCTGGTGTATGGATACGTCAGCCACCACACCAACACGTGACTCCCTAAACTGAAAACTGCACTCCGTATGCTTAAAACTATTTGTTCATAGAAAAGAATGATCAGAGTCCTAAGTTATGCAGTAGAACCGACTCCTATGATACCAATTTGTCATGACTCGTCCCCCAGGGCACATATCGTGACTACCCCATGCCTACCTTCCATAGGCCAGGGGCTGGAGACTAGCACCAAAGGCGTAAATCCCTATAACTTGGAAGGAATTACCTTTATAAAACATAGACAGACACAACCAGTGTACATGCAGAAGAAAACACTAAGTAAAAACTGTATAATAAAAGATGTGTTGAAATGTAAATGGGGCCAGAAATACAAGCCCAACAGTAAAGTACAGTTAAAAGACAAACAGGTGCAACTAAAATTAAAAAACAACTGGAAGGTGTCAACCAGCTCCTGGATCATCCATCATGGATCCTACCTGAAGGGTATGTAAAGATATCCTCCTCAGCACTCCATGTCCATCTATGTCCTCTGGGTACCATCTCGTCATGCGGTCCACCACTGGGCATCGTCCTGTCCTCACACACTCCACATCGGTCAGCATTGTCCACCTTCTACATCCAACACAATGATGTGCGGGCATAGCCCGTTCAGGGGTGAGTATAACGATACTCAGTAGGGACCCCAATACCTTCATGGTCTCGCAAAATCCAACAAAGATAAACTAGAAATTATGAAATCAATGGATAACAATTACATAGGTATATTCCCAACCATATACCTATGTTATCATGTAACCTTTCAAAATCATGATGAAAACACAAAGGTCCTTGAATTATCTCAAACCAGGATTTTCATTAACGAAACCAAGACTGATGTAGAACTCCTCCTCTATCGAGTTCAGTGTCCATGTCACGACTCCGAGGTGCTACTCACTAACCTTTTACAACTGAGGTACTCCTCCTGTCGAGTACTGTAGGTTTGCTGGAAAACCGGGCACTACGTCCGCTGTGGGTATGCCACTAAATCGGGCACTCCTGTAAAGACCTGTAAATATCAAGGAATTTTTTTCCTTAATTTCTTTGTAATTTTACGAGTACACAGTTTTTGACGGAACCTGATTCCGAGGCTCGGTGTGCCCGGAATAATTTTCTGAAGTTTAGGTCGGGTAAGTTCAGTGAACGAACAAGCGGGTTATTCTATCATCTGAAGCGGTGCTCAGAATTAAAATTCTAGGGCACCAATGAACTCGCAGAACATGTAATTTCTTAAGGTGACCTTTTACACAATTGCATTTTGTGCGGTTTGTAAGTTAAAAATGGGGATTAGTTAAGGAGTTAAATAAAATTGTTAGAACAATTTTATGTCTTTGGAAGTTAATCCCTCCAATGGGAAGTTGTTTGTGGGACCCTCACCCACACAACATCTCATTTGTGGATATTAGAAAGGTGGGGCCCACATGAGACCCAACCTTTCATCTCCCCCATAAACTCTCCTAAACTCCCTTCAATAAATTGGCAACCCCTCCCTTTATTAAGTGACCTATTCACCTCTCTCTCTCTCTCCTTATTTAATGTTGCCAAAACACGTTAATAAATGAAGGTTTTGAATTTTAAATATTTTTTTTGGGTGAATAAAAATAATATCATGAGCTATTATATTATTTTTGTAGCTTTTGTTGTGTTGGAAAATATTGGGATAGCTCTTGAGTTTTTGAAGAACACCGACCCTTCGACGAAGAACGACCTTTCCTCACGGGGAAGAATGCTTCACGAATCTCCAATCCCTTTCTTCCTCTACATCAAGGGATGAGACACCGACATGGGGAACTCACCAACGACGATGGTTCTTTCTCTGATGTTGACTAAGTGACACCGCTTTCCGTGTCTATAACGAACAAACCTTAAACGAGGTAGGGGGTTTATGTACAATTCTAATGGAATAAAATTGTGCCTCATTCATCATTGAATATCTTCCTTTGTCTATGGACTATTTCTATCGCCTAACATAGAGGGCGCATGCCATACGAACACGGTCCAATGACCCTAAGTTGGATCTTGATTATTTTTGGATTCGGCGGCCGGAGACGGAACACAGAAGAGGTCGGCGGTGAAAGGGTTGTCGTCGCACATGAAAACAAAATTCGTGACCAAGCGGGGCGCGACCAAGGAAGAAAAGAGACTTCGTGCCGTGACGGGGACACAGAGTCGCAGCCAGGTCGGGCCAGGGTGGAGGAAGCCGGCGCCGTCGTGCCGGCTGTGCGGAAGGAACCGCGGCCCACTTTTCGGGTCGCTTCGGCATGGGAACTTATCGGCCGGCCGGGCAGAGGAGAGCCATAGTTCCAGGAGGTCACTGCGCCGAATGAACCGCGGCCCGCCCATGCAGGCCTCTTGTGCCATGAAAGTTGATCGTCATCGGTCATCCAGTTAGGGAGGGCTGTGGCGCTTGGCACCACTCGTTCGGGCAGCCGGGGGGTCGCCCCCCCCACCATGGACCGCTTGGCCCCCTTCTGGTCGAGCTGCGGCTGGCCAGGCCGGGACATGCCTGCCTTCGGACTAGGCCGCACCTTCCACCGAGCTGGGTTGCATTTCTTTAGGTCGGGCCAACACCCCATGTCGGGTTGGACCCGCCATCCTAGGTAAGACCGCACTTCCAGCCTACTGGCCCTAAAGGGCCGGCCTCGTATGCTTAAATGTGAATAACATCACGACCGTACTTCCGATCGACGCAACGTCTATGGCACTAGGACCCTTACGATGAGGCAGTACTTTTTCAATACAGATAGTGAGTAATGGACGACTTTAAAAAAATGGCCGGGTTGGTTCGAAACAAAAACCAACCGAGCCCTCAGAGCGGAAACACTTATAACTTAAGGACTAGACATCCGATTGACGTGCCATAAACTATGTTGGATTCCTCATGATGAGACAGTTCTTCTAGAATAATCTACATATGATTCAGATGTGGTTTGAGCATGGACAAGTTGGATTGAAACTGAAATCCAACTGGGCCCCTAAAACAGAAATACTAATAACTCACATACCGGGCATCCGATTGACACGTTGAATGTTGGGTTGAGACCCCTATGATGAGGCAGTCCATTGGGATACTTCCGCGTGATGTTACATGACACTTGGATGTATTGACCAGTAGGTCATGGAGAGGACCCTCCCGGAGACGATTGTATGGAGTACATAGACAGAGAAGCTCACTGAGACTTGACCACTGCTGATTGATCGACTCAGAGTGATTCACATGGCCCAGTGGGGTGTGCTTGGTTGTAGCAGCAGACCCACAGTGGAGGAGCGCTTGGTAGTAGTGGCAGACCCGCGGTACTCAACAGAAGGAGTACCTCTATAGGCTATGAGGGGGTGTGATTGGTTGTAGCAGTTGACCCATGGTGGGAAGTGCTTGGTTGTAGCAGCAGGCCCACAATACTCGATAGGTGGAGTACTTCAGCAGTTCAAGGTTAGTGGGAAGTTCTTGGTTGTAATGGCAGGCCCACTGTACTCGACAGAGAAGGAGTTCTCTAGCAGCTGTGGTTTCGACATCATGAATAAAATCATGTTTTGAGTTGAGTCAATGAAAGTTTTGTTTTCATCATGATTGAGATGGGTAATTTGATAACATATGTATATGTATGGGAATACACCTAAGTAATTGTTATCTATTGAGATGTGTCTTTGTGGTTTATCCTTGTTGGATTTTGTGTGACCTTGTGGGTCTCGAGGTTTCTACTAAGTATCGTTATACTCACCCCTGCATGGGATATTCCCGCACCTCGTTGTGTTGGATGCAGAAGATTGAAATCACTGACCAAGGCAGAGAGTACAAGGACTGGATGGTACCCGGAGGTGGAAACTCGAAGAAATGGCACACGGAGAGGACCAATAGAAGCGGAGTGCTTAGGAGGAAATATTTACCTAACCGTCAGGTAGGAACCCAAAGGGCGATCCAAGAGCTGGTTCACCATTCAGATGTTTGTCTTTTCAGTTGTACTTTATTTCAGTTGTAGCTGTACCTTTCTGTTGGGCTTGTATTTCTATCCCCTTTGTACGTTCATCATGCTTTTTAAACTGGATTACTTGGTTTTTTCTTCCGCTTGTAATCTGGTTGTGTGTGTTTACGTTTTATAAAGGCAATGCCTTCCCAGTTCTTGGGAATTACTCCTTTGCTGCTAGTCGCCAGCCCCTGGCCTATGGAAGGAGGGCTTGGGGTAGTCATGATGCGGACCCTGGGGGACAATTCGTGACAAATTGGTATCAGAGGAGTCAGTTACTACCGCATAACATAGGGCTTTGATCTCTCTTTTCTGTGAAGCAATAGTGTTAAGGCTACTAAGTGTGGTTCTTAGTTCAAGGAGTCCAGTGTTGGTGCGGCGACCGAAGTATCCATACACTAGGACCCTGGATACTAATTTACGACACTATGCACGAAAAGACTTATTGCGTGTGTGTTTCCAAAAGTTTTCTTTAAGTCATATCAAACCACGTTAGCTCACCAGGTATAGTCTTTTGACAGTGTCACATCTATTTCATTCAGGATGCCTCCCTGCAGACGACCAGCTAGAGCCCCTAGAGTTGTATGTACTAACAGGCCATCGAGCGATGAGGCCTTAGTACAGGGCCCTCATCCAGTTCAAGCACCAACAGAGGCACCAGCGGTACTACCACCCATTGGGCCACTGATCCCACCAGGCCCAACAGTAGGCAATGAATGCCGCTTGAGCACGCTGCACATGTTCCAGTTCCAGAGGCCACCAAGGATCTGAGGAGAGACAGACCCACATGCGGCTGAGGATTTACTGGTGGTGGTGGTGAGAGTATTTAGGCTAGTAGGGACACCAGTAGACTTTATAGCAATCCTTTTTTTCCATCTTCCTTCAGGCAGTAGCAGGAGGATGGTGGAGCCTGATTCTCCCGATGCATGATGAGGAGACACTTCTATGGGAATACTTAGAGAGCCTGTTCAAGGAAAAGTTTGTACCATCAACCCTTCGAGTGTTGCATATACAAGAGCTACTACATCTTCAGTAGGGTAGAAAGATGGTGGTGCTGTACTCAGATATGTTCACCGACCTCTGGCGCTACTCCACTGATATGGTATGATACCCATTCTTCAGGGCTCGGTCCTTTGAGAAGGGACTCAGACGAGAGATTGGAGCATAAGTTGTATCCCACAACATCCCAATGTTGAGATAGGTGTCAGAGCGAGCCCTCTTAGTGGAGAGTTTCCTTGCTGAGCAGTCTCCAGTAGCGGGATCCATCACTAGCCAACATGCAGTAGAGTCTTCTACAGCTGGAAGTAGAAAGATGACACCGAGGTCCAAGAGGAACAGACCAATAGGTGGTCTACTACATGACTCAGGATCATGTGTGTGAGGCACTCATGGTGGAGAATGACTTACTAGAAGTAGATAGTGTTACTCCTGTGGCGGGTTTGGTCACATGGCACGTGACTTTCTGACCCGCCATACATATGATCAGCAGATAGACTAAGGACCTCCCAGGCAGATGCAGAGGTTTGATCGAGGCGGACTACAAGGAGCATGATACTGAGGTAGAGGAGATAGACGTGCACCTGTAGGTGGATGACGCTTCAAGGAGTTGCCACCACCACCACCAGGAGGACCTCCCCGACTGTAGGTAATGGTTGGAAAAGGGAGAGCACAACTTCAGGAAACTAATGAATATGACTATGGAGCTCCGGAAGTAGGTGGACAGGAGCGGGACTAGTTCCAGGCATAAAGGCCTTTGTTCTTGGTCCTTCTAGTTTCCATGTTGTTGTTGTTTATGATTGTTATTTGTCTTTGTACTTTGTGCTGCAGTAATAAAAGACACTTTTCTTTGTGTTGTATTTCTTCCTTCCTTTGTGTGGTTAATACTAATAGGTTCTAGTTAAAAATTTTGACTTGACCATCACTTTCGATATTTCTACTGGAGGAGACCCAGTGACCACACAATGATGCCGATAGTGTGACCCAACACTTGGAGGCGAGAGTAACAGTTGGATCTCTTAGTAGTAGCGTCGAGGCCTTACGACGACATCCAAGACATGAATTGTATCGTTCATGTTAGGATTGACAGAATTAGGAAAATAATGTGGTTCATCTTGGGGATGAGACCAGAGTTCTCTTTTCAGTAGATGATAAATCTCAGCAGCCCTTGTAGACCGTAGACAAATAAGGATAGAGATATGTTATTATAATTGGCTAGTCTCAACATTGTTCGTTGAGAGAACGGTTTAAATTTTACAGTATACTCAGTAGTCTCATGTCTGTCTTCTCACAAAAGTACCTACACATAAGATAACAACGATGGATTGAGTTCCTCCGGGTCTATGACTTCGTGATCGTCCATACCCCTGGGAAGCAAAACATTGTAGCAGATGCTCTAAGTAGGAGATCAGGAATTCAGCTCTTAGGAGAGGCGAGACAACAGCTGGACGTGTTTCAAATATCATTTGTGGATAGTGATGGAGTCATCACGTTTAGAACCAGAGATGGTTGAGGCTATGATAGAGAAGGTGAATATAATATTGGAGTGGATGAAGACTACGCAGAGCAGACTAAAGTCCTGTGCTGATAGAAGGTGAAGATCACTGAAGTTCGAGGGTTGTGACCATGTCTTCCTACGGGTCTCACCTCGATGAGGTCAACGGAGATTTGGCCGGGGCAACTAGTTATCTCCGTGTTTCATCGGACCATTCCAGGCCCTCAGCAGAGTAGGCGAGGTGGCTTACCACCTGGCCCATCCACCTCAGTTACACTGGGTGCAGGAAATTATTCACGTATCTCTGCTAAGGAGATACGTGCACAACCCGTTCCACAACATCGACCACGGAAAGAAAGATATCAATGATGGGATAACTTTTACGTATGTTCCAGTAGAGATTTAGGATTGAAAGGAGAGGGTACTATGAGGACAATCGATTCCCCTGGTGCACATTCGATGGCAGCACGAGAACCTCCAAGAGAGAACATGGGAGTGGGAGGCTCAGATGCATTCTCAGTACCCTCATTTTTTCCCTAGTATTTTTTGTAAGATTTACGTGGATGTAAAGACCTGAGTTTGGGGTAATGTAATGACCTGGAAATTTTATGGATTTTTTTTCTTAAATTCTTTGGAATTAAAAGAGTACATAGTTTCTGACGACATCTGATTCCGAGGATCGGTGTGCCCGAAAATTTTTTCTAAAGTTTAGCTCAGGTACATTCAGTGAATGAACAAGCGGGTTATTATATCTTTTGAAGCGGTGCTCAGAATTTAAATCCAAGGGCACCGATAATTTCACAGCGCCGGTAATTTCTTAAGGGGACCATTAACTCAATTGCATTTTGTGAGGGTTGTAAGTTAAAATTGTGTTTTAGTTAAGGAGTTAAATAATATTGTTAGAACAATTTTATACCTTTGGAAGTTAATCCCTCCCATGGGAAGTTGTTGGTGGGACCCTCACCCACCCAACTTCTCATGTGTGGATGTGGGGCCCACACGATCCCCAACCTTTCACCTCCCCCCTAAAATCCATTAAACCCCCTTCAATAAATTGGAAACACCTCCCTTAATTAAGAGACATCTTCACCTCTCTATCTATCTCCCTATTTATTGTTGCCAAAACATGTTAATAAATGATGGTTTTGAATTTTAAATCTTTTTTTTCGGTGAATAAAAGTAATAGCATGAGCTATTATTTTATTTTGGGAGCTGTTTTTGTATTGGAAAATCATGGGAGATCTCTTGAGTTTTTGAAGAACACCGACTCTCCAATGATGAATGACATTTCCACATGACAAAGAATGCATCATGAATCTCCAATCCTCTTCTTCCTATGTAACAAGGGTGGAGACAGTGATTGTGGAACTCACTAATGACGATGGTTCTTTCTCCGATGTTGACGAAGCGACACCGCTTTCCGCGTCTACAACAAACAATCCTTAAATGAGGTAGGGGGTTTATGTTCAATTTTAATGTGTTAAAATTGTTCCTCATTCGTTGTTGAATATATTACATTGTCTCAACCTATTTATATCACCTAACGTGGAGGGCGTGGGCCGGACGAACATGGCCCGACAACCCTCTATTGGGTCTTGATTATTTTCGGAATCAGCCACTAGAGGCGGAACGCAGAGGAGGCCAGCGGCGCAAGGGCCACTGTCGGACACGCAAAGAAAAGATGCGGCCAAGCGGGCCGCAACAGAGGGAGTACAATGCCATTGTTCCATGACGGGGACGCGAGCCACAGCCAGGGCAGGCCATGGTAGAGGAAGCCGGCGTCGTCGCGCCAGGTGTGCAGGATGAACCGCGACCCGCCCATGTGGGATGCTTGCGCCAATAAGGCTGGCCGACACCGCCCGGCCAGTTAGGGAGGGTGACGCTGCGTGGTGCCGCTATTTCGGGTAGCTGGGGGGCTGAACCCCCTACTTCAGACTTCTCGGCCCCCATATGGTCGAGTCGCTCCACGCCAGGTCGCGGCCCGCCTCGTCGGGCCGTGCCACGCCGCGCCGGGCCATGCCGCGCCCTCTCTGGCTGGTCGGCGCCCCTTGCGGCTGGGCCGCGCCTGCCATCGGGCCGGGTCGTTCCTACCTTCAGGCCAGACCATTCTTGCCACTGATCCGGGTCACATTTCATTAGGTCAGGCGAACACCCCATGCTGGTTTGGACCCACCGTCCTAGGTCGGACCGAACCGCCAGCCCACTGGGCCTAACAGGTCGGGCCTGTACGCTTAAATGTGAATAACATCACAACCATATGTTCGATCAACACACCATCTATGGTAGTGTTACCCTTACAACGAGGTCGTCCATTTTCGATACTCTTAGTGTGTTTTGGATGATTTTGGAAAAACGGTCGGGTTGGTTCGAAACTGATACCAACCGGGCCCCCGGAGTGGAAACACCTATAACTTAGGGACCAGACGTCCGACTGACATGTCATCGACTATGTTAGATTCTTCTTGATGAGGAAGTTCTTTTGGCTTACTCTACAGAGGATTAAGATGTGGTTTGAGCAAGGCCGGGATTGATTATACACAAAATACAACCGGACCCCTAGAACAGAAATGCTAATAACTCACAGACTGGTCGTCCGATTTACGCACCTCCTGTTGCGTTGAGACCTCTATGACGAGGCGGTCCCTTGAGATACTTCCACGTGAGGTTATGTGAAACATGGAAGTATCGACTAGTAGCTTGTGGAGCGGACCCTCCCGGAGATGAGCGTACAGAGTGTAGAGACCTAGTAGCTGGCTATGACTTGAATAATGTTGATCGATCGACACAGAGTGATTCATATGGCCCAATGGGGTGTGCTTGGTTGTAGCAGAAGACCCACAGAGGAGGAGTGCTTGGTTGTAGCGGCAGACCTGCGGTACTCGATAGATGGAGTACATCTATTGTCTATGAGGGGGTACGCTAGGTTGTAGCAGTAGATCCATGGTGGGAAGCGCTTGGTTGTAGTAGCAGGCCCACAGTACTCGACAGGTGGAGTACATCAGCAGTCCCAGGTTAGTAGGAAGTGCTTGGTTGTAGTGGCATGCCAACTGTACTCGACAGAGGAGGGGTTCTCCAGCAGTCGTTATTTCGACATCATGAATAAAATCCAGGTTTTAGGTGAGTCAATGACTGTTGTGTTTTCATCATGATTGAGATGGGTTACTTGATAAAAATGGTATATTTATGGGAATATACCTAAGTAAAGGTAATATGTTGAGATCTTTATTTTTGGTTTATCCATGTTGGATTTTGTGAGACCTTGGGGGTCTCGGGGTTCCTACTGAGTATCGTTATACTCACCCCTGCACGGGCTATTCCTGCACCTCATTGTGTTGGATGCAGATGACCGACAACGCTGACCGAGGAAGTGTATATGAGGACTAGACGGTACCCTGAGGTGGACACTCAGCGTAAAAACACACAGAGTGGAATGATAGACGCGGAGTCCGGAGGAGGAAATCTATACCTACCCATCAGGTAGGAACCCAGAGGATGATCCAGGAGCAACATCACCATTAAGTTGTTTGTCCTTTCAGTTGTACTTTCATTCAGTTATAGTTGTACCTTTATGTTAGGCATATATTTCTGACCTATTTTTACTTTCAGCACAGTTGTTATATTGTTTTACTTAGTGTTTTCTTCCGCTTGTTCTCTGGTTGTGTGTTTTTACGTTTTATAAAGGAAATTCCTTTCGAGTTCTAGGGAATTACACCTTTGATGTTAGTCACCAACCCCTGTCCGATGGAAGGCGGGCTTGGGGTAGTCACAAAGTAGGCCCGAGGGGGATAGGTCGTGATAGCTCCCCATAATATCCTACATAGATACTCCTCCTATCAAGTAACACGGGTCTTCTGCCAAACCAGGCGTTCTGTCTGCCATGGGTCTGCTGTCAAACACGGCGCTCCGTCCACTAGGCTAGTCGAACCACTCCGTGTGAAATCGGTCAAGCAGTCATCAGGTTACAACTACTATGTCTCCGCACTCCGTATGCTCGTCTCTAAGAGGTTCTGCTCCATGAGTTACTGGTCGATACAACAAGTGTCACGAGGTCTCACGTGGAAGTATCTCAAAGGACAGCCACATCATAAGGGTCTTAATGCAACAGACATCATGTCAATCAGATACCCGGTCTGTGAGTTATTAGCATTTTAGTCCCAAGGGCCCAATTGGATTCGTGTACGAACTAACCTGAACGTAACTCAACTATACCCTGAACTCTAGTGGGGTATACTCAAAGGGACGACTATGCTTCTAGAATACCGGAGCCGATGACGGTTCTTCAAATGGACGTCCGGTGCCAAAGATATGTCCCATAATGGTAATGGGTCAGTAATGGGCCCGGGTACGGTCCAAACCAGTCTGGGTCGACCCGGTCATACTCTCTCGGTCTGACCCGGCCCATTGGGCGGTTCGACCAACTACATTTAGAACCCATCCGCTGGGCCCAACCCAGCGGACCGTGAGGGTGGTTAGGCCCGTTAGTCGCCACATAAGGGACTCGGTAACTCGGCCTAGGAGACCGGGCCGGTTCGGCCAGCGACACTGTAGGGGACGCCGTGGGTCGACTCTTGAGGCCGGAGGATGGGAGGCCAACAGACAGGGCGTGCGGGGTGTGGGTAGGCTATCTGGTCACTGACTTGTTGCAGGTGCACCGTGTAGGGCACGGGTGTGCTGGGCACGGCGCAGGTACGCTGGGCAGGGCTCGTGGGTACTGGGTAGGGTGGAGGGACACCGAGAAGGGCACCGAGAAAGCCACGACATGGGCGCCTGGCAGCGCGCGTGGGAGTCGGGCAGGAGCGCGGGTGTGCTGAGCAGCGCACTGGGCTGTGTGCCAGGGTGTCGGGCAGTGTCCTGGGCCAGCCGGGAAGTGACGCGGTGGCACCGTGCTGTGCGGAAAGATGCTGGCCAACGACGTGGGGTGTGGCGGTGCGCGAACTCCATGGGTATTGCGACATTTGATCTCGGTCTTCGTCGATGTCTCCGCGTGTACCACATCTGTCATCATCAATCATGAACAAGCAAAGGGGAGAGGGTCAGCCCGTGTTTGTGCGACCTGAAACCACCTCATTACAATGATAGAATTTGGAAACTAATTGCTCAACAAACGACGAATAACTGAGGTTTAAACTAATACAAAAAATAACTCAAAAATCCTACATCCTTGCTTGTCATTCGTCGTTGACGAAGTAGCTGAATGCGGGCGTCGTTCTGTTGATGTCGGAAAAGAAGAAGCCAAGGATGACGTCGGTGTTCTTCGTGGATGACGCTTCCCTTTCCTTGTTCCAGTAGAAGAAGGAAGAAGGGGTCTGAGGAATAATTCAAAGAAGAAATCTGGCGTTCTTCACGTTCTTTGTTGGGAGAATTTTAATCCTCCCAAGATCTCAAGTTCCACAAAAGGAGAATTCCAAAAAAAAATATGTAGTCTTATTAATTTATTGTTGTCATGAAAATTCAAAAAGGAGATAGAAACACTCCTTAATAAAGTCACACGCACCAGAGAAATTAATTGGTACGCACGTGGACACAATTAATTTGCACAAGGGTTGGAATAATTAATTAGCACGCACATTGGCAAAATTAATTGGCATGCGCTTTGGCACAATTAATTATTCAGAGGAGGTAAAAGGCTCTCCCTCATTAATGAGGGAGAGTGGAGAGGTTTCATCTTCCACCATTAATAGAGGTCATGTGGTCCCCAACCCTATCATTTAATTGAGTTGTTATGCTTGGGTGGTCCCCATGTCGTAACCTCACATAAGAGGCTAGTGTGTGGCGGTCCCACCCCAAATTCCAATGGGAGGTTCCAACTAACCGCACAGACAACACAAGGAAACATAAAAAATAAAATAAAGTGTTGTACTTTACTATTTTTTTAAATAAAAATCCAAAAAATGATTTCCAAAATCTTCAGAACAAAACTGCGGTGAAGGACTCACTATGAAATTACCGGCGCTACGAGTTCAATGGAGCCCTCATATTTCAATTCCGAGCACCGGTTCAAAATATATGAAATTCCGCTTGCACGTTTACTGAACGTACCTGAAAAACGGTCATAAAATTAATATCAGTCACCATTGACCCACTGCGGTCGTGGTTAGGCTCTGCCTTGGTGGAACACATGCCAACGAACCCAACAGTACTCTTGGATTTTCAATCCGACATACCGTTTAGAAGTTATGAATTTTACAATAAAATTATTTTCACTAAATTATTTTATTTGTGGATAAAAAATTTTTTTTCAGGTGGCTCACGCCATCCAAAGTTTGTATCTACCTAAATAAAGCAAGCCCTAATGAGTTCTGCGGTGGTCTCAGATTTTTAATCTGAGCTACCGTTTATGAGTTATAAGCACTTTTGAAATAAAATAAATTTATTTAAATATTTTATTTACGGTTATACCATTTCTAGGATTTCAAACAGGAGGCCAGCGTCGACTAAACTTAAGTCACGTTTATGGTAAACCCGCTATACAGAGAGCAACGATGCCCTCATATTTCTAATCCGAGTAACCATTTAAGATTTATTACACATTTTCAGGAAAAATTCTTACGCGTGTTGATTTAATATTAACAAAACATTGATGGATCATTACGGGCACTCGAGGCCTTGAATCGCGCGTCATCAGAAACTGTGGACTAGTCAAACTAACATGTATTTAAAAAAATTTCCACAGGAATTATGGGTCTTTACATTCGCTCATAGTAACCCTACCCAATTCTCCTCAATACATCCCTATATTAATCTTAGTATCATTCCCTTGGGCATAATTCCACTCATGTATTCCTTTTGGGTAAAACCAAAAGAAGTTATCAGATTTAGAGGTTACATCATCTATTAAAATCCTTTAAATTATTTTAATTATCCACCCCCTACACTATATTTATTCAATTATTTTTTTACCGAACCAGTGTCCTCAATATACTAGGATGTCATTATGAAATGATTTAGATCGACACGTACTCGCAACTCAATATAAAGGATAGTGAACATGCCGTTTCTGTGTACGGTGAACAAGTTCCTCACAAAACGATGATTGTTCATTTTCATCATTTTCACCAATCATGGAGGCCATAATGATGTACAATATATCAATATATTTCATATATAATATTTATAGTGTATTTATGATTCTTTATCCATTTTTAAAACACATTCCAATTAACATTCCATTTGTTGTTAATAGGATAAACACTTTTGAGGAAATGTGGACTACCACCCCCTCAAAGTAATGTGATTCATTTACACACTATGTGGAAGGTATTAAGGATGATTTTAGAGAAATTATATGATATATAAAATACAATAATTCTAATGGAATATATATATATATATAAATAATTTAGAAATTTTCTCTCAATAGGCTAATTAAAATAGAAACATTGTTCTTGTGTACATATGACTGAGAGTCTCTATAAATGATATATTACATTTAATAAAGTAATATGATATAGATTATTTTATTATAAATATTATGGACATATATGATATTTATATCTTGATTTATATTATTAAATTATTATATACATATAAGTTCCAATGATATAAGAAATTTTAACACATGCAAAGAACAAAGCGAATATTACCTAAAGTGAAACATTAATATATGATCATTAACAAACGTGTAATATATGTTCATAATAAAAAATATGTGGTATTATATTTATGAATATTATTCTTTAAATGATTTGAAATAAAATTAGATTTATTATATAGGATGATTTTTCGAGTAATAAGAGGATCATGATACAATTTTAGGGATTATTTTTGTCTGACCTTCATTTCGGTAAGATACATGCCTCATTCATTAAATGATTCTTCTATATGGTGATTATATTTTCCATGAACGTGTCTTATGAGTCCTATCCAACATATTATGATATTTCTATATAATTATAATTATATTTTTACATGGGGTATAAGATTATATGGATTATAAATTGATTTCACAATATCGTCAACTTTGGGATTTTTTTCATTTTATGTCTATGTTGGGTAACATTTATCTATGTCCATGTTTTCAAAAAATGTTTTTATAAAATTTTTTATTATTATAATATGGATGTTTAAAGTCTTTTCAAACAATTTTTTAATTTTTACTAAATAATTTGAATGAAATCATACTTTCATTTTGTAAATAATGTAGTATTAGACATTTCTGGTAAAAGTACGAGAAGAATGTTTTATTTTAAATTATACAACATGAGATCATTTTTATTCTTTCATAAAAAATTATTCTTTGTGATGATTCCACTACAAGATTATATTTTTATTTTCAAATAAATAAATTTCTTTTAAAATTGCATGAAAATTTTAGAAAATAAACAATTTTAGTAGAGATATGAAATTTTCCCAAGAACAATTATAAAGGATTTTTCAGATTCCTTTGTATGATTTCAATGTTGTTTTAAAAATGGTTCTTGTAAATTATTTATGTTTTAATGATTTATTTTTGTGGAAAATTATTCATCCATGTGATATTTCAAAATCATTACCCCCATAAGTGGACATACATATTATAGTTCTAGAATACAATTCATATTATTTCTCAAAATGGTTTCTATTTTGATAGAATGATGTTTAAGAAACCCACTTATTTTCATGGATTGTGATTTGGATGAAATTAATGTAAAAGTATTATCTTTTTATCACTGGTTAGGATTTGATTACATATTTATTATACATATTACATTTAATGGGATATGTTATAATTTTTATGATATTATTGCACATGTATGTATGATTTATTTATGATATGGGGGAGACCTATATATCCCTCTAATGAATTGGGTAAATATGTAACACTATATATATATATATATTGTGAAGGAACATTATTTCATGTTCACAATTCTATGCATGGACATGGCATTCAGTTCCATATTTATATGTGTGGGCCTAGTTTTCATGTCCATAATTCTATGAGTGGGACTAGTTTTCATGTCCCTAATTCAATATATGGACCTAGTTTTAATTTCCATATGTTTATTCAAGGGCCTGATTTTATGTCCTTAATGAGTGAACCTATTATTAAATGACATGTTCACAAAGTTAAATGTTTAGGTGTATGCACTAATATCATGCCTTATGTAAATTGTTTGAACATATGGATTATGTTATTTGATTTATTTATAATTCACTTTTAAATTATATATGGTATGATCATCCAATATTATGATCTCATTATCATACACATAATTCTAATGTTTATATTTACATATCATCCTTGTTTAATCTTACAAAGCATATGAGCACTCCCTTTGATATGTTTCCATTCAACATGTTACGAAAAAAGGTTGTAGGTAAAATTACTAATGGTGGATATGTTTATAAGAGATGTTTAATATCTTTAACAAGGATAGAAGATTTTGTTTCCCTGTTTCTAAATAAAATATACTATTATATTCCTTTGGAATTTATTATTGTAATGTGATGAATATTTATATAAAATGTTGTAATATCATTTCATGTTAAGCATGGGTCCCTATAGTAGGTATCAAATGAATGGTTTAGTTAACCATGAGAAACAAAGATGAAAAATATTAATTGAGATCCCGAGGTATATTTATTTGTATATATATAAGTTTGACTCTACGGATGAGTATAAGTATGAGTCAACATTCTGGAAAAGGTTCTGAAATTTTAGTAAATGATAGAGTGGGTGGGTTCCCAAAAAAAGACATGTCTAGAAACTAGAAGTGGATTTGGCACTGGAATAGATGTACCTAGAAGTAACACCTCAAAAAAGATGTGTTCGTCCTAACATGAGCTAATCTGGTACATCACAATATGTCATACTCCACACCTGGTTTGGCACTCCTAGGGTATATGCTTTAGGAATTCACTAATTATTCATGAACCATTATGAATGAATATAATAGAATTTGGGTATAAATAACCTCGGTTGAACCTAAGGATTCATGTATTAAAGATTTTTTCCTATGTTATAAATTTATATGTTATTTTTTCTGATTCGTTGTTCCTCATTTTATAATTGTATCTTACACTTTGCTTTCTAGATTTTTATATTGAGAGAACCAGAAGGAATAGGGTTAAAATTGAATCTGATTGGAAAATTGGTGACTAGGATAAAAAAAGTTCTTAATGAATATAGAGAATGATATTGTGATTATTTTAAATTTTTTATCATGATATATGGTTAACAAGGTAAACATTAATGTTATTATTAATTCATCCAATAAGAGGAAGATGGACTTTTATTACTATTCACATGGTGATTAACATAGAGGAATGGAGAATAAGCTTCCTATATATATGTTAGAATGTATAAATAACCATGAGGAATAAATAAAATAGAGGGTAATATTTTATCTACATGGGAAAAGGGTCATATAGTGATATACTATCATTGATTTCAATATCCCGTCATAAGAGACCACATGCATTACCCAAATAATTTCTCTAACTTAAAATTTACTTCTAAATTGGGGATGGCCAAATATCATAAAAAAATATTTAATGTAGTTAATGGGGTGTTTATGTATTTTGTTAAATAATTATCAAATATATAATTATTATTCCATTTCTTTGTTTTTTCGTTGATGATTCAAATGAATATGATGAATAGTTCTGATAGAAAATATAAGTGATGGAGAAATAGTTATTGAAGAGGAAGATAAAACATTATTTGGTCCTTAGGTGAATATGATGATGTTGGGATAATTATATATTTGGTATGAATAAGTAAAATGGATGGCACAATATTCCTTGGATCAAATTAATGATTTATTGACATGCGGGTTAAGCTGTCACGGATGATGCTTGCATCTTTTTGGACTTAAGAAAAAGGAAGCAATAATTTATTCAATAATAATTTATGAAAATTTAGGTTACTTCCATATTTCTAGAGAATACATGATTATTTTATCAAGATGTTGGGGATGTCATATTTGTGGATTTTTTTATGATATATGGGATATACATGTTAATCTGATTTAGTGGAAATTTTTCTAATGTTTTGGATTTTTAGTATTATGATGGATTGTGGGATTATCCATTTATGGAAATATTAAGTTTAATATCAGATACTTCTGTGACATTAAAGTATTATCTCAATATAGGAAAACTTATACACATTTTATTACTTTAGATAACCTTTTTGTTGTGATATAGTTGGAAAGAATGAGCAGTTATTCTATTTATGGATCACATGATCAACTAACACTTATGGAATGAAAATTTTGACATAATTTCTTTTAATACAAGATGATGTGAAAATTGTTCAGGGATATTTAATTGGTTATGTTATACTAAAATCATTTAATAATTTCTTTTTGTTTTCTTTGATATTTGGGAAAAAGATCTTAATAAACAAAAATGTTATACTGAAACCTTCTTATCCGATGAATCTGACAGTACCTTCGATCATTTTTGATTTGTGGATTTACATTGATAACATTATCTTAACAATGCTCTCAATCACTCTCCATCAGAATGTGATAGTTCTATTTTTCTTATATATCCATATTCTCAATTCCCACAATTTTCTCCTACATGGAATCATATTGATGAGTTACATTGGCTAAATGTAATGTTTCTAACATTGTTTTTTATCTTGATATTTTTGTATACCATTTTATGATAAGGGTATCAATGAACAATACATCCATCTATTAAACCATTGGAGTCCCTAATGAACTTAGAGGGTGAAATTCATTTTAAGGGGGTAGAATATAACACCTCGATATTTTATTAATTTATTTTTACCAATTTTGTTTCATCTTTTGATATTTCTAGTTCATTTAACAGTGAATATATTTATCTTTACTAAATAAAATTACTACGTTTTGATTTTGTTATATGTAATAATAGTGGAATCTCGCACTACACACAACACCGACTTGTCTTGTGTTTCATGCAACACTGAGATTCTTTAAAACAAACACTTAACTAATATAATTATTTAAATAATACTGTTAAAACCTAGATGTTAAACAAGTGATATTATTATTATTAATTTTTTTTTAATATTATTTATAACATTTTTGATAATGAAAATATAATTTTTGTCAATGTCTAGATCGTTTAAAACTACAATTTTCTCAAAGGGAAGGATTTTCAAGTCATTCTATGAAAATTAATTAAATTAATGATAGTTAGTCATACAAATTTATTCTGGTAAAATATAAATTATTTTTTAATTCCAAATTTCATAATTATCTAAGGTCTCATTAATGGCATTTTTCTGAAAATATTCAATTTTTGATGAATAGTAAATAAATTACAGCATTGTAGCTAAAAACCTACATTTCCATTTAAAGAAATAATTTAAAATTAAATCAAATTTAATGTCAAATTAGGTAAATAAAAAATATATTAAACTTATGTTTGTCTTTGGAATAATTTTTATAATATAAATTGATATATAAATTTTTGGAATTATTGAACGTCACTTTTACCCTTCTTTTGGCCACATTTGCGGGATTCGTAGTAAACATAAATTTACCACTTCTGTGAATAGAATTATAAAAAATGGAAATATATTATTATAATAAGTATAAAAGATATGCTCTAATATGATCATAATAATTTTTTGTGAATGTTAACATTTGAATTTTATTTATCATGGATAAATGTAAATGGGGTAATTAATGATAAAAATAATATAAATTTATAACGAAATATATCCTAACATCAATAGATAAGTGATTTTAGACCCAAATCAACCTTTGGTCAAAAATAATATCTTTTTTATTCCACATTTGATAGATTAGGACCTTTATTATATTTCATTTTAAAAAGGGTTAAAAGTGTCATATTAAAAATTTAATAACTAAATCATTTATAATATTGGTTGTAAATATGATAAAATAGACTATACATATTAATTATAAATTTAATATTTTTATATACATCATGAAAATTTAATTATAATTATCTGAAAATAATTAATTAATATTAACTATTAAAAAATTATGATGATATAATGGATTTATTAAAGGAGGAATCAAAAGGATTATTTTAATAAAAGAAACAAAATTATCATTAGATATATTTTATTCAATCTCAAATTTTCTTGGATGAATATTATATGTTATAGATTCTTAAATATATATTTTTCTATATATTCATTTTGTTAGGATTTAATAAAAATCCTAGTATTAAATAGTGTCAAAATTTGAATAAATGTCATTTTAAAATAAATAATATTTTATTACATGTTCTATATTTCATAAAACAATAAGGTTCATAAAAATTATAAGTATAGTGTCAGAAATATCATCAATAATCCTATTTTTCTATGTTCTCAATTTATATTTAATATAGTAACCAGGTAGTGTAAAAAACAAGTTTTAATGGTAAATGTTAAATTATAAATCTATGTGTTAATGCCCAATGATATTGTTAATTTGTGACATAAAAATATCTAAAATTATATTAATAAGATTATGTATACCCATACTCATTTTAATACTAAAACAAATCAATTTTTATCTATTTAAAATCAAAAATCATTTTATAATAAATTACTAGTTTTGGAAATTCAAAAAGTGATCTCCCTACCCATTATAAAAGGGAATATCTATTTATATTTTATTCACAATTATAATGCATTTTGTCTGATCCAAAACCTACAAAAATTCAACTCCAAACATCTACAAATTAATACTATGATCCTCCTCTTGGGCCTAAGACCACTCATGGAATCCTTTTGGAATTAACTAAACAGAGTTAGCAAATTTAATGGTAACATCTTCTCTTAAGTTCCTTTACGTTATTTTATTTATCTACATATACACTATATTTATTAAATTATTTTATGAGAATAAAAAAATAATAAATATTATAAGATGTTTTTATGCTAATATTTCGATCCACCCTTACTCGCACATTCCTCAAATTGATATTGAACATATTATTTCTGTGTACAGTAAACTACTAACTCAAAAAATGGTCGTTGTTCATTTTATTCATTACCACCAATAATTGTGGCCATTTTGATTTAGAATATATATATATATATATATGTTATAAATAATATTTTTTTATGCTTAGGTATCTCTTATTATAACACATACCTTTTTACTTTTCATTTTGTGTCAATTTGATAATCTTCTTTGTTGAAATGTGGACTACCGCCCCCTCCAAGAGATTTGATTCATTGGCACACCACATGGATTATATTAATGATGGGTTTAATGAAATTATATGATATATATGATATAATAATGATAATATAATAATTATATTTATATACATAAGTAATTTATATACATTATTTCAATTCAACAATTAAAATAGAAACAACATTCATGAATATGTCCAAATTCGCATCTCCATGAATTTTTTATTCCATTTCAATAATTATTGTGATATATATTATTAAAATATATATATTCGGGATTTATATTATATTTATATCATGATTTATATTCCTGAATCATCATATAATTATATGTACAAATGATATAACAAATTAGGACACATGTGATAAACAAAGTGAATATTTCTTGAAGTGAATGATTAATATATGATCATTAACAAAAGGTTAATATATGGTTATGATTTATAGAAATTTTTTATTATATATTATAATATTTTTCTTTAAAATATTTAAAATAAACTTATATTTCTAATAGATGAATCTTTTTTGAGTATGAAGAGATTGAGGACACAAGGTAAGGGATTATTTTTGTCTTACCATTATTTCTATGAGATAAATGACTCATACACTATTTAAACCATCTACATGGTGTATATACGTCCCAAGAATTTTTATTATGGGTGTTATATTGAATATTATGATATTTTTATATTCTTAATTTTTTTACATGTGTTATTTGATTTTGTTTATTATAAAATGATTTCAAAATATATTTCATATTTTGGAAGGTGTCATTTTAAGTCACTATTTTTTTACATTTTTCTATTTCCATGATTTCAAAAAATGTTTTCATTAAAGGTTTTACTATTTAGATATTGATTGGTAATTTCATTTTTACCTTTTTTTAATTCTTACTACACTATATGAATGGAATCATTCTTTTGTTTTCCAAATGAAGTCCTTTTTGACTTTTTTTGTAATAGTAATAGACTAATTTTTTATTTAAACATATGGCATGAAAAAAAATTCACTCTTTCATAAAACATTATTTACTTGATACTTCCCTACAATCTTATATTATTAGATTCAAATTTAATATTTTCTTTCAAATTTGCCAGAAAATTTAAGAATAGAAATCTTTTGCAATAAGGAGATGATATTTTCCAAAAGAGATATTTTAAATAATTATCATGATTCCATTGTATAATTTCAATTTGGTTTCAATAAAAATGGTTTTGAGAAATTTATATGTTTTAAAATTTTAATTTTAACAAAAATCCATGTTCCCTAGGAACTTTCAAAATAATTTCCCACCTATGATGACATACTTATTATAGTTCTAGAATAAAATTAATATTCTTTTTCTGAAGCTATTATGTTTTGATGTCATGATGTTTATTAAGAAAACTTATTTTGATGGATTATTATTTGTCTGAAATGATTAGAATTATTATATCACTTTTCATATGATATAATTTTATTACATTTATATTACACCCTTTTCATTTCAAGGGTCTTGTGATTTTTTTAAATGATGTAGTGACACAGGTGTGTATGAATTAATTTCTGATATGGGAGAGAACTGTATATCCCTATTATGAATTGGTTAAAGATGGAAAAATCATGAGATATATATATGTTATGGATTAACATGGTTTTATGTTCATAATTTTATTCATGGACATGGTTTTCATGTCTATAATTCTATGTGTCAGCTTGGTTTTCAGGTCCAAAATTCAATGACGGGTCTTGGTTTTCATGTCCATAATTTTATGCGTAGAGTTGGTTTTAATGTAAATATGGCTATAAATTGGTCTTATTTAATGTCATTAATGAGTGAAAATATTATTATGCATACATGTTAACAAAGTTACATGTTTATGTGTATGCCTCAATTCCATGCCTTGTGTCAATTTTATGGACATGTGGTTAATGTACTTTTATAGCCTTATAATTCAAGATTATGATTTATATATATATATAGAATGATATTATATTGTTATTATAAATTTATCATACCTAATATTTTCATGTATATATATCATCATTGATTTCTCTTATTGAGCACATAGATCACCCTTTCTTATGTTTCCTTTCCAGTGGTTATGAAGAAATGTTTTAGATAGATGTAATAATGGAAAATATATTTTTAGGAGATATAGATAATATTCGAATAGGATATAATATTTTTTATCCATGATTCCAAATACACTAAACTATTACGGTGCTCAGACATGTATTATTGTAATGTATTGAATATTTGTATAAAATGATGTAATATCCATGTATGTTAAGCCTAGGAGACTATAGTAGGTATTATTGGAATGGTATAGTAACCTTTTGGAACAAGGATTAGAATTATTTATTGATATCCCTATGTATATTTCTATGTATATGTTGATGGATGACACTAATGATTAGTTTAAAGATGACTCAACATTTAGAGAAATGTCCAGAAGTATTGGAAAATAATAGAGTGAGTGATTTCCAAAAATAAATAAATCTATATATGGATAATAAAAGTTTATGTGGATCTAGAACATATATTAATAGGTGTAAGAACTCAAACATGATGTTCCTATCCTGACTCGGGGTAATCTGCTAAATAATAATGAGCCTTACATCACAACTAGTTTGACACTCCTAGGGGATATACTTTAGGAAATAAAAAACTCATCACAAAACATTATGAAGGGAAAAAACGGAAGTTTTTTATGAATAACCTAGGGTGATCCTATGTTGTCATTGATTAAATAAGGTTTCATAAATTAGACATCCTATATGTGGATTTTTATGATTATGTGATTCCTCACTATTATAATAGTTTCTTACATTATGATTTCTTATTTTAGTAAATTCGGGGAACCAGAATGGAATGGGTTAACATTGAATATGATGGGAAAATTTCTTACTATGAGAAAAAAATTTACATTAATAATGGAGAGAATTACATTGTGACTATTCTGAATCAAGTATCCTGATATATGTATAACAAGGTAAAATGTAGTGGCATTCATATGTCATCAAATAAGTGGGATATCGACTTGTATGCTTTTTTCACATGGTGAGAAACAAATAGGAATGAATAATAATCTTCCTATATGTCAATAAGAGAGAAATGTAATCCTTTAATAATACCTCAAATAGATGTTAAAATTTTATCTATGTGGGAAAAATGGTCATATAGTGACAAACTGCCATGGAATTGAATGTCTTATCTGTGGAGAACACATGAACTACCCCAATCGATTTCCAAACCAATGATTTTAATTATAAATAATGTAATGTAATACTCTATTATAGTCATTGAAAAGGATGGAATGATGTTTATATATATTTTGTTCATGAATTATGAAATATATAACGATTTCTCAGTTTCTGTGTTTTTCCACTGAGTATTTAAATGAATATGTTGAATTGTTCTGATGTACTATACTAGTGATAGTGAAATTATAATTGAAGGGTTAGATAATAATTTTTTGGATATTTATGTAAATATGATGATGTTTGGATAATGATATGATTGATATGAATAAAAAAATTTACTGGTAATTATTTCCTCCGAACAAAATAAGGATTTATTAACATCAGGGTTAAGCTATCACGGATGGAGTTTGTATCTTTTAGGATATAAGAATAAGGAAAGAAGTAATTATTCAATAAGTTTTTATGTTAATTCATGTTATTTATATGATTGTAAATAATTAATTATTATGGTACTCACATGTTTGGAAATTAGGAACTACGAAATACCTTGTAATATATGGGAGGTAAATGTTAATTTTTATGTGGACTGGTTTCTAATGTATTGGATTTCCATCTTTCCGAAGGATTGTGGGATTATCATTTTATAGAAATTTTATGTTTATCTTCTGTTAATTTAGTGATATCATAGTACTGTCCCACCATATATGTACCTATGCACATTGGATTACATGTGCTGTCCTTTTTTAGTGATAAAGATAGATTGAATTACAAATCATTCTATTTAAATAACACATGATCTACTAAAACATCATGAATAGAAAACTCAATTTTGTTTAGATTAATAAGAGTTTAAGTGTAAATTGTTCATGTCATGGGAAATGGTGATATTTTAATGAAATAAATAAATAATTTCTTTTTAGGTTATTCAACATTATGGAAAATGATCTTGAAAACAAAAAAGGTTATCCTGGTACATTATTATCTTATGAATAAAATGGTTTCTTAGATCATCATATAATTAAGGGTTTTTAATGTTAAACATATTTTGATGATTTTATCTATCGGTTTCTATCAGAACATGATAGTTTTTATATTTATTCTATATCAATATTTTAACATCCCACCGATGTTCTCCTATGATGAATACCAATGATGGGTTACATTGGGTAACCGTTATGTTTCTAACATTATTTTTGAAAATGACGATTTTGTATTCATTTTTATGAGTTGGGTATTTATGAAGAAACACTCATGTATTTAACCATTGTTAACCCTAAAAATTATCAAAAATAGAAATTCATTTTTAGGGGGCAGAATGTAATATCTTGATATTTTATGAATTTAATTTTATTCCAATTTAATTTATTCTTTTGATATTTCCACTTCATGAGACACTGTTTTGTTCTTCTATTTTTGAAATTAAACCACTATGTTTTGATTATGTTATACGCACTAGCAATGGAATCTTACATTAAACATAACACGGACTTGGATTGTGTTACATGCAAGACATAGTTTTTCTAAAACAACACTTTACTATAATAAATATTTAAATAAGATTATTATAACCGATCCATACAAACTTTTATATGAGTAGTAATAACATTTTATTATTATTATTTATAGTGGTTTTAATAATGAAAATATAATTTTTGGTAATATATTTAAAGGATTAAAACTACTATTTCCTCAAATCAACTAATTTCGAGGTCCTATTATGAAAATTAAATATATTCATTTTAGACACTAATTAAAATGTTCTTTGATAAAATAAACATTATTTTTAATTCAGAATATCATAATTATTTTAATGTGAAATCATGGAATTTTTTTCTAAAAAGATAAAATTTCTCATGAATTTTTTAAAAAATAATACCTAATTGTTAAAAACCGAATTTATTCATTTAAATAAATAATTTTATGTTAAATAAATTTAATGTCACATTAGATAAATAATAAATATATTAATCAAATATAGGTATTGTAATAATTTCTAGAATAGAATTAAATACAAAAAATTATTGAACTTTTCAAAATCTATTTTAGCTACCATCAAGACACATTTGTGAGATTAACAATAAATTTAATTTTACCACATATATGAATGGAATTTAAAAAATTTAAAATACATGGTTTTGATCAATATAAAAAATTTGGTTGAATAGGATAAAAATAAAATTTGAGGAAATTTTTATTTTGAAAGTTATATACTGTGTTTCAAGCTAAATAGTGTAATTAAAGATAAAAATAATATTATAATAATATAAAATTACCCTAAAACATGTCCAAAGTTATCGGGATATGTGTATTTAGACCCAAATAATCCTTAAAACTATAATATCCCTAACAATGTCATATTCAAAATTTAATAACTAAATCCATTTTAATACAGGTTATATATAAGATAAATTAAACAATAAATATTTTACAGATATATAATAAATTTATATACATAATTATTATTTATTTATAATTTTCATACAAAGACAATTAAATTTAATTGTGACACAATTATTATATATGTGTTGATTTATTAATGGGAGAATCAAAAAAAGGATATGAATAATATTAAAATGAATATAATTTCTTCTATTTTATTTCATAATAAATTAGTTGTATTTATATGACATATTTAAAATGTGGTAATGTATCATTTTTTTAATCTAGTTTTTAGTATTTCATGAAAAATCATGTATTACATAGTGTAAAAATTGATATTAATTTGATTTCAAAATAAATAATGTTTTATTAAATGTTATATAATTTATAAAACTCTATTGTAATGAAATATAACATAGACAGTGAAAAAAATCTCATAAATAAACCTATTGGGGATTTTTTGAATTTTATAGTAAATATATTTACTCCATACTGTAACAAAATAAGTTTTCAATATAAATGTAATATTATTTAGCTACGGGTTATTGCAAATTGATAACACTAATTTGGTGATCTAAACATTTTGAAAATTCATTTTCTATAGGATTTAAAGACATAAATATTTTATCATCAAAATAAATACCTCTGGATATATTTGAAATTGAAAATTATTTTATAATATATTAATAATTTTTGAAATTCAAAAGGTTCCCCTCCACCTTATAAAAGGGAACCTCTCATATTTTATTCACAAAAATAAATATTTTTGGCTCTTAAAAAACCTACCTAGTTCTACTCCCATCATCCATAACATCCTTCTGGGATTCTTCTCTTTGGAATAAGTCTAATATAAGAATATATTTTTCACAATCCAAAAGGAATTACTATATTTAGAGGTAAGGTATTATCTTAAGCCCCTATAAATTATTTTCCTTATACTACGCTACACTATCTATTTCAATATATTACGAAAAAAAGTATCCTTAAAGTACTAGGATGTTTTTAGGCCATGTGTTTGATCTACTATCACTCACACATCCATCTAACGGATATCGAACATATTGTTTCCGTGTACCTACAATTTATTACCTCACAAAATGATGATTGTTAATTTTCTTCATTACCACCAATCATTGTGTCCATTATTATTTAAACACTATATATATGTTATATATAATATTTATTGTGTATTTATGATTTTGTATCCTTTTTACAACACATACTAGTTTACATTCCATTTGGTGTTAATATAATAATCTACATTGAGGAAATGTGGACTACCGCCCCGTCAAATTGATGTGATCTATTTAAACACCACATGGAATATATTAAGAATTGTTTCAATAAAATTATATTATATATATGAAATAATAATTCTAATTTAATAATTATTTATATTCATATATTTACAAAATTTATTTAGATTTTTTTCTAATATGATAATAAAATTAGAAACAACGTTCTTGCGTACGTATAACTTAACATCTCAATGAACAATATATTCCATTTCATACATAATTATGAAATAGAATATTTTAATATATATATTCTAGATATATATGATATTTATATCATGATTTATATTCTGGAATCATGATATAATTCTAATGACCAATCATATAACCAATTATGACACATGCGAAGTACAAAGTGAATATTACCCAAAGTGAAACCCTAATATAATATTAATAACAATATTTTTATATAATTTCCAAATAAATCATATGTTTTATTATATATAATAATATGATTCTATAAAATATTTATGAAGAACATATATTTTATATATAAGAATCCTTTTCAATTACAAATAGTGTCCAGACAAAACGTAAGGGATTATTTTTGTGAGATACATGCCTTATAGACTACTTGTTTATTCTAAATAGTGTATATACATCCCAAGAACTCGTTTTCCATGTCTTATCCAGATGATTAAGATATTTATATAATCTTACTCTTTAAATTTGACCTGAGGCATAAGATTCGTTTGATTATAATGTGATTTCTCAATTTCATTCATATTTTGGAT
Source organism: Viscum album (assembly GCA_963277665.1). NCBI lineage: Eukaryota > Viridiplantae > Streptophyta > Magnoliopsida > Santalales > Viscaceae > Viscum > Viscum album. The sequence continues at coordinate 1,766,748,562 of OY728146.1, read as the reverse complement.
TGTTTCATTTTATATCTTTGTTGGGAAAAATTTATATGTGTGGATTATTTCTAAAAAAATTAATAAAATGTTTTATTATTATAATTTTGATGATTAATGTTATTTTTAAACATTTTTAACTTTTTACTACATTGTTTGAAGGGAATATTTCATTAATTTTCCAAAAGAAGTAATCTTTGACTTTTCCAGTATATGTAAGGGAAAATTATTTTATATTAGATTATATGGCAAGAATAGATTTCTACACATTCAGGACTCATTTTTTCCACGAATCATCCCTTACAAGATAACTTGTTTATTTTCAAATAAATTTTTTTCTATTAAAATTGAATGACATTTTAAGAATAGAAAACTATTTTAGCAATGAAACATTATTTTCCTCATGAACTATTTTAAATTAATTTCTTGAGTCCATTATATGTGTTCAAAGATGAATCAATGAAAATTTTTTTGAAATTTTTTAAGGTTTTTAAAAGTTATTTTTATTGAAATTTAATGTTCCATGTGATCTTCCCAATCATTCCCCACCTATATTGACATACTTGTTTTAGTTCTGCACATTATTATTCATTATCTAAATGGATTATGTTTTTATGGAAATATGTTTAATAAATCCACTTAACTTCATTGATTATGGTTTTGATGAAATTATTATTAAACATGTATATCATTCCCCAAGTTATGATTTGATTACACTTTTATTATTACCATTTCATTTGATGGGTTGTGTTATTGTTTTATATTATATTATAGCATATGTAGAATGATTTCATTATGAGATAGATGACACATATATCTCCTTATGAGGAATTGAAAAAATATAGAAAACTCATGAGATATATATATGTTATGTGTGAACCTGAATTCTTGTTCACAATTTTATGCATGGAACTAGTTTTCTTCACCATATATCTCTATGTGGGACAGGTTTTCAAGTCCATGATTTTATGTGTGGGCCTGGTTTTCATGTCTATACTTCCATGTGTGGACCTGGTTTTGATGTCCATATGTTTATGCAATTTCCGGATTTCATGTCCTTAATGAGTTAATCTTTTATTATTTAAACATGACCACATAATAACATGTTTGTGTTTATGCCACAATATCATTCCTTATATGAATTTTATGTGATTATTGATTATATTCATTGATTGAATTAGGATTCATGATTACCTTTTATATACACGGTATGTTCTACTAATGATATTATCACATCCTCCTAACCTGTATGCTCATTTCTATATTTACATATCATCCATGATTACTCATTCTGATCACATGAGCTAACCTTTTATTATGTTTCCTTTCCTTATGTTATGAAGACTAATTTTAGGATGAGATACTAAAGGTGGATATATTTATTAGAGATATTGATTATATTTCACTATGATATAATATTTTTTTCCGTGTTTCCAATGACATTAAACGGTTACATTCATTAGTATTGTATTGTTGTAATGGACAGAATATTCATCTAAAATGATGTAATATCTATGTATGCTATGTGTGGGTCTCTATAGAATGTATCATTGGAATGGTTTAGATAACCCTTGGTATCTAGGATGAGAAATATTTATTATGATCCCCCAGTATATTTATAAGGATGTGTCTTAGGATGTCTCTAAGGATAATTATAAGGATGCGTCAAAATTTATGAAAATGTCCTGAAATTTTGGTAAATGATAGAGGGAGTGGTTTCCTATAAATATATCCCTATCTAGATATTGAATGTTGATGTGGATCTATCATATATGTTCCCATGATTAAAACCAATAACAAGATGTTTCGAGCCATACTCAGGGTAAACTAGCCCATGAAAATTGTACTTACTTCACAAATATCTTGAAACTCACAGGGGATATGATTTAGGAATTCAAAAAATATTCAAGAACAATTATTAAGAATTAGAATAGAAGTTTTATATGAATAACCTAGTATGAACCTAATATTCTATTTATTTATGAAGTTATCATATTTTATACAAACTATAAGTTACTTTTAATGATTATGTGACTCCTCGTTATTATAATTGTTTCTTACACAATGCTTTATAGTTTTTGTAAGTTGAGGGCACCAGACGGAATTGGATTAAAATTTAATATTATGGGATAATCAGGGACTATGATCAAAAAAATTGGTTAATTAATAGAGATAAATATATTTTGATTATACTGAATCTGTTATCACGATATATGGTTAACAGTTGAAATTTAGTGTTATTCTATGTCCTCAAATAAGAGGAAGATGAACAATTATTCTTTTTCACATGGTGAGAATCATATGAGAAGGATTATTATGTTTCTTATATTTTATGAATAAGGAATGAAGATCCTTGATGAATACCTCAAATGGAATGGATGATGTTATTTGGGGGGGGGAAATATTAGGACATTGACTTATTTCATTACATAATTTTGAATTTTAGTCGAGAAATCACATCCTTTCACATAGAAGATCTTTTAAATTTTATAGTTTTAGTTATTTAGGAGAAAAATAAATACATTGAATTCCAAATTAATATATTTGATACCACAAAATTTGTGTCATTTCTTTCCAAAATATAAAAACTTTCCAGTTAAACATGTTTTCTCTAACAAATCATTATAACATTTAACTTTGATTCCTTCATTTTCATAATAATACTTATAACCTATGAAAATCATTTAAAAAAATTATGAGAAAAAAGGTTTAATAAGGAATATAAAAATATATAAATAAAAAATTAGCCCATGAATACTTGTATAATATGAATTCATCTTCAAAAAAGCATACATATCAACCATATAATCATAATTTTTTAAACATGATATTTCCATGAGATTTCGAAAAAACATATATAACATAAATAGAACATTAAAGGTATCATGGGGGATTAATCTCTTATATTATAACCATATTTCTTAACTTAGGATTGGTGACCCTCACGGTTACCTTACAATTTAACTCTCACAACAACCTTATGGTGTAACTATCACATCTACATATAGAGTAACTATATGACCAACATCCAAAATAAACAATCCCAATGCCTTGGAGTGATATATAGTATTCAAACATCACCATATAAATTTAAAAAGATATATAATATTATCATAATATATGAAACAAATTCCCATGAACTTGATCATAATCATAAAACATGAAAAATTGCAGAATTTGGTCTCTCTCGGATTTTGTAAAAAAGAATTTTAAGGCATTAGTTTAAAATAAAACCCCTAGAAAATATCATTTAATTGATTTGATACTTAATATATTGTATTGAATATGTATATAAAATTAAATACAAATAATTTTTTATAATATAAACAAAATTAATCACAAGAACAATTTTAATGATATATAATTATTGAAGTAGAAGGTTAACCCAAAAATTGAAAATTTGGATAAGAATTCTCCAACATGAGGGTTTTATTACATAAAACATGTTTAAACACCTTGTATTATATTTAAAAGTAAGTTATTAATATCATAAATAATTATAGTTATGTTTATAACATCTTATATGTAACACCCCAAAATTTCATAGTACGTTATTTCTTTAATGTAATTCAATAACTTGCACTACACGTAACATTGATTTCAAGTACACCACGACTTACCAAACTAGTCATTCAAAAGTGGTTATGAATAGTATTAACTGATATTTGAACTTTATATAATACTTATAATTTTATAATCCTTATTACGAGTTTCATAGATATAATGTAAGAATAAATACATTTTTTTCCGATAAAATAATTATTTTTCTAAAAATCCAATTTTACATCCTTTTAATGGAGAACCCATTTTAAATAAAATATTTGAAACTTTTATATATTAAATTTGAGAAAATAAACTTCCTCTTTAAAAATATGAAAATAAGAATTTATTTTCAATAATGTTTTGGTTTTTTTCTGATGGGTGAATAGTGAAAAATAATATATTTTAACTGAATTTTTTTTTAATAAAAATAATTTATAGTGTTAAATTATACATTTTAATGGTTTTTAAGTATAAATAGATTATATTTTTACCATTTAACTCAATTATGGTCATTTTATGTAATTTCACTTTGAAATTGATCATAAACAAGTGTCAATCTTTTGATAATTATTATTTCATAAAAATATGTCTTTTGGTTTTGACTACGAGAATTAATTTTAAATTAATAAATGCAACTTATATGTTTTTAATTTGGTAAAATATACTTTATTATTGAATTTGGAATATCAAATTTCTCTTAGGGTGAATTTTTTGTATTTTTCTGAAAACATTTAATTTTAGATGAATATTGAAAAACACTGAGTTATTATTTAAAACTGACTTTTTATTTAAATAATTATTTATTTTATTTAAATTTATTTTTGGTCAAAACATATACATAATACATATTTAAATTCAATCTAATTCATTGGAGTCAGTTTATAATAATTTTAGATATATAAAAATTTTATTGAACTTTTCATCGTCTTTTACCCTTCTCCTAAGAGAATTTGAAAATTCACATAAAACATATTTTTACCACTTCTGTGAGTGGAATTTTAAAGATAAAAAAACATGGTTAACCTCAGTATGTAAAATTTGGTTCAATGAGGTGAAAATAATTTTTGGTAAATAGTAACTTTTGACTTTTATTTATTGCTGTTAAAGGTAAATTGGGTAATTCAAGGTAAAAAGAATATTGTAATAATTCAAAATATCCTTAAGACATGTCCAAACCTTATTGGTTGAGTAAAGGCTGACCCTGGTCATACATGAGTCAGTTTTGGGACCCCATGGTTCCACTTATGAATTATAATGACACTTTAGATTAATTACATTAAAGTAACGACAAAATTGGAAAAAACAAAAATCTTTTAGTAATTAATTTTTATATGGTATTATATAAGTAATATTTTTGACTATAAATATTAGTTGGAAATATAAAAATATTTAATACATCATGGAATTTTTATTATAATTTATATACATTAAATAATTAAATTTATTTATGACACAATGATGATGCAGTAATTACCTTATTAATGAATGAATCAAATAAATTGTATAATTAATATTAAAATAAATATAAATTCAATGTTTTTATGACATTAAAGAATTTTCATCGTGAATATGACATTTTAGGTATGATTGAATATATCTTGTTTGAAGTAATCAAGTTGTGACGACTTCCAAAAAAACAAAATACCAAATAGTGTCAAAATTGACATAAATTAATATTTAAAAAAAATACTATATTATTGGTTGATATAATATTCTTTAAAAATCAAGGTTCCAATAAAGGGATTAAATAATATTATATATGTCATTAATGATCCACTTGAGGTTCTAATGGATGTTTATACTATGTTTATAAACCATATAGAGTAAGAATTCAAAAAGACATGGTAACAGTTAAACTATTTATCTAAGAGTTAAATCTAAAATATAAGGTTAAAATGGTAAAATAATCTTGTATAAAACATATTTGTTGAGATTATTTCGACCCATATCCACCTAATCCTTTAAATAAATTAATTTTGAACCATTATATATGGAATATGATTGTATAATAAATTAATACTTTAATCTTTTCCTAAAGTGACCCTCACCCCTCTTTACAAAAGGGCACTTCCCCTTCACTCAAAATCACACCACCAAAGCCATTTGGATCGGCCAAAACCATCCCAAATATTGTCCCAACTATCATAACTTAATCCTAGAGGCCTTACTTTTGTCATACATAAAACTTAAGGATCCCTTTTTATCAAATCAAAAGAAAGAACCCGAAGAAGAGATAATGATTTCACCACCCTCTTTCAAGTTCTCTTATTCTTCCACATAATCTTTCTTTGTAGTTTCCATTCTAAAATAATAACTCCAGTATATTCTATATATTGTGATGTTATTATAAATATGGCACAAATATATTCATTATTCTACCCATCTTATGAATGATAATGTCACCATGCATGCGTACATATGGCTTACCGTCTCCACGCCATGGTGTAATCTTTTATTCAACACTATGTTATTTGGATGGATATAATGATGAGTAATATGTATATAAATAATGAAAATAACATGATAATGTATCTTTAAAATTAATATACCATCCAATCCAAAACCTTTGAAAAAAATATCTTGTCGCTCGAGCGTACATACGGATTACCGTCTCCACGAAATGATGAGATTCATTTCCACGATCACCATTCATCAACGATTATAAAAATATATATTACTAATAAGTATGTAATATATGACATAATTATTCTACTATGGATATATATATTTATATATATATTTGTGTATTTACTTACATATATCTTATTCACTTGGTTTTGTTCAAAACGATATGAAAACAGAAACAACATTTATACGGACTACAGTCTCCATAAACGATGTTTTTTCATTTCATATATATGTCTATTAGACATATTTTTATTCTAAATATATATGATATATAAATAATCTTTTATATTATAGAATTATTTAAATCTTTATCTAATTGATACAATCAAGAGTAACAAGTTAAAACACGTACGATAAAGAAAGTGATTATTACGTGAAATGTGAATTTAACATGGAAATTATTATTAAATTGGTAGTATAAAATAATAAATGAATCATGTGCGATATAATAGATATTAATATGGTTCTGGTATATTTTAATAACATACTACGTTCTTCATATAGGAGGTTAAACGTACCCTCGACTAAAGGAAAATGCTAGGTAAGGGGTTTTCATCTCACTCTTTATTACCGTGAGATTTATGCTATATTGACACTAATAACTTTTTCATGGTGTATGTACTACCCATAATTTTATTCTTTGTGTAATAAACATTAATTTTTGTTTATTTTAATATTCATTTTATGATAGTTCTTTCATGGGGTGTATGTTTTATAATTTACCTAATTGGTAAGGGTTAATTCCTCAATCTCATTATTATCTGAGATTGTTTGTGTATAAGTATTTACTGGGATATTTTTATCATCCATGTACATCTTTCAAAAAATGATTTCAAAATTATGATTTTAACGATTTTTTGAAATGTACTCTTTATCAAGATCATAATTTTAAATTTTTTAAAGATCTATATGTATAAATATTTTTAATTAATTTCCATTTTTTCAAAATGATTTTAAGGATTTATTTATATGGACATGTATGTTTTAAAATAGTAATTCTTTTAAAAAATTAAAAATTGGTATTGTACACTTTGAATAAAAAATATATTTTAAATTACTTCCTTTATAAATGTGTGACTTTTATATGACTTTACAAAAAGTTTATTTCTCTCAAAATGTTTTACTCGTCATTTTCCACTATGTCATCATCATTTAATAGATATTACTTTAGATTCAGGATTATTTATTATAATACAATATTCCATATTCTATTTAATGAGTTATGATATGTTTGACTATGGATATTCTATTTTAATACCATTAATGATTCATGGTTAATGTATTGAAATTTCGTATACTAGTTCTAATATGAATGTTTATGTTATGTTTCATCTTTTTCATATGTGGAATGCATTGGACTTAGTAAGTGATAGGTGGACCCCGCTATAGCAACACAATGTATCAGTAGGTCTCATGAGACAACTAGACATGAAAGTGGCCGAGGAATTACCCAATTTGATATAAGGGTTTGGCCGAGGCCTTAATCATTTTTAGGCGTCTTGGTCGAGGCCTTGACAAGTTGTTTCGGAACGTCTAGAATTATACATTACATCATTAAGAAAATAATATTGATGGTTTATGTGGTTATTCGACTAGTATAATACCCATTAATATGTTTAATTATGGCATTATTTACTCAGCTCATATTTCTTCCATAAAGTGTTCATGTATATAATTTGTAAAGGCATGTGTTTTTAATTATTCACCATGCATAATGTTTATGTTATCTTATACTAAATTATTTACCCTTACTGAGAATATGAGCTCACCCATTTCTTATGTTTTATTTTACTAGGATCTCGAGAAGTTTTTTATGTTTGAGATGTCGGGTTAAGCTATGAGAACAATGGCGTTCTCAGAAGATTTTTTTGTATGTTAAAATGTGTAATGTAAAGTTCATGTATGTAATCTATTTTCCAAAATTGCTTAACTGATTGATCTTTCAGGACATAATTCGTTGTAATTATGCAAATGTATTAAAATACTGCACCGACTTTGGGTATCTGTGGTAGGGGCATTACACTTGGTATTTGATAATGTTTAGAAATATCCTTAGAAACAAGATTTAGATAAACTCTTGTTAGAGCACATGACCCTAATATAGACATTGAAGATTAGTATAGAAGAACATCTTAGAATTTTGTAAAGGTAATTATTTTGTGAGTTTTCCCATGAAAATATATCCCTCTCTAGATACGAGCAGGTAGAGGTGGCTCTGGCACAGATGTAACTAGGGGTAAAACCCAAAAACACCGCTTTGAATTAGACTCGAATGGGAACTTGTGCACAACAACGGTCTTTTCTGCACTGTTGGTTACAACACTCCTGGGGAATATGCTTAGGGTAATTCTCATTTTTTTACAAACTACTATGAAGGGTTTTTGAGTATATATCTCCTCAAGGAAAACCTTATTTTGACAACGGATTATATCCATAAACTGTTCAATTTATGTTAGGTATTTTTCATGTTCGGAATTATGAATTGTGATTCATAAACTGACATAGTGTATGCCATTCCGTAGAAATGGCAACCAGTAGAAGGAATGATAACTCCAGAAATACGTATGATCCAACGAGTACGAAGGGTCATATCATTCATGGTATTAAGCCAATATTTAGAAGGCAAATAGTCTCACATGTATTCTCAACAAATGAATAAATAATATCATATGTTAATAATATAAGTAATGAATTCTCTCAGTCTTATGGATTTGATGAGAAGTAAGAAAATAAAAGGATGGTAGAGAGAAAGATGGATAAAGAGAAGAGGGGAAAGAAGGATTTTCCCATATGTGATAAATGTGGAAAGCTTCACCATGGTAAATGCTTGATGAGAATGAGAGTTTTTTTATAAGTGTGGAGAAAAAGGACACCATGAATGTGATTTCAAGGGTAAGAAAAATGTTCCTAATGTAAAATGATTCATCTAAAAAGCATTGGTACCCTACTTGAATCAATGTCCCAGTCATCAGAGTATACCGAAAATGATGCTATTGAAAATAATCAATTTATGATACTACCTTAGATGAAGATGAATGACTAGTGTTCTTAAGTTGTTATTATAGAATAATTTCATTTTAGTGTTGTACCAATAGTATACATGTTACATGAATTATGGAGATAAATAAGGATTGTACTGCAGTACAATTTTATTGAGAATTTGAGATTATATGGTTCTAAGAAAAGTTAATTAATAGTAAGCTAATTTTTTTTTGGAAAAATACATGGTTGAAGGAGGGGTAATCCTTAATATGGTATTGATAGTGTGGTAGTGATTTTGGAATAAGAGATAGTTGATTTTGGTAATTCAGGATGTTGCAGTGTTGTAAAAGAATAAATGATGATGGTGTTAACATGCTATTACTAGGAAAAAAGTATCCTCATTATGTTTAACTTCCTTACGAATTTTGGAATGAGAGTTTGGATATAAGAATTTTGGATAATTATTAAGGTTGGAATGGATTAAGTTTAAAATTGGATAATATTGTTAAGGTTATTTTTGGGTTTTGTGAAAAAGGAAAAACCAGAGGTCGGGCGACCACCAGTCGCGTCCGGCAAGGCTGTGAGACATGAACCCGCATCCGAAGAGTGACAAAGGTGCATCACCTATGACTGGACTATGTGATGTACTTTTTTATTAGTATCAAAAATGAATTATAATTAATTACTTTTAGAAACTTATACGATTTTGGTAAATATATATAATTTTGAAATCTTTTGGAGTGAAAGATGGGTTTGTGGTATGAATTAGTTGAAAGATGAAAATCTACTTGTCATGTATATATTAATGTGTAAATTTTATTCTCCTCTTATTAAGACTAAATTTTATTATCCCAATTTCTAATGTTGGTTTTCCCACAAAGGTATTTTCTATTTTCAACCTTTTATTTTCAAAGAAAAATTTCAAATTGCGAGGAATAAATTTATTGAAGGAGGGAAGAATGTAACACCTCCACGATTTCATAGTACGTTATTTCTTCAAAGTAATTTAATAACATTCACTACAAGAAAGACGTAGTTTAAGTGCACCACGACATACCAAACCAGCCATTCAAAATAGGTTATGAATATTATTAACTAAATTTTAAACATTATATAATCTTTACAATTTTAGGATACATATTATGAGTTTCTACGATATAATGCTAGAACAAATACATTTTTTTCAGATAAAAGAAGTATTTTTCAATAAATGCAATTTTATAGCCTTTTAATTGCAATCCCTTTTAAAATAAAATATTTTAAACTTTTATATATTCAATTTGACCAAATAAACTTCTTATTTAAAATAGGTACATAAGAATTTTGTTTCAATAAATTTCTGGTGTTTTCTGATAACTTTCATATTTTGTTGAATAGTAAAAAATACTATATTTTAAATGAAAACAAATTTTTTAATAAAAATAATTTATATTGTTAAATTATACAATTTAATGGTTTGGAAGTATAAATATATTATATTTTTTCAATTTAATCAAATGATAGTCATTTTATGTAATTTCACTTTGAAATTGAACATAAAGAAGTGTCAAACATTTTATAGTTATTATTTCTTAAAAATACGCCTTTTGGTTTTGACAGAGGAAATTAATTTCAAATTAATAAATTCAACATATATGTTTTGAATTTTGTAAAATATACTTCTTTCTTCAATTTATAATATCAAAATTATCTTAAGAATAATTTTTTTTATTTTTATGAAAACTTTTAATTTTTGAGGAATAGTGAAAAACACTGAGTTATTGTTTAAAACCGGTTTTTTAAAATAATTATTTATTTTATTTAAATTTATTTCAGGATAAAACATAAACATAATTCCTATATAAATTCAATTTAATTCGTTGGAGTCGGTTTATAATAATTTTAGATATATAAATATTTTATTGAACTTTTCACCGTCTTTTACCCACCTCCTATGAGAATTTGAAAATTCACATAAAACATAATTTTACCACTTATGTGAGTGGACATTAAAAAATATTAGAGACATGGTTAGCCTCAGTATGTAAAATGAGGTTCAATAAGATGAAAATAATTTTTTGGTGAATAGTAACTTTTGAGTTTTATTTACCGCGGTTAAAGGTAAATTGGGTAATTCAAGGTAAGAAGAATATTTTAATAATTAAAATATAACTTAACACGTGTCCTAAAATTATTGGATGAGTAATGGCAGACCATGGGTATCCTTGGGTGGATTTTGGGATCCCATGGATCCACTTATGAATGACAATGACACTGCAGATTAATTAATTAAAAGTAAAGACAAAATTGACATAAACAAAAATCTTATAGTATTAATTTTTATATGGTGTTATATTAGTGATATTTTTACTATAAATATTATTTGGAAAGATAAATATATTTCCTACATCATGGTATTTTTATATAATTTTTATACATTAAATAATTAAATTTATTTTTGACACAAAAATGATGATGTAATTACCTTATTAATGAATGAATCAAATAAATTGTATTATAAATATTAGAATAAATATAATTTCAAATTTTTTATGAAATCCACGAATTTTATAGGTTAATATGACATTTTAGGGATGATTCAATGTATCATGTTCGAAGTAATCAAGTTTTTATGACTTCCACAGAAATAATATAATTAATAGTGTCAAAATTCACATAAATTAATAATTAAAAAAATACTTTATTATAGGTTGATATAATATTCCAATAAATGTAAGCTTTAGACAAGGGGAATAATTAATATTATATATTTCATTAATGATCCACTTTAGGTTCTCTTTGAAGTTTTTACTATGTTTATTAACCATGTAGTTTAAGAATACAAGAAGACACTGTAAAAGTTAAAATATTTATCTAAGAGTTAAATCTGAAAGGTAAGGTTAAAATGGTAACCTAAACTTGTCTAAAACCTATTTGTGGAGATGATTTCGACCCATAACCACCTAAGTCATGAAATAAATTCATTTAAAACAATTATAAACCAAATATGATTGTATAAAAATTAATACTTTAATCTTTTACTAAAGTGACCCTCACCGCTCTTATAAAAGGGCACATACCCTTCTCTCAAAATCACACTACCAAAGCCATTGTATCAGCCAAACCCTGCAAAAATATCCTCCCAACTATCCTACCTTAATCCTGGAATCCTTAATTCTGTAATAAATCCACTTTATGGATCCCTTTTGATATAATCCAAATGAAGAACCCGAACAAGAGGTAATGATTTCACCACCCTCTTTCAATTTCTCTTATACTTCTACTTACTCATTATTTGTTACTTCCATTATAAAAATATAACTCCAATATATTATATATAATGTGATGTTATTATAAATATTCCACAACTATATCCTTATTTTACCCATCTTATGAATGATAATGTCACCATGCGTGCCTACGTACGACTTACCATCTCCACGCCGTGGTGTAATTTGTTATTCAACACTATGTTAGTTGGATGATATAATGATGAGTAATATGTATATAAATAATTAAAATAACATGATAATGTCTCTATAAAATTAATATACCATCCAATTCCACACCATTATGGAGATGATATTGTCGCTCGTGCGTACGTAAGGATTATCGTCTCCACGACGCAATGAAATTCATTTCCACAATCACCATTCATCGAAAATTATAAAAATATATATTACTAATAAGAATGTAATATATGACATAATAATTCAACTGGAGATATATATATTAATATATATATGTAATTACATATATCATATTCACTTAGTTCTGTTCAATACGATATGAAAACGGAAACATCATTTATGCGTATGTACGGACTACAGTCTCCATAAACGGTGTTTTTCATTTCATATATATGTCTGTTATAGATATTTCTATTCTAAATATATATGATATATAAATCATGTTTTATATTTTGGAATTATTTAAATCTGGATCTAAGTGATACTATCATGAGTAACATGTTCAAACATCTATGATAAAGAAAGCAATTATTACCAGAAATGTTAATTTAACATGGAAATTATTATTAACGGGGTAGTATAAAGTCATAATTGAATCGTGTATGAAATCATAAATATTAATATGGTTCTGGTATAATTTAATAACATACTATGATATTTATATATATGGTTAAACATACCCTTGGCTAATGCAATGTGCAAGGTAAGGGGTTTTCATCTCACTCTTTATTACCGTGAGATTCATGGTATATTGCCACTATTACCTTTTGTGTGGTGTATTTACTACCCATAGTTGTATTCTTTATTAAATACACTTTAACTTATGTTTATTTTCATATTCATTGTATGATACTTTTTTCATGGGGTGTATGTTTTGTAATTTACCAAATTGGAAAGAGTTAATTCACCAATCTCATTATTATCTGAGATTGTTTATGTGTAAGTATTTTTTGGGATATTTTTATCATCCATGTCCATTTTTTCAAAAAATGATTTCAAAATGAATATTTTAAGGATTTGTGAAATGTACTCTTTATCAAGATCATAAATTTAAATTTTTTAAAGATTTATCTTTATAAATATTTTTAATTAATGCCCATGTTTTCAAAACTAGTTTAAGTATTTATTTATATGGAGATGAATGTTTTGAAATGATAATTCAATTAAAAAAATTAAATGTCGTATTAGACACTTTGTTTCAAAAATCTATTTTAAATTACTTCCATTAATAATATGTGACTTTGAAATGATTTTATAAAAAGGTTATTTCTCTCAAAATGATTTACTCGTCATTTTTAACTATGTTAGGATCCTTTACTGGATATTATTTTTTATTGAGGTTTATTTATTATAATACAATATTCCATATTTTATTGAATGAGTTATGATATGTTTGACTATGGATGTTATATTTTTATACCATTCATGGTTTATGGTTAATGTATTGACATTTTGTATGCTAGTTCTAATATGAATGTTTATGTTATGTTTCATCTTTTTCATATAAGGAATGCAGTGGACTTAGTAAGTGATGGGTGGAACCTGCTATAGCTCCTCGATGTATCGGTAGGTCTCAAGAGGCCACTAGACATGGAATTGGATGAGGACTTTCCCAATTTGATATACGGATTTGGTTGAGGCCTTCATAATTTTTAGATGTCTTGGACAAGGACATGACAAAATGTTTCAGAATATCTGACATTATACATTCCCTTATTATGAATATAATATTGATGTTTTATGTGGTCATTAGAAAAGTATAATTTCCATGACTATGTTTTATTATGGAATTATTTACTCATCTCATATTTCATCCATAAAGTATTCTTGTTAATTATTTGAAAATTCATGTGTTTTGAATTATTCACCATGAATGTTGTTTATGTTATCTTCCACTAAATTATTTAACCTTACTAAGAATCTGAGCTCACCCCTTTCTTATGTTTTCCTGTCCTAGGATACCAAGAAGTGTTTTATGTATGAGATGCAGGGTTAAGATAAGGGAAAAAAGGAGTTATCAAAGTATTATTTTTATGCTGTATGTTAGAAAGTCTAATGTAACGTTCATGTATGTAATATATTTTCCAAGACTGGTAATCTGATCAGCCATTCAGGACTTAATTCCTTTTAATTATGCCAATGTATTAAAATAATGCACCGACTCAGGTTAACTGAGGTCGGGGTGTAACAGTTGGTATCAGAGGATGTTTATCAATATCCTTAGAAACTAGAAATAGATAAACTCAGATTAGAGCACATTACCCTATGATAGCATTTGATGATTAAAATAGAAGAAATTACAAAATTTTTGGCAAGGTAATGATTTTATTTGTTTTCCCAAGCAATACATCCCTGTCTGGATACAAGCAGGTAGAGGTGGCTCTAGCACAGATGTACCTTGGGGTAAAACTTGAAAACACTGCATTGATATATACTCGAATGGAAACTGGTGCACGACAATATGCCTTGTTGTACTCTTGGTTACGACACTCTCGGGGCATATGATTAGGATAATTATAATTTTTTACAATCCACTATGAATGGTTTATTAGTATATATCTCCTCAAGGAAAACATTTTTGTGATTATGTATAATATACATAAATTGTTATATTTATGTTAGGTATTTTACATGATTGTAATTATGAATTGTGATTTATAAACTGACATAGTGTTTTCCATTGTTTAGAAATGTCTCCTAGTAGAAGGAATGAGAACTCCAACAATACGTATGATCCAAAGAGTAAGAAGGGGAATATCATTCATGGTATTAAGCTAACATTTATAAGGGAGATAGTCTCACATGTATTCTCAACATATGAATAAATATTATCATATGTTAATAAGATTAGTAAATAATTATTTGAGTAATATGGCTTTAACGGGATATAAGAGAATAAAAGGATGGTAGAGAGAAAGCGGGATAACGAGAAGAGGGGAAAAATGGATTTTCCCATAAGTGATAAATGTAGAAAGAATCACCTTGGTAAATGTTTGAAGGGAATGAGTATTTTTTTATAAGTGTGGAGAAAAAGGACACCATGAACGTTATTGAAAGGGTAAGAAAAATGTTCTGAATGTAAAATGCTTCATCTATAAGGAGTTCAGACACTACTCGAATCAATTTCCCAGTCATTAGAGTATACCGCAAATGATGTTATTGATAATAATCAAGTTATAATACTACCTCAGATGAAGAGGAATGACTAGTGTTCTGATGTTGTTATTATATAATTATTTCATTTGAGTATTTTATAAACAATATATTGGTTACATGAATTATAGAGATAAATAAGGATTGTATTGCAGTACTATTTTATTTATGATTTGAGATTATATAGTTCTAAGAAAAGTGACTTAATAGTAAGCTACACTTTATTGGAAAATACATGTTTGAAGGAATGGGAATCCTCAATATGGTCCTGATAATGAGGTAGTGATTTTTTAATAAGAGATGGTTGATTTTGGTAATTCAGGATGTTGTGGTGTTGTAAAAGAATACATGATGAAGGCGTTCACATATTATTACCAGGAAAAAAAGATCCTCATTATGTTTAACATCCTTATAAATTTTTGGAATGAGAGTTTAGATATAAGTGTTTTGGATAATTCTAAAGGATGGAATGCATTAAGATTAAAATAGGATAATATTGTTAAGCTTATTTTTGGATTGTATTAAAAAAACAACCTAGTGGTCTGGTGACAACTAGTTGCGTCCGGCAGGGCCGCAAGACATGAACCCGCAACCGAAGAGTAACTAAGGAGCATCACCTCTGACTGGAGTACATGATGTACTAGTTTATTAGTTTGAAAAATGAATTATAAATTCATTATTTTTGGAACCTTATATGATTTGGATAAAAAGAATTTTTTTTGAAATCATTTGGAGTGAAAGATGAGTTTGTGGTAGGAATTAGTTGAAGGATGATAATATACTTGTCAAGTATATATATATATATATATATTGTTTCTTCTCCTCTTATTAAGACTAAATTTTATTAACCCAATTTCTTATATGGGTTTTACCACAATGGTATTTTTTAATTTCAAACTGTTATTTCCAAATAAAGATTTCAAATTGAGAGAACACAATTTATTGAAGTAGGGAAGAATTTAACACCCCAAGATTTCATAGTACGTTATTTCTTCAAAGTAATTCAATAACTTGCACTACACGCAACACTGAGTTCAAGTGCACCGCGACTTTCAAAACGAGCCGTTCAAAAGTTGTTATGAATAGTATTAACTAAATTTTGAACTTTATATAATCCTTATAATTTTAGAATCTACATTATGAGTTTCTTAGATATAATGTAATAACAAATACATTTTTTCTAGATAAAAGAAGTATTTTAAAAAAAATGCAATTTTACCGCCTTTTAATGGAAATCCATTTTCAAATCAAATATTTGAAAATTTTATATATTGAACTTGACAAAAAAAAATTTGTTTTAAAATTGGGACATAATAATTTAGTTTCAATAAATTTTTGGTGTTTTTCTGATAACTTTTTTATTTGGATGAATAGTTAAAAATAAAATATTTTAACTGAAAAGAAATTTTTTAATAAAAATAATTTATAGTGTTAAATTATAAATTTTAATGGTTTTTAAGTGTAAATAGATTATATTTTTACCACTTAATCCAATTCTGGTCATTTTATGTTTTTTCACTTTGAAATTGAACATATAAAAGTGTCAATCTTTTGATAGTTATTATTTCTTAAAAATATGCCTTTTGGTTTTGGCAGCGGGAATTAATTTTAAATTAATATATGAAACTTATATGATTTGAATTTGGTAAAATATACTTCATTATTGAATTAGGAATATAAAAATCATCTTAGGGTGAATTTTTTGTATTTTTGTGAAAACTTTTAATTTTTAATGATTTGTGAAAAACACTGAGTTGTTGTTTAAAACTGGCCTTTTATTTAAATTTATATTAGGTCAAAATAGATACATAATACCTATATAAATTCAATTTAACTCATTAGAGTATGTTTATAATAATTTTACATATATAAAAAATTTACTAAACTTTTCACCCTCTTTTACCAATCTCCATGGAGAATTTTCAAATTCACATAAAACATAATATTACCACTTCTGTGAGTGTAATTTCAAAAATATGAGAGAAATGGTTAGACTCCATAATTAAAATGTGTTTCAATAAGATAAAAATAATTTTTGGGCAATAATAACTTTTGAATTTTATTTACTGCGGTAAAAGGTAAATTATGTAATTCAAGTTAAAAAGAATATTGTAATAATTAAAAATTACCTTAATAAATGTCCTAACCTTATTGGATGAGTAATGGCTGACCATGGGAATCCTTGATTCTATTTTGGGACCCCATGGAGCCACTTATGAATGATACTGACACTTTAGATTAATTAATTAAATGTAACGTCAAAATTGAGACAAACAAAACTATTTTAGTAATTAATTTTTATATCGTGTTATATAAGAAATATTTTTTACTATTAATATTCTTTGGAAAGATATAAATATTTAATAATTCATGGCATTTTTTTTATAATTTTTATTCATTTAATATTTAAATTTATATATGACACAATGATGATGTAGTAATTAACTTATTAATGGGAGAATCAAATAAATTGTATTATAAATATTGAAATATATATAATTTCAATCATTTTATGAAATCTACGAATTTTAGATGTGAATATAGCATGTTAGGGATTATTCAATGTATCTTGTTCGAAGTAATCAGGTTTTTATGACTTCCAAAAAAACAAAATACCAAATAGTGTCAAAATTGACATAAATTAATATTTAGAACAAATACTATATTATTGGTTGATATAATATTCCTAAAAATGTATGATTCAAAAAAAGGGATTAAATAATATTATATATGTCATTAATTAGACACTTGAGGTTCTCTTGGATGTTTAGAGTATGTTTATTAACCATATAGAGTAAGAATAGAAGAAGACACTTTAAAAGTTAAACTATTTAACATAGAGTTAAATATAAAAGATAAGGTTAAAATAGTAACCTTAACTAGTATAAAACCTATTTGTTTAGAGGATTTCGACCCATAACAACCTATGTCTTGAAATAAATTAATTTTGAACCATTATAAATCAAATATGATTTTATAATAAATTAATACTTTAATCTTTTCCTAAAGTGACCCTCACCGTTCTTATAAAAGGTCACATCTCCTTCTCTCAAAATCACACCTCCAAATCCATTTGTATCGGCCAAAACCTACCCAAATATCCTCCAAACTATCCAAACTTTATCCTAGAGGCCTTACATTGGTCATAAAGCCTCCTTAAGGACCCCTTTTGATCAAATCAAAAGGAAGAACCTGAAGAAGAGGTAATGATTTCACCACCCTCTTTCAAGTTCTCTTATTCTTCCAGTTACACTTTCATTGTCATTTCCATTGTAAATTAATAACTAAACTATCTTATATATACTATGATTTTATTATAAATATGGCACAAAAATATTCAATATTCTTCCCATCTTATGAATGATAATGTCACCATGCGTGCGTACGTACGACATTCCATCTCCATGATGTGGTGTAGTTTTTTATTCAACACTATGTTATTCGGATGGATATAATGATGAGTAATATGTATATAAATAATTAAAATAACATGATAATGCCTTTTTAAAATTAATATTCCATCCAATTCTACACCATTAAGGAAATGATATTGTCCCTCGTGCGTACGTAAGGGTTACCGTCTCTATGACGCGATGAGATTCATTTCCACGATCACCATTCATCGACGATTATAAAAATATATATTACTAATAATTATATAATATATGATGTAATAATGATACTGGAGATATATATATTTATATATATATATTCACTTACATATATCTTATTCACATAGTTCTGTTCAATACGATATAAAAAATAAACAGCATTTATGCATACGTACGGACTATAGTCTCCATAAACGGTGTTTTTCATTTTCTATATATGTCTATTTTACATATTTATATTCTAAAAATATATGATATATAAATAATTTTGTATATTCTGGATTTATTTAAATCTTTATCTAATTTATACAATCTAGTTTAACATGGGAAAACACTTTCAATAACGAAAGCTATTATTACCCGAAATGTTAATTTAACATGGAAATTATTATTAAATGGGATGTATAAATTCATAAATGAATCACGTATGATATCATAAATATTACTATGGTTCTTTTATAATTTAAAAATATATTATGATCTTCATAAAGGATGTTAAACATACCCTCGACTAAAGGAATGTGCATGTAAAGGGGTTTTCATCTCACTCTTTATTCCCGTGAGATTATTGCTATATAGCAACTACTACCTTTTGTGTGCTGTATGTACTACCCATAATTGCATTCTTTGTGTAATACACTTTAATTAATGTGTATTTTCATATAACTTTTATGATACTTCTTTCATGGGGTGTATGTTTCTTAATATACCAAATTGGTAAGGGTTAATTGCTCAATCTCATTATTTTCTAATATTGTTTATGTGTAAGTATTTACTGGGATATTTTTATCATCCATGTCCACTTTTCAAAAAATGATTTCAAAATGAATATTTTAAGTATTTGGGAAAGTTACTCTTTATCAAGATCAAAATTTTAAATGTTTTAAATATTTATCTTTCAAAATATTTTTAATTAATGTCCGTATATTCAAAATGATTTTAAGGATTTATTTATATGGACATGAAAGTTTTGAAATGATAATTCTTTTAAAAAATTTAAAAGTGGTATGGGACAATTTTATTCGAAAATAAATTTTAAATTAATTGCTTTATAATTGTGTGACTTTAAAATGATTTTACAAAAGGTTATTTCTCTCAAAATGTTATACTCATAATTTTCAACTATGTCAGCATCCATTACTGGATAGTATTTTCTATTTATTTATATTTATTATTAAACAATATTTCATATTTTATTGAACGATTTATGGTATTTTTGACAGTGGATGTTCTATTTTAATACCATTCATGGTTTATGGTTAAAGTATTGACATTTCATATTCTAGTTATAATATGAATGCCTATGTTATGTTTCAACCTTTTCATATGAGGAATGCATTGGACTTAGTATGTGATGGGTGGAGCCAGATATAGATCCTAGATGCATCGGTAGGTCTCATGAGACAACATGACGTGGAATTGGCTGTGGCCTTTCCCAATTTGATATATGATTTTGGCCGAGGCCTTAATAATTTTTAGACGTCTTGGCCGAGGATATAACAAAATGTTTCAGAATGTCTAGAATTATACATTCCCTCATTATGAAAATAGTATTGATTGTTTATGTGGTTATTCAACAAGTATAATATCCATCACTATGTTTTATTATAGAATTATTTACTCAGCTCATATTTCTTCCATAAAGTGTTCATGTTTATTATTTGTAAAGGCATGTGTTTTCAATTATTCACCATGCATATTGTTAATGTTTTCTTCTGCTAAATTATTTACCCTTACTGATCATCTGAGATCACCCCTTTCTTATGTTTAATTTTCCTAGGATCCCAAGAAGTGTTTTATGTTTGATATTCAGGGTTATGTTAAGGGAAAATGGCTTTCTCAAAGGATTATTTTTTTTTTAAGTTAGAAAGTGTTATGTAACTTTCATGTATGTAATCTATTTTCCAAGACTACTAAACTGATCGGTCTTTAGAGACTTTATTCCTTGTAATCATGACAATATATTAAAATAATGCACTAACTCTGGGTAACTGGGTTCAGGGTGTCCCATTATATGACCATTTAATAAGAAGCTTTCATTAGTTAATTATTAGTATTTTGTACCTTGAATTATTTCTGATGCATTCATTACACGATTTCCATGGCCGATTTCTATTTGATTTTCATTTCATAAGGGATTTAAATTATAGAAGTGGAATTAAATTGTATTAATGTGTTTCTATAATATATAATGATACCAAAAATAATTTTGTAATAATTTTTGATGTTTAATCTTTAGATAAAACATTAATGATATTTGTTTAGATCATTTTTGGTGGTTCCACTATAATCCTTAACATGTTTCACTATATAACTTAGTTTCCTGAATAAAAGATAATTCCAGAACATAAAATATAATAAGTAATAAACTTTTCATTTAGTTTCAATAATTAAAAGGGTTTTATCATCATCATTGGAATATGTAATGAATGTTGCAAACACATCATCCATGATTTTTGTAAAACAACACATCACGAATCCTGGTTTTATAAGAGGGGTTATTGTGGAAGAATTATGATGATGTTCTATACATGAACATGATAACACCGAGAATATATAAGATTATGAAGATTTCATACCTCTTATATGATGTGTGGTGATGTGTGTATATGAAACAAAATGAATTGAAAAGAAAACACATGAAAAGGGAAGGGGATTCCTACCTCTTTATCTCTTCTAATTAAGATCTTTCTTAATGCCTTTTGTTTTGGCCTATTGGTGAGACCAAAAAATCATGTATGTGGGAAATATGGGTTAAGAGGTAAATTTAAAAAAAATTGGCAGTGATCGATACTTTAGTGGAGCGAGTGGTAGAGGGGAATGAGGGTGGTATTTATAGTGGAGGAGAGGAGGGATTTTATATTATTTTAATAATTATTTTAAAATTTTTCAAATGATTTTTAATAGTATTGATTCATGTGACCCTAAATAGTAATAATGTTAGGTGAATTTCAATCATTTCATCTTACATCATACTTGCATCACCTATGATGCAAGAAAAAAAGGATTTTTGCATTTATTGTAATTTATCATATTTTACTTTAAAAAAACATTAATTTGAAAAAAAAACCACAAAATCCAACCTAACTAATTTTATACATGTATAATTAAAAAATGAACTTCGTTTTTTAAAAATAATTATATAAATATTATTAATAATATTTTTATTAAAATCATACTTTATTAAAAAGTAAATAAATTTAAAACTATAACACATTTTATATCACCTTAAAAAATTAATCAAGATTTCATTATCTTAAATACTTATGAAAATAAAATAATAATACAATTTAATATTAATTATGGTCATATTCTTATTCATATAACTATTCACATGGTTATTTTACTATTCACTAATGATCTAGTTGGTTCGATCAGACTCCCAATTACAAACTGATCACAATGGTAGATGACTGTTATTTGAAATTCAATTCATAAAACAAGAAAAAATTATTTTTAATTATTATTTATATATATATATATATATATAATGTTTCATGAATTTCAATTTATTTTAAAAAACATGGGGTGTTACAACATCCCCACCTTCTAGAAATTATGTCATCGTAATTTTATTTACTTATTAAACAAGTGATGTTACCCTTACCACATTGCATTTTCTAACACCCATGTTTCCTCTTCAACCATGTGGTATCTCCAAAAAACCTTTTCATGGTGGATTACATTATTCCAAAATACTCGTTCTATTTAACCAGAAATCTGAACTGGTGTCTCATCATAGGAAAGGTTCTCTTCTAGCTGAACTACTTCTAGGCCCAAAACATGAGATGAATCTGGCACAAAATTTATAAACATCAAAAAATGAAAAAAAAATTATGTAAAAGAGATAATATAAGAGTCAAAGATACTTGGTAGATGAGTGGTCTAACATTCTCTAGGATTTCATATGGTCTAATGAACCCTGTACTTACCTTCCTTTCTTACCAAAATTCATAACACTTATCCATTGTGATATTATATTAAAAAAATGATCACCTACCTAAAAAGAAAATTCATTCCACTTATTGTTTGCAAAAAAATTCTACATACTCTGAGATTTCCACATGTGTTTCCATATCATCTTTACATTCTCAAAAAATTCATATAGTAATGATAATCCCATCATCTATATTTTCTCAAATTCACTTAATAAAATTGAGTTCCACACCACTTCCCATACAATTACTCAAAAGGTTCCATATGTATACTATAATTAAAATATTTATTATATGAAAACTATTCTAAATAAAGAGTATGATCCCGACATCCCTGTTAGTCCATTAAACATGGTCAATGCATATCCTCAAATGTTTGAATCATTCATTCTGACAGCCCATCAGATATATGATAGAAATATATAATAAAATTTAATTCTATTCCCAATGACATCTGAAGGAACTACCAAAAATTAGATGTGGACCTAGGATCCCATTTAGAGACAATTGAATGAGTAACTCCATATATCCTTACTATATCTTTTAGGTACAGTTGTGGATGTTGATCAAAATAGACAATAACTCAAATAAAAACTAAATGTAATGATTTACTTATCCAATCATCAATAACACAAAGATCATTCTTACCTAGAGAAATATTTAATAATCCTACAATGAAGTCTATGGATATATGCTCTAATTTTTAATATATCACTGATAATGGCTAAAGCATCCCCCTTGATAACTGCCGATCTACTTTAACATGTTGACATGTCATCCATTTCATGAAAAAAACAACAATATCTCTTTTCAATCCATCCAACTAGTAATAATACTAATGGAATCTATACATACTAGTTCTTCTCTATTACATAAAATATATAGCTATGAGCATCACACCACAAACCATTATTCATCTTGGAATCACAAGGAAAACACAATATTTTTTCAAATCACCGAACACAACATTTAACAAGGTTTAATTATGCTAACTTATCCATTTTATCTAATTGTACATTTTTCTATTTCTAAGGATCTTCATTTTGTATTTTCTTAATTAAACTTGATAATGATGACTAAACTGAAACCTTAATCAAAACAGATTTATTTCATACACCAAAAACATCTAAATGAAAATTCATTTAATCATTAATCAAGAAAACACATTCCAAATGTAACATGCTTAATGATGCGTGATGTTTTTGACTAAAGGAATTTGAAACATTGTTTTCATTTCCCGGATGGTAATCAATTGTAAAATCATAATCCATTTTCAATTCAATCCAAATTCTCTATCTCATTTTAAATTCCTTCTATGTGAATATATACTTCATACATTAATGATCAAAATTTATCTGAAATTTGGATCTGTAAAAAATATTTCTCCAAAATATCAAATCAAAAACCACAGCCACCTACTCCACATCATATTTTGGATAATTTAATGAATTAGGTATTGGTTTCGTTGAAGCATAATAAATTTCCTAATCATTCTACATCAGAACAGAACCATGTACATTCAATAAATCATCAATATTGACGAAAAAGTAACCATTTGGGAAGGCAAGACCAAAACCATATAATTCAAAAATATTATCTTCACTCCCCAAAAACAACCATCACATTATTTATTCCAAAAAATTGAACCCCATTATGTGATTAAATAGTTATAGGGATAGATAATCCTGGAATGTTTTTAAAAACCCATCGGTAATAACTTTATAATCTAAGAACACAACGAATCTCTGCAATATTTTTAGTTCTTTTCCATTTATCAAGAACTTTGGATTTGGAATGATCAACTATTAATCCATACATATTGAAAATTTTAGCAGGAAAAAAAATCTATTTTAACAAAAAATCACACATACTGAATCTTCCATACAATTTATTTTCCAAATAATGTTATTAAAAACAACACTTAGATGCTTTTCATGCTCTCCTTTACTATTAGAATTTTCTTGAATGTAATCAATAAAAATAACCACAAACATATCCAAGAGCTCTTGAAATATTCTTGTCATAAGATCCATGAATACAAAATGTGGATTTGATACAAAAAAATGGAATAACAAAAAAATTATGATGTCCATATCTTGTATAAAAATATGTTTTTCCGAATTCATCCTCTTTCTCCTTTAGTTTAGGGTATCTTGATCTCAGGTGAATTAGGGAAACATACTGATCTCCCTAGAGAGGATTAAACAAGTCATCATCATAAGAAAACGGATACATTCTTGTAACAGTGATTTTGTCTAAGGATCTATAATAAATGCAATGTCTTGTGAAACTATCTATCCCTTTAACTTACAAAACAAGATCACCCTGTGATGATGTTCTAGTAATAATGAAGCAATTTTCAAGAAAAACCATTAATGAATTTCTTAACTCTAAAAGTCCCATTAGATACATTCTGTAATTGGGTTTTGAAATTGTCTTAGCATCATTAACTATGAAAATTGTGAATTCAACTTCCCGGTTTGGTATGACACCAGGAAACTCATCAGGAAACACATCAAGATATTCATTTACGACTAACACATCAGTAATCAGAACGGTTCCCTTGTTTTCAAAAATATGAGCAAGTTACCATTAATTTCTATATTTCAATATTTTATAATCATCATATTATGTAATCAATTTTATGGGATCATTATAGTATAAAAACTGAAACACTTTGTGAAAAAAAAATCTTTAGCTCTACAATCATTGTTAGTATATTTAATATAAATCCAATCCATTAAAATATTGATATGATACTCTACTAAGTGGAAAACGACATGGTTTGTAGGTAAATTCATTCCACATATCATAATATAATGATTTTAATAATTAATAATTGATATAATATTCCCCATGTTTGTTTTACAATATGTTATTACCTCATTTTTGAGGTGATTTTTTTAATTTACCCAAAAAAATAATTTGAAATAAAGGAATGTGTCGACCCCATATCAAACAAAATTTTAGACAAATCTGATTAAAAAAGTTACATGATACCACTTTGTTGGATAGCATGACATGTGATGAAATATTCACTAAGGATTTCATAGCACCTTACTTCTTAAATTATGTCTTCTTTGCATTATTTAAATCTCACTTTGGGAAATCATTTCCAAAATTAACCATCTCATTACATTTAAAACAATTGATAGTTTCATATCAAAATTAGTATTAAGATCAATTTCATTACAATATTGGGCTATATCTCCAAAAAATCCACATCAATAAAACTTCTTAGTTTTGGAAAGGTTTTCCCCATAGTGTTTTTTAAAAACTTTTCACATAATAGAAACTAGACATTCTTACCATCATATTTCATTGATTGACAATTACCCATCACATTCCAAAAAAAAATTATTCTTCTTGTTTTCAATGTGAATGCGATCATCAGAAAACATCATTTGTACCCTCTAATCTCATATAAAATCTTTCTCATATCATTTTAATTCATGGGAGGCCAATTATATTAGACACCTTGGATTCAATACTGAGTAAAAATGGTATATTCTACTATCAAGATCTAGAATAATATATGGAGCATATCTCGATATTCTGGTGAAGTTTTCTTCTTAAACAGCCACTGAATATTCCTCAATTTTCATCTATTCATGGAATTACATCTCTATCTTAAGCCTAACCTCCTTAGTAAAATAATTTTCAAGGAAACTTATTTTAAATGTATCCCACTCCAAGGCATAAATCTCTAATCTATCTATGATATTCTTGACCTGTAACAATAACTGATCATATTCAACATCAAAATGATTAATGTAATGACCTAAATTTTGTTTATCTAAATATCATATAACATCAAATATATTTTCAAGGAACTTATTCCATCTTTAAAATACTACTAGGTCAAATGAACCATTGAATGTAGGAGGTTGTTTTCTCATAAAATGTTCAACTATTATCATATTTTATTATGGTAACTATTTTTAATCTCTCCATTGGATTTCACCTCCATTTATTTACTACATCATTGGTCCCATTACTGTCAAAAAAATTTTGGTTCCAAACCCGAACCGTTCTAGGATGCTGATTCAGAAGGATATCATTACGTTGGTTCCTCTCTAATTCACCTTCCAAGTATCTTTTGTGGAAAACCATTCAAAAAAAACATAGCATAGTCTAATAATCATGGTAATATTTAAATTATATATCTTTTAAAATTAAATAATGTGAAAAAAATCATTTATGGTATTCTATTAACATCATCATAACCACTAAAGTTATATAATTTATCCTTTAATACTAACTATAAGGACCCATCAGTTTAAATTTCATAATCATGAATTTTAGTCGAGATATCACTTCATTTCAAATTGATGGTCTTTTTATGATTATAGTTTAATATATTTGAAAATAATACATACATGATATTAAACATTAATGTAGATTGGATACCACAAAAATTGAGGCCATTTCATCCAATATTTAAAACTATTCAAAACATGATTTTGTTGATAAGTATTAAAAACCTTTAACATGGATTGATTCTTTTTCATACACATCCTTATAACCTATGAAAATAATTTAAAATACCTAGTATGAGAAAAAAATCATAGTACGTTATATATATAGAATGAATGAAAACATTAGTACATGAATACATTTAAAATATGAAATCAGTTTCGAAATAATCAAACCTGTCACCCATATAAACAAACATTTTGAATCGTGTGATGGCTATGTGGTTGTCATATAACATAAAGAACATAAATAGAACCATAAAGGTATATTGGAGAATTAATTACTTATTAAGTAACCCTCATAGCTACCTTATGACTTGTAACTCTCGTTGATACCTTACTATGTAACCCTCACGACTACCTTATCGTGTAACCATCATAGCTACACATGGTGTAAACATATAGCCAACATACAACATACAAATACATAATTCATTGGTGGGAGATATATTTCACAAACATAATCACAAAAAATTCCCATGAACCAGAACATAATCATTCAACATCAAAAATTCCACAAAAAACATTGCTTTTGAATTTGGTAAAACTGAATTTTATAAGAGTATTGTAAAACAAACCCCCCCTTGAAAGTGTATATAATTGATGTTATACATAATAAATTTTATTGAATTAGAATATAAAATAATAATAAAGATAATTAAACATAATAAATTAAAAATTAATCACACAATGAATTTTAATTCAACATAATTAAATATGTAGAAGGATAACCCAAACAATGAATATTGGGTTAAGAATTTCCTTACCTCATGTTAGACTTACATAAAACAATTTTAAACCTCATATATAATGGTTAAATGATTTTTATTAAAATCTTAAATAAAAATAATTATTTTTTTGACACCTTATATGATCATTTAATTACAAAATTTCACCCATTCATTATCTGTATTTTATTCCTTCTATTATTTTGTGTTCATTAATTACATGATTTCCATGGCTGGTTTGTATTTAACTTTCTTGATGAATGGGAATGATATTCCAAAAGATGAATGATATGTTATTCATGTTTTTCCAGAATATTTAATGATACCATAAATAATTTTTTATCATATATGATGTCGAATATTTTGATAAAAAATTAATGATATTTGTTTGCATCATTTTTTTCGTTCTTCAATAAACATGAATTTGTTTCATTATGAAATATAATTTCATGCATAAATGTTCATTCCAAAACATAAAATAGTTTACATAATTTACTCTTAATTCTGTTTCGACAATTAAATGGGGTTTATGATGGGATTTTATGGGTGTATTGTGTATTTCCAAAACGTTATCAACGATTTTGGTAAAACGACACATCACGAATGATGTTTTTTTAAGAGGGGAGGAGAAAAAGAATGATGATGATTTTTTTACATGAACATGATAAAACATAGAATATATAATATTCGGGAGATTTTATACCTCTTTTATTTTGGTAGGGTATGAGATTATATGAAATGGAACGAATTGAAAAGAAAACATGTGAAAAAGTAATATGATTCTTACCTCTTGATCTCTTATCCTTGACATCCTCCCTAAGGCCTTTGGTTTTAGATTTTTTGTGAGAAAATTAGGTCCTAGAAATGGGGAAGATCCCGAGAGAGTGTATTTGGAAGACCATTTAAAATTATCAAATCATGATATTTGTGATATGAAGATGGGAATTATGGATGTATTTATAGTGTATGAGAAGAGGTATTTTACATTTATTTAATTATATATTAATATTTTTTCTAAAAACTATGTATAACAATGATTATATTGACCCTAAATATTAAAAATTGAATGTGAATTTGAATTTAGTGTGATTAAATTAGCCTCTATAAACCTAGGATGTAGTGAAACACGTATTTAGCATTTATCATAATTTATCATATTTTACTATTCATAAAAAATTCAATGAATTTCAGAAATATACCAAAAAATAACCCTAACCATTTTTCAACGTGTAGAATTAAAAAATGAACTCCATTATTAGAAAATAATATTTTAAATGTTAATAATATATTTTTTAAATAAAATCATTTTTTTTGTAAAAAATTGACAATTTTAAAACTATAACTCATTTTATACCACGTTAAAAACTTAATCAATATTTCATTTTATTAAATATTTTAGAAAATAAAATAATAATAAACTTTAATATTGATTATGTTAATATTATTATTCATATTACTATTCATAAGGTTATGTTAATATTCACCAAAAATCAAGTTGGTTCCATTAGACTCCAAATAACATACTGATCACAACGGTAGATGATCCTTTTTTGAAACAGAAATCATAGAAGAAAGAAAATTATGATTAAAAGATATTTATATATATATATATAATTAAAACTATGTGTCTTGAATTAAAATTTAATTTTATAAACATGGATTGTTACATGGAAAATGGTTCATAGTGTGACAAAATATCATGGAGTTCGATGGCTTATCTGTGGAGAACACGTGCATTACCCAAATCAATTCCCTGACCAATGAATTTACTTCTAAATTGAGAACAGGAATATTGCATGCCAATAATTGAAAATTATGGATTCAAGTGTTTATTTATTTGGTTAAAAATTTATGAAATATATTGGGATCTTTTTGTTTCTGTTTTTTAGGATTTTAATGAATATGTTGAATGGTACAAATGGACAAGATAAGTGACGGTGTATTTTTTATTAAGGTAATTATGAACATTAATATGTTCTATATGTTAAGACGAGTATGATTGGATTTGAATATTTGATATGAATATGTAAATTTCATAGTACTGATTTTCTTAGATCAAATTAATGATTTACTAACATTAGGGTTAAGTTCTCAGCGATGATGTTTAAAAATTTATATATACTTAAGAATAAGGACAAATACATTTTTTAAATAAGGATTTATGTTAATTCAGGTTATTTACATGTTTTTAGATAATATATGATTATGGTATTCAAATTTTTGGAATGTAAAATCCTTGAACTGCAATATAATATATGGGAGATAAATGTCATATTGATTTAGTGGACTACATTTTAATGTTTTGTATTTTCATATTTCATAATGATTATGGGCTTATCCATTTAAGGAATTTTTATATTAATAATCAGATATTTTTGTGATATTAATGTATTATCACATCATATGTGTACTTATGCACATTTTATTACTTTTGATAATCTTTTTGTTGTGATAATGATGGATTGGATGACCAATCATTTTATTTACATATCGCATGATCTGATAATACTTCAAGAATGAAAAATTCAACATCATTTATTTTAATAATATATGAATTGGAAATTATTCAATGAAATACCAATGTTAATATTGTACTAAAATTAAGTGACAATTTTTTTCATGTTCTCCATCATTAGGGAAAATGATATTGAAAACCAAAAAAATTATCTAAGTTCCTTCTTATCCAATGATTCATATTTTTATTTAGATCATCACATATTTATGGATTTTTATTGTTAACGTTATCATATTTATGATAATAGGACCCAACGTTAAGAATTACATAATATTGAATTGAATGAATAATCCACATTTAAGATCTTTTCAGGTTTAGAGTTTTAGTGAATTATTCCATAACTATTACATTACATCGCAATAATTACAAGGTAGACACTTCTACTAAGTTTCCATTTTTTCATAAAATAAAAACTCTTAAAAAGAATATTCATCTCTTGTCCCATGTTTTAGACAACATGACTTTTAATTGATCCCATCCTAGACCATATTAATCTTTTGGTCTTGTGAAAACATTTCAAAACATTGGATGAGAATAAAAAGCTCAGTAAGGATTATAAAACTAAGAATGAAAACATTAGTTAATCATTGAATACCTAACCTATGATCGTTAAAAAATATCATGAAATCACAAGATTTTGGAATAACAGATAGAAAACAACCATCATAAAGGTAACATATGACTTCCATATCATACATACATTATAGCTATCACAGCTACATCAAGAGTTACATTTGGAAAACCCATCACATTATATTCCATAAATCTGTTAGGAGAAACATTCACAATTACCTCTTTTATGTTATCCAATGCATTGTGGATCTATCTCGGGCACACCCACCCTAGGTTTAACACTTAACCACTAAAATACGTAATAATTCTCATGAACCATAAAATATTCATAACACATAAAACAAACATAAAGTAAAGACAAAATTTCCACATTTCAATCACAATATATCATTAAAATATATTAAAATTATAAATCCTTTATCAAAACTATTTTGAATACCAATATACGTAAAAAGAGTAAATGATATTTACTTTCTTTCTAAAAACATTACGGCTTGTTATAGAATACAATGATTAAATAATTCTCATGGTGGTGGAAAAGTCATTGACACTACGAATGTTAAAAAATCATTATATTATCATTTAGTAAAATGAGTAGTAGAGAAAAGATTATTTTTGAGTAAAAGTAAAATTCAAAGGTTTTTATACACCTTATAAATGAAAGCCTTGTATAAAAACAAATATGCTTCATTGAAAGGAGGTTTAGACGAAGTCCCTTACCCCATGTCCAACATGACCCGTTCGTTATATAATTTCCTGAATAATAAAATAACGACAATTTCCACTATCTTAAGATAATTTTTCACGTTTATTATTACATGTATATAACTTATTACAATGTTATAGTCATTATGTAATAATTTAAGTTAATAAATGTCATTTTCATGATATTTTGCACTTGAGTCCAAAATAAACTTCATATAATTAATATTTGTTCATGTGGTCAAATATACATTATATCCAGAATAATATTCATGATTTAGAAATCATACATATCATATATATTGAGTATATATATGTATTTATAATATTATATAACAATCAGGAATATTAAAGGAAATTCACTGTTCATGGAGACGGTAAGTTGTACGTATGCATAAATGCTACTTTCAATTCTATTTATTATATTAAATAGATTTAAAACATTATGACAAATAAACATATTATAATTCCAGAATAATATCATATATAATAACATTTACTGTTTCCTTTATATGTCCCAAATATGGCGTTAATGATTCATATCACTTTGAGTGGTGGTAGTTTGCACTTCTTCAAATTAAATTATCACGTTTACCCATATTGTAAACCATAAAGGCTTTCTATAAATGGAAAATCAATAAAAATAAAGTAATCATGAACAAAATATATATAATATAAAAATATAGTTCCATCATAATAGAAACTATGAGTGGTTTTAATAGATAATTGAACAATCATCGTTTTGTGAGGTGTTAGTTTTCCATCCAGAGAAACAATGTGTACTTTTCCAATTAGATGAAGGTGTGTGTATGTGTTGTTCGAATACATCACATAAAAACATTTTAGTATATTTAAATACCGGTTTATGTTATTAAAGAATTGAATACAAAGTGTTTTGGCGGTGGGATATGTATAATAAAAAAAATAACATAACAGAAAATGTTACCATTAAATTTGGTAACTCCCATTGATTTGAACCAAAAGGTTTTGTTGAAGTGATTTCTGCCTAAGATAAGACTTATAGGTGGAGGAGAGAGATGTAGGGAGCATAATTGGGAATATTTTTGATGAGACTAGAGGCTTGAGAGGTGTGAGGAAAGGGATATAAGTGGTGACCTTTTATAAGGTGGAGGAGGGGATTTCTATGAATGAGTGAAAATATTATTTTATTATATAATGATTTTCGGTTTCTAAAGGTCCAAAACATATTAAAGACGAAGATAAGATGAATCGTGGTATAAATTAAATCAAAAATTAAGAATTGGATAGGATTTAGATATTGTTTTTATATTTATAATGTTATGAATTTAAATCATTTATTAATGTGGTAAACACTGCATCATTATTGTGTCATAAATAAGTTTATTTATTTTATGTCTAAAAATTATAAAAAATTAAATAATTTAGGAAATATGTTTTTCTTTAAAAATAATATTTATAGAAAAAAATATATCCTATATAAACATATGTAAAAATTAATTTAATAAAAGATATTTTTTATGTCAATTTTGTCTTTACTTTATGTTAATTAAAACAGTGTCATTATCACTCTTAAGTGGCTCCATGGGATCGCAAAATTGACCCACCGATGCCCAGGGTCAGAAATGTATCAATAAATAGGATTAGAAAACAGGTTATGGAAATTATATATTATTATAATAATATTTCATTACACTTATTTACTACATTCAACCATTAACCATGGTAAATAAAATTATTACTGAAGTAAATATTCATAATGTCTAAAAATAAAAGTTACATATCTACACAATTTAGACCTCCAGATTCGAAATATGAAATAAATTTTTCCAAATTTTAAACAAATTAGTGAATGAAATTAATTTAAAATCAATTCACATTGTCAAAACAAGAAATCAGTTTTTTAGAAATTTTAACTATCAAAAGATTGACAGTTGTTTATTTCCTATTTCAAAGTGAAATTAATTCCAATGGAAAACAATGGATATATTTGTAAAAATAAAATCTAATAAAAATTTAAACAAAATTAAAAACATAATAAAACCATATAAATAAATTATATAAAAAGGTAGTTTGGAATTAATATACATTAGTTTTCACTATTCAACAAAAAAAGAATTTTATCAGAAAAATACCAAAAATTTCACCAAAGTAAATCTTGATTTCCAAATTATAACGAAGAATTTTATTTTTTTAAAAAATAAAATATAAAAGTGATCAAAACTATATTTAATGAGGGTTCTCCAAAAAATGGCTATAAATTGACCTTTTAATGAATATTAGAGTATTTATGCCAAAAATTAGATTAATTCACACTTTAAGCCTCTAAAATTTATTGGATAAATGTAAAAACATTTAAAAAACATGTATAAAAATATTGTAGTTAGTTATGTTCATTCCCTCTAATATAATTTTTGGGCGTTAACTACTATTTAAATTAATATTATTATATTATTAGTGTGAAAAAAATGATTTCAAAGAAACTCATTATTGCGTATCGGGTATGCCATTAAAAATAGAAACCCATTTAAAGTATAATTAATATTTAATTCACAAATATTAATAATTATGAATGAGTATTAATTATTTTTTTACATGGGAGGTTACAACCTTCCCCCCTTTTTGAAATTTTGTCCTCATAATTTTATTCACATATCAAATAAATGTGGGTAATTATCCCTCATAGAATTTTTAGATTCCAATATTTCTTATTCATCCAGGTGGTTTTTCCACAAAATCTTAACCTGGTGAATTACCTTATTCTATATCACTTGCTTTCATCAGTCAAAAATCGAGACTGGTTGTTCCACATAAAAGAGATTCTCTTCCAACTGAACTACCTGTATACTTAAAACATGAGATAGGTATGGAATATACTTTCACAACATTGAAACAAGAAAAATATTGTGTACCTATGACAAAATTGGAGGTAAATCCACACTGTACATAACTGATCCAACTTTATCCAAGATTTCATTGGGTTCAATGAACCTCAGACTCAAATTTCAATTCTTACCAAAACACATAAAAATTTTCTATGGAGAATCTTTGAGAATGACATGACCACCAACCTCAAAAGAAATATCCTTCCTCTAGTTATCCACATAACTTGTCTACATGCTCTGATATGTTCTCATGTGCTTCTAAATCAACTAAACATTTTCTTCTATCTCTTATATCAATTCTGGTCCCATCATCTTCCTTTCACCAACATCATCCCAAAAAGATGGAGTTCATCAGTGCTTTCCATATAATGCCTAAAATGGAGCCATATATATTAGAATGAAAACATTTATTATTTAAAAATTCAACCAATGAAATATTTTGGTCCCAAAATCCCTGGTTATCAAGTGAGAAAGGACGTAGCATATCTTCCATGGATTGAATTATTCGTTCTGACTACCCATCATATTGCGGATGAGAAGCTGTAAAAAAATTTAATTCAGTACCCAATGACTTTTGAAGGACCTTCCAAAAGTTAGAAGTAATCATTAGATCACGATCAGATAAAATGGGGAGGGGAACACCATGAAACCTAACGAACTCTTTAACATACAACTGAGTAAGATAATCTACAGGGAATTTTTCTCGAATAGGCATGAAAATGAGCAGATTTAGTAAATCGATCAACAGTAACCCAGATTTCATTATTACCTCGAGATGTCTTAAGTAATACCACAACAAAGTCCATGGATATATTTTCCCATTTCCACAAAGGCACTCGTAAAGACTAATGCATCACTTTCGGTAACTGCCACACTTCATTAACCTGCTGACATGTCAAACACTTCATAGTAATATCAACAATATCCCTTTTCATTCCAT
Organism: Viscum album; assembly: GCA_963277665.1. Lineage (NCBI taxonomy): Eukaryota > Viridiplantae > Streptophyta > Magnoliopsida > Santalales > Viscaceae > Viscum > Viscum album. The sequence goes on along the minus strand of OY728146.1, from coordinate 1,766,712,485 downwards.
CGAAATTGTAATACTCCTAAAGATCTCTATAATCTTAGTACTTCTAGGATGAACTAAAAACAGGTAAATATGAGATTCATATAAAAACTCTTTCTTTAACTGTGAATAAAAAGGGACACATTATCCCTTACTAGTCCTCAAAACACTGTCAACATCAATGTAAAATTCCAGAAACATAACATTCTAAACCAACTCTACCATTTTATGAAACTCGATGTTTTCCTTCTGTAGTGTTTTAATTCTGTCGGATAGAGATGATTTCACTGACAACTGAAAGAAAGTAGAAGAATTTACTACACCAAAAACATCTATGACAATGTTCATCAAATCAAAAACCAAAGGATCTCATTCTAATAGTAGCATGGTTAATGAAGCATTACTTTTTCGACTCAAATAATCGACCAGATTATTTTCTTTTTTTGAATGGTAAATGATTGTGCAATCATAATCCTTGATTAATTACCTCCATCTCATATTTCTCATGTCGAATTCTTTCTTAGTGAATATATACATTAATCATTAGTTCTCAGTATATATTTCACACTTTACTCTATACAAATGTTGCCTCTTAATTTTTGAAGAATAAAAAATAGTATCTAATTCCAAATCATGTGTAGGGTAATTAACTCATTAGGTTTCAACTAACGTGAAGCATAAGAAATTAAATAATCATTCTGCATAAGGACACATACAAGTCCTTTCAACGAATCATCACTATAAAAAACAAAATGACCATTTCTAGACGGTAGTTCCAAAACTGGAGCATCACCAATCGTCATTTGAATTATTGAAAACAATCATCGCATTATTTTTTCCAAACTAACTTAACTCCTTTGCGAGTCAACATAATCATTGGACTAGATAACCATGTAAAATTCTCAACAAAACTCCAGAAATAACCTTACAAACCTTTAAAACAACATATCTCAGTTATATTTTTGGATCTTGTCCATTATTAAACAACTTTTGATTTAAGAGGAACAACAATTATTCCATTTTATTGAAAAATGTGGCCAAGGAAAGAAATTTTTTTTAACCAAAACTCACACTTGAAAAATTTCCCATATTATTTCATTTCTTTTAAAGTTTTCAAGAAAACTCTGAAATGACTTTCATGATATTCTTTACATTTAGAATAAACAAAAATATCCTCAATTAACACAACCAAAAACTTATCTAAGAACTCAAAGAAAATTATATTCATAAGATCCATTAATAGAGTTTGTGAATTGGTTAAACTAAAGGAATAACTAATAATTTGTAATGTCCATATCTAGTACGAAACATGGTCTTTAGAATGTATGCTTCTTTCAACTAATGGAAACCTGACCTCATGTCAATCTGCAAAAAATACTGACCTTCCTGGAGCGGATCAAACAAATCATTTATATGAGGAAAATGATACTTTTTCTTAAAAATGATGTTATTCAATTCTATATAATCAATGAAAATATCATTGATCCATATTTCTTTTTAACAAACAAGACAAGATCATCCCATGGTGGTGTTCTTGGTCGAATGAAACCATTATCTAATAACTCCTACAACTATTTCATTAACTCTAAAAGTTAAATTTGATGCATTTTATAAGGGGGGTTTGAAATTGTGTTAACATGAAGAACAAAGTCAATAGTAAATTCAAATTCCTGATCCGATATAATACCAAGAAACTCATCAGGAAAAAAATAATGGAACTCATTTACCATTGGCATATCATTAATCTGAACAGTTTCTTTTTATTTCATTAATATGTGCAAGGTAAAATTCACTTAAATCTATTATTAGTTTCTCATATTCCTAATATGTTATCAAAAGTAAGAGTTAATTCTTGTAAAAAAATATGAAATTATTCTAAAAATGAAACCTCTTTAGCTCTGCAGTAAATTACAACATGATAAATAGAAATCCAATCCAAACCCAAAATAACATCAAACTCTAATAGAGGAAAAACAAAAAGGTTTTTAGGTACATTCATTCTATAAAAAAGAAAAGGAAGGTTATTATAATTCATTTTTGATTCAAAATTTCTTCCATGTGTTTTTACCATAAGTTCAAGATTCATATCTTGATATAGAATTCCAATTTTACTAGAAAACTTCTTGGAAATGAATGAATGTGTATACCACAAATCAAAAAACATATTGGCATAATCAGAAAAAACACACATTTTACATGATACTACTTCATTTGATGGTCAAAAATCTGCTGAAGTAGTTGAATAGGGACTCACCACACCTTTCTGCTTGTAGTATGGTTGCTTTCCCTAAGTATAGTTATTCATTGAAGACTCATTTTCATAATGACTCATTTAATTTCACTTAAAAAAATATCCAGATTGTAAATAATATTTTATATTACCATTTCCCATTTCTTTTTTAGTGCAATTACGATCCTTATATCTTATTTTACCACATCGGTAGAACATACCAGAATTCAAAAGACATACCCCATCATGATTATTACCACAATTTTTTAAAAATGTAAACATATGTTTCTTACCGTCAGATTTGTTTTTAAAATTTCTTCCCTTTCTCTTGCCACCATGACCTCTTATTTTGTTGTATATCAATGAACATTTCATCATCGAAAAACTCCATTTCCACATTCTTTGAATATCGAACATGTTTTTCATAACTTTTTAACTCACGATATGCTAAAGCCATTTGATACTTTGGATTTAATTCTGAGTAATAATAGTTTCTCATAGTATCATGATAATTTATTAAATTTGGATCATAACTCTCCAGTCGAGTGAATTTCTACTTCTTAAGTATCCACTGAGTCATCCTCCTACCAAAATTCCAAGAATAGTTCTTCATTCCTAAGATGAACAACCTTAGGAAAATATTTTTCCAGAAACATGCCTTTGAATTTATCACAATCAAGAGAATAATCACTATCCTTTATATTTTTCACTATCATCCAACACTGATAAGCAACACCTTAAAAATGGTAAACAGTGAAACTAACCATTTGATGTTCTGAACACCCCATGACATAAATTTTTTTTCTAGTGATTTAATCTACCCTTCTACTAGCACAGGGTCATATGATCATCTGAATGATGGGGGATGTTGCCTCATGTAATGATCCACTTCTAACATGTTCCTCTATGGTTGATCTAGATGAAATCGTGAATGGATACAATCACCATTTAGATACCGAGTCAATTGTTCCATCACTGCAAAAAATTGTTCAGTTCTGATTTCGATAATCTCAGGTTGCTGATTTGGAAGGTTGTCTTCCTCCTGCTGTCGTCCCAACATAGTAGCATTGTTTCCTCTATGGAAAACCATTTTGAACACAATAATATCTTAGGGGATGGAAAATGGTAATATGTAAATCGTATATCATTTCAATATTAACATAAATTAATTTATGTATTTTAATTTAACAATACCCTAAATCCTAAAGTAAACTACACCAACCTCTGATATGTCACGACCTGCCCTAGTGGGGCCCATTCCGTAACTACCAAAGACCACCTCCTACAGGCCAAGGGCTGGTGACTAGCACCGAGTAGGAATGTCACTAACATGGGAGGCATTTCCTATAAACCTGCACACACACACACACACATCTCCAAGCCCACAACGCTGAAAAGTAAAAACTACTGAAAAATGGGAATGCATGCATACACTAAAATCCCAACCAACAGAGTATGAAATTAAAGTAGAGTATCGTAATATAAAACGCTGGGTCAAAAGTAAAATCCCACCAAAAAGTAAGTCTGCAACAAGGTCCAACCTGTAAATAAAGGTATTGGGACTGCAATCCGTAGCCATAGGAACACACCTCAACCTACCTGATCTCACTAAGCACCGTCCGATCCTTGTCCACCAAGAATCTTGAAAAAGGATCACTCGTTTGCACAAGACATGACACGTGATGGAAAAGCCCATGCAGGGGTGAGTATAAAAATACCCAGTAGGACACCCCGACAACCACAAAGGAATACAAAAATGGAAATACCACAAAGGAATGATACAGTAACCTCTACATAGTATATGTTTACTGAACATATAACAAGAATATCCAGATATACTCATACACAATCTACTATCACAAAACCACCACTAAGATCTAACTCGAAGATTCCAATAAGCATGTGACATGGAGAACACAGTCCTAGGTATGAAGAGGGATATAAAAAGTACTCATCCCAGGAGAACTCACTCCACAGGTTCATAAAAATACGATTCTCAGATGAGGATCACAACCAATAGCTATGGGGTGATTCCAACAACTCAGTCTAAGATAATCTTCTATGTTGAGGATCCGCGCCCAGGAAAGTTAGGTCAAGTCGATACCAAGAACTCTACATAGGTTACCAGGAAGGAATAGAGGATTCATATCTATGTCTCAGAGAGGGTATTCCAACAAATCTATTCAGGAAGTTCTTCTAAAGGGATCATACTCTTGCACGTAAGAAATGATACCAGAATCCTTCAAGGGAATGACCAAGGGTACATACCCTAAGGAAGCTAGCCCAAGTCATGGAAGAAAAATGGATCAAGCCATGTAAAATGAGGTACACGACTTGTAGTAGGATCACATGCCGTGTTCCTTGACTCTGGGTACTACCTTTGTAAACAGCCCATGTCTCTAGTTCAGGTGTGTAAAAATAGACTACACGACATGTAGAAGGATCGCACGTCGTGTTCATTGACTCTGGGTAATGCCCATGTAAACGGACCATGTCTCTAAGATTGTCGTATAAAAAAGTAACTACAAGATGTATAAAATGATTATACGCCATGTCTGAGTGTCTGGGGTTCACTCCGTGTATGCTGGCAATGTGCCCGTACACGGCCTCAACTCGTGTCGCCCTGCCCGTGTATCAGTACATGGAGTATCTTGCGTATTTGGTTGGGTCTGGTCGAGGAAGGGTATACACACCATTTCCAAGGTTGTGTACCCAAACTGTGTCTGTGTTCTCCTGGAGTACACTCCAGGTGGTCCTCCGACGAACACAAGTCATGTAGTTTATACTACAAACCGTGTAGTCTGGATTTCTCCAGAACTGTTGTCTTCCTCCTTGCACCTCGGCTGATCATATGGATCTCGTTTCTATTGTCTGTTTGCCTCGTAACTCAAGATATTAGGTTGCACCATTTTCGGGATGCCAAATATGTGGGTTTCAGGCCTTCGATCAGCTCTAAAATTTGATTTTGGTCACACGTGCAGAAATCGTTCGAAGAATGATATCTTCTGATCTGCTTCGATCCATCCATTTCCACCGTAGTCTCACCTCTGAGGGGTTGTCCTGATGCTATATCTTCAATTTGGGATCATTGAGTCAGACAAAAGTTGTTCAACGATCCATCATTCATATATCTGTGAAGAACTCATAGAACACACATGAAGAACAAGAGAAGTCGGGGAAGAAAGTCACAACAAATCTAGAGGGACGAACCTCGATAGAGGTTCGTGTCGATCTTGGTTCATCATTGTTACAAGGATAAATAAAACCAAAATAAACTTCAATAATCAAATCATTAAAATCGCTACAAAAGCCCATCCCGAAAATACAATCGATCCGCGAGCTAATCTTTTTGTGCATTAGTCCGCGTTCATCGTAGAAATCAAGAAAGAGGAGAGGAAAACAAAATAAAAACGCCCTACCTAGATTTGCAGTGTTCATTGGCGAAGATCTGGTCGATGCGTCATCGTCACCGGTGAAACTCATCATGAACGTCGTCACCACATTGGGAGGTTTCCTATATAGCCTCCAGAGCCCTCGAGGGTTTCAGGGTTATGAGGTATATCACCCTGGACCCCTGTGAAAATCTCTATTTAAGAATATAAAAGATTTCGATACAGCAAGGATTTAATAAAATATTTTTAATAAATATTTTATTATAGTTACGTCCAAAAACTATCTTTCCCCACTAACCTACGCTAACTGATGTCAGGTCGTGCCTAAGGTAAAATCGATGCTCTGAATGCAACATTGTACTAGGATTTCCAATCTGAGCACTCATTCATGAGTTATTCATCTTTTTTATGAAAACCACACGTGTGCATAATTTAATTACAAAATTAAATTCAAACATTTGTTCCGGGCTCACCGGGACTCAGAACTGCACGCCGTCACAAAGCCCGGTCTTGAAATAAATTCCATATAATATTAAAATAATACATGGAAAAAATCATTGATATTACATCCTCCCAACCTTAGGTCTTTAAATCCCCAAAAATCCAAAACAAAGGCTACTCAAAAAGATGTTGGTACTGCACACAGATCTGAGCCTCCCGCTCCCACATGCTCTTCTGAAGATTCATGTACTGCCAATGGACACACACCAAGGAAATAGCTCACCCACGAAGGATCTTCTCCTATCGATCCTCGATCTCCACTGGGTACTCAGAAAAGGTAACTCCATCATCGATGTCTAGCTCACCCCAGTCGATAACGAGCGATGGATCATGCACATATCTCTGTTGCTGTGACACAAGGAAGACGTTGTGTACCCAGTCCATCTAAGGAGGTAGAGCCAAGCGGTACTCCACCTCGCCAACTCTACAAAGAATCTGAAAATGGTTGATGAAATTCAGATATAGCTTGCCACCTCGGCCAAATCATTGCAATCCCCATCGAGGTGAGACCCGGAGAAACACATAGTATCCCTCCTCGAACTCCAAGGGCCTCCGTATCCTATCGGAATAAAACTTTTCAGGCTCTTTGCAGTCTTCATCCTATCCTGGATGACCTGAACCTTCTCTGTAGTAGCTCGCACCATCTCCGGGCCCATTAGTGCTGACTCTCCTGGGTCAGTCCATCAAATTGGGGACCTACAAGGTCGCCTGTACAAATCCTCGAATGGTGCCATACCAATAGAGGAATAATAACTATTTTTATAAGAAAATTCCACCATTGGTAGGTTATCCTCCCAGCTATGAATGAAGTAAAGTATTCAAGCTCGTAGAATATCCTCTAGAACATGGATTGTTCGATCAATCTATCCATCATTCTGAGGATGAAACACTATGATCAAGCGTAACTGACACCCAAAATCTTCTTACAATCACTTCCATAAATGGGATGTGAAACAAGCATCATGATCTGAGACGATATTTGATGGAAGTCCATGAAGTCGAAATATCTCTTTCACGTAGAGGTGTCCTAATATCTATAATGAACTCTGCTCCAATATGGCTAGGAAGTGGGAAGACTTGGTGAGTCGGTCAATGACCACCCAGATAGAATCGGGTCACCTTAACATACATGGTAAACCCGTCACGAAGTCCATAGATATCCCATACCACTTCCACTCTAGCACCTCAAGGGGCTGATTCAATCCTGCTGGAACCTGGTGCTCATCCTTTACTTGCTGACAAGTAAGGCACTGAGAAACAAACTCTACCACACTCTTCTTCATTCCTGGCAACCAGAACTGACGTCTGAGGTACTGGTACATCTTTGAAATGCATGGGTGCACCACCAACGAAGATTTATGGAACCCCCTTAGAACCTCCTCTCGTAACGTCACTGATACTATTGTGCACCATCTAAAAAGAACAACGAGCTCCCCACCTTTTGAATATCCATCAGCTACATCACTTGCGGATATCTGAGCATGTAGAGTCTCATAACTAGCATCCCCGAGCTATGCCTCCCTGAGTCACTGTAAGAGTGGAGGGGTAACAACCATTGATTGAAGGTAAGCTCCCTCATCTCTATCCATGAAGGATTACTGTAAAGATTCCAACTACCTCGTCACCTCACCCAGCAACTACAAACTAGATTTCTTGCTGAGAGCATCTTCCACAACATTCCCCTTTCCAGGAGTATAAACGATCTCAATGTCATTATCATAGAGGAACTCAAGACAACGCCTCTGTATCAAATTCAGATCCTTTTGAGAAATGATATATCTGAGACTCTAGTGCTCAAAGTAGACAATTAACCACTCGCCCATCAGGTAGTGCCGCTACATATTCAATGTGAAGACTAACGCTTCAAACTCAAGATCATGGATCACGTTGTTCTGTTAGTCTGGCCTTAACCGACATGAGCCATATGCAATCACAGCTTGCCTCTGCATCATCACACAACCAAGACTTGTTCCTAATGTGTCATAGAACACTACGTACTCAACACCCTCCACTGGTAACTTGAAGATCAGGGCACTCGTTAGACTCTGTCTCAATTGCTGAAAATCCTACTGGCATATCTCGGTCCACATGAAAGGCTGCCCATTATGGGTCAAAGCTGTCATGGGTGCTAAAATCTTGTGGAAATCAAGAATGAATCTCTAATAGTATCCTGCCAAGATATGCAAACATCCCACCTCCTTCACGCTCCAGGGTGGATCCCATGCTAACACTGCCTTTACCTTGACTGTTTCCAATACTACACCATCTTCTGAGATAAAATGTCCCAAAAAGTGGATCTCCTCTATCCATAATTGACACTTTAATAGTTTTCCCTACAACTGGTGCTCTCAGAGTGTGTCCAATACCATCCTTAGGTACCTCTCGTGCTCCTCCTCAAACAATGAGTACACAAGGATATCATTAATGATGACCACCATGAACAAATATAGATAAGGATGAAAGGTCTGGTTCATGAGTCCCACAAACACTGCCAGGGTGTTTGTCACGCCGAAGGGCATCACCAAGTACTCATAGTGACCATAGAGACATCTGAATGTTGAATTCAGTATATCCTTATCTCGTACTCGCAACTGGTGATATCCTGATCATAAATCTACATTTGAGAACCATCGTGCCCCTCATAACTGGTTGAATAGGTCATCGATCATTGGTAGTGGATATCGGTTCTCCAGATTCACTTGATTCAAGCACCGTTAATCCACACACAGCCTCAAGATCCCGTCTTCCTTATTGGAAAAAAACACTGGGGCCGCCAGGGTGATACACTACGTCTCATGAATACCTTCCTCTGCAAGCCTTCCATCTACACTCTTAGCTCACGAAGCTCTGCAGGAGCCATCCGATATGTTGCTGCTGATATCGGTGTCATCCCAGGTTGCAACTCAAAGCAGAAATCTATCTCCCGACAGGGAGGTAGTCCAGGGACATCCTCTAGAAAGACATCCTCATACTCAGGCACTACTACTGGAGACTGAAAAATCATAACATATGCTATGACAAGGGCTAGGCTAGCCAACTGATGTGAAATCAGATGTACCTTCCTATGCACGAGTCCATCCTATACTGCCCAGGTCCCCATTTCACCGACGAAAGAGAACCACATTCCATCACTGCAGACACATTGTACCCTTCGTCTAAAACTGTCAATCTGGGCATGAACTATTGATATCCAATTCATATAAAGAATGTCATTGTAAGGCCTCGTCACTACCACCAAGAGGTTCCAACCGAAAATCTTACCTCCAAGGGTCAGGTCACAGTGTCTCCCAAGGTGTGTGATCTCTAAAACCTATCCAGTCGGACTTTCTAAGCTTATGTGTTGAGTCAACAGTTCAACTGGAATCTCAACGTCTCGAACATGATAAAAATCCAGAAAAGAATTACTAGAACCAGTGTCTATCAGTATGGAAACCAATGTACAAAACACACATATTATACCTCTAATCATTCCGAGAGTACCTGGGTCATAAGCCTCTGCTGCCTGCAACTATCCCTACCTCGGTCCACCAGCTCCCTGGACGTGGGGTGGACCCCCTAGGGGTGGTGGTGGTATAGGGTCAAAATGTAGACCACCTCCAGCTACTCTTCGAGATCCTCTACCACATCTGCCACACAACGGATCTGTCTTCTCCACATGTTTCATCTGCCTTGGTTGTCCATCCACTGCTCCCATGTCAGTAGTATGACATGTTGGACAATCTTGAGCGAGATGTACCCTGCCATCACATGAGTAGCATCGCCTCTCCCAAGGCTGGCTGGATGTTCCCTGTGAACCCTTTACGGCAGACCCTTTGTCCTGGGATCTCCCCTGAAAACATCTCTAATGCATGTGTCCTTGATGTTAGCTCCCTGCTGTGGAGGTCTCAGCTCTAGCTCGCTCACTACAAACAACTGTTGGTTGTCTCGGATCTTCCTAGAAGATCTCGACCCCCAAAGCCTGCTCGAGTACCCTAGAATAAGTAGGAATGCTCATAGGGATGATGCTAGCTTGGATGTCTTTGCCCAAGCCATGCTCAAAAGTCTGAGCTCTGAAGTACTGATCCCTGACCATATCCATCAAGTACCGTGAGAGGTCGGTAAACATCGATGAATAGTAATCCATCGTTATGATTCCCTACTAGAGATGATGAAACTATGGTATACATAATGCTCTCAATGTAACCGTTGAAAACTCCTCTCTGAAAAGATGCTCAAACTATGACCACGCAAGAGTCGCCTCATCTGGAGTCTAGATAACGAAAATCCACCATAGCCCTGCAGAGCACTGTAGAAGGTTCACTACCAGGATCACCATCTAGTCTGTTAGTGTCCTCACGAAACAGAAGACCCCAACTAGTTCCCCACGCTAGTCCTGTACTGCCTTACGGTATGGCTCGCCTCAAATCCCAAGGGGTCTCTGTTTGTGAAACTCATTGAGTACGCTCATCTTGTTCTCCTCTTCTACTGGTACACCATTCACTAAACACTTCTCCACATGTTGTGGAACAACTGGAACACCACCTAATGTTAAAACAAAGGGATTTGGTTCCTGTATTGAAGCTTCATTACTAAGGGGGTCATCCTCGTGATAGAGTTGCTGGATCCTACCGGGTGCACGTCGTATAGGAATCCTGTAAAAAACAAGATGTATCCCCGTTAGTGAATAGATTTGGAGAGATAACTCAAGAAGTACATGGAAACCACAACAAATTCCTATATGATGCATGTACCATTATATTCCCTGGAAACTAGTGTTCTCATGTTCTGAGTTGAAAAGAATGTTACCAAAGTCAAGGTGTATGGATACGTCGGCCGACCGCACCAACACTGGGGTCCCTGGACTAAAAGTCGAACTCGAAACACTTTACACTGTTTCCCCAAACCAACTCACCGACTCTCGATCCTATGGTAGAACCAACCACCTCTGATACCACTCTGTCACGACCCGTCCCAGTGAGGACCATGCCGCAACTCCCCATGCCCGCCTAGAATAGGCCAGGGGCTGGTGACTAGCACCGAGTAGGCATGTCACTAACATGGGAGGCATTGCCTATAATCCTGTACACACACAAACACACATCTCCAAGCCCACAAAGTTGAAATGTAAAAACTACTGAAAAATGGAAATGCATGCATAAACTAAAATCATAACCAACAGAGTATGACAGGAAATTAGAGTAAAATAATGTAAAACCCTAGGCCAAAAGTACAATCCCACAAAAATAAAGTATTCAACAAGGTCCATACTGTAAAAATAGTACTGGGACTGCAATCCGTAACCATAGGAACACACCTCAGCCTGCCAGATCTCACTGAGCATCTTCTCGTCCTGGTCCACCTATAATCCTGTCAGAGGCTTGCATGTCTTCCCATGACACGACACGTGCGGGCAAAGCCCGTGCAGGGGTGAGTATAACAATACCCAGTAGGACACCCTGAAAACCATAAAGGAATACAACAATGGAAATACCACAAAGGAAGGATACAATCCTCTCTACACAGTACACGATTACGGAATTTATAACATGAATATCGATATATAGTCATACAAGATCGACTATCCCGAAACCACCACTAAGATCCAGCTCAAATATTCCACTAAGCATGTGGAAGGGAAAAAAAACTCATAGGTCCTAAGAGGGAGATAAGAAGTACTCATCCCAGGAGAAAACACTCCACAAGTACTTAATAATACGATGCTCAGATGAGGATCACAACCAATAGCTATTGGGTGATTCCAAAAACTCGGTCTGAGATAATCCACTTAGGAAAGGATCAGTGCCCGGGTAATGTTGGTCACGTCGATACTAAGGACTCTACATAGGGAACCATGAAGGAATAGAGGATCCAGCTCTATGTCTCACAGATGGGATTCAAACAACTCTATTCAAGAAGGCCTACTGAAGGGATCATTCTATTGTACGTAAGAAATGATACCAGAAACATTCATGGGATAGACCAAGGGTACGAACCCTAATAATACTAGCCCATGTCAAGGAAGAAAAATTTCTCATTATTTGTAAAACAGGTTACAGTACTTGTAGTAGGATCACACGCCGTGTTCCTTGACTCCGGGTACTGCATGTTTAACCAGCCTGTGTCTCTAGTCCAGGTGTGTAAAACTAGACTACACATCGTGTAGAAGGATCACACATTGTGTTACTTGAGACCAGGTAATTCCAGTGTAAATGACCTTTGTCTCTAGGCTTGTCATATAAAAAGTAACTACAAAGCATGTAGAATGATTACAAACCATTTCTGAGTGTCCGGGGTTCGCTCCCTGTATGCTGGCCATGTGCCCGTACACATCCTCAACTCGTGTTACTCTGCCCATGTACTAGTTCACAAGGTATCCTATGTATCTGGCCGGGTCTGGTCGGGGAAGGGTATACACATCGTGTCCTTGTCCATGTACCCAACCCATGTCCATGTACTCCTAGAGTACATTCCAGGTGGTCCACTGACGAACACATGATGTGTATCCCATACTACACATCATGTAGTTGGGATTTATCAAGAACAGTCGTCTTCATTCTCTTGCCTCGATGGATCTTCCGGATCTCATTTCTGTTGTTTGTTTCCCTCAAAAAACAAGATCTTTGGTCTCCTCGTCATTGTGATGCCTAATCCATGGGTTTCGGGCCTTCGATCGGCTCCAAAATTTTATTTCGGTCACCCATGCGGAATTCATTTTAAGAACGATATCTTCTGATCTGCTTCAATCCATCCATCGCCACTGCAGTCGCACCTCTGTGGGGTTGTCCCGATGCAAGATCTTCAATTTGGGATCGTTGTGTCACACAATGGATGCACAACGATCCGTCGTTCATATCTCCATGAAGAACACGTAGAACACACACAAATAACGCGAGAAATAGGGGATGAATGGCCCATAAAATAGAGAGGGACAAACCAAAATCTATGTACATGTCCATCTTGGTTCATCACCGTTAGAAGGATAAACAAAACCAAAATTTCCTTCAAAAATCAAATCTCTAAAATACCCACAAAATCCCATCCCTCAAATATGATCGATCTGCGTGCTAATCTGTTCGTGGATTAGTTTTCATTCATCATAGAAATCATGAACCGGGAGAGGAAACCAAAATCAAAACACCATACCTGGATCTGCAGCGTTTTTTGGTGAAGATCTGGTCACCGCGCCGTCGTCACTGGGAAAACCTGTCATGAACGTCGTCGCCGCGTTGGGAGGTTTCTTCCAAAGCCTCCAGAGCATCCATTGGTTTCAGGGTTATGAGGTCTATCACCCTGGACCCCTGCGCAAATCTCTATTTAAGAATATAAATGATTTCTCTACAGAATGGATTTACTAAAATATATTTTTTTAAATTATTTTATTACAGTTACATCCAAAAACTAGATTTCACCACCCACCTGCGGCGACTGATGTTAGGACTCGCCTAAGGTAAAATAACTGCTCTGAACGCAACAGTGTCCTCAGATTTCCAATTTTAGCACCAGTTCATGAGTTATTCAACTTTTTCAGGAAAAACCACATGTGCACGTAATTTATTTACTTAATTAAATTCAAACATTTGTTCCAGGATCACCAGGCCTCGGAACTGCACCCCGTCCCAAATCCCTATCTCGAAATAATTTCCATATAATATTAAAATAATAAATGGAAAATCAATAACATTACATGATACCAACTATAATGATTTGGTATTAGGCATTACATATTCCTGAATTAAAAAATTAATTTTCCTTGAAAACGTTTTCAGGTTTAGAGTTATAGAGAATTAGTAAATAACTATTATATTACATCTCAAAAATTAAGAGGTAGAAACTTCTAATCAGTTCCCATTTGTTCCTAAAATAAATACTCTTGAAAAAAGAGTCATGTCTTTTCCTATGTTTTAGACAGCATGAGTTTTCTTTGATCCCATCCTTGATCCTATTAATCTTTATGTCCTGTGAAAACATTTAAAAATTTTGGATGAGCATCAAGAGATCAGTAAGGGTTATAAATCAATGAAAGAAAACATTGGTTCATTATTTCATACATAACATATGATCAATAACATACATCATGAAATCATAAGATTTATGAATAACATATAGAAAATATAAATCATAAATTTAACTTGTGGCATCCATATCATACATACATTTTATATATCATAGCTACATATGGAGTTAAATTTAAAATACCCATCATAATATATTCTCTAAATATATTAGGAGAAGAATTCATGTGTACCTACGTCACGTTACCCAATGCACTGGAGAGCTATCTCGGGCTCATCCAACATAGGTTTATCATAGAACCACCCATATACATAATCATTCCCAAGAACCATAACATATTCATAACAAATAATAAATATAAAGTAAAGATAACATTTCTACATTTCAATAACAATATATCATTTAAATATATTGAAATAATCAATCCATTATCAACAAAATTTTCTTACCAATATACATAAAAAGAGTAATTGATATTTACATTCCTTTTAAAAACATTATACCTTGTTAAGGAATCCAAATATCAAAAAATATTCGCGGCGGTGGAAAGGTCATTGTCACTACGTACGTTAACTGAAGCATTATTTTTTGGTCATTAAGTAAAATACAATGTAAACAAAATATTTCATTTGAATAAATTTAATTGTAAAAGGGGTTTATACTTCATATAAAATATTGTTGTGTATAAATAAAATATGGCTCCTTGAAGGGAGATTGAGATGATGTCCATTACCTCATGTGCGACTTGACCCCTTAGATTTTTAATATAATGAATAATAAACTAAAGTTAATTTATAATTCATTAAGAACATTTTTCATGTTTATTATTCTATTTATATCACTTATTACAATTTTATAATCATTTTGTAATCAGTTAACTTAATAGTGGTCATTTCGTTGATATTTGGTACTTGGGTCAAAAATGAACTTCTTATAATAACAATTTGATCTTGTGGTAAAAAATACATTATATCCAGAATGATATTCCAGATTTAGATATCATATATGTCCTATATTTCTAGTATATGTAGGTACTTATAATTGTACTTAACAGTTAGAGATAAAAAATGAATTGAACTGTTCATGGAGACAGTATGTCGTACGTACGTATGAACGCTAATTTCATTTTTATTTCATAATTTAAATGGAAATAAAACATAATGAAACAAGAGTATATTATAATTACATAATAATATAATATATAGTATCATTAACTGTTTACATTATATTTCCCACATATGACATTAATGAGTCATATCACTTTGAGGGGGTGGTAGTCCACACTTCTTCATGTTAAATTATCATGTTTACCCATAATAGAAACCATAAAGTCATGGTGTAAATGGAAAATAAAGATTAATAAATTAAACATAGACAATATATATATCATATACAAATATAGTTCTTTCACAATGGCCACCATGAGAGGCGTTAGGAGTTAATTGAACAATCATCATTTTGTGAGGCGTTAGTTTGCCATCCACAGAAACAATATATTCTTTACCCATTAGATGGAGGTGTGCGAATATTTATTTTGAATCCTTCTTAGAAAAACAACCTATTATATTGAAGATATATTTTATTTTATAAAATAAAGGAATAAAAAGTGTTTATGGGGTTTTATATGTAAAATAAAACCAAAAAACATAAGAGAAGATGTTACATTTAAATCAGGTAACTCTCTTTGGTTTGAACCAAAAGGGTTTGTGGAAGTGCATTCTACCTATGTAAAATATTTTATGATTAGGGTAGAGTTATATGAAGCTTAATTGGGAAAGGGATGGATGAGAAAAGGGGCTTGAGAGGTGTGAGGAATGGGTTAGAAGTGGGGTCCTTTTATAAAGGGGAGGAGGGTCTCTTTATGAAAGAGTGAAAATATTATTTTATTATATAATTATTTTTGATTTATAAAGAACAAAGACTTATTAATACTGAAGATAAAATGACTCATGGTCGAAATAAAATCATCCAATAATAATTTTACAGTTTTAGATATTTTTTTAATCAATATAATATTTTTTATCTAAATCATTTATTAATGAGGTTGAGACTGCATTTTCATTGTGTCATATATACTTTTATTTATTTGATGTCTAAAAATTATTAAAAAATACCATAATGTATGAAATTCTATTATCTTTCCAAATAACGTTTATAGTCCAAATGATAACTTATATAACCCAATATAAAAATTAATTTACTAAAAGATATTTTTTTATGTCCTTTTTGTCTTTATGTTATGTTAATTAAAATAAAGTGTCATTATCATGTTTAAGTTTCTCCATGGGGTCCCAATATTGACCCAAGGATACCCTTGGACGAAACTTTATCGACAACTAGCATTAGAACACAAGTTAGTGTAATTTTATATTATTATAATAATATATTTTTACCCTTATTTTCCAGATTTACCCACTAACCATTGTAAATAAACTTTTTACTAATGTATATATTCTTTATAAATAAATAATAAAACATACCTATTTACACAATATGGAACTCATTATTCCAAAAATGATATCTATTTTTCCAAATTCAATACATATAAGTGGCATAAAATAATTTAAAATTAATGTTTCCGGTCAAAACCAAATATGTGTTTTTTAGAAATATTAACTATCAAAAGATTGACACTTGTTTATGTCCAATTTCAAAATCTAATTACTTCCTCGACCAAAATTGTATTAAAAGGTGAAAATATAATATAATTACTCTTTAAAACAAAAATAATAATAAAAAAAAATATATAAATTAGATTAAAAGGAATTTTTGAATTTAAATGTATTATTTGTCACTATTTATCAAAAAATGAATTTTGTCAGATAAATACAAAAAAATTTCCAAATGTAAATCATGATGTCCCGATACAGAAAAATAATTTTATTATATCATAAATAACATATAAAAGTGACAAAAAATATATTTAAATAAGGTTCTTCATTAAAAGGAGGTAAATCGACTTTTTAAAGAATATTAGAGTATTTATGCTTATAACTATATTAATTCTCATTTTAAGCCTCTAATATTTATTGTATAAATGTAAAAACATTGGAAAAACATGTATAATCATAATGTAGTTATTTCTATTCTATCCAACAAATATAAAGACTAGGTGTTAACAACCATCTAAAATAATATTATTATATAATTATTGTGCAACGTAAGATTTCAAAGAAACATGTTGTTGAGTATCAGGTATTCCATAGAGCATATCAACCCTTTTAAAGTATAATTAATATTTAATTAAAAAAATAATTATGAAAAATAATTATTTCTTTATTTACCAGGGATGTTACATCATTTCAATCACTCTCCATCAGAACATGATAATTATATTTTTTGTATATATCTATGTTTTCACTTACCATATATCTTCTCTTATGTGGACTCTCAGTGATGAGTTACATTGGTTGAAAATAATGTTTCTAAATTTACTTTTTCAAATAATGTTTCATTATTACTTTTTACTATGTGTTTTTTATGAAAAAAGAATCAAAATATTAATTCTTTGTTAACCGAGATGAATTTTGAGGGCGATATTCATTTGGGGTGGGGGGTAGAATGTAACATCCTCATATTTTATGAATTTATTTTTCATTCAAATTAATTTATTCATATGATATTTACACGTCAAAAAAACTGAATAAATGTTTTTTATTAAATAATTGGCCAATGTTTATATTTTTTATATGAAGCAGCAAGGGTATCTTGAACTACATGACCCACCGACTTATCTTGTACTATATACAACACTGATTTTCTCTGAAACAACACTCTACTATTATCAATACTTAAATTATATTGTTATAAACTATCCATTAAAAATGTTATATTAATAATAATAAATAATTTTACTATATTAGTTATAATGGTTTTGTTAATGAAAATATAATTTTTGTTACAGTCTCACATGACCTCCAAGACTTCCACACATTAAATGAATGGGATAATGGGGGGGGGGGGGTAGGCGGGAGGGGTTCACGGTCACTAAAATACATGCGTTACACACCCCAAACGATCAACAAGACACTGGGACACCTCATGGAATCCCTCTATCTTT
Source organism: Viscum album (assembly GCA_963277665.1). NCBI lineage: Eukaryota > Viridiplantae > Streptophyta > Magnoliopsida > Santalales > Viscaceae > Viscum > Viscum album. The sequence goes on along the minus strand of OY728146.1, from coordinate 1,766,694,334 downwards.
TCATCCTCACATCAATAACGTTCTTATGAGTGTCCAGAAAACTATACGGAATAATGAGGATATGTGGATATACCTATCCACTACATGCTTGAAAACACTCTCTTGGGACTGTATTGGTCAAGCGTGACATCATCCAAAAATTGAGTAAGAATCCAAGGTATTACTCATTCAAACTTTTATAACCTATTATTATTGTAAAATAAATGAAATATGTATAAATAAGAGAATCCAATAGGGGTTAGTAGTCGTTGAACAACATACGTCGTGCCCTTAATAACCCATAAGGCACTGCAAGCCCTCGGTGACATGATATCCTTGTATCACAGAATATCTTTTGGATTTCATCCACATCATCAACACATGAATTCCCTCGATCCCAGTGTGACCCATATCATTCCCATGATGCATCACCAAAAAATAGAAGAAATACTTTCAACAACACACAAGAAATATTTCAAGACTCCCAACGATTTTTACATAAAAATTGGGATTCTAATGGAAGATGTAATAGGTACTCATGATCACCAAATGATATGTGACATGTCTAGTGCACCCGCAGTGCAATCCCATAAGACCCTCGGAAAAGTCACACAAGGCCTTGTGAGTGTCTTCTCACAGGCACTTTGATCATGTGAATTCCCTTGGACTTTTAAATATGACAACATGGAAGTGCATTGACACTTCATAATAATTAAATGAGTCTACAATAATTGGAAATGATACAATAATATAAGAGACTCATGATCGCTAAAAATCAGTTGACAGTCCGGAAATAGTCTTTGACAGAGACTCGTGAAACTGTGTAGAACTAGGCCCCTCTACCAACTCCAACATGGACTCATGCAAGATATTCCACACAAACCTGTGATTATTTTGTTGGAGATGATGATAAATAACCAAAACCACCATGAATTTTTTTGACTATGATGCATGTGAAATTTTTGACCACTACTAAAAATTTTAGATGTCCAAACACTATAGGATTTGTCTCTCAACTTATACAAACTTATCAATGTGATCAAATGACTGATATACTTTTCGTTCAGTAATATGTCGGTGGGTAGACAAAGTAGTCCTAATCTAGGAAAAAGGACATTGTGTGACCATTAAATGATCACACAAAGGTCATCTTGTAGGATTGGTTAAGGATATCATACAAACTCATTGAATTATGTGACATTATAATGAATTTTACACTAAATGAAACCAACTAATTTTCAATATGACTGCTATAACCAAGGTCAAATTTAATAGTCTTAAGGAAAATAAAATCAGGTTTCCCCTCCTATACTTCACATATGTCATTCAAATACACATGATAGAATAAGGAAATGTTTACCAGATTTCATGACACCCCTTCAATATGACATCTGGGATATGAAAAATCATCCACACATGTCAGGTCACATCATATTTTTCTCCTAAGGATGTCACATTGATCTTGATTACTCTTTGGGTCTATCACTAATGAATTGTAACATTCCACAGACACATCACCTAACTGACTTAACAGTGTTTGAACATGATAGGTGAGTCTCAAGATAGCATCTAGATATGCGAAATATTCTCTCGCGGTGAAATCAAAACATGTTGTCATGTCCAATGAATACTCCTTGAGGTTTTGTCTATGATATGTGACACCCCTCTAAATGTGCCATAATGGATCTTGAGAAACCTTATATGTGTGTCAATTCAGTTCATGTGACATCTGTTAGGGAATCCTAGGAGTTGAAAATGTTGAATGTCCTCATAGTGTATTCCCCAATAAATAGGGAAGCCTCTATGTGTAATCTGCAACATAAAGGGAACTACGATGACTCTGAATCCTTCCATATTCAGGGTATGTAGGCCACCTCCCATGAATGTCCTAGATCTATATTGATCATCCATGGAGGGACCAATAGATGAGTCCCTTTTCAAATGAAATTATGTTGATCTCTTTTTATCCCAATTTTATCACAAATGAGCATTGATAATGTGGTATTAAGTAGTTGAAATGTTCATATAACATACCTTATAAAACCCAAAAATTATATATTCAAACCTCAAAGTGTAAGAAATGACAAATATGATCTACAATAACTATTATTACCACCTTAATCGGGATACATGTGATGCCTTCCTATGGCCCGAGATTTGTGCCAAACACCCCAAAAACGTTTCTAATATACAAGTCCCATAACCATACGCTATGAGGTTGATCATCTACTCTACCTTGTTTGTAACCTCGAGCATAGAACATATAGGATTAGGGGGCTAAATGAAAACCTCATTGGCATCATAAATCTATTCTATAATGAAAATCCTCTATTTTTAATTACCATCTAAAAGGCAACTACAACTACTCTTATTCCTACCATGCTACAGATACATAGGCTACAACTCTCTGGGATTTGAGCTCTATATTGATCATTTTGGGTGATCATAGCATCTAAGTACCTTACTGAAATCAATAAAATTACATACATTCTATCCCTTAATTTTCACACCAAAAATAGATCATGTGAGCATAGGGAGTTATTGTAATCATGTCATCTACACAACAAGTCATCATAATTACATGGATTACACCAATATATTTTTCATTAAGGAATTAACTATGAAAAACCCGATTTTTCCTATATTTGGGATGGGTAGGAAGTCCCTACATGTCTCTATCTTGAATGATTTCTATATCACCCATATAAGTCCTTCCTCATGATGTAAAACTACATGGGTAAGATAAAAAATATTGGTTTAGATTCCATCAATATCATTGATATGTAAGTCCATAAAATGGATATATCCTATCCTCTAAATATTAATCGCCTCCTAACACGAGATCATGTTATGATGAACTTGGTTATATAGCATCAACATATATGCAACTAAATATTACAGGAGAATGTTGATGTACCTTAGATACAAACATATGTACTCAATCAAGGGTTCCTAGTATTTTTCATATAAAATAGAAATAACATATAGTCATTTTGTTTTGTTAACTGTACATGTATCATTATTAGGATGAATCCATTAACATATATAATATCTACAAGAGTGTACTATAGTATTAAAACAAATCCCCATGAAATGGTTCAATGAGCCCAACCGCCCATCCTCTCAGCCAATGTGAGAACCCAAGAGTCATAGTGACTAGAAATCCATATGACCACCAGCCTAGGGGATGATTATGTGTACCCATCAAAAGAGGAGGGAACCATTAGTAGTTTATAGGGAAGACATAACAAATTGTAAACAAGACTTTTTATGATTGAGTGAGTTCATATAATTACTCTCATTCAAACCATCAAAGTTGATGCCATTGCATGATCCTCATAATCAAATCAATGAAACAAAAATGATGAACACCGACGTGAAACTACCCAATGTAAAAAAGTATCAGTTATTATTCATAAAGACATTTTTCATTCCCCTATATGTAAAAAAAATTTATGAACCCAACATGTAACTCTCCAATGTAAAAATGAAAGGTTATTAACCATCATGATTTTTTTCCGATATATTTAATAAAACATGATGAACATAATATGTATCTCTCAAATGAAAAAATGATTGGGTTATAATGTGTCACACAACTTCTTTTTTTTTCTAAACCTACACAAAAAATCAGTAAGAGTATAGTATTCTTATAGGTGATCCCCTGTAAATAAGGTTTTCAATGATCCATCCTCATTTTTGTAAGTCCAAATGAAATGAATGGATGATTTGGGAATAAAATAACAAATAAGTTAACCATACATACATGATTGATAATATTATGCCTTTGATAGTGCACTAATCAAAAACATAGTTCATTATTATCTACATAATTGCATGTAATGCTACAAGAGCCTTATTTGAGATGATTTCAACATTATCCAGTAGTCATTTAGTCAAATTATCAACTACTAAAAAATTAGAATCTCACAAAAAAAATATCACCTTCACTTCGACTCCAATGGAAGGTAATGAATATAATGGTTTGAGAGTACCACTGATATTGTATTATCCAGACCATGTTGGCCACTTTTGATAGCTTCTAAATGAGTTCTCTAATTAGCATTCAATGACTAGGGAAGGAAGATTCTAAACATATAGATCTCCTCGCCACAACCAACTACTTTTAGTGATTATGCCCAGAGTGCAATAACCTCTACCTTAGGAATATATGGATGGTGAGATATGAAGAAGGATATGGAACCCATCAGGTTTCGGAGATACCCACGAGGGCTCCTACTAACCGTTGTCACTGACACCATTCCACAATACCCCCCAGTCACCTATTGAGAGAAATATATGATACATTTCCCTCTATGATGCCAATGCATGCGATGTAAGGATAAAGCATCAGATTAGAAAGTTGTACGATATCCAAGAGACGGTGTATATCATTACACCGACCAATAATGACTGCTTGTATACTCAGGTAGGGACAATACCTCAGGCTCATATCCATGGAATCTTTAAACAAGTTTGGAGGAATATTCTCACAACAATAATTGGGGATGCTCTTATCCGTACCTTCATACACAAATCCCATTAGTGTACTCTTATAGAATTTGTTTGAATGAAGTGGGTGCATATACGTTCATCAATATAAGATGTTTTCTAGCTCATCAGGTAGACATAATATGTTCAAGACTATATCCCTATACCAAATTTTCTAATATTCTAATATGTTTTAGAAATATCTAAATATCACTTTCAAAATATTATTCATCTATTGTAGATTACGGGAACTTTACATACTCTTATCCTTATATCCTAGATATCACAACACTATGACCGCCAAAATTAGTGGTTGTATCAGAGTAAGCAAGCACTCTGGCTCTTAAGTAGGAGTATTGTCAACATATTCCGATTAAGGGTGAAATATCATATCAGGCTCATTTCGTCAATACAACTGGGGCCAACCAGGTGAGAGAGGAACAAACTTCGGGATTGGGGCACATTCCTGTCAAATAATTCTAGAGGCATACTACCAAGGCCTAGGATCAATCGTATATCCCCATTCTGGAAGAGGCTAACGATGTGGCAATGGAATAATCCTCAGGATATGCTGATATTATTATCTATGGATTTGTATGGAATATTTTGGAAGATCATCAATTTCGGGTTCGTATTCCTACTTCCACCAACGACATACAGTGCCAGCATCATTCCAAGGAATCATAGAGGAATTCTAGTATCACTTCTCTCATTCTTGTGGTTTTTCGACATATTCTAACTATTAAGGTATATTCAGACCAAAATCATAATTTGGTTCCAATCATGGATAACTAGGTTAGAGAAAATCATGATATGGGTTAAGATCAAGATATTTCCATGATAATCCTTTTACGTACCCCAAAGGCTTATGATCGGGCTCATAGACCAATCTGGATTGAGGCTCACCATGTGGAAGTGGCACATGTCACAGGATTGTCTCATATCCCTATCAATAATGTTATAGATTAACAAAATATACTAATATATTATTAGTAGTGGGACCGTACTCCCATGGAACAAAATGGTTATATACATGTTCTAGCAACCATCACACAATAGGATCATGCCCCTACAAAACCATGAATTGCATGTCATAATATTATAAACATGACATAGAATTTGGCTCATATCTATAACCTTCTAAATTCCAGTGTCCTTTATGATGTTCAATAATGATTATATACACCAAAAGGGTACTCCATCTCTTCTATAAAACAACATGTATAAGGTGTTAATTTCTACTATAGAAAACCTCATGGTATTGTAGGTATAGATCATAGGGTCTCTACTAATTACATTTATCGTGGTAAACCTCTCCATGGTGATTTCTTCCATGGAAAAGGCATTCCTCCTATTTAACATACACATCCATATGGGGAGGTCTTCCAATCATGGACACCATCAAATAGAGAGGTGCTCGAGCATTGGGGTCAACTTTATATTGTACCCCATTAACAAAGAACAATACTACACTCCCGTGAACAAGCGCTCATTAGAGCCATCTTATATGGTCTGAGCGGATAGAGTCATGTATGTATGGTGAGGAGGAGTCATACATTTATTTATTGATAGAGTTAGTTGGAAATGACCTCCCATCATATTTATTCCCCTCCCTATTTCTAGATATGATATCCTAGATGATCTAGAAATTTAGTGACTTATTTATCCATGATAGAATATATGTGCTACTCCTCATCAACCGAATGACCAATATATACCTTTACCTCAATACAAGTGTTAGCTTGAAACTATCAGTATACTCTATTTATAGCTAGAACTAGCTATTATCTTCTTGTTTGGGGATCTCAAACTAGATAAGTACATCACAAATGTCCAAAAAGATTTCTACCATTGCATTTAAATGCTTCGTCAACTGATTTCATATACTCTGTCAGGAAACCACATTCAAGGATGTGGAAAGTATAAATCATTACTCATTACCACTATCCTATAATAGAAGATCCCCTCATATATGGAGTCTTGTAATTTTATAGCCTTAGGTAAAATCAGGTGACTAGGTAATTTTCGGTCTAGTTGGTCACTAAAATATATTTCCTTTGATCCAATAGTTCCTTGACATTACAGACCAAGAGGGAGGATAGAAAACACGACATCAAACTATGCCACTCTACACAATAAGAAGAAATTTCTTACATGGAGATTGAAGACTCAATCACTTAGAAAACATCCCCTATGTACATATTCTAATAACTGGTCTCTATCATACCATGCTCTCACATGAGAACAATTAAAACACAACAAGCGGGATGTTATTGCTGCTACAGCATCATCCATCCAAAAGAAAACACAATTCACTAGCCCGTTGTAATATCATTCACCACCACCACTTATCAGATCCCTAATTCTTGAGGGAATTTGGTATACATGGCCAGTAACTGCAAGACACCCCTATCACACAAGTTTGAAGATATTATTTTATAATCTCCATACACTAGTTCATCAAAACCTGAGAGGACACTAGAAACATCATCAGTGATCCCATAAAAAACACCATACTACTAGGATGGAGAAATAATAACTTCATGTTCATCTCGTGAGTCTTCAAATCCATAACTAGATCCACTGGACCCTCAACAGTTGGACCAACCATTGCAAACAATGACCCTGAATAGAACATTCCCCCATTTAAATGTGGGTATTTTCATCATCATCTCCCTCATAGAGGGAATCCGTATTCTCGAGGTTGGGAGAAACGAATCAACAATCAGCATCCCACCTATCTTGAGAGACACCTATACTGGCTGGGGAACATTCGACAACCCCATCCTGGAACTCCCTCAGGATCATTTTTCATAGACCAATGTAGGAGGAATGCACAGTTAGGATGGTTAAGCCCCACTAGGGTCACAATCCAAAATATCCCAATAAGGAAAGATTTTCCAATAACTACTATAATGAAAGTTGTGAAGAACCATCTTATTATGTCGAATGATATAGCACGACTACCATTTCTCAATATACCTCAGTGATTTTTTTTCTATAAATAGGGAAGATACTAATCAATAATACAACATGTAAGGTCTCAACATTTAATATATACCTCAAAGAAGGTTGATTTGAATTCACCAAATGAGGTTGTGTGCACCAGAAAATAGAGACAAATCCAAAATAGGAAAATTATGAATATAGAGTTTCCACCTCTTTGATGAAATGATGATCAATGGAAGTGTTCTGCCATATCTCAATCACATCCTAGGATGAGTGAGGTTTCTTCCATGGAGAACATATTTTCACTATATGATACTGAAATATAGGCTCCTTGGAAACAAAATGAGTATTTACATAGAAGAAATTCTAAAGCAGGGTATCATCTCCAATAAGAGACAAATGTACTACCTCCCATAGCCAACCCATCATCAACAGTTTATTTTGAATATGATATAGAATTTGGCACTAGGCATCCATCCCACATACATGAGGAAGTCTAAAATTACTATCTCTTCCCTATAATTCAGAAATAGTCTCCCCCAATAGGATAAAAGTTTAGTCATGGGACAAACTAAAAATTGGAAGGAGAGAAAAATGGGGCCCCTCACCATCACCCACCACATCCCAATGTTGAGGATAAATTCAAGGATGTAGTTCCCATATATTTCCTTAACATCATTGAGTATCTGTCTACTCAAATGAAATTCATGGAAGTATGTCGTGTTCTTGTGGAGCCTGAAATGAATATATATCCTAAAAATTTCATTGATACACCACCTCCACCAACTTTGGTAATCATTCCTTCCCTGCCTTCGACGGTGTAGGAAACCACAAGAAGCATCTCACAAACTCGATGTCCAGATGTGTGAAAATGATGTGCCCTAGTGATCAACATGATGAAACCCAGATGATGTGTTTTATATAGATATGAAAAGGCCAGATATCATTTGGTATAAAGGCCTACCATTGGGATCTTTTATAGGATGGGAATACCTTATTTGTTAGTTCATTCATCTGTTTAGTTCTACACTGAGGAAGCCAATAATTTTTGACCAAAAAAATATCAAAAAATTTGAAAATGTGATGTTTTCTGATTTCATATAAATGTTGAAGGGTTTGACCTACTCACTCAACATCCCTCTCTTAAAAGATCATTTGTAGGAATTATGTACATAAAATATTAGGGATCATTTACATACACTCCAGATTCCGATGAAATATATTGTTGGATTCCATGAATTTTTTAAAATATCACAATTCCCTGAGAAATCCCTTCAGAAATATCAATCCAAAGCTCCTCTCATACTCGTGTAATATGGAATAAATCCCATCTGGAATGAATGTCGCATCTGTCACTGAAATGCTAGTAGTGGAACCATGACAGATGCACATGAAAAAAACAAACTACACAACACCTCCTATCGAGTGGAGATGACCACTGAATCTCCCTTGGTTAGAAGAACATAGAAGTGAGGTTTATCCTGGATTTGATGAATAATATAACATTTTGTGTTCTTTCTGGAAGGAATGGGTCCTTGGTTATTTATTAGCATCCATGGACAATAACCAACTCTTACATCCACAACCCAAGAAGCTTGATAAGGAAAACCTCACTGATCTCCCCAATTAATACACTTTATATAGAATGATTGGTCAAAATATCTAGAATTTTTTCATCTTCAAAGATGTCATCCAAGGAATGATCAATTTCAGAAAAGTGGTGTGGGATAATTCCATGTATCATGTGGCATGAATATCCATGGTATAACTAAAAAATGAGGATGATTGGCATGAATTCCCATGTAGATGATAATGAAAATTTGAGTGTTGGATGTTTCAGAAGAAAGTTGATAAATCCCATGTCTCTCTGAGATCATAGGTATAATGTCTAATAGTCTCACCAACACCCAAGAAAGAGGTGTTAGATGTACCTCCATAGGGTTTTCATGAGCACAAGAAGAATGAATAGGAACAAAAGTATTAGAATTATTCTTCTCTAAAGAAATATATAAATCATGAACATTTTTTCCTTATGGCATTAGAATGATATACACCACCACAAAAAAAAGTAATCCTTATAATAAGAGGAATTTATATTCGGTTATGTCAAAAAAAATACACCTAAAAGACCCCTTATTTGATGAAAAATATTCCCCCAAATATTGTATTCCCACATATTACTGACAATTGGGAGGACACATGAATTAGAGCCAAGGATATAAGGGGAAACGTTAATGTGGTAAGTCTCAATATTCTGGTCATGTCCTCATGGGGGACATATATGTAGCTAAGACTCATGGGAAGGAACTCCAATTTTCATAAACATGGCGAGGAGGTTCCTTGAAGCCCTCCATTAGTCACCCATATCTTATTTTCAAACTTGATTTTATAGAGGGGTTCTAATATGATCATCAAAGGAGACTGGTAAGTTTGGTGCATCCTGTGCCCCTAGTAACAGATATTCCACCAACCTCAGCATACGAATCAAGTCCATCTACCTTGGATGCCCTATATTTTGAACCATGTGCCCATGAGAAACCCCATATTAGGAATATCTGAGAAATGGAACAAAATTATGTTATTATAATATTGATAGCTACGGTTCTAGTCAATCTCTAGATCTGGGATGCAATCTATATTTCGAAAGATCTCAAGAAGGCACTCATCGAATCCATCCATATCCGACATGAATTAGACATGAAAGACCCTACCATTGAGGTATATCAAGTAAAAAATATTTCCTTAGGATTCCATGTTGAAATTTCATTCAATGATCAAGATTAGAGGTAGGACACCCAATGTCACATAATACCATTATAAATTTCATATTGTACCAATAAGGTCAATATATAATTGGTGAAGATTGATAATGGAGCTGGGATCACTCTCATAACATATAAAATATCTGACATTTATGGTATGGTGAAGGGGACTTATCCACTAAAAACATGGACATTCAATTATATGAAAAGCATTTGTAGAGAACCCATGGGAGGATCAAACAAGAATAACAATTTTGGGAGCTCAAATCAAATTCCATGTTCTTGTTAAACCAGTAGGATACTTCATAAAATGTCCTTCATGGAATACCCATGCTCCATAGGCACCTCATGGCACCATCAACATTCCATCAATGCCTGATGTACTACATCTAGGGAATGTTTGGCATACTACACTGTGACAGATCCCCCTAAGAGTCTTTCGAAGGAAAATATATCATACCATATTTCAATAAGGATGTAGGAATGATATGAGTGGTAGATAATGATATAAGGGTTGACTCATATAGCTGATTAGGAACTTCCCCGATCACTCCTTGGGGCATGAATAATGATGACTATATTCTCCCCATAATCATGGATGATGCATAAGATCATACAATAGAGGTCAATACAACTCTAGTCCTCAGTGACAATCATCTCCAACATATCTCTTCTAAAACATAGAAAGTTGGAGATGGTGATATCTCATTTAATGTATTCCCTTTCGATAATACTGACATAGATTCTCCTAGACTATGTTCATCATCTGAATACTTCTCTAAAAAGTTCTTAATGAATGGTGATGATCTCTAGAATTCCCCCTCCAACATTTGAGGAAGGCATCTCTACTTCCATAAATGAGACCAGAAAGATAAATATGGGGATAGAAAAAGACATGCATCATTCATTAATTATTTAATCCATGACACTCAATGAAAAAAATATGTAAATCAAATTTCTAAAATAGAACCAATTTCTTTTCATCTAGAATTATATAGAAATTCTTAGACTACATCTTGATGTGTCTATGCACCATCTCAGAATGCCTGATGAGCATTCGGGATTCATGCAAGCATACAGGGGGACACATCCCACTATTTCCATCAATTTATAGGCTGAAGTGGACAAGTTGATCAAATAAAACATTTTCTGATAAGTACAATACCTAAGATAGATTTCAAACATCATCCCCATCAATAAGTAGAATGGGTAGATTATGGTATTCATTGATTTCACAGAACCTAATCGGCATTGAAAAGAATGATTTCCCATTACTGATCACAAAACTCATGATTAATGAGACTTCTAGATTACATGCCCTTTCCTTCGTGGGCAGGTACTCTGGGTACATTAAAATGAAGATGACCCCCAATGATGAAGAAACCACTTCGATCAAATCACCTCAATGGATATTATTCTATCAGGTCATTCCATTTTTATTAAAGAATGTTGGTGCATCATTTCATCATCTAGGCATCACATATCTCATCATTTATTGGGAATGATAGATGAGTGTTATGTCGATGACCTTGTCATTAAATCCTGATAGTCATGTGAAAACTACACGGATATCTGCAAAATAATCTATAAGTTGTGACAACATAGTATAAATATGAATAAACTAAAATGTGAAACTTAGGTAACATAAAGAATGATCTTTTACTTTGTGGTATGCCACCATGTAACTGAGATTTACCCTTGAATATTGTAGTTGTCCTAGAAATGTCCCCAACTAGAAATTTAAATGAACTAAGGGGACTCCATGAGAACCTTTCTTACATTTGAAAATTAATTTCCATCCTATCCAGTAAGTCTCTCCCCCTCACGAGGTTATTTATGAAGGGGTTCACCTACCAATGTGATAATAAATGTCTTAAAGCCAACAAAAGTATCAATCCATAGTTTTTTTCCCACTAATTATGATTCCGTTGAATTAAGGGAACCAACTTGTCTTATATGTGACCAACATGGAAGGCTCATCAGGTTACCTCCTCTTGTGAAGATATGATGCATGAATTAATAATAGTGTCTAGTACCTCATTCGGACCATTCTAGGTACTGAGACTCGATATTATGATGTCTAGATGAATGGAATCACACACATCTTTGTAGAGAAAAAGATGAGGCAATACTTGTATCCCCAAAAGGTACACATGGTCTCTCATATTGATCCAGTCATGGACATCCTTGGATTTCCAATGTTGTATGCGTGATTGGCATAATAGTAGGTCATTATTCAAGTACATGACATCTGATTTTTGTAAAATAAGTCAATGAAATGGAATTTCATTGATGATTACATCACATAACACCCTGCCCTAATAAATACACCAGAAGACACTGAGTTACTCGATTAATTTATATTTTATTCCCAATGAATTCCCTAAACATGTGATATCAATTTTAATGGATCCTCATGAAGTCCTTTTAGAACAATGATGGAAAACCCAAAACATAACTGGGTTGGACTAGGTATGGTTTTTTTCTCCACAGAATGAGTTTTTTTATCTACTCTTACTCACTGTTAGAAGGATGCATAAATAATGAGGCATAATACTATGCCCCCATAGCTAGATTCGAACTATCCCTACAACTTCACATAGATTAACGGATTATCAAAGGGGATTCAGAGTTGTTGATAATGTAAAACAATGGGAACTATTACATGAAATGGAGGAACTGGCCTCCATTACTATCTATTTATGGGGATTAATGGAGGAATTATCCATTGAGACGACACTACATTATGTCCCCTAATCGTAGTATGATAGCGATGGTGCACTGGTAAATGAACATTTTCTCATAGATTACCCTGCACAGGAGGAAGAAACATGATATATAAAACATTTAATAATTGTGGAATCAATCACCGTATGTGATATGGAAAAGATCAATCAGGTCAACACATCCCCAAAGCATGATGAACCAATGATCACACTTATATGGATGAGGTCCATAATTGGCTATCCTTAATATGGGACTCTCCTAGAAGATTGTTCCATTAGGAAATAGGGTTGTCAATGGAAAGGAAACAACACTTTACAATATGGAACAAATGGGAAAAAGTACAATAAAATCAACAATATGATGAAATTATCTTTAGGTGCATAGCATATAGTGAAGTTTTGTCTATCATAGAGGAGGACCATTCACTGTCTTTAATCACCCATAAATATAGAACCATGATCTCCCACCAAATCAAGTGGATCAAATTTTACTATAAAACCATGATATAAGACAATGTGGAACTCACTAATAAATGTCATTAACTCTAGATCCATGAGAAATTCATTGATCATCCCCATAAATTTATTCATGACACTATATATTCCTTGAAATTTTCAATTTTGGGGATGGATTTTGGGGAGCCATATCCCACATCCACCGATAAGCAGTTCAGGTACATCCCAACGGGCACTGACATCTTCTCCAAATGGGCCAAAGAAACACCACTCAAGGATGTTTGGATGAATAATATGATCAAATTATTAATGTCCAATATCATCACTAGTTTTTGAGTCCCTCACACGCTATTGACATACAATGACACAAACTTCTATTCCATGGAGTTGAAGAATATTTACTATGAGTATGGCATCGATTCGAATCACTCATCCGACAATAATGAAGTGGAAAATGGATAGATAGTGGCATTCAATAAGACCATATAGAACATACCCTAAAATATGTTGAACAAGGATAAGAAGTATTGGATATATTAAATATTCCATCGTTTGTGTTCCTACCAAACCACTATGCATACAAATACACAAGAAACACAGTGTTCACTGGTGTACGTGACCACAGTAGTTTTTCCCATAGTGGTACAACTTCACTAACACTAAATAGCCATTTAGAAATAGCTCTCAAATGATGAAAAATAATATAAATGGATGGATGAGTTTGAATGAATAGATGAGATGAGGTTATGCACACTACACTGTAATGTCCCGGACCCGGGTGCCACGCAACGGGTGCCCCAAGCCCGGTTCGCCACAAGACCTCAAGCACATTTCCCCAAACGCCAGAGGCTTCCGACTAGCAGCGAGGGCCCTGGTCTGATAGTGGGGAAACTATGGCCTCATTTGTCAAAGTGTAGCGCAGCGGAATTTAAATGAAACATACAACAACATCGGAAGCAGTAAACCATACACAACGGAAATAAACTACATTAGTGGATATAACCAACAATATATAATGATGATGCTATATGTTCAAGTTCTATGAAAATAGACAGAACATGTTATACATCAATACAATAAAAAAAAATGCAAAGCACAGCAAAACAAGAAAAATAGCTGGCAATGGCATTGCGAGCCCAGGCTTGGTCCCATTCCCTCCTACTCCTAAGAAACAATCAAGTACCAGTATAGGGACACATTCCCATATACACTCCTACAGAAACGTAATCTGTTTGGGCCGAAACGTATGGCCCAAACAAGGTGTCAGAAATATATCTCAGTAGGCACCCACCAATGGCCCGTGCCTAACTGCGTGTAGGCATGCAAAAACAGTGTGCAATAGTAAAATGAAATAATGTAAGTAGTACTAAAAAATTAAATAACATAACAATTAAATTGCCATTTTATTATTCGTTTAATTTATTTATTTTAGTAACATTCTTGTTCTCAATAGCACTAAGCCCTCAGGCCAACCAGAACCATGCCCTCAGGCTAAAATAGTAAACCATGCCCTCAGGCTTGCTCTCAGGACATACATAATCCAACCCGATGGTATTTCACCCAGGAGTATCAGAATCTCACCCTCAGGAATACGAAGTGTCGCCCTCAGACACAGAAGTCAATCCCTCAGGCACCAAAGGTTTCCCTCAAGAGAAATAGAGTGTCTCCCTCAGGCTAAAACAGTCACGCCCTCAGGCTAAACAGGTAATCGGGCCATGCCCAACATGTCAAAAGCAGTAAATAAGAAATTCCACTCAAGGAAATTCTACGATTACTACATTAAAGGCATACCCTCGGGTATCATTTCCAAACAGCTAAACAGTGAAACACACCCCTGGGGTGGTTCCAGATCCAAGCAACAATCCCAACCACCATTTTATTATCACAAATTAATCACCTATGCAATTGTAGGCATTAAATATAGCAACGACATCAGCCACACGACACTCCATCATAGGTTCGTGGCACAAAAACAAACAAAAACGCACGACAGTTGGAAAATAAACAAAAAGCCACCAACCTTATGTGCCAACGAATGTTATACCCGAACGTCGACTCCAAAAACGCCAAGAACAATGTAGATATAGCAAAGAACAAAACCCATTCAAACGTAAATAACTTCACCTCGGAAAAGAACTGGTAAGAAGTGTACCTGGAGAAGAGATGGCATACCTGTGCGGTTCTGACGAGATCGTTCGAAGATGAATCAGATTCCAGACGAACACCCGGTGGATCATCAAAGTTTCGGCCGTCCTCCTTAGCTCCAAAATGGCTCAAATGCCTCCTCTTCAAAATGAGGAGGCTACTGCCTGTTTTTAAGATGAAAAACAAAGTACACGACGTGTACTTATGAATACACGGTGTGTACTACTTTCATTTAACTGTTCCCCTGGCGGCACCACCACACTGTTCACCCGTCAACATGATTACATGGAATGTACTCTTGAGTACATGGCATGTACTGTCGCCCAGCTGGCGGCGACTCCACCGCCTTACTGTTTAGGCCTGTCGACTGACTACACGACATGTAAGTACCACTACACGGCATGTAGTCGGTTCCTACACCCCACGTCACCGATATGGCTACACGCCCTGTGTACTCATCCCAACATAGCCAAAAGTACACGACGTGTGGAAAAGTACACGACATGTAGTTCCAGAATTTAGGATTTTACCCCCTTTTCCATATTTTTTCAAAAACACTGAGGGAAAAGGAAATAGAAGAATCCCATACCTCAAAAATATGAACCAAGTTCTTATAAACATCCCCCCTTATAGAAATTCATCCTCGAATTTCCCCTTCAAGGGTGGCGAAGATAAAGCTCAGAACAACTCTGGCCACTGAGCTCGCATGTTGGCCTCCTGCTCCCAGGTCTCGTCCTACACTCGGCCATGCTGCCATAGAACCCGTACGAGAGGAAATAGCCGGGCTCGGAGAACCTTCGTGCTCCTGTCAAAGATATGGATCAGATGCTCCTCAAAGGAGGCATCAAGATGAAGCTCAA
Organism: Viscum album; assembly: GCA_963277665.1. Classification (NCBI taxonomy): domain Eukaryota; kingdom Viridiplantae; phylum Streptophyta; class Magnoliopsida; order Santalales; family Viscaceae; genus Viscum; species Viscum album. The sequence continues at coordinate 1,766,677,966 of OY728146.1, read as the reverse complement.
GCTCCTCTGGATGAAAGGTGTGATATGGGTCTAAATGGTAGCGATGAAACTGATACACGTGGAAGAATTCATGCATGGCATGGTACCGCTGCTGTAACTGCAACCGATAAGAAACCAGCCCGACTCTCTCTAGAATCTCAAATGGTCCCACATACCTCGGTGAAGGGTTACCCTTTCTCTTGATCCGCTTGTGTCCCAGCCTCGGCGAAATAAGTAGAAAAACCTAATCCCTGACCACAAACTCCAAGGGTCATCTGCGGCGATCAGCATAAGACTTCCGACGAGACTGCGCGGTAGACATCTGATTTTGAATCAACTGGGTCTGCTAAGATGTCTCCTACACGAGCTGTGGTCCTAGTAAATCTATCTCACCTACCTCTAACCAGCACAAAGGTGATCGGCATAGCCTACCATATAAATCCTCATATGGTACCATCTCAATAGTTTCTTGAAAACTAATGTTATAGGAAAACTCCACGAAGGGTACATTTTTCTCCAAAGAGCCCCCAAAGTCTAGGACGCATGCGTGCAACATGTCCTCTAGTACATTTATCGTTCGCTCTGACTGGCAATCTATCTGAGGGTGGGATGATGTGCTCAGAAGCACCTGTGTACCCAACGCCCTCTGAAAAATATACCAGAAACGAGATGTAATGTGGGAGTCCCTATGTGAAAAGATAGAATGAGGGACCCCATGATGATGTATGATCTCTCGGATATACAACCTTCTGAGATCATTAACACCGAAGGTCTCCTTGATCAGCAAAAATTGAGCTACCTTCGTGAGTGTATCCACAACAACCCACATGGCGTCATTGCCTCGAGGAGACCTCAGCAATCTCGTCACAAAATCCATTGCGACATCATCCCATTTTCACTCTGGAATGGGTAACTATTGTAACAGCCAAACTAGTCTCTGGTGCTCTGCCTTCACCTGCTGAAAGGTGAAACACCTCGTTACAAAACCAGTTATCTCTCTCTTCATACCCGGCCACTAGTACTGATGTCTCAAGTCACGGTACATCTTGGTAACCCTGGGATGAACTTCCCAAGCTGATGCATGAAAGTCCCTCATCAACTCCTCACGTATATCCCCTGGAACCCATACCCGTCCATGGAAATGAAAAACCTCATCATCACCTATCACCCAACCGGGAGGAGGGTCCTCATTTGCCACCGACTACCGTAGAACTAGGCATTGTGAATCTGATAGCTGTATCATCCTCACTTTTTCTAGGAGGGTTGATGTCACAGCCAAAGAAGAAAGACAAGTCTGCCCCTGACTGTCGTGCCCCTCCAGATGCATCTCAGAGAACAAGGCCATGAGCTGCGAGTCACCACTGGCATCCTGCACTGCCTGTATCTGAGTCTTCCTGCTCAGTGCATCAGCTATTGCATTACCTTTTCCAGGTGTATAGGCAAGCACAAAATCGAAGAATTGTAGGTACTCGACCCACCTTCACTACCTCAGATTCAGGTAATGCTGAGTAAAGTTATACTTGAGGATTTTTTGGTCGGTGAAAACCACAAAATGCTCTCCCAAAAGATAATTTCTCCAACAATGCAACGCATGCACAACATTAGCCAACTTGAGATCATGCTTTAGGTAATTTCACTCATGTGGCCTCAACTACCGAGACCCATACGCAACAACTCGGTCGCCCTGCATTAAAACAACTCCCAGTCAAATCCATAATGCATCACAATAAACTGTATATCTCTTCCCCTGCTCTGGGAGTATCAGGATCGGTGCTGATGTCAACCTTCCTTTCAGGTCCCGAAAATCTGTCTCGCAAGCTTCTGACCAAACGAACTCCACACCCTTCTTAGTCAGACCCGTCGACAGTGTTGCTAAGTGGGAGATGTCTTGTATGAAGCTTCTGTAGTAACCATCCATCCCTAAGAAACTCTGTATCTCAAACACGTTCTTAGGCTGCTCCCAGGAAACTACTGCTCTCACCTTCTCTCGGTCTACCTCAAATCCTGCATCTAAGATGATATGACCCAGGAAGGGAATCTGGTCCCTCCAAAAGTGGCACTTCGAGAGATTAGAATATAGATGATACTCTCTTAGTGTACTCAACTCGATCTCAAGATGGGTGGCATGGTCGTGTCGAGTGTGAGAGTACACCAAGATGTCGTCCATGAATACAACCACAAAATAATCAAGATATGGATGGAACACATGATTCATCCGAGCCATGAAAACCACTGGCGTGTTTGTCAGTCCGAGAAGCATAACCAAGTACTCGTACAAACCTTATCTGCTCCGAAAATCTGTAAGTGGTATATCCGATGGTCTCACGCGCAGCTGATAATATCCGGATCTCAAGTCAATATTTGAGAAAACATGTGCTCCACGAAGAAAATCAAAAACATCATCTATCCTCGGAAAAGGATATCAGTTCTTAACCGTCAAATGGATTAGCTTCTGATAATACACACAGAGATTAAGGGTACCGTCCGCCTTCTTCACAAAATGGACCGGCGAGCCCCAACGAGAAGTACTGGATCAGATAAAGCCCGTTGCTTGCAACTCCTCTAACTACCTCTTGAGCTCCTGCATCTCAGGTGTAGCCATCCTATAAGGAGGAATGGACACTGGTTCTTCACCTAGAATGAGATAAATAGAGAAATCCACCTCACTTACCAGAGTTAGACCTGAAAAGTCGTCCGGGAAGAAATCCTTGAAATGATCAACATCTATAGGGAAATCCGTCTGACAAGTCCCCTAATCATCTAGATAAAATCTCTCTATCTAGGTTGTGACTCCACCTCGCCCATGATGCTCTGGTCCGGCTCCACTCACCTGAACATCTCATTCCCCCTTGTATAGAAACTCTCCGCCCTTTGGTGACATGAATCTCACCCTGCGATGATAGCAGTCTACAATGGATCGAAAGGGAACCAACCAGTCCATCCCGAGAATGACATCATAGCTCGTCATCTACAAGACATAGAGGTCCCAAAGGATGTGACACCCTCCAACATCAAGGGGGAACTCCTTGCATTGATGCACACCAGCCTTCTTAGTATCCAACGGAGTGTCTAGCGTCATGATATCAAAAGAAGAAGAAACACAAAGCCCAAGGATAGGTCTGTTGCACGGTGTATGCCTATCCAGTGCCGCGACCCTGCGACACAGCCTGGATACCCTGAGCTGTCCCGCCCTGCTGCCTCTATGATCCTGGTGTCGGTATACCATGGCAACGACCAACATCTCGGCCTACACGACCTGAAGTATTCTAGTTCCCTAACTGGTAAGATGCCACTGGTCCTGCCCCCGCACGCAAAGTCTGCACAGAACCCCTCAAAATATCCACTGGTGGAAATACCCTACAAAAGCGTTCCAGATGACCCATCTTGATGCAAGGTCGGCACTCCACTAGGTCTCATGGACAGTGCATCCTCTTGTGCCCCCCTCAGCCACACTGGTAACACCTAATCGGGCCACCTGAAGACAATGCCTGGCTGGTACTGACACCCTGAAAGAAGTCCATCTTTCTCTTCCTCTTGCCAGTAGAAATAGTACCAGTAACTGGTGCTGAACTGCCCTCGCCCACACCACTAAATTCCCAAAGGTTCCTCTTTGTAATCATCACCTGGTTCACTATCACATGTACAGTGGGTAGCCTGAAAACATTTACCATTGCTCGGATGTCATACTGATGACCATCCTCAAAACATCTGTCTCTCAACATCTCATCACCCACCAGCACGGGTGCAAAATGCCGAAGCTCTGTAAAACGAGCAGAATAGTCCATCACTGACATAGCGCCCTACTGCAGATTCCTGAAATCTAGAGCTCTATATTCCCTCAGCGTCTTGGGAATGAAGAAGTCATAGAAGACTGCCTGAAAATATTTCCACGCCATGTCTCTGTGATTCTCTGACTGGGTGGTAACATCCCACCACCGTTTGGCAGAATCACGCAACATGTAAGTCGCGAGCTTGACCCTCTGCCCTGGAGGCGTCTCCAAGTGCTCGAAAATAGTCTGCATTGATCCTAGCCAAGACTATGCAGCATGTGGTCTGCCATACCCTGAATACGTAGCCAGATGATGCTGCTAAAAGATACATGTCATCTTGGCCATAGATGTGGCAACCTAGGGTGCACCCTAAATGGTCTGCATGACCGCATAAAGCCTTCACAGAACTGTGCCCCAACGCCTATGTCTGGTATATTATCGGGCGCCGCATTCGGCTCTACTGGTGGATCAACTAGTATCCCATGGCCCACCATCTCCGGACTATAATCGTCGCAGCTCTCCTGGCGAACAAATCGCGTTCATCTAGGCAGCATGACACTACAGGGTCAAAACCACGCCTTAGATTTAATATTATTAAGACTAAAAAGCGAAGGAACCACAAAGGAATCAAGAGGATGAAAATATGAAAAATTGGAAAAACAAGACTACATTGCGTGTACAATGACTACACAGAATATACTTGACTTCCCTTCCCCTGCCCGGGTCCTTCTACACAACTAAGACACATGGCTTCCATCCAACAAAATACACGACATGTATAATATCTACACGGCGTGTACGGTGTTACTTTCCAACTGCCTGTGTCATCTGGGACACGACCAACTACTCGGCTTGACACTACACGGCGTGTTACACTCGAACACGGCATGTACACCACCCTGTTTCCCAGCCACACAGCTAACTCCACATGGTTTGTCTTTGGACAAGACTACACGGCATGTCCCAAAGGTACACGACGTGTTCAGGGAGAGGTGACACCAGCCCGTGTTGTTAGTTACACGGCCGAGTCCCCAGGTCACACTACATGGCGTGTCCATTAGGTACACAACGTGTTATAGCCATGCCTTTCCCTACCCCGTGTCGCCGCCCACACGGTTTGTGACACGGGAAGAGACTACATGGAATGTACTCAGGGTACACGGTGTGCATTCAAAAAGTTTATTTTTCTTCCCGAATAGAAGAGCATACACGACATGTCTAAAAATACTACCCGGTGTGTATACTAGGTTTCCGGATAGTATGCCTCAAAAACTTCCCCAGAACCCATAAAATATTTAAAAACAACACCTAAGTGTCAAATTTTGACCCGTGGGGGCCCATACTCCCCATAAATCAATGTTTGACATCTTATATGTGTTATAACCAACAAAAAGTTAATGATCCACCAAATTACAGTCAATGGGGGCCCATACTCCCCAAAAACCAATGTTTGGCATCCATTATATAAACAAGCTCAAACAAAAATACCATATCACAAGGCAGATATTTATCAAGTAGCTATCACAATAGCATGATTTATTAGCACAACAACTATCACAACAACATGAAAATTCTAATGCACCTACATGGCATGGAAACTATGCTTGGAATGTGATATCTAGCATGTGCCTATATGATGCATGAGATGACATACCCTCATCTCATCGGGTTGTAACTAAATAGAACCCATAAATAAAATATAAATTGCATAATATCATAGTGCATCACCCACCGGTGAAGACATATGTACCGTAAAATAGAAAAATCAAAAGATTGAAAAAGATGAGGTAGACTGGCTTTTCCCTGTACACGAGTTAGCTACGCCCGGGCACAACTTATTACCAACTACAGTTCCATCCTATCCCTGAATACAGCTCCAAATAGTAAGTCAATGAAAAGAAAATCCTCTGATACAACTTTGTAAAGTCATGGACCCGGGTGCCAAGCAACGGGTGCCCCAAGCCTGGTTCGCTACAAGTCCTCAAGCGCATTTCCCCAAATGACAGAGGCTGACGACTAGCAGCAAGGGCCTAGGTCTGACAATGGGGAAACTATTCCCTCATTTGTCAAAGTGTAGTGCAACGGAATTTAAATAAAACATACAACGAAAGCAGATGCCGTAAGCCATACACAATGGAAATAAACTATAGAAGTGGATATAACCAACAATATATAATTATGAAGCTACATGTTCAAGTTCTAAGAAAATAGCCAGAACATGTGATACATAAATATAGTACAACAAAATGCAAAGCAGTGCAAAACCAGCAAAATAGCTGGCAGCGACATCACGAGCCCAGGCTCAGTCCCATGCCCTCCTACTCTTCAGCAATAGTCAAGTACCTGTATAGGGACTGTTGTCCCTATACACTCCTACAGAAACGTAATTTGTTTGGGCCGAAAAGCATGGCCCAAATAGCGTGTGAGAAATATATCTCAGTTGGCACACACAAAAGGCTCGTGCCCAACTGTGTGTAAGCATGCAACAAAAGTGTGCAATAGTAAAAAGCAATAAAGTAAGAAGTACTAAAAAAGTAACTAACTTAACAATTAAAATTCCATTTTATTATTCATTTAATTTATTTAATTTAGTAACATTCTTGTGCTCAACAGCACCAAGACCAAAAGCCAACCAAAACCATGCCCTCAGGCTAAAATAGTAAACCACGCCCTCAAGCTTTCCCTCAGTCCATACAGAATCCAACCCGTTGGTATTTCCCTCAGGCGTATCTGAATCTCGCCCTCAGGCATACGAAGCGTCGACCTCTGGCACAGAAGTCAGGCCCTCAGGTATGAAAGGTTTCCCTCTGAAAAAATAGAGCGTTTCCCTCAGGCTAAAACAGTCACGCCCTCAGGCTAATCACGACAACGCCCATAGGATAAACAGGTAATTGGGACATTCCCAACATGTAAAAAGTAGTAGACAATAAATTCCTCTCAAGGCAATTCTACGATTACTACTTTAAAGGCATACCCTCGGGTATCCTGGTCAAATGGCTAAACAGCGAAACACACCCTTGTGGTGGTTCTAGATCCATGAAACGATCCCAACCAGCATTTTACTATCACAATTTAATCACCTATACAATTCTAGGAATTAAATATAGCAACGGCCATAGCCACACGACCCCCCATCATGGGTTCTTGGCAGAAAAACGCACAAAAACGCATGACAGTTGGAAAATAAACACAAAGCCACCTACCTTATGCGCCAACGAACGTTATACCTGAACGCCAACCCGAGAAACACCCAAGAATGGCGTAGATCTGAAAAAGAACAAAACCCATTAAAACTTATATAAATTCCCCTAAGGAATGAATTGGTAAGTAATGTACCAGGAGAGGAGAGGGCTTACCCATGCGGTTCCAACGAGATCGTCAGAAGACGAATCAGATTCCAGACAAACACCTGGCGGATCTTCAAAGGTTCGGCCGTCCTCCTTGGCTCCAAAATGGCTCAAACGCCTCCTCTACCAAATGAGGAGGCTACTGCCTGTTTTTATGCCAAAAAAAAGTACACGACATGTACTTTTGAGTACACAGCTTGTACTTCTTTCATTTAACTGTTCCCCTAGTGGCACCGCCACACTATGCACCTGTCGACATGATTACACGACATGTACTCTTGAGTACACGACGTGTACTGTCGCCCATATGGCGACGACTCCACCACCTTACTGTTTAGGCCTATCGATAGACTACATGGTGTGTATGTACCACTACATAGCGTATAGTCGGTTCCTACACCCCGCGTCTCCAACATGGCTACACACCTCATGTACTCATCCCAACACGGACAAAAGTACACTGCATGTGGAAATGTACATGGCATTTAGTTCCAAAATTTAGGATTTTACCCCCTTTTCCAAATTTTTCTCAAAAACACTTAAGGAAAAGGAAAAAGATGAATCCCATACCTCAAAAATAAGAACCAGGTTCTTACATACACAACCTCAATGTCTACTATAATCATATTTCCTGATTTTTTTGTAATAGGTTTTCCTTCACTCATTACTTTAAATAAAAATGGTATTGGCACTCAGAACCCCGATGATATCCAGAACCAAGATAGAAAAATTAGAACCCAACTCAGAAATATTATATATCACATAGAATTTATATCCTAATGAATCCCATTAGTTGGCCACCTATCATAGGGAGCATGTCACACCACCCACCAATGCAATGTTTGTCGAGAAATACTTTTCAGAAGTTTTTAAGAAAACGAGAATCCAAATCAGAGTAGGACCATTCATTTTTCCTCACTAAATAATTTTAAAATGAATGAAACAACTCTTTCTAACCAAATGACATTAAACTTCATGAAAAATATCATCCCTTCCACTTGAAATTTAACCGCAATGTCTGTGTCCTTTCCACATGACATTAAATAGCACAGTTTATAAAGAACTATGTATGGCTAGAATCACATTCCTATTGAGATATATAGGAATTCTATGATCCAATATCATAATCTATCCAGTACATATTAAAAAATGACCATGTTATACCCATATTTTCTCTCTTTACTATACATGAACCCATGCCACTCCTTGTTTGTCACATCGAGTGTATCTCACATGGGATTAAGAATTACAGTATGGACTTACCCTCATACATAATGAACAAATTCTCCCAATGGATCCATTACATTATTATGTTCAAAACCATATATGAAATTCCATGTTTATTCATTGCATGATGTTATACTACTCGGTCGATGTACTTGTCGAGATACATTAAACTACACTGTCTTTTATGAACTATGTGTGGGTTGATTCTTGTCCCCATTATATACATAGTTATTGAAATATTCTATCATTGGGCGCAACCATGATTTCCCCACCAATTCACATTGATTCCATTTCTTCATCATTTCATGAAATTTAATTTCACCGATCAATGAGAACTACATGTATCTTGATTCTTTCCATTACAAGATACATAATAATGCCTATATCTCTAATCCTAGGGAATGAAACAACTATAATTTGAAATTATTCCCACCTATACATATGGGTTATAACTTAATAAAGTATTTAATTTTATATAACTATTTGTTTTATGATTATTTTCTTCATGAGATACATAGTGAGGCCTAGACGTTTCATCTTTTGGCCCAGCCATATTAAAAACCCCTTTTGGCCCATTGACGTGAGTCTCCTTATAAAGGTTCATGGTGTGGTTGAAACCACTTTTTTCCTCATTCATGTTGGATTTATTTATAGAAACATGCCACAAACCCCCACATTAGGAACTCCACTATACGGTCTAGACCACATGACCCTAAACTCTCTTCACATGTCCTAGAGACATGACATTAAAATTTATGGCGTCATTCTTACTACAAGAAATTAAACTGCACAGCCACCCCAAACTACAAGTATCTTGATTTTTATTTTCATGGGAAACAAAGTAACAACCAAATTCAATTCATTAGGCCCAACCAAAACATTATAATATATCAAATTGGTTACAATTTCCATACCAGATGATGTTAAACATTAATGAATCATGTCATTATCGCATGACGTTGAAATGCATATCAGAATTTTCTTAACACATAACATTATTCTTCTTGGGAGTAGGTCAAAGCTGCATGAATTTAAACTACACAGCATGATGTACTCACAAAATTGACATATGCTACAGAGATACAAACACATACCCACTGTGTTCCCCTTAACAATGTAGACCATTTCTCATTTTCCACTCTTTATCAAATGACTATAAAAGAGTTACCTATGACTACCAGATTATAGGGTTCTTACACCATCAATTAAGAGAACCACAAATCCATATACAAAACTTCGTGTATTAAGTGTCTTATGATTACATAAAATATTCATGGGCCTTGTAATGGATATACATCTTTATGGACTCTTTTTTTACTATTAATTAAATCCCATGGATCCGGAATATCTGCTTATGGCCGTCATCAAAATGAGTCACTCTAAAAAAGAAAATTCTATTTCTTATGAAAAATAACATTGTCATAGAAGACATAAAAACCCTAGTTTGTGTGAACCACGCCTTTTGTGACTTTCACATTTCATTACTCGTGACCTTAGAAACTTGATCCACGACATACATCATTTTTATATGATTGAGAAAATTCTAGAGCACGCTTAACCCTATGTGTCCTAATTATCTTATTGTGTCACAAATTCATTTTAATGTCCATGAAAGTCTTGAAAATAAACTGTATGTGATTTTCATAATGTTTTTACAACCTTAATGTCTATCCCATGGTGGTTTAAATAATAAAACCTCAAAACCACTAACAAAATAGACACATAACTCGTCTGGAAAAAATCCCACAAAGAGGGACCTGAAAAAAAGTCAAGTCTCAGCCAACTAAAATAATCTTGAAGGAAGTATAGAAAATAATGTATTTTAGAAAAAAAAGTCATAAATCTCATAGGGTTAATAATTCTAGTAAAATATATGTTATTTGCATTAAACCCAGTGGTCTTGAAAAAAATTGGTGCAATACTTTTCACACCACCTTGCCACAAGAATATGTTCACAAGAAAGTGACCCAACCTTTAGGGAATTAAAAACCTCCTTGGATTTTATGTCTTCCAAAAACCATAGATCATGGGATGGGGTTCCTTAAATCAACATAACAATATCAACCCTCAGAAAGTGTATCTGGATTCAAGGACACTTTCATTGACTATGCATGCTTTCAAATAGATGCTGTATATGACCATATGGTTGTCAACCAAATATGTCACTTTGAAAAAGGAACATTCCAATTTTTATGATCACTGAAATCATCACAGAACAAGTCAAAACCATGGTGTGTCTAAACCACTCCATGTATGACTATCCCATACCATTCTTCGAATTCGAGTGCACCAAATCACGATTAACAGTTCTCATAAAAAAATAGCTATGGTCATTTAAAATCCACAATGTTAAGTCACTGTGTGTCATTCTCTTTCTAAAATATGGACTAGAAAACAAAATTTTTAATTCTTTTATGGGCCATGTATCATGATTTTAAACCATATGACTTAGATCACATGCTTCATTTTACAGTCTTCATTCCATATGGTTCCAAAACCCTTCCTAGAATGATTTTCACATATATAACATCATAATCTAATCTCTTGATCTTGAAAATTCATCCATATCCCTCATAAATATGTAGAGATTATATTTTCTTATACAGACTAAAAATTTATAATGACATAGATCTACAACAAAATGTATGTTTTCCCTTCCAGAAATGACCTTCTAACCATGTGAGCCTTTGCAACACCATTTCATAACCTAAAATTTTATTATTTCAAGGGACAAACCCATCTTGTCTGCACTATCTCATATTCCCAGAATCAAACTCCCAAGTAATGATTTACATCAACGAGACCCCAACTACCATGGAAGGATTTGTATCCCAAGTATTCTAACCCCATCAATATTACCACTGTAAATATTCCATAGCCCTTGTAAAAGTTAACCATCTTTAAGGCTTCTTTTCATTACCATGAATACAAGTTTATGGCTTCTGTATATGCACCTATGGTCGCTAACAAAATGAGTCACTATTCAAAAGGGCATTCCAATCATTGTGAACCTTAGTAACAATATGGTAGAATATATAACCTCAAAGTGTTTTTTGTTCATTCCTTTCATGTCTGCACCATATCTCTTGTATAGATGGTATGAGATAAAATACCTCAAAATAATGAATTATATGGTCTGAGATAATAGACCATTAATTGAATAAATATATAGTCTGAGATTAAAAACAAAATCTAATGTAATAGATGGTCCGAGATAGAATAAAAGAAACTACATAAATAGATGGTCCATGATAAAAGACCCAAAAAAATCAATGGATATTTTCATGAGGCCCAATATATTTCATTATTATGGTTGATATTATTTTTGAATATTTGATTAGAACTAATGATATAAGATATATCTCCAATCCAAATGATCCATCTGAAAATTAGGTGATCTCAAGATAGATATAATATATTACAACTATAGAACCTTGTATGGGGTGAATCATTTAAATCACTCCTTAAAGAAAATATGATAGGATTTAAACATCCAATTCTATGAATTCATGGTAATTAAATATAAATTCAGGGATATGTGTTGAATACAAAAAAAATATATCAGTATATCAAACAAGGATGGAAATTGGATAGTAATCTCTGAAAAAACTCATACATTCAAAGTATAAGAAAAGGAGAGGAATCTCCACATTTTGGCGATTCTCTAAAACACCATCAAAAAATAGATTTTAGTAAAAAAATTATGTGATACAATAAAAAATCAAGTCATGGAAAAGATGGTCGGTAGTGCTAGCCATGATAGAAAGAGTTTCATTGTAGATGTTAATAGAACATTTTAGTATCGCCTACCCCGTTTCTTCTACCTCTACCACAGTATGGAGAACATTGACCAGAGTAGTCAATTTTTCAACCCTCATCTGAGAAGTGTTCAATGAAGTCAATCATGTTTAAATTTTGGAATTTAGATGAGCGATGATCGATTCATGCATGAGAATATACATTAATTATGTATCCATTTGGGATCATATTTCATAAGGAAACCACTGACACTGGTCCAATTATTTTTTCACATTCCTTATTTATTTGGGAAGGGATGCATCATCATAATAGACATTTATGTCCCATTATTATGTGGGAAATCTCTTCAGGTCAGGATGAACACTTGAGTAATCTCGTACGGAGGTTGTCAATCAAAATCGTCAACCCCTAGATCATGAAATAACTAGTGATTCCACCCCCTTGATTGAAGAATGTCACTAGATGGGTTTTATAAATAATTAAAGGAATATTCTCCCAGATTATCTTAGGATGTTACCATGTCATGTCAGCTAACAATGAGGTTGTATTAAAATGATGACAACATAAGGGATATTATAACTCAATTTCAATTTATTTGGTTAAAATTATATTTCATTGGTTATTTTATACTAATAATATATGGGAAATTAACATTAATTGTATTATTCTATATTTATAAATTTAATATAATTGTTATAAACTAGAATTCTTAATGGAGTTATTAAATGATACTAACTGAATTTTGATAATATGGTTCTAAAATGTATATAAATATAATTAATTATTTTATACAATTTAATTGTAATTTAATATAAAAACAATTTAATATAAAGGATGTGAATTTACAAAACATATTTTAGAACAAGAATTATATTTTATCACAATTCATTAATTTAACAACAATTATTTAATGATATTAATGAAATTTACATTAACAACAATTATTTGGAAAGGATTCCCATCTGAGGAATGATTATTTATACCCAGCTATAAAGAATGGAATCATTGGGTGATTCTCCAAGTGAGAGAAAAAATGATATACCTGATGTTTATGATTGAGTGAGGCCATCAAAAACGTCAATCAATCCATCAAGGTAGATCACATTCGATGTTCCCCATCAAAAAACCGACGAAAAAAATGATGAACACCGATGTGAAACTACTCAATGGAAAAAATGATCAGTTATTATTCATAAGGTCATTATTCTTTCCCCTAAATGTAAAAAAAATGATGAACCCGACATGAAACTATCCAATGTAAAAATTATTGATTATTATCCATCATGATTTTTTCCTCTATATACAATCAAAAATGATGAACCCAACATGTATCTCCCTAATGAAAAAATGATTAGGTTATAATTTGACATGTCACTCATTTCTGTATTTCCCTACACAAAAAAATAAATAAGATTGTCATAATATTGAAATTGATCATCTATAATAATGTTTCTTCAATAATAATTCCTCATTTGGATAAGTCCAAATGAGAAGAATGTATTAATATAGAATAAAATAACAAATCAGGTAACCATATAGACAAGATTGATAATATTATGCATATAATAGAGAAATAATCTGTAACCTTGTTCTTTATCATATGCATAATTAAAAATAATGATATAGGTTCCTAATAAGAGATGATGTCTCCATTATCTGTCACTCAATATAGAAAATCATCAACTACTAAAATATATGAATCCCATAAAACAATATCACCTTCATGTTGACTCTAATGGATGGTAGAGAATAAAATGGTTCGAGAGTACTGTTGATATATTATTATCCATACCCTTGAGGCCACTTGTGAAAACCTCTAAATGAGTTATTTAGTGAGCCTGCAATGCCTAGGAAAGGATGTATCTAAACTTATAGCTCTCATATTTACAACCATATTCATTTAGAGCTTATCCCTAGAGTACAATAACTTCCACCTTATGAATCTATGGAATGTTGGATTGAAAGAATGATATGGCTCCATTCATGATCAGCTGCCACCGACATCGGATCCTATAAATCACTGTGATTGACACCATTCCATAATACAACTCAGTCACCAATTGAGGGTACTATATGATACATTTCACACTATGACGCCTATGAATGGGCTGTAAGGAAAACTAATTAGAGTATAAAGGTGTCAGATATCCAAGAGAGGGTGTATAACCTTGCTCCCACCAATAATGACTTCTTGTATAGTCGGGCAGGGACAATCCATTAGTCTCATATCTCGTCTCCCTTTAAACAAGTTTGTAGGCATATTCTTAGAGCAATAATGGTGGAGGATCATATTCATACCTTCAAAAATTAATCCCACAGTATACATTGATGGAACAAGTTGGAATGATGTGCGTGAATATACCTTCATCAATATAATATGTTTTCTACATTATCATGTAGACATAAAATGTGCAAGACCATATCTCTATACCCACTTTTCTAATATTCAAATACATTTTTCCAATAGTAGAAGGAATATTCATGGATATTCATGATATATTGTAGATGACTTGACATGTTCATAATCTTATCCCAATATCCTGGATAGCCCAACACTATGATCACCACATTTAGTTGTTGTATCAGAGTAAGTGTGCACTCTTTCTCTTTCCTGGGCGAATTATCGGTATATTCCGATTATGGGTGAAGCATCATATCAGACTCATTTCCTCATTCCAACTATGGAAAACTAGGTGAGAGATGAAAACATATCTGGATCGAAGAACATTCATTTAAAAAAATTCTAGAGGCATACTAACATTTTCTAGGATCGAGTGTATATCCCCATTCTAGAAGAGGCTAACCAAGTGGGAATGGAACAATACTAAGGATATGCTGATATTCTTATAAATGGATTTGTATGGTATATTTGGAAAGATCATCTATGTCAGGCTCATATTCTTACTTCCACCAATGACATACTGTGCCGTCATCAATCCATGGAATCATAGGGCAAGGCTCATATCACTTCTCTCATTCTAGTTGTTTTTAAACATATTCTAACTTGTAGTGAATCTTCAGACCAATATAATATTTTTGATCTTATATAGGACATATTGGTGAGAGATGAACATGATATGTGTTAGGATCATACTCCTTCAATGATTATGTTTTTCAATATCAGAAAGTCTCATGATCGTGCTCATTCTATCATCTTGACTGAGGAACACAATTTTGAAGTGGCACATGTCTCAGGATAGGCTCGTATTCATATCAATAATGATATAGTTTCATCAGAATATTATAAAATATTCTTAGTAGTGGGAAAATACTCACATTTAACCCAACAGATATATATATGTTCTTTCAACCACCATAAAATTGTATCATGACCCTACCCAACCACAAATTGCAGGTAATCATATTCTAAACATGACATAGAATGTGGCTCATATCCCAAACCTTCTCAAAGACAGTTTCATTAATGATGTTAAATATAGATTATCAACACCAAAAGGATGCTGCATCTCTTCTATAAAACAATATTTAGAAGGTGTTCATTTCCAATATAGTCATTCTTTTGGTATTGTAGATATGGATCACAAGGTATATACTAATGTCAGTCACCGTTTTCAAGATATCTATGGTGATATATCCCATGGAAAAGGGAGTCCACCTATTTCCCTGACTCCTCCATATAGTGAGGTGTTCTAATATCTTACACATTCTAACATATAGGTGCTCGAGCGATGCGTTCAACTGTATAGTGTACCACATTAACATTGAACAACACTCTATTCTTGTTAACATGCACTCATCGGATCCATATTCTATGGTCTGAATGGATGGAGGCATATATGTATGGTGAGGAAGAGTATACCATTTATATATTGAAAGAGTAAGTTGTAAATGACATCCAATAATGTTAATGGTCCTCGCTACTTCTAGCTATGATATCATAGATGACCTAGAAAATTAGTGACTTATTTATCTATGAATGAATATATAGGCTACTCATCATCAACCTAAAGACCAAAATCTTCCCTAAACTAAATATTATATTGAAACTATCATTATACTCTACTTCCATCTTGACCTAGATATTATAATCTTGGCCGGGATGCTCAAACAGGGAATGTACATCGAAAATATCCAACAATATTTTAACCATAGCATCGAGACGCTTCGTCAAATAATTTCCAATTCTCTATAAGGAAACCATATTCGAGGATGTGGAAATTATAAATCATTACACATTTAAACTGTCCTATAATTGATGATCCACTCATATATGGAGTCACATAATCTTATAGCCTCTGGTAAAATATGGTGACTTGGTAATTCTCAGAAAATTTTAACACTAAAACAGAATTTTGTTGATCCAATAGTTCTTAGAAATTACAGATAAAGAGAGGTGATAGACAACATGACATCAAACTGGGCCACTTTAAAAAAAAATAAGTAATTTATTACATGGAGACCAATTTCTCAATCACCTCGAAAAATATCCTAAGAAATTATTCTAATAATTAGTCTTTATTGTACTTGACTCTTCAATGATAACAATTGAATTCCATCAAGAGTGATGACATTGCTGCTACGGTATAATCCATCTAGAAGTAGAAACAACGTACTAGTCCATGGTAATATGGTACAACACCACCACATCTCAAATCACCAATTCCTGAGGGAGTTGGGTAAACATTTGCAGTTACAACAAGAAACACCTATCCCACTAGAATGGGGAATTTATTTAAAAATTTCCATCCCCATGTTCATCATACCCTGAGAGGATATTGGAAACATAATTAGTGATCGCAGAACAACCCCACCCTACTATTAAGGGACATTTATAACTTCATGTTCATCTCGGGTGTCTTCAAATCCCAAACCAGAACCATTATACCCTCAACAATTAGACCAATCAGTGAAAACTACGACTCTAAATTGAAAATTCCCCATAAATATGTGCGAATTTTCATCATCATGACCCCCATAGAGGGAAACAATATTCTCAAGGTAGGGGGAAATGACTCAACAATCAGAATCCCACCTACTATGAGACACACCTATACTAGTTAGGGAATGTTGGGAAACAACGTTCAGGAACTCCCCTAGTATCATTGTTCTTAGACCAATGTAGGATGAATATGCAGTTAGGACAGTTTATCCCCACTAGCATCACAATCCAAAATATCCCAATAAGGCCAGTGGTACCAATAACAACCCTAATGAATGTTGTGTAGAATCATCTTATTTTTTCAAAAGCAACAACACAACCACCATTCCACGATATACCTATTTGAATACTGTGACTATCAACATGGAAGATACTAATCACTAATAAAATTAGTAAGGTCTCGACATTTATAATATACCTCAAGAGGTGGGTGACTTGAATGCACCAAATGAGGTTGTGTGCACTAAGAACTAGAGACAGCTCCAAAACATGGAAATTATGAATATTGAGTATCCACCTCTATGAATAAATTATAACCATGTGATGGGTATAGTGACATCTCGATCACCTCCTAGAATGAGTGAGGTTCATTCCTTGGAGAACCGATTTTCACTATAAGAGAGTGAAATATAGGCCCTTTGGAAACATAATTTGGAGTTATATAGAGAATTTACTCTGGTAGGGTACCATCTCCAAGAAGAGACAAATGTTATACCTCCCACAACTGATCCATCATCAACAGCAGATTTTGAATATCCTATTAGATCTGGGTCTATAAATCCATCCAGCATAAATGACGATGTTGGAAATTACTATCACTTCGCTCTATTGTGGTAACAGTCTTCCCCAGATAAGTATAAATGTTATGTTGTGAGACAAATTGAAAATTTTAAGGAGAAAAAAATGGCTCCACCTCATCATCACCCACCACTTCCTTATGTTGAGGAGATGGATGAGGAAGTAGTTCCCCTAGAATTCCATAACATCATTGAGTCTCTATCTACTCAAATGAAATACATGGAAGTATGTTGTGTGCCTATGTATCTTGAAAGTAATCCATATCCTAAATGGGTCGTTGATTCACCGAATCTTCCATAACATTGTCAATAATACCTTGTTTGCCTTCAACGGTGCATGAACAATTGTTCAGAATATCACAAGCTTCATGTCCAGATGTGGGCTGATGATGTGCCCTGAAGATCAACATGAGGCAACCTAGATTAGGTGTTTTATAAAGATGTGAACATTCCATAAATCATTTGGTATAATAGTCTACTAGTGGGTTTTTTTACAAGATTGGAAGACCTTAGTTTTAAGTTACTTCATCTCTTTATTTCTACACCGAGGAAGACAATGATCGTTGAACTAAAAAAAATTAATCCATTTGAAACCGTGTGTTTGTCTAATTTCACTGCTATGTTGACAGGTTTTACTTACTCACTCAACATCCCTCTAATTAAAGAGAATTTTCTAGAACACTATGATTAAAATATTAGGAATCAATTATATACACCCCTAAATCCAATGAAATATATGGTTGGATTCCATGAATTTTGTAAAATTGAACAATTCCATGAGGAATCCATTCAACAATCTCAATCCAAAGAAGGTCACATGCCCGTGGTATAAGGAAGAAAGGCCAGATTGAACAATAGTCACATCTGTCACTGTAGAGCCAGTAGTGGCACCATTCCAGATGACCATGCAGGCACCAAACTGCATAGCACCTCCTATCGAGTGTTGATAACCACCGAATCACTCTCGGTCAGAAGCACCTGGAAGTGAGGGTCATATAGAAATTGAAGAATAAAGGAATATTTTGTATTCTTTTTTGAATGAATAGGTCCTAGGTTATTTATTATTTTCCATGGAAAATAACCTATTCATACATCCAAAACCCATGATTCCCAATGAAGTCATTCTCACAGATCTCCCTAATTACTACCCTTTCTATAGAATGATGGGTCATAATATCTAGAATTGTTTCATCTTCAATGATTTCCTCCAAGGAATGATATATTTTAGTAAAGTGGTGTTAGATAATTCCTCGTATTACATGTCTTGAATATTTATTGTCCAACCAGAAGATGATGATGATTGGAATGAGGTCCCAACTAGATGTTCATGAAAATTTAAAATTTTGATTTTTTGGAAGACTGTTTATCAATCCCATGGATCTCTATGATCATAGTTGTACAGGCTAGTAGTAGCACCATCGCCCATGAAATAGGTGTCAAATGAATCTCTATAGGGGTTTCATGAGCACAAGAAGCATGAAAAGGAAGAAGATATTGAAACATATTATTCTCCAAAGAAATATATAAATCCTTATAATTTCACCCTTATGAAATTAGAATGATAGACACCACCCCAAAAAATGGAATCCTCATCAGCCAAGAGTTTATATTCTGTTATTTCAACAAAATACACCTGAAAGACCCCCTTCTTTGAGGATTATTATTCCCCCGAATATGGTTTTCCCACATTTTACTGACAATTTGGAGGATTCATGCATCAGATCCAAGGATATGAGAGGAAAATATAATGGGGTCAGACTCAGTATTCGGGTCATGTCTCAATGGAGGACATATATGCTGCCGAGACTCAATGGAGGTCACTCTAGTAGGCTCAAATAGGGTGAGAAGGTTACTCGAAGCCCTCCAGTAGTCAAACATATCTTATCATCTTACATGATTTTCAAGAGGGGTCTAATATGATCATCATAAGAGAAGAGTATGTTAGGTTCATCATGTCCACCTAGTATCAAATATTCCATCATCATCAACAACATCATCAATTCCATCTACCATTGATGCGCCAGGTTTGGGTCCACATTCCCATGAGTAACCCCATATGAGGAATAGTTGATCAATGGAGAAAAATTACAATGTTATAATATTGATGGTAATTTTCCCAGTAAATATTATGATCTAGGATGCACTCAATATTTCAAAACAACTCAGGAATGAACTCTTCAAATCCCTCTAGATCCCATAAGAATTCGACACAAAATACCCTACCACTGAGGTATGTCGAGTAAATAATATTTCTATATGATTCTGTGTTGAAATTTCCATCAATTATCATGATTATAGGGTGGCCACCCAATGTCACATCATACCCATATACATATCATATTGTACCAATAATGTCAATGTATATGGGGTGTAGATTGATAATGGATATGGGATCATTCACATACCATCCCACAATCTCTGTCATTTTTGGTATAGTGAATGGGACTTATCCCTTAAAAAATTGATATTCGAATTTAGTAAAAGCGTTAGTAAAGACCAATAGAGATGATCAAACATGAATCCCAATTTGGGGAGCTCAAATATCAGGTCATGTTCATGTTAAAATAGTAGGATACCTCATATAAATTTCTTCATGAAAGACACTGGCTCCATATCCACCTCATGGTACCATCAACATTCAATCAATGTCTGAAGTAATCCATCAATGGAATGTTTGGAATACTACTCGGTGACAGCTCTCACATAGAGGCATTCGAGGACAAATATTTCATTGAATATTTATATAAGGATATAGTAAAGAAACGATTGGCGTATAAGTATATATGGTTTGGAGCTCTTTATAGATTATGAATTGCCCCTCTCTATCATTGAGCCATGAATAATGATGATTATATTATCCCCATAATTATGGATGATGTATATGATATGACCATAGAGGTCAAATCCTTTATTTTCCTCAGTGACAATCATCTCCAACATATCTCTACAACCACACGTATATTTGGGGATGGTGATATGTCATTTAATGTATTCCCTTGCCCTGATACTGACATAGATTATCCTAGAATAACTTCTTCACCGGAATATGTCTCCAAAAATTCCGAAATGGATGGTGATGATCTCTAGAATTCCCCTCCAGCAGTCTTGGAAGGAATCTCTACTACCAAAAATGAGATCAGGTATATAAATATGGGGATAGAAAAGACATGAAACCTCTATTAATTATTTAATCCATGAATCTAAATGATAAAAATATTTAAATCACATTTCTAAAGCAGAACCAATATGTTTTCACCTTGAATTATACACAAATTCATATACAACATCTAGATGTGTATGTGCACAGTCTAGGACTACCCGATGAGCGTCGGGGCATCGTGTAAGCATCCAGGAGGATGGATACCTCAATTGTGAGAAATTAATAGGAAGAAGATTAAAAGTTGATCAAATACAACATTTTCCAAGAAGTACAATTACTAAGATATATTTCCACCATTGACCCCATAAAGATGATGAATAGGTATATCCGGGTCTGCATTGACTTCAGATTTCCTAATCAGAAATGGAAAAAATGATTTTCCCATTACTGATCACAAAACTCTTGATTGATAAAAATTCTAGCTTCCATGCCCTTTCATTCATGGACAGGTACTCATGGTACATTCAAATGTAAATGACCCCCAATGATGTTGATACCACATCCATCAAAGATCCTCAATGGTTATTCTTCAATCAAGTCATTCCATTTTGATTATAAAATGTGGGTTCCAGATTTCATCATTCTAGGCATCACATATTTAGTCAATTCATGGGAATTATAGTTGACTGTTATGTCAATGACCTTATCATTAAATCCCGACAGTGATTTGAGAACTACACGGATCTCTGAACAATATTTGATAATTTGTGTTAGCATAGTCTAATGAGGAATCCACTAAAAATTTTCATCGTGGTAACATCAAGAATGATCCTTGGATTTGTGGAATGCCACCATGCAATTGAGGTTTGCCCATAAAATATTTTTGTATTCCTATAAATGTCACCCACTAGAAATCTAAATGAACTTTGCAGATTCCAATGGGACCTTTCCCACATTTGTAAATTCATAGACAAACTGTCCAACAAATCATTCCCCATAACGAGGTTATTTATGAAGGGATTTTCCACCCAATGGGAAAATAAATGTCATAAAACCTTCGAAAGATTCAATTGGTACTTGTTTGACACACTGATTATGATTCCATTTAATTAAGGGAACCAACTTATCTAACTTTTGGCTACTATGGAAGGCTCATTAGGTTCTTAGATCATGTGAAAATATGATGCATGAATCAAAAATAGTGTCTACAACCTCATTCAGGCCATGCTAGTTACTGAGACTCGACATTTCAATGTTGAGATGAATGGAATCACACACATATTCATAGTGATATAATTGAGGCACTACTTCTATCCCCACATGGTACAACTGGTCTCTCATATTGATCCACTAATGTACATCCTTGTATGTACCATGTTTAATCGGTGATTGGCTTAATAGCTGGTCATTCCTCAGCTACATGACAGCTGATTTTTTTCACATTAGTCAATGAAATGGAAAGTCCTGGCTGATTTCATCACAACAAACCCTTCCCCAATAAATACACCAGAAGACATCGAGCTACCTGATGATGATATATTTTATTCCTAGGAAACTCCCCGAACATGGGAGATATATTTTAATGGATCCTCATGAAGTCCTATCAGAATAATGATGGAAACCCCAAAACATAACTGGTTTGGACTAGCTATTGTTTTTGCCTCACCAAAATGTGTTTTTTATCTACTATTTCTCAATATTAAAAGGCTTCACATATAATGAGGTAGAAAACCAAGTCCCCATAGCTAGATTCGAACTATCCATATAGCTTCACATAGCATAATTGAGTATCAAAGGGGATTCAGAATCGCTGATAAGGTAAGAAAACAGTGGATATTACATGAAAAGGAGGAATCGGTCCCTATTACTGTCTATGTAAAGGGATTTATGGAGGAATTATCCTTTGAAACCACTCTACATTATGTCCCCCGATAACATAATCATAGAGATAGTGCACTTTACATTAAACAGTTTATCCTAGATGACCATTCTCAAGAGGAAGTGACCATCTGTATTACACATCACAGAATGGCAGCATCACTCACCATATATGATATGTAATAGATGAATTGGGTCAACACATTCTCATAGAATTATAAACCAATGACCACCCTTTGATGGATGATGCCCATAATCGACTATCCTTAAGATGGGAAACTCCAAGAAGATTGTTCCAAAATGAAATAGGTCTTCTATTGAGAAGAAAGAAACACTAAACAATATGTACCAAATGAGACAAAAATACAATAAAATCACAGCTTTGATGGAATTATCTTCAGGTTTATTGCATATATATTAGTTCTCTATATCATAGAGGAAGACCATTTTGGGTCTTTCATCAACCATCAATCTAGAAACATTCTCTCCCATAAAATCAAGTTGATTAAATGTTACTAGAAAACCATGATACAAGACCATGTGGAACTCACCAAAAAATATCATGAATGCAAGATCCATGAAAAAATAATCCATCATCCCCAGAAATTTTATTATTCCACCAAATTTTCATGGAAATTTTCATTTTTAGAGTTATATGTTGCGGTCCATATCCCCCTACCACTCTATGTAGTTATAGTACAACCCGACTGGCACCGAAAACTTCTCCAAATGGTCCAGGGAAATAGGACGATAAGATATTGGGATGAAGAATATGATCAAATTATTAATGTCCAATATCATCACTAGTTTTAGAGTACCTCACACATTATTGATATACAATGACCCAAAAATATTTTCCTTGGCGTTGAATAATATTTACCATGAGTATAACATCAATTCGATTCACTCATCCTACTATCATGTAGTGGAAAATGAATAAATAGTGGCATTCAATAAGACCATATTGAACACACTATAAATGATAGAGAATGAGGATATGGAGTATTGGATAGATTAAATATACAATGGTTTGTGTGACTAACATAACACCATGTGTACGAATACACAAGAAACTCCATGCTCACTAGTGTACGTGACCAAGGAAGTATTTCACATAGAGGTCCAACATCCCTAAAACTGAATAGAAATTTATAAATAGTTCTCATAGGTAGAAAAATTAAATAAATATATGGATTAGTTGGAAAGACTAGATGAGATGAGGTTATGAACACTTCACAACCTCAATGTCCACTAGAATCAAATTTCAGGATATTATTATAAAATGGGTATCCTATACTCATTACATTCAATAGAAATGGTTTTGGTTCTCAGAACCCAGATGATATCAGAAACAAATCCACCAAAATTAGAACCCAACTCAGAATAACCTTCTATCATATAGAATATCTATGATAATGGACCCCTTTCCTTTGAAAACCATGGATTGGGAGCTTGTCACATCACCCACCAATGTGATATTTATGAATAAATACATTTTATATGTTGTTAAGAAAACGATAATCCACATTAGAGAAATCCCTTTCATTTTTACTCACTAAATTATTTAAAAATTAGGGGAACAAATCTTCATCATCAAATGACCTTAAACTGCTTGATAAATATCATCCATGCAACTTAACATTTAACAGCACTGTCTGTGTCCTTTCTGTATAACATTAAATAGCGCAGTTTCTCTAGAACTATGTGTGACTGCACTCTAATTATAAATGAGATATATAGGGAATCCATTATCCAATATCTTGATCAATCCACTAAATCTTACAAAATGTCCATGTTATACCCTTATTTTGTCTCTTCACTATATATAAAACCATGCCACTCTTTGTTTCTCACATCAATCATATCTCTCGTGGGATTTGGAATTACGGTAGGGACTTACCCACGTACACAATTCATAATGTTATCCAATGGAGAAGTTAAATTATTAAGATAAATACCATATATATAATTCCATATTTCTTTGTCGCATGATGTTATACCACACGGTCGATGTCCTTTTTGAACAAAATTAAACAACATGGTGTTTTATGAACTATGTGTGGTTTGATTATTTTCCCCGTGATATAAATAGTGATTTAACAAAATTTTCTTTGGGACCAACCATGATTTCTCCAAATACTCACATAGAGTCACATTCATCATAATCGCATAAATATTAATTGAACAAAACATCGAGAACTACATGTAGCTTGATTCATTCCATTACCTA
Source organism: Viscum album (assembly GCA_963277665.1). Taxonomy (NCBI): domain Eukaryota; kingdom Viridiplantae; phylum Streptophyta; class Magnoliopsida; order Santalales; family Viscaceae; genus Viscum; species Viscum album. The sequence goes on along the minus strand of OY728146.1, from coordinate 1,766,652,979 downwards.
ATACATATTAAAGCCTATATCTTTAATCCTAAGGAATGCTACAACTATCAATGAAAATTATTCACACCCCTACATATGGGTTAGAACTTCATAAAGTATTTACTTTTCTATAACTATATGATTTTTGATTCTCATCTACATGAGTTACATTGTGATGCCAAGACATATCATTTTCTAGCCCAGCCACAGCCATAACAACTTTTGGCCCTTTGACCTGAGTCCGCTTATAACGGTTCATGGTGTGGTTGAATCATCTTTGTTCTTCATTCATGTTTTATTTCATTATATAAACACTTGTTACAATCCCACATTAAGATCTCCACCTTACGGTCTAGTCAACATGACCCTAAAATCTCTACATATGTCCTGGCGACATGACATTAAAATATACTACATTATCCTTACCACAATAAATTAAACAGCACGACCACCCCATACTACATGTAGCTTGATTATTATTTTCATGGGAAACATAGTGACATCTATATTCCATTCATTGGGACCAATAACAACATTATAATCTTTCACATTTGTTCCAATGTCCAAACCCCATGATATTAAACATCAACGAATCATGTCTTACCGCTTGATGTTAAACTCCATACAAGAATTTCCTTAATCCATAACATTTATTTTCATGGGAATGTGTCAATGCTTCATTAATTTAATCTACATTTCATGACATACTCACAACATGGACTTAAGATACACAGCTGAGAACACATCCCCACTCAGTTCCCATTAACTATGTAGGCTATCTCCCACATTCCACTCATCATCAAAGGACCGTAAGAGACATTACTAAGTTCACTATATTATAGAGTTCTTACACCATCCACTATGAGAACCACAAATCCATATACCAATATTCATGTCTTGGGTGTCTTATTATTACATCAAAAATTCATGGCCCTTGGAAAGGATACTGATCATCAATCAACATTTTCATGACTATGAAATCATGTCCATGGATCATGCATATCTGCATATGGTTGTCCCCAAAATGTGTCACACTAAAAAAGGAAATTACATTTTTCGTGATCCATGATAACATCATAGAATAAATCAACACCCTAGTGTGTATGAACCATGCCATGTATGACTGTTACATTTCATTACTCAGGACCTGAGAAACTAGATCCATGACATAATTAATTTCTATATTCTTGAGAATATTTTAGATCGCACTTATCCCTAGGTATCCTAAATATATTATTGTGTCACATACTTGTTTTAATGTCCATGATAGTCATGACTATAATCATTATGTGATTTTTTTATGGTTTTAAAACCTCAAACTCTATCACAAAGTTGTTAAAATCACAAGACCTCAAAAATGCCAAAACAATAGACACAAAACTGGTCTAGTCCAAAACCCACAATGAGGTACCTGAAAAACATTATAGTCACAACCTACTAAATTACTCATGAAATATGTATAGAAAAATATTATGGTAGACACAAAAAACGCGGAAAGCGCATAGGGTCCATAACATTAGTAAATAATATGTCATGCCCATTAGATCCAATGGTCTAGAAAAATATTGGGGAAATATTTTTCACAACTCCTCGGCACAAGAATATGTTCGCAAGGAGGTGAAAAAACCTTTAGAGAATTCGAAACCTCCATGGATTTTATGTCTTTAAAAACCATACATCACGATTTAGTGTTCCATGAATCATGATAACGATCTATATCCCTAGAAAAGTAAATTTGGATTCAAGGTCCCATTCCTTGACTATGCATGCTTTCCCATGGATCCTATATATGAACATATGGTTTTCCACCAAATATGTCACGTTGAAAAAAGAACATTCCAATTTTTATATTCCTTAAAATCAATATAGAACAGCTTAAAACCATAGTGTATCTGATCCAGTACATATATGACTATCCAATACCATTCTCTGGATTAGAGTGCTCTAAATCATGATTAACAGTCCCCATAAAAACTGGCTATGAGCATTCTAAATCCACAATGATAGGTCATCATGATTCATTCTATTTCTCATATATAGGCTACAGAACATCATTTTATATCCCGTAATGGCCAATGTATTGTGATTTTAAATCATATGGAATAGAGCACAATCATCATCTTATAGTCTAGATTCCTTATGGTTCCAAAACCCTTCCTTGATATTTTTTTCCAACATATAAAATCATAATCTATTTGTTGGAATCTTCAAAAATCATTCATATCTCTCATAAAAAATTGGATATTAAATTTTTTGGACATGCTATAAATGGATAATGACCTACAACAACAACTAATTGTATATTGTCATTTCCAAAAATGAGATTCTAACAATGTGATCCTTTGCAACACTATTTCATAACCTAGAAATTTATAATGGCATGGGGAAAACCCATCTTGTCTTTCCTATCTCATATTTATGGAATCAGACTCCCAAGTTATTATATACGTCATCCATATCCCAACTACCCAAGAAGTATTTGTATCCCTGTTATTCTAACCTCATCAATATTACCACCGTAAATATTACATATCCCTTGTAAAAGATATCTAACTTCAAGGATCCTTTTTAATACTATGCATACTTGCTTATGGATCTTTTATATGCACCTATGTTAGTTAGCCAAAAGTTTCACTATTCAAAGGGCATTCTGATCCTTGTGAACCTCAATACAAATATGGAAGAATCCATATCCTTAGAGTGTTTTTGGGTTATTCCTGGAATGTCTGAACCATACCTCGTGTATAGATGGTCCGAGATAAAAGAACTCAATCTAAAGAAATATATGGTCTAACATAATAGACCATTAACTAAAGAAATAAATGGTATGGGATAAAATATCATAAACTAATGTAATAAATGGTTTGAGCTAGAAGAAAACAAACTAAATAAATACATGGTTTGAGATTAATGAACTTAAACAAAAACAACAGATGGTCCATGATAAAAGACACAAAAAAAGAACATTGAAATTTTCATGAGGCCCAATATATGACATTATTATCGTTGATATTATTTTTGAATATACGAATAGAACCTGTTATACATGACATATATCCCAGAAAAATGTTCCCCCTTCACATTAGGTGACCACAAGATAGTTGCAATATATTACAGGTATAGAACCTTATATGGGGTGATCCATTTCAAGCATTTCTTAATGAAAATATGATAGTATTTCAACATCCAATTATAGTTCATATCATAAAAATTTGAAAATAAAACAATTTAATTCAATAACTTCAATACATAATGTAGACTCTACATATGGTCTCATATAGGAATTTATGTATTTCAAACATATCCTTCTGCAATAACCATATTTTTTACAAGAAAATCATTATGTCGCGTCCAAAATATTCAATTTAATAAGTATTGTGGACTATAAATGATAATTTTTGTTATATATATTTTTAAAATCATTAACATGTCCAAATACACCATCATTATTACACTTGATATTAGACCCCAAATTCCCTACATAATTGTTTTAAACATGTTGATGACATCATGCAATATTTTATTGAACTTATTCATGTTTTAGTTTATAGTAAATTGAAAAATATTTTTTAGTAATGATTGTAAATTGATGTCTATGTCCAAGTTAACCCTAAGAAAAAGTCCCAATCTCTCTAAATCATTAATTTACGATACCACTTTGATTACATAAATTGATACTAACGTTCTATTTGGAATCATTCATAAAAAGAGATTGTTTTGTAACCCATACATATTTTCAATTTTTAAATGTTTATAGAGACTTTTCAATTACTCAATAATTTATAATCATCTATACTCTCCCATTTCATTTTCAATTGATATTCATAAAGCACCCAAGACAACTCTGACTGGGAGGGGGTGATTCAGGGTGTTAAATTTTTTTAGATCTTTTCCCATGGCAGTTTGAACATGTTTAATCATGTATGGCAGATATGTGTAATAATTAAAACATTCACATGAATGAGAAAAACAGATCAATTTTTACATGGTTCACCACTAAGGGCTACGTTCAAGGAACATACACTGACAAGTATATTGTCGTACCAAAATTCCATTATTCCTCACATTATATGGATTAAAATGGTATGGGAAGAGTCACATTATCCCATCCACACTTCCATTGCAAATATTTAGGGATAGAACACTATGTCCCTTAGATCACTTCCTCTAACTCCTCCTTGGTCACTACGTTTTAAGGATAGTCGCTGAGTTTATTGACATGGAGGTCACTTCAAAAAATCGGCATGAAAAGACTTTGTATAAATTAAGCATGAGACACCATATGCATAGAAAACCCAAATTGATGCGCTCTTTAATACTGATTTTTCTCATTTAGTGCATTAACTGATGTCACTCAAACTTCTTCTTATTTTCTCATGAATCAAATATCCGGTTTTGATGTTTCTGCTTCTACTAATTGTTCCTAAACCTATGAATTGTCTATGTTCTACGTATCGTGCCTACTTCTCATACCACACCTACACTATGTATTGTGCCTATTCTGTGTACTAGGTCTGATCCGCATATAGCTCTTTCTCCACGTACTACGCCTACTCTCTGTATCGTTCATACTTCGCGTAATGCGCCTTTTTTGCGTATAACACTTACTTCAAGAAATGCCTCCATGAATTTCATTCACATACTACCTCTATGTTCCACCTTTATGTGGTAAAATGGCATACCACTTCATTCTTACATTGAATTCTTCTTCAAATTCGTTGAATTATTTTGTCTCCTTTATTCCACTCTTTCTTATGAAAATTTGATTCTGCGGACTGCTCCTTAAAATTTTGCAAACTATTTTGTCCTTCACGTACCACTTCATCCTATTCAGAATATATTCTGTATAAAACATTCATAGAAATATGACTACGTCCAAATAAATAATATTTTCTTATTGAATTCAGTCCCAAAATATTCAATGTTGGAAAATCATCACCATAGAAAATGCTCTGTCCGCGTACTATGAACATCCACCATGTATTGTGACCCTCCTACAAACTGAGATCCTTGACCATGAATTGTGGGTCTGCCAGTCGTTGTACTACATCTCTTCTTCCGAATATGATCCATCCCACGTACCACAACTCCTTCTACTAAAAACAACCAATTAAAACTATTTTTGGTTATCAAACCACTCTCCATACCATAATCACTTCATGGAAGTCATTTGCGAAAAATTCCCACAATGTGGTAAGCCATCCATGTTCTGAGGTATGTAGTTTTCTCCCTTTTCAAATTTTCTTCATCATTCTACATCTTCTTTGGTACTATAGTGAAATCCTTCCATTTTCAAAAAAACCCATTTTTGGGGTCCAAAAATATGGCAAACATTGTAAAATGGCTTCATCATAAATATATGCTTTGGTAAAAAGACAGATGTTAATTCACTATAATCTTTTTTCTACAACAATCAGCTGCTTTCATCATGAACCATATCATTTGTGATACATAGTCTTTTATTGATCACCTTTGGCATCCTCAAAATTGTTTAGGGAACGTACTTCATCATTTATATCTTCTAGAAACCTCACTCTTTCCAGTCAACACAAAATATGTCTAGTATTATATTCTCATATTTTTATGATCATTATTAATTATTCAAATATCCAAATTAACCCTCATGCAATGAAGCATGTTTTTTTAGGTAGGTCCTTTCATGGTCTCTGTAAACAATGTGATTTTGCATGATCACATTATAACTTTAATAATTTTAACACTATCTGAGACAGTTTCATTTCTGTATACAATAGATCACCTTTGATACATGTATTTTAAACTTATGATCAGTTCATCAATCATCTGATTTTCCACTCTTAATAAATTTGTAGTTCTTTAAAATTTCCTTATTCGTTTCTATCATCCTTGAAAATTATTGACAACAACTACACCCTTATACATATAGTGGTCCAAAAACTCTCTCCATTTTTATTTTTTTTCAATACCATAAATTCCGACTCAATTGAATGTTTCAATATAAAAATGATAATCTTTTATCTTCACTTATTCTTTTTCTTTTTCTCTCACATTTTTTACTTTTATTTCACATTCACTGTCCCGTATTGACAATAAATATAAAATTTCCTCAGCAAGGGTATTAGTCCTTTATTATGCAATGTTCCATCATCCATTTCACTATATGACTACTTGGTAAATTATTTGTGTAAAAAACAAGTGAATTTTATTCCAAAAAAAACATATTCATTACCCCCTGATCATGATTCTTTAAGAGATGAGAACACATTTACTTTTATTAAAGTGGTGTCAACTTTATTTCGCAGCAGAAGAAGTTGAATATGATAGGTAATTCTCAAAATTAAACTCTTACGCACACAAAAATAAATAGATATAAAAAATTCAAGAGAAATTGGTAAAACAATTGTCAATGGGGCACATTTATTATTATTAGGTCACTGATTAATTCAGTTACACTCATTATTAAAATCATATTTTTTTGGAGTAACCGAGGATGAGATATTGAGAAATGACATACATTTTCCAATGATGTGTTCATGAATTGATTTCCAGAGTAATTGAAATTAATACCAACTGATGTTGATACTGATTGACATAATAACACTAGATGATTCATTATTTGTCTCCCCCACAAGGTAAAAAATGCACATCATCATTAACAAGGGTAATCCTTCATCATTTTTATATTTTAATATCAATTGAAGAATATTTTTGGGATGGAATCTTCTTTAGCGTAGATTTCAAGAGTTGAAAACATTCACTACTTATCATGTTCACCCCCTAAGAGCATATTATACCTTCAATTACACGCATTATCAACCCAAATACAATACACAAATGATTAATATAATAAGGCGGTTCCTTCTTTCTACTTTAATGTGTTAAGGAAGTCTTAGATTGTTTCCTCAACACTGATGCTCCATTTTCTCTAGTCTTCATGCTCGCATATCATAACATATTTCCTAATTTCTGCTAATGAGTCATAAATATGTTCATATTTACTTCTGATTTTCATGGAGAGTTTATATTCATAACAACCATCATGAATGAAAAATTCTTACTCCTTTTAAGGACTTATTCTAGTTCTGCTATTAATGTTAGAGAACCTTTTTCAATGTGATGAGATTTCATATATCCCTCACATGAAACTTCTTTAATAAGTGTGACCTTTCATTTTCCCTTTAACACCATCCTTTTTCTTTTCATCATCATGATTCCTAATTCATTCCAAATTTTCTTGGCCAGATGACCACCATGTTATTTAGAACTATTTTAGTAGGTTTTGATCTTAAACAAGGGATGATCTTAGTGTCATCCCTCTTAGTTTTACTATTTGTTGAATTTCCCATCAATTTCATGTATATAAAATCCAAGGTCTTCTCAGCTTCCCCACATGAGATAATATTTGGGAAATTAGTATTCACAATATTACATCTTATTCAAGAGGAATCTTCTTGATACAATGTCTATGTTATAGGTCTTATTTTATTATCAATGATGAATCCATGTTGATATGGGCATGTACCTACATTGTGACCACTTCCATTTCGTATATCAAATATGTTGTCAAGCATTCCAAATATGTTTGCAGTATACAATTTCTTCTGAATATTTTTATTTGGATTATTCCTCTTTGGACTTCTCCCCATAGTGATTGATTTATTTTGTGCTTCTTCATTTAAAAGATTTTACCAACAATATAATGAAAAATGAACAAACATATTGTGGAACCAAAATTGGCCCACTAATCTTGAATTCCTAAAATATTTTGGATAAGTTTGTTGAGTATACATCTTTATTAGTTGTGATCTCTAATGGAAACCTTCTTAAAAAATTTTGTTTCTCTTATCCAACCATAGACATGGTGATAATAAACTCCTCTCCTTTCCACATACATACTATCTTTGAATTCCTCTTACAAAATTCAATACTGGTGAAAACATATTTAGAAACATGAGTACATTATGGTTTGGATGTTACATTATTCCTCATAGCTTTCTATGGAATATCCCCAAAAGATTTCATTATCATGTAATCATGTGTTGGACGTATTTCATCATTAGGATCCTCTAGATGACACTTAGTACCAGTAGCAATTGTTTCCATCTCTTGTAAATGCTCAATATGTGTTTTCTCAAGATTGGTCAACTGAGCATCCAATTTTAGAGTTTCCATATTGAGGATGATCTTCTGATCATCAATCATGATCATATATTCATCACAGGTTTTCTGTAATCTTTTAACCACATCTTCATGCATCATAAATTTATTTTGATATGAACATTCATGTTCCTTGATCATCTTGGATGTTTCATTCAAATTTAATCTTTTTTATTAATTTCTCTTATTCAAGTCATCTTCAAGTGCATGTATCCTTTCATCCAGAGTAATACTGAGTCCTTTATTTTCAAAGGAATTAATTTTCCTATAGAGATTATAGAATTATGAAATTTTTCTTACTATGCACGTTTCAATATTGTAAGATTTTCTTTCCAGTTAGGTGATCACAACCTACATGAAATAAAATATTCTACAAATACCAAGAACTATTTCTTCAGGAATATCATGTAAATACATTCTTAATTTGTCATGATCACTTGAACAGTCATGTGAGGTAAAAACATGATCAACATCACCACTTGTATGAAAATCCATATGTTTGGTGTAAACCTAAGCTACCCCCACATTACATTCAATGACTATTATTTTTTCATTATTGGAAAAGCATAAAAAACTAGAAACATAATATTATTTTGATAATAGGAAATTCTTCAACTATCGCTTCTCATTCTTTTTCTTTTTCTTCATGATCTTGATGGGTATAAGATACTACTCTGTGATAAATACGCATTAAAAAATATTGATCTTCATTATTGACTCAAGAAAGATCCCGCAAATCCTCTTCTAAATAGAATTCTCGAATAGTATCCAACAAATGTAAACCATTACACTCTGATACCAATTGATGAACCCTAGATCGCCCTAAGAGGGGCGGTGAATCGGGGTGTCAAATTTTTTTCTTCATTAATGGATCTTTTTCCCACATTGGTAGAAAAATGTTTGAACCATTTTTATGTAATTGTGTAGTAATTATAACATTAACATGAAGATGGAAAAAATCACTTTTTTACTTCGTTCACCAATAAGGTCTACATCAATGGAAAATATGACTACAATTTTTCGGTCATATTAAATTCCACTAAACATCACTAGATTTGGATTAAAAATGTTCGGGCAGAGCCACTCATTCCCAAGCACTCAACCTTTACAAGGTTTTACGGATTATAAATTGCATCCCTCTAATAACTTCCGCTAACTCTCCCTTTCTTAATGCGTTGGTTGAATCATCACTCATTTTATTGACTTGAAGTTCGCATCAAAAAATTGGCATGAAAATTATTTTCCTCTATTCAGCACAAGACACATCGTGCATCGATGTCCTGATTTGTTGAAATTTTATATTTAATTTTCTCCTTTGGTGAGATAACAGAATTCACTAGAACATATTCTTCTTTTTAATAGAATCACAAAAACAATATTTGATTTTTTTGCATCTACAAACTGTTCTTGATCCTTTAGAATGTCTTTGATCTACGTATCATGCCTAATCTGCATACAACACCTACTCGGCGTACTACATATATTCTGCATATTGTTCCTTATTATCATATAGTTCTTTCTTCGTATATGACGCATGCTCTATGTACCATGCCTACACCATGTAGTGCGCTTTATCTTCAAATCGTACCTGCTTCGCACACCGCCCCCATAAAACATCTATGCATAATACCTCTGTTTACCACCTCGGAGTTCCACCTTCACGTGCCACCTTGGTGTACCATTTCATCCTTCCACGGGCATCTTCATATTCTACAAATTATTTTGTCTCCCACATACCACTTTTTTCTACACAAAATCACTTATGTGTACTTCTCATTACTATTTTTGCGAACCATTTCATATTTCACCAAGAACATCATCCTATACAGAACAACTCATGCATACCACTTTTGGACTTATTTGATTTATTCCGAAAATATTATATTTTCTTATCGAATCCACTCATCAAATATTCGAAGTGGGACAATCTTCACTGTGGAATACACTCCTTCTCCATACTGTGGGCCTCTACCATGAATTGGGACCCTCCTGTGATCTACGAAGATTCATCGTATACCGTGTTCCTTCTGGTCTACGTACTGCATATCTTCCACCAATGATGATCCATCCTGCATATCACAACTCCTCCCCCCATGAACCTTCACTACAAACAATTTTTGGTTTATTGAATCAATCTGCGTAACATTCTCACTGCCAAGAATGCAGTTGCAAACCATTCCCAGATCTAGGTACATGATCCTGGTACTGAGGTAAAAGGTTTTCATTATTTTCTGATTTAATTCATCATTCCGCATCTCATTCACTTCAATGCAGAAATCCTTTCATTTTCAAAAAACCTGATTTTGAAGTCCATGAATTTCGAAAAGACAAGAAAATTAAACCAACATAAATATATTATTCATTAATAACACCTATGCTAATTCACTATCATCATTTTTCTTCAACAATAAACTTATTTAATTAATAAGAACATTTTTCATGATATATAGTCTTCGATCGATCATCTTTAACATCATCAGATTTTTCTCGAAAGAGTAATACATCTTCTCTGTCATCTGGCCACATCAGTATTTTATGTTAATACTGAATATGACTGGATTCATCTTCTCATCATTGAATTATCATTCATAAATATTTAAATATCCACATTATCCCTCATGAAAGGATTATTGTTTGTTTAGGTAGGATTTGTCCTGGTCTCTTTGAATAGTGTGAATTTTCATGATCACATTATAACTTGAATCCCTTCAACAATATCTAAGATGGTTTCATCATTTTATAAAATGTATCACCTTTGATTTATATATTTTTAAAATAAGAATAGTTCAAGAATCATTTAAATTTTCACTCTCAATAACATTATAGTTATTTTTCATCTCCTTCTTCATTTTGATTTTCATTGGAAATTGTTGAAAAAATATATAATCTTATACACAATGTGGTCCTAATAATTCCATGTTCTAAATAATGAAAATAGAGATTATATATAAAAAATTAGACACTATTATTTGTATTTTATAATCTTTTTATTAATTGACTCATTAGATGGTTACCTATTTGTTGGTTTCTTCAACATATATATTTTAAATCCTTATATAATAACTATTTTAAAGTATTTATATTATTAGTAGAAAATAATGTCATTTAGTTTCCACTTATATAATATATATGTCATTTTTCTATAAAACATTATTATTACCAAATATTATATAATAGATTCACTGGTTATGTATCATATTTAACATATATTTAATAATAAAATTTATTAAAATTGATTCCACAAAAACGTTGAACCATTTTAAATATATATCATATATCGGAGAGGGTTAAGATCACCATTTCACTACGAAAATGACAATTATTTAGTATTAACCACCCCCATTTGTTATTATGTTATGGATTTAACAAAATAATTTCACATATTTCATTTTTATATTTTAGCGAAGAAAATGTTTCTTAATCCATAAAATGGGTAAGGTAAACTATATTACACGGGTATCCTATCACTTAATGATTTATAATTTTCCATAACCTAGATATCATTATAGATTTTCGTTAACTGTCACATAAGGATATACATTTCTACAATACCTTATACATTATAATTCTTGGTAAGTGAACTTTAGAATTAACCTATCAACTTGGATGATCTTAGTCAGGGAATCAATTATTTTATGGATTATAAAACATAATTTTCATCTGTATTTGATCGCAAAATATATGTTTTCATGTTATTATTTTTTTGGGCATGCTTCTAGTTATTTTGTTTGGTAAACTATTTATTAAAAAAATCTCTTTGATTAAAACATATTAATGTTTAACACTATATAATTCTAGAAATTTATTTAAAGGACAAAATCAAAACACATTTATATTCAAACATTTTAGAATTTATCATATTTGAATGGAACATGAAAAAATTCCTAGTGATATTTTAAAATTATGTAAAATCAATAATCACTATATGATTAAGTCATGATTGATCGATACACAACCCATGTCTTTGTAGAACAAGGAATTATACTTTGATATAGTTTTATGGCCTGTACACATACTATACTCTTAGAAATACATTACTAGTGAAATATCTCAATTCACTCATAACTATGAATGCTAATATGTATAAATCATAATTTCCAACATCTTTGAAGGTTAGAAATTTAATTACAAACCGATTTCATGGTAGATGAAAATAACACACTTTAATAACAATAATGAGTCATCTTATATGTGTAAATACCAGTTTATAAAACAATTTTTACATTCAAACCAAGTCATAAATAGTAATTAATAATTAATATATATATATATATTATTTTAAAGGTGAATTATGTATAAGTGAACAATTCACCAGTTTAAACATGAGATAATCAATTATGAAAAATTCAAAATATACCATGATAAAATATTTATAATATTCTATGGACATTCGATAATTTAATAAACACAATCACTTTATATTATTTTCATAATCTGAAATCTAGAATACTATTCTTTATAATAATATAATTTAAAGGAGGTGATAGTTTTGTGTTATATAATTTTTAATATGAATATTAATTATGTAAAAATTATACACAATCAAAATTTCTGATAATTAATATTATTTATTTATTTATTAAATCATTTGAAAAAATTTAATTCTATATGATGTAGTAATGTTCTCATTGTATCATTTTTTATTTCAATAATAAAAATAATACAATAAAATCAATTATAATTTTAAATATTAATATTTTATATTTTACCCTAAATTATTATTTAATATAAACATTATAACATTCAATAATAAATTTCAAATAACCATTTTATCTTTAGATTATAATTTATGATATATATATTATAAGGTATTGTTTTAATTTCCCAGTTCCAAAAGCCACTCATAGGCGCCATGTACCAGGTAGGTCACATGGCATCTTGATCATTTCCCTGAACACCAGAGACTGCCAACTAATAGCGAGGGAATTGGGTGTGGTCGTGGGAAAACTATTACCTCATTAGAATAGTATACATCAGAAGTAAACAAATACATAAAAGAGGGGAAGAAGTAATAATGACATACATCAGTAACAAAAAGAAACCAAATGTATAAACTGGAGAACATATATATAATGATGCATGATACATATGTCTAGGAAAATAGGAAAACAAGTCACAATTCTGGAATACAATAGTGGTAAACCAATTTTAAAAAGAAAGAAGACAAAGTATTCAACATCGCATGCCATAGATTGGTCTCATGCTCTCCAGCTCCATAGAAAGTCATGTAATTGATGTAGAAGGGAGTTTTCCTTTATCTATAACTAAAACAATATAATCTGTTTGGGACCAAAATCATGACCCAAACATGGTGTGAGACTAAATCCAAGTAGTCAACCACCACTAGAATTGTGCCTAATAGTCAGTGAATATATGGAAGGTATAATACATAAGGCAGTAAACAAGGATGTTCTCAACATTAAACAATCCACTTTTCAAATCATTTAAATCACTACACAACATGCAACAGCTAATCAAAGTAGATAATCACAACAGGTAACCCTCTGGGTAGTACCCACATCCTATCCCATCTTGTCTTACCTAGAAACACAAGAAAGTAGAAAAACTCAAGGAAACCCTCTGAGAAGTACATTCTGTTTAACTCCTATAGTTCAGCTTGAGCATAGACTCTCTGAAGAAGCACTCAATGTCAATTCCCCCTATAGTCTCGTAACGGTACTAAATGTGCTCTAGGGAATCAGTCAACATCTCATTCCCTTTGTGGACAGCATCGAGGAACTACAAACACTCTGGGGATTCACTCAACGTGAATTAATCATGAGGTCTCACATCATAAATTATAAATACACACTGGATAAGCCCTCAATGTCCATTCTCCCTATGGTCTATACACTAGGTTCTCAGGGTCCTATGTATGTCAATAAAGTTTATTAGTGCATAATGGCCACGGTAAACCTCATTAACTACTTGGATAGCATTCTACAGTACAACAATATAACAAAACAGCATTCACACCAACCTATAATACTAGGCATGGGAAAGTAAACATCAGCCGAACAGGCTACAAGACCCAAAGGTCATAACAGAAAAAACATTCTTGGTAAATACATCAAATTCACAAAACATTACCCTATTAATAATAAATAACCATCTATTAAGGCATACCATCATAGTAGAGAAACAATGGGGCTGAAACGGTAAACATGAATTACCCCATCCATGGGTATTGGGAAGATTTGAACATAAAACTCAAATAATTTCAACATAAAGGCACAAACCACCTACCTCAGGGTTAGGATATCACTATATGTTAACCTTGAAGATTGAATCTCCTTAAAATTTCATAGATCTATGAAATTTTCTAAAATGTTCAACCCTCAATAACATAGAAATGAAGGGGAATCATGAAACAACGATCAAGCAGAAGAGGGAACTCAACGATGTAATTTCAATGAATCCAATGATGTTTGATTCAAAAGATGGACGGAGGATCGTGGGATCATCAATGATCCATGGCTGTAAAGACTCCCTCTGATGAACAAAACCTAGATGAAGGGTGTTCTATTTGTCAAACACCACCACAATGCGTTTAGGGAAAAGAAAATAAAGTACATGGCATGTCCTTTTCAAGTACATCTTGTGTACTATATTTTTTTGTACTCCTCTTTATGTGGTCTCCAATTCACACCAACATGCTCGTGTGTGTGGCTACTACATGGCCAGGTCATGGCCTTCTACGACATGATAGTACACAGAATGTACTCATAATGTACACGGTGTGTACATTGAAAATTTCCAGAACCTTCTCTTTTCTCAAAAAATGACCATAAAAAGATAAACATACCTTAAAATAAGATAAATGTTCTTAAAAAGTTTCCCCTTAATGGAATTCATTGCTGAATTTCCCTAGCGTGGCGTAGATAAAGAAACCCTGAACAGTTCCAGCCACTATGCTCGTACATCGGCCTCCCACTCCCAAGTATCATATTGTACCCACTCGTGCTGCAATAGAACTCATACCTGAGGAACTAAACAGCCATATAGAACCATTGAAATGAGATCCAAAATCTGGATAGGATGCTCCTCAAATGATGCATCTACCTCGCGCTCAACCTCCTCGGGTTGAAGGAAATGAGACGGGTCTAAAATGTAACATCAAAGCTGAGAAACATGGTATATCTTTGTGCATAGCATGGTACCTCTGAGGTAACGACAACTGATACGAATCCGGCCCAAATTTCTCCAAAAGCTCAAATGGTCTGATGTACCTCAGGGAAAGAAAACCATGTCTCCTAATCCTCTTGTGTCCCAACCTCAGTGTGACACGTAGGAATACCTGATCCCTGACCTCAAACTCCATAGGTCATCTCCGATGATCAGTATACGACTTCTATCGAGAATGTGCAGTAGCCATCCTCTTCCGAATCAACTCTATCTATGTTATGGTGTCCTGAACAAGATTAGGTCCCAACAAAGCTACCTCTCCTACCTCCAGCCAACATAAGAGTGATCAAAACGACCTACCGTAAAAAGCCTCATAAGGTGCCATCAGAATAGTTTCTTGAAAACTATTGTTGTAGGAAAATTCCATGAGAGGTTTGTGCTTCTTCTAAGAACCTCCAAAATCTAGAATGCATGCTCATAGCATGTCCTCAAGCACTTGAATCTTACTCTTAGACTAGCCATCTGTCTGAGGGTGGTAAGCAGTACTCAAAAGTACCTTTGTACCCAAAGCATTCTAAAGCCCCTTCCAAACTCGAGAAGTATAACATGCCTATCTATCTGATATAATGGAGTGTGGAAATCCGTGTAGGCGTATAATCTATGGGATGTACACCCGTCCTAGCTCATCAATGATGTTGGTCTCCATGATCTGCAATACGTGGGAAACCTTTGTGAGTCTGTCAATGACAACCCAAACTACGCCATTCCCTCGAGGAGACCTCATCAAACTGGTTACGACGTCCATAGTGACCAGATTACAATTCCACTCAGTAATGGGTAACTACTATAAAAGACATTCTAGTCTCTTAGGCTTCACCTTCACCACCTAATAAGTGGAACACCTCAGGAAAAAACAAGAAACGTCCCTATTCATACCTAGAAACCAATACTGATGGTGTAGATCACGATCCATCATGGTGACGCCAGGATGAACTGCCCATACTAAGGAATGAAAATCCAACATCAGCTCCTCTCTTATATCTGCTGGCACCCATATGCGCACCTAGAAACTGAAGATCTCATCCTTGCTTGTGGTCCATACAGAAATAGGGTCCTCTCCTAACACACTCTCTCTTAGGACTGGTCATTCAGAATCTGATAGCTTCCGCATTCGAACTCGATCCAGAAAAGTAGGGGTAACAACAACAAAAGAAAGAAATGTTTACCCCTATCTGTCATGCCCCTCTAAATTCATCTCAAAGATTACAGCCATAAGCTACCACTCATTTGTTTCCCTCTTGAACTACCTGTATGTGTGTCCTCCTACCCAACGCATCAGCCCTACGTTGCATTTCCTAGGCGTATAAGAATGCTCAATGTCAAAGGACTGTAGCTACTCGACCCACCATTGCTGTCTCAAATTTAAATCACGCTGAGTGATGATGTAAATGGGACTTTTGTGGTAGTAAAAACCATAAAATCCTCTCCTAGAATATAATGTCTCCAATAGAGTAGGGATTGAACATCATCTACTAACTTCAGATTGTACGTCGAGTAATTCCTCTCTTCTGGCCCCAACTACCGAGACCCGTATGGAACTACCCCATCCCACTACACAAGCACAACTCCCAGCCCGATACATAACGCATCATAGTATACAATATAGCTCTTTCCTAGCTCTATAAAGACTACTATCGGGGCTGATGTCAATCTCCATTTTAGCTCCTGAAAGGTTGACTCACAAGAATCTGACCATACGAACTTCGCCCACTTCTTAGTCAGACCGGTCAGCGGTGTTGCTAAATGTGCATTGTTCTGTATGAAACGTTTGTAGTATCCAGCTAGCCCTAAAAAAATATGCACCTCAAATAATTTCCTCGACTACTCCCATGAAACCACTTCCCTCACTTTCTCTATCTCTACTGATACTTCTGCCTCTGAGATAACATGACCCAAGAAGTGAATCTGATCCATCCAAATGTGGCACTTTGAGAGATTAGAATATAACTAATTCTCCCTCAGTGTACTAAAAATGATATTAATATGGGTAGCATGGTCGTGTTGAGAGTGAGAGAACACTAAGATATTTTCCACAAAAAACACGATGAAGGAATCAATGTAAGGATGGAACACTTGGTTAATCAGTTCCACAAAAACTATAGGCGCGTTTTTGAGACCAAACGACAGAACCAAGTACTCGTATAGACTAGAACTGCTCTAGAATTTTTTAATAGGTATATATGATGGTATATCTCGTAACATATGGTAACCATATGTCCGATCAATATTCGATAACACCCGGGCTGCTCGAAGCTGATCGAAGATATCATCATTCCTGGGCGAGGGATATCGGTACTTGACCGTCAACTGGTTCATCTTATGATAGTGTACACAATGCATGAGGTCACCATCTTCCTTATACGCAAACAGGACATGCGAGCCTTAATAATAAGTACTGGGTCGAATAAAACCCATTGCCTGCAATTCCTCAAACTGCTTCTTGAGATCCTTTAACTCAGGTGTAGCCATCCTACAAGGAGGAATGGACACTAGTTCCACTCCTCGAAAATTATCAATTGAGAAGTCTACCTCGCGATACGAATGTAAACCTAAAAATTCCTCAGGAAAGACATCTCTGAAATAATTCTCCACTGGAGGAATGTATAAATGTTAAGTCTCCTGGTCATCTAGATATAGAAAAGAAATATGGGTTGTAACTCCTCTCAACCCATGATTCTATGAACCCGCTCTGCTCGCCTGAACATCCCATGAACCCCTATGAACAAAATATCCATATTCTAGTGATGTGAAACTCACCTAGAGGAAATAACAGTCGACAACTGCATGGAAGGGAACTAGCCAATACATTTAGAAAATCCCATCATTGCATGTCATCTCTAGGACATATAATTCCCATAAAAAGTGACACCCAACAACTTGTAGAGAGAACTCTCTTCAGTAATGTATACTAGCCATTCTAGTCCCCAAAGGAGTGTCTAGAATCAAGATATTAGCAGAATAAAAGATAAAGAGCACAAGTATATCCACTAAAACAGTAGTTATAAAGCTATGGGAAGCCACTATATCAAAAAGATATAAAGCTAAAACGGAGGCGACTTAGATCATACCTCAATCATTAGAAGTTCTAGTAGCCTTCTATTGTTGGGTCTGCTCCACTGGAAATGTTTGGCATGTACTTTGACCATGTGACCCTACCAGACCACTCTGAGCGGATCCACGCTGATGTCGCCAAAAATTGGGTGACTGGCTACCACGGCCTCGACATCCACCTCGGCACGAACAACCAAAAGAATTCTAGTTCCCATTCTGGTGAAAAACTGGTGCCGCTTCTTTGGAATGAAGAGTTATAGAAGAACAACTGTCAATAACTGCGGGTGAGAATAACTGGAAAAAGTGCTGAAGGTATCCAATCTTACCATAAGATCGGCACTAAACTGGGTCTCTCGAGAAACGTGGCCTCATATGCCCACTTCTCTAGCACTAGTAGCACACCACCTGGCTATCAGAAGATGCATCCCACCTACCCTGAT
The DNA here is from genome assembly GCA_963277665.1 of Viscum album. Taxonomy (NCBI): domain Eukaryota; kingdom Viridiplantae; phylum Streptophyta; class Magnoliopsida; order Santalales; family Viscaceae; genus Viscum; species Viscum album. The sequence continues at coordinate 1,766,634,188 of OY728146.1, read as the reverse complement.
CCCATCAAAATGTTTTCATGAGCCTTATTAAACACTCTTGGAACTATGCATCGACACCTATGTCTGGAATGGCGCCTAGTTTTAATACTGGCACAATAGAATGACCTCTCGTTTTCATTACTCTCCACGGTCAAGTGAAAACCTTATATTAAGAATACCAAGGACTGAAAACAAGGAGTTAAAGAAGGGAAATAAGAGAAAGAAAGCACTCACATTTTATAAAAAATGACTACATGGTGTGTAAAATTCATACACAATGTGTTCCCTGATGTCATTACATGGGAGTGTACTCCTGCCCAAACTAGTCGTGTAACTCCCCAAACACACGACATGTTTTCCTAACACACGGCATGTAATTGAATCCTCTTTCACTACCAGAGTCCTTCTACATGGTTAAGCCACACGACTCTCTAGTGGCAAGACTACACGACATGTTCAATTTCTATATGGAGTGTACTAAAAATGTTTAACTTGGCCAATGTGGTTAGTGACACAACCTGACACACGACTCAAACTACATGGCGTGTTCCACAAGCACATGACGTGTATGAGAATTGATAACACCAACCCATGTATTTCGTGACACATCCAGGTACTTTGTCATACTACACAACACGTTCAAGGAGGAAAACATGTGTACATGAAAGGGTAAAACCAACCCGTGTTGTTGAAGACACGACTGGCTACATGGTTGAGACTACATGGCGTGTTTAGATGGCACACGACATATATTAGACATGACTCGACCAACCGTTGTTGTTAGTGACACGAGTGGGCACGAGATTGACACAACATGGCATGTTCGACAGGTACACGATGTCTTCCCACTAGACTTTCCCCATCCCGTGTATCTTCCCACACGGCCTATGACATGGTTAGAGACTACACGACATGTAATTAAGAAAAATAGTTTCTTCCCGAACACACGAACACACGGCGTGTACATGACATTACATGATGTGTCTTTTGGGTTTTTTCATATATTAAGCCTTAGAAATTACTCTAGAACCCAGAAAACACTAAAACGAACATAGAATGTGACAAATTCCGATCAGTGAGGGCCCATACTCACTGCGAATCAATTTCGGGAAACTTATACACATTATAACATGGATAACAAGGTAATGATCTACAAAATTTATGTCCATGATGTCCAATAACACCTCAAGAAACATAGTTTGGTGTTTATTCAAGAATCCTTCAACACAACAATACCTTGTCAAACAACATGGATTTCAAACAAGGTAACTATCACAACAATATACATATTCTACAAATCATCTATCACAACAACATGCAATCACTAATTCATCCTAAGTGGCATGAAAAAAATGCATGACATGTGATTTATAAATAGTTCATATATGATGCATGAGATGGCATACCCTCATCTCTTCCAATGGAAACAGAAATAGAACCTCAATAACATAATAAATAACATCACTAATCATGTGAAAAACTCAAGGTGAAATCAGATCAAATTTAATAATTAAAAAACCGTAAAAATTCAAATTTAAACGAGGTAGATTGGCTCTCCTCTGTATGCGGGTTAGCTACTTCTGGGAAAAACATATTACCATGTACCTATTGTGTCATATACCTGGATAAAGGATCGAAATAGTATGTCAAGAAGAAGAAAAATCCTTTGACACAACTTCATAACATCCTAGTTCCGGAATCCACCCAGAGGCGCCCCGTACCCAGTTGGTCATAGGGCCTCAAGCCCATTTCCCCGAACACCAGAGTCAGCCAAATAGCAGCATGGGACTTCGGTGTGATAGTGGGAAAATTATACCCTCATTGGTATATTACAAAGTGGAAGTAAACAAATACATATAAGGGATGAAAATGTAATAATGACATACAATAGTTACAATGGGAAATTGGAAGTATAAACTAGATAACATATATATAATGATGGACGATACATATGTTTAGGAAAACATCCAAAAAAGTCACAATGATGGAATACAATAGTGATAATCCAATGTGCCAAATAAATCAGATAAATTCCTGAGCATCACAAGCCATAGCTTGGTCCCATGATCTCCAGCTCCAGAGAAATTCATGTTCCTAATGTTTATGGGAATTTTCCATTATCCATACATTCAAATATATAATATATTTGTGCCCAAAAGCATGACCCAAACAAGGTGTGATACTAAAAACAAGTTGGAAACCACCACGAGATCTAGACCTAACAATCAATGAATATATGACAGGAAAAATACAAAAGGTAGTAAACAATGAATTACTCAACAATAAACAATCTAAATTTCAAAGAATTCAAATCACTAACCAATATGAAATAAATAATCAAAGATGATAAACACAATAAGTAACCCTATGGGAAGTACCCACATCTTATACCCTATGGTCCTACCTAGAAACACATGAAACCAACTAAAATCAAGGTAACCCTCGGGGATATACTCACAAGCTATCCCCTCTTGTCCTACCGTGTAAGTACAAGAAACCCTCTGGACAATACACTTAGTCTAACCCCAATGGTTTTGCTTAACCATAGAGTCTCTGAGGAAGCACTCACTATCAATTCCCCCTATAGTCTTATAATGGTACTAAAGGCACTCTAGGGAAGCACTCAACATCTCATCCCCCCATATGGCCCGCTTCGAGGAAGTACAAACACTCTGGGGAAGCACTCAACGTGAATTCCCCCGATGGTCTTGTATAGTAAATTTTAAAGAAACTATGGAGAAGCCCTCAATGCCCATTCTCCATATGGCATAAACACTATGTTCTCATAACCTTGTGTATTTCAAGCAAGTGAAGAAGTGCGTAATGGACAAGGTAAAACTCATATACTACTTGGATATAATTCTACAAACCAACAGTATAACAGGACAACAGTCACCTCATTCTATAATACTAGGCATGGGAAATAAAACAGCAGCCTAACAGGCATCAAGACCCAAAGATCATAACATGAAAAACATGCATGTGAAATACATCCAAAGCAAAAAATAATCACCCAATTCATAATAAAAAATCATTTATTCAGGCATACCAGCATTGCCGAGAAAGAATAGGGCTGAAACGGTAAACATGAAATACCACGATCATGTGTATTGGGTAAAACAGCACATAAAACACAAATAAATTCAACAAAAAGGAACAAACCACGTACCTCAAGGTTAAGATATCGCTATATGTGAACCTAAAATATTGAATATCCATAGAACACCATATATCTAAGAAAACGTATAAAACTTTCAGCCCACGATGACTTGGAAGAGAAGAGGAATCCTGGAACGAGGCTCAAGCAGAACAGATAACTCACTGATGCGATTCGAACGAAAAAAACGATGTTCTATTCAAGGGAAGGATGGAGGCTCAGGTGATCTTTGAAGATAAGCAGCCGTATGGACTCCCTCAGATGAACAAAACCTAGATGAAGGGTGTTCTATCCATTATATGTAACCCCGGTGCGTTTAATGAAAAAAAAGAGTACACGGCGTTTACTCTCTTTTTTCATACTCCGCTTTAAGCGGCCTCCAAGTCACTCTCACATGGTCTTGTATGTGGATGCTACATGGCCAACACAAAACCACATGTGTCAAGGTAGTACACGGCATGTACTCATAATGTACATGACCTGTACTTAGAAAATTTCCAGAATTTTCTCTTTTCTCCAAAAATGACCAGAAAAGGAAAAAAATACCTGACAAGAATATCTGGGTTCATATGGTTGTAATTTTAAAACTCATTATTATGTAATATTGAATTTAAAATGATTCAAAATCATTAACATAATTAATAATTAAATAAATATTATTAATAAATAATTACATTAATTTATGTAAATAAAAATCTAAAAATGATTTACTCATATTTTTAATCATTTTATAAAGATGATAAGTTAATTAATAATTTAAATATAAGGGAATAATCTCCAAAACATTAACTGATGAATTACAAGGAATCATGAGGTCCGATAGATAAGTTCTATAATATAAATACCCTTTTAGTTCCATTAGAACTATTACACAAATAAAACTTATATCACCACAGGCACATTAAATAATGAATGGGTCCAACAAAAATGAATTATTCTACCTTTAAACAATTATATGGGCAATTGAGATCCCCTGTACAATAAATTGAATCTCACATTTTAGAAATGTATGATTCATTCCTATGATTACATGACACATAATCCAAAAAAAATTGTTTCTGAGGGAATCTCTAGTCACATTGACCATTGCATCCATTAACCCCCTATATAATAGTCATGAAGATCAAATTGGAAAGCCTATTATTAGATGGTGTGACATCTACATGAGGAAAATATTGAAATACTTAGGTCCATGTCATTCAAAAATATTTTTCTTATTATAGAAAATGAAATCATCTAAAAGTTGATTCCAAAGCCTTATTAGATGACTTACTATATATATATATAAGTTTATTTATCCCTAAATGGTTGAATGAATATAAAACTAAATCATAAATTTGTAACATTTCTCTTTTTTTTATCCTTCATTCTATTATTTTTTCCATTTGACAATGAAAACATCTTCTTAGAAAGTACATAGTTTTTAGTATATATAGAATTATGGAAATAAGTTAGGGAAGAAATATTGTGGGTAATGGAAATTAATCCACTCATCTATTCATTTTTTTCATTTAAATTATTTATCCCACATAATCTAAATTTGGGTTTTAATCATGTTCTTGGACTTTATCACATTTGGAATCATTTACTCCATTATGTAATTTTTTATTTTTTTAAAAAAAATTATACTTTATTCAGTCAGTAAAATATTATTTACTGTTAATTTTAGCATTGAGACATTAATTTTTTTTAAATATATGTGAGTAAAACACATCTATGTTAAATGAAACATTAAATCAATCATATTATGACCCAAAAGTGACATTAAATATTATATTCCAATGAATATTTTAAACAATATCTCTATATCATAAAATAATATATGCCTGAAGGATTAAATATGCAAATATTTTAATATGTATTCTCTAAATAACATGAATCAAGTATTCATGAGTCATTTATAACATCAATACATTAGAATATGATACATGTTTTCATATTATTGTGGACCTAATAGTTGAGTATTAGTGGTAAAATAGATATAAGAAATAATCTGACGTTATATTTAGAAACATAAAAGATAGTATAATAATTTTTTGATAGTATAATTATTCTCTATATAATATACTTGAATATCTATCATTTTACACTTCATGGAATATAGCTGAAAAGAAACATAAGAAATTTGTGATCTGTGAAGCTCAATAATGTTTACATACAATAAAATATATCATTTTTAAATAAAGAACAATCAATATTCTAAGGTGTATAAATGAAACACATTATTTAATCAATAAAATGATCTTGAAATAAAATAAAAAAATTGAAAATGATGACAAAATTACTCTATATAATTAGAAAAAACATGTTTGAAAATAATATTTTTATGTTATATCTATTCAAATAATTAAATTGAAAATAATTTTTAGTTACATAATGATGGGATTCATAATTACAGATATCTAAATAAGAACATCAAGGACTTCGGCTAATAAATCATATATAAAATCTAAAACTGTGAATAAATTACCAATATACTTTTTCTCATGATACCTATTTATTTATCTATTTGATATATAATTTAATCCCCCACCCTTCAATATTTTCTTAGTGCATTAAACATAAGAATAGGGAATATAATATAATCAATACTATTAGATTATGAAAAATAGATTTTATAAGAAGAGATATCATATATAATATAAATATATTATTATGTATAAAAAATCATGAAACATCCATTTAAAGAAAAATTTTGTTATCATTACAACATATCCCAAATGAATCTCATGTGATAGAATGTTTTTTTCAAACCGATGAATAAAAATTACATTAAAAGTCCAATAAAAAATTGTTGATGAAAATACATTATTACCTATTCAAATAGCATTAAAAAACTAATTTTTTTTTAAAAAAAATTCATTTATGATAAAATTAAAAACATGTTTTCGAGACGTCTAGTCATTGGGTTTTCACGGTGGTCGGAAATTCAATTCGTGTCATGTATGTTAAACTAATGGTGGCTTTTACATTTTTAGTAAAACATCAAAAGTACATATTTTTGGAATCTATGAAAATAATCCAGATAATTTTGTTTTATAAAAATTATAAATGGGTAAAAATATCTTTATTAAATCATTAGAAAATAATACAAAGATTATTTGATAATTTTTCAACTACAATTATATTGATTAAAAATGATTTTCAACCGAAGAGATAAATGAAATAATTTTTCATTATAAATATAATTTTGATATCTTGAGTACATATAAAGAGGAATATAAAATGGAGAAATTATATGTTATAATAATGTAGATTATATTTTAGATATAATTACCAAATAATTCCACAAATATAGAATAAAACATATAGAATCCCAGATAATTCATAGAATATGATATAATCCCAAAAATTGTGAAACATTTACATTATAAACCCAATAAAAGAAATAAAATGATATCAATAAATAAATATCAGATATATAAATATATTCAAGATGTGAAATATCAGTAGTTCATTATAAACACCACTTAAAATAATCAAATGATGAATATTTTATATTTCTCAAACGATTAAATGTTAGACGTGAAATACTTACCTGATTCTTGAAATTATAAAAATTCACAATAACATACTTTATAATAAGTTTTAATTTATTAAAATTATATATTATAATAATATATATACATATAATATTTTTTATGATATGATTTTAAATTTCATCACTAATTTATTAATAATTCAATTTTTAAATCGTCGCTTTCGGGTGTTAACTATTCAGTTTTTCATGATAAATTTTTCAGTATTTTCAATAATCATATTTCATCATGATTAAATCATATAGAAAATATGAATAATGACATTAATATCATATATATCACTTATATATATATATATATATTATGTTCATCAATAAAATGTATAGATATAAAAATATATTATATTGTTCATAGAGATGGTTGGTCGTACATTTGCATGAACGTTGTTTTGACTTATTGAAGAAAGAAACAAAATAATTTTAAATAATAATACACCATTTAAAAATCATTATTATATCATATTTATCATATCTATTCATTAATGTCATCATTATTCCGATTTTTTCTAATTAGAAAATTAAAAACAAACCAATTGCTTGGTGGAGGTGGTGGTCTACACATACAAACAAGAAATTTCATAATTATAAAACATATGGGAAGGAAAAAATGTAAATATAATATTATATTTAAATAATTTTTATTTTTTAATTAATTTTTTATATCAATATTAAGTAGAATATATTGAAAATCAATTTAATATGTTGATGGAAAAGTAATTGTATCACTAAATGGAGTTGGCATACGATATGTACCCATGGGTGATACTTTATATTCTCATTTGATCTAAAAGAGGGTGGATAATGATGGTTCTAAAATGAAATAGAAGTTCAATATATTTGGGATAATGTATTTATTATATTATAAAAAATATTATATATATATTAGAGGTATATTAATAAATAAATTGAACGATGTTCGAAAATAATGTTATTTATTTTTCCCGATAACTCCTTTAGAACCATTATTAAGGAACATTGGAATTATATTTTAAGAATACCTTTACCTCTACATAGTATAACAATAATTTTTTAATATGTTGAATCAGTTTTTGGTTGATCCATATTGCTTAATAATTTTTAATGAAAATAGATAATGGTGACCTTTTACATGTTTAGGGAGGGGTTCATTTATAAATTCCTGAAATATTATTACATAATATATGGATAACTAATTTCAAAATGATAAATATGTAATTTATATGAATAAAATGATTAAATGGATTTAATATAAACATATAAAGAAATTATGATATGTTTTTATATCATTTTAAACATTATATTTTGGTTTAACCCCTTGGTTAACAAATGTTAACGATAACTATTGGAATAATATTCACTAAATTAAAGGATTGTATTTAAACTAATAATATATAAATATGACTATAAAAAAATGAATGAATTTTTATACCCTATTTTATTGACATTGTTTGATTAAATTATTCTCAATAATTACAAATAATTTAAAAACTATTATTTTGATAAAATATCATTAATTTAATTTGTTACAATATTCATTTAATTTTCCATTAAAGAAATGATGAAAAATATAAAATTAAAATATAATCCTTTTACACAACATTAATATGTTATATGTATCTATAAAATTTCTGGAACACAACACTTCACCTAGGTTTTTTGAGAAAATATATTTTTAATATCATTTATTGTATATTTATATTATTTTAATAAGTATAATCTTTGTGTGATATCAATAACTAAATTAATTATTTAATTATTAAAAATAAAAAACTAAAATGATAAAAAAATTAATTAATATTTAGAATAAAAATATAAAAGTAAATATATCTCCATTATGTCTTAATGAAAATGAAATTAACGTATATAGGACCAAATATTGTATTTACACTTTTCATAAAATAACATATCGGCGGATATCAAGGAAAAAAAGAAATAACTGGACATATTTTTGAGAATTGGATTATAATGTTCTATCTCCACTCATCCAAAAGGATATAGGCATGTTTATTAAAAATAATTAACCATCATGAAATAATTTTTATAATGTTCCACCCATTTTATCATTACCGATTTGACAAATATATATCGAGGATATTATTTATATTTACTAAAAAATAATGTTCTGTAAATACTAAATTTATAAATTTTAATTCTATGGGTGGAATTAATTTTATCAAATTCAATTAACTAATGTGGAATATTTTAAATAATAATTAATAACAAAAAAATACGATGTAACATAGTTTTCTTGAAATTTTTTTTTTAAGTATATAATTTTTTCGTAGAGAAATAAATATTAATATAAATTATAACGAAAAAATAATAGATTTTAACATTATAAATGAAATATTTTTACTTTTATAATAGTTTTAATGAAAAATATTTCCTTATAAATTAATTAAATTAAAATTTAGTTTCCAATAAACAGTCAGTATTTTTCTGTATTCATCGATAAAATAAAAAAAAATTTTGAGCTCAAAAAAATTCACTCATGGAAAATTATGATATTATAATTTAAAAATTGAAGTTATCATTTTTATATAAAATTTATAATATTATATAAAATAAAATATTCTATTTTATTACATAATGAAATAAATATTAATTTACTGAAAAAATTTATTTTAATGAATATAATGAATTTATTTAATTTTTCTCCATTTTTTTAATTCCAATACATAATTCTAAATCAAAATTTACATTATAATAGTATATCATATTACAGTTCATTTAGACTTGAGGTTGTTTTTTAATCAATAGATCATCAAAATCAAATTTATTTAAAGTGGAGTGTATTCTAAATTCATTGGGAGTTATCTTCAACCCCGTAAATTAATTGTTTCACCCCCAAAAAATTATCTCTTTCAGAAGTATCCTATATTTGAAGAAAATTGTTGAAATTACCCATCATAAAATGGGGTAATAAAACTTCCTTTGAAAATAAGACATTTTAAACATATAAAATTTCAGAAATAACTTATTATTAGTTTACGTAATAAGAAAAATATATGCTGGATGATTAAATAAAGACATGGTTAACAAAAATGGTGTGTATAGAATAATATCGAGTGATAGAGAACATGATAATGAGAATTATAATGATTATAAAACATAAAATAATAGTATTGAATGGAATATTGAGACAATATAAATGAATGTAATAGAATATCATTTTTTCCAAATTCTTTTACAAAATATTGGGTTTTATTTTTAAAACAAGATAGATATAACAAAAAAAAATTAGTATATAATTTATTTAATATTAATGAGAAAAATTAAATTATTTGTTGTGAATTATTGTATTTCTATATTATATCTAACTTTGAGAAATTGATATTCATCAAGAATTTTTTTTCTTGAAGATATAAAACTAACTTTTAATGGACTACAAGATATAAAAAAGTATGATAAATTATTTATCATGTTTCTCTCTATTAACGTAATCCAAAATCTATAGTACATGTTAAAATAATAACAATTAAGAATAATACATACCATTACTTAATACATCATTGAACTGTAAAGAATTAATAATTATATGGAAAGTTGTACATGCATTCTTCCATAGGTTACTAACCTAAAAAAACATTAAAATTATTCATAACTAATTTTAAAACCAAAAAATTATGCATAATTGGTTATATAACTCCTTGATAAATTTAGTTGTTATTTATAAATAACATTAATCACTGATACCTTAATGTACATACCCAAATAATATAATGTAAAAACCATTATTACATTTTCTATAAATAATAATAATCACCATAAAACCACTACGAATAATATATTATTACTGAATTTCACCCAATTTATATTCCTTATATGGAATCTCATGTTTATATATATGATGAAACATAAAATCCTGAATTTAAATAATCCATTCATCACATACCCCGAAAGCCCAATAGCCTTAAATTTTTAATTATTTTTTGGATATTTCACATTCATTGGATGAAGGGGAACATTACAAGGCTCGTAGGCCTACATGAACTCCCTTTTAATGGTCTTTATCCACAATAGAGACACACCCTGCATATATATATTATTTAAAAATCCACAATATCCAAGGTTATACATCAAGGAATGAACTATTCATTTCATGGTTCATAGTCCTGGTGGTATAATCTATACCCGCTCGATCATCCAAAACTAGTTTAAAATAATTATTCCTCTAATAACATTTTCAATAAAACACATGTTATACATAAAGGCTACATGTACGTCAAACATTTATTAAAACTCAATAATGGTTTCTATGGTACATCCATCAAATCAAACCAAAAATGGAGTTAATATGAATTTAAAAACATGATTATCCTTCTTTATCTAACCATTTTATGGTGCATATGAAATATCATAAACTATCCACATTTTAAGAATAAACATAGTGTCTATGGGGAACATACTAAAAATATGCAAAAAATTCATTAAATATATAATAATGTATTTAGAAGTAAATATTAATTAAATAATGAGTATCTCCAAAGAGTTTTGAACCATTTTTGTATTAATGGAATGTTCCTTGGGTACAAAAAATATGGTTTATAAATACATGAGAAAATATTTTATTGTTTATTAACAATTGAAGAGTATTTAAAAAAAACTACATCAACTTTTAGTATCAATATATAATGTTTATCTATTAAAACCACATAATCAATACCTTAAAAAATATTTATTGTGTTATCCTATAAATAAAATTATCCCCAATTTAATTCATATGGTTATGTATTGTAGTCATTTTTTTAGATATTTATTTCAAAACGAATGTACTATACTTCTCACAATAACAACTTTAATGTCCCCAAATTAAGTAGCTCATATTTAGTGGTTACTTTATAACTACATATTAAGATACATTTGATCCCATAAAAAAGGACCAATTAGTTTTGTATTCCTTGTCTAAAATATATATTATTGAATCTCACACTACATTGGAAAACGTAATACATAACCAACTATTTTTCAATTAAATTTTCATCATACCTTATGTATCCTTGTATATCAATAGTATTACCCTTCTTGGAACACTATTGAAAGAAATACAGTGGTGATATAATATGAATTGTAAGGGTTACGTATAAAGGAATGTATCATTAGAAAATAATGAACATACAATATGTAAATCTAAATAACATAAACTCATTTCATTTAATCAATAATTTTTTCAAAAAAATATATCTTAGGAGTAAATAATTATCATGTAATGTAATATAATATAGCACATGTGCATGATAATTATATAATGATATCATAAATACATAAATAATAACATGTACATCAATAACTAGTTTCATAATTAGGAAATTCACTATTCCATAAATATAAAACATTCCATTGAGGGCTCGTGTTATTACATCTTACATAATTGGGTACGTCCATTTCTAATTACAAAACAAGTTTTAACATATGGGTAATACTAATTCATCAAGGGGATATGTAATTTTGGGGTCCAAAAATCATATATTATTTTATTTCATTTATTATATGAATAAACAACACCTATTAACCAACTTTCCTTAATAAAAATGTTTCTATATTGGAAGAACAAGCATAGTTTATTTTAATACATTCCCTATTCATGCATATCATATATCATCCATAAAAAGTATAAGGATGGTAAAATTATAGCGTATAGTAGATAGATCATGTTTAAAATATTAGTTTTTCATTTTTGATGACTATAATTACCTTAAAATATCATTAAGAACATTTTTGAGGAAAATAACCTTTTCACATTGAAAATAACTTTTAAAAAATATAATATATGAGGGAAAATGTGATTCATTGAAAATAAAAGGTGAATCATTTAATATAAGAATCAATTAATTTAAAAATCATGATGGTGGGAAATTTATTTTAGTTGTGTATGTTAATACAAAAATCTGTTTCACATTATTGATCAATAGTACCTCATTAGAAATATGATAAAAACATTATTTTAAAATACTTTTTTAAAAATTAATTCATGGGAAATTTATTAAATAAATCATTTAGGAACATTATAAATCTTATATAATTTTTTAATTAAACATGTATATTTTTGAAAATGGTATTCTGACTCAGGGGATAAATAATGTCATATTTAACTAATAATATTTCTTCATTATATTGAGAAATTAGTGATTGGAAAATGAATATAAAATATAAAATATCAAATATAACATGAGGATATAGATTTATATTGGTTTTAAAATATAATGCCCAAATAATTCTCCCAATTGGAGATAAAAATGTTAAAAAAATCTTGGATGATAATGAGATCGTGAAATAAACAATTACCCTTGTAGTCAGATTTTAATTGTGGCCCAATAAATGAAATTAAATTAAATGAAACCATAAATACATGGAGCTCAAATATATTAATGATATAACATATAAATTCGTAGTATATACCTCACATAAAATTTAATTTCAATAGTTTTGGTCCTTTTATATTGATCATGATTCCATAATATTTAATGTATTGATAATGATATCAATGTTATATGAATAAAAAATATTTCTATTAACATTTTTCAATAAAAGTTATATAATTGAAATTTAATTAAACAATTTAAGAAGATGGTAGGTGAAAAATATAGAAGAAAGTAGATTTAAATTTTTTAGGGATGGAATGAAATCAAGTTAACAAAAAAACACCTTCATTGAATAATTATAATATTATATATAACATATATATTAATTAAATTTATCCTTTTTAAAATCTATGTATATCAGATATTATAAAAAGTCACATCACTTAATGGACTGTGAAATTAAAATATATGCATGAGAAATGTTTTAATTTAACAATAGATTGGATGGTAAGAAGGTAAATATTATATTAAATTTACATGAACAAAATTATTTCATAAATAAAATATATAAATGTTAAAATGTTTTTATTAACCATTCATGAATTAGGGTAGTTGAAAATGGATTGTATAGCTATTTGTAGGTGGTAGTCCACATTTACTCATGAGTAAAACATTAACATTTCCCTTCATAGAATATTGTGTGGATAATATTCATTTTTTATTCATAAAAATGGTAATTATATTGAATGTAATTTAGATATTATTATATTAATAATAATAGTTATTTTTAGGAGGTAGAAGGAGAAAAAAATTTAAGAGTTTGGATATGATAGGTATATTTTCTTCGAGAGACCACCTTTAGATCCGTTAATATGGACCTGTGGAATAATATTTTAAGAATAAAACATCTAATTAATTTATTTTTAATATTAAATGTGAATAGGGGAAGTTAATGTAGATATATATTTCTCAATTTCGTGTAATGAAAAGAGTGAAGGTGTTTTTATTTATATGTAAGTGGAGGGGATCTTTAGAAATTTCAACAAATATTATAATGTAATATGTGTTAAACTAAATTATTAAGGTTACAATAAGAGATATATTTGAATATAATAAGGATAATTATTTTATTAAAATCAACGAAAAAATAGATATATTTAGATATCATTTTAAACCATATATGTTGTTTTATCCCAATGGTTAAATTTTTTTAACTATGATCATGGAAATGAATTTTTTAGTATTAATTGCAAATGATTTCACATATATGTTGAATGTTGGATAATAAATGGATAATTAATGACATTATGGATTTATTTTATCTAGATTCTCCTATTTCAAGATTATAATTAATTTAATTTCTTCTAATAAAATATTATATTTATAAAATATAATTTATTTTATTTTTATACTATTAATTAAATATGACATTAATTCCATAAAGGCATAGATTTAATTAAAATATTATAGATTAAAATCCTCTTATATGTAATAATTTTCAAAAAAATTAGTAATTCAAATTAATTCACCAATATTGTTTCAATTTTTATATTTTAAAAATCATTTAATATATATTTTTTTTAATTGAAAATATTCGATGTTCACGTTGCACAAGCCTTTATGGATGTTATTCCATCACTATAAATTTAAAATATTTTTTGAAGATAAAATTATTAATTAATATTTCATTTAAATAGTTGTAATTGAATATAAATTCATTATGTCTTTATGAATCAATATTAAAGGTATTAAAATAATGAGATTTATATTTTATGTTTATTTTATTTTCAAAATAATATTATATCAAATATCAATGAATAATGGAAAAATGAGATATATATTTGAGACAAGGATGATAATGTTCAAACTACACTCATTGAGTAGGATAAATTCAATTGTATGTGAAATTTTATAGCCTTATCCCAATGTTTTGACATTGATTGAACTGTTTTTCCCTTACTGTGGTGAAAAATATTACAATGGTTAATATTAAAAATGAATATAAATAAAAGTGAAATCAATTTTGTTTTATCTAAATGAGGATTAAAAATATAGTATAAATATTTTAAATTTAATTAATATATCTGGTGGAATTAATTTTAAATTTTTCCATAAAAATGTGATGAAACGTAGTTGTCATGAAAAAATGAACTAATATGTACCAACAGATTTTATAAAATAAACTAAAGTAATATTAATTATAATGACCCATATTATATTATTAAAAATATATACAATCAATTTTTACCTTTAAACAAATCCAAAAACAAAATGTAATTTTAAAAATTCTTCAAATTAAAAGTGATTTTCAATTAAAAAGTTTTATTTTATTCTTTAATAGGAAAAAATAATTATTTTAAAAAAACATAAATTATCATTAAGATAATTTATACAATATTATTAAATATATTATGTTAATTTTTTCAGTTATTTTTTCTATTGTTTTTTATATAAATTTTATTATTTTCTCACAAAGATAATAAAAACTTTTGAGGGATAAATGAATTTTCAAATCATATAATTAATTCATTAAATATTATATTTAAATTATTGTAATTCAATTTAATAATATAAAATTAAAAACTATAATATAATTTTATATAGTAATATAGTTTATTTATACTCGAGGATTAATGGAATGGAAGATATTAATAAAATAATATTTATTTAATATGAAATATATTCCAAAAACACAGGGTGTTAATGTTAGGTCAAAGTGGAGAAGATGATAAAATATGATGTGTGAAAATATTTCCCTTAAAACATATTTTAAATTATACAATCCATTGAATATTAATATAATTAATTCTATCTTTGTTAAAATCAATAAAGTAGTGGTAAAAAAAGATGAAAAATAGCATGGGGATGTATAGTGTATTAGGGAAAAAGGAAACACTGGTCTACTCCACCAATGATATAATTAATGAGATGAATTTTTACTATATCCTCATATCTCTATAACTCTATAGTTAAGTGAAAAAATTTACAACATTATAAAAAGGATTTTACAGGTCCTTTTGGTTATTTTACAGGAAACTAAAATATCAATATATTAGTATGAGAAGCCGACACTCCAACTTGACTGAGTTTTGAATAGTCGAATCCTAAATATTAAATTGTTTCAGATGAAGTGGTTGAAAATTGGTACATCTCATAGTTGCATAAAAAAATTAACTTATCTTTAATAAAACAATATATAAAAATAATCTGCAATGTCAAACATGATCTCTTCAAACATGAGTCATGAAATCCTGAGGAATATTATCAAACACATATGTCTCCAATGTATAGATATTATAAGATATTTGTTTAATTTTAGTAAAATATAAACAATGAAATATTTTAGTATTAGAAGTCTATTCAGTCAATAATAAGAGAAATAAAACAAGTTTGTCTCCAATGTGTAGCTCTAGAGATGATATAAAATTGTTGTTTTTTAATACACATCTATATATTAAGAATGAGGGCATATTTATCTTCCTAAGAATAAAATCTAATTATTTAACATGATTTTTGAGTTCCATCAAGTAAAATATATCTATATCTATCATATGATAAATAATAACTTTCAGAATATAAAAATTTTAAATTAATTCATCACATTCTGTACAAAAAGATAAAAACAAGTGTGTTCTAAATGAGTCTTTTATTGGTTATTTAAACATATGTATAAATATATTTTTTCCAAAGAGGAATTTTTAGAAAACATAGAAATAATACCTAATTCAATACCTTATATTTTCCAAGCCAAATGTATGATTTCGCTACAATGTGATTATTTACAAAAGTATAGATTTTTTTCAATGGTTTAATAAGAATTAATGATGAGTAACCCTATATTTTTTCCTCAGGTAATGGTCTACATCAAAAATATTGGTTCCCAATCAATATTTCCATTCCAACTATAGGGTAAAAAAAACATTACATTTTTATTAATACTTCTTGTATGAAGAATGTCTCAAAACATCAAATAAACAAATTCATATTTTGTATTCATTGAGACATTAACTATTTTTATATGTTTTTATTGTCTACAAATTATTTCATTTTTAACAAATCCTTCTAATTACTATTATTATGAAATCCACTTATTGTTACTTAACTAGACACATATATGTTGGTGTTAATGGGCATCAAAATCAAAAATAAATTAGTATAATTCATGATGATACATATTCCAAAAAATATAATAAAATTCTAATGATAAAAAATCATATACAAATATAAAAATAAACATAAAAATGAAACAAAATTTTATGCATATGAGAGAAAATAAATTTATGGAAAATTTTCTAGTACAACGATTATTATTTTTACAATGAAGTTTCCACCATACATGTATTGGAGGTTTTATCATAGTTATTTATATACCTTTATCATAATTATTCAAAAAAATATATAAAATTTTATATACATTACCATATATTTCTCAATTAATTAAACCTCCTCAATTTCATAAAAAATAAATTTAAAAACGTATAAATGTTCATTTAATATAGGATAAAATATATGCTGAAAAGACACATAAACAAAGATAAACATATAAAAAAATTCATAAAAAAAGTGGACTTGACATTTTTTAAGATATGTTTTTGGAAAATAATCATGACATTTAGAAATATTATACAGGTTATCTCCACTCTCCAATATTAGAAATCATTTTAAAACAATATATAGAAATCATGATACTAATTTTATTCTCCAAAAAAATCTATAAATTGTTCATGAATCATAAAAAATGATATATATTTGACTAAGTTTTTTATCTCATTATGATCTGACTTAGTAATAGATTCATGTATAATTTTCTCCCTTTTAATTTTCATAGCTACCACAAACACATCGTATTCATCATTATAAATTGGTCGTTCATAAGAAAATTGATAGTAACTTTGAGGAGTATCAAAAAAATGATTTTGAAAAATAATAAATTTCTAGAAATTTATAATATTTTATATACATTTTTAGATCATCATGAAACTTCACTAATTATTCCACAAAAATATTAAACATGTATAAAAAAATTACACTGTAAATTTTATAGTTATCTTTTTTAGAAAAATATGCTTTAACTTATGTAAAAACATGATTTTTTCTCATTTAAAAAAGGTTTGTCTATGAAATCCTTAATAAATGAAATATTTTGTTCAGAAAATAGAATATTTATATATTTAGGAAAATAATTAACCTTATTAATTATATATTTTAGGACATTATCTAAAAAATTATTCAATTGATCCAAATGCTAAAAAACTAGATTTTTATAATAAAATTTCTCAGATCATGAAGTCTAATGTGTCTTCATTTTTCTTAAAATGTATTACTCATGAGACATTAAATTTGTAATTTAATATAGGGAATACAAGGGTTTTGAGGGATTTTGGAATAATGTATGGTTAAAAGTGAAATAATAATTGTTTCATTATTAAAGAGTTAAGGAGTTATTTTATATTATTGATCCATAATAAACTGTAATGATTTAATAATTTTCTATTGAAAACATTTTTTTATGTACGAAAAATATTTTTAAAGAGTAATTGTATGGAATTGAATGATATTTTAGAGAAAAAAATTCAAAAAAATAATTAAAAAATTAAAAAATTAAATTAAGAACAAAAATTTTCATTAAATAAATCTAGATATTTCAATGTTATTTTAAATTAATATAGGAAAATTCTACAATCAACCCTTGAATATTAACTCATCCCAAATAGTAGTCTCAGAATGTTATAAAATAATGTTTACAGAAAAAATAATATGATTAAAATATTACTCAAATTGGAATACTTTAATAGTTATTATGCATCTTATAATATAATTAATTAATCTCTAACATGCATGCATAATGTAATTAAATAGTTCAATAGATCGATTCATTAAGTATAAAAAAAGTCCAAAAGAATTAACATTTTAAATATAAGTATAATTAAATATAGTAGAAATGAGTTAAAGCATTTATATTTTTTATCCCCTAGTGAAAAACAGTTACCGCATTTAAATAGAATATTAAAATATATTTGAAAAAACCTGCATGATTCATGGTTTAGACACCATTAAATATCAAATTTAAAATAATAGTAAATATAATAATGAGAAATTTTCATAATTGGAATGCATAGACATAATGATATGGTAATGAATTCTATTGGTAAATTCTAATAAATATTAAGTACATGTTCATTTTAGTACTCATATACTTTTAGATCTTGTAGTGTTAGAAACTAAATAGTTTGGTAAAAATTATAATTATATTAACCAAATAATCCATAATTAATAAAATATGATTATTTTTAAAAATGAACATTATTGATACAAAAAATGAGTTTTTAAAAAATTGCATTCATTTTCATAATGATAGTTTATACCATAGAGAAAACATTTAACAATAGTCATATTATTTATTTTTTAAACTAAACCAGAATAATTTCTATAAAAT
Organism: Viscum album; assembly: GCA_963277665.1. NCBI lineage: Eukaryota > Viridiplantae > Streptophyta > Magnoliopsida > Santalales > Viscaceae > Viscum > Viscum album. The sequence continues at coordinate 1,766,614,797 of OY728146.1, read as the reverse complement.
TTTTGGTTTCCTATATTACCATTAATCCCATTTGGCCTTTAGAAATGGATGTTTAACCAATAATTTTATTGAAATAATTTTATTTGATAATAATTATCTGATGCATTTGTAATGTATTTACATCTTCTAGTAGTTCCTTAATTTCAATTTCATGAAAATTACTTGATCATTTGGAATAATTAGATCAAAAATATGAAATATAATTTGAGAAAAATGATTATTATTTGAGAAATATAAATTTTTTTTGGTTTCTTCAATGTCAAATTTTTAACAATTAAATTATTTCATGATGAATAAAAAAATATTTATTAGAATAATAATAATTAAATTTATAATTCATAATTTTGAGTGTGTAACTCATCTAAATGATCTATAAGGGATATATTTTCAATTTTATTTTCATATTCGACATCACATTTTTTTGGGGATTCACTAATTGAATCAGAAGTAACACACTAGATAGTATTTATGAATTTTATACCTTTTCATTAATTATAATTTTTACTCAATTCTTTACAAATATGACACTTATATTTTATGTGAACATTATCCTTACGTTCATAGAATCCATCTTGTTTATTATATTTCTTCTCTAGTAATACAATTTTCCAAATATTTTTGAAATATATGATAATATTTTTCAAAAATTGGATGACATGAATTATATTATTCATCCATAGTAGTTTTATGTGTCATATCTCAATTTGTTATAGAGTTATTATTTTCAAAATTTTCAAACATATCATCTTCATACTCCATCATGATGGTAATGAGTTCTTTCATTTTCAATTCATTAACTAGACTATATTGACAAAGAGATACAGATTTTACATTCAACATAGTGACTAAAACTATGAGTACCATTAATTCTTCATCTAGATGATTAATTATATCTCCCAAGGTAGAGAAATAATTGAAAACATACATCGATATTCTTTTAATATTAATGATGTTATCATAATCAGGCATCCTAAATGTTTAAAATTTCTATTTTGAATATTTTCACCATTCTTTTCTAATATTATTTATCCCCTCATAATATTCATAAATAGTCTTCCATATCTTATATGTTGTAGCATACTATGATTATTGATTAAATTATAATGTTTTAAATCAATATGGGATATCTTTGAAATACCTTGAAATAAGATTGTATTCCTTCTGATTACCATAATTCCACTTTTTAGATACTATTTAAAAAATTCATATTTCATTACCACATTAAAATAAAATATTATTCTCATATTTTTAAAATAAATAGCCTTGTCTGAAATTAAATATGCATACTTATGATCTTTTAGAAAAGATGAATGTATCATCCACATACCTTCTCTAAGATTATAATTTAGAATTATCATTTTCAAGATCTATAAAAATGGTCATTTAAGGAAAAAATAAATATAACCACTTCAGACTATCTTTTGATTTATGTTGTTATTATTTGATAGAAATAGTAGAATATTTTAATATTTCATACAAATAAATATGCCCAATTGATATTTTTATCTAATAAAAATTATTCTTATCAGGGAAAAGTGATGTGATTTTTTAGCAAGGTATATAGAGAATAAAGAACATCATTTTATACAAATTTTTAAGTTTTAATGAAAAACATGAAGAAAAAATAGAGGGGGAACTGTGATCCTTTAAAAACATGAGAGACAAAATACTTTCCTCATGTGATTAAATAGACTATTTTCTTATTTGATAAATATTAGTAAGTATTGATAATTAAATGAAGAAAATAATGAAATGATATGTAGTGGTTAAAGGACAAAATATCACCTAGTCTAATACACACACACTCTACTCCATGAGTTTAGCGATTATCATTATCATGTCGAATTATCATGAGACTATTAGACACGAGTATAGGTAATTGACACCTTATAATAATGATTTTATGGGATCCTCTAGTTTTTTCAGGGAATTAAAATATACATAGATTATTAAGAGAAGTTGGTACTCGAATATGACTGAGTATAAGAAGTCCACACTTATTTTGTAAATATATTAGGATAAAAATGTTGATTAATGCATCATCTCACCATTGTATTAAAAACCGCAAAATGAAATGATCTTCAATAAAACATAGAATCAGAATATTATTCATCACTGAAAAGGATTTAATTAATCAATTCTAAAAAAACAATAAGATGATCGTAAATCAAGTATGTATCCAATGAGTATCTTTGATGTGTGTTTTTTGAAATGAAGAAACATATTAACAAATAAAGACTGTAGTAAAAACAGATTTGTGAAATAAATAGATAAGAATAAAAAAATTTATGTATCTAAATTATTCCTCTGGTGGAAACAACAGAATATTATTTTCAAACACATATTTATATTTTTAGAATCAGAACAACTGAATTTTTAGATGGAGAACATATTTGTAACTAACCTTACGATTTAATTATATCTGACCAAATAGATCTAAAAAATATTATATGATTAATATGGAACACTTTAACTAAAAATGATAAAATAAATTACTAAATTATGTTATAAATATAAATTATTTTATCTAATAAATATAATACACTTAATAAGACTGTAAACATTTTTTAGAGATATTTTATTCTAAAGATACTATTTTTGAAAACAAGGAAATATTATATAATTTAAAAATATGTATTTTTCCATTCCAAATATATTATTTATTTTCTAAATGATAAACATAAAATAAATGATTGAATTCTTATGGTATATAATATAAGTACGAATAACAAAAATATATTTTAGTTCCTCAATGTTAGGGATTCGTCCAAAATTAGTGTTCTTGATGCATATGATAATTCCAATTATAGGGTGCATAAACCAAATTTTCTACATAAAATATTTTGTGTGGATATTGCTTCCATATAATACATAAAAAAATCCAAAATTCCTATAATTTGAGAAATAAAGTACCCTTTATAGGGTTCAATGACTGAAATTTTTCTATGATAAAATAATTATTCCAATTATTATTTTTCAAAATTTCCCTTACACTAACTTCATTAGCAACATGGTTGTTGGGGTTTGTGATCATTAAAATAAACATGAAGTTGTAGAATTTTTTTGATCAACACATACAAATTTTTTAAAATTTCATAATATAGAAAACATTATATTATAACATAAAGTATTGTTTGTTTTGAGAATTATGATTTAATTAAATAAATTTTAATTAATAAGTCAATTATTTTTATATTGAATAATCTATTATTGGTAAATTTAATAATTTAAATATCAATTTGTATTTGTATTTATTTATAATTAATATTTTAATCCTTGATGTTATTCTCTTACTAGATAATAATCTTATAGAGGGATGGTCTTGTTATAAAATATCTTGTGTATAGATTGATGGATGAGTGTCATGTGTGATTTTTACCAATGTGAGATATTTTGGTAGATAAAATATTATTCATTGGGTTTAAATAGTCATTTCATAATTATGGGTGATTAGATGTGTATCTGGAGGAGGATTTCTATGTCTGTGATAGTGTAAGGATGGTGGATACACCTATTAGAATCTTTTATTATGGTTGGATAGTATGGGATGAAAAATTTCTATTATAATTAGGGATTAGTGAGAGTTAATTACTTATTATACTTGGTGTATGGTCTAATTTACACTAGGATTATATAGGAATTTTTAGAAGCATAAATGATTAATCATTTATCAAGATATTTGTGATAAATGTTTTGAGTTACAAATTGGATAGACTATGTACAAACTGAGAAATATCTTGTTCTTTGTTTGATTATAGGATTCAGGGTTATGGGAATGTAATCGTTGTATTGTGGTGTGAGTTTTGAAAAAAAAAATATTTCTAATTTTTTTGGTGGACTATTTTAATGGATACAGATTATGTAAACCCCTTTCTCACATGGCAGGTTTAAGAGTGTAATGAAATTTCATAATCAAGAAAGTATGTTCTTGAGTGAATTTTTTTTCCTACATGGTATATATGAAAAATCATATATTTTTGGTTGTTTTATTTATTTAAATGGATTTTCAGTCTAAAATTACCATTAGGTTAGTATCATTTAGTCAAATTGTAATTCACTGTATATAGATTATCCTAAAACATAATGTGTGGTTAATGAACTTCTTCAATTTTTAGTGCCTATGTATGAACACCCTATTAGTGGATTTATGATGTATACATAGATTTATATATAGTAGGATTTTAATGATATAATGTGATATGTGTTAATATGTTTCCATTAATGATCCATCATTTGAATACTGAATTGACGGGATTCCCAGTAATGTTTTGGTAAAATAGATATTATGGTGTTAATTTTTTGTAGAGATATTGTGGTCGAGATATTTTATTTGAAAATGGGATTTATTTATTCCATGAGATAGAGTTTCATTGGTTTTAAATTGATATCATAGATGCATTTGTTGGGGAAATTTATAATATTAATTTTTTTCTGGGATCTTTATAAGAAATATATTGTGTAACACTATATATAAGAGATATGGTTACAAATATTGGATGTCAACTGATGTGTTAAATTTTTGTTAATATCATTACTACAATTTATGGGGATATATCATGAAGTACGTAATAACATAGATGGTTGGTGATAATAAGAAATAAATTTCATGATGTACTAGTATATTTTTTAGTAATATTGTGAGAGTTGAATCCACTATGAGAACATGGGAGTCGATTTGGATGGGTTTTAAAAACATGTCTTTTGTGGGGATACCCAAGTAAAATATTTTTTAGGATAACTATTGTATTGACCATTAATTTTTATAAATTATTTTTTTAATAAAATAAAATTGAACATTTACGAAGTGTCATTTTTTCACTATATAGTGCTTAACATTTGAGTCTATAGAGACAATGACCACTACAGGAAGGAATGTGATCTTTTGACTCATGTTTTGGGGCCATCATATATATTAAAATTTTCATACTTCATTAGGTGTTGTAATGGAATTTTATAGGTGATGATAAGTATATTTCCATGAATTAGTTTGTAAGAGATGACATTTTCATATGATGTATTTTTATTGATACAATATATTATAGATACGGAGGTATTACATATATGGGTTGGTGAGAAAATATATATTGGGATTGATTACCAATGTTTTTGAATGTAATGGGTAATGGGGATGAATTATTAGTCTTATATTGGGACTATGTATAAATTATCGATCTACGATATGTTTCTAAAAAACTTGTTTGACCTTTTTGGGTATATATGTTATCCTATGATAACAATTCCTAATATATAATTGGAGGTGGATTCAGAATTATGTTGCCTAATTGATTAATAATGGATCATCATCATTACATCTTGTTTATGAGAGTATATATATAAATGAGTACGTCATTACCCACATATTAAAAATTAATATTATTAGTGGGAGTAATATTTTTTATATCAAAAGCTGGTGGGTGTCAGATATTTTTATTTTGGAAATAAATATCCAATGTTAAGAAATTAAGAAATGTTTTTTCATATAAACTAAATGGTTTATTAGTAGTTTGTGTATTTAATGTATGTTTTGGTTTCATATAATACAGTAGTGGACTACATTAAGTGACTATAACTTTTATTGGGGTTTCATGTCATGAAGTGATTCAATTTTTTTAATAATATCAGCACCAAATCCATATAATGAAAAGACTCGAACTGTGTTCCCTATCCCCACGAGCTAATACAAGTTCTCCGGTATCATCAAAATTTTATTAGGAATGATTTACCCGTGTATGAAAGCATAAATCATTTAAAAAATCAATAATATGAATCTAAAATTTTATTTCCAAACAAGAATTATGTGAAACCAGATTACAATAAATTTGTTTAAATACAATAAAAGAGGTCCAAACATAAAAACAACATTATAAAATCATCCAAAAAGAATCCACACAAAAAAGGGGTCATCACCCCATAGACATCTCCACAACTTCGCACCATTAGAAGGCACATTCAACTCGAACTACCTTCACCTGAGGATTTTTTGTTACCTTTGTGAATCATATTCAATTATAATTACACAAAATTGGTGTAAGTTTGGTTTGAGCCCAATCCCAATAGGGTAACACCCAAATGTTTTATATAGTATTCAATGCACTGCGAAAATGCACATAGTTTTAATATTTAAGGATAAGTGGAAATAAATTTCAAGAAATTTAACATTCGATTGTATATCGCATTTAAAATAAAACATTCATAATCTAAACATATTTTAATAATACATGTTAAATACAATAATTTTCATCCAATCACAACCTAATAAAGGAATAAATTCCAAAAATCCAATGAGAACCACAAATGGGAACACCCCTAGGAACTAGATAGTCTCTAGACATATGTACATCATTCCTCTATGTAAAATATCAATATCACAATCCTTTAACATGCATGATCTACAAGTATGGAATATTACCATAAGTTGTTTTTCCCCATAAAACATCATCATAGTTTAGTTAGAGTTTTCTTATTCCGAAATTCTAATTGAAACAGGAAAAAAACCCTATTCAGATCACTAGTGTACTCATACATATCCACCCTCTTAGGTACCCAGGCTTCCCCTGTTGTGCTCAAATAATTTCAATGTGCTACACACATACCTTTTAATATAATAACACCACTACTCGTCACACAGAAACAATATAGATGTTATACAATGTTTATACCACTTAAGTCAGACAAAAAATATTTTAATTTTCAATAAGATAACTTCTTAAAATCTTGTATTTTTTTCAACAAAAAATCCTTCAAATACCAACATTTCACAATATGTTTCATTTATATGTCACGGAATCATAATTTCTATTTAAATCCTTTCCTATAAACCAAAAAATTAGTTATCAGGCGGCCTCATATGAACCAAGAAGTGATATCTTTGATAAAACCCCCATTTTCACACAAAAAATGACTTAAAATTCATTAGTATCACAAAAACCATTAATTTTTAGTACAAAAAAAGGAAATAAAGTGTGAAAAAATTATTTTCAGACCTAATATATTTCAATTAAATCAACTACATTGTTATTGTGCATCCCCAAATGAACCATTAAATGATTTCTATGAAAAAACCACCAATTTCACAAAAAAGTTTACCATAAACATCATTTTCATTAAAACAACACTAAAACTAGTTTATTCACAAATAAGTAAATGAGATAAAAATTAAAATATTTTAAACATATAATGATAATTCAAGAGGAGTGAATACCCAAGGAATCCCTGACCAAAATTCATTAAACATTGAATCATTTATGTGAAAATTCAATCGAACCACTGCCGCTCTTGAAGGAACAAAGATAGATCCAAAAATCTAAATATTAGAGCAAGAAAACACAATGTTAAACCCTAGGATCGACACCCAGACCTTTTTTTCATTTGGAATTTCAAGGTAAATTGAATAAACATCATGAATAGGGGATGAACTAAGAGGGATAAACACTTACATAAGATTTTGTGAAGTTTCTCCACAAAATCCTCTTCAAAATGGAAACAAAAGGAGTGGTTGAGGTGATTGGGAGGCTTAAATGGATGCAATGGGTGAATAGTTGTGTAAAGGGTAGAGTTTAGATAAAATTGGGGGGATGCAATTTAACTCATTTTTAATGAGCTAGACATGGGTGTATGGTTTTTGTGCATGCTATGGAAAATGGTGCACCTAAAATGTGCATCCTCCTTTATACCCTCAAAACAACTAAAAACTCCAACAAAATTATTGGGTAATTATGGGTGATTTGAAGGGATATTAGGATAATAATAGAATAAATATAAGTAACTTTACTGAAGAACTTGTGAGTTACATTTTTTCCCAACATCACCACTTTTCATACGAGAACATTGACTAGAGACTTGATCAGAAAACAAGAATGGGTATTCATCCACAAACCATGACTTATACTCATAGATCTCATCTGTATCACTACCTTGCTGACAACCATCTTGGACCAACAGAATAAACTTCACAACACCACACCAAAGAAAGGTACTAACAACCCAAACAGCCTTCACCTGAGTCTTTGCCTTTTCCTGTGTCAAAAAAAATCAAGTATTCATACACCCAATAGGTGTAATTTGGTTGTGATACTAATTACAATATGGATCCACCTAACTTTTACAAAGAGTATGCAATTCAATGTGAATAACAATACAGTTTTAATATATATGAAAAATTTTCAATAAATTTCTTGAAATACAACATTCAATTGTAAAAATATTTCAAAATAAAACATTTATAAAGCTAACACATTTTAATAAGACATGTTATCTACTACATTTTACATAAAAACACACCCTATGACTGGGGTAAATACCATAATTCCAATAAGCACCAAAATTAGGAACACACCAAGGCAGTAGACATTCTCAGGCCCTAGGAACCTCATACCTCGGTCTAAAATATTCACGCCATAATAAATTCCCATGAAAGAGTAACTAGAAGGAAATATAACCAAAACATAGTGTCCCAAAAACATTATTAACATAGTTTACTTAGTGTTTTTGTTATCCAAAATGATATGTGAAACATAGAAAAAATTCATCCGAACCCCTGGCGTACTAGTACATATCCACCCACCAAGGTACATGAGCTTCTACCATTGTGCTCAGACAATTTTAGTGTGATACACACAACCATTTTCATATAAAAAACTCCATTATTTGGTATATAAAATCATTTAATTATCTATACATAGTTTATACCACATAAACCGCACAATAAAACAATTATAATTTCAATAAGACAATGTCTTAAAATCTCGCATTATTTTTCTAACAAAACTCATTAAAATCCCCACATTCCACATTATGTGCTCACTTATAGGTCAACAACACATAAATGGAAGTCTAATACATTTCATAAATACCAATATATCAGTTATAGGGTATCCCCATATAAAAAAGATGTTATATCATTGTAAAACCTCCATCTTCACACAAACATGGAAATTAAACTTCATATGCTTCACAGACACCATTAAAAATATTTGCAGGAACAACAAAAAATATTAAAATTCATAAAATTATTTTCATCTCTATTAAATTTCAATTTAATAAACTATGTATTTAGAGGTAATCCCTAAATGAACCTATTAAATATTTCTAGAAAAACTACAAATTTCATATAAAAACAACACTTTATCATCATTTTCTTTACAATTACCACTAAAATAAATTATTTCCCCAATAATAAAAAGAGATAAATAGAAAAAAATTATATAAAAACCAATATTAGTCACATGTATTAGATACACATGGAATAACCTAGAAAAATTGTTAAAACATTGAATCCATTGTGGAGAAATTCAATCTCACCCCTTCGCACTTCAATGATGGTAGATGGAGCCTTAAATCAATATATTGGACAATGAAACCCCAATGTTAAACCATAGGTTTTAATCCCTACCCTATGGTCATTTAGGACATCATGGAAAATGAAAAAAAAACATCTTAAAAAGGGGAGTAACTAAGAGGGAGAAACCATTACTTGAGATTGTGTGATGTTCCTCCACTGAATACCACTTTAAAATGGAGTTCCTAAGAGGGTTCCATGTTCTTGAGAGACTTAAATGTATTCAAGGGTTGAATGGGGGATAAAAGGGGTGATTTTGGATATATCCTAGGGGGAGAGGGGAATTTAACAAATTTTTAATGAGTTGGACATGGGGATACTGATTCTGTGCATGGTTTGGCGACCCATGCAACCAACTTTCACCACTGAAAACACCTCCAAATGCCACCAAATTTTTTCGGGGTCATATTTGAGACATAGTGGGGGGATGTAAGGTTAAAAATATAAAAATATAATTTCCTTTAATAATGAACGTGGTTGTGACATTTTGATTACCCATAGTGTTACCCAATTATGGGACACCTTTTTAAGGACCACCAAAAACATAGTGGAGGTAAACAATATATTTATTTGGTATTAGGGATTAATTATTTACTAAGTTATAAAATGTAAATTTTATAACCCCTTTCAATAAACCCATAGGGGTCACCTTCTATAGCTAGTGATCCTAGAGGTTTAACTCTAATATTATCTATGAATTTACTCCTTAATCATCCGCATCTATACAATGAATTTGAAGAGGGTAGTATTGCTCAATCCATGTTAATTTCACCACTCTCTTCCTCTTGTTATCCCATTCTAAATTTACCTATAATTTATGGTTTCTCAGTGAATTGTTTTATTGAATTCCCCACAAGGAATTGTTTAATCACCATAAAAGCATGGGCATTCATATTTATGACTATTAAAGACATCAAAATTGATAGAATATGGTATGATTATTATTATTTTTATAGTAATAATTCATTTGATGATATTAATAATTCATTTAAAAAATTCTCATAGAATACACTGTTGATTCAGTAGGGCACCACATTCAACTGGTGGTGCGTAACCACTTATTGGGTTTACTTTGGTTTCATCAACATCAATATTTAAATTACTTCTTTCTCACTCGATTGGGTTAACCCTAGAACATGTATAATTGTCAACAAGGCCTTTTGAGGTTGTTTATTATTCAGATCATTGATCATCACTACGAACCATCATTACATTTCTGTCTGGGACTCCTCTATTTTTCAACCAACCTCTCCTATAACATCAATTTATTCTATAAGGATCCCATCACTATGAATGTCATGATGATAAGGGATTTAATGAAGCAGGATTTGTTGATTCAGAATATGTTCATTGGGGGTGGATTTTTTATATACCCCACTTCCGATCTCGTACCTCAATTATTTCATATTCATTTCATTGCTCGTTGTTGTTATAATATAGGACATGACTGCTTGGTGGTTGAGTTTCTCCTCACTCCGCCCTTCGGTACCATGATGCACTCCTAAACTACTCTGTGGATCCCTGATATGCCTTTATCATGCTCTATTATGTTCCATGATGTGATACTTTATAGCAACACTAACACGATGGTGCTGAGGTTTTGGGTTGGCATTTATTCAGATCATTGAGGACTACTTTGGAATGATTTTTGTGTAAATTATCAGATTTTATGTGTGGATGTAGATTTTATTTTTCAAAAAAGGATAATGGTGTTGTGGTCTTAATGTTTTTTTCACAATTGTAATTTTTATTGTGGCTTCTTCTGCTGTTTTATTCCACTGATGGATATGACTATTTTTCAATTTCGTATTTTTGATGTCACCTCAATCATAGGATCTACTCTAGTTTAATTTGGTGTGGTACGAAACTTTTTAGTTACAACTATGTGGTAGGCCTCAAAAAATAGATGGGTATGTTTACATATATCATCATGTATAAATTTTTATATGAATATATGGTTACTCTTCCTTAAACATATTTCACATAGTGGATTATATTGTTTTGGTTGTAATAGGTTGGAATTATAGGGAGTACTTTAATGCTAGTCTGGTGGGTGAATCGAAATACAGATAGGTATGCTAGCACTTGTAATCTGGTCCTCATTTCAAATTATAGTGTTAGTTAGATGGGTATTTTACCACATTGTGTTTCCATCGTGGCAAAAATTCTTGGAAGGGGTGAAACATCACCATTTATAGACACCATGCATTTTAAATTTCTATGGGAGAAGAGACAATTACTTATGCTAGTTTGATTTTTATTTTTCCTTTGATTATTAAAAAAATGACATTATTTATGGTCTTAGTTTTTCATAGAATTTGAACCAATTTTCTTTGGGTTTTTTCATCACCCAATTTCATATCTGGTTTCTTTTTTATATGCTAAATAAAAGGGGGTTCGACCCTTACCCCTTAAAAACAATTGATTTAGTTCCTGTTCATTTGGATTTTTTATATGGTTCATAATTAAATGGAATGTTTGTTCCAAATTCCATTTGTTTAGTTTATAGTGTAATGAAATGGTTGAAATGATTAATAGGATTATGATACATTTAATTAAATTATAAATATAATTAATAATGATTATAATTAATTTATGTTTCCTAATGATTTTATATAAGGGCCAATAGGAAATAAATTCTGGGACCGGGATTGGATGTAAATAGATTAAATTATAAATGAATGGAATGAAAATGTAATTATATGGGTTGTTGGTCCATTAATAAATAAACATATGAAATTTATTTCATGTAAATTTAATGTTTTTACCATTGGGTCCTTGTTTTATAAATATGAATTATTTTAATTTGGATGATAGGGTCCTAACATGTGACATTGACTATCATTGAGACATATTGTAGTTATTTTTATATATTTTAATTGGGAGGGATATTTGAGAGATTCCTTGTGTTTAATCCTCTAATTAGTGAGATATCTAGATTTTTATAATGGACCTCAAAGTTATATTCTATTCAATAGTAAATTTTAAAATTATAGGGGCTATAATAAATATTATTTGAGTGGAATAATAAATTTTCAATGAATATTGTATAGAATCATAGGCACGTGAATTAATTTTTTAGACTAATGGCTTTATATGAGAGAGAGAGGTTACACTTTTATAGAGTTCCCAATGGAATATATTTATAGTTAAGCGGTAAAATGGGAATATGTGAGTATAATTATCTATATATAGAATGGATAAATGGAAAAATGATTATAGGCCACAAATGGAGTTCCATGAACATATTAACTAATATTGAAAATGTGAAACATATGTATATAATGGAATATTAACTATTGTTATGATTTATATAGATATTTATAGATTGTTGAGGAACTTTATAATAATGGATAATATTCTAGGAATGTTTGAGTTATTATGAATTTCTATTGAGGGGTAATATGGTTATTTTTTATTCATTGATACCGTAGTGGAAAATGTATATAATGTGAAGGGATTCCTGATTTATTATGGTAAGGTAATAATATTGGGAAGGATTATGAATTTGGTATACGCTAAGGGGTTTTTTCTATATTTTAATTAAATCATATATGTTCCAAATTAATAATAAAAAATTCAATTATATGGTGTTTTTTATATAACATAAATATCATATATTATAATATTAAAGTTATTCACATGAAAAAACCGTGATCGTGTTTATATTTTTAAAAATCATTGATTCAATCAAATCCAAAATTATTGGTATTTTTATTCTAATCATACATTAAAATCAATATTTTATATTCCTAAATTAGAATTATGTTATAATAGGTGTTATATTTATATAATTACCATTATTTTATCTTAATGTATGGTTTTTTTTTGTTTTTTATTTCCAATTTATCATATCCCCACACATTGATTTATATTTCTCCAGATATCATTCTTATATGATAATTAACAATTATATCATATTTTTTATCATGAATATTTCTCTACAATCTAAATATTTTTCATATACTATTGTAGATGTTCTTAACAAAAATTTTATTATTACTAAACAAAGATTTCTATTTTATTTTACCTTAATTACAACATAATGAAAAGAATATTTTTTTACTTTTTATATATAATCACTTTTCCCTTCTATTTTTGATATATTTATTTATGATGATTACTTTCGATGATTTTATGATTACGAAGTGTAATTATAATATATTATTAAAAAAGTTAAATAGTTTATTAAAAAATATTATTTTTTTAACAAAATAATGAAATTGTTAATTATATTTTACATTAATGAAAAATATTATATTGATCTTAAATAATATATTTCTTCATTTTCAATCTAATTTAATTATTATTCTAAGTTACTGGGGATATTTTTAAGTGGAATCTTTGATTTTTTTCTCTGGATGGAAAATTTTCAATTTTTTTGTTTATTCTTATAAAAACAAATATCCTAACATTGTTTAATAATGTTATTTTGTAATATATATTAATTTAATATGAAAAAATATATGTTTTTTCATTATTTTAAGGGTAAGAAAATATTTAAAAAACACTCAACAAAATATGTGTGAATTTCTATCTCTAGATATGACCTAAAAGACAATAGATAGTGAATCTAATAGTCATTATGTATCGTACATGCAGTGTAACATCCCAGGTAAATAAATAAAATGACATTATCATATTTATTAAAATTTTTGAATAAAATATTAATATTAGCTTTAAGGGAAAGCTATGTTCGATGGCGTACCAAATACGCGACAACAAGTTTCATTGAAATCTTTTGTTGTAAACTAATAATAAAATAATATTATTTAAAATGGTAGTAAACGCCATGCTGTTGTAATAGTGGGAATGAATATAAATAACTAAAAAATTATTATATGTGTTTTTTAAATATTTTAACAATTACTCAAAAAATTATAGAGGCTTAAAATGAAAATGAATCAAATTTTAAGAATAAATAATCTAATATTCTTTAAAAGGTTGATTAACCACCATTTGATGGAGAACCTTTTTTAAAACTACTATTTTTCGATTTTATATTTTATATTTGACAAAATAATATCCTTCTTTAGAATCGTAACATCAAAATGTACTTTGTGTAAATTTTTGTTATTTTTCCGATAAAGTTCATTTTTAATGAATAGTGAAAAATGTTGTATTTTATTTCAAAACCTCCTTTTAATATAATTTGTCTATATGGTTAGATTAACTTTTTAATTTATTTTAAATTGTAATTATAATATATTTTTATCATTTAATTCAATTTTGGTCATTTGAATTCATTTCACATTGAAATTTGACATAAAAAAGTGTCAAATTTTGGAGAGATATTGTTTCTTAAAAACAGACTATTTGTTTTGACAACGGGAATTAATTATAAAATTTTTTAATGAAAATTCAATGTTTTTAATTTGGTGAAATGGACATCATTTTTTATTTTTTAATATCAAATATAGCTTAGGGTAAATTTTTTGTATTTTTCTGATAATGTTTATTTTTTAATGAATATTGAAAAGTACATCATTTTAATTCAATTTTTCCTTTTCATCCAATTTATTTATATATATATATTTTCATTTTAATTGGTTTTAAGGATAAATTTATCTATTTTTTTATCATTTAATACTATTTTGGTCATTGTATATAATTTCACATTTAAATTGGATGTATAATCAAATCAATCTTTTGATAGATTTTACATCATAAAAACTCATCTTTGGTTCTGACAAGGAGAAATTTTTTTAAATTAATTACTGAAATTTATATGATTGTAATTTGGTAAAATGGATTCCATATTTGGAATCATAATTTCCAAGTTATATAATAAATACTCTTTTGTTTTTGGACAATATGAATAGTAATGAGGGCAATTATATTTAATTATCATGATTAATTAGTAATCTAGTAGTTATGGGTAATAAAATAATATCATAATAATATAAAATGGCCCTAACATGTGTCTAAATACTCTTGTTTGAGTCATGTCCGACCATTATAATCTTTTTACCAAACATGAGGGCCCATGGAGTCACATGGGTGTGATAGTGACATTTATGACATTTTTTTAAAAAAGAAGAGAAATATAACAAAGGTTTGTATATCCTAAGTAAAACAATTTTAATATTTTTTACATAAATGATATCTTAGAATATAAATTGTAACCTTAAATATAAAAATATTTCCTACATAATGGTATATTTTTTATAATTTTTAAACATTAAATAGATAAATTTATTTATGACACCATGACGATGCAGTGATTAGCCTATTAATGAACGATTTAAATAAAATGAAAAGATAAGGTAATATATAATACTTAAACATGTCTAAAACCCATTTTATGGGTGTATTTATAACCCTTATCACCTTATACTCAAAATAATTTATTTTGGGACCTTTAAAATTTGAAAACCATTTTATAATAAAGAAACATTTCAAAACATTCCAAATGTGACCCTCCTCAATCTTATAAAAGGCCCCCACCTCTACCACCTTAACCACACATGTCAAGCCTATGGATCATCCAAAATCATCTCATATTATCTCTCCATATCCCACTGTGAATTCTAGAAGGCAAACTTTTGGAATAATTCTTTCCAAGGATGCCTTTGGCTCAAATCAAAAAGGGTTACCCGATTTAAAGGTAATGTCTTCTCTCGAGTTTCTTTATTTTATTTTCCTTTTTCACTCACCAATATATTCTTATTATTTGATCCAATAATAACAACAATATCGTAAATATACTATTATGTAGTTATGATAATTATTCTACCTACACTTACACACACCTCCGTTTAATAGTTAAAGAACATAATGTTTCTGTGGGTGGCGAATTAATGCCTCACGAAATGACGATTGTTCAATATTATTTTAACACCTATAATGGGGGAAATTATGATAAAAAAATATTTATATATGATATATATTATATTTATGTCGTCTCTATGCTTATGAAGTTTATATTTAAAACATACCATTATGCTTTTCATGTTCTGAAAATGCGATAATTTCATATGAGGAAGTGTAAACAACCGCACCCTCAAGTGATGTGACTCGTTCATGAGAAAAATGTAACTTAAAAATAATTCAATTAATGAACTTATGTTACCTATATAAAATATATATTATATTGGAACTTTAATATATCTTTATTTCATTTAGTTTTAATGTCCATTAATATGACAAAAAATGAAAGCAGCGTTCATGCATACGTACGGCCTACCGTCTCCATGAATGGTACATTTCATTTCATATATCCCAAAATTATGGAATATTATTAAATAAATATATAATGGATATATATTATATTTAAATCTTGGAAACCATTCTATATATGATTTACTTATAAAGAACATGCGAAATTCATTTCAAACAAGTTCATTTTTTACTAATGTACAGAACATCGACAAAACGTATGATATGAACTCACATAATTAAATAATTATTATAACATGGTAATATGTTATAATAAATGTATAATAAACTTTAAAGTATTTACATAATAAAATATTAATTGACCTACGTTTATTATTCTGGAATATAGTGAACGAACATGAACAAGTCGGACTTGAGGAAAGGGATCCTACCTCTCTCTTTCATTTCAAGTACTATTTTGTATGTCATTTCATTTATGCCCCATGTTATTATGTTGGGTGATGTTCTTTTATATTACTATTACTACCCTTTTCATGATCATATGATTAGTGATCCCATTTTACTCTCATCATTTCATTTTATGAATGTTTATGTGGCGTCATTAGGCTGCCAAATTTTTGTAAGTGATTTCTTATATCACTTTTAATTCCTTGATATTTCATCCTTCGGAACTTTTTTGTTGAATTTGGGTTATTTTTTACTGAAATTTCATATATATTATCATGATTCTATTTATATTGATGTTATTATGTGATTCATTTGGTGTTTATTATCTTTTGGTCATATGACTTGATTGATTATAATGAGGTAAGTTGTTTTTATATCACTTTTTATTCCTGTGATATTCATGCTACATTTTCCAATATTTCCTTTTGTGTGGTGTATGTACTACCCATGATTGTATTATTTGTGTATTATAATTTAATTTATTGGTATTTAAATCTTCATTGTATGTTCTTTTTTCATGGGATGTACGTTTCAAAAGTTACACAAATCGGTAAGGGAACCTTTCATCCTCCTCTTTTTAAAAGACTTCTTTTTGTTAGGAATTTTAATTTAAATCTTATTGTGTTGGTATATGTTCTTATATATCCTTATTTCTATAAATATTATGTCCAAGGGATTATATAGCCTTTTTTATCACTCATCAACTCATTTTCTGAATTTTAAAGTGACACAGTTAGCCTGTAAAATTTCTTGTAAGGGAACTTCTTAACCCAATTTCATCTCTTTGGGTTAAACCTATAATTCTTGATTATCTCAGGATAAGAATATGTGTGGATGACCTATGATAATTTTACACTTAATATATTCTTATATTGGGTTTTTTTATATTTGTTACACATAATTATGTAATTGATTACCCTTAATCTAGTGATACCATCTTTGTACGGGACTTCGTCTCAATCTCCTTTCATTGTGGCATCATTTAATTTATACATGAATTTATTTTATACGGTGTATAAAACAAATTTTAGTTTTCATTTCATTCAAAGGGAATATTTTCTATACGATGAATTTTACAAAACGACAAAAATGAGTGATTATTTTTTAAAAGTAAGCGGTGACAACGACCCTTTTTACTGTAGTGATTATAATTTGATCTATGGATTCCTAAAAAAGTCATAATGTTTTCAAAATAAAAATAAATACTATATAATCTTTTAAACTAGTTTTTTATTTAAAATGGAATTTAGAAAGGATTTATTATTTCAATATCTTAAAATGTAAAATTTTTATTGCAATATGGGAATGTCATATTTCCTTTATGCTTAAGTTATGTGTTATGATTATGTTATGGTTCTTGGATATTTTAACGTATATGGGTGGTTCCATGATAAAACATGTGCGGCTGAGCCCGAGATAGCTTTCCAATTCATTGGGTAATGTGACAGAGGTAAACATTAATGATTCTCCTAAGATATTTATGAAATATATTGTTATTGGTATTCCAAATGTGATTCCCTATGTAGTAGTGATAACTACAATGTATGTATGTTATGTATGCCTGAAGTTACCTTTATGATTTGTGATTAAAACGTGTTATTCATAAATAATATTATTTCAGAAGGTATGATTGAAAATTATGGTTTCATTGATTTTTTTTTATTGATGGGTTAATGTTTCCTTTCATTATATTATAACCCATATTGAGATTTTTATGCTCATCCCATATTTTTGGAATTTTTTCCACAGGACATAATTATGAATAGGGCCAAGGATGGGATCTAGGAAAGACATGTTGTCTAAAACATGGAACTAGTCATGTTTCATTGTTAAGAGTTTTCATTTTATGAAACAAATGGAAACTGAGTAGAATTATCTACTTTATAATCTTTTGAGATGTAATAGTTATGTCCTAATTCTCTAAAACTCTTAACCTGAAAATACCCTCAATATTAATTATTAATTTAATTCAATATTATGTAATGTTTGTAGGCTGGGCCCTTATATTTTGTATCATAGGTTAGTTTAGATAACTTTAGAGGTTAGTGTA
The DNA here is from genome assembly GCA_963277665.1 of Viscum album. Lineage (NCBI taxonomy): Eukaryota > Viridiplantae > Streptophyta > Magnoliopsida > Santalales > Viscaceae > Viscum > Viscum album. The sequence continues at coordinate 1,766,595,844 of OY728146.1, read as the reverse complement.
TTCATAAAAAATAATTGAAATTACCATAATGGTTAGGATTTCAGAAAGAGTCATATTTTTTAGATAATGTGAATGAGTTTAAGATAACATGAATAATTATATCTTAGTATTATATGATTATTTTACTGATATACTCACACTGACCTTTTTGGTTTTACAAAATGGCTGGATCTAGCAGGCACCAAAGTAATAATGGATGTGAAGAAAACTGTGACGATTTTTTGAATGAGAAACTGAATGATATGGGAGCTGCAATGAGAAATATTGAAGATATTCTCAACCAACTATCTCGAGTAATGATTGACCCCCTAAAACTTAGAGATTTTAATAATACATCATATATGCGAGAAAAAAATCACTACGAATGTTCAGGTAATAATCATAAAGGTAGGTATGTTCAAAAATATATGTGTCAAAGATGTGGAAAGAAACACATAGGGAAATGTTTCAAAGGAACAGAATGATGTTATAGATGTGGAAATGAAGGTCATAAAGAAAGAACCTACCATGGAAAAAGGATGTATCTAATTGAGTCTAGGAAAGTGAAATAAGTCCTTTCTAAAGGATCAATTGAATGTTTTAAATGTGGTGTGAATGGTCATTATTCAAACACATGTACTATGAAGATGTTTTGAGAATGGGATCACCAGGATCGTACAAATCTTCATTTACAAATACCTAATTCCATTCTGATTGAGGATGAAGAAACTTATAATGACCAATGAAAGGTATTGATTATTTCTTAACATATGTTTTCCTATAATTGAAATATTAGGATATGATTAATGATTTGTTTTTTTAGGAAAGAATCATTTCAGAAGAAGTTGGAACGGAATGGTTAATGGATCATGAAGAATTTTTAATGAGTGAGATGTTGAAATATAAGGGATTCAAGAGTTATGGTCGAATTTAGTATGGTGAAATTCTTAAAAGTATTAACGCTCTATTGATGAGGAGATTACATTAGAAGACTTTTTGTAGTTTGTGTAACCATTATGTTTGATATATGAAAAATGTATTCAAGGAATAGTTATCTTTTCTATTGTAGATATAGTTTTGAAGAACCATTTGGGTTAATCTGATCCTTGAATTTGAGGCAATTACCTGTTAATACATTTTGGGATGAAAAAATGAAAGTTATTAGATAACATTTGTGGTTAAAATATGTTATGGTAATTTTTGATGAATTTATTTCTTTTTGGGAATGTTATAAAATTATAATGTTTTTGAAAAAGGACAACACACAGACCGTGTGACATCCCGTCACGTCAGACGAAGCTGTATGAATCGAACCCACATCCAAAGTGAAACTTGTATTTATCACCTACCACTGGAGTACGTGAAGTCACTAGTTAGTATGAGAAATTATTTTTAGTTAGATGATTTTATGAATTATGAATATGTTGAGTTTGGGTTATCTATGGAAATGATTGACCTATCTCGAACGATATGTTATTAAAATAATTACTTTTCAATATGATACTTTTAGTGTAACTGATGTTATTTAGAGATAAATTTTATGATTTATCATGGAAGACTATGTGATTGAATCTTTTAGATATTTGGGTTTCAATATTAGTTTAGATTACTTTGAAAAATTTTATGGATGGATATTTAATTAATGATATTTCTTTAACCTTGGGTTCTTTTTGTTGAATTTTGTAGATTAAGATAAGTATTTATTTTTATAAATTATTATCCATTTAGGTATTATCTGATCTTGTACTAATAATATTGGTTTTGGTTAAGGTCTAAAGACATGGGAAATATATAGTTCATATTTTTTGGGTTAGGTGATTCAAAAGAAGTTGATTATAGTGTTCTTAATGTGAACAAGTCATCCTAAATACTCATCTTTTAGAGAAAATACGAGTTTTTGTAAGAAATATAGTAAGAGATGAAAGTATACATGACAAGTAAGTATGTTTAATTATGGTTTAGTTAAGATCATAAAAAAATTCCTCAATAAAATGTAACATAAAACAAAAACACTATTTGTTAACTTTTCAGACCGGGAAATCAAATACTATTTAACCCATCACACATTTGTGATTTTCTGGTGGTCTACTTTCTCCTATTCAATTTTTATATCACTCTCTATCAGACTTTGATGGTTTGTATCTCCTCCATATCCATGTTTTCATTGAATGCTAGAATCTGTTTTCATCGGTGACCTTTGTACTTTTTTTCATTCATTTAACGTAACAATTTAATTGACTCTTTTTCTGATGGGGGCTTTCAACAATGATTCTGAGCCCAATTTTAAAATTGTGAGGGCACAATTACCAAAAATGGGGGAAGGATGTAACATCCTAGGTAAATAAAGAAAATGTAATTTTCATATTTAATAATATTTTTCAATAAAATATTAATATTACTTTAAAGGGGATGAGATTTTTGAGGGCGTACCAAAAACGCAACAATGAGATTCGTTGAAATCTTACGTTGCACACCAATAATATAATAATAATATTTTAAATGGTAGTAAACGCCTAGCCGTTGTAATGGCGTGAATTAATATAGCTAACAAAAAAATTATTATATATGTTTGTTAAATATATTAACAATTACCCAATAATTGATAGAGGCTTAAAATGGAAATAAATCCAATTTTAATAATAAGTATTGTAAAATTCTTTAAAAGGTCGATTAACATCCTTCTCATGGAGAACTCTTTTTAAAAATAATTTTTTTTAATTTTATATCTTATATTTGACAAAATAAAATCCTTCTTTAGAATCAGGATATCAAAATGTACTTTTTGTAAATTTTTGTTATTTTTTCGAAAAAGTTCATTTTTAATGAATAGTAAAAAATGATGTATTTTAATTCAAAAGCCTCCTTTTAATATAACTTATTTATATGGTTATATTATAATTTTAATTGGTTTTAAAGTGTATTTAGAATAAATTTTTACCGTTTAAATCAATAGAGGTCATTGGAATTAATTTCACTTTTAAATTGGAAATAAGGAAGTGTCGATCTTTTGATAGATATTGTTCCTAAAAAAAAGCTATTTATTTTGACATCGGGAATTAAATATAAAATTAATTATTGAAACTTATATGTTTTTAATTTGGAAAAATGGAAATCATTTTTTAATACGGAATATCAAATATATATTAGGGTGAATGTTTCATATTTTTCTGATAATGATCATATTTTTAAAGAGTAGTGAAAAATACAACAATTTAATTCAAAAATTTTTTCTCATCCAATTTATTTATATATTTAGATTGACATTTTAATTGGTTTTAATGTGTAATTTAATTATTTTTTTAACATTTGATACAATTTTTCTCATTGTATGTAATTTCAATTTTAAATTGGATGTAAAAACAAATCAATATTTTGATTGATTATAAATCTTAAAAACCCGTCTTTAGTTTTGAAAACGATAATAATTTTTAAATTAATAACTGAAATTTGTGTGTTTGTAATATGGTAAAATGAACTCAATATCTGTAATCCGAAGGTCTAAATTATGAAATTAAGACACTTTTGTTTTTGGACATTATGAATATTAATGATGACAATTATCTTTAATTATAGTGATTAATTATTTATCTTGTAGTTAAGGGTAATACAATAATATCATAATAATATAAAATGACCCCAACATGTTTCCAAATACTATTTTTGAGTCATTGAAGACCATTAGAATCTTTTTACCAAACATGAGGACCCATAGAGTCACATGGGTGTGATAGTGACATTTATGACATTATTTTTTAAAAAAGAAGAGAAATATAACAAAGAATTGTATATCCTAAGTAATTTTTTTTTGATTTTGTTAAAATAAATGATCAATTAAAATATAAATAGTAATTGTAATTCTTAAAATATTTCCTACATCATGGTATTTTTTTTAAAAAAAATTGACATTTTATAAATAATCTAATTTTTACACCGTGATGATGTTGTGATTACCTCATTAATGAACGATTTAAATAAAATGAAAAGATAAGGTAAAATATAAGACATAAACTTGCAAAAAAGCTATTGGATGGGGGGTTTTCTAACCCTAATCACCTTACCCTAAAAATATATCATTTTGGGACCTTTAAAATCCGAAAATCATTTTATAATAATGTATCATTTCTAGAATTTTCCAAAGGGACCCTCCTCCCTCTTATAAAATGTCCCCACATCTATCCCCATACCCACACCTATGAAGCCCTTAGATCGTCCAAAATATGCTCATATTATCTCTCCACATCCATCAATTACTTGTAGAAAACTCACTTTTGGAAAAAGTAGTTCCAAAAATCTTTTGGCTCAAATCAAAATGAATTACCCGATTTAGAGGTAATGTCTTCTCTCGAGTTTCTCTCTTTTATTTTTCTTTATCACACAACAATATCTTATTATTATTTTATCCCATAATACCACATGTATCCTAAATATAATAGGTTGTTTTTATGATAATTATTATACCTACACTTACACAAACCTTCATCTAATGTTTAAAGAACATATTATTTCTGTGGATGGCAAATTACTGCCTCATGAAACGTTGATTGTTGAATCTTAATTTAACACCTCTCATGGTGGCCATTATGATGGAGATATATATATATATATATATATATAATATTATATTTATATACTCTACAGGGTTCTGTATTTAATATTTATAACATACCTTTATTCATTGCATGTTGTGCAAATGTGATAATTTCATATGAGGAAGTGTGGACAACCGCCCCCTCAAGTGATTTGACTCATTCATGCCAAATATAGAATTTATAAAGAATATAAGTAATGAAGTTATTTGACCTATATAACACATATATTATACTGTAATTATAATATATCTATGTCTCATTTAGTTTTAAAGTCTATTAATATGACAAAAAATGAAATTAGTGTTCATGCATACGTACGACCTACCGTCTCCATGAACGGTACATTTCATTTCTTATCTCCAAACAATATGGAATATTATTAAATACATATATACTAGATATATATGATATTTAAATCATTAAAACCATTATGTATATGATGTACTTATAACTACATGGGCAATTCTTTTCAAACAAGTTCATTTTTGACTCATGTACCAAACATCGACAAAACGTATGATATAAACTCACATAATTAACTAATTAGTATATCATGATAATATGTGATTGGAATTGAATAATAAAAATTAACGGAAATCATTGAGAAATTATAAATTGACATATGTTTATTATTCAGTAATATAAAGAACGAAAAAGAAAAAGTCGGACTTGAGGTTAGGGATCCTACCTCTCTCTTTCATTTCAAGTACTCTTGTGTATGCCATTTCATTTAACCCCCATGTTATTATGTTGGGGTATGTTCTTTTATATTCCTATTACTTCCCTTTTCATGATCATATGTTGAGATATCTCCTCTTACTCTCATCATTCCATTTTATGAATGTTTAAGTGGCACCGTTAGGCTGTCGAATTTTTGTAAGGGATTTCTTATCTCACATTTAATTCCGCGAGATTTCCATTGTTTTCCAGTTATTTGATGAATGTGGTGTATTTTGTACTGAAATTTCATATATATTTTCATTATTCTATGTATATTCATGGTATTATGTGATTAATTTTGTGTTTATTATCGTTTGGTCATACAACTCAATTGATTACAACGAGGTATGGGGTTTTATCTCACTTTTCATTCCTATGATATTCATGCTACATTTGACACTATTTATTTTTGTGTGGTGTTTTTACTACCCATGATTGTATTAATTGTGTAATATACTTTAATTTATGAGTATTTACATCTCAATCTTATGATCCTTATTTTATGGGGTGTACGCTTTGAAGGTTACCCAAATCAGTAAGGGAACCTTTCACCCTCCTCTATTTAAAAGACTTCTTTTTATTAGGTCTTTTAATATACATCTTCTTATGTTGGTACATGTTTTTATATATCCTTATTGCTATAAATTTAATGTCCAAGTGATGAGATACCCTTTCTTTCTCTCAACAACTCATTTTCTGAAATTTAATGTGATGTCGTTAGGCTGTCAAATTTCTGTAAGGGAACTTCTTAACCCAATTTCAATTCTTTGGGTTAAACCTCTACTTCTTGATTATGTCAGGCTATGAATATGTGTGGATGAACTCTGATTTTTTTTACACTTAATATCCACTTATATTGTGTGTATTTATATTTTACACACATAATTATATAATTGATTACACTTAATATAAGGATTCCTTCTTTGTACGGGACTTCATCTATATCTCCTTTCATTGAGGAATATTTTTATTTCTACACGACATTATATTATACGATGCAAAAAACCCATTAAAATTTTCATTTCATTCAAAGGGAAGATATTATCAATGAATCGTTTTATTAAAAGACAAAAAGGAATGATTCTTTTTTTAACGTAAACAGTGACAACCACCTTTTCTGCCAACGCTAATATTATTTTATCTAAGGATTTCTTAATAAGTCGTACTGTTTTAAAAAGCAAAATAAATACCATATAATATTTTTATGTATTTTGGTATTGAAAATAGGGTTTTATAATGGATTTAATATTTCAATATCTTAAAATTTTATATTGTTATTTCAATATGGGAATGGTATCTTTCCTTTATGCTTAAGTTATGCTTTATGATTATGTTATGGTTCTTTGCCATTTTTACGTATATGGGTTGTTCTGTGATAAACTTATGGTGGGTGAGCCCGAGATAGCTTCCAATGCATTGGGTAACATGACAGAGGTAATCATAAATGTTTCTCCTAAGAGATTTAGGTAATATACTATGATGGGTATTCCAAATGTGACCTTCTATGTAGTTGTGATAGCTACAATGTATGTATGTTATGTATTCCTTAAGTTAACTTTATGATTTGTGATTACTATGGGTTATTCATAAATATTATGATTTCAGATGGTATGATTGAAAATTATGGTTTCATTGAATTGTATTTATTGATGGGTTAATTTTTCCTTTCAAAATGTTATAACCCTTACTGATATTTTTATGCTCATAACAAGTATTTTAAATTTTTTCCATAGGATGTAAAGATGAAAAGGGTCAAGGATGGGATCAAGGAAATACATGCTGTCAAAAACATGGAAGTAGTCATGTTTAGTTTCTAAGAGTATTTATTTTATTAATAAAATGGAAACTGAATAGAAGAGTCTACTTTATAATCTTTTGAGATGTAATAGTTATGTCCAAATTCTCTAAAACTCTAAACTTGAAAAGATCCTCAATGTCAATTATTTATTTAATTCAATATTATGTAATGTTTTAATGCCAGGACCTTTTATTTAGTTAATCGAAATATTAATTTTTTTGACCTCTTTCAACTAAGTGATCATGTCTTTGGATGTTACCCAACATATAAGAATTGTATTTATTTGGAAATTATTGTTCCATATATCTCTGTTTTGATGCATTAATAAGTTATATTATCAGGGATCTTGATTATTGACTAAATTTTTAATAGTTCTTTGGTTTATCTATGTAGTTTTTTCAAAGGCCATAAATTATGAATCTATATTTATGGTATATATATTATTGGGTGTGATCTTCTTATGTTATTTTTATATACTATTTTAGGTTATCATACCCAAAAGTCAATATTATTCTAACATATGATCTTTTATTGACTTATTTAATTTTTACCTTTAGTGAGTGTTTGATCAATCATTATTCATATATTTCCATTCGTCAATTAGTAATGAGATTTAATATGTTTAATATCCAAAAAAATATATCATGTTTGTCAAATTTTATTTTGGATTTTATAATTTTCTTAAAATAAGTTTATATTTAAAATTCTTAAAATATAATAAACATTGTTGTTCAATGTGTTTTTCATTATGAAATGTAATATAAATTAAAGTAATATTATATATTATGTTTCTATTTTATGGTATATTCTTGTCAATATTTAATAATGTGAGTGTATTTATGTTTATGGATTGTCTTTATTTTGATTAAGACATTGAAATCTAAATACTCTATGGTTAAATAAAGAGTGGGATCATAAGTTTTACCAATTGTGACATTATTCAAACAAGAAATTCAATATGTTGAAATGAATATAAGATTTGTTATTATATAATAGGATTGATTTCCATTATCTTGTTATAATGAAATCTGGAAATTGATATTTAATACTCAAAATAACCAATTTAAATATATATATTGGAATGAATGTAAATAAGTAATCTTATTATATTTTATTTAATATAATTTATTTTATTAGATTATAGATATAAAACCACCATAATTATGAATTCATGACCCAGTTTAAACCCACTAGTGCATCGATGTAGTCAGTCATGTGACCTAAAGCATCCCTCCCCACACACTAGTGCTAGCTGGCTAGCAGTGATGTTTTTATTTATAAATCATACAGAGAATATAACTATAAAATTCCTATATTTGAAGCAATACATTATTTTGGGTTATTTTATATTCATTCATATTTTTTGTAACGAAAAATAAAAATTTTAGATTTTATTATATGGAAAATAAAATTTATCATATATTTTATATAACAATGAGTTTCTTTGATGCCATGTGTTACATGCATAGAAAATTCTTATTAAAAACAATATAAAACTAATATTTTATATGATAGTTATCACCTATAAATTGGTCTAAAATAAATGATTATGATTTACTATATTATTAATATATGGTTTAAATATGAATATATAATGAATCAATTGGTGAAAGATTTATTATAAATGAATATAAATACAAATTAAATATAAAGGATTTGTTTTTATGAAAAACTATATGTTTTCCCATAAGGTATTATTTTTATAATAAATTAAATTATTCTCTATTATTGAATGATATTAATTAAATTTATGTTATTTATATTCAATTACATATGATAAATTCTTCCAATATATTTTATAGGCATAAGATAATAACAAATCCAATTTTGAGGTTAAAAAAATATATTTCTCTAAAAGGCAATTTTCTACCTTTTAATGGGTGACTTGTTTTATAAATAATATTTTTTAACTTTAAAATTTTGTAAGGAAAATTTAATCTTCATATTTTAAATATCAATATCAAAATTTAAAATGTGTAAATATTTGGTATTTTTACGATAAATTTCATGATTTTAAATTCTCTTACTAATGTGATCCAAATTTTGAAAAATTGATTTCATAATTTAAATACTAATAAATTATAATTTCAATCATTATCCATGTATATTTTTTCTACAAAAATAGTAGAATTGATTAAAATTATTTACAATGATGAGGGTAAAAATGAGTTTACATAGTAGTTAATCATTAACATTATGGTGAACAATTACCAATAATCGGGATAAAGTATTTTTAATGTAATAGTTTGAAAATATTACAAATATTAATAATCTTTTTCAAATTTTATTTACAATATTTATGGGATACCCTTAGATTTTGATTACCTTTTGAACAGAGAAGAATTCCCCTCCCCTCAACTATGAAAAGGTAGTCCCCATAAACAATTTTCAATACATATAATGTTTTTTGGATCATCCATCCTAATTCCAAATAATATTCTATCACACCTCCTCAATCATAGATTCATCACCTTGGGAATAAATGAAAATAATTATGTTCATTGGTGAAAACCAAAAGAAATTTCTCGATGAAGAGGTGATATTTTTCGATGATCACTTTTGTTTTATTTAATTGTGTACCCAATAAATTATTATTATTATATACCTCTAAAATAATCATCATATCATTAATATAGATATATTTTTTTTATTTAAATGGATCTCCATAATCTTAGAAAAACATCCATCAAATGGGAAATGAAATCATTGTTTGTGTGTACGGTGGACCACCACCTCGAAAAAAGACGTAGTTAGTTGTTCCATTACTACCTCTAATTGTGGTGAATTATGTGGTAAATAAAGATTTTACATGACTTGTTATTTAATATTTATGTCATAATAATTATTTAAAATTTATATAACACATACCTTCATGATAATTTATTTTGGAATACGAAAAAATCATTTGTGGACATATGGAATACCATCTTCTCAATGATATGTGACACATGCACACATTTAATGGAATAGATTATGAATGGATATTTAATAAATATAATTTTAAATGAATTATATAAGATATTATTCACATAATTACCTTTCTGTAGTTATAATATATCATTTTATTTGTTACCTTTTAACATAATTAAAATGAAATAATGTCGTTTGTGGATGTCCTGACCACTGCCTCCTCAAAGACATTTTATTTTTAGAGTATAAAAAACTATATATATATATATATATTATGTAGTATTTTATTTATGATATATTTTTAATTTTGGGATGATAACTGTTACTTACCTTCTTTATATATTGATTATAGAAAAATTGTAATATTACTCATGAATATATACGACATATCATCTCTTTGATTGGAACGTTGGTTCATTTATCATAAACATCATTTATGATTGGTTGTAAAAGTATAATATATTTATAAATATAAATTTTTTTCATAATTATTATTATTTTTATCAATATATATTAAACTCTTTGACCATAGTCATCCACCAATAGTCATTTTTACACATAATACAAATATGGTCAGAACATCCAATGTAAACATAATTTATTGAGTAATTAAATGTGACTCGTTTATAAGTGAAATAAATGTAATAATAATCATGGACAATTATGAAGATTGTGAATATTAAAAATGTGTATTATTTAGGAATATAATGGTCATGTGTGACAAATCAAACATAAGGTAATGAATTTTCTTGTTATCATTTACATATCTGAGATAAATGTCATGTTCCCCACTTACATTTTTTGATTTATTTTCAAAATTGCAAATTTTTATATATTATATAATTAATTATTCTATTTTCATGGTATTTAAATTATTCATTCAATAATTATTACTTTTTGGTATTCTTATTCATAGGTTACCAAAGGTGTAAAGGGTTTCATCTAAATTTTCATTATATTGAGACTTAATTGTTATTTTCCACCAAATTATTTTTATATAGTTTATATACATACCATAAATGTGAATTATTCGTCATAAAAATGAATTTTTGGGGGTTTATATATCTATTTTATTATTTGAATTTTTTATAGTTTAGGGTTTCATAGTTTTCAAAGTAGTAATCGATTATTTGTAAAAATATTCCTTATTTTAGATGTTTGTTATGCAATAAACTGATCTTATATTATTATATGTAAATAATAATATCATGACGTGTTATATAATGAATCACTTTATTCCTAATATATTCTATTTACATTTATTTTTATTACTTCTTGGTGATTATTATTCATTCATTTCAATGTGGTATGCGTCACTTGGAAATATTTAAAGATTATTTTCCTCGGGAATGTGATTAATTAAAATTTAATATAATTTCCATTCCACAATGTCATATACCATTGTTAATACTTATCCTCCATTAGAGATGTTTTATATTGATATCATCGACTTTATTTCTATGGATGGATTATATTTTTTTAAACGATATTGTGATGAAACGTGTTTCGTTTCCATGGGTTCACCATGTTTCAAGTAGATTTATTGAGGACCCGTTCCTTTCCCATGGTTCAATCATGTTTCAAAGATATTATTACGAAATTAATTTCTTTTTTTATGATCTATTTATATTCTAATGATATTGTAAAGGAACCCAGTTATTTTCCTTGGGTTAATCAATTTTTAATGATAGTGTTATGTAACCCATTTCAATTACACAGGGTAACCATGTTTCAAAGTGATTGTTATCGAAACCAATTATTTTTCATGGGTTAATGATGTTTCAAGGATATTTTTAGTGTTATAATTTATTCCCCATGGTATAATCATTTTTCCATTAGATTTGTAAGAAACATGTTTCTTCTCAATAAGTTAAGTGTGTTTTGATTATGTTGTTATGAAACCTATTTCATTTCCATTAGAATACCATGTTTCAATGATATTTATATGTAAAATGTTACCATTAAATTGGTCAATTATGTTAAAAATATATTGATGTCAACCCCATTTTATTTCAATGGTTTTATCATATTTTTAGTATTTTTTTTGATTAAAGTGTTTTATTCATGGTACTTGATAATTATGTCAAATGAGTGAGACCAATTGAGCTTTTAGAAAAGTTGAGAAAAATTATATATAGCCAATGTATATCTTAGTTATTATAATATAATTAGAGTATATTTTTATTCAAATTGAAATGGATTTGTGTAATTGAATCGCCATGTTAACAAAAAGTATTTTAAATACTCGTTATGATTTTATAATGTTTCTCATAAAAAATAATGATATCACAAGGATCCTGACTATTTATTATTATGTCTATTTCCATTAATTTTCTTCCTATTTTATGATATATGGGATTATGGGTATGAGTTATTTTATGATTCTCTCATTCACTTTTATTATGTCTTCATATATTAAACTCTTCTTAAGGTCATTGATTACGTTCATTTTATAATGCATATATTTTCCCTTCCTAAATTTTTGATCTCACCCTCCTTATGTTTCTTTTCCCTATTGTTTTAAAGAATGATTTATAATGATTTATTTATATAAATAATTTCATAAGGATGAATTTTATGACCTATTGAGAAATAATATAATCTGGGCTAAATGGGAAGAATTTTTTTGGGAATTGTGAATTGTTAATGTTGTAGTTTTTCATTATTATCTAAATCCATAAATATAAAAGGTATTATATAATGTAGGTGATCCAGGTTTACCTATAGAATTTATTAGGATTGAATGAAAAAAATTGAGTAAAATTTTGGGCATCAGATCTGAAAATGTAATGTTTCGGATTTCATCAAAAGATCCAGAACTACAGGTTATAGTCTATTATAGTTTTTTTGAATGGTCGATTTTAATAATTGTGGATATTAGATTGTGTTAATAAAATATTATATTAATAGTTATGGATAAAATAATAGGACTATATTCTTAAATTTGATCTTATGTTCAATGTCTTAGGACACCCCACATGATGTTTTTATTTAGTAAACACATTAAGATTATCGATGATGTCAGTGGAGACATTTATTTGGTTGAGTTATTTATAACTGCACTTGTTATCTTGATGTTATTTTTGGGAGTATATTTATTTCAGGATTAAAGAAAAAAAGGACAACCCAAATTCTCGATGAAAATTTGTTGCATCTGTAAAGGAGGTAGGGCCAAAAACAATTACAGAAGAACGATAACGGTTTCATTGACCATCACTAGTGTACATAATTTTCAATAAATGTTACTCATTTAGGTTGATATAATAATTAATTATCTCTATTATTTTCGTATCTTATTACACTAATTTAATAGATTAAATACATCCCCAGTATAATCTAATGGGAACTAAAACCATTGTCTCTTTGTTTGGTGGACTACTACCCAGTGAATGATTTTAATTCTTTTTAACATAATCGAATATAATAGATGTTTATATTGATGGATTTAATTTTCAAATTTTATCGAATTGAAATATTTTACAATATCTATATGTAATATATCATATACCTTCTTACCTTAATATCATTTCAAGAATTATACCATCGTTCATGTGTATGGAAGAATTCCACCTCATTATGCATTTTGATATATATTTTTATCACTTTATATTGATGGTATATATAGTATTAATTAAATAAATCAAATGATATTTATAATATAATAATAAATATATAATATAAAAATGAAAATTTATTTATGTCCATTAATATTGTTGAAAAATAAAAACATTACACATGTTTACGTACATAATTATGTCTCCATAACTGTAACATTGTTCATTTATATTAAACATAACTAATTGTTATTTTTAAAATTATAATTTATTTATAAAAGAAAAAATAATTTCATTATTATTATAATTTAGATTTTTAAATAATAATCACTTCGACCAATGTCAGATATCCAATGTGATTTTCAACATATAATCATAACATCAACAAAACATCCAACTCAAAACTAAATTATTTAATAATAAAAGAAACAATTTTATTTTATAAAATATATTGAATAGTAAACCTAAAAATGTTTCTTAAACATTTAAATAATTTAGATAAATTTATTATTTTTTAATATACTGAACACATGTGGATAATCAGGCTCGAGGTAGGGTATCTCTTTAAACCACACTTTTCATTTGGTTATGACTAATATCCCTCTAATTCACTATATCCATATAATTAATGTTATGTAATTATATATATATATATATCTCACATTTATTCCAAGATTTTTCTCCATTTTTATTATGGGTAAATACATTATTAATTTTTATTTCTCCAGTACCTTCAGTATGAGATTTCCAATGAATGTGATATGAGTGATTATTATGAAACTCGTTTTCCATAAATGGGTAATAATTATGTTATTCATTATGATTGAATTTCTTAAATTTTAATAAATATATAATGACCATTTATTGATGGTAATTCTTAGATAATTTTCATATTCATTTTGAAATGTTTTGGCCTCATTATATGCCAGGAATTATTTTAGGGGGTAACCTAATCCATTATATAACATTTTATATCATGGGAAATTTTCATTATAGTAATAATTAAATCATGTTAATGTTATTTTTTGTTCATTTTACACATTTCATATGATACCATGATTTTATGGTTCCATGTTCTTTATGTTATGATTCCATAGGACTACTCATGATAATTATCTTTCATGTTATCATGATATACCCTTGAATTTCATGTTGTGTTCCCTTATCATGTTTATTACCTTATTGGTTTTTTAACCCCACGCCAATAATATATATATGTAAATGTTTATCCATCACTGTTTGAGGCTTTACTATAGTCTTAATAACACATTATAGAGAATAAAATGAATATTTTATGGTTAGGTTTCCTTTTATTGAAATATGATCCTAGTATTCTAATAACACCAATATTCATAATCTTTGGGGTTTACATATTGGATATATATTTATAAAAATTATATAATAATATTTATAAAAAAATTTGGGCCTATATAAATATCTTCTTTGAATTTAATATACATAAAAACTTTTTTTCATTGTATCTTCTAAATGTAACCATATGAGGCTTTATATTGGATGATATTTAGAACACTAACTCACAACCATAAAGAAAGTGTGTATATTTATTTTTATTTGGGGATTCTCATTATATTATCATGAATGCTGGAAATAATAAAAAAAGCATTACTTGTATAATGATGATTGAAGTGTTATGATAATAATCATTCATGAAGATTATAATTTGTGGTTAGATATAATGTATTCCTTTTAATATCACCATGAAAAAAGGTTATGTGATTTCTTAATATGGAAATTTTGATCCCTAGAAACATTTGTAACATTGAGATCCCAAATAATTTAGAAAATATATTTAATCACATGTAACATCATCTAAACACCTCTCAAGTTTCTAATGTGTTTTCAGTATAACTTTTGAGGAAATTGATACATGTTTCATCAATTATTATAAACTATGAGGTTATAAAACTGAAACATAATCTCCCATATATGGAATAACTATTAAATATATATCCACACATAAATAATATACAATTAAAAATAAATACCCATATAGTTAATATTCTATGGAGAAATCAAATGATTGATAACATGAAATGGTAAATGAAGGATTTAATGATGAAAAAACCATGAACCATTTTCCTTTGAGTAATAAAATTATGTGGATAAATTCTATAAAAGGGTAGAAAGTTAAAAACCATTATTATTAGTAAGTATAGACCTTTATATAAATCATTTGTAACATCCTTACCTGGCTCAACTCTAAGACATTGGCTGGACCGTCAGGTTACATAACCTCAACCGCATCTCCCAAAACGACATAGACTGCCGACTAGTAGCGAGGGCCTTTTTAACATGTCTGTGGGGAAGACTATGACCTCATTTGTAATAGGAAATACACAAAAAAATAAACAAATATAATAACAAATAGAGGAATATTATAAATGAATAAACTAATGTAGAAGAAATATAAATAATCCAATTGAATAATACTTAAGAACGAATATCAAAAAACAATGCCATTCCATGACATCTTTATAAAATGAAAACATGGAAAATAGAAACCCAATCTTATTATCAAATAAAATGTAAAGACATAATAAAAAATATTCCTCTCGAGCTGGGCTCGGTCTTCTAACCTAGTGTCTATCCTATGTGGCATGAAAAAATCAAGCACTGGTAGTAGCACACTTCCATTTTTCAATACCTTCTCAAATGTAATCTATTTGGGTGTCAATGACACCATATAAGGGTGTGAGATTTAACCCTAGAAGTCCATCACCAAAGGATTATCATCCTTTCCATTTCATGCAATGAAAACAATGTAGTGTTCCATTATATAACTATTTTAGATAATTAATTTAGTGCAATGGAATAAATAACTCTTCTCAGGATCCATGTGGTAACTATGCCAAATCACTTGAATTAGCCTAAGCTTAAAGTATAAAAAAAGTACCTGTATGAATAATGAACAAACACATATATATAAAATCTAAAAATAAAGGTAAAATAAGGTAGTGGCATACCCCAAGATTTTGCTTCAACTTTGGGTCTAAGTCAAGTGTCAACCAGGTGGGCTTCAACATATCATAAAAATATTTCAAATTTCAAAAGGATCAATCGACATTAATATACACCATTAGTGCAACATTTTTATGGTTCTAATTGATAGTTAAAGTATGATCCCATCCTGAATGAATATATTTGGAACATCCATCAAATTATCCAATATCACTGAGCCTGTCCAATACAATCTTTCGAAATAACATGTATCTCTCAAGGAATGGATTTACCCCGAGTCATTCCCGATCTCACAAAAATGTTTCATGCACCATTCAAGGCTAGCTTATCCACATTTCAAATGGATCATTCCAAATGGCCCATTTTAGAATTGGTATCACTCAGATGTATTTGAAAGTGTGTTGATGTCTTGGTCCAAAAAAGCCAGTCACATAGACCCCATGAACATAGAAGTAACCAGTCCGTAACAAAGTGTCTAAGCACGATACCTAATAAGAGACCCACAATTTTTCAATGAAATGAATTTAAGTAAATTTTTTATAGCTGCAGATATGACATTACAATATATAATTGCATCTTGAAACTAAACTGTGACAATCATGCATCACATAGTGTAAATTAATGATAACATCAGAGAAATCAAAACAAGGCAAATTACTAAATCAACATAAGAAGATAAAATTAACTTTTAAATTAATAAATAAATTAGTATAGCCATCTACAAATTATCCAAAAATTTCTATGATCATAATTAGACTAAATAAATTATTTTAATTAAACATCATATCCAAAAAATTAACTATTTGAGCATAACAATCAAAACAAGGATAAGTAAAGCATCCACAAAAGATGACAAATTCACTTTTAAATAAATAAATAAATTACCAAAACCATCTACAAATTATCCCCCAATTTCAATGTTTCTAATTAATCTCAAATAATTATTTAAATTAATCATCACAGAAATAGGCTATGCAACACATGAAGTTAATTAAATTGAAATCCCGTCTAACATAAAGTATACCAACCACATATAAACACCCAAGGGGTGTCCGACTAAATTGAAACAAATCAAAAAAATTAATTCATGATCATTAGGGTTGTAAAAACTAGGCAAACAAATAAATTAAGGAATTTGGGAGAATTTTCACAAAGTCGGTAAGCACCGACTAATATCCCTTCAGTGCGTTTTTATAAATTGATATAAAATAATGTCAAATAGTGTAGAAACAAAATATTATTGTTTCATATGATAACGTGATCAGTTTTATGCTTTGATTTGACCAATAATGGAAAAAGACAAATGAATTTTGAAAACCCCCAAAATATGGTAAAATCTTTCAATGATGAACTACGCAATGGATTTGTTATGATATCCAAATAATAATAATTTTAATAAAAATATTATTATTATTATTTAAAATGACCAAAAAAATATTTATAATCCAAATTAATAATCTTCAGATGCGATATGACCAAACATCCAATGCTCGCAATGGTTACACCCTTCCCAGGGTAAACCTCACATTCCGGAACAATTGACAGTCTCAGATTTCTCATTAGACCAATCATTTGTGAGAAAATAATTATTTATTTTCTAAAAAATTGAATAATTAAATAATTTAAAATTTATAAAGTATTATCTTTTGTGAAGGTGCCAAATACCTGATGTTTATCAATGTTATACCCTACCTAGGGTTAGCCTGGTGTTCTGGACGTAACTGTGGTCTCAAATATTTCATAAGACCCAAAATTCTAGAGTTATTTTTTTTGAAATAATAAAACACACCAATTAATAAAATAAACTTAATATTTTTATTCTATCAATGTCACAGTGTCAACTATCGGAATAAAATTATTTGACACTTGGTTATTAAAACCAGCCAGCCCAGTTAATGATGAAAATTAATTTATATCGTCTTTTCATCTGGTTTAAAACACTGAACATTATAACCATTATAACTTAGAACATATCATCCATTAGAATCCTTCGTGAAAAAAATAACTCTCACTGGATCAAAAAATGTCATCCAATCTCACACAAAATGTCGCATTTTATCTCCAAATTCTCAATGCTTGTTCAAGAATTTTTAAGAAAAATGACACAAAATTCATTAATATCTATGTCAATGCCAATTTTCAAAATGAAATACTGAGGCAGTTCCTATCCAATCCCTTTCTACTAGATACTTGATCATTTCATCATCTCATTAATTTATGGCCAATGTAACATACCACCTTATGTTTTAATGTTATAATGAGAAAATATTCCGACTCATGGAACCATCCTTCAGATAAATTTCCTACATGACACACCCATGAGCATTCTAGTGATGTTTCCCACATGCTTTCCATAATGGATAAAATGGTAAATTCCCAATCTCCATTAAATCCCTAGTCAAGATAGAGGTTTATGATAATCCCTGGTCGACCAAAACTACAATTGTCTCACTAATTTTTAATGTCTGGCCCGACTCACCTGATGTGGTGAAGAAAAAGTTTCTTCACTGACTGCTCATTGAAAAAGAGAGATAACTAGTCATGCCACTCTGGATGGCCATTTAAGAATATGATCAGTTTATAAATAAGGTGTTTTATTGACTAAATCGTGACGACTTTATAAGTGGTTTCAAACATTTATTGTGAACACATCCATCAATGTTCATTCCTAGCCTCCAGTAACGTTCCTTGATTTAGGCATCACCAATTATGACAAAAATTCTTCGGTAACCTTGGATCAGAATGAAAGGAGTATAAGGAACTATCATAAAGTAGTCCATACACCATGATTCCAAGTGAGATGTTTGTACAATGAGAAGGCGTCCAAAAAAAATTCGTTGACTGAGCCCATAGTGACATGCACATAGTGGTCACATCAGAAGAAACATATGGTGTACAATATTTTGTCCAATTAAATCATAGAACAAAATCTGTGGGACTCTCAAGACTAAAAAAAGCCTTTATAAGAATGAAGCCTCAGTGTTCTACACTGATAAAACTATCCTATACAATCACTACAACTTATAATGTTTTAGAGTAGTGTAAGACTGATTTTCTCCTAGATCATCAAGGACGAATACAAGATATGGGAAATGCTAATCACTTAATAATGAGTACATAAAAGAATAATAATATTACTGGAAATAAATCATTAAAAAAGATATGAAAACCCAACCAAACAGACCGATTCATCAAAGCACATGAGTCTCTTCAAGTCATCCTGACCACTGAGATAATCATGATTCCTTTAACATAGATGTTATTTTACTAATGATATGACCCAAATCATATTTAATAGAGAAATACATGATGATTGCACTGATCTCAGCCGGTACATCACAAAACTAATTACTCGATGACACCACATATATAAACGTATACTATCCTGAGGTGATATAGAAGAAAGACGAGTTTTTAACTCAGATGACGACGTACAGAGTCATCCATTGAAATAGAGAAGAGAGGGTAGAATGATCTATGAAGTATGTGACCATCCCTAAGGCATTAATACCATAATAAAAATTATAATTAATCAATTCTCAATCCTGAAACTAAATTCCATGAAAACATGACCACCTATCTGAACAAGGGTTTCCTTGTCAAGAAAGGGGTCTGACTAGGGACAACGACATGTGAAAGGTTCTCTTCCAATTAAACTCAAGGAGAAACTCTATCTACCATTATACTACAGTCTTAAAAAGATGACTTTTCTACATGTTCCATATCCAATCCCTTTATTATTAATCACATTTAATCTCCAATCATCAGATGATTCAATCAAAACATCAAGTACCATTTTTAAAATCAAAACACAAGGTATTTGATCGTAACCATTGCCACAAGGAAAAAACATGAAAGTTTAATAAACTCCATTTCAAAACATTTTACATTTATTTAAATCCAATCCATAATTATACAATCTATTACATGATTTTCATTTTAAGTAGATAAGGAAACATACTAGGGAACCTCTAAGCTGACATAAGTTCATTAAATTCTACCCAAAAAAAGTTGTTTTATTATTAAGAGTCACATAACTTATATTGGGTTATCTCATAAGCAACATGTATCAACTAGCCTATTTGGACATAGTTGTTCCTTTAGGATTTATACCAATTCGTATGATATTATAACTTGCTCAAACACTTATCAACCATGATATAGGTGTAGATATCAACTTATATAGCATCTATACACCTTATATTTTTTTTTTGGAATTTGTCTTACCGTTAAAGGAAACCTATTAATTTTTTCAAAGTAACTAATTACAGAACAAACGAGCCAACAAGTCACTATAAGAATCTAATAAATATAGAAATTTTGTTATGACAGAATCATAACATTTTAATCATAGAGACATGTTAATACGCACCAAAGAATGATACAAGGAAAACATGGAATTAAATAGACAACATGGAAACATACTAACAAGCTAAATATATCACCGAAAAATGGAATCTAAAAGTCATGAGAAATAATTACAAGACATGGTACATATTCAAGGAAAACAATTTTATTCAATAGTCAACCTAAAATGCTACTACATGGAATAGAACTATATATGGAATGTGAATTCCTATGTTCCAATTATGATACATGCAATGCTTCATTCTTATCTAAATCGGCCATGGGTAAAATATAATAAATTCTATAAATTCATAAACAACAGATATTAAACCAATCACTCGAGGTGAAATAATATCAATTGTAAGATAGAAATGCTTAAACAACAATCCCAACCCTGTCCACTTTTTAATTTCTAATACATGGGGTGATCAATCCTTGGAACAACTATTAACCATGAGTCGACGCAATCCAATCTCCTATCTACCAACCCAAAATAGTAAGACAAAAAATATCACCTCTGAAACCCCATTATAACATACTGATGCGGCTCATCTCTAAGACGATTGCTGGATCGGTGGGTTAAATGAACACAAACACATCTCCCCGAATGCTAGAGGACCACGATTAGCAGTGTGGGTCTTTTTAACGTGTCTATGGGGGATAATATGCCCTAATAAGTAATAGGTAATACAAAATGGATGTAAAATATAATTAATTTTAAATATTAGAAACATATAAATGAATAAATAGAAGAAGAAGAAAATGAAATATTCCAACTGAATAATACTTATGTGTGGAAGCTCACAAAACAATGTCATGCCATGATGTCTTTCTAAACTGAATACATGGAAAACCGAAATTCAAAAATGCATTAAAATAATAAGAAAAGAGACAAAGAAACATATGCATCATAAGAATGGATTGGTCCTCTACCCTCGTGTCCATACAATGTGGCAAGAAAAAATCAAGCATCGAGAGTAGCACACTACACTTTTTCAATACCTACAAGCATGTAATCTACTCGGGTGTCAATGATTCCCAAGAAGGGTGTGAGATAAAATACCAGAATTCTAGCACCATAGGTTTCAAATCCATTCCATTTAGTGCAATGATTAAATGAAGTGTGCCATTATATAACAATTTCATATAATTAATTCAGTGTAATGGAATAAATAACTCGGCCTAGGTTCCAAGCTGCACCCATGCTTAATCACCTACTTCAGCATAAGAAGGATGTCGGAAAAGAGTACGCGTAAGGAGAATGCACCAACACATATATATAAAACCAGGAAAAGAAATGTAAAACCAGGGAGAGTCATACCACAAGCTTGTGCATTAAATTGGGCTGTAAGTCAATTGTCAACCAGGTGTACTATAAAATACTAGAAAATAGCGAAACTCTCATGAGGCTTAAGTGGAATTAATATAAAACATTAGTTCGTTATTTTTAAGGTTCAAGATGGGAGTTGGATTCTGAGCCCGTACTGAAAGAATCACTTCAGAACATCTACCAAATTATCCAATACCACTGAGCTCATCTATGGTAATTTTTTGAAAGACCATGTACTTCTCGTGGCATGGAATTACCATAAGATCGTCCCAATCTTGCAGAAGGGGTAAAGCAACATCTGAGGTTAGATTAGCCACATTGCTAATGGATCCGTCCCGATGGGACCTTTCGGAACCAGTATCACAAATAAGTATTAGAATGCCTGGGGAAGTCTCGATTCGGAAAAGCCAATGACACCTCCCCCTGGCACATAAAGTTAATTAGTAAAGAAAAGTGGTTTTAATCATGGCCATTAATCCATGAACCACGTTCTTTACCCACCCTGAAATTAATTAATATTTTCACTATACCAGATATAACATAAAAATATGTAATTACAACATGAATCTAAATAGTCCTACCCATGCATCACATAGTGAAAATTAACTATTTCAGCATAGAAATCATATCAAGGAAATGTGCTACATCAATATAAGAAGATAAAATAAACATTTAAATAAACAAATAAATTAGTAGAACCAACTACCAAAGATCCCAAAAATTTAATGTTCATAATTAATCTAAATTAATTATTTAAATTAAACTTTACATAGTGAAAATTAAATAATTTCAACATAACAATTTTACCAAGTAAAAGCACCACACCAACATAAGTTGATAAATGCATTTTTAAATAAATAAATAAATTAGCACAACTAACTACCTATGATACAAAAATATCAAATTTCATAATTAATCTAATTTATTTATTTAAATTGAACATCACATCAATAGGATTCGAAGAAAATGTAGATAATAAAATTAAAAAACTGACAAACAGAAAGTATACCGACCATGTCAGCATGCCCAATGGGTGTCCGACCACATTTAAAATAATCTAGAAAATTAATTATTGATCAAATGATCTGCAAAAAATAGGCAAATGAAATAAATTTAATAATTTTGGTTAATTTTCATGAAGTTTGTAGGCACTGACTAACAACTATACGAGGCATTTTTATAAATCACAAAAACAAATAGAAGGAAATAGAGTAGAAACCCTACCTTATGGTTCCAGTTGATCATACGATACATGGTGGGCTTTGATTTTACTTAAAATGGAAGAAGTTGGATGATTTTTGAAAAAATCCAAATTAGTTTAAAATACTTCCACGATGAACTACACAAAGGATTTCGAATGAGATCACCCAATTCATGGTGAGCGGGATAAGCCTTACCAATTGGTTCATAGTGCACCTGATAGAAAACAAAATATATTGCTATGGGAGGAACATCATTCCTTTAAAGGGGGAGCAAGGTGTTGCACACCACCTTGGGAGGAGGGGTGCACCACGCACAAGAGTGGAGGAGAGGAAGAAAAGAAGGAAAAATGGAAAGAAAGTAAAAAAAGAAAAAAAGGCGAATAGAAAAATAAAATAAATAAATAAAAGTGGTGAGAAGTATAAATTTTTTTTAATAATAATAAATGATAGAAACTTTTTCTAGTATTTTTCTATTTTCTCCAATCCCACTTTTAATTTTATTTATTTATTTTCATTCCTTTTCTATCACTATAAATTTTTTTAAAAGAAATTAATCATTGTTAATAAATTTTAACCTGAATGTTTCCCTTGGGCACAATGAAATTTTTTACATAAAATCTGACAAATCATTTAAATAATTTTAATTTATTTTTGGGACTCACAGCTGGGTGCGCAGGCATGCGCCCTATGTTGCTTTATTTTTTTGGACAAAAAACATAAACTATTTTGACCTAGATTTAAGTAGAGACATTGAATTCATTAACTTAGGTAGTTAATAATATTTTATTTAACATAACAATAAATAAATATCCACCAATGCATATATGTGTTATATATATATACACATCTGTCTATTCATATACATGCACCCACACATGTATCTATAATATTTATATATATTTATATTTAATTTCATATATATACCTCATATATAAATATACAGTAATGTTTATTTCACAATCTAATAATAATAAATTAATATTAATATTAATATAATTTAATACAACCCATTAATGACACCATAAATTTTTTAATGACATAAACCATTAATTAAAAGGATAAGGGTTATGAAATAAATATTGATAGTGGTTTTTTAATTTGATGGAGTAATTTATAATCAATCATTTATCACATTTACCAGTTATTATTTACCCCGCAACACAATTTATTAATTGTGGTGGTGCAATTATTTATTTTGTCATCAAGGAAAATAAAAATATTAATAAAAAAATTATTATTATTATTTCTAACGACCAACAAAAAAATTTATAACTCGAATAAATTATCATCATGTGCGATATGACCAAACATATGTTGCTCTCATAGGTTATAACCTAAGTTGGGTAAACCCCACATATGGGAACTATTTTTGGTTTGAGATTTCTCATTCGACACACCGTTTGTAAGAAAATACTTATTTATTATATAAAAAAGAAGTAATTAATTAATTAAAAATATTAATGGAATTATCATGTTCTATGGTGGAAAACACCCAATGTGAATCAAAGATATACCCTACCTAGGGTAAACACAGTGTTCTAGACAAAACGTTGGTTTCATATTTTTTATACAATGCACCGTTTAACAATTATTTCATTTTCTTAATATTCAATCATATGTATGCATAAAATAAACATAATATTTTTATTCTATCAATGCCGCAATGTCAACTATAATAATAAAATGTTTTGAATCTAGGTTTTTAAAATCGGCCTACCCAGTTAATGGAAAAAAATTTATTCCATCCGTTTTTTTATCAGGTTTAAAACAAAGAACTTTTCATCATGTGTTTTGAATAATGTGTGACACATGAAACACAAGATAAAATGAAAAATTCCAATTTTATAATGGTAGAATATTATACTAATAAATTAAAATACATTAAAAGATAACCATATAAAACATTTTTTATAATGTTACTAAATTAATAATGCATATAAAGAAATTAATAAATAATATTATTTAAATTGTAATCATCATAATCAGCCAAGGAGGTCATACTATTAGTGATATATATATAATATGCATAGCATATCCATAATATAATAAAAATCATAGACAATGAGATGTATTGTTTTATATTAGTACATCTCCATATATATAATTTTATAATATAGACATTATATATATAATATCTAATTATGTATTTATTGGATTGATGTTAATTTGATATGTGGTTATTGAATATATGGTTATTTGATATTATTTAATTAAATATTTATATTAAAGTTATTTGACATTCATTTTTTATATGAATTTAAAAAAATAATTATCATTTATTAAATTATTCCATAATTAAACCAAATTATTTTATAATATTTAATATTGTTTTCAATAAAAATATATTTTTAAATAAATAATATATCTTTACTGTTATCGCTGTTTTTATAGTTATTTTAAAATAGGATAACTATATTAGTTAAATTTTTAATGGGGAATACAATATAAACATAAAATGGATTAAGAATTTCATTGAGCTTATCCTAGATGACATGATAAATAATTTTATTACTAATTTTCTAATATGAGAAGAGATTAAAAAGATTCCCTCATCCTTAATGATTTATAGAATTCCAGGATTGATGTTTTTAACAGCCATTTTTTTGAATTTATGGGATGTTGTTAATGTTTTTTGGTGTAAATATATAAGATAATACATCACCCTTGATTATTTTTCCAATTAACTCTCAGTTTTTCAATTTCATCCCTTATACTAGAAATGTCTTGGATTGCATGTATTTCAGTGCCCTTGATGCGGTTAACAACTTACATTTGATTATCAATAATCTTTTTTTTCTTATAATATGAATTATGATTAAAACGTAGTTCACCAAATATATTTGGATTCATTCCTAGAATTAAAATTAAATAATAAATCGATATTGAAAATCAGTTTGTGAACATTCTCAAAAAATGTATTGATACCAAAATGTAAAAGTTCTGTTTTAAAATACAATTGAAACACATTATTTTGGGGAATCTGTAATTGGTGTAATCGTTCTAACAGATTCATCTTCGTCATTTATTCACTTCATATGAGAAATATTGTATCTATCAAATTTAATGACTAGAAAAATGGTTACAATTATTTCCCAGGTGTCTATTAACATAAAAGACCACTTTGCGCCCTTATTATTCCAATATATGATGATAATATCAACAAATTCTATCTATTTCATTTTTAAACAAATACCCTCTCTCCCATTAAGGTTTCATGAAATTTTAATATGCCCAAAAATATATTTTAAGTGGATGATATACATTTTTAATTAAGAAAATGATACATATCTAGAAACAATAAAATAGGTATTCAGACACTATAAAAATGTTTCAGGGAATGAAATTAATTTTTAAAAACATATGCATCCATTAGAATATGTGTTAAAATTACTAGGAAACTCATATCAATAAAAATATTAGTAACAACAATTTCAGCCTTCAATTTAACAACCAAAATAATACACTATTTTATATTTTATTTAAATTCATTTATCTTATGGATATTATTGTAAGATTTATCTCCCATGTGTGCAATTAGAAGGGTAAGAGATTCGATAATGAATATTGAATTTCTCTTATAAACTATATCATTACATCTATTTTTTATATTCATTATATATATATAAATAATATAATATAAATTTAAAAATTCTTAAAAGTCATACTAGGAAATTTATATGGGGTCAATCAATTCTCAAAAAATGGTCATTATGTCATGGATTAAATGTCTCAACACACCAGACCTTATTTGTCTATTCATTAAGAATCATATATTTTTTAATTATTAAATGATTATAAAATGATTATATATTTTTTATTATATTTAGGGGGAACAAAAACTTTTTGTGAAGATTAGATTCATTGATATATTTATGATGTGAAATAGATTAATTCTAGGTATTCTGTTTGACCCACCATTCATGAAGAATATGATGTTATATAAATGAGAACACAATGGTTCCCATCAGGATTCTATAATATTATAAATCAATATTTAAAATATATATTTATATATTACTGTTTTATTCCATGTTCATGATAGATAAAAAACATCCCTATATCTATGACCCTTAACCAATTATATATGATTGATGAGATTATACCTCCCTAGGTTTCCTAATAAAACTAGGACTATTGATTCATGGATATTGACAACGATGTATGTTAATAATCAATTATTAGATTTAGTAAATAAAATTAATTGGAATATGTGGTTCACCTATAAAGTGTTTCAACAATCTCAATGGTACCTTTATCATGATAGGGAAAATAATTTTTTCTCGACTCTTCATCATGAATGAATACAAGAAAAATTTCATAAATTGAACTATATTTATCTATATTATTTTATTATAGCATTTACATCATGTGTGTTATAGATTTTTAAACAATATTTTATATTATTTTCATTAATTACTAATATTTGAGATGAAATCCTTAACTTGATTTATCCAACGTAACATACTCTTAATAAGCTATGTGAATTCATGAATCTCATTTTTCTGTTATATGAGATAAATAAGAAATTCAACATTATATTTTTATTATATTTTTCATTCTTATACTTTATCTTACTGTCCATTAACATCCTAAAATTCATGGAAAATATATTCTTGTGTATGATATTATTTAAAGCAGTGTCATGGAACTATTGTTTATTTGGAATGATTGAATTGATACTATAGATAATTTTATTTATAATTTGATCATAATTAATACACATGGAGTTTCTATGAATCCAAGGATAACCATCATGTTCAATTATGTTATAGGGAAAAAAATATACCAAATTATCTTATGAAAAATATTGATTGTGAATTAATGGGAGATTCAGAACTGGGGGGATGTGTGGGAATTTTCAAATATTTTAGTTATTCATTAATTTATCCCTTAATAAGTTCCGTAAAACTTTTATTACTTAAAAAAAATTAATTTATTAATATTAAATAGTATATTCATTATATATAGTGGATATATTATAATTCTAATAAGACTGAATGTGACATACATGTTTTTGTGCATTCATTTGAATATTGGGCCCTTTCTATAAACAGAATTCCATTTTTAGGGGATTAATTATAAATATCCTCTAGAGGGTGTAAACATTGTAGTAATACATAACAATATTGTGGATATCCATCATTTTGATTCTCATTCAATGAATTCTGTATAGTTTTTTTCTCCTACCTTGAAGATTTTAAAAATCTTTATAAATTTAATTTTATCAATGATTTAAAATCATATGTACATGAACTTTCATTATATGAATTATTTAACATATTATTTAATTAGATTTTTTTGGTTTTTTACATCATTCCCTTGTTTTATATTTAATATTATTTTTTATGGTAATTGTTTGTGTTTATTGATGAGATATATTCCATATAACATTATACAGATATATTAGGTATTGCATGAAATTTTTGACATGAATTTATTTTGGGATATATATATATATATTATTCTACCTATGTTGTTTTTATTGGATTGGTAACTGATCAATCCACCATTATATCTATCATTAAAAGATATGTTTTATAACATGTAATAAGTGGGAGTTTGATTCCTTGATTCAAATTAACTATGTATTAATAAATGAATAATTAAATTCATTTTAGATTCATGAATTACTTCTTAAAAAGTTGATAATTGTAACGTAGTGATTTATACATCCTTATTCCATATTATAGTAGATGTGGGATTATATAAGTATATTATCTAATACTCGCATTAATCTGTAAACACTTTCTTTATACACCTATTCATTTGAAGATGATATAACATCATGGGGAAAAAGAATTACTTTTCATATAGAAATGTTATTTAGAATAGAAGATAGATTCCTACATATAATGGATTACTTTTTTACCTTTTAGTGATATTTATTATTCCAATGAGATCGATTTTGAAGAAACTATAGATTACAGCATTTGGATGGTATGATTGGTTTACACTATTCTTAATTTCATTATTTTATATATGTTTCATATATAACATTCATTATTATAATGTTCAATGGATTTAGGATAGATTACATTGTTTCAGATAATTGATATTTGACACTATCAAAACACTTCAATGGTATCAATATATACCTATGATTTATATTTCTGAAATATTGAATTAAAAATAAGAATAAATGGAAAACACATCAGTTTTTTGTGTTTATGGATGTTCAATATTTTAAATATGTAATCACACATAGTAGATATGTGAAATGTTAAATGTGGAAATATGTTTATATATATTGGTTATATAGTGAAAACATATCCATTAACCTTATTTATAAAATGTTACCCATGGGTTTCTATTATGTAAAGAAATGACACAAACATAGTTCATGGTTTTGAAAATACATATAAGAAAAAATAGTATATATATAATGGTAGTTATGGTTTTAAAATTGTTACGAAAATGTAACTGAACAAATACACATATGTAAATTGTGATAATCTAATGGTGTGTAATTCAGTAACATCACACAATTGTTCCAGGGGATCCCATAAATTTCAATCACCCAAAACCCTTACGTGAATCTGTTATGTATATGTAGAATCCTATATACCATTACATAACACATTAAATTTAGTCTACAGATGGATAATGAGTGTCACAACATTATAAAAGGTCTCATGAATTTGATTATCTTACATAGAGGGTAGAGTCAGCTTACCATTACATAGTAATGGGCTCATGCATAGAGGTATAATGAAAATGGTTAAAAAAATAGTTTCAAATTATTAAATGAATTTAATGGTTTATGAAATGTATTTAAATCACTATAAAATGTATTTTGGGATACCATTATTATAAAAATTACTATAAATTAGTTCACCATAAGTTTTTTAAATTAATTTAAATGTTTATGATTCATTTTATTCTCAAATAATATCATTTAGTCATTGAGATTTTTTTCACAATGTTATATGAAATTCCATATGGTCATGAAATAAAAATATTTATTTAAAAACCATAATAGATATTTTATAAATGGTTATAATTTATGAAATAAGGGAAAAATATATAATCTTCATATTTAAATTTCATATTTCGTTATAATTATTTAATTTGAATGGTCCAATATTAAATAAAGGGTTATTTGTGTATTATTTATTAAACATAAAAGTTGGTTTAATAATTCATATTATCAAGGATTATATAATTATTATTTTTATAGTAACTATGTTATGTTAAATGTATACATCATAAAAGAGTTATTATAAATATGTTACAATTCATATATTATCATGTATTTAAGTTGTAAATTTATCATAATGATAAATATTAAATATTAATTATTTGAATAAATATAAAGGGTTTATATTCATTTTTTATTGAAATACCATAGTATAATATGGGGAGTTATAAAATGTTTGAGAATTTTTTTTTAGTTTTAATTTTTCCAACAAAATAAAATTTTTCTGTTGAAATATATGAATTGTTCTTTAAATTAAACGTTCTTGCCTTTTTTTCATAGTTATAAATTTCATATATTTTGAATTTATCTATGTTAAAATTTAAATGGTAAATTCCATATATGATAGATCATTTTATCTTATTTCTTTCAATTAATTAATATTGAACATATTTATTACTTGACAATGTCCACAGTTTGAAAAAATGTTAATCACTTGATTTTTTTTGGATTGGTCATTCTACAAGTTAGGTTATTAGTTATATTGTTACCTAAATTATCTCATTTATAATGTATCCAAAGTTAGAGGGGCTTGGTGTTTATCTATCTACATAACCAATGGATTGTATTATACCTGGGAATGTGTATATGGCTGGCTATCTGTCCCTTCAGTCTTGAACATGTGGAGATTTTTAATTTTAAATAATTTTATTCCTTTATAACAGGTGTTCATGTATATTTTTTATTATGAATATATATATGTATGAATATATTATAGAATCTATTTTAAGTTGAGTACAAAAATCTTGTGTGCTCTTAATAGGGTTAAACATCAATAGAGTTTGAACGTATTGATTAGTTCTAGGGAATTGGATTCCAAACTAAATTACAATAAGTATTGGTATAATAAAATAAAATGAAATAATAATGTGATATTAAATTCCTTTAAAATAAAATGTTTCATATTACTTAATATAACCAAATTTCAATATCATGATCATCCGAACTTTGTAGTTTTTTACTCGATTTGAGTACCCATGGAATATTTTTTTCACTCAATGAATGTAATATGTGACATGGGATTATCTTGTTGGGTAGTTTCATTCAAAATTATATGTGTCTGTATATTTCCATTTGTTTGATTTTTTTTGAAAACTATTTGTCTTTGATGACCTAACGATACGGATTCCAGAGAAATGTGTAGATTTTATAAAAATAATGGATAATAAAAAGGGATGTAAACTCATCATTCCAAGAATCATATATTATATAATTAGTTTGATTCCCTACCCAAAAAACATTTCTGTGAGATAAACCCAAAATGGGACTCATTTATTTTTGAAATATGGATTATTAACCAATAATGGAAATGATGAGTTTTATAAGGGGGCATTCATTTTCATAGGAGCACATTAAATATAAGTCCCTAATTAACAGTCAAAGTTCTCACCATTTTATCTTGGTACATTTCCCTTATAGTTGTGGTATACTTGTGTTGGTTTCGACACAATTAAAGGATCACTCATATAATTTATTTATTCATTTTTGTTAAATCATCTTCTATATAGAATATAATGAAAATGTTTATAAACATACCAATTTCATTATAAATTGACTATTTTTTTGTAAAATAAATTTATACACTATGAGTTTCATGGGGTAGACCCCATAATTCCTGGAATAAAAGATTATATTAAAAACCTATATATTTCATTTTAAATATTTTTTTCATTATATATTTTTATATTGGCTATAAAAGAATAATTTATGGTGTAAATACCCTATTCACACTGTAAATACCTTATCCCCCTTAATTAATGACTATATTTATCATTTTATCTTGTTGAATTTAACCGTGTTTTTCTTATCCTTCTCCTCTCAAACTATAAATTTAGCATCACCCAACATTGGTATCATTTCCTTTTGAATTAGTCATATGAATTGATCCCCTCCAAAATTGGGAATCTATTTCACTCTATGTCCTTCTTGTTGGATATTAATTGTTACGGTCTATAATCTTATTGATTCATTTCTTCATTTTTTTCTCCATAAGGATTACTAAAATTTTGAGAGATAATGTGTCTTATATTTAAATTATTGTTTTATATATCTGTTTTCTACTTTTCTAGATCAAATATGATGTTCATACCTTTTGAGGTTTCAAATATTAATCTATTTTAGTAGGTCTTTTTATCTCTCTATAAATGTATCACAATTTATATTGTTAGTTGTTTTGTTGTATGACGCTCCTTCTATGAAATGTCTTTAAAATGAAAATTTTAATATGTAAATTTATATCACCTTGTTTAAGGTATCTTTGGAACCAAAATTCATTTATCACTACATTCTTACCACGATGTGGTCCACCCATAGGTTGTGTCACTGTTTGAGGACCTTAATCATTATGCCTCAAAATGTAATCGAACCACCATCTATGCTATGTTCCTTGTACCTATTTTTTGGAAGTTATAATAAATAAAATGAAAAATAAATTCAATTAAGTGATATAAGAAACAAATATGCATGTACCTATGTCTTTCTCCTTTGTTCTTATTTTTATTATTCTTAAGTTTGGAATTTTAAATTGAATTTAACAAATAAATGAACAGAATTACAAATTTTAAAGGGGTTTCTCTTACATGACCATATAGAATATCAGGACATCTTTGATACAAGGGGTATCACATGTATTTAATTAGGTGGGATCACCCACCATTATAATTAAATGAATTATAAATGAGATTATATTACACCCTTGTAAATACAATGATTATGATATATAATTCCTGGGACAATCTCACCTGGAATGTTGATTTACATTTTTTTCTTTGAGTGAAAATTGGGATCCATTTCTAGAATACCATAGTGATGGTCATATGGTAGTGTGTTAAATTATGTCTTCAGATCCACTTGGGTTCTCTATAAGGATTTACTAGGATAGGCTTAGGATATAATTTCTTTATACCACTCCCCAGTGATTCTTTTATTTGTATAAGATGATAAATGGATAGTCTTATAGGGTGGTTGGACTATGATACACATAGTGTGATAATGGGGTTCCCTAAGAGGAGTTCCTTAGATTGTAAAATGATGAAATTTTGTTTAATTCCACAATACAACTTCTAATTCTAGGACACAATTGGAGTCATGGAATTATTTAAATACATGATTCCATTGACTACTTTCTAAAATTTTGTTATAAATTACCTAGAACATTTTCATCCCTTTTATGCATACAATGATGTGGGGTCTCTCGGATATGAGTCTTGTTCTTGATCTAGTAATAATTATATCATAACATAGAAATGTTTTGAGACATTATGGATTATATCAAACAAGGTTATATTGGTCATGTATCTGATGATAAAGCCAAAAAAATGTGATTTATTTTATTTTCTATTTCATATTATTTATTTTCAACACATAGGTCACTATATATTCATAAAAGAGAAAGTTCTATAAACCATTGGTGGTATCCTACTAGTTTAATCTCAAACCCTTTTCAGGAATCCGATTAGTACCCAATTATTCTTTATTTATGCATATAGAAATAAGGGGAATTGTTTGGTTTTTGATGGTTGTGTTTCTGAACTATGATCTCGTGTGGGAGTATAGGATTTTTTTCTTGGCAATATACTAATAAGGATAACTATTAATATTATGTTTTTTTCATAAATTTTATGTTGTATATGAATGCTTCAAAATTTCCCCAATATTCCCCATTTTTTATAGAATATGGATCTCGAATAAGTAATTATAAGATATTGGATGTTGTTTTGATTTTATTTATAATTCTATCCAACTGAAAATTTAAATTATATATAGATGAGTTATGATAATATGATTAATGTATTTTATCATTTTATAATTATTATTTTCATTATTATGCAGTTGTTCAATACTATAATCATGAGGGTTTAGTCTCTCCACCATAACACCATATAACATTACTACTAGTCGTCTACCTATAAACTATGAAGATGAAAACATTTCCCATACGACCAGCTAGCTTAGGTAAAAATTGAGTGAGTTTGTTCAAGGATTTCATAAAGTTATATCATAAACTTTCATCCCATTTTATTACTATATTATTCATGATGATAAGATATTAGTACATTTTAGATTTTTATAATGTCATGTCCCACCACGAGGGCCACACACTAGTTCCCAACTCTGGTCAGTTATATGTCCTCAAACATACATCCATATATTCACAAGACAATCAACTAGAGGTTTTTTTACAATATATATATATATATGACATTATCAGACTATACCAATTATTCAAAAAAAAAACACAACTATGATGATAATAAAATTACCAAATGATAACAACCAAAAACAAAAATAATAACCTAATTAATACAGACTAGAATCACATGATAAACCAAAATATCAAAACAATATCAAAAACAAAGTAGTAGGTATTTCATTCCCAATATCTGTCATGTTTAAATATAGTAGTCCAAAATAACGAAAACCAAAAATCATCCCAATAATGTCCCAATATCACATCTGGTCCCCCCATCTATGCTTCATCCCACATCACCCATCTATCATATGGTGATTTCCATTATCTTGTCTCTCATACATGATGTTTATTCATGTACTGATTAGGGATCATGAGTAGGGTCTTATTAAAAATCATTAGGCCACCACCAATGGAATCAAAAACGATATCCATTCTATATTAGTGTCTATTGTTTTATAAATACTAATGTTTATTAAAAAAAATAAACTGTTTGTCAAATTTAATTATTCATTAATTAACCAAATAATTCCCTAGGTACATGTTAACACCAAACCACCAAGACATAGTTTAACCCATGGTGTATTAAAAACCAAGAATGAAATGAAAACACAAATCATTCTTTAATTTATCTAAATATGCATTTAATTATAGTTTAATATAATATGACATGGAACTCAGTCCAATGCCAATATCATGGGGACTAGGGCATCATTTCTTGCATCCCATGGTTATTTAGAGCATAGGTATCTATCCCATTTCTCATTGTACATATGGTTATTTGATGAATAAATCCATTTCCTATACACATTATCACAAATGTTTATTTGGAGTATCATATTATTTCCCACACTCATTATCATATATATCACAAATATCACATTTTTCAAGGTTAATCATAATTAATTCACTTTTCAATTATTCACACCATAGTTCAATACATTAATCACAAGGAATAATATGAACATTTACTGCTAATACATTTATCAGTATTTAATCATAATATTCATTGAGCCCTCAATGTTGAGACAAGTATTTCTTTAATTCACCTTAATAAATCAATTCCATAAAACCCTTTAATTATCCAATCTGATAAACATGAATTTTAGAAATTTCTTATTCACTTTATTCCATCAATTCGATAACACGTTTATTAGTTTACTAATAAAGTAATTAAATTAAATATTCATTTTCCAATCATGGAAATTAAAATTTCACAAATATGTACATGAAATAATTATTCAGGACAACGAGATTTGAAATTTATACTAATATACACAAGGCCATTAATGGTCATAGGTCAAATATGATATTCGAAAATTGATGTAATTTGTTCAAGATCAAAATGTCCCTGAATGTCTATGAGTAACCCCTATGATCAGGATAAAATAGATAAACATCCATAAAAATATCTAATCCATCACAAAAAAAGAACAATAACACATCTTCAATGATAAAGAAAGATGAGAAAAATAGAAGATAGAAAAATAAGTAAAATCCTACCATTGGAATGATAGTTCTCCCATTGGACCATAGATTCTTCAAGAATGGGTTTCCATAAAGCTTTAAATCTGCTAAAGAGTTTCAAAATCAGAGTAAATTATGTTTAGGTGAAATAAAGAATTTGTGGATATGGAAAACAATGTTTGATAATATGAAATGAAATTT
This sequence comes from Viscum album, assembly GCA_963277665.1. Lineage (NCBI taxonomy): Eukaryota > Viridiplantae > Streptophyta > Magnoliopsida > Santalales > Viscaceae > Viscum > Viscum album. Next base: position 1,766,559,384 of record OY728146.1, on the reverse strand, counting down.
ATGGATTAATAAAACTCATGTGAATAGTTTCATAGTTTATGGATTAAATTTTCCAAACCATTTCACATAATAGTGAACCACTCCTTAGGGTAGCATAGTTCTACTAGTAGGGTGCATGATCTGGAAAACCATAAGCCCACAATGAATATCTCCTATGTATTCAGTTGTACAGTTTGCGTACAGTGGCTACATGGTTTGGTAAGTGTGCACCAACCATCTACAACCCCATTTCCTTCAAAAATTCAAAAATTTATCCTAAAACATTCCCAATTAAAAGCCAACCATGGTATACCAAAACTAGTGTAAAAGAGTACCTATAAATTATATCAACAAATATCTATAGAAATTTGTGTTCATAAAATATCCCCACTGTATAACAACTCATCCTCAATATGTACTCCCAATAATCTCAAATATTTTGAGGTAAAAAATTTCACCACTAAGTCTGCATATATACAGAACTCTCCTAGTATTCCTCTTAGAAATTTCCATTCTTTCATAATACATAAAATGCCAACATTTTTTATCCAAAAAACTATATCTCATTGATATCCAAAAAATACATCGGATGTTCCTCAAAGTATGCATCTATCTCAATATCAACATCATCCTCATCGACCACAAGAGAAAGGTCTGAGTGATATCATCGAAGTTGGGATACATGAAAAACATTATACATATCACTATACCACTGTCTAAGAGTTATTCTATATTCCATTGATCTCATTCTCTCTACTGCCTCAAAAGTTCCAACAATCTTGGGTACCTACATTCCCTATTTGAGAGTCATATGGTGACTCGATCTAGGTGACTCCTAAAGAAATATATTATCACCAACATAAAATTCAAATAGTTTTAAATGTATCATATCATATTAATTGTACCTAATTCAAGATATATCTATATATTTCTGAATCATCTAAATTTGTTTTGATTTCTCCTGTACACTACCCAATCCCAACAACTCTAACTCACCTTCCTTCATCTAGCATTGAGGCAAGCTTCATGGCCTATCATACATATTCTCATATGGTTCCATCTAAATAGTTTACTTGAAAAAAAATTCATATGTTTACTCAATAAGAACTATGTTCTTTTACAATGTACCACTGAATTCAATAAAACTCATTCATAAGATATCCTTCAAAACCTATACGGTACATTCTTATTTCCAAATTGTTTGCAGGAGAAAAGTTATACTCAAAAATAATTGTGCACCATGTCCATTCTGAATCCCTTTGCTGAAATGTTATATAAAACCTTATTTTTGTTATAATAGGATACATTGGGGAACCCTACATAGATTTAATATATAACAAACATACATGTATCTCAACTGATTCATTGAGAAATTCATCTATATAGTCAATAAAAGTGATACCATCATTAATCAGTCGATAATCACCCAAATAGACTAATTCATTCAAGGAATAATCAGTAAAAATATAATGATGTCCATGGTAACATTTTCCCAAAATTTATTATGGAATGGGAAATCCTTTAATAAAATTTTAAGCCATTTTTTCTTAGAATATACCTATTGATTGGTGTATAATCTTGTCATGAAACCTGAGATCTCCTCTTGCATTCCTGGCCACAAATAATGTCGATGTTTTTCAGGGCACATTTGGTCAAAAAAGGATTTACCTCTTGCTTTGAGGTATGAAATTCAGATATAATATCCACCCAGATACCCATAGGCACAACAATGTGGTTCCTTAAATAAATTATATAATTTTCATCTATGGTTCAATCTGATGGTGACTCTCCACCATCATGGATTTCCCTTAAGTCAAAACAATCCAGAACCAAATATTTCCTTTCACTGATCTGGATCAAAATTGTGTTCTCAACTGGTATTGATTCAAGTGACATCTTCTCCTAGACCTCTAATACAAAAACATTAAACACAACCAGCTTGTTTGTCATATTTCACTAAGAATTTTACTGTTCAACTACTTGATTCAGTGTCTTCCTTCTTAAATCATCGACAATAATATATCTCTTCTTGGGTGTTTATCCTAACTCAATTACTAATGACATAATTTACTCATCCCATATCATCTATTGGATATTCAAATAATGTTGTGAAAATAGATACTTTTAAACTCTTTTGGTTAGTATACACATTACACTTTTCTCCCAATAGATAATGCCTCCAACACTACAAGGCATAAATAACTCTATCTAATTCGGGTTTATGTGTAGGGTTGTTTTTTTAATGAGGCATCCACTGTCATGACCCATATGCCTCAACATGAACCCATATATCATCACACATCCATTTCCTATCATAGATTCATAATAAAAAAATTGTATACTAATCGCATGTTTGATGTAGGATTAAAATTAGTATAGTGTAAAATAATATTCAACTATTAGAAGTAATTTTCACATACTTTTGAATATTAAAATATGATTACCTTATTGATAATGATCAAAAGTGTTTTTCCTTTCCAAAAAAGACATGAATGAACATCAAGTAAAATCTTTCAAACCCATGAAGCTACGAATATCAAACAAATTCATGGGATTCTTCCAAGAAAAAACTGCCATAAACTTCACCAGGTCCACTTACACACATTCTTCTAAGAAGATGATACTCAAGAAATGTACCTAATAAATACAAAATCGACACTTATATATCATTGTGAATATTAAACACTAACACATTTTACTTGGGTTGATGTCACGAGTTTGGGCATGATCGTTATGAATCTTGAAGTACACCAAGATTTCATCCTCAAAATCGACCAATAATTGATTCTAATACGAACTTTATAATTTTTCACCAAGGATATAAAAACTATTGGATCATTCATCATACTGAACAACATCACAATGAAATTAGATACCCCATTCCATCTAATAAATGTTATTTATGGTATATTGAGGATCTAAATATCAACAAATGATACCCCAACCTCATGTCAATCTTGGAGAAAACACACGTTCAAAACAATTTTCGAAATATATCATTAATACATTGAAGAGGATATCAATTCTTTATTTTCATCACGTTTTACTTATGGTAATCAATACATAAGGACAATGTTTATGAATCCTTCTTATGAAAAAATATTCGAGAACCCTAATGTGACGTTATAATAAGAGTGTATCCAATATCAATAAATTACATCACCTAGGTCATGATATCTTGAATCCTTGTTTGTGACATTATGTAATGTGGAATGGAAGCTGTCTTATCTCCGGGATTGAGATAATTCATAATGTCTATATCCCTATCAGGTATAAGACCAGATAATTATTTAGGAAAAACAACCTAAAAGTAGTCCACTACAAGTTTAAATATATATTGATTTATACCCTCATCTTCAAGTAAATTAAGTCCTTCTTCAGTGGTGATCACCCCTAGTTATAGATAAAATGGAATTATACAGCGTACCATGATATCCCACAATCCATGGAATACATAACAATAACCCTCAAAATACAAAAAGGTCAATCTCTGATAGTAACAAACTAAATAGGCTCAGTATGCTACCAATTATCCATACTCAAAACCTAGTCATATCCTAATATATAAAGGGTATTGATACATAATGAAAATTATACACCCCAAACTTCATATAAAACCCCTTTAAAAACATGTATCTCGATCATAATCCCAATGGTGTATCGATTTTCAAAACACTACTCACAATCTCTACCATCAGACTCATCACATTGAAATGTTTTATAGATAAAAAAGTATGACACACTCTAGTATCAAATAAGTCACTATCATGTGTAATATCCATAATAATAGTACCTCTAACAATCGATGGACTATCTCTTGTATCCACATGTGTAGGCCGAACTACATGAAAATGTCTTACCCCACTTCCATGTGTTGTTGTTTTAGTCCCCTATTCTACACCACTATTCTGATATCATAATTCATTCCCAAATTTACCACATACACCACCTATATCACCATATCCAATAGAACACTGGCTTCCAAACTGATATGGTGTTGAATAACCCATCAAAAACTCTGATTCTACCTAGATCCTCCACCAAAACCTGATTTTCATGGGTTCCTAAAGATTCATTATATATGTACCATCATACTATAAGATCAACACTATATAGGTGGTTTGTGGAATTATCAATGAAGGTGACCTGAACTATCATATTGGAGATAATGAACTCAAGTAATGTCATGGGTAACTGATCATTCTTCCCCACCACCCGACATTACATCTCCAAGTCAGGTATTCTCGAAGTGACACTACGAATTTTATGAATAAATTCAACATTTTCATCCAATAAAAACCATGTTCCCTCCACTAAAACACATCTATATGTTTTCCTTTTGTATGAGAGCTTTATTATCCAGTTTAAAAAACTTCTTCTACATAAATATTTTATACTTGGACTTAATTTTACATTTCAAGCCATCATGAATCTATATTTCCATAGTTACCTTATCTCTAACCAGTGATGAGGAAATGTGATAAAAATTAGTAATATCTCTAGTATATTCTATTATGGTGATACTCCCCTAACTTATCCTTATAAAATCATTTTCCCCATCCTTCTTAAGTATATCATAGTAAATATTCTCAAATAACATCTCATAAAAGTCCATCCACTCCATATTCTTTAGTTTTCCATCACTGATTTAGATTTTCAACGACTGATTTACATTACCATATAACATATAATAAAAAATTTTGACTTTATTCTAAATAAAACTCTAATTTTTTCAATAATATTGTGGACTTAATCGAACCATAACTCAGATTCCTCATGTACACCTTCTTTAGTGAATGCCAGAGGATGTTGCAGTAGGAAATCCCATGTCAGGTCAGACATGTTCCATAGAAGCATCCTTGGGTCACTTTTTATAAACTATATAAAATGATTAAGGTCCTCACATAATTTCTCTCAAGATCCTTCCCTTTATACAATTAGATCCTTTAGTTCCACTTTGGGAGTATCATCTTTATCCAAATCATCCAATCATACTACCAATATGTGTTATCATGGAGGTATATCTATAAAATTTCAAAAACATGTGTTATGATATATAATACATTATTATGACATTTATTTAATAGGGATTCACATTAAACCATAACATGTCAACCCTCATACCCTAACACACAGTAAAAACTGAGGAACTATCATTACCCTTAACCAACACTCACATGGGGCATTGTTCACATAGATTAATACATTTTGAATGTTCAATATTCTCTTTAAAAGTCCATTAATCAACTTTATTTAACACATTTTTAATAATTTTACAATTTTCAAATTCAAATTAGACTTTATTTTTATTTAAATTTGACATTCAATGAAAGGAAACATTTTTTAAACAACTCACCTCAAAACCTTGTTCATATTTTTGCATAAAATGATGCATGTCTGAATAAATCACGAATACATAGAATAATTCATGATTGATATATGCTTATTCTATACCAGAATACATATATGATCATATAAAAATAATAACATCACAAATGATGTACCTCACCCTAGGTGAAATAACATTCCACTATAATAAAAAACATGAACAATAACAATCCCACCCAAGGTACTTGGGGTTTCCCATATACATTGGTTCAATATGCCCATTCCTAAGATCTAACCATAGATTGAATCATATTAGTGTAATTTAAACCATTCAAAAAATTTATGACAGGTGAAAATAAATGAAAATAAACCATCGATTTGAATGTAGTTTTTAATTTCTTGAACTGGGTTCCACACACCTGTTCCTCGATTCAGTTAGTTCAATGACATGGGGCATGCATCCTCATATTATAGGTGATTTTGACTTGTAATGGGGGTAAATATATATATCATAGGGAGACTATAACCTCTTTATAAAATCATCACAATAGTTGAAATAAAAAATAAATATATGATAATAACCATTAACCAGGAATAATACCACAATGAATACAAACCTCTATCAGAGGTCATCACCCATCGGTCGATGCATTAGACAGATTCGTCTTCGATTCATGGGGTCTTCAAAACCGAGCGATGGCGGGTTTTCTCGACTGGCATCAATTGATGGTCCGCTTCGCATCGGAGGATTATTTGGTCATCTCCTGGTCTAGTGCTCCTCGATTGTTCAATGGTTGCGTTTTTTTTGCTACGATGGTCATATGATTTCGACATGAATTGTGATCTGCCTTCGGCCACCGTTTGGGTATGTTTTCCTGATTTTCCTATACCCTGCCATTTTCCTTCCATTTCTTGTATGCTCGTTAATTTGGATGGATGCTACCTATGTTCTGATATTGAAACGACTGTGGTTTGTCACCCAATCCTTCCCCGCACTTGTATTAAGGTTTATGTTTCAAAAACTCCAACCTAGTGGCTGTGGATTACGGTTGGAGAAGAGTTGAGGTGGATGCAACGGGTGGGGTTTGAATCGTGGCCCGCGTTCTATTCAGGATGCAGTAATCTTGGACACATGGCCTCATGATGTCGTCGCATGTACCGGTATAGGTCATCGGAGGAGTTGGTGGTTCCAGTGGTGGAACGTCGATCGTGTGAAAGTGAATATTTGGGTGAGCACGAGGTGGCGTGTGGTGAGGTTCCAGGGGAGAGGGCTCTATGTTCATTGACCCCTGGAGAGATGATGGCTCCCAAGACAGCCCCAAAGGATTCTCATTTGAACCCCATAGTTCGTGAGGTTTTTAGCCGGCTGAAAAAAGATTTGGGTGTTCCCTAATCTTCGGTTTTTCTCTCTGAAGAGGGTATCCGTGTCAGCAAGAATGCAGGTATAGTTGTGGATGAGGTTAGACAAATGGAGATACAGGTGCACCTGGACATTGTCAATGATGTTAAGAAGTATTTGAAGGAGGTTTTACTCAATGCAGTGAGGGTGATTGAGGAAGTTAGCATGAAGATAGACATGGGTGATCATCCCTGTAGTCTGGCCTCAGAAGATCAGAAGTTTCAATACATGGGACGTGGCTTCGATCAACCAAGTGGATTGAAGATACCGATACTGAAGAGGAGGCCAACCAAGTGGATTCAAAGTCAGCTCCAGACTCCCCTACTGAGCCAAAGGAAGTGGGTATTGAAGAGGATTTTTTAGAACCTCTTCATGGAAGGGAAACAATTTCACAGTGGATGCTGGAGGTTTTTTCAAACATACCAGGAGGCCGCGACAATGGAAAGACTACTCAAACTTACCAAGTCACCATGTGACCAGGTCCTCTTGTATAGCCAACCTTCTCTCGAAGTTGTGTGAAGGCGCTGGAAAGCAGGTGGGGGTTACCTCTAAGGAGGTTGGAGCTCAGGACAGTGCCGATCCGGAGTTGGCTACCTCTGGGGGTGCTGACCCCCTACTTTTGGAAGAGGTAACATCTCCTCAAGGAAATGCAGAATAGAAGTATAAGGGCTAGCAAGAGGAAGGGCTTATAAATTTTTAGGAAGTGAGTCGAGCGGAGGATGAACTTTTTCTGGGACAGTAGCACGAGGTGGACTTCCATGCTGACCCTCGACATCAGATAGCATCAGTGTTGCATCACATGTGCATTCTTTTGCACTCAGATGAAGAGATGGTGGATCAAGTGCTGGATATCAACGCACTGAAGGAAGTTATCAAACAAATGTTTCGAAGACCCCTTCATGTGGAAACATCAATGGGGAAAGGTTAATGGATTGATAGGAAGAAACGTATTTTGAAGAGAGGCTTCAACATGGGAAAGATAAACATGGAGGAATTCCTGAAATCTTGGTACATCTTGGCTAAACATTATGAAGTCATCTTGAAGGACGATCCAGAGTCCTAGGTAAATTCTATTCCCTGGATATTGTTCAGAGAAATTGATTCCAATCGGCTCAAGCTTTTCTTCAACAAAAATGTATTATCTTTTGGTGGTTAAACTGTTTTGATGTTAGGGTTCTCACTTTCCCCTTTAAATGTGATTTGATAAATACAAATGTCAATTGGATGCTATACAACTCAGTAGGACACCCCAATATTGTATAGAACAATATCCAGTCTATATCATTGTATAGAGGTGTAGAAATAATAATGTAAAATAAAAATTTAAACAAATCTCACATTTCATTATTTTATATTTAACCACATAATTATCTAGGTTCATGTTGACATCTAAAAAATCAATACCTACATAAAACCATGTTGGAGTCTGAACCGAATATAATAGGGGATCAGAAACTATTATCTCTCATCTTTAATTTTTAATTTTATTACACTTTTATATAAGGGCTCCTTGTAAGACAATCCAATTCCATAAACATGGGTCATATAGTGCCATATCTAAAACCCCACAGGTATTTTAATCATCGTTCCATGTCTTACTCCTCATGGATCATATATGTATTTAGATCATAATTATTTCTCACAATACATTGTTCACATATGGGTATTTGGAGAATCAATCAATGTATCACACTCCTTATCTGATATATCAAAAATATCACATATTATTAGATTTTTCACCATTAACCATATTTTCAATTATTCACATCATAAGGTACAATTTCAATTTTTAAAAAAAAATCACGGCTCATCTAATTAGTCACATATAATAATACGAACATTTCACTAGTAATCAATTTATTAACATTTAATCATATTATACATTTAACATTTAAGGATAATACAAATATAACTTTAATTACCATATATCAATCAATCCCATAATCCCCTTTAATTAACCAATCTCACAACCATTATTTCAACCAATTTCGTAATCAATTTATTCCACAAATTATATTAACCCATTAGTTAATTTAATAATTAATTAATATAATTAAATATGTAATTTGAAAATGGGGAAATTGAAATTACATAGTTAAATACATGAAATTACAATTCATGACTATAGGAGTTGGAATTTAGACCACATACCTCAATGTTGCTGATGGTTCTTCAATAAACTGAAAAGACCCAAATTGAAACGGAATATTGAAGATCACAACGACATGGAATATCAAAGACCAAACACTGTGATCGAGGTAAAACTAATCAAAATCCACTAAAAATTGATCTATTCCATCACCATCGATGTAAAACGCATCCATATTCATCAAGTATGATTTGTAGTAGGGGGAAGAAACCAATCATGAAAAAAACCCTTTTTAGAGAGAGGATGATACTTCAATTGGATCATTGATTCATCAAGAACAGTGTTTCAAGAGGCTCAGAATCCTTCTTAGAGCTTCCAAAATTTCAGGAAATTGTGTTAAGAAAAAATATCTTATTTTAAGATAATAACTGGTGGTTCAGTAATCTATAAAATTAATTTTATGACAAATAAAACTCATGTGCATAGTTTCTGGGGATTGGGAATAATGTTTTTCAAAACATGATTCTTAACCATTTATCTCTAATTAATGTTTCAATGTTTCCACTAATATAGATAGATTATTTTAATTAATATGATTCAAACATAAAAATAGGATTTTTTTGGTTCACATGGCATAAGGAGGGTGGCCGCATGGTTTTTCCAAACAGTACGACAACAGTGCATAACACCTTTTCCATCAGAAGTTCCTTATTTTATCCCTAATCATACGCAATGTAAAGCCTAACCAAGATACAATAAAATAGAGATAAATAAAACCTAAAAATCCTAATACATCTCTTGAATGGGTAAATATATTATAGGTTAAGAGTCTGTTCCTATGTGTAGATAGCCCATGTATAAGAAAAAACCTAAATTACCATTGATTGTACATGATATTTTGTTTTTTTCATACTACATTTATTTTCATTTTAACATTGGGTGAAACTCATGATTTATAGAATTTATTATTTATATGAGGTAGTCATCAACCCTTTTCTTGTATGGAATGGAGGTATCATCACATCTTTCATTATAGGCAAATGAGGATTCACATGACATGCATATTTTGAACAACATTTATATTAATTCATGCATTACCAGGTATATATTATTAGTTCTAGTAATATTATATTAATTTTGTGTGGAAATCTATGAAATGGATAAATAAGGTCTCCAAATTAATGTGTCTTCATCAAACAAAATTTTGTCTTCCCAAATAGATTGATGGTGGGATATTAATTAACCAATTATCACACTTTTAATCTGTCTAATTGTGGTTAGAAGAGACGAGACATTATTTTATTTCAATTACATTTATTCCAATTTTAATATATTATGAAATTTATTTTATTAACTAGGAATGGATATTCATATAATAAACACTACTATTATAGCGGGTTACATCATTACACGGGTTGTAATGTTCGGGTTGTTGTTAAATGAATTGTCAATTACAACTTATAAGGAATATGAAATAATTTCTTGATAATGTTGACTCATTTAACTAGATATATATCTATATATATATATATATGAAAACAATAATGAATAAATTTACACACTAAAATAGAAAAAATCAATTGATTTAGATTTCAATAACAATGTAAAGGGTGTATTCATCTATACCTTCTAATTGAAACTCCATATAATGAGACCTCTATTTTGTGATGTGAGAACTTGACACAACCATGACCTAAATAGTTGGTAGTAGAGTGAGTCTCTTATGAATCTTATGATCTAATAAATTTACCTAGACATGGATTTAGTGATAGGCATATGGGTATTGAATTTTATATACAATGTATATCAACTTGTCAGATTTTGTATAACTACGATGTTCTCTTATTAATGTTTTTTTGACGAATGTCTCTGGGAATTAAATAAACATCCCTCCATGATTAAATTTTGTTTACTGCTCAGAATATAGTGATGAAAACACTTTGATGGTGGGGACTTGATCCACCCTTATTAAATCTAGTATTTACACCTACAACACTTCTAGTTTTTCTTATTTTTTGTGCAGATTCTCACAATTGTGAGGGTTTCATATTTTTTATTTAGTATATTAATTTAACCCATAAAATTCCTAAATATGGTAGATTTTACATATGAGATTCAGTAGAAACACTATCCAACCATTTCTGACTGAGGTGGCCCTCAGACTGAACAGTAATGGAAAAAAGACGTGTAAGTTTTTTATGACCATGCAGAGATTACTCAAGAGAGTAAGACCAATATCATGAATTTTTTGATATTTGATTCTTCGTAGAATTGGTGGTATTTTATTAAATTGGAATCCCAACCACATGATATGGTCTGGATAGTCTTATAGAATACCTTCTATGACTACATCTTTATGAAGATCCTAAGAGGGGGGAAAACTAAAGTTGTTATGTATCTATATAAGGATTTTATGTCTATTATGGACTATTCATCTCACATTACCAAGAATAAAAACATTAATATGATTCTTTATTGAGAGGTTTTGGCTACAAGAATTTGACTTTAAGAAGGGCTCATTAATTCCATTTGATCTCATGTGAACATTTACCTGCTAACTACAATTTATTAAATAGTGAACTACACCCCTATTAGAAAGAAGAACATGAATGAAGATTGAAATGTGAGGAATTTTTTTTCAGAACCATGATATTGATGTAAATAATACTTTGTGAGGAAACATCACATTGAGTCTACTCATGAAGGTAGAAATTTCCATACTTCCCATACTGACTATTTGATTTTAATTCATCAGTATGGTAATCTAGGCCCTATGAACACCTAATATACAAAGGATTTAATTTTATATTGATATTGTGGAAATCTGAGTCATCTTCAAAATTTTTATAGATAATATCCTCTAGGAAAATTGAGAGATAATCTATAACTACCCCTTATTCAAGATTCTATTATAGAGTTCTACGTGAGTCATAAAGTTTTAATAATACGTGTACACATTACCAAAGAGGTTGACGTGTCCATAGAAGCCATTATTATGAGATGGAGATCTATCAAAGAGGACTGGATTAATGTACTAATGTATTATCTTACGGACATTAATATGTCTAGATACATGATATACATACAGTGAGATGGGAGTGGAGCGACATGACTTTAATTGTTTTAGGTATGTTTTTAGAATCATATACTATTTTATTTTTTATTTGTCATGGTTGATTCAAATTATTTTATATTTTTGTATATTATGGAAAGACATTAGAAAGAAATGGAGTACATATTTGGAGTTATTCCCATTGAAAATTCATTTAGATTTAGATCAAAACTTTTATGCCAATGTATGGAGTTTCCCTTGAGATAGGAAACTATCGCTCTTTCTGGGAGACTCTTTTCATCGAGATCATACATTTTTATATTATTATTTAGAATCCATCATTGGTTTCATACCATGATAATATCAACTATTATCATCATATGATGTCATATTCATCCCAATAAGATCATAGAAATATTAATAATTATGAATGATATGTACATGTAACCCGATCTATAACAAATCAACCTCGGATGGGTGCAGTAACAACTAAATTTGCAAGCCTATTTCTATATCAATAGTGAATGCATCAAAAAAACATCTGTCATATAGTGGGTCATTTTAGGGAGATCTACCCTGATTATTATTCCCAGCATTCTCCTTAAATTGAAGTATATTTTACTAATGAGAAAATACCTTGATAAGCATCAGTATTAATTCCTTTTTACAAGAGGGATATTACTGAGTTGTAAGAGATCAAGTGGAACCTAGAGGATTTCAAATCTAAGGGGAGTATACAACCCAATATATTATTTTGTGTTTATCCTATTTTTTATTCATCAGAAGACTATACTCTCATTCCTTACCCTGGTTTTATGAAATTAAACTTTGTTCTGATTAAGAACAGATATCCCCTACCCTATTTTGATTTCTTCATTGATTAGATCCAAGGATCAACATTCATATCAGTGATGGATATGAGTAAAATCAGCCATTAGGTACATGATTTTCCATCAGATATACCATAATCAATATTATGAAGTAGAAAAAGACTGTATGGCTATTTCATAATTTTTCAGTCTCATAAAAACACAAAGTAGTTTCCATGACTCTGATGAATTGATTTTTTCCTATGTACATGGAATATTTTGTGGTCGTCTTCATATATGACATCTTGATGTTCTTAAATACTTGAAACATACATTAAAATAACATTGATACATTTGTATCAAACATATAGAGGAATATATTTATCACAAGATCAATAGATTTTATTACTGGGTTGATAACATCAACTTCCTAGGTCACATCATCTAAAATGAAAGAAGAACTATAGACACATAAATGGGGACTATGGTATTTTGTGTCATCCCTAGTATGTAACTAATATTTAAATTTTCTTGGTGATGGATAGATATTATACAATAATAATTAAAAACATTTCACTCCTAATAAGACAACATATATTCTAAACCAAGAAGAGAGACAAATTTATATGGTCTACATAATGGGAGAATTCCTTTCATAAGTTTAGTTGATAGTTAACTGCATTGTAAGGATTAATTCTCCCAAATTCATGAAACAGTTATATATTTTCAATGATTATTCATTAATTTGTTTGGGAGTAGTTCTTACGTAGGGATAGTAAGTTAGGGTGTATGGGTCTTATTATATTAGATCCCATGAGAATATTTTCCTAACACATGACCTTGAGAAAGAGGTTGGGATTTATACCTTGAACTGTTAGAGGGTCTTTTGGGAGATGTATTTTTAAATAAATGGACCATAATTTACATAAAACACATATTTACCCATCTTGAATTTAACCATAAACAATGAATAATGTTTCAATATGTATTTTTTCTTGACATAGTGCATGAATAGATTCTATAGAAAAGAAAATCCACTATTAGATGATCTATTTAGTATGACATAAAAACATGCTATTTAGGAGGTTAGTAGAGAGTGTTATTTTAAGTGATTTTATTTTAAGAATCATTTAATAGTGGAGAACCATTATGGGTATCCTTTAATAGCATCATTTCCAGTGACTTAATAAATTATGGATATAGTAAAAATGATGATGATCTTAGTTCGTGTGGGATTACTCATGATGAATATTTTCTCATGATTGGGATACCTCTTGGTTGGGTCATTTCTCAGGATGAGATATTAATGATAAATAAGTGTTTATTGGTTCTAAAATATATCCATTATGAGTTAATGTGATAGTTGAAAGACATTTCCTAGGATTTATATCTTGATTATAAAATAATTTCAATAATATATACCAACAAATATTAGTGGTCAATGATTAAAAGGGAGATAACTAGTTTCATTTACCAGTAATCTACATATCATTAGGTGATGTCAGAACACCAATGAACTACTAGTATTTTACAGCCACTACCCATTCTAGAGTAGAAATGTAATGATGTCACAATATTTATTTTGACATTATTACCGTGGTATCCTTACGTCAATGATTTCGTATAGTTTATCATTTATAGGTTGGTTAAGGTCACCCACATAATTCTTATTAAGTTGACCATTTTAGAATATTATAATTGAATTATTTATGTCCAGGAGATGATATAACATTCCAATAGTACCATAAACAATCACCTTTGGTAGGGATTAATATCTTAGAGAATGGTTTTGGATTCCATTATTGATGAAACTTAGTTCAGATGTGTTTATATGCACAACCTATCATCCTTAGATGGACTGTCAGTCAGATCGTATGATTCATTTGTTAGAGGACATTCTTCATGAAAGAACTATTGATATTAAAGAATCATGGTAATGATATCTACATATTTATGTGTTCTCATACAAAAAAATATTTTATGATATCATAAAAATATCTCCATATGAGTCATTATATGTTAGTAATTTTTCTCTAGTCCTATGTATGTTAAATGTTGGAGTGAAAACTTAACTAGGACCTAGTATAATCCAATATAATTCGAAGATTTTATATCATAGAATAAAAAATTTGTCTACAGATTTTCTAGGGAGATGATATACATCGATTATCACCATCATCCTTGGATGTTTGAGGTGAGAGATTAGTCCATATGTTGGATTTAGCCTATATAGAGGAATTGGTACATTTAGAGGAATGGGAGGCTACCACCATTATATTTTAGTTCATTCCAAATGATATAGGGAGTCACATTGATATCCTATTGGATTATTATTCCTATGAGGTATCAGTCTATGAATGATGACATATTTTTATTTCAAAATATCTATTATCATTTAAACATGTCTTAAAATTTTTAGGTTGAGGATATAGAGTTGGAAATTAATGATACTTTTTACTAGCTTTCTATCCCAATAATTGATCATGACATGAAGGCTCTTCATGGAAGGTTGATGCCTCTTGTATTAGTGTAATGGAAGTAAGACTGTGTATAACAATTCCAATTTACTATGAGAATGGAAGAGATAGCCTCATCTAGTTGAATTTTCCCATATGAATCCCATTTTTTGGAGAATGGAAAGGATGTATCATAATTGGGCTTCACTCTTGACAAATCCCAAAATGATCTTTAATACATTAAGCTCGAATGAAACCACCTATGGGGGAATTGTAATTGGATAGACGTCACCACCCCATCATAGTTATTTGAGCCACCCAAAGAGTCTATCACCATCACAAACATTACCATTATGTCATATGTGGGTGTTATAATGGTTTATCTAACAATACCCCAGCACTATGATAATGTGAATTATATTTTATATAATAATCGATATAAATTCATTTTATTATTGTTACTTTGTACATAATTTTTAAAGCACAAATGGTATTTTTTATTAATATTCAATTAAGATATCTATTTTGAAGAATTAATGGATTTATTAATTAAATTATATTTTAATAAAATATTATTACTAATTTTTTTAAATATAAATGATTGTATAATTTTTATGAATACACTTGTAATTTTTATTAAGGGTTGAAATCAATATTTGTAAAAACCAATTAATTTTTTATAAATGTTGTTTTTTATTTTTAAAGAAAAATTTTTATATTTATAAATATATATAGATAAAATGAATACCATTTTTGAAATCTCGTAGTTGAAATTATCCAATGGTGTATTTTCCATATTTTTTTGTGACAATTGAATTTTAGAGTAAAAATTAAATAATGTTTAATATATAATGTGTTTTATGACATCATAATGACCCAATAGAGAAGTAATAAAACATAATAAACATGATTTTCGGACAATATATGTTTTTAATTGGAAATAATTTAATTATAGATTTTTTTATTAATCCTATGGTTCCTTAGTGGACCCTCCAGGATTTATAATACATTCTAACTTTTTAAGATGATTTAGTTGAGAGTGTAAATCACCTTCACATAGACTAGAATAATATTTTAAGAAGTTCTTCCATTGGCCTTATATTATAATTTTTTTCACCCACTTGTGGAAAACCCCTTGGGTAAAAACTATGGGTTGAGTTTTGGTTTTTATTAGTTTAATGTGTGGTGTCCAAAGCCCAAATAATAAATTATTACCTCTCTTTTCCTATATAAACCCACCCCTAATGCAACTTATCTTTACTCAATACCCTTGGAACAAGTACCTACTCTTCCATCCTATATCTAAAATCCTATAATGTTACCCCAAGATCCCATGATGCCTCTCTCAATCCCCTCCCAATCCTTTGGAATCACACATTCACATAAGAGATTTCCTTCTTTTCTCTTTTTTTCCAAATTTCATTATGTTGTTATAGAATTTTATTAATTATAAATATTGGGGAATGATTTTAAACCTCCCCATAATTCCTTTTTATGTTTCAATGATTAGATACCTCATTCTCTTTAATTAATTCCTCTCATGTACACATGTTACCAATCCAAAATTCCATAAACAATTTCTCTCTTCTCATTTTCATTCAAGAAATTATTTTATATTGTGAATCTAAATTCAATTTCCAATATTTGTAAATGTATCTATATAAACCCCTTAATGTATATTTCATGTAAATATGATTATATACCCTTTTATCTCTAATCAACATTTTTTATGAATTCTTATACCATGTCGTTATGCTGTCAAAATGGAATTGCGATTTTCCAATACAAATTCATAGTGCAGTGAATACCATGCACATTTATCAATAAAGGGTAATCAACATTACACACATTTACTTATTTATTATATATTTTCACGAGTGTGTTACACAATCAATTATTTTGGAATAAATGATGATGATGAATGATTTCGTGTCATATGATCTATTTGGCACACTTATGCATTTAAGGAAATGATTAAGGGTGCACCCTAATAGAGCTCCAATGCATTGGGTAAAGATTTTTATAATTATACTCAAGTAAAATGAGGGTATACTCATGATAATTAATGTCCCCTATGGATTTAGTCATGATCCATGTGCAACGATCCTTCACTCATGCTAATATCATGATAAATGTTGTTTCCACATTCCCATGTTTTGATAATCATATTGTATCATGTATTTATGTTCATATTTATATTATGATCCCATGATATTCCAATTTTCTAATATGTACTTCATTCTTCATATTTTCCTTTTTTTAACCCCTTACTGGGCTTTATATCTCCCCATTTACTTAAGCTTGTGCTCAGGTTATCCCATGCAATGCTATGTACAAAATAATGTGTGTGGTAATGTAAAAGATTCTTTTAGTAAAGATGTGTATTTATTATTTCAAGTTGTTATATAATGTTCCCAACTTCTAAATACAATATACCTCTTGATCTTCAATTATGTATAAAGAGGAGGATTTATGTAATAATATATTTTTATGTGTGAAATAAATATCAGGGTTGTTATTGTTGGTATCCAAGGATAGGTTTAGTTATTTTTTGGATTAGTATTAGAACTCCCTAGTGAAAGCCTCATTGATAAGACTAAGTATAATAAAAACATCCTTACATTTTGGTGAGTAATGAATAAGTGGTTTATCAATAAAATAAGTACAATTCAAGATATGAGTAGTTAGAGGCTGTTATGGCATAGATGTATCTTGGGGTAAAACCTGAAAATAGTGCTTTGAGCTAGACTTGAGCGAGAACTAGTGCACGAAAACTATCCTTTCTGGACTCTTGGTTACAAAACTCCTAGGGGATATTATTTGGTAAATTCTTATGTTTTTTTGAAACATTATAAAGAAAGTTATGAAAATATCTCTAAGAATATATGTTGTTAAGTATATCATGGAAAACATATATTAAAACCTATAAATTCAAAATTCAATGAAATAAAATTAATTTATATGTCATCCATTTTATGTCTTTGGATTACCCTTTATTTGATACACATAGCTTTCCTTTAATTTTATCCAGTGTCCAGTAAATAGAGGAATCAAGCTGACATCCAATGCAAAGATCAAGGTGATGACTGTTGAAATGGGATAATCAATCTTATGGGAGTGGGAATCACAAAATATGTCACAATACACTCTCTTATAAAACATGTTTTGATTATAAATATGGTTTAATAGAAACAGTCAACCCCCCTAATAAAGAAAAAGAAAAAATAGAGAGCTTCATGAGACCAAGGCCACCTAATTTTAATGGATCATTTGATCCCTCAATTTCAAAACAATAGATCAACCCCATTGAAAATATCTTCTCTATCCTTCAAATTCCTATAAAAGAGAAGGTTCTTCTAAATCTTCAACGTATAGGTAGTGAAGCTGATCAATGGCAAACATTGATAAAAATACGAACCATGTGGATGAGATCGAGGAACTGGAATAGAAATATTTATATAAAAATTTTGATAAATATTATCCTTGAACCCTCCGACTTAAGACATAACGGGACTTCCTTGAACTCAAGAAAAAGGATGAAAACCTATCACAACATATGTGGAAAAATTCACAAGGCTTGCACGACATGCCTGTAGATTTGACGTTACCCTCGATTTCAAGGTTGACTGCTTCATTAGTGGGATATATCATATCCTACAGAAATATATAGTGATTCTTGACTTCGATAGCTATGAGGAAATTGTCCTATGTGACCTCAAGGTTGAAATAGAGATTGGATAATTTCAGGGGTATCGTGGGAATAATAAGTGTACGATGGACTTTAATTCTAGCGGTCTGATGGATAAATCCAATGGTGCTTAAGAAATATGGAATCCCCATTTCCAATAGTGTAGAAAGAATCACCCATAAAATTTACTGAAAGGGGTGAGGAAATGATTTTGGTGTAGAAGAGAATGGCACCTGGCCATTAACAACCGATAAGAAAAAAACTCACAAATTCGACAAAGGATAGGAACGCTATGTTCCACTATCAACGTGTTGTTCATTTCCACAACAACAAAGAACCAGTGAACATTCAAAACCAGTTACCTAATCCAATAGTTTTTGGAGGCATCCAACATCATCCAAGGCAGCAAGCGTGATATTGTTCCATCACTACCACCGAAGTGAACCCTGACAACGAAGAGGTGGTAGTTACTCTAGTTATTCATCCACAAATAGAGAATGTAATTTTTGATTCTGTTTCTATGAATTCTGTTATATCCCTAATGATTAGAGGAAAAATCTCAAAATCAAAACATATCATGGATGTATTGAAGACTGTGAAAATGGAAAATACAGAAATCATTTCATCCCATGAATATAACTCTTCCCCAAATATGATTTTTGGATTTAAATTCCCTGTGAACATCATCATACTCCCTTTGGTGGAATTGGATGAAATTCATTACATTTATTTTAATTTTTTATATTCATCCAACATAAATTTTCAACGGAGGAAAATCAATCCCCATTTGCTTAATTGGCCTTTGATTCTGTAAAAATGGAATGAGAATGATGAATCTTATTTAACACCATTATCTCAATCATAGATATTACTACCCTATGAGCATGTGTATATTTCTCATATGATTGATTCAAAGGAAGCATACATCCTTGAAGGCATGCCTATTATGAGGGAATTCACAGAAATCATTCATGATGAATTTCCTTGTCTTCATCCTAGAAGATATTTTGAATTCTCCATTGATCACATATTTAGTGCATTTCCAATATCCAATATTCTGTATTAAATGGAAATTGTGGAGCATGGAGAGATGAAGAAAAAACTACAAGAGAATATTGAAAATGGGTTATTATGCCCAAGTGAAATACTATGTGGTGCACCACTCTACATTGTCAAGAATAAATTTGGGTTAATGAAACATTTAATTTATTCTCATGAGCTCTACAAAATCGTGATAAATAACATGTTTCCTCTTCCACGAATTGATGACTTGTTCTATCAGAAATGTCGAGAACAATACTTCTGAAAGAGTATTTGTTGTTAAGATATTACCAAACAAGGGTGATGAAGGAGGATATCCCCAAGACTAATTTTCCTACAAGGTATGAGTACTATGAATTCATAATGATTCCTTTTCAAATCACCAATTCTCTATAAATATTAATGGATTTGATGAATAGAGTCTTTAGTGATTACCTTGACAAATTTTGGTATTCCTTATATATGATAATCTAATATACATGAAAACCAAGGAGGAGCATGAGGTGTATCTAATCACTTTACTAGAGACCTTGTAAAAGGGGAATCTCTAATAGAAGTACAAAAAGTGTGAGTTATGGTTTAAGGTGGTCAAATTCTTTGGTAATATAATCACAATCAATTGGATATCAATTGATCCCTCCAAGACAAGTACAATTGGGCGATAGCTGAGGCTAACATCTTTAATGAACATCCGTATATTTATGTGGTTAGATAGACATTATAACTGATTTGGGTGAAATTTCGCATGATTTTCCAACCCTCTTATCAAGATAACATGGAATGGGAGTAACAATTTATTTGAGGGATGAATGTGATGAGTGTTTCAAGAAAATGAATATGAGTCATATCACTATGACTTTTATCACACTACCCTCATGTGGATAATTTTATTTGGTATTTATTGACACTTTGAAGAAGTATATGCGATGTGTGTTGATGGAAAATTAAAAAATAATTTCGTATACTTTATGTAAATTTAATTTTTATGAGAAAAACTATCAAAAATAATATCAATAGTCTGATGCAATAATCAATACATTAAAAAATTAGAAACATTACATATTTGAGGAGAAGTGTAAAATATATATGGACCAAAAAAGCCTCACATATATATTCACACAAAAATAGTTGAACATGTTGCAATGAATATAGTTAGAGCTGATTAACGACTATGACTTTTCAATCAGTTACCACCCAGGTAAAGAGAACAAGGTGGATGACACTGTAAGTAGAATAGACCCAGGGATTCTTCCATTGATTATAATTGAAAAGGATCCAATCATTTTATATTTGATCAGTATGGACATGGGAATCTTTAAAAAATAGAACATCAACAATTATTTCACAAATGACTGCTCAACCATTTATTTTTGAAGGGTTAATGGATGATCAAAAAATTGATGTGGGAATTTATATGAAGATGGAAACTATTGGAAAATGTAAATCCTTGGGGTTCATTGTTATTGAAGAAGAAATTTAATATCTGAGACAACGCAGTATGTTTGGTAAAATCTAGAGTTAATGAATGAACTTTTGAATGATGCTCATAGTTCTAATTTATATATTCACCCATGAAACCTAAATATGTATCTAGATATATGAGAGAAATATTGGTTGGAAAACATGAAAACGTGACCAATGAGTATACATCAAAGTTTAAGGAATGTCAGCAAGTGAAGGATGAGCGGAAAAGTCTATGAATATGATATAATTATTACCCACACCATCATGGAAATGGGACAACATCATCGTGGAATTTTTCATCAGACATCTGAAGACATCCAAAGGAAACAATGTTATCTTTAATGTTTTGGATCGTCTAATGAAGATTCCACACAACATTTCAATTAATGTAGATTCATCATTGGATCAACAAGTATGGATATACGTCAGAGATGTGGTAAGGATGAATTGAGTACCACTATCAATTATATATGATCGTGATATGAGAATAAATTCAATTTTTTGGAATATTCTTCGACATGCTCTGAATAATGAGGTGAACATCAGTACAACATATCATCCTCAAACTGATGGCAAATCTTGGAGAACTATCCAAACACTTGATGAAATTTTTAGATCATGCTCAATGGACTTCAAAGGAGGATGGGATCAATATCTTCCACAAGGTGAGTTCTCTTACAACAAACGTTCACACTCTGGAAACCAAATGGCTCCTTATGAAGCATTGTATGAGAAGAGATGTAGAACACTAACATGTTGATATTATGTTGGGGAGAGATAACTCATAAGACAAGAAATGGTGGAGAAGGATAAGACCATCCAGAATCACATTAATGCTACTCATAATTCACAAAAAAGCTATGCTGATAATAATCAATGATACCACACGTTTGATGATGAATACATGGTATTACTCTGTATATCACCGTGGAAAAGCTTTGGGAGATTTTTGAGGAAGGGGAATATTTTCCTAGGTACATTGGCCCTTTTGAGATCCTTGATCGCATTGGATCATTGGCATATCGACTAGCACTCACATCGAAGCTATTTCAAGTAAAATATGAATTCCATGTATCACTCTCGAAGAATTATGTACCAGAACCATCACATGTACTCAATATAGATGTGGTATCTTTGGATAATGACCTATCCTATGAAGAGAAGTCTATGAAGGTCTTATATCCTAGGGAAAACATTCTATGAAATAAGATAATTCCCATCGTCATGTTGTTAGGGTGAAAACACATGATTGAAGTGACAATGTGGTAATCAGAGATTGTGATGAAGAAGTTTTATCATCATCTGTTTTATTGTGGGAAAAAGAAATTTCACGGGATAAATTTCAAAAGGATAGAAGAGTGTATCAGCAAAAAATATTATTAATGAAAATTCATATTGATATATTTAAACGTATTATTATTTAAAATGGTTGTATAAAACATATTCAATTCCTTGGATTTATGTTTCTGTATTTAAAAATACTGTTATCAAAATTTACCATTTCTAATATAGCCATTGAATAATTATGACATTATTATTATAAATATAGGGATTTAAAAATCCAATTTACACAGAAAAATTATTTTATGGACTCATCCATTAACATTTCTCAATAAGAAGTTCATTTTTTGTATCTCGGAATATAGGAAGTGTCACTGGGCTTTGCTCTTGACGAAGCCCATGCTGATCTTCAACACATTAAGCTTGAACATAAACACATATGGTAGAAGTGGATGTTTATAGAGATTACCAACAAAGTGATGTTATACGTGCCACTCAAAGAGTCTGTCACCATCTGCCACCTTACCCTTAGGTCATATGTGAGTGTCATAAGAGGGTTATATACAAAAACCCAAGAACAATTATAATGTTCATTATTTTTCATATAATAAATAATATACATTCATTTTATTATTGTTACCTTGTAAATAGTTTATAAATCACAAAGAGTTTTTTAGTTAATACACATTTGAGAAGTCTAATTTTATGTGTTAATGGATTTTTGTATTAGATAATATTATCATTAAATATTATAACTAAATATCATTTTAAATATAAATTATCGTATAATTTTTTTGAATACAAATTTAATTTTTTAATGTGTGAATGTCATTTTTGTTAAAACCCATTTATTTTAAATAATAGGAGGTTTTCAATTTTAACAGTAAATGTTTATTTATTTAAAAAATTATATGGATAGAATGAATAATATTTTTTTAATTAGGACATCGAAATTATCCCATGGGGAATTTTTCATAATTTTTGAGACAGTCATTTTTTTTTGGGAAAAAAATACGATTTGAATAAATAATGTGTGTTTTGAGATCATAATGACCCAATAGAGATGTAATAAAATAATGTAAACATGATTTTTTATCTAATATATATTTTAACTTTAAAATAATTTTATATTATAATTTTTTTTATTAATTTTATGGTGCCTTATTGGACCCACCAAGACTTAGAAAAAATTTTAACTTTTAAAAATGATTTCATTGAGATTTAAATATTCCATTGGCCTTATAAAAAAATGGTTTTCACTCCTCTTTGTCAAAAATCATATAAAAAATGTTTGGTTTGTGATTTTGAATAGTATAATTTGTTGTGTCAAAAACCTACATAATAAATAATTCCATCTCTTTTCCTATATAATCCTAACCAAGATCCAACATCTATTCTCACAAAACCGTTTGAGAACGTCCCTTCCCTTCCCTGATCTCTCTAAAATAATCTCAATTTTCACCAAGATCTTGATAAGCCTCTCTCCTATCCCACATAAGCCTTGGGAATCACACATCCAAATAATAGATATCCTTCCGTTAACATTTTTATCCAAATTTCATTCGGTTGAAATACAATTTATTTCAATTAAAAATGATGGGGTGTGATTTAAGACATCTCCATACTTCCCTCTTTATGTTTGAATGATGAGATACCTCTTTCTCTCTCATTAACTCCTTAAATGTACACCTATTACCATGCGGAAATTCCATAAGAAATTTCTCTCTTCTCATTTTTATTCATTAAATTATTTTATACAATGCATCTAAACTCCATTACATATGTTAGGAAATATATACATTTTACCCCTTACTATCCATTTCATGTATATATGATGGGATTCTAATTTATATCTCATAAACCATTTTTTTGAATTCTTATGCCCCGTCGTTATGCTACTAAAATATCACAACAATTTTCCATCGCAAAGTCATTGTGTAGTGAATACCATGCCCATTAATTTATCATGGGTATTCACCATTATGAACATTTTCTAATTGATTATATAGTTTCATTTATATTCTCCACATTAGTTTATTGTTAAATAAATGATGTGAAGTAATGATTCCATGTTGTATGATCAATGTGACACACTTTTGCATAAATGAAAATGATTAAGAAGGGTGAACCCTGATAGCGCTCCAATGAATTGGGCAAAGATTAGTATCCTGATACATCAAGTGAATTAAGTGTTTTTTCGTGGTAATTTAAGTGCAATGAGGGTTTACTCATGCTCCAAGGGAAATGAGCATTGGATTATGCTAATATCATGTTAAATGATGTTTCAAAACTTTCATGTTTTGATAATCACACTATATCTGGCCTTTATGTTCAAATTTACCTTATGGGGAATTAATATTCCTATTTTATAACATGTATTGTATTCGTTATATTATACGTTGTTGACTCCCTTTCTAGAATTTATATCTCATAATTTTTTTATGGATGTCATTGGTTTTTCCCATGCAATTCTAACTACATGGAATATGTGTGGTCATGTAAAAGAAGTTTTCAATAAAGATGTGTATATCATGTTTTAAGATTCTATTTAATCTCTCTAAGACCCATTGATACCATACATCTTGATCTTTTATGTATTATAAAGTGAAGGTTTTATATAATATAGAATTTTTATGTGTTAAATAAAGTGTCCGGTTATTATATCAGGGATATTAAAATTGGTTGTAATATTTTAATAATTAAATCATATTTTACAAATTTTTCAACATATTTCATCTTAGGTAAATGTAGGTGGTGTTGGTCGAGTGTCCCATGAGGAAGCCAGACTGATGTGATTTATTTTATTTTATATTTCACATTTATTATTTTTTACACATTTCTCGTTATATAATCACAGACTATATTCTACAAGAAACCATTTGTGGTGGCCTACTATGTTTATCTCATAACATAGTTGCATTGTCGATTATTACCAGAATATATTTTATTGATTATGTAAGAAAATTGGGGAAGGATCTAACTTTAGATACGTGAATTTTTATACTAGGTTGAATTATGGGATTAAATGATCATTTTTATTATCATGATGGTAATGGAGATAGATTTTTATATTTTGATCATTTTCTAATATCATTTTGTATATTCTTTCCACTATATTTTCCCCATATTCGCTATTTTTGTACATCATATAGACATGAAATAATTTTTTATCTTTCAATGGATATGGTTCTTTTATTATTTATGTACCTTTCATGATGATTGTTATTACTAAATCATGATATGTTATACATTATATTTTTTAGACTATTTTTTTTACATACTGTTATTATTACACAGATATTATACACTCTTTTCATGATTTTATAGTCTTTACACTATAAAATTATAGATCCAAGCAACTATTTGGCCTCCTCTAAAATATGATGAAGTGTGGTTTTGGTAATTTGGCGATCGGAATTCATTACTAATGAGAAAACTATGTTCAAGATCTCCAAATTTCCGTGAAACGTGATACTTATCTGAACAAATATTCTATTATAGATGAGTAGCATCATTATAATCATTCTAGACATTAATAATATTCATTTAATGGAGAATATTATAGAAATAAAATTCTAAGACATTCAATTTATGAAATTTTATTAACAACGATGACTGATTTTAGAAAAAAAATTTAGGAACATTCTATGTGTTAGAAAAGTTCTTCTTATAATAGCCATGTGTTGATGTTTTTAAACAAGGTAATATAAAATCAAATAGATACACTGAGTGATTAATTTAGGGTTTTAATGAAATTTGATTAAATATGATCAATTGAAAATTAATCTCCCATCATGTTATCAAAATTAGCGAGTATGTCAATGATTTAGGGAATATAATTCACATATACTCAATATGAGTATTTTTTTTAAAATGATATTCAATGTGATTAAATATTTCAATTGAATTAGTGATACTATTAGTTTCCTTAAATATTTATTGTTTATTAAAATCTAATTTATTATTATGAATGATATATTAAATCCACTACATATGTTTCATTTTTTAAAATATATAGATCATCATATGTTGAGAATGAATTTGATATTGGAGGGTTAATTTTTTTAATGTACATAAGGAGTATATATATTGATAATTTGGATGTTTCAAATTTTGTTGAACATGTAATAATATGTGATTTATCTCATTTTTCTCTTAGGAAGATAAAGAAAACTATAATTTCCACATATGAATCTCATTTGTTGGATCTTGGAAAGGATGTATCATAATTGGGCTTCTCTCTTTGACGAAGCACAAGATGAACTTCAATACTTTAAGCTCGAATGAAACCACCTATGGGAGAATTGGATGTGGATAGAGATTACCACCCCAGTGCTGTTATTCGAGAAACCCAAAGAGTCTGTCACCATCGTACACCTTACGCTTATGTCATATGTTGGTGTTATAAGGGTTTATATAACAAGACCCTATCACTATGATTATGTGAATTATTTTTTATATAATAAACAATATAAATTCATTTTATCATTGTAACATTGTACATGGTTTTTAATGCACAAATAGTATTTTTAGTTAATATTCAATTAAGAAATCTATTTTGAAGAATTAATGGATTTTTAATTAAATTATATTTTAATAAAATATTATTACTAAAATAATTTTTAAATATAAATGATTGTATAATTTTTATTAATACAATTGTAATTTTTATTACGGTTTAAAATCCATATTCATTAAAACCAATTAATTTTCGATTAATGCTTTTTTATATTTTGAAAGAAAATATTATTATATTAATAAATTTATATAGATAAAATGAATATCATCTTTGAAATCTTGATGTTGAAATTATACAATGGTGTATTTTTCATATTTTTGAGACAATTGAATTTTAGGGTAAAATTAAATAATGTTTAATATATAATATGTTTTATGACATCATAATGACCCAATAGAGAAGTAATAAAATAGAATGAACATGATTTTTGGCTATTATATGTTTTCAATTGAAAATAAATTAATTTTATATTTTTTTAGTTATCCTATGGTGCATTAGTGTACTCTACATGATTTATAATACATTATAACTTTTTAAAATGATTTCGTTGAGTGTGTAAATCACCATCACATAGAATAGCATAATATTTTAAGAAGTTCCCCCATTGGCCTTATATTATAATTTTTTTCACCCACCTTTGGAAAACCCCTAGGGTAAAAACATTGGGTTGGATTTTGGTTTTTATTATTTTAATGTTTGTTGTCCAAAACCTAAATAATAAATTATTACCTCTCCTTTCCTATATAAACCCACCTATTATAAAAATTATCTCCGCTCAAGACCCATGGATGAATTACATATTCTTCCCTCCTATATCTAAAATCCTCTAATGTTACCCCAATGTCCAATGAAGCCTCTCTCAATCCCCTCCCAAGCCCTTGGAATCAAACATTCACATAAGGGATTTCCTTCTTTTCTCTTTTTTTTTCCAAATTTCATTATGTTTTATATCATTTTATTAATTATAAATATTGGGTAATGATTTTAAACCTCCCCATAATTCCTTCTTATGTTTGAATAATTAGATACTTCATTCACTCTAATTAATTCCTCTCATGTACACCTATTACCAAGCTGAAATTCAATAAACAATTTCTCTCTTCTTATTTCCATTCAAGAAATTATTTTATATTGTGCATCAAAATTAAATTACCTATATTGGGAAACATATCTATATAAACCCCTTACTGTCTATTTCATGTAAATATTATTATATACCCCTTTATCTCCCAACTACAATTTTTATGAATTCTTATGCCATGTCGTTATGATGTCGAAATGGAATTTCGATTTTCCAAGACAAATTCATGGTGTAGTGAATACCATGAACATTTCTCAATCAAGGGTAATAATCATTACACATATTAATTATTTATTATAGATTTTCATGTGTGTGTTACCAAATCCATTATTGGGGAATAAATGATGATGATGAATGATTTTGTGTCATATGATCCATTTGGCACACTTATGCATTTATGGAAATGATTAAGGGTGAACCATACTAGTGCTCCAATGCATTGGGTAAAGATTTGTATCATTATAATCAAGTAAAATGAGCGTTTAATCATGATAATTCATGTTCCTTGAGGATTTAGTCATGATCCATGTGAAATGATCATTAAATCATGCTAACATCTTGTTAAATGTTGTTGCCACATTCCCATGTTATGATAATAATGTTGTATCATGGATTTATGTTCATGTTTCTATTATGATCCAATGATATTCTAATTTTCTTATATATAATGAATTCTTCATGTTTTCTTTTTTTTAATCCATTAGTGGTCATTATATCTCACCATTTACTTAAGCTTGGCTTCAGGATATCCCACTCAATGCTATGTACAAAATAATGTGTGTGGTAATGTAAACGATGCTTTTAGTAAAGATGTGTATTTATTGTTTTAAGTTGTTATATAATGTTCCCGACTGCTAAATACATTATACCACTTGATCTTAAATGATTTATAAAGAGGAGGATTTATGTAATAATATATTTTTATGTGTGAAATAAATATCATGGTTGTTATAGTTTCTATCAAAAGATAGGTTTAGTTATTTTTGGGATTAGTATTAGAAATTCATAGTGAAAGCCACAATGATATGACTAAGTGTAATACAAGCATCCATACATTTTTGTGAGTAATGAATAAGTGCTTTATTAATTAAATAAATTCCTTTCAAGATACGAGTAGTTAGAGGCCACTATGGCATAGATGTATCTCAGGGTAAAACCTAAAAACACTGCTTTGAGCTAGACTCGAGCGAGAACTAGTGCACGAAAATGAGCATTTCTGGACTCATGGTAACGAAACTCCTAGCGGGTATTATTTGGTAAATTATTATGTATTTTTTTTGAAAAATTATAAAGGGAATTATTAAAATGCCTCTAAGAATATATGTTGGTATTTATATCATGGAAAACATATATTAAAACCTATAAATTCAAAATTCAAATAAATAAAAGTAATTTATAAGTCATCCATTTTCTGTCTATGGATTAAACTCTATGTGGTACCCATAACTTTCATTTTATTTTATCCAGTGGCCAGTAATTGGAGGAATCGAGCTGACAACCAATGAAAAGATCAAGGTAAGGATAGTTCTAATGAGATAATCAATCTAATAGAAGTGGGAATCACAGAATATATCACGATACCCTCTATTCTAATAGATTTTTTGAATATTAATATGGTTCAAGAGAAACAGGTAACCCTCCAAATATAGAAAATGACAAAATAGTGAGCTTCATGAGACTAGGGCCACCTAATTTTAATGGATCATCTGATCCCAAAAATTTATAAACAATATATCAACCACATTGAAAATATCTTCTCCATCCTTCAATTTCCTAGAAAAGAGAAGGGTTTTATAAATGTTTATCATATAGATAGTGAAGATGATCAATGGTGAATATTGATAAAAAAGACGAACCCTACGGCTAAGATCGTGGAACTGGAATAGAAGGATTTCCATAAAACAAAACTGATAAATATTATCCTTGAACACTCCCACTTAAGACAGAAAGGGACTTCCTTGACCACAAAAAAGGTTGAAAATTTATCAGATCATATGTGAAAAAAATCACAAGGCTTGACCGATATGCCTATAGATTTGATGTTACCCTCTAATTCAAGGTTGACTGCTTCATTGGTGGGATATATCATATCCTACCTATATCTATAGTGATTCGTGACTTCGATAGCTATGAGGAAATTGTCCTATGTGACCTCAAGATCAAAACAGAGATTGGATAATTTCCAGGGTATCATGGGGATAATAAGTGTATGATGGACTTTAATGCTAGCAGTCTGATGGATACATCCAATGGTTCTTAGAAAATATGGATCCATACTTTCTAATATTGTGGAAAGAATCACCCATCAAATTGCTTGAAGGGGATGAGGAAATGATTCTGGTGTAAAAGAGAAAGGCACCTGGCCATTAACAACCGATAAGAGAAAAACTCACAGATTCGTCAAAGGATTGGAATGCTAACTTCAACTCTCAACGTGTTGTTCATTTCATTAACAAAAAGGTACCCATGAACATTGACAACCAGTTACCTAATCTAATAGTTTTTTGAGGCAACCAACTTCCTACAAGGAAGTAAGGGTGATATTTTTCCATAACTACTACCGAAGTGATCCCTGTCAACGAAGAGGTGGTAGGTACTCTAGTTATTTATTCATGAATAGTTAATGTAATTTTTGATTCTAGTTCTATGCATTCTTTTATATCCTTAATGATTAGTAGAAAAATCCCAACATCAAAACATATCATGGATGTATTGAAGACAGTGAAAATGGAAAATGGGAAAATTATTTCATCCTATGAATATAACTCTTCCCCAATCATGATTTTTGGATTGAAATTCCATGTGAACATCATCATACTCCCTATGGTCGAATTGGATGAAATTAATTACATGGATTTTCATTTCTTATATTCAGCCAACATAAATTTTCAACAGAGGAAAATCACTTCCCATATTGCGAATTGGCCTTTGATTCTGTAAAAATGAAATGAGGATGATGAATTTTATTTAGCACCATCATCTCAATCATAGATATTACTACCCTATGAGCATGTGTATATTTTTCATTTTATTGAGGCATTGGAAGCATACGTCCTTGAAGACATGCCTATTATGAGGGAATTCACAGAAATGTTTCTTAAGGAATTTCATGGTATTCATCCTAGAAGTGATTTTCAATTCTCCATTTACAACATATTTAGTGCATTTCCAATATCAGGTATTCTATATTTAATAGAAATTGTAGAGCATGGAGATATGAAGAAGAAACTACAAGAGAATCTGGAAAATTGGTTTTTACACCCAAGTGCATCACTATGTGGTGCACCACTCTACATTTTCAAGAATATATTTGGGTTAATGAAACATTTAATTGATTCTAATGAGCTCTACAAAATCATGATAAAGAACATGTATCCTCTTCCACGAATAGATGACTTGTTCTATCAGCTATGTCGAGAACAATACTTCTCAAAGAGAATTTTTTGTTAAGATATTACCAAATAAGGGTGAGTAAAGAGTATATCCCCAAGAATAATTTTCTTAAAAGGTAAGAGTACTATGAATTCATAATGATTCCTTTTGAAATCACTAATTCTCTATTAATATTAATGGATTTTATGAATTGAGTCTTTAGTGATTACCTCGACAAATTTTGGTATTCTTTATATATTATAATCTAATATTCACAAAAACCAAGTAGGAGCAGGAGGAGTATCTAATCACTTTACTAGAGACCTTGAGAAAGGTGAATCTCTAAGAGAAGTACAACAATTGTGAGTTCTGGTTTAAGGTTGTAAAATTCTTGGGTAATATAATCACAATCAATATGATATCAATTGAACCCTCCAAGAAAAGTACAATTGGGCGATAGCCGAGGCTAACATCTGTAATGTACATCCGTATATTTCTGGGGTTAGATTGACATTATCACTGATTTGGGAGAAATTTCACATGATTTTCCAACCCTCTTATCAAGATAACATGGAATGGGGGTAATGTTTTAGTGGAGGGATAAATGCGATGACTGTTTCAAGAAAATAAAAACGAGTCATATCAGTATGTTGTTGCTCACACTACCCTCATGTGGATAATTTTATGTTGTATTTATTGACACATTGAATAAATATATGGGATGTTTGTTGATAGAAAATTAAAAAATAATTTCATATTCTTTATGTAAATTTAATGTTCATATGAAAAACTATCAAAAATAAGATCAATAGTTGGCTGCAATAATCTATACTTTAAAAAATTGGAAACATTACCTCTTTGAGGATAAGTGTAAAATATATATGGACCAAAAAAGCTTCAAATATATATTCACACAAAAATAGTTGAACATGTTGCAATGAAGATAGTTAGAGCTGATCAACGTCTTTGACTTGTCAATCATTTACCACCCAGGTAAAGAGAAAAAGGTGGGTAACACTCTATGTAGAATATGCACAGGGATTTTGTCATTTATGATAATTTAAAAGGATCCAATCATTTTATATTTGATCAATATGGACATGGGAATCTTAAAAAAAATAGAACATTATCAATTCTTTCACAAATGACCTCTCAACCGTTTTTTTTGGAAGGGTTAATGGATGATGAAAAAATTGATGTGGGAATTTAGAACAAGGTTGAAACTATCATAAAATGGAAATCCTTGGTGTTCAATGTTATTTTAGAAGGAATTTTAATATTTTAGACAACACAACGCGTTTGGTAAATTTTAGATTTAAAGAATGATCTTTTGAGTGATGCACATAGTTCTAATTTATCTATTCACCCAGGAAACACAAATATGTATCCAGATATAAGAAATAATTATTGATGGGAAAACATGAAAAAGTGATCAATGAGTATAAATCAATGTGTATGGAATGTCAGAAAGTGAAGGATGAGAGGAAAAGTCTACGAGGATGATATAACTATTACCCACACCATCATGGAAATGGGACAACATCACCATAGAATTTGTCACCAAACATCTGAAGACATCCAATGGAATCAAGTTTATCTTTAATGTTGTGGATCGTCTTATGAAGATTGCACACAACATTTCAATTCATATGGATTCATCATTGGATCAAAAACTATGGATATACATCAGAGATGTGGTAAGTAATATCTTCCCCATATACTCAGTGATTTAATGAATAAAATTCACATATACTCATTATGATTATTTTTTTCAAATGATATTCAATGTGATTAAATATTATAATTTAATTACTGATACTATTAGTTTCCTTAAATACTTATTGTTTATTAAAATATATATTACAATTATGAATGATATATTAAATCCACTACATATGTTTTATTTTTTTAAATATATAGAAGATCATATGTTGAGAATGAATTTGATATTGAAGGGTTAATTTTTGTAATGTACCAAAAGAGTATATATATTGATAATTGGGATGGTTCAAATTTGGTTGAACATGTAATAATATATGATTTATCTCATTTTTCAGTTAGGAAGAAAACTACTAGTTGAATTTCCCCATATGAATCCCATTTGTTGGAGCATGTAAAAGATGTTTTATAATTAGGCTTCGCTCTTGACGAAGCCCAAGATTATCTTTAATAATTTAAGCTCAAATGAAACCACCTATGGGGGAATTGGAAGTGGGTAGAGATTACCACCCCAGAGCTGTTATTCGAACCACCCATAGAGTCTGTCACCATCGCACACCTTACCCTTAAGTCATATGTTGGTGTTATAAGGGTTTATCTAACAAGACCCTAGAACTATGATTATTTATATATTTTTTATATAATAAAAAATTTAAATTCATTTTATTATTTTTATTTTGTACATTGTTTTTAATTCACAAAAAATCTTTTTAGTTAATATTCAATTAAGAAATCTATTTTGAATAATTAATGGATTTTTAATTAAATTATATTTTAATAAAATATTATTACTAAAATAATTTTTAAATATAAATTATAGTATAATTTTTATGAATACAATTGTAATTTTTATTAAGTTTTGAAATTCGTATTCGTTAAAACCAATTAATTTTCGATAAATGTTGTTTTTTATTTTTAAAGAAAAAATTATTATATTTAAAAATATATATTGATAAAATGCATATCATTTTTGAAATCTCGAAGTTGAAATTATCCAATGGTGTATTTTTCATCTAATTTCTATTATTTGATAATGAATGTTGATCAATTACAAAAATATTTTTTTAAAGTATGAGATGATAAATTGTATACACATTTTGTATAATTCATCAATTATTATAAGAAGTTTTTATAAAAATTCATCTATAAAATATTTTTATCCTTGATAAATTTTTTATTCCACATATTTTTTAAATATATATTAATATGTCCTATCAACATGTTAGTTTTATATATTAACAATATCTTCTTGTCAAATGATTATGTACTGAACACATAAAATACTATACCTTCTAAGGAATCAATATATTATTATTTTTATATATTTATAAAAAATAGAAATATATTTTATTTATAAAATAGTGTTTGTATGTTTTATTATAATATTTTGTAATTATCACACAATCTATGTGGCCCATGAAAGTTTTTTAGGGATAAGGGGAGTAAAAAATTCTAAAATAAATAAAAACATCAATAAATAGTTATTTTTTCAACTGAATATCCCAAAAAAAATTGGATATGTTATGATAAATAAAAATATAATGTGTTAAATTTAGTTTCTATAAAAAAATGTATATCACTATTTCCTAAATTTTTACAGTAGTTTTAGAATAAAATAGTTCACTTAATATCTTAACAAAGATTGTGATATTTGATGAGAATTACAAAATTTAAAGAGTTACAATTAGATATTATGAACAATTAAAAATAATATTTCCTGTAGAATTATATTAGTCAAAATGATATGTGAATTGAAATTTACATCCAAATATAGTTTTTAGTTTCACAATAAGGATTAATGTAGATATTTTCATAAGTTATCTTATGATATCAGATTTTACTTTTTCTTAAATGATTTTTGGAGTATTTAATAATTATAATACAAGTATTTACATTATTTTAATGGAAAATTTTGATGAAATAGGTTTACGATGAAAATGATGATGCACATGGAATGATTTTTATAAATAACATGAGATTGGACATCGTGAAAATTGATTTTGTAATGTTAATATGTTTGAATATGTTGAAGACATTGAATGGATAAAAATAATACTCTTAAATCTCACAATTATAAAAATAATATTTATTAATATATTTTCATCACTAATGAGTTAGTGGAATTTTATCATTAAAAGGTCACATAAAGATGTTATACAGATTATATAATGATGTGATGTGTTAAAAATATTAGAATGTGTAGAAAACATAATGTTGATCTATAAGTTTACCATTTAATATTAGTTAAAATAGTTTTTGTGTTGGGATTTCTAAATACTGTAATGAATTTTAGAATGTTAAAATGTTTCTAATTTAATGGAAAAAACATTTTAATATTCATTATTTTTATATAAATAAATTAATATTTAGATTTACATTTAATGAAGGGTAATTATAAATAACCTCTAAATGTATTAGTTTTAATTTATCCATAAATGATATATATATTAATGTATTCTAGTTCATGAATAAATTGTATGCATTCTATGAGTATAATAATTGTTTATAGTAATACTGTAATGGCCCAGACCCTCATGGTCCATCCCTTTGACAAATTCTAGATCCTAAGGGTGGAACCTCAATAGTAGGATGTTATTTCGGTGTACAACCGAATGACGGGACACGATCGGTGCGACCCACTGATGGGACCTGATCGGTGCGACCGATCAGGGTGTCACCAATCTCTGTGAAATAACTTTATCGAGTTTTTTCTACTACAACTTTTACTGTAATGCCACTTTTAATCCTTTTAAACATTTTTGAATGTGGTTCAAGGTCATTTTTAATCCCATAATCAATAGTTGAATTCCTAAGAGTGGGGGGACCCACAAAGGACCCAACTGTGTGTCCACGTAACGTTTCCCCTCTGTTTATATAAAATCCTTCAAATTCACAGTTGTTACCACCTTTTCCTGATGAGAGTTATAAAATAAAAATTATTTCAGTTGTGTGTAACCACCCAACCACGTGGTGAAACCATGATCCGACATTATAGCCATTCAAATTTCCATATCACGTGAAAACCGGATCTCATCCTTAGATATCATGGGAATTACTTCTTCTTCTTTCTCTTTTCCTCTTGACTGGTCTCCTTTTGTTCTGATGTATTTGGAGTTCCCCTTCCCGAGGCAAGTGGTGCGCTTGTGATGAAGCTTTTCTGCTAACCCTTGGAGTCCCCGACGTTCCACACCAGCATGTCGCGCATCCCCCGTTCTTGGCGTGTGGAGAAGAACTTCGATCCTTGATTATCCACGTAGGGATTTTCACTCGTCTCTCCTTACTATGTATCATACGGGGTGGTTGCAGTACTGTTTATTTGAGAATGGATGAAACCAAACCTTAAGAAAGATAAAAAACAGACTTTTAAAGAATGAATGGTGGTGTGATCGATGTTCTACTACTTTTCCTTACCCATGATTATTTATGTTATGATTTGTGTAGTCCTATGCCCACTAAAAATCATGGTCGATGGTGGTCTTTCATTGTGTGTTAATGAACCTCCATCTTCTGTAATGATTGAATGACTCTAACATGGGAATTTGGTTAATCACGTAAACATGTCGAATTAAATGAATTTCTAGTGAACAACAATCCTTTTGTGATCACCTTGGTTCACCAAAAAGAAATAAGAGAACATGGTGAATGATGTACTTGAGTCTGGAAACTTCCGTGTTCTGTCTCATTGGCATGTCTGTTTGTTTTAATCGATGCTTATGGGGTGACGTGGATTAGGATGGGATCCTCTGTTGTCGAACGGTTTTCGGTTGTGGATCTGATGTCTTGTGGGGTTGTATCTCAAGGCTTGTTTTGGTTCAAGTACATTGAGAGATCTCACTGGTCCCTTTGTTGTTGTGACTTTTCAAGGGAACCGGGTGTGAATGCTAAAATTGATATTTGGCTGTTTCTTTTTCTCTAGCTTGTGGTTATGACTGTTAGTTGCCCAGTAGTGTATAATTCACCTAAATGGGATCACTATAACATGAAGACAAGAATGAGTCAAATGGGGAATTGGTATTGGGAATGAGTTGTTACTTAGCCTTGAGTGTTGTGCCATTCTTTTATGAATGAATTGTAACAGCTTGTTGTACAGGTTGGCTTCGAAAACCCTAGGTTGTGATGAGTGCTTGTTACCTATACATATAATTGCAGTTATTATGTTTCTTATTCGCGCCCCACAAAAGTTTAGCGCTTAGTGTCGAGCACCCCCATTTTATAGGGTGGGTGATTTTCCCAACACTCCTATGAGTGGCTGGTTAACAGCTTTTTTATGCTCCCTTTCTTGAATTGCCCGAGTCTCCTCGGGAAGGATGTGAAGGCTTGATGTCCATTATAACCCATGATTCTATGGGAAGGGTAGCTGTAGTAGATGTCCTAGGTGTGTGCTGGTAGGTTGTTTCCCAAGAGTCTTCGGGATGAGGCCCAGGTGTCTTCGGGCGTGGTAGTGGTTATTCTAGCCCAGGTGTTTACGGGCGTGGTTACGTGTGGTGTTAGTGGCCCAGGTGATTGCTGGCATGATGTGTGTTAGTGGCCTAGTTGTTTGCGAGAGGGATGTGTGGTAGTGCCCTAAGTTTTCTGATGAGGTGTGGTAGTGGGACTGCGATGAGAATGGTAGGATTGGTTCGATGCATAATATGTCTTCAATAACTAGTGGGAAGGTGGCGTGGGGTACCCAAACATCGATGTGTTATTAATATACATTACTTGACTTGCGTTATTTGTGTAGTGTACCTTGGTGAGGCTTGGGAGGATATTTTTTCTTTTCTAGGTACTTTAACTATCTCTTTTCTCACAGGGCATTATAATGCATCCCCTTTTCTGCATGATAGCTTTTGGATTCCCTTCTGAGTATACTTGAATTCTCACCCTGCGTATATATAACTATTTTCTGTTTTCTAGGAGGACTTCAGGGATCGTGCAGGGTCATACTAGTTCAGACGGTGGCATTTTTGTTGTTGCTATTTTTCATTCTTTTGGTTCTTCTTTATGGGGTTTTCT
Organism: Viscum album; assembly: GCA_963277665.1. NCBI lineage: Eukaryota > Viridiplantae > Streptophyta > Magnoliopsida > Santalales > Viscaceae > Viscum > Viscum album. Next base: position 1,766,521,112 of record OY728146.1, on the reverse strand, counting down.
TTCACTTTTGAATAATTTACTTTTGGAACATGCATATGAGAATAGTTGTTTTGGCTTTACGTGTACTTCTTCTTTTGGTGTTGTTGGGATTTACTATCTTATCTCCTGATCCTATAAATAAAAAAGTGTAATGCCTTCCATATTGTGTGTGATTCTTTACCCTTGGTTCTAGTTTCAACTCTGGGACCTATTGAAGGCGGGTCTCAGGGGTCATTTTAACTCCTTCTACTTGAAGTAGGAAGGGTGTAGAAATCCGCTATCCCTTATCTCATCATGGTGAAGGAGAGTCGTGATATAATGGTATCAGAGGGGAGGCTGAGGGATAGGATGGAGTCTGGAGTTAGGTACAATGAGGATTTCATGGAATGGTAGGGAAACAGTGTTGGGTGATCATGGTGTGTGAAATAGGCCAGGGAAGACTGGCTTTGGCACGAGATTTTAGGGGCCCCCGTGATCTGATGCAAGGTCTCAGGGCCTACCAAACGACCAGGTAAGGCTACACTGATTGCAAGGTAGAGACCATAGAGAAGGTAAATAAATCATAATGACTTGTGTTCTTGTGTTTTGTGGGTATTTAGGGATTTAAAATGAATATGAAGTCTAAGATAATTTAAGAATAAAATCATACACTACTCAGGATTTGGATTTCCTTTTTTAACTTGCATCTATGTCACCTAGGAGACAAAAATGAGTAGTGCATGCAATCGAGGCCCAGGAGGGTGACATGGATGATCGATAGATGGCTGATCGAGAGGTGGAGGACGATCTTTTGAAGAAGACGCTTCGAGCCTTTCAGTGGAAGACCCATATGAAGTACGAGGGAAACATCTCAGACATAGAGACAAAGAGCTGGATAGAGGAGCTGGTGATAGATTTCAGCTTGATCTTGGCTCCGATGGATTACTGGGTTTTTATGGTTATGAGCCAGATGCGTGGAGCAGCGAGTCAGTGATGGACGCTTTATCTTGGGAACAAGAGGAAGGCTACAGTCAAGTGAGCTGACTTCGAGAAGGAGTTTCGCGAAGAATTACTCTCCTCCACGATGAAGGCAGAGAAGAGGAAGGAACTACACTCCCTCCAGCATGGGAGTATTTAAGTGAGAGAGTTGGGTATCAAGTTTAAGTATCTCCTTCTCTTTGCTGCTGACCTCATCCCGGATGAGGAGTCTCAAGTGAGACATTTGGAGGAGGCACTTCGGCCTTCTCTCTAGTATTATGGTACTCCCTTCAAACTAATGACATACTTGGAGGTCAAGAAGATGGATGAAGTGGTGGAACGGATGCTGAAGATAGGATGTGTATCGCAAGAGGAAATCGAGTTGGGCTTGTCAAAGGGGAAATCCTGCAGTAGCAGGCCTCCAGCATCAGTTTTCTCTAGGTTTTGACTAGTAGGAAGCATGCCTCATCATTTTAATTTCTGTTCTCTTGATCCTCGCCCTTTTCTTTTGGGCCCAGGGCCAAGATGCTTCGTCTATGGAAGCCATCGACACCATCTGATTTGGTGCCAGGATAGAGTTCAGTACGAAAGTGGTGGGAAGGATCAACACCCACCTCTTCAACAGTTTCCATCTTGACCCATTCAGCAGCAACAGCAGGGGCCATGTGCTCCAACTCCGCCGAGGGCAGGCGTCACATGAGGAGTATGACCATAGGGTGCTCCTCAGTGACCTCAACCAGGGAGTGGTCGGGGAGGTGGCCGAAATCCGAGAGGTAGAGGAACTGTGAGTGGGAGTTGCAATTCGTAGAGGCATCAGTTCCAGTAGGGCCAGATGTCGTTCGTGGTGTGATCAGCTTGTTTAGTAATCTTTCATATGGCTTGTTCGATACAGGAGCATCACAATCATCTGTTGCACCCAATCTGGCATGTGCACTGGGTTTAGACGTTGAGATAATTCTAGTGCCCCTGGTGTTGAGCACACTAGTCGGAGGTCAGACCGGCTTGTATTCTGCTTTTTGAGTGTGTAAACTGATGATAGGTCCACATTAGTCTATCAAGGGTCTTCTACTATTCTAGATACAACCTTACGATTTCATCATAGGCATTGAGCTGATGTTCTCAGTATGTTCCGTCATTTGATGCTTTTGAGGAAGGGTCATGTTTTCAGATTTGGGCGGTCGACGTGTAACTTTCATCGGTGAGAGGGGTTGCCAGAAAAGTAGCAGACGAGAAGAGCCCCTCCTTTCCTTTTTTAGTTGTGCTATCAGTAGAGTCTAAAAATGCTGAAATGGTGGAAATTCTAGGGGTCGTAATTGATTTTATGGATGTCTTCTTGATTGAGTTGGAAACTCTACCCCCTTGACGTGATGTTGAGTTCGGGATAGACTTGCAACCTGGTGCCCATCTAATTTTGATGACTCCATACCAGATGTCACCTTCTGAGTAATGGGATTTGCAGATTCAAATTAATGATCTGATGAAGAAGGGTTTCGTTCGACCAAGTGTGTTACCATGGGGTGCTCCAATTTTGTTTGCAGAAAAAGTAGATGGTGGTCTCAAGCTATGAATAGACTACACGAGACTGAATCAGGTGACAATAAAGAGTCTCTACCCTCTTCCAGGGATAGACGATCTCATTGACCAGCTGAGTGGAGCAGTTTGCTTCACTAAGATCGATCTACGGTCTGGATACCACCAACTAAGGTTTAAAGAGGGTGACATCTTGAAGAATGCATTCAGGTGCAGATATGGGCCCTTTGAGTTTTTGTTCTTGCCATTCGGTGTGACAAATGCTCCGGTTGTCTTCATGGGACTCATGAACTCCATCTTCTAGGAAAACCTAGATCGGTTCGTAGTGATGTTTATTGACAACATCCTGATCTACACACGATCATAGGAGGACCACACTGAGAACCTGAGAATGGTATTAGAGGTCCTCTGACAGCACCAACGCTATGGGAAGTTATCCAAGTGCATGTTCTAGACGCGAGAAGTAAACATCCTTGGGCATGTGGTGTCTGAGCAGGGAATATCGGTGGACCCATTGAAGGTAGAGGTGGTTGTTTCTTGGGGAGTGACCGAGAAAGTGGGATAATATCATAGTTTCAATGGAATAGCAAGCTACTATCAAATATTTGTGCCCATATTCTCTTGAGTTGCATCACCGTTGAAATCTTTGACCAAGAAGGATGAGGCTTTCATATGGAATGGGCAGTGTAAGGCAACCTTCACCTATCTGAAGGAGAAGTCGGTAAGTGCCCCAGTGCTGAGATTTCTAGAAGAAGGGGATGCGTATGAGGTGGTCTGTGATACTTTTGGACAAGGCCTCATGTGTGTGATGATGCAACGACAAGGGGTGATCTCTTATGGGTCTAGACAGTTACGTCCCCATGAGCGTAATTATTTCACCCACGATCTGTTGCATGTGGCGGTCGTTTTCGCAATAAAGTTGTGGTGGCATTACCTTATCGGGGAGATCTTCGTGGACTTCATTGATCACAAAATCTTGATGTATATCGTCTCCTAGTGGGACCTGAAGTTATGACCGTGAAGGTGGATGGAGTTCCTTCAGGATTACGACTTCAAAATTTCATACACATCAGGAAAAGGAAATGTGGTGGTCGATGCCTTAAGCAGGAAGTCGTAGAAGGATGTGGTTCGAGAGTTAGATGATGTGTGGAAGGCAAGGGAGGAGTTGGCTGCCCTACACCTGGAGGTAATAGAGGATGTTGGTAGAGGTTGTCTGTAATCGATGACAATTCGATCCTCTCTCTTATGGAAGGTGGAGGAGTCTCAGTGGGAAGACATAGACAGTGAGTTGATGTGCGATCAGTCTTACTAAGGTAATGCTCTGGAAGGATGGACGGAGGATAGAAAGAATCTGATGTTTTTCAAAGGCAATATTTTCATCCCAGAGGTGATGCATGAGTGGGTTTTCGGTGAGTTCCAAAACTCACCCCTAGCGGTGCACCCGAGAGTCTCCAAGATGTACCAGGGCCTGAGAAATAAGTTTTGTTGGGCCGGGGTAATGTGGGTCATGACAGAGTTTGTGGCCAAATGTGTAGGGTGTCAGCAAGTGAAGGCAGAACACCGTGTTCCATGTGATCTGTTACAACTATTAGATATTATCGAATGGAAGTAGGATGACATCTCGATGGATTTAGCCACACGTATACCCAAGGCTAAAGGAGTCTATGAAGCAATCTGGGTAGTGGTGTACCAGTTGATGAAATCGGCTCACATTCTGGCGATCAAGGATTCGGGTGCAGTGGATGCCTTAGAGAAGAGATCTGTGGATGAGGTGGTGTGGTTTCATTGAGTTCCAAGGTATATATTCCCGGATAGGGATGTATGGTTTACCTCACGTGTATGGAGAGGATTGCAATATGATTTTGTCACCCATCTATGTATTAGCACTGCTTTCCACCCCCAGACATATGGACATACAGAGCGCACCATCCAGACAATTTTGGACATTCTATGGGAATGTATCCTGGACTTTGGGGGATCATGGGTCAAACACTTGCCTCTAGTAGAGTTCTCCTACAATAATAGCTATCACACTACCATTGGCATTTTTCCGTTCGAAGCCTTGTATGAAAGGCCATGTATCTCTCTTGTGTGCTCGACAGAGGATGGGGAAACAAGTGTTCTTGGCCCAGAAGTGGTGTACATCATGGAAAAGAAGGGTTAGCTTATATGGGAGAGGATGAAGGCGGACCAGGACTGCCAGCAGTCATATGTCGATAATAGGAGGAGTCCCTTGGAGTTCGGGGTCGGGGACCAGGTATTCTTGATGGTCTCCCCTCGGTGTGGGAAACAGAGGTTGAATAGGGGGAGTAAGATTTATTTAAGGCTCATCGGACCATTCAAAGTGTTGCAGAGGTTGGGAGAAGTGGATTATCAGCTAGAGCTACCTCCGCCGCTACTAAGAATACACGACGTCTTCCATGTGTCACAACTCCGACGATATTTACACGACGATTCACATGTCCTCGACTGGGGAAAGCTGGACATCGAGGCTAACATGAATTTTGGGGAATGACCAGTACAGATCAAGGATCATGAGGAGAAGGTTCTATATGGAATGACCATTCCTTTAGTTTGTGTGTTGTGGAGATGTGGTGGGCTCGAAGAGAGTACATGGGAATAGGAGGCACATATGGGCGCCCAATACCCGATGCTGTTTTGAGTTTTGTCATGTTTATACATGTTGGGATGGAAGACTTTACCTTTTTAACTATGGAATGTATGGTTTTCCTTATTCTCAATATGCATGTGTAAATTCCTGACTACGGGGAGGGTAGGACTCGATCCCTAATCAAGACGCATTATGGTGTATGCGATTAAACCCATGCGAGCGAGTCAGTGCCACCCAAAGTTGATAATATCTTGACACGGAGGAAGAAAATCCCAAACCCATATGACTAGACAAATTGACCCTTGAATGTTGCATAGTAGTTTAGGGGGGGGGGGGGTTGTGTTCCTACATGTCGAAGAGTATCACTCCTGTGAGGTATCTTTCAGGGTGGTTGTTCGGACCCCCCTGTTTTCTTTGCGAATGGTTTTGATTCTCGAGGGTGAGATTAGTTTGATAGGTATATGATGTAATGGACCAGACCCTCATGGTCCATCACATTCCCAATTTTTGGATCTTAAGGGTGGCGCCTTGATTATAGGACATCATTTTGTTGTGCCACCGACCGACATGACACGATTAGTGTGACCGATCGACAGGACACGATCAGTGCAACCGATCGGTGCGACCGAATGGTGCGACTGAGTAGTGCGACAGATCTGTGTGTCACCGATTAGTATGACTGATCGGTGTGTCACAGACTGGTGCTACCGATCTGTGAAACACAAACATGTTGACTTATTTCTTCTACATCTTTTCCCATAATGCCACTTTTAATCCTTTTTAACATTTTGGGTAGTGGGTCAAGGTCATTTTTAGCCACATAATAAATATTTGTATTCCAAAGAGTGTGGCGACCCTAATCAGACCCACCTGTGTATCCACCTAACATTACCCCTCTTTTTATATAAAATCATTCAATGTACCAGTTGTTACCACCTTTTCCTAATGAGAGTTATTAAAAAAAAATTAATTCAGTCGTGTGTAACCACCCACCGAATGGTGAGACCACGATCCAACTTTATTGCCGTGAATAAATCCATATCCCATGACAACCAGATCTCATACTTATATAGCACGAGAATTTCTTCTTCCTCCTCATCTTTTCCTATTAGCTCATATCCTTTCTTCCTGATGCATTTGGAGTTCCCCATCACGAGGCAAGTTGTGCGCCTATGCCGAAGCTTTTCTGCTCACCCATGGAGTCCCCGACGTTCCTCCCCTGCATGTCGTGCATCCCCCGTTCTTGGCGCGTGGAGAAGAACTTTGATCCTTGATCATCCAAGTAGGGATTTTCCTTCGTCACTCCTTACTGTGTATCATGCGGGGTGGGTGTGCTACTATTCTATGGTAATGGATAAAGCCAATCCTTAACAAAGATAAAAAAACAGACTCTTAATGAATGAAGGGGGTGATCTATGTTCTACTTCTTTTCCATACCCTTGATTATTCCTGTTGTGAATTGTGTGGGCATATGCCCACTAAAAATCATGGCTGTTGGTGGTCTTTCTTTGTGCATTAATGAACCTCCGTCTTCTATAATGATTGAATGACTCTAACAAGGGAATTTGGTTAATCACATAAACTCAGCATATTAAATGAATTTATAGAGAACAAAAATCCTTGTGTGATAACCCCGGTTAACCAAATATAAAGCAGAAAACATTGTGAATGATGTACTTGAGTCTGAAAACATCATTGTTCTGTCTCGGTGGCATGTATGTTTGTTCTACACGATGCTTATGGGGTGACGTGGATGAGTATGGGATACTCTGTTGTTGCACGGTTGTTGGTTGTGAATATGATGTTGTGTGGGGCTGTATCTTGAGGATTGGTTTGGTTTATGTACTTTGAGTGATCCCATTGATCCCTTTGTTGTTGTGATTATACAAGAGAACCGGGTGTGAATGCTTAAATTGTTGTTTGGGAATTTCTTTTTCTCTAGCTTGTGGTTATTCTTTTTATTTTTCCAGTAGTGCAGAATTCACATAAATGGGATCACTTGAACATGAAAACATGAATGAGTCAAATGGGGAATTGGTTTTGGGAATGAGTTGTGACTTGGCCGTGGGTGTTGTTCTTTTATTTTATGAATGAATAGTAATAGGGTGTTGCACTTAGGATGGATTTGGAAACCATAGGTTGGGATTAGTGCTTGTTACCTATACATATAATTTTAGTTCTTATGTTTCTTATTTTCTCCTCACCCACGTTGAGCACTTAGTGGTGAACACCCCCATTTAATGGGGGAGGGTGTTATTCCCAACACTCTTATGAGTGGCTGGTTATCAAATCCTTTTCTACTCCCTTTCCTGAATATCCCAAGATGCTTCGGGCAGGCTGTGATGGACTGAGGTCTATTATATCCCATGATTTTTCGGCAAGGTAGTTGTGGTAGTTGGCCTAGGTGTGAGCGGGATGGTTGTTTCCCAAGAGTCTTCGGGATGAGGCCTAAATGTCTTCGGGTGTGGTCGTGGTTTTTCTATACTAGGTGTTTGTCGGTGTGGTTACGCGTGGTGGAAGTGGACCAGGAATTTGCGGGCAGGATGTGTGGTATTGGCCCCGGTGTTTGTGGGAGGGATGTGTTGTAGTGGCTTAGGTGTATACGGGTGGGGTGCAGAAGTGGGACTGCGATGAGAATTGCGGTATTGGTTCGATGCATAGGATGTCTTCAATAACCAGTGGGAAAGTGGCGCGGGGTACCCAATCTTCGATTTTCTATTACTATACATTACATGACTTGTGTTATTTGGAGAGTGTGCCTTGGTGAGGCTTGGGTGGATATTTTTCCTAGCTAAGTACTTTGGATATCTCTTTTCTCATAGGGCATTATAATGCCTCCCCACTTGTGCACGAGAGCTTCTGGTTTCCCTACTGAGTATACTTGAATGCTCATCCTACATATATTAAACCCTTTTCAGGTATCCAAGAGGGCTTTAGGGATTATGAAGGGCCGTACTAGTTCAGACATTGGGATAGTTGTTGTTTCTGTTTCTCTTTCTCGTGGTACTACTTTTTTCTATTTTCGTTTACTTTGGTATCTTTTACTTTTGAAAAATGCATATGAGAATGGTTGTTTTGGCATTAAATGTACTTCCACTTTTGGTGTTGTTGGGATTTACTATCTTATCTCTCGATCCTATTAAAGAAAAAGGCTAATGCCTTCCATCTTGTGTGTGATTTTATACCCTTGGTGTTAGTCGCCACTCTGGGTCCTATTGAAGGTGGGTCTCGAGGGTCATTATCTCTCCTTCAACATGAAGAAGGATGGGTCTGGCAATCCAATATGCCTTCTCTCATCGTGTTGAAGGTAGGTCGTGAGATATATAATATTCCCATCAGTTAAACGACAATGAGAATCTATCTTTTGATATATTAGATTCGTAACTAAGAATACCCCAAGGAATATCTAAGCGAGGTATTTAGAATATTAGAGGGTTTTGAATCGTATTTGTGTTCCAAATACCTATGGTTGATGGGATACCTATAATGAGAACCATTATAAATTCAATAAAAACTTATGAAAGTCTATTTATTGACATAGAAAATAGTGGGTGGTTGGTTATGACGATGATCATGTCATCCATTAGGGCAAAACCAATATGCGGGTTGTCCTGGTAAATGAAAAATATGTCATCAGCGACCTCAATTGAGATAGTAAATGAGAGAGTGTTTTTACCAATATATATAATTTATATATCTGGATAAGTTACATGTGATTTACATAACAACATAGATGAATAACATGTGACATATTCATTGATAATATCATTTAATTATCCTAGAATGATGAAGAGACGAGGTATCTATATGTGACTGAGATTATATATGTCTCATTATCAAAACATGTCTTGAACGAAGGAAATAATTTACAATGTTTATGTTTATATGATAAAAACTAGTGAAAATCAGTATTGATATACATTTTTTGATGGATATCACACCCTGTCCTTATATATCATGACTATTACGGATAATTTTAAATAGGTTTTTATATACTTACATAAATTGATCAAGGTTTTAAAATTTTATGTCATTTATTTAGTGGACCATAGGGTCGCACATAATGAATGTCTGAATGGGTACTAATTTTTCCAAGATAGATACTTTAAACTGTTTAAAGAGTAAATCAAAAAGTCTTTTTGATGGGTGTCCAAAAGTTATTTCATATGATATAATACATGTTGATTTAAATGACTGTTCTGTAGAAATATTTTTTGGTTATCCAAAAGTAGTTTTGGATTTGGTTTACCAAGTTATTTTATAAGATACAATATTATGTTAAATAGGAAAAATCCTTTTCGAATTTAAGGAATGCGGGAGATGAAAAGAAAAATATGTTCAGATGACTTACATATAAATATTTATTTGATAAATTTTTATTTTCCACTTTTTTGAAATTGTTGTTATGCATAAATTTTGTGATATATATTAGGAATCCTAAATGAGTTTTATTTTATTAAATGTTGACCAATCCTAAACATTGGATATCATTAAAAAGTATGATTCATAAGATGAAACATATGATAGTTAAATGCATTCATGCCTGCAATGTACGGATTATCCATTTAATTAATAAATGTGTTAAAAAACAAAAATTAATACAATCATTATCAAGGACTATTCTCAAAGAATTTATGAATCTTATTACCATATGATGGTGGATACATGTGTACTCATGATTCATTGACGAAATTCCAAGATATCCATCACCCATTTCTCCTTCCTCATTCATATTTTGAGATTATGGAACATCATCATAAAAAGATGAACCCTATTGGGATGATATATTATATAAATTATCCCATGGATACCAATGTATGTGTGATGATTTTTTTATATATGGTTTTCCTTTTAAAAACTGAAATAATAAGGTTGTATGGTGTCGTAGATTCTCTATGGTGTATGGTATTCATGTTTAATATTATTTTTCACTTTTTTATTTTACAATAGTGACATATTATCTTGTGTAGATATCCATGACGAATAGGTGATAATTTCACAAATTATATCTAATAATTATTAATTAGAATCTAAAAAACCATGTATTTATAATATTAAATGGAATATTCAAATGCCAATGAATTGATAAAATCAAATAATTTGTGGATGAATATAAAATTTTATGATGATATTGTATAAAAAATTTAATGTAAAAATGAATGTTTTTCAAATAATATTTTTCTCATTGGTAGGTATTTTTATATTAATAAGATTAATTCATCATTTTTAAAGTAAGAGTAAAATAAAATTTAATGTAAAAAATTTTGAAAAATAAAATAGATCTCTTTTAATTAATTATTAATATTTAATAATGTAAATAACACCTTTTTCTTTAAATGTTATTTTTCAATAAAAATGTTTATTTCAATTTATTTAATGTTTTCATTTAAAAGATAAAATTATCTTCTATATAAGTTAAATTAAAAAAATGGAGAACAAATTTAGAATCATAACTAAAAAATTATTTTAATATAGGAAAATTTATATATATTTTTAACAAATATTTTTCATTGGATGAATTGAAAGAATGTATAAAATTGGTACAATGATGAAAATATCATGGTTTCAATTTAATTAAATTTCCTTTATATTTTGAAATTCATTATGTTATTTCAAAATTATATGACTCCATCCTATATTTTTCACCAATATTTCTATACCTATCCCACATAATTTTTATGTGATTATATCATTAACTTTCACATAACTCAACTATTATGGAGATACCTCTTAGTTTTTCAAATAATAGATTTACTTATCACCCCACAAAAACCATAAATAACCTTATCTTACCTTGGAGGTTTTGTTATTTTCAAATATTATTGTCTTATCAGAATTATGTCAGCTTATAATTCAATAATGTGGACAAAAATTCTTCATTTTAAAGGATCTAATTATGAGATGAAGAGAAAACATATAAAAAACTAGTTATGCTCAATATTTTCCATTTACCATTACATGTAAACTCACTAAAAATATCTATCCCTACTATAATGTTGTTATTATTACATTATTATTATTATGGAATTAGTGTTATATTACACTTATATAACACTACAGTCTTACTTATTCGTTAAATTATATTATTCAAATTTACATCGATTCAACCATCTATATGAATGTTATTATTTCAACCCCATATATTATATCATGGATCAATATGAATAAAAAATACTATTAATATATGATAAATTTTAATTTTATGTTATGAATATTGTATCAAAAGGCTGACACAAAAATTAATGTTTGTTATGATGGAATTTGTTGTTGTTTATAAATTAATTGTAATATGATCATCATAATCACCATTCCTGTGTGACACATTCAAATTTTCCATCAGATGAACATAAGAGTAAAAAAATAATTTCAAGACAGTAATAAAACTAAATTTTATAATTTTGGAAGGTTGGAATTGTTTTTAAATAATAATAATATGTATCACCATAGATGAAACTGAATGAGACAATAATAATGACTAGAATACATGGAAGGAAATAAAAAATTACGTACTCCTATATTTTAAAACAATGACTGTAATTTTATAGTCTAAAATGAAAAATATATAAAATTCTTTGGAAATATTTTATTAACATAGTGATTTTTATCACAAAATAGGTTATGTTATATCATAGATGTTAATGGTAAAATATTTAATTTGTTGTGTAGATATAAATTCAATGATAAATGTCTGACACTCAACATAAAGATTATATTATATAGTTTTTATTCTCTTATATGTGTTTATATTGAAATAATTATCTAAAATATCATGGAATTTAAAAAACATTCTCACTTTACCTCTTTCAAAGTACTTTTATTCAAAAATTTAAAAAATTGTATGTTTTAATATTACAATTTAACATGGAAATATATATAATCGTTATCAATGTTCTCATTGAGGTAAATTATAAATTCATTCCTCATGAAAAATCATATATTTCATTTTGTTATGGTTAAATTTTTTACATTCCTTCCAAAAATATATCCTCCCATTATACTCAAAGTCACGTAAAATTATTTTATTAATAGGAAACAATGATATACCTAAAGGTATGTCCTGATTATTTCAGTTCATTAACCATGTTTTATATATCATTTTACATGTGTACATTTCCAAACTTATTTGATTATTTATGGTCATTTTATAGTGAATTTTACCGTATTTAAAATAGCTTGAATGTAAATTTTTTATTAAATTCTTACCACATAGTCTTTTTATCCCACTATTTTCCATATTTTTCATTATGAAGTTTCTGTTACAAGTTTTCTTGACACATAAATTTTATTATTATTTTAAATAAATTATAAATAAAATTATTTATATATTTTATATTTTATATAAAATATTTATAAATAATTGATACATATTTTTTGATGAAATATTTTAATTTCCTTTTGATTTTTTTTATTATCAATGTAAATTTAATAAAAAAATTTAATGTATAATTTGGGAAATGTTTCAATTTATTCATTCAATTTCTGTATTTGGATGATTTATTTCCTAGAATTGTGTAGAATCATATGAAACCCATTTCATTCTCAGTAGTTAATGTTGATATGTTTCAGATCGAATAATTTTCATTTGGAACCTATTTTTATTGTTTATATTATGTGATATGTGTGATAAAAAATATATTAACGAAAAATTAATTGGGAAAATCATAATATACATATAATTGAAATGTATGAAATAGATAAATGAACACAATACTCTATATTTTTCCGAATATATATTAAACCCTGCCCAATATGTTATGAGACACCATTAACAGTGCTATACATCCTTGTCTACGAACCCTAACATATTAAATGTTTTCAAATGATGGTATATGTTCAAATTTATTATTTTTATATTAATTTACATGTTATGACACATTACATTGTTATGTTTTATTATAAATTGAATACTAAATTATGTTCTACAATCTTATGAATCATTTTTTATGATTTGAAAATATCTATACATTATGCTCTTATTTTTTGATAAAAGATTTATGAATTTTATTTTCATAAGATAATTTTTTGTACATTTATTTTTTCGCATTCCTATATGGTCATTTTATTCAAACTTTTGATCATTGACTTGTAAATATTTTTATTACACTTACCGAGTTTCTGATCTCACACATTTCATATAAACCCTTTAAATTTTCAATTATTATGATTATTATGTGTAATGTTTCTAAAAGGATATCATGTTTAACAATATTTTGGGAGATGTTGAAAACATATTGTTAAATAAGATTACAATCAATATAATATTAACTGAAATAAAAATTATTGGTTTTTTGCCATTATTTTTTTAGAGATGTAATGTATATTCATGTAAAATTATTTTTCATTATGTATTCTACGGTTAGAGAAAATAAATATTTTGCTTTATCAAGGTAAATAACTAAAAATATTATAAAAATTAAATATTTTATAATATATATATACTAATATTAAGGCCACACTTTCTCTCAACATATTCACTAACTATATTAATGAAATCATATGTGAATATAAATGACACAATAGTCACTCATAATTATCATTAGATAATTCTCAAAACCATATTAGTGAGTCTATGATCATTATGATCAAAAAATTTCAAAAAAAAAATATGATCCATAAAAATCATCTCTAATAATATATCATATCCTCTTCAATTTTTATGAATGCATAATTTTTTTTTTAAAATTTTCCACATATGTTATTTTAATATATTAGAACATCTACAACCACAAAAATATAATCAATACCATGTAAGATACATAATAGTTCTATAATCCATCCATAATCTATAAATTAAAATTATCAAATTCAAATATTAGCAACCTAATTTGATATATATTACAAATTTAACAAATTCCATGTGAAAATCATACCATGGAGTGAATACATGATTATTTCATTTATTTTTTTATTATACCAATAAAAAATATATTATTATTTCATTTTATGCCATCATAATTTCTATAAAATCATGAATAATTCAATTAAAAACTCATTCCAATTCAAGGAATGGTTTTCCAATTACAATTAAACCTTAGAATCATTGATTAAATACTTTTTATGTTGTATGATGGTCTATATTACATGTATTAACTCAAACTTATTTATATTTAATAGCCATATGTAAAATGTTATTTAATATTATATTTTATATTTAACATATAATTTAATGATGCACAACATATAGTATTTTTTGATGATAATGGTAATTATGAGACACTCTTAGAATAATTAAATAGAGAGATACAAAATCATATGGTATCTAAATATTATTATGAATATTTAACTTATGATGTGATACATGTGATTTCTTTATTACTTGGAATAATCCCTCAAAGATACTTTTACATATACCAATTTATGTATTTTATTTTCCATTGTGTCAGGGTTTAGTATTCCTTAATGATATTTACATCAGGTCTCCTTTCATTTGAATAAATTTATAATAACAAACCCTTAAAATCTAGATATTTAATATTATCTGATGGTTCCTGTATTCAATCATTTTCAAAAAAATAACCCTTGGATGAAATATTTTTTCCCCTTGGGTATTTTTTGGATATAAAATATAAAACTAGTAAAATTAAAATTTAGTAAGACTATAAAACTAATAAAATATCTTGTCGATTACACTATGACTATATGAGAAATGATCAGTGTATAAAATATGATTTCAATAGAAAATTATGTTACCAATAAATATATCTGATCTAAAATAAACCTCCAATTGATAAGTATTAATAACATCATTTTACTTTACTTTTCTCTCCCTATGAATACTACATTCTAATAAAGGATCGAAAAATCCCAATTAAATAATGAATTTATATAGATATAATTTTTTTATATTTAGTTGTCTTACAGTATTCCTCCATAAAAATTGATAAAGTCATAAAAAAATATACAATCAAACACATATATCCAAATTAGTGATTTAAAATTTACTAGGATTTTGGATCAAGATAAAACCAGAAGATAATGGCGGTTTTTGAATGAATATGATAAATTTATTCTTATGATTTATTATTTTGATGGCATATATATCAAAATAATTACATGTTTGTGATTTATTAAAATATTTTCAACTGGATCACTTTTTTATTTGACAATACATCGATAAAATGATACTAAATCATAATGTATTTCATCAATTATTGTTTCAAAAAGGTAACTATAATATAAATTTCACTATTTTATTAATAAATCATCACCATAGTTTTTTCACTTCCTCCCTATGAACCTCATGTTTTTAAATGTTCCATTCTAGTAGTGAATATTAATCTGTATCTATGATATAATATACTTAATACAATCTAATAAAAGTTAATTTCTACTTATTTCATATTAATATAACAAACATACCTTGGATGAATGACTTTACTCTACTTATAAATATTCAACCCACAATATCTAAATCCCAATAAACATTGAAAAATGTAGTGAATTAATTTTCCACCATTGACTTAATCACCAATTACTTGTTAATATATCATTGAATGATCCTCAAAATTCATTTGAAAACAGTTATACATTCTTCCTTTAAACCATAATAATATAATCAACAAAAAATGTTGAAAAAAATGTCCAGCCTTCTCACAGTGAATGAATCAAAATTATAGTTTCTTATTAAAATGTTATTGAATTAATCATTATTTTATACTTATTCATTCCATGGTTGTTTAAAACAAGAACAATAGTAATAATGGGATTATTTTATGAAAAATAAATCATTTTAGTAACTCCCTTGCATGTTTTGAAGGATAAATAAACATATTATCATCCTTTTAATTTTCTTGAATCCTAAGAAATTATGTAAGCTATCTAATCATTGAAATATCCATCTCTAATCCCATTAATATAATTAATTAATATAAAAATTTATTTTTTTCTTCTATTATATATGATTTAATTAATGTTGATATATTCAATGAATTCATATTATGGGTTTAATTTTATATGGACATTTTGATTTACCACCTAACCTCCAATGAAGTATATGATATTTGATTATATTTTTTGAATGTAACCATAGGAAACTTTTATTCATCACCTATTGTTACAAAAACCCTCAAATTTTTTAATTTCTTCACCTTCCTTAATCATGAATGGTATTTATAAAACCATTTTAATAACCATGAAGTCTCACTAAATTAAGAAAAATGGTATTTTAACTTAACAACTCTTATCACACTACCATTTAAAATAATTCATTTTTATCAATGTATTTCCAAAATAAATATCCTTTTAACAAATATCCTGTAATATTTTATATCATCATTCAATGAATTTAAATTTTTTCATCACACACATGGATTAGAATATTTTTTCTATTATTATATATATTATATCTAATTACTCAGTAAGGGAAATGAATCTTGGATATCTTTTTTTATATTTCTGAAATGATAATAGAGACAATAGATTCTATGTTCTAGTTATCTCAACACTCCTCATTATTATTGATTGTTTTAATTTACTTTTATCACAAATGATGAGGGATTCTATATAAAAATCACTCATTTTATTTCATTTTATTTGAAGATGATGTTATTTATATGTTTCATCACCACTAGAAAAAAATAAAAAAACCATCATATGTGTCAGATCATGATTGGTTTTGAAATCTATTTTAACCAAATTAAATAATACAGAAAATATAAACTTATAAATATTTTTACATGTTTCTATTTAAAAAACATGAAATGTTTTCTATAGAATTGTTTGAAGCATCTATATTTCAATAAATAAAAGGACAAAGTCTTAGTATGGAATGAAAAATGGATTCCTTAATCGTAAACACCACCATATTTTATTTTATTAATATATTTATATTTCCTGTATTATTTTATCTCAATAATTAAAATGTGTATCAATTATGGATTCCATAAAAATATATTTCATATAGTATATTATTATCACTGAGATACAATAAATAATTGTTTATGATGTACAATATAACTGGTATAACTTCTTTTCCATACTTCTGAGAGATTCAATTATTTATTGGAAATTTATTTTCTAAATTGTTGAATATGTGGTTACTTCTCACCATGTAAACATTTTGTTGTTTCAAATTTGAATTCCTTATATCTATATATAATATTTTTTATTTCGCTCACCATTTTTATAATTGGATACACACGCGGACTCTATTCTTGTTAAACATTAACATGATACAACTAGTTGCAACCACATGATACCTATAAAATTAAAAGTTTTATTATTAATGGTGTTAATTTAATTTTAAATTCATCTTCTATGTGATCTCAGTATCCTTTGTAATTAATAAATTTAAATATAATATACCACCACAAAAAAATTTATATATTGAAATTTGAATTTGGTAACAAAAGCATTTTTACATAGATCATACAAAGGGAAAATCTAAAGAAAAAATACTAATAGTGTATTGATATACCAGGTCATTTCAATAATCATTGTTTCTAATTACAATTGTTTATAAATTCCCACTATAAATACATGGGATAATATATATTTCACCCCACATAATACCTTTAATAATGAATAGATATAGAGAAATGTTTCATAAAATAGTCTAAATAAAAAATCATCATATATTGATAACACCAAATCATATAAGAAGTTATAATTATGATCCCATAATGTCTACCAAAGTTGAATCATAAAATATACATCACTATATAAAATTACACTTTCTTAATACATATTATTCCTCTATATAATCATATTTTATCTTTCACATCTTCATGGTATTCAATTAAATCCCAAAAAATCATCGTAAATTATCTATATTTTAAATAAATGTTAAAATTATATACCCTAAAAAATCACTCAAATAAAACTACCATAGTCAAATATTATCTTTGAAATTGAAAAGGTATTATAATTACGATAATAATTAAGAAATAATTAAGTAATGAAATGACATGAGATGTTTTGGTGTACTTCTATATAGACAATATATAATAATTTAATTATATATCATATTTTGATATGATTTTATGTAAACTATTTTTACACAATAATAAGATGAAATTCATTTTATTATAAATAAAATTGATTGTGTGATCTTTTAAATCACCACAATCCTTGGACCCATTACAGATTAATATAGTATCTAAAATTATAATTTTTTAATTCCATCATTAGAATACACTACAAAAATTGTTATTGAACTATGTTCAAAATTTGACATGTAAAATATATTATAAGTAAATTTTTATTGATAATCATACATATTAGATATTTTGTTTTGATTCTATAAATTATGTTGTTGGACTCCAATCATAGATAGCCAGATTTGCACAAAAAACATATGAGGACACTGTTCTGGTATGGAAGATTAAATTTTATTTTAATTCATATCATTTTGGTTTGAAAATAGGTAATATATTTATGTTGATATGAATTCTACCTTATGTAAATGGATTCAACTAGTTTCTCATAGTTTATTACGCTTTAGAAAATCAATATTATGTCTTTTTTAAAACAATATAGAGTCACTTTAAAATAACATTTATTTATTAGATTCAACATTATCTTATTATTAAAACATTAATGAAGTATCCATATCAAATAAATATGAATCCAATAAATATATATAACTTATAAATTCTAAATTCCATAGAAAATAGGATTCAAATTTAAACATATATATCAATGTAAAATGAATTGAAATTTTTATTATAATATATATAATGTTTCATAGTTATAAATTTATGATTAAAAATTAAATATATATAATATAAGAGTTCCAAATTTCCAAAAAACAAATATATTTTGACACCATAAAAAATTGAGTAGCGTGGGAGGATTATGGAAAGGTAACAGAAAATATGAAAATAAAGGAAAAAATGTCTATTATCCCAAAACCATGAATTTTCTCTTCTAAAATATACATGAAATAAATTTTCCACACCCTATATAGTGTATTGAATTTCCCCTAAAACTATAAATTTATTATTTAAATTGATTTATAATCAATATATGCATGTTTATATGAGATTTAGTGAATGGTTGTCCATTAATTATCCATTACATCTTAATCTATATAAGTGGAAGGATGTATATGATTATGATGAAATTGTTTCTATTTATTCTAGGAAGTTTTTCCATATATTTTCCATTATCGTGGATAAGATTCGTATTTTTTAATGTCACCAAACATACATGGAAATGTAAAATATATGTTTAGTTTTACTTCAATGAGATATCACAAGGCCTCTGTTAGGGTTCACAAAGAGTTAACTATTTAATTACTCTTACTAATATAGTTACCCATATGAGTTAAAAAATTTATTATTTCACTATTTTGTTGTTTTTAATTGGTTGATATTTATATTTCATCCCAATAATTGTTTTTTAACACACTCCAACTTTTTGAGTCTTCTATCCCATTCACCCAAAAAAGTGAAGCATACACATATGATAGAGTAGTGAATATTAATTATTAATAAAGGGTGTCTTTATTACTATTTGTGATCCAACTATAATAATTTAGTTATGTGAGAAGAATAGATATCATTAAAAGGGGAAGGATGTAGTTTCCATTAAAATAAAAAAATTTATGGGTATTTTATAAGAGAATGATTTTTCTAAATAATAATAAAGGATAAAGGGGGTTTCTCCATCTAGGAAACTACATATTCATAAGTTATACTCTCAATAATAAATGTTTTATCAATATTAATAAACTATTTCACAAAAAATTATCATATTCTTCTATTGATAATGATACGTTTATTATTAAAATATATAATTAAAAAATAATGATGTTAAGAAAGTTTTTGAATGATCCTAAATCAAAGTAAGATTTTATGAGATCTCATAATGTGGGTTTTAAAGGCCAATAACTAATCAAACTGATGTATAATAAACAATTCTTTGACATAAAAATAATTTATTATAACATATAATTATTTTAAAAAATATTAAATATATTATTCCTTGACACTAATGCCATAAATTTAGTGGTATTTAATATTTTAGAGATTAAATATTTAAAATAGAGAATTAAACATAAATAAAAATATAATAATTTAAATATAAATAATATTATCCTTAATAATACTGATATTACATTACATCATATGATACCTTGTGAGTATAAAATACAATGGGGTGTTAAATAATGAATTTTATGGAATAATTTGATAGTGAAATATTGTGAATTAATGTATATGATTCAAAAAATATATCAAGATATATTAGAGAGGAGTATCATAATAGTCATATTATATAATAGTGGAAATCATAACTTAGGATCATGTAATCACATATATTTAGATACATCATCAAAAAATACATCTTATGCACAATCCACATTCACTACTATGAAAATAATACATAATGTCATAGGATAACATCCCATCAACCATACATGGATTATCATTTGATAAAGACCTTATTTAAAATTTTAATGTGATATAAAATTATAAAAACACTCTTCAAATCATAATATGTACATTAATATTTCTGAAAAATATGAAATTCATACATATGGAATAAGCATAATAAAACCCATGGAACAAATATAGGATGCATGTTCTTGTCAAGATTCATAACCAAATGAAATGTCAAAATTATTCTAAATGGAAGAAGTAATGAAATCATTCTATATGTTCATATTTAAGTAATGAATAAATTTCCATTATTATGGAGACAAAATAAGAAATAATTAATAATAATGTTAAATGGGATATATTATTAAAATAAACCTCTTAATCATTTTTTTACAATTAAATTAATAATCATTATAAGAATTATGTCTATGGTATTCCCTATAAAACTATAATCTCAATAGAACTGTTTTCCATAATATAGTTAATTTTTAATATATCATAGAAAAATGAAATCCTTGAAATACTAACAAATGGAGAGGACTGATTGATAGTATAGTTTCCTTTTATTAGGGTTAATTGAGTGAGAAGATAACGAAGTGGAATTATGAAATAATTTATAAACCCAATAATTGATTTTAAAATAAATAATTAGTTAATTTAAAGGATATATATATAGTATATAAAATATGTTCATGATAACAATAAGGATAAAAACTTATTCGAAGAGATAAAAAACATATCCAAGAGTAAATGTGAGTGGATTTAATTTCCAATCACCACAATCCCTTATTTTCTCATCACATTCATCTAATATCATGAATAAACAAATAATCTTTTTTTAACTGTTTTCTTTATAACACCTATAATTTATATATTATTCCATTAGAATATTTAATAAACTTTTTATTGGGATATCATGTTGATATTAAATATTTTTAGTTTGTTTTTTTCATAGATCCATGGTCATAACTACTTTTAGAAAATTATTGATGTTCTAATGAAATAGACCCAGAAATCAAAAATTATAATTGAGTGACGGTTTTATTATTTAGATATATGAAATGGTTAGAAATATCTAAAATATATCCATTTTAGTTGTGGTTTATTAATTGTAATTTTTATTATATATAATTTAGTTAACTGGGAATCTTTTTTACACAATGGTGATCATATTTTACATAATTTATTCCAATTTGATTTACATATTCACAAATTTAAATGAATATAATATACATAATTTTATAGGATTTAATCATTAAATTTATATTATACCCATCTATGAAGGTTGTGGGGAGAAATTAAATACTGTTTTTATAAAGTGGGTTGACATACCATAATATTATCAATTTTATCTATTTAGAATAAATTTTTAGGGTTTCAATATAATTTATATTAAATTTACATTATAGAACATAAATATATTTATGATAGGGAATTCATTTGGATTGTATTATAGAATATATTATGATGATGAATATGAAATGTAATTAAAAAATCATGGTTAATAACATTAAATTTTCTTTTCGATGTGATGTATTAGACAATACACTAATTCTCTATAAAGTAGTAATTTGGTAGGAACAAAACATATAAGGCAAGGGAATGGGGGATTGGGAAATTTTTTGAAATTTTTTACTGTTATAAGGGGTCTTAAATGTGGGTATAGTATGGTAGTGAATGGTTGTATTTATATTTAATGAAATATATGTTTTTTAATATAATATTCATCACTTTATGATATTTTCTATAGACTAGAAATAATGATGGTTCTTGTTACGATAAAATTTAGATAGATAATTTTATTTTTATATAATGGTTTCTTATCTTATACAATATAAAATTAAACATGAAATTTTACAATTCATGTTCAATTTTGTATTTTTTTTACATATCACTGTTGAATAAAAAATATATGTTATCATAAAAAAAAATCACCGAAATTAAATTTCAACATTCTGATTCATAAAATATAAATGATTTTATAAAAACAAAATTTTAGATTATTATAACATTAATTTGGTAATAAAATAATTATTCATTAAACAATATTGATTTTGGTGATAATATCTAATTTATAATTCTTTGAAAAAGTAAAAATGGTTTCATAAAATTAAGGTAATATTTTTAAATTTTACCAAGGTATTATTTTACAAAATGAAATAATATTTATATTTCAAAATTTATCGAGAAAAATAATTTTAATTAAAATTAAACATATATATTTTAAAAAATATATAATTTTTTCCTTGTTTCAAATATATGTTTAATACTTTTTAAAAAAATTAAATTAATTGATTTGTGACTTATATTTATTAAATATATAATTAGTATAATAAAATTAATTTTTTCACTATGATAAATAATATTACAAAAACATTTATTTATAATGGAAATTACATTTATATTATTAGAGGTTATTACATTCTATCCCCCATTATATATTATCATTTTAAAATACATTATATAGAGTTATTTTAAAATAGATTAGTGTCATTATGTTTTATTGTTTCCATAAGATCGACGACTCAACCACATACTGTTTTAGGCACTAATGAACGTTGACCATTTCATAATTTTTATTACATAGAGATTTGTCAATCGGGCCCAAGGTATTCAGTAAATACTCCCCATACGACAGATCATCCTATAACTATAACTCATAAGGAATTATTAAATTAGATGTAACATGTATTTAATTCATCATGTTTGATACATGTAACACATCAAACACATGTACTGTTTTGGTTGAAGTACGCAGGTATAGTCCATCACTCTAATGTAACTAAGAATCTAAATGGTTATTATTTACTTGTGACATAACATTCCCATTGAATAAATATTCATGACTCTCATATATATATATATATTAATAAAAACTTTACCAAAAAACAATAAATTTCCTATCTCATTGATTTTATGTTCTACTCATTTATTGATTGTGTGCTCATATGATGTGTTGCTAAATGGACTTGACCATGTTTTTTACATCATAAAACTATTTAGGACATAATAGCTTATGTTCAATAAATTTATCCTAACATGCAATGTTCATTAATTTATTCTTATAGGGGGATTGACTAGGTGTTATCATATTTCTCGAGTAAAAGGTGATGTAATATAAGAAAATTTCAATAGGAAGATGATTATTCTTGTCTCATTTGATTTATATAAATAAGAATAAAAATATATCATCAGTTGTATAAATAGTATTTCCAAGTAATAAATTACATTACAGGTGATAGAATGTTTAAAAGTTTAAATACAAGTTCAATTAATGTTGGTGACTATTCCAGAACAATGAGGTGATCCTCAGATTTTGACAATACTTAATCTATCGCGGTGTTTTATATAACCTCACCACATCATGATTGTATATTATTCCAATATTCATTGAGTGATATTTACTCTTGAATGATTATAAACTAAGTAGAATTTATTATATGGTCCATTACAATCCATATTAGAATTTTTTTGGAAGTATTTGGACTAATTTTAACAAAATCCATGGTTATATTATCCCAATTCTATGTAGGTACAGGTAAAAATTTCATCATCATGTTGTAATTGTTTCCATTATTCCATCACTTGTAGAAATACCAGGAACATTGATGTAAATTAAAAAACCACATATTTCATTTTATACAAAATAATTTTTCTTAATAATCTATGTATACCTTTGAATCAAAAAGTGGATAGAGAGTGTTGATCTGTCTGAATCATTCAACAAATACATATTTTTTCGGTTTTCTATGAACATATAGTCATGTTCTAAATATAAATAATCATTCATTATCTATATTAAAATTAGAGGATTTACCTTTTCGTATAAATTCAACAATTTCAGAATCTGTAAATCACCTTTCGGGGGTTTGTTAATCCTATTAAAAATTGATAGGTGACATTCATATGAGAATCCTATGATATGGTTTATCCCATTGAGATTACCATGCCCATCATCTTAATGTTTAATTACATGGTAAATTTAACATTCCATAACATGTATAATGTTGAATGGTATTTTCTATTTATATCATATTTCCCTTATTGTCTTTACCATCATTGTATTAAATTGAGGAGTCATAATCTGTTCCTATATATAACAATAATAGTTTGAACATATTAATCTACATTATTATAAATAAAAAATTGATTATTATATTATTTTTACATAAGAAACACATATCTACATAGAGGTAATGCTTCTAGATCCACAAATAAATGATTATTTTAAAAAATCTCATATCATGTATAGGATAATTCTTATCAATGTCATTAAACTATTTTTATTCATAAGTTATACCTTTATAATTTTTTATTATTACATAATCCATTTACTTTTATAAATATTATCTATAAAAAACAAATTCTTCCAAATTGTGGGTAGTGTAACATCATTGGAAAATAAAGAATATGACATATTTCATATTTATTAATATTTTCTAATTAAATATTAATTCTACTTTAAAGGGGTTCCAATGTTCGATAGCATACCCGATACGTAACGACGAGTTTCTTTGAAATATTACATTGCACACAAATAATATACTAATATTATTTTAAATGGTAGTTAACTCATAGCCATTGTATTGGCAGTAATGAATAGAAATAACTAAAATTTGATTATACATGTTTTTTAGATATATTTACTATTATCTAATAAAAGTTAGTTCCTTGAAATGTGAATGAATCTAATATTAAGAAAAATACACATTAAAAGGTATATTTTCCACCTTTTAATGGTGAACCCACTTTAAATATAGTTTTGGTCATTTTTATATGTCTTATTTTACCAAATAAAATTCTTCTTTTGATTTGGGACAGAAAATTTTACTTTGGGTAATTTTTTTTTATATTTCGGATAATGTTCATTTTCAATGAATAATGGAAAATATTGTATTTTAATTAAAAATTTCCTTATGTTGTAATTTACTTATTTGGATAGATTATCTTTTTAATTGGTTTGAAATTGTAATTAGAATATATTTTTACCATTTAATCCAATTTTGGTCATTGAAATTAATTTCACATTGAAATTGGACATAAACAAGAGTTGATCTTTTGATAGTTATTATTTCTTAAAAACACACTATTTATTTAAACAATGGGAATTAATTTGAAAATAAATTAATGACACTTTTATTTATTGAATTTGGAAAAATAAACATCAATTTTGAATTCGTAATATCAAATAAATCTCTGGCTTAGTTTTTGATATTTTACGGAAAAGCATCAATTTTTGATGAATAGTGAAACCACTTTGTAGTAGTTAAAAAAACTGACTTCTTCATTAAAATGAAATTTTACCACTTCTGTGAATTGAATTTAAAAAATCCAACTTACATGGATATTATCAAGAACTAAAATGTGGTTAAATAATATGAATACATTTTTTTGGTGAATAATAACTTTTGACTTTTATTTACCACGATTAAAAGTAAATATGGTAATTTAAGGAAACAAATATTATAATTATGTTAACACTTGTCCAAACCTTATTGGACGAGTCATTAATTACCATATTAATCATTGGGTATATTTTGGTACCCCATTGATCTACATGGGAGTGATAATGACAATTTATATTAATTAATTTAATGTAAATGCCAAAATTACATAAACAAAAATATTTTAGTAATTGATTTTTTTATGGCGTTATATAAGTAATATGTTTGACTATAAATATTCATTGGAATGAAAAACATATTTCCTACATCATGATATTATATCTATAATTTTTAGACATAAAATTAATTAAATTATTTATGACCCAATAACGAGACAATATTTACATCATTAATAAATGATTTAAATAAATAAGATTATAATGATTAAAATATTATCCAAAACCAATCCAATTCTTATTGGATGATTTTATTTAGACCAGGAGTCATCATATATTTGACCTTAATTATTTTTGGACCTTTTAAAACCGAATATCATTATATAATAAAATAATATTTTCACACTTTCCTAAAGAGCCCCTCCTCTCCCTTATAAAAGGAGACCACATCTGACCAATTCCTCAATCCTCTCAGGAATTTTGGCTCATCCAAAATATTCCCAATTATGCTCCCTAAATCCCTCTCCTCCTATTAGAATCTATAACTAAGGGATAAGGCACTTAAAGAAGTCCTTTGTTTCAAGCCAAAGATACTTACCCATATTAAAGGAGATTAAACAATGGCCGAGTCGAGTTGGATACAAGGTAAGGAACTTCATCTCAATCTCCTTCCATTGAGGCATATTTTGTTTCCGTACACGAATATATTTTATACACTGTATAAACACCCATGACATTTCATAGGGAATATTTTTCTACAGTTCATTTTGTTAAACGAGAAAAAGAATGTTCCATTTAACGTAAGTGTTGACAACGACCTTTTCCACTGCCACGAGTATTATTTGATCTTTGGATTCCCCAACAAGCTATAAATTTTTTAAAAGAAAATAGATACCATATAATCATTTATTTATTTTGGTACTGAAAATGGTTTTGATACTAGATTTGTTATGTCAATATATTTAAGTGATATATTGTGATTGAAATGCGGAAATGTTTTCTTTCATTTATATTTTTTTATGTCTTCTGATATTATAATGGTATTTGGACATTTGATGGGTGGTTACGTGATAAACCAAATGACGGGTGGTGACATGAATACTAAGATGGGTGGTTACATTATAACTTCTAATGAATTCGGTATGGATGTCGGCTGTATGGGTATTCCATTTAGTGATATGCATGGAAGTCGACTGTATGGCAATTCAATTTAAGTATGTTCATGTCCCAAGTTACCTTTATATGATATGTGTTCTTTATATGAGTTTTATGGTAATCTTTTGGTTACAAAAGTGTATTTAATGATATTTTATTCAGTGAAGAGTATTTACTACTTCATAATGGTGAAAAATATTACTTACGATAAAGTATTCATGGTTTACCTTTTGTTTTTAAAAACTAACAGTTTTCCTTCTTTGTGTACCCCTTACTAAGATTTTTATTCTCATCCCATGTTTTTGAAATGGTTTTCACAGGACATAATGTGGAATACGGTCAAGTATGGGATCAAGGATATTTTATGCTATCTTAAACATGGAACTAGACATGACTTTTTTTCAAGAGTTTATATTTTATGAAAAAATAAAAATTGTATAGAAGTGTCTAATTTCAATTTTAAATGAAATTTAATAGTTATGTCTTAATTATCTAAAACTGTAAACATGAAAAGATCCTTAATATGAATTATTTGTTTAATTCAAGATAATATAATGTTTTAAGGTCTGGTCTTTATAGTCGGTATCAGATGTCGGTTTAGACAATATTAAGAGTTAGGTTATTGTTTAATAAATGTCCATAAATTAATTTTTGGTAATATTGAAATGATGAAGCATTTACAGATTAACATGTTTCTTAACCTAATATATTTCTATGTTATGAATGGGTTTTCATATAAGAAAGAGGGATGTTGGGCTGGGAAGGCATATAGAGAGAAATGAGCTTCTCAATCAGTATCCTGAGATAGTCAGAATCAGGGTTGAAAAATTTCTTGCAGTGATGGATCAGTTGAATCAGGTGATAAATTGTGGTTGTGTTTATTGATGATATTTTGGTTTATTCAAAAAGTAATGAGGAACATGAAATTCATTTAAGGGTTTTCCTAAAAACCATTAAAGAAAATAAACTATTTGGGAAATTCAGCAAGTGTGAGATTTGGTTACAAAAAATTTCATTCCATGGTCTCATTGTTTAAACAAATGGAATAACTGCTGATCCTTCAAAAACAAATGTTGTTGATGAATGCCCAAGACCCACAAATATAACCTAGATTTTTATATTTCTTGGTTTGTTAGGTTATTACTAGAGATTTGTTGAAAATTTCGCACGGTTATCTAGTCCAATGACTAAGTTAACTTGAAAAGGTGTTAAGTTTATTTGAAAAAAAAAGAATGTGATGATTGTTTTCAGAAATTTAATAGAAGATTGGTGAATTCTCTAGTGTTAGCAATGCCGTCTAGAAATGGTGGGTTTTTTATTTACAGTTATGCTTCGTTGAAAGTACTGGGTTGTGTCCTAATGTAGAATGATCATGTAATTTCTTATGCTTCTTGTTAGTTGAAACCTCATGATTGAAATTACCCTACACATGATTTGGAATTAACGTTTGTTGTTTTTGTTTTAAAAATTTAGAGGCATCATTTTTATGGAGTAAAATGTGAAATATATATTGCTCACAAAATATTGAAATATATATTCCCTCAAAAATAATTGAACATGAGGCATAATAGATGGTTGGAATTAATCAAGGACTATGATTACACAATCCATTTCCATCCGGGAAGATCTAATAAAGTGGTTGATGCATGGGTAGAAAAAGTAATGCCTAATTATCTATGCAACATTTGGAACAAAATCATTTGGTTTTATGATTTGATAAATATTGGTATTGAAGTTGTTACTGTAATAAATTATTCTGTTTTTTATCAAGTGTCAGTGAGATCAGCTCTATATGACAAAATATAGAAAGCACAGAAGGAAGGCAGTGAGTTATTGAAAAAGGTAGAGTTGGTTCAGAAGGGTTAGTTTTCTGATTTTAATTTTGATAATGATTGTGTTTTGATATTTGTGATGAGATTATGTGTACCTTGTGATTCATAGTTGAAGAAAGAGTTCTTATGTGAAGCTCAAAGTTCTTCTTTTTCATTTAATCTTGGTAGTACTAAGATGTACAAAGATATTCAGGAGTATTACTGGTGGGATTGAAAAAAAATAGATATTGATAATTTTACTGTGAAGTGTTTGATTTGTTAGCATGTTAAAGCAGAGTGGCAGTTACTGAAAGGGGCGCTTCAGCCTCTACCAGTGCTAGAGGAGAAAATGGAAAAATATATACATTGACTTCATTGTGGGATTACTAAATACATCTCGAGGTAATAATGCAATATGGGTTATAGTTGATTGATTGACTAAATCAACTCATTTCCTTCCTATTCGAGTTACATTATCTCTAGATCAACTTGCTCGGTTGTATGTTAAACAGATATTTAGGTTTCCTGGTGTTCCCTCTCCATTGTATCTCATCATGATATCCGGATTTCTTCTAAATTTTAAAAAGGCCATTAGAGGTCATTGGGTACTGAATGAAATTTTAGTACATCTTTTCATCCTCAATCAGTTGGGATGTTAGAACGAATAATTCAGACCATGGAGGATATGCTACGTTCTTGTTCACTAGATTATCAGAGAAGTTGGGACCAACATATTTATTTGGGTGAATTATAATATAATAACAAATTTCATTCCAATATACAAAAGGCTCCATTTGAGGCATTATATGGAAAGCGTTGTCGAAATCACACTTTTTGAGATGAAGTAGGTGAAAGGAAGTTGATGGGACCAGAATTGGTAAAAGAGATGGCAGAGAAATTTCAGTTCATTCAGAAGCACATGAGAACAGATCAGAGCAGAGAGAAATGTTATGCAGATAACCGGAGGAAGAATCTTTCTTTTGAGGTTGGCGATCATGTCTTTCTCAATGTTTCTCCATTGAAAAGTGTGATGCATTTTGTTAAGATGGGAATGTTGAGTATGAGGTTCATTCAACATTATGAAATTCTAAAGAATGTTGCATTAGTTTCATACAGAGTGGCTTTACCTCCATGTTTATCTGAGGTACATAATGATTTTCATGTTCTGATATTGAGAATGTATATGTCAGATCCATCTCATGTTTTGAGCCTAGAGGTAGTTCAGTTGGAAGAGAATATCTCTTGTGAAGAAAAAACAATCCAGATTCTTAACCACAGAGATAAAGTGTTGCGAAATAATGTAATTCACTAGGTAATGGTTTCGTGGAAAACATATATGGTTGAATATGAAACCAGGGAATCTAAAAATGACATGAGGGATAAATACCCCACTTACTTTGATTAGTGAAATTACGAGGACGCAATTCCCAATAGGGGGGAAGGATGTAACATCCCAGGAATATAAAGAATAAGACATATTTAATATTTATTAATATTTTTGAATTAAATATTAATTTTACTTTAAAGGGGTTTCTATGTTCAACAGCTTACCCGATACGCAACAACGTGGTTTTTTGAAATCTTATGTTGCATGCTAATAAAATAATATTATTATTTTAAATGGTAGTTAACTCCAATCCATTGCATTGACAGGAATGAATAGAAATAACTAAAATTTGATTATACATGTTTGTTAGATGTATTTACTTTTATCCAACAAAAGTTAGAGGCTTAAAATATGAATGAATCTAATTTTAAGCATAATTTACATTAAAAGGTCGATTTACAGCCTTTTAATGGAGAACCCTCTTTAAATGTAGTCTTGGTCAATTTTATATGTTCTATTTGACCAAATATAATTATTCATTGGATTTGGGACATAAAATTTTACTTTGGGTAATTTTTTGTTATTTTTCGAATAAAGTTCATTTTTAATTAATAATGGAAAATATTGTATTTTAATTAAAAAGTTCCTTTTGATCTAATTTAATTATATGGATGATTTATCTTTTTAATTGGTTATAAAGTGTAATTATAATATATTTTTACCATTTAATCAAATTTTAGTCACTAGAATTTATTTCACATTGAAATTGGACATAAACAAGTGTTGATCATTTGATAGCTATTGTTTGTTTAAAAACACTCTATTTGTTTTAACAACGGGAATTAATTTTAAAATTAATTAATTACACTTTTATGTTATGAATTTGGAAAAAAATCATTTTTGAATTAAAAGTATCAAATAAATATAAGGCAGAATTTTTTGTATTTTTCTAAAAAACATCAATTCCTAATGAATAGTGAAACAACATAGTAGTATTTAAAAACAACTAACTTTTTAAATAAAATGAAATTTTACCACTTCTGTGAATTGAATTTCAAAATTTCAACAAACTTGGTTTTTATCAAGAACTAAAATGTTGTTCAATAAGATGAAAATAATTTTTGGTAAATAGTATCTTTTGAGTTTTATTTACCATGGTTAATGGTAAATAGGGTAATTGAATGTAAAAAGTATATTACCATTACATTAACACTTGTCACAACCTTAATGGTTCAGTCATTTACGAACATGGTCATATTTGGGTCGATTTTGGGACCCCATTGAGCCACTTGGGAGTGATAATGACAATTTAGATTAATTAATTTAAAGTAAAGACCAAAATGACAAAAACAAAAAGCTTTTAGTAATTAATTTCTATATGGTGTTATATATGTAATATTTTTGACTATAAATATTAATTGTAACTATTAAATGATTTCCTACATCATGGTATTTTTTCAAATATTTTTATACAACAAATAAATTAAATTTTTTATGACACAATAATGATAAAGTATTTACCTAGTTAATAAATAATTTCAATAAATAAGATTATAATGATTAAAATATTATCCAAAACCTGTCCAATTTTTATTGGCTGATTTTATTTCGAAAATGAGTTATCTAATCATATATCTCAATGATTTTTGGATCTTTTGAATCCGAATATCGTTATATAATAAAATAATATTTTCACACTTTCCTAAAGAGTCCCTCCTCTCCCTTATAAAAGGATACCACTTCTATCCAATTACTCACACCTCTCAAGACTTTTGGCTCGTCCAACCTCTACCCAATTATTATCCATCCATTACTCTCCTCCTCCTGGAAGCCTTAACATTGGTAGAAGGCACTTCAATAATTCCTTTGGTTCAAACCAATTGGAGTTACCCAAATTAAAGGAGACTAAAGAACATTCGATTCATGTTGGACACAAGGTAAGGGACTTTATCTTAATCACTATTCATTGATGCATATTTTGTTTCAATAGAATAATTTCTTTTATACACTGTATAACCACCGTTGAATTTTAAAAGGAAATATTTTTCTACAAATCATTTTACTAAACGACAAAAAGAATGTTCCTTTTAACGTAAGTGGTGACAACGACCTTTACCGCTGCCACGAGTATTATTTGATCTTTGGCTTCCTCAAAAAGCCGTAATGTTTTTAAAAGAAAATAAATATCATATAATATTTTATGTATTTTGGTATTGAATTTTTTTTAATAATATATTTTATATGTCAATATTTATAAGTGATATATTACGATTGAAATGTGGAAATGTTTTCTTTCAATTATATTTTTTTATATCTTATGATTTTATAATGGTACTTAGACATTTTATGGGTGGTTACATGATAAACCAAATGATGGGTGGTGTCGTGAATACCAGGATGGGTGGTTACGTTATAACCTCTAATGCATTGGGTATGGAAATCAGCCATATGACTATTCCATTTAGTGATATGTGTGGAAGTCGACTATATGTCTAGTCCATTTAAGAATGTTTATGTCCCAAGTTACCTATATATGTTATGTGATCTTTATATGGTTTTATGGTAATGTTTTGGTTACAAAAGTGTATGTAATGATCTTTTATTCAGTGATGAGTATTTACTACTACATAAAAGTGAAAAACATTACTTACGATAGAGTATTCATGGTTTACCTTTTGTTTTAAAAAACTAACTGTTTTCCTTCTTTGTGTATACCTTACTGAGCTTTTTATTCTCATCCCATGTTATTGAAATGTTTTTCACAGAACATAATGTGGAATAGGGTCAAGGAAGGGATCATGGAAAATTCACGTTGTCTGAAGAGATCCTCAATGTGAATTATTCGTTTAATTCATGATTATGTAATGTTTTATGGATGGGTCCTTATAGGAAGTTAGAGAATTGTTATATTTATTTGCCTCTTTTTCAATTCAATAAGTCAATATTACATTTTTTATGACAGAACAAAATATTTCCTAGAGATATAGATCAATTAGTGAAAATTTATGTAATGATAATTTCCTCCGAATTCATAAATATTATCTAACTACACCTTAAAATCTATGGATAAATTTTATTGATATTTTCATATAAAAATATTCAATAAAAATTATCTATGATGTATCTTTAGATATCACTAAACTTTTGATAAAAATTCTGAAAAATGTTACCTGATAAAAAATAAACTTATGTTTTTTAAAAATATCAAATAATTTCTCATTTCATATCATATTTAGCATATAAAATTTTTTCATCTCATGTTCCTCATTACATTTGGAGTATATGATAATATAATCAATAAAAATACATTAATTTCTAAATGTTCTATTTGAATACTATATGCATTATATCCATAAATATTTACCTAACACTGCCGAGTCCCCTAAAAATGAATATGAACTCACAGTTTCAATAATTTTTTTGAAACATTGTATTAGGAATATAATATTTTTCACTATTAATAGATGATATCATAACAAATATGCTAGTTTTGAGTTGTAGTGGAACCCTTAAAGAAGATAGAATAAAAAATAAATAAATATAAAAGGGTAATTTTTCATTATCATGACATTTCTATGTTCATGATAATCAATGCAGAGACTCATTGAACCATACAAATTCAGGGCGACGATGAGTGCACCCCATAATGATGAACATAGGTGTATTAATACATATTTATGATCCTCCTATAGTTGATTTAGATGTTATTATTATATTATGGGGTCCATTCTATATGGATTCATTCATTTGAGAATACGTCTAGAAATATGTTCAAATATGAATTTGACCTCTGAATTATGTTTATGACTAGGAAACTTTTCAGGTAATACATTATCATTTTCCCACTCAATGGGCATTATAATGAACCATACTTTACATACATTGTTTGTACGTCAAAATTTATGTATACTTATTACAACATATAACAAAACCATGAAAGGACCGTATAGGTATAGTGTATTTAGAAACTGGGAAACATAAACAACTGGTTCATGAAACTGGGAAACATAAACAACTGGTTCATAAAGCGTCTACACTGTCTCCCTTTTATTTAATCATATCTATAGACCCTTTTGACATATCTTACTTAGTAACATTCTTCCTGAACTGGGGAAAGAAAACATACAAAATGGTGAGCTCAAATTCTCAGTAAGGGTAAACAAAAGAAATATCAAACACATCATATTTAAAAGAACATAACATTTTGGAAAACTTACCCTGCAAAAGAGATCATAATTTCATAACATGGGATAAATCATGGTAGTGAAATGTAATCAAAATAATCATAACATAAAACATGATGCTTTGTGGAATACACACATAATCATAGAGAATCATTTCATATTATTCAAGACTCATTTCCATGACTATCTTAGTGGACAAAGTCCATTTCTGAACCGAGTTCATTCCTCATTTCAGTCCTGTTTCACTGAACCAGTTTAACCTTCCGTTCTAGCCATGTCTATCTCATGAGATATAAAATCTTTACCCAATGAATTGGAGGGAGATATAGGTCCCACCCATCTAATAATGATACCATTATTATGTGTTCCACAAAATCATAAACCATACATCATAGTATAACCCATGTAATAAAAATGGGATTCTTAAACATCATGACATCATAAAATACTTTATATAAGATAAATGAATTCATAAAAATAATTCCTTCACAACATAATAAAATCAATGTAATAGTATATATTGAAACATAACCCTTTATTATCTTAGATGGAAAATAATTTTTATAAAACACTTGAACTCCATTCTTGAGGAAAATATCCTTTCTACTTCAAAAAAACTTTTCATTTCGTAACATGTCATACTATTCTAAACTAAAAGAATTAGATTAAAAATAAAACTAAAAACTTGTAAAGGAATATTCTTGGAAATAATTTTTTAAAAATCCATTAATTCCGTATAAGTTAAAAAAACATTCTTCTCATATGTTTTTCGGAAAAGTTGAAAAGTACCTCATACGAAAAACGACAAAAGATTCCTTTCATATATTTTACTAAAAACTCACCGAAGGGTAAAATTCAATTTAAACAATTGTTGGAGGATGGAAATAATATTACATATTGCGTAAACGTGGATGTGGACGAAAAAATACACCCAGTAAATTCCAACGTATAAACAATCTCGGATAAAAATGAGATTGTGATATTTCCCTTACCTTATGTCCAATTTTCTTCGTAGGTGTCCGAACCTCCTGTATAATGATTTAAATAATTTCATTGACTTATTATAGAATCATAATCATTGTTATGATATCATATATGGTCATATTCTTAGCTTATTATTAGTAATATTTCATTGCTACTTGTTATTCAGGTGTTTATTACTTTTTGTTCTTATGCGTGTTTTGTCGAAAAAATTCTTATTCTTCTTTTTAAGTCACAGATACCTCATTTCCAGAATGGTATTAGTGTAATATATATCATATTTATTCACTCAATTCATTTATGTAATCATTATGCAATGAAAATCTTGTAGAACGAGTCGCATCACATCGTGGAGATGGTATTCCGTACGTACGAACGAGCGATGATATCGTCCCCATGATCGTGGAATTTTAATGGAGTGTATGTATACTATTTCAGAATGAATATAACATTACAATAATCATATATATTAATTCTTTACACCATTATACACATTCATGTAAGGTGGTGGTGGAAAATAGATTACACCACGGCGTGGAGATGATATTCCGTACATACGCACTAGCGGTGATTTTGTTTTCCATAGGATGGATAGATGGTAAAATAGAGTTGTTTCATACATATAATAACATATCGGTATATTATTGATACTGATGTTATTAATTCATAATTAAACAACTAAATAAGAAGAAGTGGAAGAAGAAATAATGTTGAAAGAATCGGTAACGGACATTACCTCTTCTTTGAAGCACTTCTTTGAGACCTCCTTTTAGAGCACTAAAATTGGTCTTTGAAGAAGACCAGGACCTCTAGGATGTTTCTAGGGAAGTGGAGAGGCGAAATAGGCAGGGGTTGGCCGATATTTAAGGCTCAAAGTGGTGTGATGAAGAGGGGGAGGTGGTGCCCTTTTATAATGGAGGAGACAGGTATCTTTGGAAGAACTAAAAATATTATGTTATTATAAAGCCATATTCGGTTATAAATAGCTCCAAATTGATTTATTTCAAATCTAAGGTGTGGATGGGTCGAAATAATCTTATCCAATAAAATTTGGACATGTTTAGTTTACTATTTTATCCATATCATTTAGATTTAACTTTAAGTTAGATAATATTACTTTTACAGTGTCTTTTTGTGTTCTTACACAATAAGGTTAATAAACTTACTATAACAAGCCAAAAAAACCCCAAGATGTTTATTATTAATATATATAACCTTATATAAGACATTTTTTTTCGAACCTTAAATTTTTAAAAATAAAATAACAATTAATAATATAATATTTGTTTTAAAAACTATTTTATGTCAATTTTGACACTATTTAGTAATTGATTTTTGTAAAAATCATATTAGAATGATTAGTTTGAAAAAAGTTAATTAAATCAATACTAACATGTCATAGTAACCTAGAAAATTAGTGTAATTCATAAAAAGTCTCAAATTACATTTATTTGGGTATTTATAACATCACTTATGTCAATATTTCATTAATAAGATAATTACTGCATCATCATTGTGTCATATATAAATTTAATTATTTAATAATTAAAATTACAAATAAAATATCATTATTTAGGAAATATTTTTATCTTTCTAATTAATATTTATAGTCTAATTTATCTTATGTATAACCATATATTATAAATTATTTACTTATTAAACATTGATTTTAACTATTTTAACCCGTCTTTAAATAAAATAATAATAAATGTCCTAATCTAATCCAAGTGGGCCTAAATGTTCAAATTTTATTACTAAGGTTATTTATGGTCTAATTACACTTATCCAATAGAATTAGGACTTGTGTTAGGGTAATAATAATATAATGTTTACCCTTAATTACCCTATTTACTTTTAACCGTGGTAAATAAAAGTAAAAAGTCACTATTCACCAAAAATTGTTTTCATTCCATTGAACAACATTTTACTTACTCACATCAATCGTGTCTCTAGGATTTTTCAAATTGCACTCACAGAAGCGGTAAAATTACATTTTATGTAAATTTGCAAATTCTCCTAGGAGGTGGGTAATAGATGATGAAAAGTTCAATAAAATTTTTATATATCTAAAATTATTATAAAATTATTTCAATGAATAACATTGAACATATATAGGTATTATATATCAATTTTGACCTAAAATAAATTTAAATAAAATAAATATTTATTTAAATAAAAAGTCGGTTTTTAAAGAGTAACCTACTGTTTTCACTATTCATAAAAAAATTGAAAGTTTCCAGAAAAATACCAAAATTTTACCCTAGGATGATTTTGATATTCCAAATCCAAAAATGATGTCCATTTTGAAAAATATAATTTAAAAAATTTCAAAAAGTGGTTATTACTATTCATAACGGCTAGTTTTAATAATATTTTAATAGCATATCGTTGTTTAGTGAAACTCGGTATTGCGTACGACACAAGTTATCAAGGAAGGTCGTGATTGCGTGTAAGGAAATCCAAGCTAGTGTTGTGTGTAGTGAAATATTCCTTTGATTATTTATATAAAATAAAAACAAAATATTTCTTATAAAAATCTCGGGTGTTACATTCTACCCCCCTTAAAATGAATTTCGCCCACGAAATTTGTCACCTGTAACAAACAGATGAGGATACCTCTCCCTCATCATATCCTCAAGCTCACATGTAGATCTTTATAATTGGTGGTTCCTCCATAAAACTTTCATCATGCAATTGGTCTTGTTCCGTAGGGCTTTTTCACTACGATCGAGAATCTCTATCAGCTGTTCTTCATAAGAAAGATCTTTTTTTAGCAGTACAACTTCTGAGCTGAGTACATCTGAAGGACCAGGTATGTACTTTTTCAGGAGAGATACATGGAAGACATCATGAAATTGAGAGAGATTCGGTGGAAGCTCCAATCATTAAGCTACCTTCCCAACACGATCCAATATTACATAAGGACTGATATTCCTAGGGCTCATCTTTCCCATAATTACAAATCTCATTACTCTCTTCCAAGGAGATATTCGTAAGAACACTTTATCACCCACTTCAAACTCTAAGTCTTTTCTTCAGTTGTTGCCATAACTTTTTTGTCGACACTGAGCTGCTCTTATGTGTTGTTGAATAGATCAGACCTTTTCTGCCATCTCATGAGCAAGATCAGGTCCTCATAGCTTTCTTTCCCCAACTTCATCCCAGCAAGTTGGAGTCCTGCATTTCATTCCATAGAGAGCTTCATAAGGAGAAATCTGAATACTGGAGTGAATGCAATTATTATAAGAAAATTTCACCAATGGTAGGTGTTGATCCCAACAACCTTTGGAATCCATAGAGAAAGATCTCAACATATCTTCTATAGTTTGAATTGTCCTCTCAGACTGACCGTATGTCTGAGGATGATAAGCAGTGCTGAAACTCAACACTGTATCCAGAGTATGCTGAAGACTTCTCTAGAACATTGAGGTAAACCACGGATCCCGATCAGATATAATAGAAATTGGTACTCCATGAAATCTTACCACTTCCTTTACATATATCATGGTAATCTGATCTAGAGAGAAATCCTCTCTAATAGCAATGAAGTGTGCAAACTTTGTATGATGATCAACTAAGACCCAGATAGCATTATTGCCTTTGGATGTTTTAGGAAGTTCTGTGACAAAGTCCATAGTGATGTTTTCCCATTTCCATTCGGGTATGGGTAATGGTGGTAACATCCCCTTAGACTTCTATCTCTCAACTTTAAATTGCTGACAAACCAAGTATCAAGAGACATATTCAGCAACATCTCTTTTTATGCCATCCCACCAGAAGTACTCTTTCAGGTCCCTATACATCTTCGTGATTCCAAGATGAATAGAGAATGAAGAACTATGAGCCTCATCCAACTACTCCTTCTTTAATTCAGGGATGGGAGGAACACAAACCCGATTCCTAAACTCTATTATCCCATCACAATCAAGATTGAATTCAGGAACATTTCTCAACTTTTTTTGTAACTCTACATCTTCTTTCTGTGCCTCTTTAATCTTAACATGTATAGATGGTTAAACATTCATTTGAGAAAGATACAATTTTCCCCTTTCATTATAATTCCAAGATCCATCCTTTGTAAATCCATAAATATTGGATCATTTGTGATCCTCATCATGGATAAACTGGCACGGTCTTGTCAACATAATGCATATTCCACCTTGTTTTCATTCCAAGGGTGGTAATGAATTGAGCAGTCGTAATCCTTAATCAGCTCCAACCATCTTCTTTGGTGCATATTCAGCTCCGTTTGTGTGATAATATAGTTTAACCTTTTATGATCAGTATAAATGTCACACCATTATCCATAAAGATAATTCCTCCAAATATTTAATGCAAATATTACTGCAGCTAACTCCAAATCAGGAGTTGGGTAATTTTGCTCATATATTTTCAATTGTCGTGAGGCATAAGATATCACCATATAATTTTGCATAAGGACACACCTTAATGGCTTCTTGGATGCATCACTGTAGATCACAAACCTTTCTCCAATACAAGGAAGTGTGAGCACAGGTTCACTAGATAACCTTCTTTTCAACTCCTTAAAATTATCTTCACATTCCTCTGTCCAAACAAACATAACTCCTTTCTCAGTCAACCTGGTGAGTGGATTAGATAATCGTGAAAAATCTTTGAGAAAACATCGATAATATCCCGCCAAACCAAGAAAAATTAGGATATCAGTTACTGTTGTTGGTCTCAACCATCTTTCGATAACCTATGTTTTTTCTGGATCCACAGATATCCCTTCTTTTGAGATTATGTGACCCAAAAATGAAACTTTTTGAAGCCAAAATTCAAACATGGTAAATTTGGAATAATGCTTCTCCTATCTCAGTTTCTTCAGTATAATTCTCATGTGATCATCATGTTCTTCCTTGCTCTTCGAATATACAAGAATATCGTCTATGAAGACTACCACAAACTGATCAAGATAGTCTCTAAATACTCTATTCATCAAATCCATGAAGATAGCAGGGTAATTAGTAAGACCAAATGGCATCACTATAAATTCATAGTGTCCATACCTTGTATGGAATGACGACTTTGGTATATCCCCCCTTTTGACCATTAATTGATGATACCCTGAACGAAGATCAATCTCGGAAAAGTATTGAGATCCAGGTAGTTGGTCAAATAAGCCATCAATGCGCGGGAGAGGATATTTGTTCTTGATAGTGATCTTGTTAAGTTTTTGATAATCATTCTAGAGTCTCATTGATCCATCTTTCTTCTTAACAAACAGAATAGGTGCTCCCCAAGGTGACACACTAGGGCGTATGAACCCCTTATCAAGATTCTCTTGGAGTTTCTTCTTCAATTCCTACAACTCAATTGGGGTCATTCTATAAGGTGTATTTGAAATAGCTAAAGCACCCGGTATGAGTTTTATTGAAAACTCAACTTCACGATTAGGTGTAAGACAGGACAATTCCTCCGGAAAGACATCATCATACTCCTATACAATGGGCATATTCTTAATCATGAGTTTCTCACCAACCATTTGAGATTAATAACCTTCATTTAGTGGAATCAAGACCCATAAGATGGAAGAAATTTCCACTGGAAGGTTATGTTCAACCTTGCATCGATAGACGATCAAATATTGATCTAGAATGTGAAATGTGACTTCCCTTATTTGGCAATTGATATGAGATCCATATAGAGAAAGCCAATCCATGGTAAGAATCACATCAAATTCAACTATATGTAGGATCACAAGATTTGCAGGAAGAACATTCCCACAAACATCAATCAGAGAACAATTATAATCTTTTGATGCGACTGTTGTGCCATAAGGGGTTGTCAATGCTAACTCAACATCTAATTGTTGAGGTAATATAGTGATACCCTTAAAAAATTCTTCAGAAATAAAAGAGTGGGTGGATCCAGAATCAAATAAAACATTTTCTACATTAGAGTGTATGGTAAGTGTACCTTTAACCACTTCGTTTTCGTACTCCACATTTTTTATAGAAATTGCATGCGACTTTCCATTTTCTTTATCCTTAAGAGTTTGTTGATGTAGATCATCATCAACAACCCTTGGATTAGGGAATTGATTGGCATAATTCATCGTTTCCTTGAACTTGTAACATTGATGTGTAGGATGTGCACTATGTGCAGCCTTTTCACTGTTCGCACCACTAGAAATCTTCTTCCAATCATTGCGGCATTCAAATGCCCGATGACCTTCCTTTCCACATTTGAAAAATTTACATGTCCCTTTAAGATAACTCCATCCATGTTTCTTTCCACACTTTGAGTATAAGGGAAAACTCATCTTCTTTTCAGTGTGCTCTTTAGATTTACCTTTGAATTCCATTTTCCTCTTCTTATCAAACCCATATGACTGATGGGTTACTCCAATCTCCATTTCAACTATGAGAGCACATCGAACGATTTCCTTGCAGCTATTGAAGTCCCTTATGGCTAACTCCCTTCGAAGACTTGGTTTTAAGCCACTAAAGAATCGATCGATCTTACTCTGAGGTTGGATAATAATACCAGAAGCGTACCGTGCATGTATTGTAAAATTTGCTTCATAGGTACCAATAGATTCATCATCCTTTTGCCTTAGTTCAAGAAACTCTTTCTCCATCTTAGTTCGGAGAATACGAGGGAAATTACTTTTTGATAAATAAGTTCTTGAAGTCGTCCCATTCCATGGACTCAATTTCAACTCTTGGCCTCGTATTATTGATAAGATTCCACCATTGATCAGCATCACCTTCAAAACAATGCACTTCTAAGATGACTTTATCATGTTCAGAACATGGAGGAACTAAAAATACCTTTTAAGTAGTATTGATCCATTGTTCAGAAACTAATGGATCAGTAGACCCACTGAATGAAGGTGGATGCTGTCTCACGAAGGATTCAATAGAATAATTCTCCATCATTTGCTCGTTTGGAAGTCCTACATGATTTATAGCTTGAGAAAGTTGTGTGATCATGGCTACAAGATTTTGCATTCCATCTCCCATAACGTTTAGTTTCTCAGGGGGAAAATCATTACATTGTCCGTAACATTTCGCATTAACACGGTTCCTTCGGGTTCCATCCATTGACTAAAACCCAGAAGAATAGTGTGGGCAACACTAATTATAATAGGAAAACCACATAATCAAGAATAAAATTTCGCACTTAAGGACTTATCCTATGTTATTCATGGCCATTTCTAAAACACTAAGATTGTGTTCTACTCTTAGACTTATCCGTATGATTATTACTAAGGATTTTACATCCTAATTTCCAAAGGATGAATATACCTTTCCTCTGATACCAACTATAACGAAAAATACTTTACATACATTGTTAGTACATCAAATTTGAAGTACACTTATTACAACATATAACAGAACCATGAAATGACCGTATAGGTATAGTGTCTTTAGAAACTGGGAAACATAAACATCTGGTTCAAAAAGAATCTACAAAGTCTCCCATTTATTTCACCATATCTATAGTCCCTTTTGCAATATCATACTTAATAACATTATTCCTAACATGGGGAAGGAAACCATACAAATGGGTGAGCTTAAATGATCAGTAAGGGTAAACAAAAGAAATATCAATCACATCATATTCATAAGAACATAACATTTTGGAAATCTTACCCTGCAAAAGAGATCATAATTTAATAACATGGGATAAATCATGATAGTGAAATGTAATCACAATAATCATAACATAAAACATGATACATTGTGGCATACACACATAATCATAGAGAATAATTTCTAATTAGTCAATACTCATTGCCAAGACTATCTTAGTGGACAAAGTCCATTTCTGAACTGAGTTCATTCCTCGTTTCAGTCCTGTCTCACTGAACCGGTTTAACCTGCCATTCCAGCCATGTCTATCTCATGAGATATAAAAATTTTACCCAATTCATTGGAGGGAGATATATTTCCCACCCATCTCATAATGATAACATTCTTATGTGTTCCACAAAATCATAAACCATACATCATATCACAACCCATGTAATAAAAATGTGATTCTTAAACATTGTGACATCATAAAATATTTCATAAAAGATAAAGGAATTCATAAAAATAATTCCATCACAACATAATAAAATCAATATAATAATATGGATAGAAACATAACCGTTTATTATCTTAGATGTAATATAATTTTGATAAAACACTTGAACTCCATTCTTGAGGAAAATATCATTTCTTCTTCAAAAACACTTTTCCTTTCTTAACATGTCATACTATTCTAAACTAAAAGAAGTTGATTAAAAATAAACCTGAAATCATATAATGTAAGCTTCTTGGAAATAATTTTTTAAAAATCCATTCATGCCGTATAATTTAAAAAAAACATTCTTCTCATTAATTTTTCGAAAAAGTAAAAAAGTACCTCGTACGAAAAACGACAAAATACTCCCTTCATATATCTTACTAAAAACTCACCGAAGGGTAAAATTGGATTCAACCAATTGTATGTGGATGGAGATAATATTAAAAATTGTGGAAACATGGATTTGGATGATAAAATACACCCCAGTAAATTCCAATGTATAAACAATCTTGGATAAAAATGAGATTGTGATATTTCCCTTACCTTAGGTCCGATTTGCTTCGTAAGTGTCCGAACCTCCTGTATAATGATTTAAATAATGCCATTTACTTATTCCAGAATCATACTCATTGTTATGATATCATATATGGTCAAATTATTAACTTATTATTAGTAATATTTAATTGCTACTTGTTATTCGGGTGTTTATTACTTTTTGTTCTTATGCGTGTTTTGTCGAATAAATTCGTATTCTTCATTTCAGGTTATAGATACCTCATTTACAGAATGGTATTAGTGTAATATATATCATATTTATTCACTCAATTAATTTATATAGTCATTATTCAATGAAAATCATGTAGAACGAGTCGTATCACATCGTGGAGACGATATTCCGTAAGTACGCACGAGCGATGACAACGTTCCCCTGATCGTGGAATTGTATTAGAGTGTATGTATACTATTTCAGATTATATAAAACTTTAAAATAATCATATATATTCATTCATCATGCCATTATACCCATCCAAGTAAGGTGGTGGTGGAAAATAGATTACACCACGATGTAGAGACGGTATTCCGTACGTAAACACACGTGGTGATTTCATTTTCTGTAGGATGGATATATGGTGAAATATGGTTGTTTCATAATTATAATAACATATTAGTATACGAGTGATACTTATGTTATTAATTATTAATGAAATAGAGAAAGAATAATAATTTCAAGAAGAAATAATGTTTTAAGAATCGGCAACGGACATTACCTCTTCTTTGAAGTGCTTCTTTGAGACCTTTTTTAGGGTACTATAATTAGTCTTTGAAGAAAACCAGAACCTCTAGGATGTTTCTA
The DNA here is from genome assembly GCA_963277665.1 of Viscum album. Taxonomy (NCBI): domain Eukaryota; kingdom Viridiplantae; phylum Streptophyta; class Magnoliopsida; order Santalales; family Viscaceae; genus Viscum; species Viscum album. Next base: position 1,766,476,303 of record OY728146.1, on the reverse strand, counting down.
GGGAAGTGGAGAGGCGAAATTATGAGGTTTTGGATGAGCATGAAGGCTCAAGGTGGTTTGAGGATGAGAGGGAGGAGGTGCCCTTTTATAAGGTAGGAGAGGGGCACCTTTAGAAAAACTAAAAATATTATTTTATTATAAAGCCATATTTGGTTATAAATAGCTAAAAATTGATTTATTTTGAAGCTAAGGTGGGGATTGGGTCGAAATACCCTCATCCAATAGAATTTTGACATGTTTAGTTTACTATTTTAACCATATCATTTAGATTTAACATTAAGTTAGATAATTTTACTTATACCGTGTATTTTTGTGTTCTTACACTATAAGGATAATAAACATACAATATCAATCCAAATGAACCCCATGTTGTTTATTATTAATATATAAAACCTTATCTAAGTCATTTTTCCAAACATTATATTTTTAGGAATAAAATAACAATTAATAATATAATATTTTTTTAAAAACTATTTTATGTCAACTTTGACACTATTTAGTAATTGATTTTTACAAAAATCATAACAAAATGATTAGTTCAAAAAAAGATTATTAAATCATTAATAACATGTCATATTAACCTAAAAAATCTGTGTAATTCATATAAAGTCTCAAATTACATTAATTTGTGTATTTATAACATCAATTATGTCAATATTTCATTAATAAGATCATTACTGCATCATCTTTGTGTCATAAATAAATTAAATTATTTAATGTATAAAAATTACAAATAAAATACCATCATGTAGGAAATATTTTTAGATTTCTAAAGAATATTTATAGACGAATTTATCTTATGTATAACCCTATATTAAAAATTATTTACTTATTAAACTTTGATTTTAACTATTTTACCCTTCTTTAAATAAATTAATAATAAATGTCCCAATCTAATCCATGTGGGCCTAAATGGTCATATTTTATTCCTAAGGTTATTTTAGGTCGAATTTCACTTATCCAATAGAATTTGTACATTTGTTAGGGTAATAATAATATCATTGTTACCCTTAATTACCCTATTTACTTTTATCCATGGTAAATAAAAGTAAAAAGTTACTATTCACCATAAATTATTTTCATCCCATTGAACCACATTTTAATTACTGAAATCAACCGTGTTTCTCGGATTTTTGAAATTCCACTCACAGAAGCAGTAAAATTATGTTTTATGTAAATTTTCAAATTCTCCTAGGAGGTGGGTAAAAGACGGTGAAAAGTTCAGTAAAATTTTTATATATCTAAAATTATTATAAACGTACTCCAATGAATTAAATTGAACTAATATAGGTATTATGCATCAATTTTGACCTAAAATAAATTTAAATAAAATAAATAATTATTTAAATAAAAAGTCGGTTTGTAAATAGTAACCGAGTGTTTTCACTATTCATCAAAAATTGAATGTTTCCAAAAAATACCAAAATTTCACCCTAGGATAATTTTGATATTATGAATCCAAAAATGAAGTCCATTTTGAAAAATAAAATTTACAAAATTTCAAAAAGTGGTTATTACTATTCATAACGGCTAGTTTTAATAACATTTTAATAGCATATAGTTGTTTAGTGAAACTGGGTATTGCGTACGACACAAGCTATCAAGGAAGGTCATGATTGCGTGTAAAGCAAGTCAAGCAAGTGTTGTGTGTAGTGAAAGATTCCTTTGATGATTTATATAAAATAAAAACAAAATATTTATTATAAATGTCTCCTGTGTTACATGCATGACAACTTGAAAAATCCATTCTTTTTCCTCATTCATTTGATCTGGATATAAATAATCAAAAGGGAAATATATCGATTATTAATATGGTATTTAAAATGAATATTTTTATTACTCCTTGAACATATATCATATTGGCAGATGGTTTTGGGTATAGAGATTGAATTCCTTCTCTTGGTTATTGATGTTGGATCTCTATAAAAATAAAAAATCCATTCCTAGTATTGAATTTATTTCCCATAAAGTATTTATTATAATGTTTTTAGGAATACCTCCCCATAAATATAGTCTATCCTTGGAGTATATCTATGATATGCATTGATTTCCCCACATATTTCATTTATCTATAAGTCATCCTCTATGTAACTGTGCAGTTACTATTATAAATAAAAAATCATTCATGATATGAAATAATGTATAGATCTAGATAATTATAATATATGTATTTTTATTGAATGAATTAAAAATATATATATTAAAACTACATTATCATTATTCACATAATTATTAGTGATTGAAAATCACCATCTTTACTAAATTGGTCTTGGAGGTAGTTTTTTACGGTTTCCCATGACAACCATTGACATATTATTTTGAATGTAATTTGGTATGTGTATTTTTATTTGAACCATTAGAACTCAGGTTGACGATTGGCCATGACCATATTTTCTTCCCATATATTTTTTGGATTTATCATCTCTCTATGTCATTAATAATAATTATTCTATTTATTTCAATCATTGAAATATATATTTGTTTACTTGATGTAGTTTTCATGGTTATTATTTCTGCACTTATGACAAGTGGGGATTTCAATTTAATTACCTCTACGATCATTATCCATTGATTATCTGAAAATTAAACACAATTAATGAATTTTATCATCTGGCCCCTATGAAAAATTAGAATCATTAATCTCTCTCTTGAATTTATAGATAGATCATTCTACTTACTCATTTATTTTAATGATTCATATTACCATGTATTTTTTATGATAAGAATTTAACCCATTAAATATGTATAAAAACATACTTTTACGTTCGATGACAAATTAAAATTCATATCATTATATCCTTATGATTTTTTTCCAAATTATAATGTATTAATTCAGTCTAATTTTTCATGAGGGTAGAGAAATCCCTCTCTATTATATGGAAGATAAAATTATAAAAATATTTGTTGACAAATATTATATTTAATTTTTCCCACTGAATTAAATAAATAAAATCGTTGGGTTTTGTATTCATGGTCAATTTAAAACACAAATCAGATTCTCCGAATATGTGATATATGTCATGTTTTTAATTGTATTCTTCATATAATTGGAGGATAAGAAATACCTACCTAGTTGAATTTGTCAATTGTTCTCTGATTAGGGTTTTATAAGATCCATTACATGTAAGATTCCTCTATTTTATAATGGGATCAACCACAACATGTTCATTCATTTTAAAAATATATTTCACCACTATATTCAAGTTATTCTTCTTATTAAGACTATATTTTTAAGGTATTTTTTTTATTATTCGATAACACTACCAACATTTTATGAATCTAATTTATCATATTCATAATGTTTTCCTAATAATAGTTTTTTGTATAATTTCTTTTATTTTCATCAATTTACTATAATAATATGAAATTATTAATGAGAATAATCATATTAATAAGAATATTACATAGAAACAACAAATATATAAACAATAAATAATAATTTACACACCCACACACAGAGAGAGAGAGAGATATATATATATATTAAAAATTATAGATTCCAGTATAGGATATTTGTGGTAATTTATCTATTTAGTTTTTTAAACCAAACTTGTTATATAGTATATTTTATAGATCAATAACCATATAATCAATCCTTAATAATGGGTTATAATGAGTACCTTAATCCACCAAATAATATCCCTTGGGAGGGTAAAACAATGTTTGAAGTTACGCCCATTTTATGCACTGAGTTAACAAAGAGCTAATACATAAAAAATCAATGGATTTACTCCAATGTTAATATATAACATTGATTTCATCCTTATTTTTCATACCCAGATAGGTATTTCATTTCAGGGAAACCATGAAAACTAAACATTTCCAATCTTTTAGTGTTATTTACTCTAATTAAATATATCCTTATGGTTTAGCTTATTTTTTTCACATTCATATCCAAAAAACTAACTATGCCTTTCTATGATTCCAACATTCAACATTCATGTTTCATATAGATTATAATAAATTCCATTTATTCATAAAATTCCTTAACATACATCCTATTATTCTAGAGGTTCAGTATATTTAGTTATTAGATATATAAAACATCATCTTCAAATTAACAAAAAATTTAAAATATTTAAATATCCATAATATCCACCGAAATCAAATTTATATTATTTAACTCCAATGGATACCCCTAGTATATAATGATGGAAATGTGTGGTATATAAAGACCAGAAAAGAGATAATTATAGTAGTGAATTATTTTAATGTAATACATATGTCTACGGATTCACATCATTAAATTATAAATAGAAGGATCAAAATATTCTAATTAGATAATAATCTAAATAGTCTCATATGGTTATGAAATCATAAATATGTTGAAGCAACATAAATCATTGTAGTAAATGTAAAAGTGAAGAATCACTACCAATCCAATATAACATATTTTGATAGGATAACTTCTATTTAACCAAATGTGGTGTCCTATTATTGTAAAATATAATTCAAAACATTATGGGTATACAATATTTCAAGGCCACCGACCAAATAATAATTTGTACAAGAATATGTTCCTCACATAGTAAAACCATTCATATGGGTTTTTCCTCAAAAAATATTTTAAATTAAAATGGACTTCATAATATTTTCATGAATCATTAATAGTTTTTATATCATAAATAATATAAAGGGAAGATGAATTTCAATAATTTTAGACATTCATACAAGAATAAAAATTCACTTTTAGGCATTTTGGGATCTTGTGAGAAAAAAATCTTTTGAAATGTGTGATTTTTTATATATAATTTAATCCCTTAATCATTGTGTAAAGATACATTAATGAATATAAAAATACAGTGTTTTCCCTAAATATGTAGTTAAACTAGGATATTATTACATATAGTTGGTATTTCATTAATAAATAATTGAATATATATAACCATTAAAATATTTACACATGTGAATGAATATTGAAAATGACGATTCCTATCAATTTTGTTTAACATAGATTGAAGATTGTGAATAATAGTAAATAATGAATGTATAATCCCAGAAATGAAAGGTAAAATAAACTAGGTATATATGTAATGGAAGTATATAAAGAAAATATAATTAGTAAAAGTTAATAATAAATATAAAATATATGTTAATAATATATAATGTGTAACCCTGACCAAATGGAAGTGTTTCAGACGTTCCTTTACCATAGTTCTCGATTCTAATGAAGTGTTTAACTATCGTCCTTCATAATAAAATTTAATTTTCTAAAATAAACATTAATGTGAAAATTTCGTGAATATTTCATGTATTATTTTTATTTTGTGTTTTTAATATTTATATTAATATATCATGGCTATAATCACATTCTATATGTCGGTCCTATCATTGTTCCATGGTTGCATCAGTTTGTGGATAATCATGAAAATAATTTCTAAATGGTTTCATTAATATAAAAGTGTGGAAAATAGTTTTACATAAATTATAAAAGTTCAAATTATTTTAAATATAAAAAATATCCATTTTTAGTGAGGGTTCAATGTGAATAAATTTTACTATTAAATGGTTATATTATTTATGTAATTTTAAAAAAAAATTTTTTTTATTTCATTTTAAAATAATGATTTTTAATGTTTTTTAGAATAAAAAAATTATAGAATAAACTTATTATTATTTAATTTTACAATTACATAACTCTTATATGCATCCATGTAGGTGATGATGAAAAATAGAATAAATTGGTTATGGAGGTTGTTTAACTTACTTTAATATGATCAATTTTTCAAATTTAGAATAAAATTATATGAGATCAGATGATGGATATTCCATTAATATAATACAATTTTTTTATTTTTTTGATACTAATGTTGTTTATTCATATTGTATGGATTTGATTAGGATTTTAAAGAATAAATGAATTTTAAAGGGCATAGTTAAGAACATTAACACTACCTTGGCATATCCTGTCAAAGAAAACTTATTATGTCTAATTAAATAATTATTTATGAAATACCATAACAACATTGATGTTGGAGATATATTATTTGGCAGTTTTAGTATCATTTCAGGTGAACTATAGGGATCAATAATTTTAGGATACATGTAATGGAGAAGGTTTGTATTTATATGGTGGTATATGAGTGTTTTCAATATAATATTTTGTTGATATTTACATTTTTTAAATTTATCAATAGTAATCAATCTCTATACTATAATTATCAAATTGTTCCTGGTGGATTGATATAATTATTTCATACACTATCTCATCATTAATTAATCATATGTTTAAATAATAATGTAAATCATTTCATTCTTGCATACTCCACAATTGTATTTTTTGGGAACAAAAAATTCCAATAATTCACCATAACAAAATTTTAATTTTTTGATTCCTAAAAATGAATTTTATTTAATCAAAATAAGTTTTTTATATGTAATAATTTATTTTTTTCAATAAGTTTTAGTTTATTGTCGAAAAAATAATGACATGATTAAATTTGGAACCATTTGAAAAATTACTTACAGTTTAATAATTTTTTTTTCTAAATTGTTATTGTTTCGTGAAACTATTTTATTGAATAAAATTCCATTTCTATTTCAAAAGCTCTCCTTAAAATTAACATTATTGAAAATGAAACTGATATATTTTAACAAAAATATAATTATCTTTTCTCTTTATCAATTATTTAACTTGAAAATTTTTAAACATTAATTAAATTTATATGTGATATATATTTCATCTTTCAAAAATTATTATAATATAGTTAATGTTATTTTCACAGTATTTATAAATATGACACACGTGTTAATTCAGAAAGTAAATTCTATTTTTTAAATTTTAGGTTATTGAATCAACTATATTAATGCTTTTAGAACATGTCCCATTAGGTGTTTAATTAGTTTGAATAAAATTATTGACCATATTATATTAATCTATATATATTGGTTATAACTTTTTTGAGGCCTATAAAAAATATCAATGAATATCTATGTGTTTTTTAATTTATTATAGAGTATCAAAATATTATCATATTGTTATAATTTATTTTATATTAAGAATTAACTTTTTTTATTATATAGTAATTAAGTATCGTAAGTCAACTAGACACATCAAATGACCCTATATACCAGTAATAAAAAATATTTTTTTGATTAAAAAGAACATGAAAAAAGAACATATGAATCATGAGGAAAATGATTGTAATTTTTCATCCTAAAAATAAAATTATTTACCATGTGTATTATTCCAAAAAATATAATATCATATATTTATAAATTGGATTCCCACCTAAAAAATAAAAAGTTTTCAAATATAAATTAATGAAATTTTGAAAAATGTCAAAAATATAACCAAATCACTCATAAAAATCATACCATAAATGTAAATAATATAAGAAACATTCATATAGAAATAAGAATATAATATGGTCATGGACTCTGAGGATAACACAAAATAACCCGACATGACTCTAGGGATCCAAAAATGACAAACATAATCATTAAACCCCTCATAACCCATTATTAACACCACCAAGGAAAGATGATTAATATCATAATGATCTATAAAACTACAAGTCCCACTATCCTTATGATATAACCTTAAAAGATGATTTCATATATCTCATTGTTATATGAGTGGTTTATTGAATTTTTTTTTTGATAACACATTGAGTTTATATACAATCTATTATAATGTAAACCATGAATTATAGTTTTGAAACAATGTTTGGAAAAATCATTCACTCAAAACACTTTATAAGATATTAATTTTTTATAAGAAATGTAATAAAATAAAACAGCATAAACATGCTGACTGTAACGACAATATAATAGCTACATTGTAAGGGTAATAGAAAAATAAAAGAATTTAACTGGACAGTATAATGTTATATTGAACACTCCATTATGATTTATACATCATTTGATCGAACCAATGGTCTTAAGGTAACTATGAATTACTCTATAAGGACTAAATGATATACATAAACTCAGCAATTCCTAGATCTCAATCAATATCATAAGTGTTAATACCTATCTGGTAATATGACCTAGTAAAATTGTGATACTTTATATCTCTAGTGTATAATATAAAATCATGTCTTCATTAGTATGTGTTACTATATCACCAAATCCTTCTAATTTCTAATATTATTTTAATGAAAATATTAAATTATTTTCATAATCTCAAAAAAAAATATTTTATTCACATTGTATTCCTTATTAAATAACACATTATTAATTTATTTTGAATATAATATTAAATTAAATCACTACATGAAATATTTTTTCTACAAAATACTATTTTAATTTTAATTATTAGTGGAATATCCATTTAAACACAACACAAGTCTAAAAACACTAAATTTAATTAATCATCCCCTAAGAAACTAATTTTGGAAAATTAATTGTAGTAATAAAAAATCAAAACATTAGAGAATAATATTGTATTGTTGAAATAGAAATTAGGAATATAAATTTATTTCACAATAGGAATAAACTCATCTATATTTTTTATGATCCCGATATTTAAAAAATAAGGGATACATCAAACATGAACGACCAATAAATCATGTTAGAAAAACATTTCTAATCCTTGGTTTGGCCCCTTGGGTGGCTAGGTTTTCCATATTCACAATAAAAAGAATTATAAAGATATCTAGTTAAATTTTATGATGAATATATAATAAAATATACCATATCATTTAAGAAAACACATATATAGAAAAAAATTGTGGAATATTTTTTTTAAATATCATGGGGAAAATGTTTTAATTTTTTATTTTTAATCATCATGTTACAACCCCTCATGTTGTGGATATATAGACCAAGGGGGGGAATTGACTACTCCAACTCCATTGTGGCATCATCCTCTATTAATGAGACTCGTATATTCTTTTCAAGGTCCTCCAAAGATCATCACGATGCTCAATGAAATAGATCATCCTTGTCAAATAGAATTGGTAGGTCCTGACCCACACCCCTCGACAAAGGGGGTTCCACCTCAATGGAGGAACCTGGCCCATAGTACATCTTCTATGAAACATATTTTACTTATATGATAAGTCAATAGAAACCATAAAAAATTATAGGAATATACATTCCATCAAAAACATTACCCACAACACTGTGATCCATGTGGAACAACATGTCACCCTGGGGTTTCAAAATGTAACCCACAAAAATCACCAAAACTCCTCCAAAGTCCTGAAAACCCAAAATTTAAATGATTTTCCCTAAATATTAACTAAAATAAATAAATGTGATCTAATATGTTTCAAAATAATTCTAACCAGTATACTCACTTCCCTCAATTAATTATTTATAGATCATTATCCAAAAAAGTGTATCCATATCCCTTTCACCAATGCCAAACACTTATAAATCTCATGGATATCACCAACATGATATTAATTTACATCGTGTAACAAGATAAATATACCATAAATGGTTTATCAAAAAATAAAATATATGAGTGAAATTCTAAACAATATATGGGTAAATATCCAAAGTAACGTATTAGATTTTCAATGTTTTATTTTTTAATATTACATTGAACTATTATGAGACCAGGCTTTGCAACGGAGTGCGATTTCGGGGTCCGGGGTTCCTATAATAAATGTTAGAAGCAATTAAAACTCAAAATAAAACACATGTGAAGCATTATTGAAAATTAAAAAAACATTTAAAAGATTTAATAGATTATAAAACTGAGCGCACTATTGCATTCAATGGAGCTACTTAACCTTAGGCAGATCATAAGATTGACCATCAGGGGTCAGCTCCAAAAGTTCATTTTCTTGAATTTGAGAGGAAATAACATAAATATATATTTTATTTATTTCCTTCATGACATAATGACCAAATTAATCATCTTTAAAGACATACTTATGAAATTTTTTTAGGGTTATCTGTATAACACGATGAGTTGATGATTTCAATTTGATCTTTTTAGAGGAGAATTGTTTGGGGGGAGACGATGACGTGATCAATCAATACATCTATGATTCAACGAATCTGGCCAATGTTCATGATTTTACTATCGTTATTCAACCATATCATGGTAGGGTTGTTGTTTTTTATTTTTTCCTTACTTGTTCATTGATTAAATGGAGAACATAGACCATCCCACAAATAGGATCATCTGGGAATCATGTGTTCTTGTGGGAGTGTGGTAATTTCCATTTCTTCTGGGGTATTGATCCAAGAATTGATTTTTGATTATTGTTTAATTTTTTTTATTATTCCGGTTTTATCCATCTAACCGGAGAGGATCAATGTTGTGATGAAAAATTGTAGAGGTTCATTCTTCCATTTGGATTATTAGTTTTCTTCCCCCTCATTTCAAGTGTTCTTCAAATTATTCGCGGGGTAAATAACAATGGATTTTTTATAATTGTTTTCATAATTTATCATTACCAAACTAGATATCGTACATCACAGTGACGTAGTGGAGGTCCACAAAGGATGGAAGATGATGAATCATTTCATATTGGGATATATCTTTCTTCAACTGTTCATCGTGTTGGTGGATCAAAATGAGGTTTTAGGGTGGATCGAACACTTAAAACCTCCCGAATGTTGATAGAATAGAGGGTGAAATTGTATCCACAGATTCGTTGCAAAAATATTACCAGAATGGGTGTCGAGTGATTGAGTGAGGTGCAACGGTGGAGGTTCGTGTTTCTTGAAATTTATGAAGAACACGACGTGTACGTAGATTAACATGTCGTGTGCATCCGGCATGGTTGTATCTAGGATGTTCATGATGCTCCCATAGATGAACATGACATGCCTCCAAGAATACATGGTGTTTCGACCCCCCTCCCTAATAGAAGCTGGAGTTCTGGGAGACATGATGCATAGACATGGTTTGTAACCATCGTCACATGGTGTGAGGGTCCTTATGTGGACTCAAAATGTATTTCTGAAGATACACTGACACAAGGTAGTGTAAATATAATGTAGTGCACCACATGGTTAGATAAGGTTGGATATGCAGACTCCCCTATGTATCTGTACACCATCTGGGACACACAGGCTGAAGCAATGTATGAGCACATCACTAGTTTACACAGAGTCTTCATTGGATAGAGGTACATGACATGTAACCTTATTTCATGATGTATATACCTTAATCTACATGGAAAGCCTTTAGACAAGGGCCATTGTACATGGGCAGTACTCGGGGTCAATGGACAAGGCGTGTGACCCTTCTACACATTTTGTTAATATCAGTATGTGTTTTGATCTTCTTTTCCACCATTTCATGGACATGTGTCATTTTGGATTGTGCCCCTATTCTCGTTCCCCTTATGTTCAAGTATCAAATCCATCCCCATGAGTATTATCCCTTCATCATGACATTCTATGATAGAGTTGGGAATCCCTATAAGAGGCTCATAGTGAGATCCAATATACATTATTGACCATAGGTAGAGTCATGGATCGATGTGGCTAATCTTATAGCATGATGATCCTATAGTTAGAAGGTGATTTCATGTGAATCATAGTTTATTCCAAGGCCCTGGTAGTGATAGTCATATTTGTATCATGATATTTCCCAACTCAAGAGTTTGTTCTCCAAGAATGACTGTATTTGTTCCATTTCTAGATCTATCAGTGCATATATCTAATCGTCAAAGATTTTCTCGATTAACAATACATCTTGGAGTGATTTCATCAGATCAATCGGCCTTTTTTAGTGTGTTCTCTTGGACAAGTGCTTTGTGGAATCATTGAACAGAATCCCTTGCGTGGGTATGCTATCATGTGACTTGTGTCAGTACAAGAGGTCTTTTTTTTGGGAAAAATATGGATTTCTCTCTCTCACTATATGTTCACTAGACATATATTATGTGAAGAAGACTATAACTTTATTTTATGTACTACATTGTAGTTTTCATGATCCCATATTGAGTATTGTTATACTCTCCCCTTCATGGGGCTTTCCCACACGTGTCGTGACATGTATAGAGAAGTGGTATTTTGATGGATTCTAGGGTGGACCAAGACTAGACCAAGCATTCTGAGTTCCTTGGTGGCAGAGGTGTTCTTATGACTATTATAAGTAGTCCTAGTGCATAATTTTGTGCTTATATTTTGGAAAGTGTTTTTTTAGACTCATTTTTTTGGTGGGCATCTATTCTGGACAATTTTACATTTTGTACAATATTTTAATTATACTATGTTGATTGGATTTAGTCGAATGCATGAATTTTTGTTCCTGAGTGGTTTCTACTTTTTAGAATTTGTGGGAATTGTTTTTTTACTTTTCAGCATTTGTGGGTGTGTATATGTGGATATGTTTACAGGTTTATAGGACATCCCTCCCATGTTAGTGATATGCCCACTCAATGCTACTCACCAGCCCATGTCCTATTGAAGGAGGGCTTGGGTTGTCAGGGTGTTGGTCCCGCGGTGATTGGTCATGACATAGTGGTATAAGAGGTCGTCAGTTCTACAACTGGACCATGTGTCTGTGAGTTTGGTATGGGGAAACATTGTTAATTGTTTTGAGATTATCATTCAGTCCATGAACTCTAGTGTTGGTGTCGGCAGCTGATGTATCCATACACGAGAACTATGATAACCTTTTTTTACAAAGTACATCAAAACACTAGTTGGGGAGAAATAAATTAATAGTGCACGCATCATATAGAAATGGGTAATGTTTACCAAGTCCATTCATGAAATATATCTATATGTACACAATGAACATTGTATATATTTTTCCATTAATAGGATGCCTCCATAATGCATACCTGTTAGGATTCAGCAATTCGATCCTGAGGATGAACCCCTCAGTGATGAGGCTTCGATACATGGATCTGTTCCCTGAGCATTACCTTCAGGTGGTTCACCTACTATACAAACATCAGTAGAGTAGCACATGGCACCAAAAGTGCCGACATACGGGGGGTGTAGGCTGAGTGAGCTCCATCAATTTCAGATATAGAGACTCCTCAGGTTCTAATGAGAGCCCGACACTCAACAAGAAAGGTACTAGCTCAAGTAAGTGACAATATTTGTTCATTTATTTTGGACACAAGTTGTACCGATGATGATCCTGGTATATAGACTTATTTAGGGTTCAATGGGACTATGGTGGAGTTTGGATATGTAGACTCACAAAAAGGAGACTCTTTTGTGGAAAGAGTTCGAGTGACTCTGTAGGGGGTGTTATATCCAATTAGGCTAGAGGAAGAGAATATCTAAGAAATTCTTCATCTCTAAAAGGGTAGTATGATTGTGGTAGTCTATTCATCAGGTTTCAAAAACCTCACAATGAACTCGGTTGATATTGTAGTGGATTAGTATATCTGAGCTCGATCATTCATGTGATGTCCAAATAGGGAAAAATGAGCTAGTGTTGTACATATATAAATTTTTAATTATGTTGTTGTACTTGAGTGGGAAATTTTGATTGGGAGATTCATGGTAGTGAAGGGAGAGCCAGTTTCAGTCAGCGGTATGATGACATCTACGGAGGACTCAGATATAGGGAGATAAGGTCAAGAATAAAGAGAAGAACATGGGATATATCATAGGAAGACTTAGGATGGTGGATCTACAGTCCATGGTAGTTATGATGGATCTAGTCTGCCTTTAGAGAGTCCATTATACATGTGTGATTGTATATGAAATATCTCTAGAGATATTCCAACCCTTAATGATGTTGATAGAGTGGCAGTGGATTTACATCCAAGGTAGAGGAAGAGAGTATAGATGATTGACCCACCAAGCGGTGGATGAGGTAGAGGATAAGGGAGAGCTATAAGTTGTGGAAGAATCATTGAACATTTTCCATCACCACCCCCAGGAGTTCCACACAAGGATCAGGGAGCCGGGGACACGGGTGGGGACAAATGCCTACGGTCAAGGAATATAACCTAGGGACAACATGGATGATATGAGGATAGTCTGTGTCTTTCTTACCTTATCATCAATACATATCTAAACAATTACTCGTCAGTCCTTCCTGACCACATGTCTTTTGTGAATCCTCAATATTTTGATAGATTTTTTTACTCGACCCCAATGCTTAGATACACCTACATGGGGAGACTCTATGATCACATATAATTGAAGATAGTTTTATCATTCCCTTATAGGTGATAGTTTTTGTTGGAACCTCATTGTGGTAGTGTCTAGGATTTACGACATCAAACTCATTATGGATTGGTTATCTTCAGTCCATTCTGATATTGACTACATTAGGGAAAGAGTGAGGTGTGTATGTGATGATGGAAAGAGGTTCTCCATTATTGGTGAAAATGGAACCCAAGAAACACATAATGGGATAATGCATAAAAGGGTTCAACTTATCACTCATGAGTTATATAGAATTACCCTCAGAGTAGTAGATATTGTAAGCATTTAGTTCCTAGATTTAGTGGTAGAGTACAGAGATGTAATTCTAGAAAATGTTCAATGAATACCTACCCATTGGGAGATCAACTTCTCAATCGACCTACACCCAGAGACAATATAAAAATCCTCACTAGAATATTGAATGACTCTTACATTGCTTCATGAACTGAGGGTGAATTTGGAGGATTTTTTAAATTAAAATATTTGTAATACATCGTGTTTCACCTTGGAAATCCCCAGATTTGTTTTACAAGAGTACAGATGGGAGTTTATGGTTGTGTGTTAGTTACCAACACCTAAACTAGGTGATGGTAATGAACATGTATCCATTGCTGAGGAACGACGACCTTTTAGATCAGTAGAGATGGAACATTGGTTGATAAAGGTTGAAATATCTTTGGGATATCAGTAGATTAGAGTACAAAATGAGGATATACTGAAGTGGACATTCAAATGTTGTTATGGTAACTACGAGTACTTGGTGGTTCCCTTCATCATGACGAATTCCCCCCACAATGTTGATGGAACTTTTGTATCCGATCATCAAGTCGTCCTAAGTTTGGTTCATAGAGTCTTCATCAATGATAACCTTGTGTACTCAATGTTAGAGTTGGAAAAAGAGAGGCTCATGTGAATGGTTAGAGACATAAATCGAGGGAACCAGCTTTATCAGGAGCTCTCGATGTGTCAGTTCTAAAGACAAGGGGTCTGATTTATGGACATGTTATCTTAACAGATGATGTAATAGTGGAACCGATAAACGTCGAGGTGGTGTAAGAATTGAAACTATTCATATGAATGAGATAGGGGTGTTGCATCCTATGGATGGTAGGATACTGCCAGAGATTTATCCATGCATTCCCTGAAATATCATCACCAACGAAAACCATGACCCATAAGGGGTAGTGTTTTGCATTGGCAGAGAAGTACCATCATACTTTCTTGTAGTTGTGGAAATGTCTGGGGAGTTTAATGATATTGATATTCTCAAAATATGGTTTTGAGTATGTTCTTTTTTTGTGATGGATCAAGGAACGATATTGAATGTGTCCTTATGTAGAGACATGTAGTGATTACTTATGGTTCACACCAACTAAGGACACACATGTAGAACAATCTGACATGTGATCTTGAAGTGGGTGTGGTAGTCTTCAAATTGATGATGTACTGACACTACCTCATGCTAGAATGGTTTATCGTATACTTTTACCACAATAGCTTAATGTACATCTTCTCACATAAGGATTTGAATTTGAGGAATATGTGATGGCTTGAGTACCTCCAGAATTATGATTGAAATCAGAAATAATACATGGAAGTGGAATGTTGTGGAAGATGATCTATATAGAAGATCATGTTCGTAGTTGTTGAGTGAGGCTACCGAGTGGTTTTTCTTTTCTAGGGGAGTTCAATACATCCCCCTAGGAAGTACATAATATAGTGGTGAAAATGTACCAGGACTTTTGGCATCAGTTCTGGTGAACATGTCTAAAGGAGTTAGTAGTAGAGTTCATTTCTTGATTCCTTATGTTCTAGTAGGTTAAGGTTGAGAAACAAGTTCTATTAGGGTCAGATCACCCCACCAAAGATCTATAGTGGAAGTGGTATGAAATTTCAATGGAATTCTTGATTAACATTCCATTATAAATCTAAGGGACATGATTATATCTAGGTCATAATTGACCAACTCACCAAGTCATCCAACATCTTAAATACGAGTTAGAAGAGTTATATAGAGATATTGGGATGCCTATATGTCCATGTGATTGTTCGGAATAATGGCATCCCTGGTTGGATAGTGTCAGATAAAGATGTTTGCTTCACATCCAATTTGTGAAATGAATTGAAGGAGGATTTTGGGACTCAACTACATTTGAGAACGATGTTCAATCCCATGACATATTTTCACAGAGAGAGGACTATTCCGGTTCCAGAGGATATGTTGTAGGCTTGTATCTTATTCTTTGGTCGTAGTTTGGATGACCACCTACCACTAGAGGAGTTTGAGTTCAAAAATAGATAATAATATACCATTGGCATGTTATCATTAGAGACCTTATATAGGATACACTACCGATCACCAATATACTTGACTAACCCCAAATATTTTTCACTCATGTGTCCAAGGAGGGTGAAAGATACTACTATAAAGGTTTAGGTCATCCAGGAGCAGATTATGACTACACAGAGCTGAAAAAAGTATTATTCTAACATACGATAGAGATCTCTATTGTTCGAGGAGGGGCATTATGTCCTCCTTTGTGTCTCACCTCATTGAGGGTTACAAAAATTTGGATGGGGTGGAAAACTATCTCTGAGTTTCATCGGCCCTTTCTAGATACTGTGTTGAGTTGTAGAGGGGCGTACTACTGAGATCCTCCCCCATAGTTGCACCAAGTATATGATGTCTTCCACATGTTATATTTGAGGAGGTACATGCATGTCCCAGTTCACGTCATAGATTGGGGTGAGATGTACATTGAGGATGAAGTTACCTTCATAGTGTACCCTATAGAGATTGAGGATCGGTAGGAGATGATCCTTCATGGGTGACTGATTCCCTTGGTTCACATCCGGTGGTAGTATGTGAATCTTTTAGAGACCATGTGGGGGAGGGAGGATAAGATTCAATACTAGTATACAAATCTGTTTGAGTACAATTTTTCATCGATATTTTGGGACGTGAATCCATAAGGTTTGGAGAATTTAATGTATGAGATTTTCTGGGTATTATTTTTAATATTTTATGGAATTATTACGAGACCAAGCTTTGCATCGTCATGTGATTTGGAGGCCCGAGGGGCCCAAAATAAAATTTGGAAATAATTTAAGCATTAAAAGGCATGAATGAGCAGTTTTCATAAAAAAAGTGAAATAAAATTTAACGGGTTCCCAAATAAAAAATTTGATATTTGTTTAGTGTATATAGTAGTGAAAATAATTTTGGCGGGGCTTAACATCGATCGACATTTTTCGGTTGTGAATGTTTGTTTTCATTCATTTTAAAGGAAACAAAATATATAAATAATTTGTTTTATTTTTACTTTCTTTTAAACACAATGACCTAATTTATCTTCTTTAAATACATGATTATAGAATGTTTACACGGTTAGCGCAAAACCCTAAGAGTTGATGATTTCAATTAGTTATTTTTGGAGGAGAACTATTTGTGAATAACGAAAGTGTGATTGATGAATGAATCTTGGATGAGACGAACCTAACCAAAAAAATGTGGCAAGAAATTAATTTTCAACCGAATCGATGTAGGTATTAATTTTAATTTGTACCATCCCTGTTATTTGATGAAACAAGTAACACGGTTCAACTCATGAATAGGTTGATCCATGGATCATTCATCCTTGCATGAAGGTCTTAATTTCAATTTCATTAGGGATTTTGATCTAGGAAATTGGTTTATTATAATTGTTGAATTGTTTTTGGTTCACCCTGTTTAATCCTTCTATCAGGATTTGACAACAGATGTGATGAATGGTGGCTTAGGTTCATTATTCCATTTCGTTTTTTGGTTTTATTCCCACTCTTTTGTCATGTTCTTCGAGTTCTTCTTGGTGCGATGAAAAACATATCATTTAAAATTTTTTTCACAATGCCATAGTCCCAAACTAGAGATTGAACTTTACGAAGACCTATAAGAGGAGTTCTGATGATAGAGGATGATGACTGGGTTTAGATCGGAAGAGATCATTTTTAGACTGTTCCTCAGGTGGATGAATTGATTGAATGGTGAGGAGACATTGGATATTTATATTTGATGAAAAAGGATCACATGAATGATCTTAGGGTGCTCGATATAGGCATAATGAGGGAGGATCACATTCTAGAAATTTTAGAAGAATAGAGTGTGTTCTCAGATGAACATGACGTGTGGGACCAGCATGGAATTGGCCAGGGTTTGTGCACTGCACCTAGGGAGGAACACGACATGGATCCTAGAATACAAGGTGTGTGGACCCCACCTAGTAGAGCCTCATGTTCCGGCTAACAAGAATCCTATACAAGGAATGGGAACATCATCACATGGCATTTGGGTCCTTATGTGGAATCATCGTGTATCTGTGGAGATACATAAAAATATGATGGAGTGAACGACATGAACACCACCACATGGATAGACACAGCCGGATACACGGACTACCCCATGTACTGATACATGGTCTATGACACATGGGTTGAAGTCTTGTATGAGAATATAGACATCATACATAGAGTCCTTCTCAGATAGAGGAACATGACATGTCACTCTATTACACATCATGTATACCTTCATCTAACTGACAAGACTTGATATAGGTTTCATTGTACACAGGTAGTGTCTAGGGTCAGGGGACAAGGTGTGTGACCATTTTAAACATCATGTAATTCTCTGTATATGGATTGATCCCCTGTTCCACTATTTCTTGTACAAGTTTAATTTGGGTTTTTTTACCCTTTTCTTGTTTCCCTATAGGTTATGTACTGCTTCCATCCACAATAGTAAGATCCCTTCAGAAGAAATTTTTGAGATTGAGTCATCTATCCCTTTGAGAGGCCTATAGTGAGATCCACTATCCATTCATGACCCTATAGAGAGTAAGGAATCAGCATGAATAATCCTAAAGAAAAATGATCCTATAATTATTAGGAGATTCCTCGCAAGTCACGGTATCTTCCAAGGCCCTTGTAGTGATACTCATCTATTTATCGTAATCCTTCCCCACTCAGGAGTGTGTTCTGATGAAATGAGTGTATTTTTACCTTTTTAGATCTATCAATGCATCTGTCTCTATCTCTTATTTCTTTTATTGATGAACAAAAACTATTCAAACTGAAGTGATCAAAGATATTATACTCTTAGTGTGAGATCTATCATATGAGTGCTTCATGGAATAATCAAACTAAATAACTAGCATGCATATGAGGATGTGTGACTTGTCTCTATACTATGGGTCTGGGTTTCAATTATATATGGATGTGTGTCTCTTGATATAGGTTAAGTAGACATATACTATGTAGAGATGAATTTACATTTTCTTTGTGTACGACTCTTTGGTTTTCAAAGTCCCACACAGAGTATTGTTATTCAACCCATGCATGGGCCTTTACTCCCACATGTTTTTTCTTATGCCAATGAGCATACTTTTGATTATTTACAGGGAGGAACATGAATGTACTACACTTTTTGAGTTCCTTGCAGTCTGAGGTGTTCTTATATCTATGAGAGGTATTCCCAGTTCATTCTTTCATGCTTATAGGATGGACTTTGTAGTTTAAAGAATTTTATTTTTGGTGGGATTGTATTATTTCATAGTTTACATTCAACAAATTACATCTATTGAACTCTGTTGGTTGGGTTTATCTATATGCATAAATTCTTGTTCCTTTGTGGTTTTTACCATTTAGTATATGTGGGAGTGAAGATGTGTGTGTGTGTGTACAAGTACTTAGGCAATGCCTCTCATGATAGTGATATGCATAGTCAGTGCTATTCACCAGCCCCTAACCTATTGTAGGTGGGATAGGGGTGTTATGACATCGGCCCCACATGGATGCTTTGTGAAATTCACCTCTAGATCATCCATCTTAATCAGAACAAATGATTCTAGATAATTATTCTCTATTTTAGAGGCATAGAATAAATCACGAATATATATAATCTGGGATACAAATGATAATCATTATGCCACCATCATTGGGAATTTCATTTCCTCAAATGGTTTTAGATATCATGGTGACATCTTACCCTACCTTCCCAAAAGACAATGTCCTAGAGGTGGATAAATCCAAAAAACACCCAATATTCAAATTGATATTCAAGAAAAATAAGGTTGATGATTAGAGATTTATTTTTTATGACTCAAAGACATCATCAATAATCTAAGTATCAATTAAACCTTCTTCATCATCTATTTAACAAATTTTATCAATAATAATAATCACTCTACCAATATCATCAAATAGAAAAGATATCGACATGGACGTTCACACATGAAATCATATGGATCTATATTAATAAAATATTGATAACTATAATTTTCTGAAAAATTCTCCAATTAATGATCTATCTCAAAAGATCTTACAAAATAAAAGATGTGTTTGTAAGGAATCTCCCCTTGATAGATCACTCAGTTTGGCTATCTATTAATGGATAACATGTCATTGTCATATTTAGGTGAGATCCCATGTGTTTTTAGATTTATCAATTAAACTTTGTATTGAATCATCAGTGTCAATTGGATAAAATATTTAATGTAAAAAATTGGATCCACATGATAACATGGATATATTAATTCTTTATATCATCTAGATTCTTTAATACCTTAAATGGGAGAAATTGGGTGGAAAATATTAATGTATCAGTAAACATAGAAATAATGTTATCCACAGTTGATGTCTAAGGATAAGTGATCCTAAAATTAAATGTAACCTCATCAAAAATCAATAATGAGGTAGGAAGTAACTATAAAAATCATGAAGTACATTTTTATGAATATTTTATTCTATCTAATATAATTTAATGATATAACTAAATTTACAATAACACTTTTAATCAATGTCACTAATACTGATGATTCGAGTCATATAACATTTTACTATCTCCAGGGTTGATGAATTCAATATATGTATTCCTTATTTTAATACCATTATATATTAGATTAAATGGTACAAAAATCACCTTATAAAAAAAACATAATCTGTAGACCGATAACTACAACTTGAAGTCTCCCCTTTATTTATAACACTACTAACATGATAAAAAATCCGATTCATTAACGAGTCCATAATATTGATACCATATATGTATAAATTGTCTTTCATGAAATACAAAAATACGTTCTATCACTTTCCATATACATCTATGAAAATATCATCAAATAAACTCATCATCCATCCTTGATTTTTATAATTTTTTAATTCATGATTAGTTAATTTCATACCCAAAGATTTTTCCACACATTACGCTTTCTAGGAATGTGTGGTATACCAAAACCAAAAAATTGTAGGAAATCCAACCAATGTATCTACCAAATAATCATGTATGTTTCTATAAAAATATTCGTCACACACTATAAATTTCTTCTACAAATATTGTTGAATGATGTTTTCAATAGATAGATCATAGATTCCAACTACATGATGTGTGTTTGGGAATTCTTTCTTGTGTTGGAATAATTATATGTTTACATAATCTTGTAAATAGTATCATTACCTAAAAATGTACCCTATTTCAACACATGATGAATCACAAATCATAATATAACCGAAATATGTCCCTATATTGACTATAATGGAAGATAATGATAACCACAACATCTATTCCTCAAAAACAGTTTTTTTAAATAGATATTGAACCCATATTAAATGAAATATGTTATTAGTGAGGTTGTATTGAAGAATTCATGAATGTATATCACTTTATAAATAAAAAATTTATATATTATCATATCCTAAAATTCATTATTGGGCTACCACAAAAACATCAATCCTTTTATTTTCTCATCATCCACTATCATTTCTTCCTTAGATAAAACATGGTTAGAAAATACCACATACAATATCAAAGACATTGATTTTGAAAATTTGGTATTGTGATCATTATCATTTAGGTTTTTTCAAAAATGTTTTTACGATATTTACTCAAATCCTTATTCGTATATTACATCAATAAATCAGCACAAAATACATATTTAAATATTTCCTGATGGATGTGGAAAATTTATTAAAATAAATCCATGAAAATAGATTAAAAGTTAGGGTTTGAAAACAACACGATAAAAATAATACAAATTCCCGTAACATCTTAATAAATGATCATAATAATATCCACTTAAAAACACTCAAATTATAGTATCCAGAAATAAAATTGATTTATAAAAATCATTAGTCTCTCATATGTATGTGATAGAGATCATCCATCTAGTGTAATGGTAATTTATTCTTGATGGTCATGTAATTAGGTTTTCATTCATTAATTAAATTTTGAAGACATTAATATTCCAGATTTGAAATGATATTCAACGATTCACACCATGAAATAATAGATCAAAAAAATATCATTATTTCATACCATATAACTAAACATTTAATTTCATTAGATCATCCCAGGTAATTTGGTTATTGGGATATTGGATGTGACTCATATGAAAAAGTATATCAATTGATAAATCTATATTTTTATGGGGGTGGAAAACTATAAAAATCACTTAAAATTTTTGTGGTACAACAATATACCACAACAACAAACTGATAAAATATTCTACACTCATCCACATAAAAGGGAAAATTTCTCATTTGGCATGATATCAACACATTGTCGGCATGAATAGTTCTTAGCACCACTAAACATGATGAAATATTTATTCCCCTCATTAGATAAGTACTAAAATCTATGTTGGAAAATGATAATATATGATTTTTAAAATTTTCATCAATTATATATTAAAAATGTGGTTAGAAACAAGCATGAATGTGTCGATAAATCACACAAAATATCTAAATATACCATAATAATATGAAACATAGGAATGATAATCAATGTACATTTCCCTTTAACAGTACAATATAATGATCCCAAAAAATTAAAATTATCTCTAATAAAAATCAAAGATAAAAGATATATTATATATATATAATGGTGTGGGACATAAATTTATCCAAAAGTACCAAATACCATGTAATTTGTAATGAATATGTTTCATCTCTTATTGGATGGTCTCACATCAGGATCCACTAGAAAATGTTCATATACAAAAGTAGATCTAGATTCAGTCTAATTTTTGGTCATCTTATTCAGGTGTGACTCTATTTTAGTTTGAGAATGAAACATCACAACCATTGATGCATCATATTGTACCTCATATCCTAAGTTAATGGAATACCCAAATCTCCTATATTATAGAGTACTTCTAGAAAGTTCTTTAGGTAGCCTAAATTACATTAATATTTCCCATAAATGGGATTTTATAGCATTCTAGATTACTGTAACCTCATTTCCATGACTAAAATTTTATAACTTCTCTATCCTAGAGGGAGAAAAAATTACAAAACATGAACAATAGTATGTGGTTACACCAACACTCTAATATAAATCCTCCCAATTCTTCTTCTGGACAAATGAAAATATGAAAATATTGCTTCAAACTAAGAGGAACCACTATGGACTATTAATATTGTTACATTAGTATCAAAAATCATTGATTTTCCTTATACCTCTAAAAAATTTGTCCTAAAAAGGAATATTAGTCCTCATTGGATCCTAGGAATGAAACCCATAGAAAATAATAGAGCATTGACATTTTCATTCATCACGTGACAAGGAGAATTGTATACATGTAATGTGGATCAAATCTCTATGTCTATGACCGGCCTCAATGTCTCGTGTTATATTTTTTTATTTAACATATATTTTTACATAGACAATGTGAGTTCCTTATAAACATCGAACGAAATCATATGCTCTCAATAATTACAAATATCCATTATTATTATATAGGTGGTGAGAAAAACATCATAATTCCCTTGGTTATTAAGAAACATGGTGATGAGCTCTATCATTTTAACAACTACCTTATATCATTTATACATTTATCACATGGAATGAAAAATGTATTTTCATTATAAACACTTGTGTATCATTTATAATTTTTCCTGATCAATTACACCAACATATCTTAAATAATAGATATTTTTTATATAAACAAATCAATAACAGTAGAATTTTTATAACTGTTAGCTTATTCCAAATTCACTGTAGATCCCCTTTTTAGTTCATTGGATACTATTATTTAATGGATTAATTAATATAAAATAATTAACTAAGAATATAAAATAAATAAAAAATGGAACCTTTAAAATGATCCGTTTATTCATAAAAGATAAATAAATATCATTTAATAAAATAATGTCTACAAACAAAAAAATTAAAAATTCCAATGATATGAAAATGAATAAATCTTCATGTATTTTTTCACTATGTATGATTTGCTTACATGATCTGGAATATCATTAACTATTAATTATCATTCCATTTAAACTTTTCTGGACCTACCCACATGGGAACTGTATGGTTTTAAGGACTATTTCCCTAAACCATGAGATTTTTTTCTGTTCCTTGTTTCACTATTTAACCTAAAATTCATCAAATAAACACAAGACTTATTCATAAATATATTATTGAGTATTGAAAAAATAAAATTCCATCAAATAACTTAAAAAATATGATTAAACAAAAAAATTCTTCACAACATCCAATTATTATTTGATGGTTGACCCAATAAAGATCTAGCCACACCAAAACACACCCTCACCAACTTATCATGTTTTCATAATATCATTATTAAATATTACTGACATGAAAATAAATGGAAACTAAAACCATGTTTAAATGATCCAAAATGAGAAACCCTACCATTTCACCACACCGAAATCACTATAGGGAATGCACCACATTTCTAATCACCAATGGAAAGAAGCAAGAACCATGTATTGAGAAAAAACTATTGTAATTATTTCACCCATGACAATTAAAAAAATAACATCAAACAAATTCCTCTTAATAATACAACGTGAACTATCCATAAATTTGATTCCCATGAAAAATATTGTAAATAAAGAGTAATATAAATATATTACACTATATGAATAATAAAAATAAAAAATCAATATAAATAATTAATAACCATTTATATAATAACAATCCAAAAATACATTTCAATAAAATGAGGCCAATATAAAACAACCCAATGCAACATAGATGGTCCCAAGGTTCTACAAAAAATATATAAACTCTTCATGAACCATTTTCACTACCACCATTAAATGAGGGTTTATGTCAGGAAAATAGTCCAAACACTATGGAATTATTTATTTTTCTCTATTCAATGAATTGAAGACCTAAAATACCCCATGTGTATATAAAGGGTTTGAATATAA
Organism: Viscum album; assembly: GCA_963277665.1. Taxonomy (NCBI): domain Eukaryota; kingdom Viridiplantae; phylum Streptophyta; class Magnoliopsida; order Santalales; family Viscaceae; genus Viscum; species Viscum album. The sequence continues at coordinate 1,766,451,061 of OY728146.1, read as the reverse complement.
TCTTACTATATAACTCAATAAATATATATATTGTATTTCTCAATTAAAACAATTATTTTTAGTTTGATTATAATGTTTTTAAAATAAAATATTTTAAAAAATCTCATTATTCCATGGTTTTGATTAAAAAATAATTTTTTAACCATTTTAAGAAAAAAATATAATTATTAAATTTTGGGAAATGTGGAATGATTAATTTGAAAATCAATGTAATAAGTTAGAAAATAGAATTTAAATCATTAAAATCAATACATTATAGGCTTGAATCAATTAGGATATATTTTATATGACATTATTTATGAAAAAAATCCAATATAAATGAACTGAGTAATTCATGGTGAATAATTAGTCTCCTTGGGTTTAATATCTATCATATTAGCTCACATGGTAGAACTAGGACATTATTTACTAAAATTTGAAAATATATAATAGGGGTTTCATTATTTAGAGTAAATATATCTCCAAATGATATAATGTTGTTCTTGATATCATAAAACACATATATAATTAATTCCAATAACCGCATATACCATGAAATAATATTTATCAATTAAATTTATTTTTAAACATGATTTTCTAATACAATTTTAATAAAATAATTATATATAACGTTACATAAAACACATTTGGTTAAAAAACTATTTTAGATATATAAATAATTAAATTAATTATTTTTAAAATAAATCATGATAAAAAATCACTGAATATAAATAATGATATCTCAAAATAAAAATAAATTTTTTTTGCATAAATCTCAAAAGAAAAATATGTAATTTTAGATCATTAATACAATATTTCTACACATTATTTAATATATGTTTACATAGTCATAACCGTTGGATCAATATGATTTAATATGATCTATCAATAATAAATAATTAAAATTTAAAATAATTATAGAAATAATGTTAGTGGAAACATGGATAATCCACTTTTCTATAAAATTTATAAAAAAGTGGTGATCCAAATTTTATTTTATGGAAAAATAAGATACCAACTCAAAATTCATCTTGGGATGTTTTATTGTTTGATATTTTATGATCATAATTTTGGATATTAATAAATATGTTTCAAATATGGTATAATATCTTACTAATTTCAAATATATTCCCCTAGGTAATTTACTAATCTATTATGTACCCCTAAAACATAAAAAATAATAAATATTTATTTTGAAAATAATATTAGTTTGAATAGTTATGGGGATTTCTTAAAAAAACAATTCTTATTACATATGTAAATAAAAGTTTGCTCAATTTTTTTGGTAACTATAACTCAATCGAGCATAATGGTCACATAGTATATTTCATCAAGAATACATGAGTTATTTTTAGTTCTAGTATTATCAGGGTTATTTAAAATATCATTATATAAATTCCATATAAATATTCTAAAATTTCATCAATATTTTAATTCATAATTAGTTCCTGAATTAAAATGCATTTCCTTTTTATTTGATATACTAAATTAAAATTCATTTTAAGCATATATCAAATTTTTTATCCTGGTTCATTAGATTACCTTTTACTCTTCTTTTAAATAAAGGGAACATGGAATTTTATCACTATAAAACATATCATGTAATATTTTTCTGATTTATGAACTTATTATGAATTTTAAGAAATGAAAAATCATCCAGTTATATGCTATAAAAATTGACCTCTCTGAAACTTATGGTTGTTATTTTTTTCATTCATATATATATTCTTTATGGATATCTTATTTTACATAAATCTCAATATATTTATTTAGTTTTGTGTTAGGTTTACTCAATATCGTATAATGATCGGTTAAAAAAAGTGTATAACTTTTTTTTTAGATAATGTAATTCATTATCATATTTTCTCTTGAACATAGTCATAAATTACGTTTATAATGTGATTAGATGCACCACAAATAATTATGTACTTAGGTTCTATTCAATTTAAAAATGATATAAATGAATCATTTTATTTATGTGTTAGATAATTTTGGATTTTATAGGGCTATCCATTTGGAGAATATGTTATTTTTGAGGTGTTCACTACTTTAGAAGTTTTTTGTTTTGTTTATATTATTTATAATAAAATTATTATAATTATTGGTGGATAATTATATAATTTTTGGATATCTATTAATTTTTTTTTATTTTTTTAGAAGTGTAATTCTATTGATGTATTTAGAACTATAATATTTCTATATCTAGTCTATTTCCATCTATGATGGAAATAACCTATACCATTTTCACATACCCAACTATAATTTTTATTTGTTTTATGGTGGTCTTATTAAAATAAATTATATACATTTATTTACATTAGCATTATGAAATCATTCATTCCATGATAGTATTGAAAACAAATAATTCTTAATATGGATTTTCCATCTCATATATGAAGGATAAATCATAGAGAGACCCAATATCATAGAAAAATGTTTACTCTTTTTGATATATTTAGTTGTTTTGGTACTGTGTGTAATTTTAATGAAATATCATTGTTATACATTAACATATTTATAATATATTTAATTTTAACGAATCATATGTTTTTATGGGTTTATTAATACTATATCAAATATTATTCATTCTATCTAATCTAGTTTTAATAATATTTTTTCACTGGTTTAATCCAGTTATTCTTTTATGTATTCATTTATTCTATAATTAAACCCATTGGTATTAATTTACTAGTATATCTCAATGATGAATATTCAAAACCGATTGTGTTTTTATATATTTATATTCATATTCTTAATATATTTGAAATATTAAATTTACGATAAAAATATTTTAATATTATTTATTATAATCTAGAAAATTATTTCTTGATGAAATAAATAATCATTCAGATTAAATCAATGTTTCATGGTAGTTTTGATATTGGAAATATATAAATTTTATAATAAAAACTATTATGTTATATCTCAACTCTAAAAAATTCGTTGACATTTTGATCCTCTCCCACTCATGAAAACTTGGTGATGGAATCAATACTATATACATAACATCATATATAAATATATATTCTACTATGAACTCAACATCAATATTTTAGGTGAATCTCGGTGAATTTCTATGTCCTTTAGAAATAGTTAGATAATGATTTTTTATAAGTAATAATTATTTTATCTAATTCATCTTATTTATAAGATAACATGACTCATTATACATAGTCACCCCATATTTTAAACCCATTTAATATATACTATTATCAATATCAGGACGATCAATCAACATTGAAATAAAAAAATACTACAATGTGTGTAAACAATTAAAACCATGTTTTAATATTATAACGTCTGAGTAGGTTTTTCCAAACAACATTATATATGAACAAATATTATTACAAATATATTCTTTATTTTATAATAATTTACATAATTCAATATCTTGTTTATGAATAGATCCTTTTAATAATTTTCCTTTTATTAGATTAAAAAAATTAATTTTTTGGTAATTGATTAATTTAATAAAATAAAATATTTATTAATTCATTCATTATTTATAACTGTTTATTGAAATTAAAAGTAAGATCAATATGTATTTTAAAAAAAAATTCATTTAAAAGTTGTTTCTCACTGTATTTTATGATAAATATAAAAGTTAAAATATAAAAATATAGAAAAATTATATTAAAAAATAATCTTTAATTTTGTATTGATACTCTTAATTCTATTTTAACTTGATTTTTTAGTATATTTCTAGAAATAAAGATATATTGGTGAATAGTTAAAAATATAGTTTTTATAAATATCATGATTTTTATAACCTTACTAGTATATAAGAATTAATTTGAAATTATTGACATGTTTTTAAAAGTAAAATATTTATTGTATATGTGAATTTATAATTTTTAAATTTTAAATTTAACTTACAATCCAATGTTTTACAATTTACAATATCAGTAATATATTTCTAATAAAATAAAATTTTTATTTATCATTTTTAAATTAATTTATATCATTTTTAAAATATAAATAAAATATAGAATTAAAATATAGAATCATTTGGTCGAAATTATCTAACAACTACAATATTTGTTTAAATAAAAATTATTATGTTACTTCAGTTTAAAACAACCTACTATGGTAAAATATATATAATTATAGTGACCTAAATCGTGCCCATAAAAAGTTACAGAATGTGTTTTTGAGGAATTGATTTTCCTTATCAATTATAGTATATATTTTATATCAATTTTTTATCCATATTTAGTGGTTTTGACTTATCATTATAAAACAATATCTGGTATTTTCAAAAATGCAATCCTTTTTCAATTGTAAAAGGGGTTCAGCTCTAATAATTTATCCTCACAACATAAAATCTTATTCATGGACCAAAGACTTACTAATATACTCTTGAATAGTTCAAGCCACCATATATAGATTCTGGTTTTTTCAAAATACCATCCTTCAAATGATTAACAACCTTCACAAAAAATATTATCCAAGAAATGTGGTATAAGTTCCTAAACACCCTTTCTCATTTATATTTTCTTTTTGGGAACTCATGTTTCATAAATTTCATTACACAATCAAAAAATAAAAAAAAAATTATCCTTATTAGACTATTATATTCATATATCTATGGTGAAATAATTAACTATGGTGACCTAACTTTTATTACAGGAGTGAATACATAATTCAAAAACAAAATATTAAATAAAAACATTGAAAGATCATATTTGGTTTACAATCATGAAAATAGGAAAATATTATAAGAAATAAGATTTACATAAATGTACAAATAATAGTTCTCTTGAAAGGATTTATTATTATCCCATACTAGATCATCTCAGTATGTAGGATATAAGGGGCCATTTATCAAATGAACACAGGGAACATAAATCCCAATAAAATAAAAATAATCTAATATAACATCCTAAATTAAATTTGAAGAATAATATATGATAATGTATATAAGAAAAATGTGGATAAATAAGTTCATGAATCCTGTGAATTTGAAGGGTAAAATTTGATTTAAGGGGTTTTAATATAGCACCTAGATGTTTATTTCCATGTCCAAAAATTAGAGGGTAATCTTATATTTATGGTGGGTAGAATGTAATGCCCGAATGTTTTTATGAAATATTTTCTTTAAATACTTTTTATTATTTTTTATATTTATTTTCACTCAATTTTGAGTTTAGACAAACTAAATAATGAACATAATATAAAATCACCTTTATATCCCAGTCGTTATGTTAGTGGGATTAATTATCACTAACTTAGGAAAATTCATTATGAATTCATTAGCAATTAATTATTTATAAAGAATATAAATCAATTATATATGTTATTTTTAAGTGAATTAAATTTGGTAATGAAATTAATGAGATATATGTGATATATACTTAATAAAATATATTTTATATTCATCCAATGGGTATTTTAGTCATATTTTACGAATGAAATCCTATTTAATATATAAGAACCAATTTTCTAATTGATAATTTTACACCATTGAATGGAAAACCCATATTAAATTATGATTTTGGAACATTAATAGTTTTTATATGACAACATAAATAATTTATTTTGAATCATAAATAAAAAATTACATTAGATATATTTCTGTTATTTTTCTGATAACATTCATGTTTTTTATAGTAAAAATACGGGTAATTTTAATTAAAAACAACTTTTTCATCAAGAAAATAAATAAGGATAAATTATAATATTGAATGGTATGAAATTTTAAATAAATTAATTTTTTCTATTTAATATTATTTATAACTTTTCCATTAATTTTACTGTTAATTCCTAGGTAAAAACATTTCAATCTTTTGTGATTTTTTATCTTTTTAATACTATTTTATCATTTCAAAATGTGAATAATTTTAAATTAATTACAAGAACTTCTATGTTTTGAATTTTCAAAAATGGATTCAATATTTGGAATCATAAGGTTTAAATTGAGTGAATATGTACTTTTTATTTTAAGGCATTATGAATAATAACTAATAATTATTTTATTTACCATAGTTAAAGGTTAAATCTAGTAAATAAGGGTAAAAATAATAATTTAATAATATGATACTACCCCAAAACGTGTCCCAATACTATTTGTTGAAATATTTTAGACAATGGGATTCCTTGGGTCTTTTTTGGTACCCCATTAATTTATATGGAAGTTAAAATGACATTTTATAAGAATTAATTTAATGTAATGATAATTATAACCTCAACATATATGATATTGGAAATATATTTTAATATAGGGTTATATAAATTATCTCTATGCCCATAAATAGTCGTTAAAGAACTAAAACTATTTCTTACATCATGTTTTTTTATTTATAATTTCTATACATTAGGTAAATATGTATATTTATGACAAAATTATAATGTAGTTATTACCACATTAATGAAATATTCAAATAAATGAATTTATAAATTATAAAAGCATTTATTATTGTGATTTTTATGTCATACATGCATTTTATGGATTCTATTGACATATTATATTTTATTTAATTCATTATTTTTGAACGAATCATGTTGTTATTAATTTTTAAAAAATACATGTATGAATTGTATCAAAAGTTGACATAATTCACAACTGAAATTATAAAATCCATTTTAAAATGATATTAAATTTCTAAAATTGTTTGATTTTTCCAAATGGTTAATTAAAGTCCTAATATTTGATTGATAATGTTTTTGGGTCTTTCAAAATTATATGTTAATTAAAAAAACACACATGGTGTAAATAACTTGATATAATGGAAAGATTTAAAAAGGAAAACTAATTGTTAAACCAAAAAGATAAGGATAAAAATAGATTATAAACATGTATTAAAATTATTGGATGATCTATATTAGATCAAATTTAATATAACATTATAATTAAATATCTTTTGAAAACTTTTAGTCAACATTAAATTTATAATAATTTAATATTTTCATGATTTTCTAAAGTTCCCATATACCCTCCTATAAAAGGGAACCTCTTACCTCTAATATTCACTATATTGTGATCATTCATGCTCAAAAAACCCCTGAAAGTTTTGTTATAAACATCCATTATTACATTCTAGAGGTTTTTGTATTCTCAAAAGACCAACTATAGTTCCTGAATAAAAATTTAAATGAAGCGCACTGCAGAAGAGGTAATCTCTTCTACTGATTCATTCAAATTTATTTATTCTTCTACATATGATTATTTTGTTGTTACATTATAATGTATAAAATATGTATCAATAATATATATATATATATGTAATTTTAAATAGTAAAAAATCTAATTTCACCTTTTAACCATCATACAAAATATTAAATCACCACGAATGCGTACGTACGACATTCCATCTCCACGTTGTGGTGTAATCTGTTTTTGGACAACACCATACATGGATGCATGTAATGGTGTAAATAATAAATATATATGATTATTATAAAATTACAATAATTTTGAGATACTATGAGACATCCCCATCACTACCATTCAACAATTATGAGAACAATATTGTTTCTCGTGCATACATACGGTTTACCGACTCCACAGTGAGATGTGATTTTTTCTACATAATCATCATTAATCCATGATTTTATAAATGCATTTAATGAATTAATATGATAAATATTATAATAATACAATTATATCAATTATATAATTCTAACGTAAGAATATGAATAAGAACTTATCCAACAAAACATTCATAAGAACATAAAGCAGTAAATATAAGAATAACAAGTAACAATGAAATGATACTAAAAAACAGATTAAATTATTATCATAAATTTTATCATAAAAATGATTATGATTCTACAATAAACCATTAATATTATTTAAATCATTATACAGGATGTTTGGATACATACAAATAATATCAGATCTGATATAAGGGAAAACATTTCCAATCTTCTTTTATCTACGATTGTTTATCCCTATGTATCTACTGGGTATAAATTAATCATCCATGTCCATGTTATCTAAAAATATTCTCATAAGATTTTTACTATTATTCTATGTATTTTAATGTTCATTTTAAACAATTCTTTCTTTTATTATATTGTTTGGATGTAATCTTTCTTTTTTTACCATACGAGGTGATTCATGACTTTTTAGGGAAAAGTACGAGGAGAATGTTTTTTATATTATACGGCATGAATGTGTTTTTACATCTTCATAAAAATTTATATCCATGAATATTACTTAACACATCTAATCGTTTATTTTATACCCAATTTTTTTCTTTTAAAATTGCACGACATTTTGGGAAATTAACTTTTTTTAAAGTAGAAAGAATATATTCCTCATTATTTAAGCCCAAATGTTTTATCAAAATTATTTTCTCTATATGATTATGTAGTTTTCTGATTCAATAAGATTAATTACTATGGTTTTATTATGTTTTTTATGGAATTTTATTTAGTAAGTCCATTATTTTTATATCATTTTAGATGGAACGATGTTTAAAAAAGACATTTGATTTCATGAGTTATTTTAGGGTGAATGTTTCAATATTTTTTTGGAACATGTAATAATGGTTTCATTATGATATTTTTGACACCTATATTTCCATTCAATTAATTGGTTATGGATTTATATCTCATGAGATATACGTGGCTGGAATGGAATATTAATCATGTTTAGTGAAACAGAGTTTGAATGAAGAGAGAACTCGGTTCATTAATGGCCTTTATCTACTATGATGGATTTAGAAATTAGCCTTGACTAATATGAAATGATATCTTATTCTTATGTTTGTATAAGGCAAAATATAATGACTTATGTTATGACTATTAGGATTACATTGTACTTTTATGATTTATCCCAAGATATGAAATGGCAATCTTTTAGATACATGATATGATTTTAAAATGTTATGTTCTCAATAATATGATATGTTTTTTATTTAATTTGTTTACCCATACTAAGTATTTAATCTCACCCTTTTATATGTATATATTCACCAGGACATGATGAAGGGTATTATGTATAATATTCCAAAAGTGATTCTAATTATGATGAAATAAATTGGAGACAATGTAGATGTTTTATGAACCTGTTGTTTATGATTCCCAATTTCTAAAGTCACTAAACCTATACAGTCCTTTCATGGTTTTTATATATGTTGAAATTAATATACTTTTATTATTATGTGGTATCAATGTATGTAATTAATGGGTTTCTATATTTTTATTGGGATAGATAATTGGATTGTGGTTTCCATTTTGAGGTTTTCGGACTGAGGAAGTAAGAGTTATAAAATTTCTCAATCATATTATGAATGAGTGAAGTATATCATAATGGGAATTTGGATTCAATGATAATATTAGAAAAATCATATTAGTATAATCGTACTAGGAAATCAGACATAGTTCAATAACATCATCCTTGAACATTTTACAAGCATCAGGGTATGAAATTAAAAAATTGTTTTGAAAGGAATAAATTTGTTGAAATTGAAAACAATCATAATTAAAATGTGTTTTTAAAAATAATTTTCATTACCCCAAGTGTTCTTGAGGGTTTAGAGACACTTTTAGATTTCTTACATAGTTTTACAATAGTTTGTGGTAATATCCTAATCATTGTATTCCACATTAAATGAATTTTTTCTATTGTATTGATCTTTATTGGACTGTTTACAAACCATAACAAGGATGAAGATATTAATATTGAACAATGGACCTTTTATGTACTTTTATTCTTATGTATGTGTGTTAAAAATAATCATAACGGAATAAAATATTTAATATGAGGTAAATATTGTTCCATTTTCAAGGAAACATAAAATAAAACAAAACAATGATTCACTCCCTCCTTCTCTTAGTGATACAATAATCATATCTAGGAAATTTAATATCATTTAGGATCATATAATATAAAAATTTAATTTTTTAAATTATATAGGTCATACATTATACAAATCGATTTATATTAGTTTATTAAATTTATAATATAACATAATTATACCCACTGGAAGAATCATACCAGGTCTTCAGTAAAGCCTCTATTACCATAAACTATAATGGTGACCAAGAAATACTAATATAAATAATTTTGGGGTTATAACCTGTGGATGTTTATTTCAAAAAAATTATTTCCACTTGTACTATCAAAGTAGAGATAAAATTACATGAATTTTTTTATACATCACCAAAATTTTAGTATTTTTTCGATATATTTCCTTATCCTTATGGTTTATTCTATGGTTTTTCCAATCAATTTTTCATAAAGTATAAAACCATTAGTTGATAGGATATTTGGAAGCCACATTTTATTACATGATTTTATCTATATTACCATGAAAAAATATTAAATAAATAACTTCAATGTTCCATTTTAGATTTAGTGTTTAACAATATAGGTATATATTATAATATATTCAAGATAAATAAATATAAATAGAAAAAAAATCAACTCTATTGAATGAAATCATCTCTATCTCATCCTAGATCTTCTATATATATAATATTTCTTGGAAACATTAATCAAATAAAAGTGGGGAGCATTGTAATGACTTTGGATTCACTAACATAGTACTTTGAATATTTCTATATATATATATAAGGATATTCCCCCGGGTACATGGGGCATTGTATTGGTGTCATAGGACCCCCATATTAATATATTAAAAATAATAATATATTAAAACATGAACATTCATCTTCTTAGTTTGTGGATTTCAAATTGTAATGACTGTAGATGGGAATCTAACTACCACAAGTTTCTTTAAAACACCCAGATTACCCTTGGAACGACATAAATTTGGATGATATTGAGAATTAAATGGAATTCCTATATTGGAATATGTGATAATTAATATGAATATTGTAGTTTAATTAATTTAAAAATTATAAAATATCACCCATCCATTCTTATTCCTATGGATGGAAATGGGGAGTGAATTTATCAATTTTTATTAAGCCAAACTAAGAGGTATGACAGAAGAAGTGATTCCAAACATTTTCATCAATGATGATGATGCTCATGTTGAGGGGTAACAACATTATTCCCTCCCATTCAACCTGATTCTTTTATGTTTTCACTATGATGAAGGAAGCTTTCCATATTTAATCCCAAATTCAAAAATATCTATTTTTTAATTGTTTTAAAAATAGTTAATGACTAATATACACAACCTAGGGTGGTTATCTATGATTACATAAGGAAATAATGGGTTTTGGGAGTTTTATAATTATTTTTATTCAAAAATCCCAATCCCATATAATATAGTTTAGGTGAACAAATTGAACGTTTTTCACATTGGTGGGTGAAAATATTTTGGGTAATACACCCCATGAACTCAAAGTATATTCCATTTAGAGATTAATTCCCATGTGGATGCGAACATTAGTATAAATCCCATTTTATTGGGACATGATCATGTAGTCACAAACAATATGACACACAATGTAATATGTGTCTGATCTAATGTACACAGGTATGGTATGTGATTCCACAAAATGTTGTGTAATCTATTAAAATTTTTATGTATTAAGGGATGGTAAGTCAATTTTTTCATAAGAGTTTGCACTACAATGTTTCCCTGAGATCTAACACACCTTGTGACTACATTAATTATTTTTATGATACTTTTACACCCTGAATTCTATGAGGGGAAATTACCATGGTTCATCCTTGGGAGACATTCCATGTACCCTAGGAGTACATATCATATAATTCCTTATTATACATCTTTCTAACATACCCTCAATTTTGGGACATATACATGGGACCATCATCATACAATCTTGAATATTTTTCACTTATAACATGATGGTGTTCTTTTTATAACAAAATAATATGATTGGGGGGATAACTAGCACATTTATTCTTTATTTGAATCTTAGACAATGATTGAAATCTAGTGTGATAAATAGGCTATTAAAGGTATTCTTAAACAATTTACTCTCTATATAGTGAGGTTTGTTATTATCCATTATAGTGGATGAGATGGTTTCCCCCAGATAATAGATGGTGTGGGTCCTGTATGCTACAAATTTTTCACCTTTTCATTGATCTCTGGTGGTGGTCGAGTCCCCAAGTGTAATAGTTATCCATGATCTGGTATTCATGGAAGTGATGTTAGGGACATACAAATTCATTTGTTTTAACATGAGATTCATTATTAAGAGTAAGATCTCCCTCGGTTCTGCTGCATTGTATTGTGGAGTAGGATTTTTACCCTTTTTTAGTTACGTGGGGGTTCAACATCCAGTATGAGAACATTTGAGCAGCATGAAAACTATTTAGAATTATATATTCATTAGAGATAGATATCCATATTCTATCATCTTAGGGATTAATTTGGATAATAATTTATGGATTTATCTAAACACACAATCATTTGGGGTTTATTTTAATATTTTTTATATATCTCTATTTTATATTTTTAGCTAAACTAATTGATATATATATATATATATTCAACCATGCATATTAATCTAAATTATATGTTTTTTCATGTAATGAAGACAAGTAGACCATAATGATATTGGTGGACCTGATTTAGGTGGATATTTTCATCACATGGATCAAATCGTGACCGATGGTCAACCCAACAGATTTTGAATCATGATCTCTTCAAAACATTCCTATTCCTAATTAATGTCAGGTTGGGAGCTAATTTTATGGGTTGGAATATCATTTTTTCCTTCATAATTTCTAAATTATGTTTAAATAATATGATGTATTACCTTGAGTTTTTTTCATCCATATTTGAAACACTAGATATTATGTAACATTAATTTTTTCTCTTTATTGTTTCATGTTTCTACTGATGTCTTTGTCTACAAGTACTAAGGATATGACCACCCATATTAATAATTTCCTTCTCATCACTTGTCACCATCAACTAGACTATTGTTGTTAGTCTTTTGGTTGTCGACACAGCTTACTGCTCATTAATAAAGACCTAGTAGGTTGGTTCATAATATAGTTGTATTAGAAATGGAATTTTCCCTGATAATTTTGTAGTGATAGATTTTTTTTGATTAGTTTAATTGTTTGGAAACATTGATTGTAGTTCTCGAGTGTGGATCTCAAACCGAGGAACCTGTTGTTTATGTACCATATGAAATTTCCAAACACCAAGACACTAATAACCTTTTTATTGACCCAATATACCAATATATGAATCATAGGGAACCAATGGTACAGACATAGTATATTATTGGGTCTTTTGAATCTATAACTTACATCATGAGTTACCTCCATAAATATTCTTATCTAACAATGGATTATCATGACATATTTTAGTATATAACCATGTCCAAAACAAGTTAAGATTTTTTTTCAGCATTTACATAGTGACTAATTGACTGGGGAAATTTCATTTTACGGTCTCTATGATATACAACATTTTATCAAGGATCCATATCATGGTCATGTTCTTGAGGGAGTTTCACTAGATACAAAGTGATAAATATTTCCACACATCAATGAGTGAGAATAACTACCCTTATTAGGCCATTTTTATGTTTTATTCCTGATTCTATAGTCATTCATTCTCCCAATTTTGGAAGAATATATCAAAAGGATAAAAAATTTATAGAGTTCATGGATTAGTGACCTCAAGGGTTCTCGTTTGAGACAAACCCTAATAAGACGTATCCTTGGCTGGATAGTATTGTTCATTTTTTGTTATTTATGTATATCCAACTTGATTGGATGGTTGTGTTTACAATTATCCTATTTAGTCAAGTAGTGGTGATTTTGTGGGGTTTACATACCCAATTGTATGATTAATTGATGATCTCTTGGGTAGTGTTTGAGTTCCTCTTCTAGGGTGTGTTTTTTCACTCTCCCATATCCCCTATATAGGTTATGGATTTTCTTGAGAAGGATTATGATATAGAGAGAATCCAAATAATGGAGTGTTTGGATTATTTTGAGGGATGTGAGATTCATGGATCTATGACTTCTGTAGTTTCCAACATAAGTCATTCATTATTGTCATGGTGAAGGGGGAATATTCTCAATTATACCCAACATGAAAATATAAAACACAAGAGGATTTTAGTGGTTTTAGATATATTGAAATGTTATTGTATTGAAATAATTTTATGATACCTAAAGATTATAGGCACATGTGATTTTATGCCTGGGATGGGAAGAAAATTAGGCACTGGACAGTGTAACCTGTCATGCTATAACCATATATTATTTAGAATAGGATTCTCAGATTGAAACTCAAGACATAGTATACAGGTTTATTTTTTTATTTTTCAATTTTTACATCAAAAAGTTAACTTTGGAACTATTAGCTTATTTTATGGAAAGTATTCTTGTGTTTTTTATATAAGGTGTGGCTCCAATTATGGAAGGAAGAAGTATAATTTCCCCATTAATATGAATTCACATGTGACGTGATTAAATGCTGATGGGAGATTAAATTCCACCCAATGGGGATAATTTTTAGGTTTTGTTGATGAGATCATTTGATTGGTATATGGAGGTCTCATGGAATATGTTGTGGTGTCTATATGAAACCTTATCGGGGTAATTTGATAGAAATGGGAGGACTGTTTTATAATGTAGAATCGTATGACCCAGAAGAGTAGGTGTGATACATTGAGTGACCCATTTCATCTATAAATTAGTTTGACAAAATTGTATGTCAGTTATTCTTTACAATAAGTTTTTTTAGTATTTTAAATTCTAATATATCTTTTATAATTACCTACACATCTAAAAATGCATACAAATGAATTTTCAAGGTTCATATTTCATTTTTGGTTGTGTGACATGGATCATGATGATAATATCATCTCCTGGGATCTTTCCATTGTAGTAATTAGTTCCAGTGATATCTCAAATTAAGTCTATGTTAGTGGGAGATAGTTCTATTCATTAACTTGAACACTATGGATGTTCGTTTCTCTAATAATAAGGCTTCCAAAAGAGGTCATTGTTATCATGGTGTATCAATATTATTTTAGAGTGGTTCACAATTTTATGTTGAGTTATAGGAATGAAGTAATAATATATGGTTCCAGGAAATTGAGACCCCATAAAAAGAACTACATAAATCATGACCTATAGTTCTAGTGGTATTCTTCACTCTAGATTTGATGAGGTTCTTTATTCAATGTCAGAATTATGTTATTTACTCAAACCATCAGAGTCTAAGGTACTATATAACATAGATCGATATTAAAGAAATACATAGTTATTGTATTGAGATCCAATAGGACTATGACTATGGTATTTTACATACACCTAGGAGGGTAAATGGTGTGGATGATTATGTTAGAAGGAAGTCTCATTCTTACATAGTGGATGAGATGTCTGAGCAGCTATCTTCATAGGTACTAACACTAATGGTGGGTATTAGGAATTTTTTCATATGAAAATGGGGCTGGAGTCCCCCACATAATTAGTTCCTGAAAGAGTATTAATATTTATACATCAACAATTTCCCTCTATTTTACTAGATATCCCAAAAATATGCACTATATAAATTTTCTAATGGAAAGAGCATTTCATCACATTAATTGGATATATATTCCTTTCTATCATATTATGAATGTAGTTAATGAGAGAGAATCAAATTTAACTTATGGTGGTACAAATTGGGTTTGAAATGATGTAAAAGAACAAAAATTTGATATTTTAGTGGACTATCATGAGAATGATCATTTTCAAAAATATTTATTATGTCATACTTGTTATTTGGTAAAGAATGAACATCTTGTTCCAATGGGATTTACCGAACCTTGAAAGATTCTATAATGGAAGTTGGATGCCATGTTTATGGATATTATTGAGGGTAATCCCCAAAAATTTAGATTAGACGATGATATCATGGTTATTTTTTAGAAACATACCATGTAGAACCACCTTATTTTTCGAAAGTTAGAAGAGATCAGCTGTGATTTTTAGAATGTTCTATGCATGGGAGAAAATGTGGACTCATGGGGTAAACATCATGATTGTATTTGTAATTACCTGAACCTTTTATCCTATAAATTTGTGGTAAATCCTGTGTTATATGCTCATATAAGTGGTTATAAAGATTTTAGAGATTCGTTGGAGAAATATAGGGTATTTTAAATGATGATGGTATCTCATGATGGTAAATCCAAATGGAAACTATTGACTATAATTCTTAATTTTACCATACATAGCCTAGAAATATATCTTGATGATTTACACCAAAGATATCATTTGGTAGTATAAATCATATTTAGGTGTTATATCTTATAAGTATCTCCTTATTGTATCTCCAGATAGTATCTATTAATGATATATCCTAGTAGTATCTCATATATGTATCTCTTTAGGGTGTCCTCTGATGGTAGATCACTTATTTTGGTGGTAGCTCTTAATAGCAACCATTAACAGTAGCTAATAATGGTAGATCCTGATAGTTTTAGACTAATTCAAGCAGTATTTTCTGAAAGTAGCTTCTGTAAGTAGCTTTTTGAGGTATACTAAGAAGTAATATTTTAATGCTAGATCATTATGATAGCTCTTTATGGTATCCCATGATTGTAAATCCTAAAATTACCTCTTCGTGGAATCCCTTAGTAGAAGCTCTAGATAGTTGCACCTAGTTTTATTATGAATGAGTTTCGCTATAATTAACAGTGTTCACAAGCCATGTTTACTTTTATGTAAATAGGCTATTAATCCATAATTAAAGTAATTGATATATTTTTTAAAGATTATATTTATATCATCTATTTCATGAAATTATAGATTTTATTAATGGATCTTAAATATATTATTTAATGAGATCACATTAACTGTTAATAAAAATAATATTTGTGATCTAAAATCCCAATATTTTCATATCTATTAATTCTAAAAAGAATATATTTCCATTGTTCCTTACAGCTTGATTTCTCTAATTAATTGAGGATCTAAACTCTATCTATTGGATTAAAGGAACTATATTCCTTTTGTATTGAGTATTTACTTTATGTTGTCCCATATTGTGCATGACACCACTATTGCTAGTGTCAAAAATCATGTGAAGGATCATTATTTGAGGTAGATGGTTTTTTATCTCTCTATGTGTTGTATCATGTTCGTAAGGAATGTTTTTTATAGTTGGGAATATGGATTCCGTCACTATTATTGAAGATAATTAGATTTTTTAAATTAAAATGGAAGGGGAGGTAATTTTACATGTTTTTACATCCTTTTGATGTTGTGATATTCAAATTATTTGTGCCTGGTGCGCCACTAAAAGCCATATCTCTCGGGGGGGATTTGATTCTAATATAGTGTTTTTGTTGGAGATCATAATTTTTATTATTTTTTAAAATCACCCAAAATATAATTGGTTAATCACATATAGCATGTTAATGAAAAGGGTTCCCCTAAAAAATTCAGTTTGTTTGAGAATACCTTTAAAATTGATGTGATATTGATGAAATCCCCATGAACATATCTAAAAAGTGAAAGTGTTAATATGGATGTTGATTTGGAATTTTTTGTTATGAGTGTATATGTGTCATGTTCTGTGGTCATATTATGGGTTGGTAATGATGGAAAGGGATGGTGACGTGGCAGTTCAGACAACGTGGTTGTTGTGACTGTGATAGTGGTTGTACGGTCTTGTGGAATGATTATGACGTGTTGTCTGTTGTGGTGATGTGATGAATTATTCTAGTTTCTTGATTAGTAATGGAATTTAAAAATGGTACATTTTTATTTGAAATGGTATGGGATGGTTTGGACTATGTGTTTAATATAAAAATGAAAACATTATATGAAGTGGGATATGTAGTTTAAATTGTTAATTTTATACATGAATTGATAGAATAAAAAATATGGAGTTCGTGGGAGGGAAATATGAAATTTTTGTGATGATAAAATGAAAACTAACTCGTAATGTGAAATATATAAAAATGGATTTAATTGAGAAATAATCTGAAATATGTTTTTTGTTTTATGGGTCGGTGTTATAAATTTAATGGTTGCATCGAAATTTGTAGAGATTGTGAAGTAATGTGGTGATGTCATGAGTTTTGATGAAGTTAATATTGTAAACCTATACTAAGGTCTTGTGATCTATGACATTATATATATATATATATATATTTATGTAAATTGTATTTTCTTGTGGTTTTTTTACCCAACCCATGTTGTTAACATAGTGATGAAAGACATCAGTTTTTGAGGTATTTTACCACATATTATAGTGGTGAGGATAGATATATGGCAACTTGAACTTCCCTTATCCATCTCCAATGTAAATATGACATGCATGGTATGTGATTTCTATTTCATAAAAGTGAAATTTTGAGATATGATGTGAAGTGAGGGAACAATATTCTTCAATTGTGGTGTGGTTTGGTGGGATCCTTTTTTTCGATTGAGATTATGAAATGAATTATGGTATGGGTGATGAATAGTTGGAGGAGGTGACATGGTTGATTTCCTTCATGTTCACTATTCCAAACTTTATTTCTAATGAATTTAATGTTATATCCCTGATGTCTACAATAGAGATGATATTTGATGTGATGTGATGTTATACGGAACATGGGGGATTGGTAAGAATTATGTCATTGGGTTGTGATAGAAGCTGATCAATGGGAAAGTGATTTGAGGTATGTAACAACAATATATGTTATATCATGTTTATATAAATGGATGAATTATTTAGTTAGTGTTCCATAATGAGGATGGTGTTGGTCAGTTGACCTATATTGGTGTCTCTGGGTTATATTGTTTTTTAGGGGTGCATTAGTGTTCTAATTTAATATGTACGAGAAAGGAATTTGTTGTCCATACTAAGTATAATTGCTTGAAGAACCTACATTTATAAATAATTTTTTTGATTTACATAAGGATAATTATGTCTGTTTCAGACATTTATTAACTAAATCATTGGAAAATTTATGGGTTCCTATTTTAGATTTTAATTTTGTGTATTTACTGGGAGACATTTATCTATACACATATTATTTATATATTCATTTTTATATAGTTTATGATTTTTTTTGAAAAATGTATATCATTATTTTCTTATAGATGATTCATCATATATATTTATCATATATTAATAATGCGGATATTGTCTATCATTTATGAAATTTTTATACTCTCAATTCTAGCGACCAACATGGGTCTACTAATGGTGGGACTTATCGGTCATTATCCATATTCCTTCACTTTGGTACATTCAGTGGGAAAGGGTTGGGATAGAGTGGTATTTTATTTTATGTATAAGGGATATGATAAATGTTGGAGTTATGAATTTTTATGATTATGTTGTTTGGTATGGAAATAGTTCCATTTTACCTTAATTTAAGTTATAGGCTAGGTAGACTAGTTATGAAATGATATTTTATATACCCCCATTATCCAATACATGGACTCTGAGATTATTTAATCACCACGTGTGGTGGACTATTTTTTTGTGTATATAATTTGGAGATGTACATGCATCAGGATGACTTTTTTTATTTGAATTGTGTGTTTTATGTAGTTGAATGGTTAAAATAAGTTAAAATGTATTAATTAAATCTAAATATTGTTTCTTACTACTCTAGAATTAAAAATCACTGATTTCATTTTCATTTATGTATTTTGGTCCTCATCTAAAAATGTTTCATGAAATAGAGGTTGTGTTTCCTAATCTAAATGATCATTGGATAGATAATCAGGTTGAAGAGGATAATCCATAGCACAAGATTTTCACATATTTTAGTGTTTGGTTTTATAGAAGTATGATTGAATTTTTTTGATGTAAGAACAGTGATCTGGTTTGTAGACCATGATATTTACTCTAGTTTAATACAACCACTAAAAGGGTACTAGGAACCACTATAAATCTTTCAAATATGAGGAGTTGATTACCAGTGGTTGAAATATCACAATGGCGAGTGATTGGTGGAAAATACATTTTGGTTCGACAAATAAATGGAGTTTTAGGTAGACTTCCTATAATTAAATTTAAATGAAGTAATGTGGTCGGAGTTTCATCCCATTTAGTAGAGGAATATGTCTGTGTCGATTTTGGAAATCATGTTTATGGGTGGTTTTACATTTTCCCCAAACCACATTCTAAATAATGGGTCTTAGTTTATTCATATTTATGATGAACACCTTTATTCTATTCATTATTTTTTTATTCAATTTATGATGCCCACATAACCAGAGGTTCATTAGAAGGAATATGTGATTGAGTTAATTCACCCACATGGAGGATTATCGTGGTAGGTGAGCATGAAGGGTTTATAATGGAGTATGATTTTCAGAAATTGGTTCTAGGTTTCAGATCCTTCGATGATTGACTAGTAGGTATTTAACCTCATCAGAATCCATATCATCCTTCTATGGATAGTTGAATAAATATTATAGTGGTGGATTGGGGACATGAGGTTTTATTTGTGGAGTTTTAGGAAATAATTATAATTAGTGATCAGTGGATTCTTGGGATCATATTGGTACAGAAAGATAGGTGTAGTGTTATCGCTGGAATCACTTTCTAGTGGGGTTTCTTTAGTATTAGGTAAAGTTGGCTGGTTCTCCACCAAGAGGGGGTGGAGAAAGTAATGGTGAAACACAGAATGTTCCTTGAGTTTAGTAAATTTTACATGAGTATAGTCTTGGAGGAAGCCATCAACCATGTGGTAGAGGGGATATGTACGGTTAGTTGAATGCGGTGGATATGGTATCTCTATAAATGATATATATCATTTAAGAGATAATCTTCATTTCATATACTCATATTTATTAAATATTTGTTTCAAGATCATAATACTCATTTGCTGCACCAACTATAGTTTGTACAATAGGACTAGAATTAGATAGAATTTTCATTCCCATGGTGTTGACTACTACAGTCTGAGTCCATACCTGATTGTTTAACATTTTCTAGGTGTGTACATTGATTATAGAGCTAAATCAATCTCCTGGGTACTTATTAATACTTCATACATTTGGTGGAAGGATCTCATGGTCAGAATTGATAATCAATTAAATAATTATGATTAATTTGTTAAATAAAAAAAATAAAATATACCCCATTCAATTTGGGGTTTTATGTATAGAATAGGGTAGGGGTGTAACTCTTTCAAATCATCCCAACTAATAAAATTGAATGAATAGGATCCACTAAACATCTTCATTAACTATGAATGGGTTGGGATCAAGGTTTAGTAACATTTATGCTTCCCTTTCGTCTATAAGATTCAACCGTATCTCATTGTGGTATAAATATTTTTTTGGTTTTATGTCCCAATCCTAATTGATGTTTTTATGAGTATTATAACTTTTTTATGACTCTTATGGACCCCCTAGGGGTTGATCTATTCTTAATCGAGTAAATATAGTAGTTTCAAGTTGTTCAAAGTGATTTACTATTTAAAATTCCAGAACACATAGTGTGTAGTTTAAGAGAACACCCCCTGTAATCTTCATATTGGGGGAATACATAGTTATGGGGACTACACATTTTGTACATGGAGTGGATTTTGTATATATGGAAATAGAAATATGGAAAATAATATGGGTAAAAATCACATGTAATGGGGACATTATTTTATAGTCACACATGTCATGACTTCTATGCATATGAATGGTACAATCTCATGGAAATCAAATCTATGTGTAGGTGAGTACATGCCTATGTGTCTAGGTGTGTTCACACCACTTGTTACTACATAAAAATTATGTAGACTACTTTTATGTTCTATGTAAAAAATGGTAAAATGTACAAGGTTTGGACTCATGTCTAATGTTGTGTACACTAGGATAGAACATTATGTACTCCCATCATAGACATCATCCTCATGCATCACCATTTTTAGGACTGATATTGGGGAACATGAGCTATCTATCCCGAGTATTTATTCTCATAGAAAGTAGAAGTAGCATTTATTATAGAAATAGATATAAGACATGATGTAATTCTAGAAGGGATATTGATTTAGTGATTCATAACTAGTGACATAAATCAGGTGTGATCATCAAAGTGTTACCATGATTTACACACCCATGTATCTCTCCAGGGTGTGGGCCTATTACATCGTTTATGTAGTTATAGATGGTGTTCAGAAATATTACACAGTCTAATGGTGTTATATACTAAGGAGTGGAATCCCTATAAATGTGCTACAGAAGGGGGTGGGTCCACTATCTGAGTAGTTCTCTCTCAGCTGAGAAATATAGCAATGTGGTACAAAATTCAAATATTCTTTAGATGTGACATGATATTGATGGGTTGGTTTAAGTTCTCCTTCAACTATGAGATGTATGTTTTAGGGGTGTGATATCCACTCTTTATCTATTTTTGTTATGTATGCTATTATGAATTAGTGATCAGATCATTAGTGACCCCGGAAGAGTCTTTATTCTTAACTGGGATGTGAATTGGAGATCCAATTTCCTTCATTCGTAAATGTAATTAATAAACAATATATTGGGTTTCCATTTACCAACATTATTTTAGGTTTGTGATTACTATTTTTGTTTTTATTTTTCACATTTTTGGACCCTATTGGGTATGTATAAACTTATCTTGAATATGATTTTCCTCCAAATGTTGTATCTTGGGTATAGGATACATAGATTGATTGTGATATTGGTGGAATTGGTTTTGATGGAGTTCATCAACTCATGGAATTGATAAGTTTTGGTGGTTAAAAATGGAAATTGATAGGTGAAATCTCTTTATACGTTCCCTTTTCAAATTTCTTTTAGAATTTTACTTAATTTTATAACTGAGAAATTATTTTTCCACAATATTCTTTCCATATTAAAATATTTTACTCCAATTTTTTCTTCAGTGGTTTTTGTTTTCACAATTTGCAGTCTAGATTTTATTATCATTATTATTATATCTCAATTTAATTATATTAATCCATTAAGGTGTGTTTATATATGCACTTAGACTATGGCCACAGATTTTCATAATTTCTTACTCAATGATTATTACCCGCCCAAGAAATATTAGATGCGAACATGGGGTTGTATGACTTGGCATTCCACTGGCCAGGTGGGCCTCACTATGTTAGGTTCTGAAATGTAAAAATCATTGTATGGGATTAAAATCTAATATAACATCATAGGTGAACAATTTATACAAACATGATAGAATGTACATATGAACCTGAGGTATTATATACATATATGAAAATAATAACATAAATCATAACATTGAAATTTAGAGATAATATAAATATGATATATTCATAATCATATCATCAATGCTTATCACTAAGGTATATAAAATCATATTAATAAATATTTTGATCATTTTATCATTAAACATTTCCATGTATTTCTAATTAGGATTAATGGATATGTTATCTATATGGATTATATTTATACTGAATGAACTGAAGCGCTATCAGTGTGAAACCTTAATTTTTATAACATTCTGTGATTCAAATCCATCAAAGATCATAAGTACATTTAATTTATAACACATGAGTTGGGAAAGTGGGTTTCACAAAATTCATTAACAAATCAATATTTTAATGAAACATCTAAATGAATACTGTTGAATGATGATAGGGTAGGGTATTTATGAAATGAAATTATTTCATGGAAAATTCAACAACATAGGTACATATATAATAATTTCATTATTATAAAATTATATATTTTAATTCCATAAAAAGGTATAATGAAAAAAAATATTTATAGAAATTAATGAATCTACACTGATTGAATAGTGAACCGACCGTTGGAATGGTTGTTTGACCTTTAGGAATTGTAATTTGACCATTATAATAATTACATAACCTATGAAAGTCTAAATAAAATTTAGGTATCTCAAAAATGATATTATGATATATTTATATCTTTCAATAAAAATATAATTTTTATTAATGAACAATTAATTGTCAGTATTTTTGTGAAATGTAAATTTATATTTAAAATTTTATAATTAATATAATTATTTAATAGAAAATTTAATTTAAAATGATAGACTCATAAATTAATATTACATATATTATAATTATAATATAATTATATGAGACTGTAATTAATTAATAAATGTGTCTTAATATCGATATAATTTTAAAGTATGTATTTTTTAATAAATTATTATTTTAATTAAAATTAAAAATCACAAATTTATAGAATAATTTTTAAAAAATGATAATTTTATAAAATTATATATGTTAGAATGTTGTTATGTTGAATAAATGGTACTTTTATAAAATATATCAATTATTTATCAGTAGTGAAATACAGTAATTATTGGTATTTAACATTAAAAGCTAAATACATGAAATTTTGATTCATGAATGATATAAGAATCCATTAGTTCAACTCACATTAAATCATTACTATATTTATCCAAAATATTAAATAATATTTATATTTATAAATGTAAATTATAATGAAATGAAGTATGTAATCATAAACTCCATTCTCCTCTCCATATAAATACCAACTCTCTTCCTCACACCACAAAAGCCATAAATAATTCTTAAATTATATATAAAAATCATCACTAGCCTCTTCCCCACATCAAGTACCTTCTATTATAAAAAAATTACAAAACTACGTTCCATAATGAGGTTTTTCTGGATATGATATTCACGTGGAAAAATCCTATGTCATTCTATTTTAAATGTGTTCTTTTATTCTATAATTATAAAGTATTCTCACATACCCTATTAAAAATATAATGATAAATTAATGTATCATATATATAATTAAACTGTATTATATTAATTTAATATCTATATTAAAAAAATCTCATCTTATACTCTTATTAAATAAAATAAAAACATTATATGTTACAATTCGATTCACCACCATTATGGAAAATGAATTTTCATTTTCCATTTCCACCTTAATGATTGTTAATAATACAATTTTTATGAAAAATACTTATTTTAATATGTATATTATATCTTTTTTAATGTTCTATAACTAATTTAAAAACATAATAATTATTTAAAACCAATCTTTTGTATGTCCGATGAAAAAATATCAAAAAAAAAACAAAAAAATAATAAATATTGTTTAATAAAATGAATCATTATCATATAAAAAAACATTGATATATAGGATATTTTCAAGTTATTTAGTCATATTAATACAATTTTTTTCACTTTTGGAGTTTTTATTCCTTTTTACGCGAACTCTCATAATTGTACTCTAGGGAACCGACCCTAAATCCATGAAACAAACGCTCCTAAGTCAATGATTCTAATATATATAACTCAAGAAAATATCCATTAATAATCTTTATAAAATTGTATTAAATAATATATATATATATATGAAAAATATTCTAAATTATGTTATTACTGAGTCTAATTTTATTATATAGGACATTATTTAAATGTGAAAATTGATTTAGTAATTTATGTAACATACTTTTTTTTAATTCCACTTTTCAATTTAGAACACATTTTATTAATGAAATGAATTTTTTTCCTATATGGAATAAGTGTATTTCCATTATTTCATCAATCCTTCATTATTTCATTTTTCCAAGAAATGTTTTCAAGTATATTTTCTTATAAAATTATTTTATTTATAGTTGTGTAGTTTCATAAAATTGAAAAGTGATTTGAACATGGAAAATCTATTGTATACATGAATGTTTCTCTTATAAAATCATTATTGATTATGACTATGTTATGTTTCATGAGAATTGTTATAATGAATGGTGGTTCGATTATAAAACATGTTCAATTGAACCCACTATATTTTTCCAATGCATTGGGTAAAGGGTGGAGTTTATTAATTATGTTTCCACTAATAGATTATGGGAATATTCTATAATTATTTTTCTATGTGTAACCATGATGGTTTATCCATGTGTAACTGAGAGAGATGATTATTATGTGATATTAAAATTAAAATGATTCCATAAGATATATTTTATGATTTATGAATTCATTTTTTGGTTTATTGGAAACAAATGATATCATAATGTATGATATGGATCTTATGATTTGTTTTCTGAAAGTATTTTTATTCATGGACTAAAGGATTATTTATTCTATTATATGGTCATTTGTATGCTTTTTATGATCTTACCACGTATTAAAATGTTTTTCATATTTTATATGGTTGTTAATGGAAAACAATAATTTAATTTAAATATTATGATATTTTTCTCTAGAATGAAATCACTTTTTATTCCAAATATTAAATTTTTTTAAAAAATATATGTTGAGAATATATGACTAATTTTTAATATATGAGTTTTTTTGAATGGGTTTATGGAATAATTATCTAAAACTCTATTACTAAAATATACATTGGAATGTATGAAAATAAATTCAACTTGATTTAACCAGATTACATAATATTCAATGTCAGATCCTTAAAGCTGGTAGAAAATAAAGGATTACATAATTTTTGGGATTAATCTAAGGTTAATTGAATACCCATATGAGATTTTTACATTACGGTTAATTTGAAATGATGTAGAATTTAAATATTATGATTTTTCTTCATCTAATATATATCTATTAAGAATGGATTTCAATATAATAAATAAGGTTACTAGAGTAGGGTGTCACAAAGAGGACAATATCCTTCCAAATCCGCAACCTTGAATTGTGGGAATTGGAACATGAATGTTTGTGATAGTAATGGATTTGAATAAGGTATTAATAAATGGAAATATAATCATTTCATGATATCACCCATATCAATATTATGGGAATATTTCAATGGTGGATTATTTTATTAGGACACTCCCTCTTCATTTTGTTGATATTCTAACATAGTGGTAGCTGAAGGCTAGATTAATGATCTATAAATATTTTATGATTTTAGGGGTTATTTAGACAAATAAAATTTAGTTTTTCAATTTTACATTATGAATGGGAATTCAACCAGTGGTGGTTAATGGTTTTGAATATTTAGCATATAGAGAATATTTATTCATTAAAGTGGGATTATTTAAAAAAAACCATGATAAATTTATTCCAAAGGTTAATTGACATAGTATGGAAAAACAATTATTGGAATTGATTTAGGATGAGGCTTTAATGGAGGCATAATAATAAATAAAATTTCATTGTTATAAAGGGAATTGGCTTCTCATGAATTCAAATGTAAGAAAAAAACATGTTTGATATATATAGAAATTGGAAACAGAGTTTCTCAAATATCATTCCTTCTTTCAAAACCACCCAAAAAATGTGTTCATGTTTTAGGAAAACGTAATAAATACATCAATGATGTTTAATGGTATGTAACATATATTTTAATTTGTGTTATTTGTAGTTAAAACAAACTAGGTAATGACTTTTGATGTTTGGTAAGTGTTTAAATGTGGTATTTTTGTGAATACAGATAATAATTTAAATAAAAAAGTCCATGGTTGTGTTAAAACAATTATTATATACATATAGTAAATTTATTAAAATTTAATGTAATGTGTCATTTTGAAAATGAGTATCTAAAATGTAACCTGAATGAGTAGAATTAGCCAGACTATAAACTAAAAGGTGTTGTGAAATCCGTTGAAAATACATTAATAGATGTTAGGCCATCCAATGAAGTGGTATCATGTAGTTTTTTTAATCATATATTTCTATATTCTTGTTTTATTCTGGTTCAACACATTATTTCATTGATGAGAAGTTTTTAGTATATTGGAGATTTCACCTCAAGTAATGAATCTTGAACTTATTAAAAAACCCACTGGAAAATATTAAGGAAAGAATAAGTAATAATATTTGTCATATTGATGTATGTGGAATAAATTTTCCATCCATGAAAGATTCCATTATCCTACTATAATTTTATTTTATTCTAATTATGGATTGGATTTTTGTTTACCATGCTATGATTAATTGTATATCTAAATGAGTTGCTTTTTCAAAAGAGTCTCTGTTTGTATAAATTAATGAACCCATACCATTGATAACTTATCTAAAAGATGATAAAATATTTAAATATGAAAATTAATGATATTGTGCAAATATTTTATAAAACAAGGGAACTATTATGATTTATGAATTTCTATTTGTAAATGAGTATCTAGATGTTTTTAATGAGTTTCCTAGTAGTATACAATATCAAGTGGTTGAATTTATTTTATATTTCTTCCATAATGGAAAACATATTTCAATACCCTCTTATCAGATGGACCATGTAGAAAATCTATAATTGAAAATGTAGTTATAGGATTTGTTGGAGAAATGTATCATTCATATGAGTAAATCACGTCTGGTTGCTTGTATTTTTTTAAAATAGAATTATGGTGATATGTGTAATTAAATTAATTATAGATAATTGAAAAACATAACTGTTTATAATAAGTATGAATCAATTTATTAGATTTTGGGAGCTTAGTATTTTTTCCAGATTAACATAATATTTGGTTATAATGAGATGAATATGAAATAAGATTAAATTACAAAAATAGTATTCCAGATTAAAAATTAGAATTATTTGTTTTTAGTAATTCCAATTGGTTTGAAAAATTATCCTGATATATTTATGGATCTTATGAACAAAATCTTTCATGAATATTTGGAAAATATTTAGTTGTTTTTTTATTATAATTTTTATGTAAAAATGTTCGAGGATCCCAAAAAAATAACGATTGTTATAAAACTATTAAAATAAAATAAGTTATATTGGAAAATTATAAAATTTTATTTTCGGTGACAAATGATTACAATTCTAGTGAACATTGTAAATTATAATGGCATAACAGTTAATCCTGCCATAAAAAGGTGGTAAATGAATGGCCAATACCCGCAATAGTTACATTGATTCACAATTTTCCCGGATTAGCAAGGTATTATCAAAAATTTGTTATAAATATTTCATAGTTATTTGGTCTAATAACTTTTTTAACATGTAAAAGGGATAAATATATTTTCATATAATAATGTGATTTTTTCTTTAATGAACTCGAAAAAGG
The DNA here is from genome assembly GCA_963277665.1 of Viscum album. Lineage (NCBI taxonomy): Eukaryota > Viridiplantae > Streptophyta > Magnoliopsida > Santalales > Viscaceae > Viscum > Viscum album. The sequence goes on along the minus strand of OY728146.1, from coordinate 1,766,422,304 downwards.
TTGTTGAATGATCAATTTATGGCTCTTCCTTCACGAAAATGATATTTTTTAATCATTAGTTATTCTTCTTTAAATAGAATTATTTGGGTTCTAATGAAAATTGATCTGGTAATTTCTTATGCTTCATAACAACTAAAACCTAATGAGTTAAATTATCCAACAAATAAAATTATAATTAATAGTCTTGGTTCATTCTTCCAAATAATCATACATTATATATATGGAGAAATATATAAATTATAAACTTATCTTAAATTATTTAAAAATATATTTACTCAGAAAGAATTAAACATCATGTAGAGAATATAGATTGAACAAATAAAGCATTATTATATAATGATCAATTACCTCTATGGAAAATAAAACAATGTATAAGATAACATAATTTGAAAACACCATACAAAATAACCATTTTAGGTTTAGAATATAACCACTTTGTTACTGAGTTGATGATTTTTTGGGAGGTTGTTTGTGTTGGAAATGCTTCTATTTTGTTTAAGGTTTCAAGGTAAAAATCTCTTTTAGATATAATTAATCAAGAACATAATAAATATTGAGAGTTACAAAAAAATGTATAATTCGTTTAAAATGATTATTTTATATAATTTACAATTGAAATAGATATTGTTTCAAGGTTGGGTAAGAGACTATATGTTCATTGTGTTTCACATTTCAAGAAGTATTTATTTAGTGATTCTCTTATTTGTTCATTTTCAATTCATCCTAGATTCACTATGATATATAGAGACCATAGAATGTATTATATGTTGTAAGGAATGAAAAGTGATACTGTAGACAATCAAATGAGATAATTGACTTGTAAATTGGTAAAATAAGAATTGATATTTCCAAAGGGGATGCATGATACTTTTCTAGTGATATTATGGAATGGGAAAATATATTGATTGATTTTATAGTGGAAATGAAAAAACATTCTCTCTGAAAAAATTTACTTGGGGTTTTTGTTCATCAACTAGATAAATCATTACATTTTCATCATATTAATGACAATATATTTTTAGATAAAATTTCACATTTTTTTCATAAATAGTTTTTTTGGGTACATGCATTTCTTTTATATATTATATCTTACTGTTATCCAAGGATCACTTCGAAATTTTAAGAATGATTTTTTTAAGTCAATGAAAAATAAAATAAATTTTAGTACTTCTTTTCATCATCAATAATATAAATATTTAGATCATTCAATTTAGATATTAGAGGATATTCTTCGAGTGTGTTCACTTTATTATCTTGGAATTTTTGATTAATAAAATTATATGGTTGAGTTTTCTTATAATAATTGTTTTAATTCAAGTATACAGATGGAAACATTTTATTAATTATATCAAAACCGATATCAAACACTATAATTTTCATTTGAAGTAGGTAAAAATAATATTGATTATACCATATTTAGTAGTAGAAAATGGAGAGAAATTTCAAGTTATTTAGTAACACTTGAGGACAACTCAACACATCTACAAAAGTTATGGAGATAACCATATGAAGAATCATTACTTTGAGGTATGTTATTATGTATTTTTCAATGATTAATCAGGGAAAAGTACAATGTGTTTTGATAAAAAGGGTGATTTGGGCCCCAAATTCATTGGAATGAATTAAATGTTAGACTATTGGTTCAGTTTCCAACTATGTAGCTTTTCCTTGAAGTTTTTCCTTGGTACACATCTTTTTTCATGTTTTTATTTTAAGAAGGTATGTGCATTATTTTTTCACATGTTTTGTGTCATGATATAGTTTTTCTGGAAGATTAATTTTATTATAAGGGGAAACCTAGTCAGGTTCATTTTCATGGAGAGAATGTATTTCCTAATAAGTTAATTCACCATCTTATGTTCTTTTTGAAGAAATCATATTGTTGAAGATGCAAGATTAGAATATAAAATCATACGACAGTATTGTATCCTCACTTGTTTAATATGTGAATAAAACAATGAGGATGAAATTTCTAAAATTGGAGAAAATTAAATAACCTATGTACTTATATATTATTTTACATTGATTCTATAATTAAATAAAAAATTCATTATGAATGTATAATGATAAATGTTGTATTATAGAAATTAAATAATTCATATTAATGGAATAGTTTCATGGCCATTAGTATAGAATTTTGAAAATTAGGAATAGAAATATGGCTATTAAAATAATAACCACACCTATGAAAGTGTATAAAAACTAAATAAATCATAAATAAAGATATGATATATTTATATCTAGAAATAAGTAAGTATTTTTTTAAAATTATGAATTATGTGTTTGTATTTTAGAAAAACATAATTGATTATTTAAAATATTATAATTAATATAATTATTTAAAATAATAATTATGTTCATAAAATATAGTCATAAAAGAATTTTGTTTATTATAATTATGTGATAATTTTATGATACCATAATTACATTTTCAAATAGTCAAAATCGAATATAATATTAAAATTAAAATTCATTGAAATAATGCTGTTTTTAATTTAAATTGAAATTTCAGGTATTTATAAAATTGTTTTTGAAATATATAGTGAATTTATTAGTTCTACACGTCATAAATTGCTTATGGTTATTTTTTGGGTTTTTTCAAAAATCTTAAAAAAATTTTGAATTGTAAAATACTATAGTTTACATTATTTAACTTAATAAGCCAAATGAATAAATTTTTCAGTGATAAATGATATATGAAACCATATATTCAAACTATCAATATTTAGTTTCTAATATTAGTCACAAAAATATACATCATTAATAGTATTTAGAAAAAATAACAAACAAATCAATCAATCAATCAAAAATACCCATCTCTTACCCCTATAAATACCACCCACCGCCACCTCTTCTAATCGCACATAAAAATACTTGTATATTGTCTAAATTTTAGCCAATTTAAGCCTCTTCGCCATTGAATGACCCATAGGTCTCACAAAAATACCGAAACCATGTTCCAAAGGGTGGTTCCCAAGGAGATGATATTAAAGAGGGAAAATCCTCTTTTCTATTTAAAATCCTGTATTTATTTCTTTTTTTGTTTATTTTTACCTTATCCTACCCTAAACTATCATAAATAGAATTTAAACACCAATATATATATATATATATAATATAATTGCGTTAATGGAAAATTCGTCATCAAATCCTCTTCTCTTCTCCTCATATTCAAAAAAATTAAAACATCATCTATGAAACATCGATTTACCACCTTCGAGAACAATGTTTTTCAATTTTCTATTGAAACATATAAGGATTGTCATAAAACCATTATAATCGTCCAAATATATTTTAATATGTATATTATAACTTTTTAAACATTATTAAACTAATTTATATACATAATAATTAAATATAACAGATCTAGTATGTGATTATCGAATAAACAACAAAAAACATACCAAATATTTATCATTACAGATTTAGTAATAAATCATCATCATATGAGAAAAAAATAATATATGGGATCATTTAAAATTATGTAAACATTTTAATAATACTTCATTCCACTTATATGGTTTTTCTTTCATTTCAAAAGAAAAATGGCAATTATACTCAAGGTAATTGACCATAATTCCATGAAATGAATGCTCTTAGAACAATAATTCTAATATTTATATGTCATTGAAATGGATATAAATGATTTCAATAAGATGATAATAAATAAATAAATGCGTAAATGATATTCATTAAATAATTAATGAATATAATTTGATTATCTATGAAAATAATTAAAATTATAGAATGCTTTCAGACATATGCTAAGGGAATTTCTTTTAAAAAAACTACAATTTCACGTCTAAATGCTATTTATTAGGGAAATGATTTTTGAAATTATACGGTGTAAGAGGATTATTCTACATTTAATAATACTTATTTATTTTATATTAACATTAAATGTTTACAAAATTATTTTCAAATTAAAAATTTCCATTTTTAAGTGTGCAGCATCATAAAAATGAAATGTTTTTTCAAAATGGAAAATTTATCTTCCTCAAGAATGTTTATCTTATGTAATTTTTTTTGTGTAATAATAAATTTATTGTTATTGGGAGTTTTTATGATGATGAGTAGTTACATGATAAATTTAGGGTATTTGATCTCGTTATATCCCTCCAATGAATTGGTAATGGGATGAGGTTAACCCATTATATTACTCATATAAGATAACGCGAATATAATATGATGGTTATTCAATGTATAACCAAGGTAGTTACTCCTGATGTATCTTATTGAGATGGTTTATATTTAATTTTCAAATTAAAATGATTGTAGAAGATTTTTTTTGGATTTATTTATTATTTATGTAAGTTTATAGGAAATATTTTATTTTATAAGGTAAACTAAAGAGCTTATGTTTTACATTGTGAAAATATTTCCATTCAAATACTAAGAGTTTCTTTGTTACTTTATATATAAAATAAAGAGATTTTTTTCTCATAACAAGTATTAAATTGTTATTAAAAGGATTTACAGATGGTAAAAGAAATGAATAATTCATGTTTACATTCATTATGATTTGATAAAGAAATTATTCATGTTCTATTATTAAAAGAATCGATTTGTGAAAATATTTAATATTTTGTATCATTGACTAATTTGTAATATATGAGATTAGATGTATGTGGTTATGACCTTATTATTAAAAAATATAGAATTTTATTATCTTTTAAAATGTATTAAGGTGAATTATTGTTGAACTATCTAGATTATGTAATGTTTATAATTAGGTCCATATATAAAATTAGTGGGTTATTTTTACAGTGTGACAAATATACTGAAAGATATCATTGAAATAGTTTAACGAGACTAAAAATGAATATATATTTAAAAAATGATATATAAAATAATGGGAATGTGTATAAACACATGAACATGTAATATATGTTGGAAATCAAAATTCTTATCCAAACGAAGTACATTAATTGAAAAAAGTGGATGAATAGTCCCATTACATGGGAGAATGATTCATAAATCTAGAGAGACTCCATAGAAACACCTTAGACTATCATTGTAATAGGATATTAATATTTTTTTCATCCTTTATGGATTTGGAGAGGATATTTTTGATGGAATAGCGGGTATTTATACCAGAGGAGGTGTGGATTTAAGGGATATATAATGAATTTTAATATAAAGGCTAACCACTTTTGGGTTTTATTTTTTTCATTCAATTGGTAAGATAAATAATGTTATACTATTTTTTATCATATAAAATATTTTAATATCCCTTATAATGTTTTTATATTTTTTTCCTTATGTATTTAACATTGAATATGATTATTATGTATTATGTATCTCACAATACGATAACACTTTTTACCATGATATCATTTGGTTCATAAAAATAAAATTACCCTTATTAAAAATTTACCCTTTAAAATTTCAAATAATAAATCCATTTTTTTTGATTCATTTTAAAAATTTCGTAATAATTAATTATGATAAGATACTTTTATAACTATTAGTAATAGATTTTTGAATATATAAAATACCTGGTTTCGGAATTGTAGGCTAGTACTTTTAATGTAACACATTATGTATTATATTAATTTATAAAGTAAATTTTGATAAATAAATATGGATTATTACATTTTAACTAATTAAAATATTGTCATTATATTATGCGAGATATAAAATTTTATATATAATAGTATTTTAACTAATTATAGAAAAAATCAATTTCATGAATAAATTACCATAAATTCATCCTATGATAATTATTTTATGTTGAGTCAAAAAATAATATTAATTTTATTAAAATAATAATTTAAATGAGATACTAGATTAAAATTAAAAACTTTATTAATTGAAAATTTAATGTTTTATGATTTTTGAAATATTTATATGATCATAAACATTATGTATGACTACATCAAATTATATTGTTTTTTTAATGTGTTTTTATGATATTTTAATGAAAAAATAATTAATCCAAAACTTCTAAATTGATCATCGATCCTAATTTTAATGTATAATAACATTACTTATAGTATATAAAAATATTATCATTAAATTATTACAGAATTCACATTATTAATCAATGATAATAATGACCAAATATATTATTAATTATTTATTATGATTAAAATCAGACATGTTTGATAATGTGCATCATGTTTAATGGCTATATGTACCAAAAAATAATCCATCATTCACTCTTCATCACCCACTAATTTAGAAAACATTTTTCTAACACATCCTTCAATATTGTGAATCGTTTTAATAATTATACTATTTCTAATAAAAATAATTAAGAATGGGATGATATTTTTTGTCATTTAAAGCATATGTGACTTATTTTAACAAATGTATTATACTACTATGGGTATTTACCTTCACTATTACTAGTAATATTATTTTATATTTGAACATGGTGTGAAATGTTGTTGTGAAAATTAATATTTATTTAATTTTCAAAATAATTAATACTTATATAATAAGGGATTTTATATTAATAAGAAAAACGAATTTATGTGCCATATTATCAACCAGATTTCTATTTCAAATTAAGAAAATTGAAACCATCATTCTTCTGTTGTGTGGACTACTGACTCCATGAAACAATGTGTTTCATTTTTCACCACCCACGTACAATGAAGATCCTAATAAAAAAATAGATACATATAAGTAGGTTATTTATGAAATTTTATTGATTTTAAAATAATAAAACATATTAGTCATTTCTTCTGTTCGACATAATATGAAATTTGTATCCATGTATATGTATATATAGCCTTCTTTATAGAGAGATGCATTTTGTATTTCATACCCACCTTTAACTGCTAGTAATAATAACTTTTTTAATGGATTAGTATTATGTTTAAGTTATTATTAAGGTTTTTGATGATAAATTTAATAACCTTTCAATGATGTGTATTATAATTTTTTTTAAATTAACCATTTTATAATAAGAAAACTATGATGAAATAAATCATTTCATTCTATATAATTCATTTATATATACATTATTATCCTTAAAAAATTTCAAAGTTATGATATATCCAAATAATAAATATTAATTAACATCCTTATACATCTTCTATAGTGATATTATAGTTTAACTACATCATAACCCACCATTAAATTGTAACAGGAAATTTTTATTGGCCTATTTAACATCCCACATAAAAAACAATATAAATTAATATCATGGATTATTTTTTGAACAAAATAAATGTCAATATATGATAAAAATAATTATATAAAGACTATTATTTTTGTAATTCTATTTTTCATAGTAAATTAATTTGTTAATATACCATAATTTGTTGTAAAAAAATAAATAAAATAGGCTTGTCTTTGATTTCACATTAATATATCATAATAGAAAACTCCTATAGGAAAAATTAAAACATTATTAATAAAAATATATATTTTTGATTGTACTTATAATGGTATACTAATGATGAAAATTGGAGGAAGTATAAAAAACAACATTATTATTCTTAAAATAGTTAAAAACAATCATGATTACTCAAATCTGATATGGAAAATTGATAAAAATAAATGATAAAAATATATGAAATAATTATAAATGATTTATATAAAAAAAATATTCATAACAATATGGTTCTAAAATAGATTATTAATATATTTATGTTTTTTAATGTAGACCACAAATCACATTTGAATTAGCGGGGAAATTATTTAATTAGTTATTTTCCCCATATTTGATTTCCCTAATACGTGATTATGTTATACACAATGTAATAATTTGTATAGTTAAAATACGACACCATATTAATTTTTTATTCCTAGTTAACTTGTGATATACATGATTATATTTATATTTATATCTAAAAATAATGTTTTAATCAACTATTACAATGGTTATATTGGTATTTTTTGTCTCAATAACAATTCATTGGGAATTAATACATTTTAGAACCATATTTTTCTTGTGTTGTTATTTTACATCGCATGAAGGATATATATATATATATATATCCAATATTATTCATGAGATATTATTTCCAAAATAAATTTCATTTTTTTTATTTTAATCATGTGATACTATTGTTGTATGAGTTTTTGGTTAATCAGCATTCATATATCATTTTATGATCATTCTATTGAAGTTACATCATATCTCTTTGCTGTAGTCTATTTTTTACTATATTATGTTGCATTATATTATTTATTTATGGTGATTAAAATTCCTACCATAGAAATCCTTATTTAATATTAATTACCTTATGTCTTATCCTTCCCATAAGGGATATTTACAACTGACATATAATTTTATGAGTTATATTGTTTTTATGTAAGAAATATTTATTCCGTTATTATTTTCACCCACTATAAATATTGATTATAATGTATTTTAAATTCCACTTTGGGTAATTGATGTTTTTATACATCTAATTTTTTCTTATTCTTTTTACATTATGTTTTTTTAAAATGGTGTATCACCCAATGATTTTAAAAGAATAAAATTGTATTGTATAACATGTGTGACATAAAACACACAACCCTGTGCCAAATTAAATCATTATATTGTATATTGTAATATCATAGCTGGTAAATTGAATGTTTTTAATAGTAATGAAAACCCTATAAAATCTATAAGTCTAAAAAAATTAAAAAAAATTATTGGTTATCAATTTATTAGAAATAAAATCAGAATCAATTAAAATAAAAAAAGATGTTTTCTAAAAAAACTCCATTTTGTTAGAAATACAGTTTAATCATATTTTAAATGCATAATTTAAAATTATTTTTTTACCTCTTTTGTAAAATTAATTTTAAAAAATAAATATCAATCTTAAAATAATAATATAAAAAAATTGTTTAATTTTCATGATTTTTCTTAAATATATTGATTTTGATAAATATTGATAAATATTGATTTTCTTAGAACAATATTTATTTTAAATAATTCAATAGGTTAAATTTAATTTTTAATTATTTTTAAATTTAAATTAGTTAAATTATATTTAACATGCACTAATTTATTTCATTATAATCATTTTCATACTAAATTTACTAATAAAAACATTGTAAACTTTTGAACAATTTCTCATTAAAGACGCGATTTCATGTCTATTCAGGTTGGATTGTTTTAAATTAAATTTCAAATATTATTGGAATAGAAATTAAAATAATTTTTTCCATATTTAAAATTAGAATAATCTATAATATTTATATTGTAAACATAAATCTTGACCATAATGAACAATAAAAACAAAATAAATTGTTTACCATGATTAAGGTAAAACTTGATTTATAAAGGGATAAATTAAGAAGATAATGGTTTCATTTCCAATATAACATCACTAAATCATATTAGTTTGAAATATTTAAATATAATATTTCTCAATTTAGAATATATTAATTATTGGAATATTTTTCGATGTGAATTATTTTATCATTTTGGATTATTTTGGGAAATTATTGTGTAATTACCATGAGGGTTCCATTTTCCCACTTATAAATGGGAAATCCCTCCCTTCACTTCTCCAAAAATACCAATCCATTTTTCTAAATAAAACCTAAAATAATCCATTTAAAACCTCATTATATCAAATTTAGAGATTCTTGTATTACACACTGACCCAACCATAGATTCCTAAAATGATATCCAAAGGAGGTTTCTCATTGATAATGTAATTTCTGTAATAATGATCTTTCATTTTCATTCATTATTTCCCCCATAAATTATTTATTATAACATCCAAATAATAAAAACAATATCATCAATTTATTTATAGGATATTTTTTGTTGATTAATATATATCCATGTCCTCCTTTATCAAATGGGTAACTAAAATTTTGATCCTGTGTATAGAGGACTATTTCTTCACGACCTAATGTAACATGTTTTCTATCAATACGTATTCCATTATTATATAATGATAAATTATATATATATATATATATATATATATTATTATATTATTATACTTATGTAGTTATAATATCACATTTTCCATCATAATTTATAAGCCATTTAAAATACGGTAATTTTACTTGTCTGTATAGGAGTCTACTACCTCGTGAAATGATGCCATTCTTTTATCGATTAAAATTACATATAAATCAATATCGGTAAATATAATTAAAATATATATTATATATTAACTGGTTTTGAATATTTAATATTAAAATATAACCTATTATTTTACCCTTTCACTCAATAATGGAATGATACAGCCACTCATACGAAAGTACGACCTGCCGTCTCCTAGAGGAAATTTTATTTATTTTCCATGCCCATAATTTATGAAAGAGTATGATAATATGTAAAATGATTAAATATGAAATTTTTAACCTTAATATAATATTGGGGATTATGGATCAATATTCTATACATAATAATTAGATCTTTAATTATTTAAACACATGATAAAATAAAGAAATTTGCACCTAAAATAATGAAAATAATATATTATTATTACAAATGGTGGTAAAATGAAATAAGAGGTCCACATATGATATTATAAATTTTAATATAGTTATTTTATAAATTAATATCATTATTTAAACCATTATTATATATATTAGGTAATGTTCAAACTAAATGATATGTGAGGTAAGAGAATTCAACTATATTTCCCTTCATTAAGGATTATTTCATTATTGTGCACCTAATTTATTTACTATGATTTGAATACTTCCATATTAACAAGTAATATAATGATTATGTAATAATTAATGGTAATTTATGTTTTAGATTTATTAATTTCCTCTACTGTGATGTTATATAAAATTTTCCATGAGTTATATAATTTCTTAACTCAAATTATTTCATTGGGTTATATTACATCACCATTTAGGACATAATGAAATTATTTTTTAATGAATTTCAATTGTGTTATGTGGTATTTAAAATATTAATGTGGATTTTTAGCGGATAAAAATTATTTATTCAATTACTAATTTTCCCATCAACTGTATAATCATTGTTTGGGTTTATATCACATTCTCATTATAAGTGAGATTGTTTTTCTTGATTTTTAGATAAAGAAAATTACCTTACCATTTCATAAGAAAACAAAATCATTATATTCTCATATTGTTATTGAATAAATTTTCATGCTATATTAACATTTTCCAATCCTTGAAACAAAAATTAAATGATAAATTGTTTTTAATAAGATCTAACACCATTTATCTCTACGGTCGGAAATTCAATTTCATCCAAACCCATTATTTATAAAAAAGTTTTCAAATATTATTTCTAAATTTATAAAATGATTTGTTAAATTAATTTTTACCCTATTTTTTTAAAAAACAATTTAAAGTAATATTCAAGTCATTTTCAAATAAAGGATCATTTGGATTTTATCAAAAATAAGAAATGAATATTTCATTTAGCATACATGGTATTTTTGGAATATTATTCTACAATGACAACTAATTTTTTTGAAAATTAATAAATATTCACGAAATAATATAAAAAAACTATTTTATAAAATTATATTGTAATTTTATACCTAAAATGATTTTCAATGTAAAAAATGGATACTTTCCACAAATAGAATTTAAATGACATGTTTATGGTATTGTTAACAATTAACCACATCAAATATTTCTTGTACATATAATGCGATAGGGACATGTTTTATTAATATCATTTTTTGTTTTTCATTTGTTGTGTTATGATAATTTTTACCATATAATGTATTGGTATTCACTTTATTGTTTTAATTTTTTATAGTCATTCTCTTTTTCTAAAACATTCACTCTCTCGTGATCCTTTTATAATTCAATTCTATTAAATATCCATATAATTTGTATCATTTATATGATTTATTCCTAGTTTTTATATCATTTTCATAAATGATTTTTCTATTAAATATCTGTATTATTTGAATCACATATTTTATTATTTTTTAAAACGTATATCATTTATACATATGGTGATTATTTATTGAGTTATTTGATTAACTAATATGTATTTATAAATAATCATTCCTTATTCTATACAAATATATATTATTAAGATATATTGATTTATCAATTAAAGCGATCATTCGATATATGATAAATTATTATAATTTTAACCAACAGGTGAGGTCTGAAATTATAAATCCACATGATGCATCAATATTTACATGTGAAAAATTAGTATCTTAGAATTAAATTAGGTTCTACTTGTATTTTTAAGATATCATGAAAAAGGCATTGTTTTTAAAGGTATCTAGTGTCTGAGAACATGATGTACAATTATAAATACATGCTTTCATTAAAAATTGAGTTTTTATTATCTATGATATTTTTAAATAGATATTATCTCTATATAAATTTCATTCATTGTTTATTTATTAAATGGAATGTTATTTTATTTATTTAACTTAATATACTTATTAGGAATTGTCTTTTTGACCATGAGATTCTCACATTCATATTTTCTATGTATTAATTTCATCATCAATTGACTGATTAAATAGAATGTGTTTTTAGTTAATTACTATTCCATATTGATTATGCCTTATATATTTTTAATACTAGTGTTTTTTTATTAAAGGAATGAATTTTTAGATATTTACAATTCTATATTTATTATTCTTGCCAAATAATATAAATTGATTATGTGTTCAACAACTTACATTACTGTGTTTATTATTTTTATTAATCTACTACTCCATTCATTATACATAAACATTTCTGAGAATTTTATGTCACCATTATTTTTATCTATTATTCGAGAATCCATGAAATATAAAATAACTGATATTAAATGATATTTTAGGTGGGATGATGATATTTTGATTTTTTTCCAAATTTTTATACTCAAATGTGATATGGGAATCATGTATGTATATACTTTTCCAAGACTACTAAAATATTTTGTCATATGGGATACAATTCCATTTATATAATTACAATGTAATATAGTAAGATAGTTACTATGGGTTACTAGAGTTAGGGTCACTACTGTTGGTATAAGATTATTTTTTTGAAAAACCGTGGGAATTATATTTTAGAAAAATAGATTATGTTACCTAACACTATGATATACAATTATTATATCCATTTAAGAACAATATAATGTTTTTGTATGGAAGATATTGTGTGTAGTTTTTTGAAATACAGCTCATTATAGATATTACAGGTTGATGTTGTTCTAGAATAGTTTTACCAAGGACTAATGACTAAAACAAACAGAACATTAATCATGACCCTATAATCACATGTGGATGGATATGGTCATTAATATGCACTTGGGTTGTAATTACTAGAGATATTAATAGGACAATTCACATTTTCATTACAACCCATTATGATGAATTAGAAATTATAATGATAATCAATGACCTATTTTAATCATAAGGTATATAAGATAAAAATTTATTACTGATTTATAAATCTTATAAATAATAAAATGGTAATCCTACTAGGATTATTGTTTCTATCACAATGATTTTTGGTCTTATTTTATAGCTAAAAACAAATGTAATCATGTTAACATTGAATTAGGAGTTCATTGTGGTGACATGATAAACCACGTTCAATATTTATATGAGTGATATATATGAAGATTATTCAAAATTATTTATCTCAATATATGATTGAAAACCTATACTGTAACTAACTACTAAAATCGAAAAATAAGTTAGTGATGAAGTTCTATATGATATCAAGTGGTGGAGAACATAGAGAGAAAGAATTTCTATTTTCCGCATATTTGAAATCTTGCAATAGAAACCAATGAAAGTATCTCAATGGGTTTTAAAAATATTTTTTAATTTTAAAAATATGTTCATAACACAATAAATTTTCATGAAAAAATTATGTGTATGATACAGTGAAATATTTTTCATTATAGGATCTATTTATATTTTGTTTTCCTTGATGTGGTGTACCTAGAAAATATCTTAGTTAATTATTTATTTTAAAGGTTAACTCCTAGACCAATGATGAAGCTATATTGAAATAAAATTGATGATGTATTTATGTATTGGGATTCAAGAATGATATTTTATAACTATATTTACCATTAATATTTTGGTTATAATAATCAGGTAAAATCGAAGGACTGTGTAAAATTTTAAAAAAAGATTTGTCTTTATTAAATTAAGAGTTATTTATACAATCACATGTTTTTTTGTTCAAGTATTATCATATGTTCAATGTATTAAACACCCCTTTAAAAATGGGTTTTATATAACATGATTAAGTATGTTTCTGGATAAATTTTTTTTGAATACATCCTATTTGTTTATTATAAATATTTTTCCCTTGGACATAAGACAAAACCCATTGGTAACTATTAATGAATATCTTATCATTGATGTTTTAGAAATTATAGGTCATAATATTTATGTATCCTTATTTTAAATATATAATATTGTTTTTAGAAAATGGAAAACTGATATATCATGTGAAAACCCCTTACATCTACCAATTATAGTTTGAATTGAACAAAAAACTGAAGGATGTAAAATATTTAATTCCTACCACTAGCATGTTTTATCTTATTATTAATATTTTATTATATTTACTTTAACTATTTGAAAAATAAAATTTAATGAAAACCAATGTTTTTACTGTTGAGGTTTAGATATTAATGTATTATATTGGATATCATGTACTAAACATAATGTTTCTAGAGAAATAAAAGAGATATATAAGAGGAATTTCATTCCTATTTGGATTTTACAATCTTTTAAAAGTGAATTTTAATTTTTGAGAAATAAAAAATCCATTATCGGATATTAATTTATTGGATTAATTGATGAATAATGAACTGATTAAGTCTTATCCAAAGGATGAAATTATGCATAGGAAATAAAAACATATCAAGAATGAATATTTTATTTTAATCATATATAGTAATAAAATTTGAGAAATTAAGAACCGAATATTGAATCAATGATATCAAATTACCTACACATAAAAATAATCAAATTGTATTTCAAATAATCTCCAATTTATAGTTATTTATGTCCATAATGTTTCATTTATTTTCCACTTTCTTTTGATCAATGACCTCTATCACTCTATATAATTATTTATTATTTTATTCTATGTTCATATCTCCACATGAAACAAATGTTCTCCCACATAGAAACCCAGTTATGTGATATTATATCTGACTTATGTACTTCCATTTCTCTCATTTTTCGATGATTTTTTGTTAACCAAATTAATGATGTGGGTTTTCAATCAAGGAATCTTCAAAAATCAAACCATTGATTTCTGAGATGAATATCAAATTTCTAATATTAAATTTATTTATAATAGGAAGAATGTGTAACACCAACATTATAAAATAGAATTTTTTATTTTATATCATATGTAACATGAAACACTTATTATAAATAAGTGAAAACTTTTATTTCTATAAATTTAATCTCCTTGATTGATTAAAAAATAGAAAACCTATAAGTCTAATTGAGCCACAATATTGTATATCATCATTACCAGGTTATTAAATTTGGGGGTATAAATAATATTTACTAAATTATAGAAATTATATAGTTTAAAATTGAAAAATAATTATTTTTTATCTACTTATTATAAATAAAATTAAAATTGATTTAAATAAAAATGAAATGTTACCTGAAAAACTATATTTTTCAAAAGACATTTGTTTGCGCTTTATGTAACTAAATATAAAATTATTTAATTATAATTTTGGAGTTATTTTTATAAAATATAAATATTTTTTAAAAATTAATATCAATATATTATTAGGTATAATTTTTAGGATTTTTTAAAAATTTATTATTTTTTGATGAATTTTGAAAAAAATATATTATAATGAAAACTTCATTTTTATAAATAATTCAGAAGGTTAAATTTAATATTCAATTGGTTTCACTATAAAAATTAGTTTCATTAAATTAAAATTTTAATAATTTTGGTCACTGTAATAATTTTAATATTTTATATTTATAGAAACACATTCTAAACTTATAAACTTCTTTTTATTGAAACATGTTTTCACATCGCTTATATAAAAGTAATTTTAAATTAAATATCATATATTATATGAATGGAATTTGGAAAATTTTTATTAATTATTTAAAATCATAACAATTTATATTATTAAATATGAAATAAATAATGATTTACCTAAAAGAATTGTAAAATATGTAAAATTTCATTTCCATTATTAAGGTAAAAATTAATTATCTCAGGGATAAACTAATAGTATAGGGGTAATATATTCAGTGAAACATCCCTAAATACTACTTCATTTACATATTTATGTCATATAATTCCAAATTTATAATATATTTCCATTTTAAATCCATTTCCATATGAATGAATTTATAGTTTAGGATTCTCTTGGAAAATTTTCATGTAATTTCTACGAGGGTTCTCTTTCCCTTCTTATAAAACATCACACACTCCCTTCAGTTATCGACACATCTCAAGCCATTTTCCATGATAAAACCCAAAACATATCCATCCCCTAAATAAATATAACATTTATGATCTAATTTCCTTCCAAAAATACAATCCATATTGTTTTTAAAAGGATATACATAAGATTATTCTCATAGAGAAAGAAATTTACTTAACAATGCAACGTTTTTTTAACACAATTAAATTTTTATTAAAAAATATAATATATTAAAACCATTATCTTCCGTTTAATTAGATGTTAATATGTTATTGTATTAAAATATATCTATCTAAACTTCTTTCAAATGGGAAACCAATGGTCACGACCCACTCCCCACAATGTGTACCCCTCTTGGGCCGATAGTGTGATAAGGGATACAATGACCACCGAGTCCCACCTCGAGTAGGCCCCGGGTTGGCGACTAGCACCGAGGGTATAGTAACACTAAAATGGGAGGCATTACCCTATAAGAGAACACATGTGGAAGTGATAGATATGATAAACAACAATCAACTCTAACTCAGAACTGGAAATATAAAAGAAACCCAATTGAAAAAATGGAATATCATGAAAAGGTACAACAACAAAACAGGGAAAGTACATGTAACCAAAAGAAAGTAAAAACAGCTGCAACCATAAGCCCAAACAGCTCCTAAAACCCCAAGATAGTAGAAACCAGCATGATCTCTAACCTGCTCCATGTGACCTGAAAAACAGTTTGTATATACACAGGGTGAGTATAATAGTATACTCAGTAGGATCCTCCCCGAAGCCTCTCGTGCAAAGGTAATGAAATCATGCTAAATCACAGTGAACAAAAAGTTAAACTAACTTGTCACCTAAACATGTATACTGAATTTCCAACCTCACCATGGCTACTCTAACAAAGTAATGTATACAAGAATATAGCATATAATAAAGAATATCAAGGGTAACCTTCTACTACTTCCGCACTAATTTCATGCTTTGCCCCAACATCCCACGTCTTAAGCATCTCTCTTCAAAAAGGCTTGCACGTAGACACCAGGGTGAAGCACCATAATCTGCACCTCGTGCACCACAAAGACTTTCCCGCAGACACTTGGGCGAAGAAACAGACAATCCTCAAAACCAAAGTAACCAGGTAGTTTTCGGGAGCCACCACAGCTCGCGTAATGTGTATCATACATCAGGTATTATACCTCAAGACAATATAGCCCATACACCGACTAAGGATCCACAAGCCATCACAGCCTATACATGTTACAACTATAGTAGTCCATAGGATACTATATCCAGAATATGTGTCTGTGAATAACCACAATCCATTAGAGCCCTCTACCCACATATATGGGGAAACTAACCATTGTACGTAATGGCACAGGTATATACTAAGAGAAGAGAGCATGGACAAAGTGGGTAGTCAGTCATTCATCCTCCCACCAGAATGTTGGGGAAAACACCCCCTAGGGCTCAGAATACCCGGGGCGCCAGTTTCCCTCGGAGACAGGGTGGAGTAGCGTATAGAAACACAAAAAGTACAGAATATATTATTACTCACAACCACACTATGGGAATAACATAGTCTTAGACACAACTGTATCTAAAGTCTCTCAGACTACAAGATTCCACTTCTATGACTAGGTATCCTATAAGCACATAACCATTTAAAGAGCTTTATTAGATTGCTTCATTCTTTTTTTTATCAATTCCACAGTACGTTAATTAATTATTTATACATTAATCAACCATGAACCAATCCAAATTAAATTTCATTAGAATCACACCCAATCTCAACTGCTCATTCAACATTTTTCAACCTCTTCATTATGTTTCAGCGAACACCAGCCCAATGGGTTAACACCATTTATTCAAACATTCATTACAGAATTACTTTCCCATATTCCCAAAAATTTTATAAAATAATTCTATGATACTAAACACAAGGGGGATCCACACGGTGAGTAGATGCACTACCCGTCGAGTCTTTTTCTCCAATAGCAAGAGCGTAGACCCATCCTCCCTTGAGAATCTAGACACAGAAAGCACATGGTATTCCCAGAGAAGATAAACAATAAAAAAACTCACAAGCATCAAACAATCACATCCAACCCATTCAATCTTCCTGGGTGTCCTCCCGGACACCCACATGCATAAACTGATGCATCTCTCTACTCTAGTCATCATCCGCTGTTACAACCAAAAGGCCTCTATTCCCCAACATATCACAACAACCATACATGATCACATCACATCACTAGAAACAGGAATGAAAAATCACATCAATTGGGCTCTCCGCCTTTTAACAATCTATAGGGTAACTTAGAACCCTTCATGGAATTATCAAACAATTAAATTTATTATCCATATTTAATTAATAGTTTTATAATCCGTTGGTTCCAAAATCGGGAACTTAACCAGTAAGCTATCAGAAATGATTATACATGATTTCTATGAAAATTTGATTAACATCAAATTATAACTAGAACCACATTCATTCACATGCCTATTTATCTTTATCCAAACAATTATCAATTAATCCTGGTTTACGTTCTTTAAACATTTAAATACAAAAAGTTAAGCAAAGTATACATAGATATCATAATATTTAGTAAAACAAGAGGAAATATCCTACGATCGATACAATTTATTTATCCGTTTCAAATTATTTATTTTTTCAATTCCGTTGTCATCCAGTGGGATTAAACATGCTATCAAAATAGTTTCGCGTAAAATATAGAGAAGTAACAAATCCCCTACTTCAATGGTTTTTGTAGAAAACCACAACTGTCAAAGAACGCTCCTGAAACCTGGGTCGATTCTCCAAAACCCCACCTTAGATCTCTTCTCTTACCAATATCAATACCAAATATCATCATATTTGACATCCATAGAGTTAGATCTACCCATAACAGGTGTAGATCTAATAAACTGAGAGAAGAGGTGGAGTAGATCTAAGTATATCTAAGAAACCAAACAAGAATGATCACATACCTCACGAAACCGGCTATGATTTGTAATGAAAAGCCTTCAGATAACGTCCAAAATGCTTGGGAGAGGTTCATATATCTTTGAGGAAGGGTAATCCCGAGATATGGCCGCTTAGGGGATTAAACGAGAAAGGTTGAGGAAAAACGGTTGAGATCCACAATTTTAGGATCTAGATTTAAGTGCCCGCATAGTTTACTCGCACGGTTCGACAAACTGTGCACTAACTATGTTGTCACTACTGCCTCATCAAACACTCCTCGCAAGGTTTGGCCACATAGTTAGAAAAATTGTGCGCTAACCGTGCATTAACCCTAGCCTCCAACACCAACCTCACACGGTTTTTCCTCATGTTTTAGGAAAACATTACACCTCCCGTGTGGAAGCTATATACCGTTAGTTTCCCTAAAAAATCAAACTAATGCTCCCCAATTCACCATAACCTCCATTAAAACCTCTAACACCGAAATTTCATGAATAAATGATCTAGAGAGGTCCTAGACATTACATCAGATACCACTCAAATCATTCTCGTCCTTGAGAATCAAAAACCAACATAAAGTGAAAACAAAACAGGGTCTGGACAACCACCCCTCGGGATACCTCTAAAAAAGAACAAGCCATAAAAAACAAGGAAGCCATCTCATGAACATGAAGGCTTCGTAACCACATCAGCAACAACGATACATGAAATGAGTAAATTATCAAACAACTCTGAGTACTGTGCACGTATCTGTGACTCATGTTCCCAGTTATTCTCATCCAAGCCACAATGTCACCACAAGACATGAGCTAATGGAATAGAACGCATGCGCAACAACTTCTCCTTACAGTCTTGGATCTCCACAGGTCTCACCTCAAAGGTTTCATCACCATCAACATCGATCTCTCCCCATTCGATGATGTTAGAGTCATTATGAAGATAATTATGGAGCTGTGATACATGGAAAACAACATGTATCCGACTCATCTGAGGGGGAAGTGATACACGATATGCCACAACTCCAACATGAGCTAAGACCTCGAAAGGCCTAACAAACCAGGGAGAAAGCTTACTTCCTCATCAAAACCTTCACTTCCCATGATGGGGAGTCACCTTCAAAAACACAAAATCCAAAAAATTAAACTCTAAGGGTCTCCTTCTTTGATCGAAATATGATTTCTGATGATCCGTCGTTGTCTTCATCCTCTCACGAATCACCTGAACCATCTCGGTTGTATTCTTCGCTGGTTCCTGTCTGAGAATTACTGACACTCTGATCCTAGTGCAGCACAACGGAGAACGGCAAGGCTGACCATATAAGTCTTCAAAAGGCGCCATGCCGATGATGGAGTGAAAACTATTATTTTAAGAGAACTCCACAATGGGTAAGTGCCTTATCCCTGAGCCTCCAAAATCTAGAACATAAGAGTGTAACATGTCTTCAAGAGTTTTGATAGTTCACTCTGTCTGACCATCCACTTGAGGATGGAAAGTAGTGCTATGTTATAGATTAGAACCGAAAGGAAGTTGGAGACCTCTCCACACCATAGAGGTAAAACATGGATCTCAATAAGAAATGATTGTCCTAGGGACTCCATGAAGTCTCACCACCTTCTCTAGATACTTCCTCGACAAAACATCCCCTGAGCATGACTCTTTGATTTCTATAATGTTGTCCAATTTTGTTAAACGATCCACTACCACCCAAATAGCATCATGTCCTATCAGAGATTAAGATAATCCAGTAACGAAGTCCATTGAGATGTCCTACAACTTACTCTGTGGAATATCTAATGGATGTAGAAAACCACCTGGGACATGGTGTTCGGCCTTCACATTCTGGTAGACTAAATACCGAGACACAAAATCTGCAACAGCATGCTTCCGCCCAGGCCACCAAAACTGACTCCCCATGGATCGGTACATCTTTGTCACAACATGATGTACTGCTAAAGGTGAACTATGGAACTCCTTGAGGACTGTATCGCGCAACATCAAAGTAACAAAAAGCCTTACATGATACAACACTCGGTGTTGTTCATCCTCTTACCAACCATCATGGTCCTCACCACAAACAAATCGGTCTCTCCAGATCTCCTCCTCAAGATCCCCCAACTAGGACTCATCTACCTTCTGCATCAGGGATGATTGTACCGTCATCTGAAAAAGACAGCCTCTACCCCCAACTTCTCCAAAATCAAGATGTAGTGATGACATTTCTTCCTTTAATCTCCAAGAATCACCAGATTCATGCACTGCATCACTACGTGACTTTCAGCTCAGTGCATCAGCTACAACATTCCCTTTTCTAGGTGTATACAATATTTCGAGTTCGTATTCTTGTAAGAACTCCATCCACCGACGTTGTCATAAGTTCAAGTCACGATGGGAGATAACACACCTCAAACTCTTATGATCGGTGAAAACCAAAAAGTGCTCACAAATGAGGTAATGTCTCCAAAACATCACAGAAAACACCACAGCTGCAAACTCAAGATCATGGGTGGCATAGTTGTGTTCATGGGAATATAAGTTATAAGACCCATAAGAAACAACTGACCTCTACTGAATGAGAACACAGCCTAACCCCATATGTGACGCATCGCAGAAGACATCAAACTGAACTCCCTCAGCTAGAAGACAATGTACTGGACCACTTAATAACTTATCCTTTATATTCTCAATGGTTTCCTGACATTGATCAGTCCATATGAATTCCTGATCTTTCTTGGTCAAAACTATTAGAGGACTTGCAACTCGATAGAAATTGGCTACAAACCTCCTGTAGTAGCCTGTGAGACCAAGGAAACATCGCACCTCTGAAACTGTCTTTCGGGCTGACTAAGATACAAAAACATCTAACATCGATGGATACAAAACAACTCCCTATTGGGACACACCATGCCCCATGAAACGGACTTTTCCAGCACATAACGTACACTTCGATAACATCCCAAATAGATGATGTCGATGAAGGACTCCCAAAAATTCATGTAGATGATCTGATGCTCCTCTTCAGACGTGGAGTACACAAGGTTGTCGTGTGTGAAGACTACCATAAACATGTCTAGGAACTCATGGAACACAAATTCTATCAATCCCATGAATAGAGCTGGAGAATTAGTCACACCAATTGGCATTACAAAGATCTCATTATTCCCATGATGGAAAAAGAAAGAAGTCTTCGAAATATCCTCATCCTTCTCATGCATCTGATGATATCTTGACTGCAAGTCGATCATTGAGAACCAACTTGTACCCTTCCATTGATCGAATAATTCATCGATCCATGGTTGAGTATAGTGATTCTTTATTATAACTTTGTTTAAGCGATGATAATCGACACACAACTGCATACTGGTGTCAGCCTTCTTCACAAACAAAACATGTGCTCCCCATGGTGACACACATGGCCAAACAAAATCGCACTGTAACAGACCATCAAGTTGTATACATATCTCTCGTAACTCAGAAAGGGCCATCCTATATGGATACATATAAATAATAGATTCTCCTGGCTGTAGCTCGATCGCAAACTCGATCTCTCATTGAGGGGGTAATGCTACAACCTCTCCCAGGAATACATGAGGGTACTCCTCTACGACCAAAGCAAATTCCAAATGCTGAACCTATGAATAAATCAGTATCATCTTGACCATCATTGAAGACAAGGATTGAACGTGACTATGACCCATCTGAGGGTCTCACTCACCAAAAACACCACTTTCTCTCAATCCTCACAAACGAAAACGACCTTCTTCCTAAAGCAATCCACGATATCCTACACTGAATACAACCAATCCATGCCGAGGATGACATCATATTGTTGTATTCGTAAACATAGGAAATTTCCCCATGAGCGGTGTTTCCCCAACACTAGCTCATAGTCTATTCATACTTCAAACAAGTAATCTTAACCTCCAACTAGATTAGTCAATGCCAAGGGCACTGGAAGCCTCTCTACCTCAAGTCTCATATCATGGAAAAGGGTAGTGATATGAAGGAGTGTGTCACTCCTGAATCAAACAAGGCATACACCAAGGTACAAAATAAGAAAATGGTACATAGAACGACATTCGGCTCATCTGGTGCTGGAATCCCTAAAGCATGAAGCTGACCATGACCTCCACCATGGCCTCTCTGACCATGATGATGACCACCACCACGACCGTGCTCTGCTCTCTATGGACGGAGAGCATCATGCGGCTGTCCTCTCCCTGCCCCATCTACCCTCTATTGATATAATGATGGTGCAACTGGCTACTAATAACTTGCATGGAACTGCCTCAATGGAGGAACCTGGAGCATAGATCCCGGTGCATGATGACCACTCTGAAAGGTCAGGCACTCCTGCTACTGATGGCCATGACCACCACCTGAAAAACAAGAACCTGGCCTATTGGCATAGGCCTGAGAGATGCTTCCTCTGGAGAAAAAAGAATTGAAGTGTTGGTTCCTACCGCCGGATGAACAGAAACTCTTCTGCCTTAAAAACCGGGAACCCTAGACCACAACCTCACTTTGTGAGGGATCATGACGATCCCCCTCTTGTGATGATCCGGTCCTGGCCAAGCGCCTATCAACAAACTATACCCTCTCCAGCACCTCAAGAGATGTCTTCAGCATAAATGGGGTGACCTCGAGTTGGATCTCTGGATGCAAAGCCTCCTAGAAATTCCATGCTCTGGCCTCCTCATATAGTAACAGGTCCGAAGAATACCGTAAAAGGTTCCTGAAATGGATTCCAAACTCTCGAACAGTAGAGCTCCGCTATCAAAGGGTAATATGCTCTGGTGACTGGATGCCTTCACAATTGAAGAAATGAACTCGGCTCTAAACATGTCTCAGAACACCTCCAATGAGATCACTAACTCATCACTATCCCTGAGGAACAAAAACCACCACTGCCTCACTGCTCCACGCAGCATCATCACAGCTAAGAACACTTAGTGCTCCTTCCGAGCATGGGTCGAACTAAAACCTATCTCGACCTCCTCCAACCATTCATTCATGATGGCATCTGAAATGGAGCCCTTGTACTTCTTTAGACTCTGGCGCTAAAACTCTTGGAGTGTCTCCGTCAAAGTGTCGTCATTGTTAACCCTTACTCTACAACGATCTACTGGAATATCCAACTAGACATATTCTGCGGAAACCTGACGAGGACATCGACCTGGAGCCATAACTGTAAAATAACAACTATTAGAGTTCATAAGCATGTAATATGGAAGACTCAAAATTAATTAATTTATTGTTTTATTTCATTCATTTTAGGTTAACCTATCCCAAGGTCTACCCATTCAAATAGAGGCACAAAGAAGAATGATGCATGATCATTTCCTAGGCCTCTACCATGCAACCAGTATCACCTTGTTTAGTAGACATTTTAAACATAAATGTCCGTACATCATATCATAGGGGGGCCTAAATTCCTATGTCTCTGCCGGTCTCCAGTGTTTACCACACTTGCTAAACATGACTAACATTGTTGTCCTATCAACCCATGCAACCTCACCTGTTCCAAACTCAAAACTCAATACAATCCCTCAACCAGACCTCTGATACCACTCATTCACGACCCAATCCACAAAAATTGAACCCCTCCTGGGCCGGGAATGTGAGAAGGTATATAATGAACCCCCGAATCCTGCCTCCAGTAGGCCCGAAGTTGGCGACTAGCACCGAGGGTATAGTAACAAACAAATGGGAGGCATTACCCACTAAGAGAACACATGAGGAAGAGAGAGATAAGATAGACAGCAATCAACACAAACTCAGGACTGGAAATATTAAAGAAACACTAGTGACCAAATGGAATGTCATGAAAAGGTACTATAACAAAAGGGGGAAAACAACAAGTACCCAAAAGAAAGTAAAAACAACTGCAACCACAAGCCCGAACAGCTGCTGCAACCCCAAGCTCGTAGAAACCAGCTTGATCTCCAACCTACTCCAAGTGACCTGAAAAACATTTGTATATACATAGGGTGATTATAAAAATATATTTAGTATGATCCTCCCCAAAGCCTCTCGGGCATAGGTAAAGAAAGCATGATCAATCATATTGAACAACAAGTGAATCTAACTCGTCACCTAAATAGGCATACTAAGTTATCAAACTCACAATGGATACCCTCACCATGTAACACATACAATAATATAGAATATAATAATTAATATCAAGGGTACCCCACTACTACTTCCCCATTGGTTTTCTGCTTTTCCCCAACATCGCACGTCATAACCATCTCTCTCCTAAAGGCTTGCCTGCAGACACCTGGGTGAAGAACCACAATCTGTACCTCATGCACCACAATGGCTTTCCCGTAGACACTTGGGTGAAGCACCACACCATCCTCACAACCAAAGTAACCAGGTAGTTTTCGGACTCCACCACAGCTCGCGTAACCTGTATCATACGTTGGTTATTATACTTCAAGCCATTACATCCCGTACAATGACTAAGGATCCTCAAGCAATCACAGCCTATACATGTTACACCTATAGTAGTCCATAGGATACTATATCTAGAATATGTGTGTGTGAATAACCACAAGCCATTACAACCCTCTACACACATATATGGGGGAAATAACCATTGTGACTAATTCCACAAGTATCTACCAAGTGAAGAGAGTGGGGCTAAAGGGTGTAGTCATCCATTCATCCTCCCACTGGAATGTTGGGGAAAACACCACCTAGGGCTCAGAATCCCTGGGGTGTAAGTTTCCATTATTGAAATGGTGGATTAGCGTATAGAAACACAAAATGTACAGAATATATTATAACTCACAACCACACTATGGGAATAAACTAGTCTTAGACACAACTGCAGGTAAAGTCTCTCGGACTCCAGGATTCCACTTATAAGACTAGTTATCCTATAAGAACACAACCATTTAAAGAGCTTTATTAGATTGCTTCATTCCCTTTTTATCATTTTCATTGTACGTTAATTAATTCATTAGACATTAATTAACCGTGAACCAATCCACATTAAATTTTATAAGCATCACACCCAATGTCAACTTATCCTTCAATAGTTTTCAACCTCTTTATTATGTTTCAATGAACACCAACCCCATGGGTTAACACCATTTATTCAAACATTCATTACAAAATTACTTTCCCATATTTCCACACATTCTATAAAATAATTCTATGATACTAAACACAAGGGAGCTCAACATGGTGAGTAGATGTACTACCCATCGAGTCATTGCCGCCTATAGCAAAAGCGTAGACCCATCCTCCCCTGAGAAGCTTGGCATGGAAAGCACGTGGAATACCCCATGCGTCTTCGACTCCTACGGAAGAAGGGTAAGCAAGAACAGGTTCCTTAAGAAGTGGGGAAAAGTAAAGCAGATAAACAATCAATGAACCCAAAAGCATCCCACAATCACATCCAACCCATTCCATCATCCCTAGTGTCCTCCTCGACACCCACATGCATAAACCAATGCATCTCACCACTCTAGGCGTCATCCTCTACCACAACCAAAATGCCTCTATTCCCCCACATATCACAACAACCATCCAAGATCACATCACAATACAAGTAGTAGGAAAGAAACATCACATTAATTAGGCTCTTGTCACTTTTAAAAATCCAGAGGGTAACTCAGAACCCTTCAAGGAATTATCAACCAATATAATCTATAAACCATCATGAATTAACAGGTTTATAATCCATTGGTTCCAAAATCAGGAACCTACCAGTATGCTATCACAAAGGATTACACATGCCTCCTTTTCCAATTTTATTAACATCAAATTAATACAAGAACCAGATTCATTCACATGCCTCTTTATCTTTATCCAAACAATTATCAATTAATCCCAGTTTATGTTCTTTACCAATTTCCATCAAGAACAACAACTAAGAGAATAAGTCATAGATATCACAGTATTTAGCAAAACAAGAGGCAATATCATACGGTCGATACAATTTCTTTATCCGGTTCATAGTGTTTATAATGTCAATTTAATTTTCATCTAGTGGGATTAAACATGATAAAAATATAGTTTCAAATAAAAGAAAGGGAAGAAACGAATGTCCTACCTCAAAAGTGTTTGATAAAAACCACAATCATCGAAGAACGCTCAAGAAACCTGGGTCGATTCTCCAAAACCACACCTTAGATCTATCATCTTAGAAAGATCAAGACCAAATATCATCCTATTTGACATACAAACACATAGATCTACCCATAATGGGTGTATATCTACGAAACCGAGAGAATAAGAGGAGTATATCAAAGTAGATCTTAGATACCAAACAAGAATAATCACAAACCTCAAGAAAATGCCATTGATTTTCAATGAGAATCCTTCAGATCGCTTCCAAAATTCTTGGGATAGGTTCTCCTACCTACGAGGAAGGAAAATCCGGAGTTATAGATTCTTAGGGGCTTAAACAAGCATGTTAGAGGAAAAACGGTCGAGTTCCTCAATTTTAGGATCTAGATTAAAGTGCCTGCACGGTTTTCTCGCACGGTTAGATAAACTGTGCTCTAACCGTGCGGTCGCTACTACCTCATCAAACACTCCTCCCAGGGTTAGGCTGCACGGTTAGATAAATCGTGCGCTAACCGTGTGTTTCCCACTGCCTCCATCATCAACCTCGCACAGTTTGGTCGCACGGTTTAGAGAAACCATGTGCCTCTCATGCGAAAGATATTGCCCTGTAATTTCCCCTATAAGTCCACCTAACGCACCCCAAGTCACCTTATCCTCTAGGAACACATATAACACTGCATTTTCACAATGTAATTAACTTGAGAGGTCCAATCCATTACACCAAACCATTGATCGTGTGCACAGTGGACTACCGCCATGCGAACTGATATAACTCGTTTTCCTTAAAGACATCTCATGATCATATTTAATGATCTATTTGATATATATATCTATATTAAATTTGATATTATTTTAATTTTATATTTATAATATCACATATACCATCTTACATTTCATGTCGTTTAAAATACGATAACGCCACTCATGTGTACAGTGAAATACTTACACCTGATGTCATATTATTATTTTATCACTAACAATTTACATCAAATGTAAGAAGGAAATATTAATTCAATATATATTATATATATGAAATAATATTTATTCCTTAATATTTAAAATTTCTCTTTATTCCGTATCCTTTCACTTGTTAATGGAATGATATTTCTGCTCGTGTGTATGAGCGACTTCTATTATTCACTAAGTGATGCGATATATTTTCCATGTATAGACTTAAAGAAAGAATATAGTAATATATATATTTATAATATAGTATTTTTTAAAATTATTATAATTTATGGAGATGATTTATCTATAACCTATACAAAATAAAAACAACAGTTATGACAAAACAAGCATGTGATAATAAGGCAATTTACGCCCAAAATAATTAAAATAATGAAATATTAATATAAAACATGTTTAAAAATGAATTATTTGTATTATATATGAAATTTTAAATATTAATATTGTTCTATAATTCATTAATAAAATTATTATAATCATTATATAGATGTTTAAGAAACTTCCATCCCAAAGGAAGTGTGTCATAAGGTACGTCATCTAAATTTTCCTCCATTAAGGAATATTTTATTATTGTGCACCAAATTTTTTATATTGCATGAAAAATTTCATTTTCACATGTAATATAATGAATGTTTAATAATTAATTGTATTTTAATTTTCAATTTTTTAATTTCATAAAATTGGATTTTAATTAAATGATAACAAGTGGTGAGGAATTTCGTAACTCAAATTTCTTTCCACTGGTCTATGATACTATTTTGTTATCTATGCTATTCCAAGATTATGTGTTTAGTGATTTTTTATTATATTGTTTTTTTTCTTAAAATTATTTTATTTTTATTTCTAGTTTATTTAAATATTCAATTCATCAAATATTTTTACCTTCAACATTACGATCATTATAATGTTTTATAAAAATACCTTATTCTAATAAAAAATGTTTATACTTTATTTTCATTTAAATGATATTATTTAAAAATTTCCAAGTAATCCCATTTAATTTAGATCTAAAATGTTTCTTTGTGATATATTATTGTAATAGTACCACTTTTTCACTATTTGGTACTTATAATTATTGAGAACAATTTTTAACAAAATTCGACAACATTACCGAATTCGGTCAAAAATTATTTTTCTTCCAAGACCATGATTTCAAAAAAAAATTAAAAATATAATTTTATAGTTTTACAAATGATTTATTAGGATCATTTTTAACCATTTTTTATTTTTAAAATTATAATATTAATGTAATATTAAATTAATTTTAAAAATAAAGAATTTTTTTCTTTTATCGAAAATGGGAATTGAATTTGGGTTTTAACATATTCAGAATATATAGAATTTCATACAATCATGACCTATAAATGTTTTAAACAACCCTTTATAAATTTTAATGATTATTTAAAATTAATAAAAGTTGATAATTTCTGCAAAATTTTAGTTGTAAAATTATTTTCAATGTAGACAGGTTATTTTCATCACGAATGTTATTAATGGAATTTTTATGGTATCTCAATTCATCGAAGACATCATCCCTTTGATGTACATATGATTTTTTGAGGTTATATTATATTTATTTAATAATTATTCATTATTTTTGTGGATTACAGTCCTTTAGACATATTAATGTATTGAAATTTACTTATCATAATTTATTTTTTTATATTCAATAAATTTACATTAAATGTTAACCCTCTTATGGTTGTTATATAATTTATTTCTGTTAAACGTAAAAATTATTATTATCGATGATATGATAATTTATAAAATAATATATCATTTTTATATATTATTAGTCTATTAAATATAAATATTATTCTTATCATAGACATGATTAATTTTTTAACCATCAATAATTTTTATATAAAGTGATTACATTTATTATTTTTTAATTAATTGTTAAATATTGATAAATTGTTATTCCTTACTCAATACAAGTATTTGATGTCAAGAAATATTGATTCGTGGTTTAACTAAACCAATTTATATATGATGAATTATTTGGACATGAAGTGATGGGTGGACCTAGAATTATATACCCCATTGATGAATTGGCAATCTCGTGTAGCGAAGTAGTTATATATAATTAAACGAGTTTCTACCTATTATTTTAAACTATATTTTATAATTATTTGATAGTATATTTTTAACATTCCATTGAACATTACATACATTTATTAAGAATGTCCTTCATTTAGAATTTAATTATTTTCATCCAATATATTTTCACAATTATATTATATATGGATTCATTCCCTTCAAACCATATAAAGTAAATGGTAGATGTTTTCAATTATTTATCTTTTCATGTTGATAATGCCTTATCTTATTATCTATGAAATTTTCCCTATGATATTATATATGGATACTTTTGATTCTATTTTTATTGATTAAATGGAATATGTTTTTGATTATTTACGATTCCATATTGATTATGCCTTATCTAGATATTATAGTCATGTTATTAATTAAATGGAAAGTGTTTTTAGTAATTTACCTTCCCTTATGGATTAATATAGTCAATAATTAAAATGATCTGTATGATATGTTAATTACATTTCCATGTTTATTATAATTATTAATTCATGATATATTCAGTTTTACATAACTCTTACTGAGCATTTGAACTTAAATTTATTTTGTTTCCTCCCCAATGAACCTAAGAAGTGTAATATGATGGATATGTAAGGATATTCTTGGGGTAATTATAATATTCTAAAAAAAATATTGAATTTTTTATATGCCAGTATAATATTAGAATCATACATGTATCAATTTTACTAATACATCTTCACTATTCAGTCATTCGCGATGTGATACCTTGTATATTATGACAATGTAATATAGTAAGCCACTGGATCTGGGTTACTGGAGTTTGGGTTACTAAAAATAGTATATTAAAATTATTAATTTTGTTATTTAAAAGTCATTATCAAATGTTAAATATTTGGCTCAACATGTCCTATAAAAACAGTATACCATTTTCAACAATACATTATTAAATCTTGTTTTCTAAAATAATTTTTTCAAAATCTATATCCAACATTTTTAGAATATACTTTTGAGTACTATATGGATTTTTTTTATTTTATTTCAACAAAAAATATGTTTTATATAATATTATTTTTGGTTTCACCTGCTTTTTTAGTTTTGATATTCAAAAGTATTTCCCTCATGGGTTTCATATCACATTAATTATCATATTATATATATAAATATATATATATATATATAATTATTGTGATTTACCTCACTGTATAAACCAATGTAACTTTTTATAACTTTTTGAGTGATATTAAAGAATTATTTCTTTTTAAGGATGTTTTTTTTCTTTTGAAAATCCATTGATATTTTATTTCATATACCAGGGATATGTTCTTTTATAAAAATCAAACATATTTTTAGTATATATAAAGTACAATAATTCTCTTTTCCGAGAATTACCTTTCACAACCTTTTTCTTGAAAAATTATATTCAATTTATCATAATAATTATTACTCTAATGTTTCTCCTCCGATAATACCCAAATTTTTATTCTTTTTGTTAAAGGGGTTTTAAATATCTTGAAAATGCATATTGACTAGGGAAATAATTTTCTAAATCATATACCCTTTATCTATACAAGTTAAATTTAAAATGCATTATTATTTTTATTTTATAGTATTTATGCTGAAAATTTCTATAAATATAAGGATAAAAGTTTTTTTCCAAGGTTATATCTTATTATGATTATTGATGTAATTATTAATGTTTTATTAATATAATTTCTTTTCAAATCGATATCATACCCATTTTAATTCCATTGGTTCTTTATGATTTTATTTTATATGGTACACATGTCTATTATTATAAATTATGTTATTGGTGGTCCCTATATATCCTTATATTTAATTGGTTAAATCTTTACATCCCAGAAGATAATGGTAAAGAAAGTTGTAATGCTCAGTCCAAAATGCCAATAATGATTCTAGTTTCTAATCCAAAAAGAGAATTTGGAGATTAAATAAAAATCGACAAAGGAAAATATAAAATTATTAATGATTTACTATGTGATGATTCTAGTTCATATTGTTATGCCATATCCACATTTTGTTTACATAAAATTTCATAATTTTTTTCTTATTAATATGAAAATTTTAATTTCTCAAGGCCTATGATTTTTTGTGTTTCGCTTCATATTCTTATAATTTGGGTATTATATTATTAAAATCTTAAATCCATGAGTCATGAATTTTGATTATTTATTTTCTGGATATGATATTATTATATGTCATGATTATACTAACGTATCGATATTATGGATTCTTATGATTTTTTTGTTTACTCATTTGTTAACTCATATTTTGAATCTCAAATCAGTCATACTTTAAGATTTAATTTATATATGTTATAATGAATAGTAATATGTTAGATGTCTCATGAATAGTATTTTATGTATTGGATTTACAAGAGATGTTTATGAATTATTATTTATTTTCTATTGGAAAAAAGGACCATTTAATAAAATAATATCAGTTTGAATAGTAAAATATTTATACTATCCTACTAAAATAGTAGACCTTAAAATTTTCTTTATAATTTAAATAAGATATTATTTTTGAATGATTTGAATATTTTATAGCCACATCTATGAGATTCAATAGTTTTCATCATTAAAGGGTTTAGATAAATCTATTGGTTAATATATTATCATTTAAAAATATTTAGAATAATAACTGTTATTTTAGATTAATAAGATAACAATGATTATATTTTAAATGGTATAGATAAAAATTTTAGTGGGTTATAATGAATATCTTATGATATTTTGTGGTTATGATAAAAAATAATTAGATAAAACCCTAGAAATAAGTATATTTACTTTATAAAAAAAATGTTTTGGTACAATATAGATTGATAGGATCTCTTATAAATAACATCCTTGTATATATATAGCTTTTGTATTTCGACTCTAACACACATGTACATAGGGGTAATTAAACTTAAATTGGAATGTTGGGTAATGGATCAATATTCACCTTTTGAAAGGAAAATTAGCATAACTATACAAATGGTTTGAAACTATATGGGTATATTATTTGGTAAAATACATTCTCATTACAATAAAATTTTAAGGTTTTATTTTCTATTTTATTTAAAGGATTAGGTTAAGAGTTATGATAGAACACTAAGGAACATTGGATGAACGAACAAAATTATAGGTTAAACCATGTGCGACGTATTTCAAAATTAATGTGTTATATGATTAAACTAATGTCACAATAGATAATACTAATTAACAGTGTGTTTCCAAATTCATATAATCCATTAATAATATTTTTTTAGAAATTTTCTTAATATTGTTTTTTATTTTTTTGAAATTGGATATAGAAAATGAATCTGAAAATGTTAACTATCAAGAAACACCCATGTCATTTTATGGAATATTATAGAATATATATATGGTTGGGAATCATAGAATAATAATGTTATGATTGAATATGTAAATATTAATATCACAGATATTTTAGGGAGGGTGATATCATTATATACATTAAATATTCATATATTTATTTATTTTCATTTTTTAGTGACATTTATAAATGATATTCTAATTTATTATTAACATTACGAATCTAATGTGAGATATATAATGATTGTTATTTAGTAGTTCCTATTTAATTGTTTAAAAACATACATTAATATGTATTAATATATTGTAAACATGATTTTAGAGAAATATTATATTTTTTTTGGATTAAAAATGAACAAAACGTGATTGAGGAATGGAAAAAATTAATATTCAAATATGGTTGAGGCTTTTGGTATAAAGTGGTGATTGATTTTTCAAACAAGTATATAGATGGTGTTAGTATCCTTGGAAATCATTATTGATTTATTTAAAAATTCATTCATGAATATTTTGGTTATGTTTTTCTCATTTTTTTTGATCATGATATATATAGATTAGTGTGTGATGATAATAAATTGTGGATGACGATACGAGTTATTATTTTGAGGATTATACTATTTCAATTTGGTTTATTGACATGGAGATTCCACGGGATATAGGAAATGTATGAAATAGAGAAGATATTATTAGGGTATATACATATTGGGGTACATGATTTTATAAATGAAATAACCATGGTACTTATAAAAAAATTCATTTCCATTTTATTATTAAATAGTTAAATTAATTATAAATTTATATTAAAATAAGAGGTATTTATATAAATTATGGGATTTATACTGATGGAATAACAACATAACCTTAAAAATATTAAATGGCCATTAGTAATATGAATACTTCGAATAGAATTAAAAAATCACCTATAATAGTATAAAATAATTATCTTAAAAGTGTAACCATGAAATATTAATATAGAAGAGTAATAAAATAATTTTTTAGAAATGGTAAATTATGTCATAGTGTTTTTTAAGTGATAATACTTAATTATAATTTTTGAATTTATTTAATTATTTGAAAGAATATTTATTTTTTGAAAATATATTCATAAATTATTATTTTGTTTTCATATGATTATAAGATAATTTTAGGAGACTTTAATTAAATTTTAAAAGAGTTGTAAAATTAGTAATATTTTTAGAATTGTCATTTTTAAATAAAAATATGATATAAATTAAAAATTAGATTTATAAAATATAGAATATTATAATTTTTTAAATGTATTTTATTTTTAATTTAACAATTAAAAAAATTGGGGTGGCTTTTTTGTATATTTTTAGAAATACATGAATTTTGGTGGATAGTAAAATTTTATAATTTATGTTATATAAATATTTGAAGATAAATAACCAATTACTTGAGTAGTTAATGATGTAATTACCATAATAAATAACATAATTAAATTATTTTATCAAATTTAATAATTATTCTTAATATATTCTCAGTCTTAATCCAATTTAATGAACTAATGAATATAATAATGAGAATAAAACCCCCACATCCACCATAAATACCTCCCCTCTCCACCTCTTCTCATCATAGCCCAAATAATTTTATATTTATTATTTATTGTCCAATTAAATTTCAAAGAATCATACCTAGTTTTGTGACCTTATGGTCTCACACAATGTCCAAAACCAAAGTCCACAAAAATCTTCTCAAGGAGGATGATTCATGATTTAAAAATACCGTTTTATTTTAATTTATTTGCATTTAAATTATTTTTTATTTTCCTATAATCTCATCACCAACCCTTGTCAAAGATGAATAAAAACTCCAACGACTTATATAAACTAAAATTTCATCATTATTATGGGAAAAGTCATCATTACAATTTCTCTCCTTTACCTTTTATTCTAAAAAGAAAACTATGTCATGTTTCGATTTACCATCATCGTGGATAATGTATTTTCAAATTCTATTAATGCCGTAAAGGAGGTTCATAAAACTATTATTATGGTTAAATTATAATTTATTATACATCTTATATTTTATATTATATTTTGTAACCAGTATTTATATATAATATAAATTTATAAAGCAAGGGGTTCGTAATGATCGAAATTCATCAAAATAAACTAAGGTTCATTGCTAATGATTTATCTAATGATTCATACTCAAACCTTATAAAAATTTTCTATATAACAATGTTTTTTATTTTATAAGTTTATTATTAAAATATAATTTAATTTTTGGTGTTTTTCTCCCTTTTGACAATAAATCTATAAAAACGAACTCTATAAACAGTGAAATAAATGCAGCCGAATGAATTAAAAGAACAAAATATTATTAAAAAATGGGTTGAAATATATTATGAAAATAAAATATCAATAATTATTAATAGTAAATGGTTCTTAAATATATTAATAAGATTATTTAAACCATTATAAATGATATTTGAACACATTTTAATTAATGCATGCCCAAGGTAAGGGAATCCTTAACCCTATATTGATAATTTTGGTTAAATGTCTACTTCATTGATTATTTAATTCTAATATTATTTGTGAAATTTATTTTTCTTATATGATGTTTTATAATTTCTATTTATAGTATATACACATATTTCATTCATTTTATCAACCCTTAATTCTAATATATGATATTTTAAGGAACTTTTCCTTTAAAATCCTCTTCTAATTTCCATTTTTTAAATGGAATGATTAAAATAATGTATTTATTATCCTTTTATTATTATTTTATTGTTATATGGATTTTTTTATGATAAAAGGTGGACCTATATTCCCTCCAATTCATTGTGTATGTTTATGTTGATGGGGGACCGTACTGTTACACCAAGAGTAAATGTCATAGTTGCATCATAAGGTAGATGTGACAGTTAGATTATAAGGTAGTTGTGAGGGTTATAAATCATATTTCATCCATGAGGATTACAATATTAAATATGTAATTACCCGTGTTACCTTTATGGTATTATTTATATTTTTTAGGTATCAATTAAATATTATTTTTCACAAATTAAATATATGATACCTATTGGGAGAGAAATATTACTTTGTGAATATGATTTCATATAATTATATATTTTCATGTAATATTGGATTATATCTTTTTTATATATCCCTCATTTATATTTTGGTTCTCAATATATGTTTTCAAATGTTTTTCACATGGTTTAACGATGGTTAAGATGAAAGGATAGTCATGTATTAATGTTGTGAAGACATTTGAAGAAAATATTTCATATTTTTTATTAAAATATTTGTATTATGGAAAATATGGATATTGTTTTAGAATTATTTGATTTTAATGTATATGGGTTTATAAGTATGAATTATTTCATAGTTCTCTATAACTATACTACAAAATGAACATTAATAATGTAAATAAGGGAATTTTAAAAAATTAATAGATTATATAATGTTTATGGTTGGGTCTATATATATTGTATCCTAGAAAGATTTTGATAACTTTATAGGTTAGGTTGTTGTTAATAAAATACAATAAATAATTTTTGTTTTATTTTTTAAGTTGAAATGGTAAAAAATTTAAATATATCCATGTTTCATCATCTATTATATTTCTATTTAGAATGTTTTTTCACAGATGAAATAGATAACCTAATGTAATAAGGAGCCAGAAAAATGATATCAATCTGAATTTGCAACCAGGAATGGTGGAAATTAGAACTGACGTTTTCACAATAATTGAATAATTGAGATATAATATAAATTTTAATGGATTATATGAAAGTGATAAACCTTAGCTATCACAATTGAACATGATGATAAAATAACATTTTATTCGGAAACACCATTCTAATTTATTGGACCTTTGGACATAGTTTCGGCTCAAGGATAGATTAAATCCATTGAAAATTGATTCGATGTTATAAGAAATCTAAAAATAAAATTGTTATTCATTCAAGTTATCATTTTAAAGGTGAAGCTAATTAGTGGATTCCAATGGTCAAGAATACATGTTATAGTGATACGATTGATTCCTTGGAATATGATAAATTTTACAATCATTTTCATGGAAAATATTTTTGTAATGTTTTTCGAATTATGACATAAATATCCCATGAATTGAAACAAAAGTAAGAGGATTTAGTTGCCATGTATGAAGAAAAAATCACATGACTGGTGAGATATTCTCCAAATCATATTATGGGTCTTGATAAAGTAATCAATCATTTTCACTCAAGATTGATGCCATTAAATACACTAGATTATTTTATCATGAAATTAGTAGTTATAAGAAAATTTTCTGAGCTTCTAAGAGAGTAAGAATTAAATTTTTTGATGATTACATTTGATTTTAGAGAAATGATAATAATAGGTAAATATGGAAATAGATAGGTTGTAACATCCGAAGTAAGTAATGAATAATAGATATTTTTATCTATGTCTATTAATGAATTAGATAGTGTTTTATAGGCTTAAAATGAAAATAAATACAATCTTATGCATAGAATACACTTATATTCTTAAAAGATTATTTAACTACCTTTTGATGGAAAAAACTTTTTAAATCAAACTTTTGACAATTTCATAATCTATATTTTTCAAAATAAACATATTATTTATTATTGGGACATTGAAATTTACATTGGATAAATTTTTGGTATTTTTCTGACAATGTTCAATTTTTTAATGAATAGTGAAAAATACTACATTTTACATCAAAACTGCTTTTTCATTTAATTTAATTATATGGTTATATTATCATTTGAATTGGTTTTAATGTGAAATTAGAAAATATTTTTACCATTAAATCCAATAGTGGTCGTTGGAATTAATATCACTTTGAAATTGGACTAAAACTAGTGTCAATCTTTTGATACTTGTTGTTTCATAAAAACACGCTATTTGTCATGACATCGGGAATTAATTACTAAATTAATTAATATGACTTAAATGTTTTGAATTTTGTAAAATAGATTTCATTTTTGAATTTGGAATATCAAATATAGCTTAGGGAGAAATTTTTTTATTTTTCTGAAAAACTTCAATTTTTGATGAATTGTGAAACCACTAAGTAGTAGTTAAAGAGACTGCTTTTCCATTTAAATGAAACTTTGCCACTTCTATGATTTGATTTTCAAAAATCCGACATTCATGGTTGTCATTAAGAAGTAAAATGTGGTTCAATGAGATTAAAATAATTTTTTGGTAAATAGTAACTTCTATGTTCTTAATCGCGATTAGAGGTAATTAGTGTATTTTAAGGTACAAATAATGTTTTAATAATATGAGATGAGCTTGACACATGAACTACACCTATTTTATGTGTCCTGGCCGACCAAGACAAGCCATGGGTCAACTTGGGGACCCCATGGAGCCACTTCGGTTGGGAAATGACATAAATAACTTTTTATTTATTGTTAAAGTAAAAATGACACAAACATGAAGTGTTTTAATAAAACAATTTTTACATGGGGTTATACATGCCATAGTTTTGACTATAAATAGTCATTGGAAAGATAAAAATATTTCCTACATCATATTATTTTTTTATAATTTTTAGACAATAAATAAATTAATTATTTATGACATCATGATGATGCAGCGATGACCTCATTATTTAACGATTTAAATAAAATAGAAAGATAGTGTAATATCTAAGACCTAAACATGTCCAAAACCTATTGCATGAGTGGATTTTGAACCCTTATCACCTAACCTCGAAATAAATCAATCTGTGACTTTTAAAATCTGAAACAATTTTGAAAATAAAGTAACATTTTGTAACTTTCCAAGAGTGCCCCTCCTCTCCTCTTATAAAAGGCCCCCATCTCTACCTCATTACCCACACTCCCAAAGACTTTGGCTCGACCAACCCCTGAAAATTTTGTCTATAAACTTCCCTCTCTTACTCCTTTAAGCCTCACTTTGGGCAGAAGTCTTCCCAAGTAAGCCTTTGAGCTCAAACCAAAGGGAGTTACCCGATTTTAAGGTAATGTCTTCTTTTGAGACCTTTTGTTTGATTTTTCTTCTCCAACCCCCTAAACTCTTTTTATTCTTTTATTTTGTAACAACTCAAGTATCTTCAATATACTAGGATTTTTTTATAAGAATTATTCGAGCTACACTTACACACACCTAAATCTAATGGTTAACAAACAAACTGTTTCCATGGATGGCGAATTTATGCCTCCCGAAACGCTGATTGTTCAACATTATTTTAACACCTTCAAAGGTGGACATTAAGATGTCACTATATTTATATATGATATATAATATGTTTATGTTTTCCTTAAGCTTCTGTATTTTTCATTTTAGGCATACCTTTATGGTTTCCATCATGGGTA
The DNA here is from genome assembly GCA_963277665.1 of Viscum album. NCBI lineage: Eukaryota > Viridiplantae > Streptophyta > Magnoliopsida > Santalales > Viscaceae > Viscum > Viscum album. The sequence goes on along the minus strand of OY728146.1, from coordinate 1,766,382,279 downwards.
AACGCGATATCTTCATTTAAGGAAGTGCGGACTACCACCCCCTCAAAGTGATTTCATTCGTTAAATAACATATGTGGGACGTATAAAGGATGGAAATTTGATATTATATATTAAATTATAATAGAATTATAATATACCTTTATATCATTATGATTCCATTCTATAAAATACGAAATAGAAATGAAAGTAGGGTTCATGCGTACGTACGGCTTACCGTCTCCATGAACGGTGCATTTCATTTATTACCTCTAATTGATTATGTAATATTATAAATATATGCATGTACTAGATATATATGACATATACGATTTCTACATCATGAATACCATTCTGGATATAATGGATACATGAACAACTTGTAATTATAAAGGGCTTATTTTTGACTCCAGTACCAATGATCGTTAAAACGGCCGTTATTAACGTAAATAATTACATAGTGTTCATGACATGGCAATAAATGATATAATAGGAATAATGAACTTGAAAAAGGTTCTTAAACAAGTTGAAATTTACTCAAGTTTATTATTCAGGAGATTAAAGAACGACAGAGTCATGTCAGACCCGAGGTATGGGACTTCGTCTCAATCTCCTTTCATTGAGGCATATTTTGTTTTATACACAACCTTCTTTTATACACTGTATAAACCCCTTTTACTTTTACGTTTATTAAAAAGAGAATATTTTTCATACGAAGCATTTACTAAACGACAAAAGGGAATGTTTTTGTCGTATGTATGCGGCGACAACGACACTTCCGCCGCCGTGACCATTATTTGAGTTTCGGCTTCCTCTATAAGCCATACATTTATTTTAAAATAAAAATAAATACCATGTTTTACTTTTCTTTTATTTTGGTATTGAAAATGGTTTTCATAATGTTTTTATATCAATGTGTTATATTGATATCTTGTGACTGAAAGGTGGAAATGTTATGTTTCCTTTATGCATGTTTTATGTGATACGATTATGTTGAGGTTCTTGGGCATTATTATGAAGACGGGTGGTTCCGTGATAAACTAAGGGCGGGTGAGCCCAATATAGCTCTCCAATGCATTGGGTAACGCGAAGGAGTGAAACGTTAAGGTTTATCCGAAGAGATTTAGGGAATATACTGTGATGAGTATTCCAAACGTAACCAAGAGGGTTACTCCCTACGTAAGGATGTTATTAATGCCTCATGTTACCTTTATGTCTTATGATTTATATGATTTATTCATGATTTGATGAGGTATATTAAAGTGCATATGTTTTATGGGTAATGTATGATTCCATTCTTATGTATATATGTACCCATGTTTCCATTCTATATTTTTATATCCCTTACTGAGATTTTTATGCTCATCCCAAGTTTTTTTGAAATGTTTTTCACAGGTCAAGGGAAAGGTACATGATATGATGATAGTGTCAAGGAAGTGTCAAGAAATAATCCATGTTTTATTTTAAATGTGTTTCCATTTATGGGAATGAAGAATACTATCTTTATGTAACCACTTTGATTATATGTGGAATGTAATGAATGTTTTATGATCTAATTCTCTAAAACTCTAAACCCGAAAAGATCCTCAATGTGTAGTCTTGTAATAACTCAATATTAAGTAAGGATTAAGGCTGGGGCCTTATAGTTGGTATCAAAGATAGGTTTAGATAACTTTAGGAGTTAGAATTATATTAAATGATTATCCAAAATATTTTTTTTTGAAATGATATAGCATTTGATGATTACCATGTGGCTTCACCTGAGGTATTTCAGTGTTAAGAATGGTTTTTCATAGAGGAAACAAAGAAGTTTTTTGGGAAGGCATACTGAGGGAAATGACCTTCAAAATCAGCATACTGAGATGGTCAGAATTAAAATTGAGAAGTTTACTACAGTGATGGCTCAGTTGAATCAGGTGATAAGTTTTGGTTGTTTTCATTGATGATATTTTTGGGTTTTCTGAAAGCAAAGAGGAGCATGAAAGTCATTTAAGGTTTATCTTGCAAACATTAAAAGAAAAGAAACTGTATGGAAAATTCAGCAAGTGTGTGTTTGGTTACAACAAATTTCTTTCCTGGGTCACATTGTTTCAAAAGATGGCATAACTATTGATACTGCTAAAACAAAAGTTGGTGAAGAATGTCCAAGACCCACAAATGTAACTGAGATCCATAGTTTCCTTGGTTTGGCAGGTTACTACCAAAGCTTTGTTGAAATGTTTTCACAATTATTTATTCCAATGAATAAGATAACTCGTAAGAGTGTTAAGTTCATCTGGACAAAATAATGTGATGATTGTTTTCAGGAGTTGATAAAACGATTGGTGAATGCTCCAGTTTTGGCACTTCCTTCCAGTAATGGAGAGTTTTTTATATACAGTGATGCTTCATTGAAGGGACATGGTTGTGTCCGTATTCAGAATGATAAGTTAATTACTTATGCTTCACGTCAGTTGAAAAATCATGAGGTAAATTACCCTACACATGATTTGGAATTACCTGCTGTTGTCTTTGCTTTAAAAATTTGGAGGCATCATTTGTATGGAGTAATGTGTGAAATATATACTGATCACAAAAGTTTAAAGTATATATTCACTCAGAAATAATTGAACATGAGACAGACGAGATGGTTGGAATTAATCACGGATTATGATTATACAATTCACTACCATCCGGGAAAAGCAAATAAAGTGGTCAATGCTTTGAGTCTAAAAAGCAATGATTCATTAACCATGCTACGTTTGGAACGAGATCCTTTTTTTTTTGATTTGATGAACTTTGGCATATAAGTTGTTGGTGCAGGAAGTGCTTCTGTTTGGTTTCAGGTATCAGTGAAATCATCTCTATCAGACAGAATCAAGCAAGCACAAAAGCAAGACAGTGAGTTGCAGAAAAAGGTAGAGCTGGTTCAGAGAGGTAAGTTTCCTGAATTCAACATTGATAATGATTGTGTTTTGAGGTTTGTGAAGAGTTTGTGTGTGCCTTGTGATTCACAGTTGAAGAGAGAGTTGTTATGTGAAGCTCATAGTTCTCCGTTTTCAGTTCATCCTGGCAGTACTGAGATATACAGAGATTTGCGGGAGTATTACTGGTGGGATGGAATGAAAAGAGATATTGCTTATTTTACTATGAATTGTTTGACATGTCAAAAGGTTAAAGCAGAGCGGAAGTTACCGAAAGATATGCTTCAGCATTTACCGGTGCCAGAGTGGAAATGGGAGAATATATCCATGGACTTTGTTGTGGGATTACCGAAGACATCTCGAGGTAATAATGCAATATGGGTTATTGTTGATCGCTTGACCAAATCTGCTCATTTCCTTGCTATACAAGATACTTTTTCCATAGATCAACATTCCCGTTTGTATATTAAAGATATAGTTAGGTTACATGGAGTTCCTATCTCCATTGTATCTGACTATGATCCTAGGTTTACTTATAACTTTTGGAAATGCCTTCAGAAGTCGTTGGGTACTGAATTAAATTTTAGTACAGCTTTTCAACCTCAATAAAATGGGAAGTCAGAACGAACAATTCAAACCTTGGAGGATATTCTACGTGCTTTTTCGATGGATGATCATGGAAGTTGGGACCAACATCTTTCTTTGGTTGAGTTTTATTATAATAACAGTTTTCATTCCAGTATACAGATGGCACCATTTGAGGCATTATATGGGAAGCAGTGTCAAACTCTAGCATTTTGGGATGAAGTGGATGAAAGAATGTTGATGGGACCAGAATTGGTAGAAGAGATGGAAGAAAATGTTCAGATGATTCAGAAACACATGAAAACATCTCAGAGCAGGCAGAAGAGTTATGCGGACAACATGAGGAAGGATCTCTCTTTTGAGGTATGTGATCATGTTTTTCTCAAAATATCACCATGGAAAAGTGTGATGAGATTTGGTAAGAAAGGAAAGTTGAGTCCAAGGTTCATTGGACCATATGAAATTCTAGAGAGAGTTGGATCAGTTGCATACCGGGTGGCTTTACCGCTGAGTTTATCTCAGGAACACAATGTTTTTCATGTTTCGATGTTGAGAAAGTATATGCCAGATCCATCTCATGTTTTGAGTCCAGAGGTAGTTCAGCTGGAAGAGAACCTATCTTACGAGGAACAAACGGTCCAGATTCTTGACCACAGGGAGCAAGTGTTATGAAATAAGGTGATTAATCCGGTAATGGTTTTGAGGAAAAACCCCATGATGGAAGAGGCGACATGGGAATCTGAAAATGCAATGAGGGATAAGTACCCCAATTTATTCGATAAGTAAATAAATTGTGGGGACGCAATTTTCTAAAGGGGGGAACGATGTAACATCCCATGTTCGTAATGAATAATAGATATTTTTATCTATGTCTATTAATTAATTAGTTAGTGTTTTAGAGGCTTAAAATGAAAATAAATACAATCTTATGCATGGAATACACTAATATTCTTAAAAGATTATTTTACAGCCTTTTGATGGAAAACCCTTTTTAAATCAAAATTTTAACAATTTTATAATCTATATTTGTCAAAATAAACTTATTAATTATTATTGGGACATTGAAATTTACATTGGATAAATTTTTGGTATTTTTCTGACAATATTCATTTTTTTAATGAATAGTGAAAAATACTGCATTTTACAACAAAACTGCTTTTTCATTTAATTTAGTTATATGGTTAGATTATCATTTGAATTGGGTTTAAAGTGAAATTAGAAATTATTTTTACCATTAAATCCAATATTGGTCATTGGAATTAATTTCACTTTGAAATCGGACTTAAACTAGTGTCAATATTTTGATACTTATTGTTTCATAAAAACACTCTATTTGTCATGACAACGGGAATTAATTACTAAATTAATTTATGTGACTTATATGTTTTGAATTATGTAAAATAGACTTGATTTTTTAATTAGGAATATCAAATATATCTTAGGGATAATTTGTGGTATTTTTCTGAAAAACATCAATTTTTGATGAATAGTGAAACCACTAAGTGGTAGTTAAGGAGACTGATTTTCCGTTTAAATGAAACATTTCCACTTCTGTGATTTGATTTTCAAAAATATGACATACATGGTTTTCATTAAGAAGTAAAATGTGGTTCAATGAGATTAAAATTATTTTTTGGTGAATAGTAACTTTTAAGTTCTTAATCGCGGTTAGAGATAATTAGTGTAGTTTAAGGTAAAAATAATGTTTTAATAATATGATATGAGTTTGACACATGTCCTACCCTCATTGGATGTGTCATGGACGACCAAGAAAACCAATGTGTCAACTTGAGGACCCCATGAAGGCACTTTGGTTGGGAAATGACATAAATAACTTTTTATTTAATGTTAAAGTAAAAATGACACGAACATGAAATGTTTTAATAAAACAATTTTTACATGGGGTTATACATGTCATAGTTTTGACTATAAATATTTATTGGAAATCTAAAAATATTTCCTACATCATGGTATTTTTTTTATAATTTTTGACATTAATGAATGAAATTATTTATGAAATCATGATGATGCAGTGATGACCTCATTATTTAACGATTTAAATAAAAAAGAAAGATAATGTAATATCTAAGAACTAAACATGTCCAAAACTTATTAGATGAGTGGATTTAGAACCCTTATCACCTTAACCTTGAAATAAATCAATGTGGGACATTTAAAATCTGAAACTATTTTGAAAATAAAGTAACATTTTGTAACTTTCCAATAGTGCCTCTCCTCTCCTCTAATAAAAGGCCCCCACCTCTACCTCATTACCAACACTCCCAAAGCCTTTGGCTCAGCCAACCCCTGCCCATTATGTCTCTCCACTTCCCTCTATTACTAATTAACGCCTCAATTTGGTCATAAGTCTTCCCAAGGAAGCCTTTGAGCTCAAACCAAAGGGAGTTTCCCGATTTTAAGGTAATGTCTTCTTTTGAGTCCTTTTGTTTGATTTTGCTTTTCCATCCCCCTAAACTCATTTTATTCTTTTCTTTTGTAACAATTAAATTATCTTCAATATACTAGGATGTTTTTATAAGAAGTATTCGAGCTACACTTACACACACATACATCTAATGGTTAACGAACATACTGTTTCCGTGGATGGTGAATTTATGCCTCCCGAAACGATGATTGTTCAACATTCTTTTAACACCTTCAAAGGTGGAAATTAAGATGTCAATATATTTATATATGATATATAATATGTTTATCTTTTCTTTAAGCTTCTTTATTTTTCATTTTGGGCATACCTTTATGGTTTCCATTATGGGTAAACGCAATATCTTCATTTAAGGAAGTGCGGACTAGTGCCCCCTCAAAGTGATTTGATTCGTTAAATACCATATGTGGGACGTATAAAGGATGGAACAATGATATTATATATGATATTATACTGGAATTATAATATACTTTTATATCATTATGATTCCATTCTATAAAATATGAAATAGAAATTAAAGTAGCGTTCATGCGTACGTACGACTTACCGTCTCCATGAACGGTGCATTTCATTTCTTACCTCTAAATGATTATGTAATTTTATAAATACATCAATGTGCTGGATATATACGACATATATGATATCTAAATCATGAATACCATTATAGATATAATGGATACATGAAAAACTTGTAATTATAAAGGGCTTATTTTTTACTCAACTACTAATGATCGTTAAAATGACCGTTATTAACTTAAATAAATACATAGTGTTCATGAAATGGAAATAAGTGATATAAAATGAATAATGATCTTGAAAAAGGTTCTTAAACAAGTCTAAATTAACTCACGCTTATTATTTAGGAGATTAAAGAACAACCGAGTCAAGTCGTACCCGACGTATGGGACTTCGTCTCAATCTCCTTTCATTGAGGCATATTTTGTTTTATACAGAACCTTCTTTTATACAGTGTATAAACCCCTTTTACTTTTACGTTTATTAAAAAGATAATATTTTTTATATGAATAATTTACTAAATGGAAAAAGGGAATGTTTTTGTCGTACGTATGCGGCGACAACGACTTCTCCGCCGTCGTGACAATTATTTGAGTTTCGGCTTCCTCTACAAGCCATAATTTTTTTAAAAGAAATATAAATACCATTTTTTACGTTTCTTTTATTTTGGTATTGAAAATGGTTTTCATAATGTTTTTATATCAATGTGTTTTATTGATATCTTGTGATTGAAAGGTGGAAATGTTATGTTTCCTTTATACATGTTTTATGTGATATGATTAGGTTGAGGATCTTTGGAATTATTATGAAGACGGGTGGTTCCATGATAAACTAAGGGCGGGTGAGCCTGATATAGCTATACAATGCATTGGGTAACGCGAAGGAGTGAAACGTTAAGGTTTCTCCGAAGAGATTTAGGGAATATACTGTGATGGGTATTCCAAACGTAACCAAGAGGGTTACTCCCTACGTAAGGATGTTATGAATGCCTCAAGTTACCTTTATGTCTTATGATTTTTATGATGTATTCATGATTTGATGAGGTATGTTAAAGTGCATATGTTTTATGGGTAAAGTATGATTTCATTCTTATTTATATATGTACACATGTTTCCTTTCCATATTTTTATATCCCTTACTAAGCTTTTTATGCTCATCCTAAGTTTTCTTGAAATGTTTTTCATAGGTCAAGGGAAAAGTACATGATATGATGATAGTTTCAAAGATGTGTCAAGAAATAATCCATGTTTTATTTTAAATGTGTTTCCATTGATGGGAATGAAGAATACTATCTTTATGTAACCACTTTGTTTATATGTGGAATGTAATGCACGTTTTATGATCTAATTCTCTAAAACTCTAAACCCGAAAAAATCCTCAATGTGTAATCTTGTAATAACTCAAGATTAAGTAAGGTTTAATGATGGGGCCTTATATTGGTAATAATAAATCAAATAACTCTGATGGTATGAAATTCTAGTTTCTAGTTTTTCAAAAGACTGGTTAATATAAACCTTGGGTGTTACATTACAAAAAATTTAAGTGTATTTGATTTGGAGTGTTTGTATGTATGGCCTGATATTGTAATGAAAATTATCTTAATATTAAATATTATAAAAAAAATATAAACTATTTTTAATATGGTAAGATTTATCCATATGAAAATACCTTCCCAATGAAACATATGTATGATAGAAAGTATCCATATTATAAGTACAAAGGTGTCATGAGATCCATTGTGAATAAGTCCCCAGATGTCGGTCCATCCAATGAAGTGATATTAGGTACATTATTTTCTTACTAGTATTTTTCTTATGTCTTATATGATACGAGTTCTACACATTCTATTATTTATAATAACTATTCTGGTAAATTTGAAATTTTATCTAAAAAAAAGAGATAAAATGTTTTGTTTAAAACACCATAGGAAATATTACACGGAAATAAAATTATAGGAATATTATCGTTTTATTATTTAGAATAACATTACCTATAAACCTTGTTTTTTCTCATAGTAAAGTTTTATTTCATTCTAGGATTTGATTATATTTTTTTTATCATGATAACAATTATTTTAGATTTAAAAATGATTATTTAAAAAATATTTTCTCTTTGTATACATGAATGAACTACTACACAAGATTACATACTAGGAAGATAAGAAAATGTTAAAAGATTGAAATTAATGTTTTCTTTCTTATAATATTGAATGGAGGGAACTGTTAATTTTAATGATGTGCCAGTGTTAAATTAATGCATTTTTGTTTTTTCTTGATGAGTTTCATAGTGTTATAACTGATCAGGGAGTTGAATTTACTATTTACATGGTTTCTATTTTTAAGAAAATTTCGAAACCCCTTTATCAAATGGCTCAATTGATAATTTTTATATAGAAAATTAAGTTGTAGGAGTTTATTGATAAATGATTTATTTATCCTACCACTTCACTATGGGTTGACCTTATATTGTTTGTTAAAAATAAATTATGCTCTATGAAAATTTTCATTGATTATAGAGCTTTGAATAATATTACATTTAATAATAAGTATTCATTTCCTCATATCAACGATTTACTTGTTCACTTCTAGGGAGCTCATTATTTTTCCTTGACTGACATAAGATTTTGGGAGCTATCATTTGGTGAAGGCAGATGAAATCCAAATAATAGTGCTTCGTACAATATATGGTCATTATGAGTTTGTAATTATTTCCTTTAGTTTAAACAATACCTCTTCTATATTCACGGATATTATGAATATAATATTCTAATAAATTTTGGATAAATTTTTTTATTGATGATATTTAAATCTATTCAAAAATTTATGATGTTATTGAAAAAATATTTAAGGATTGAATTGAAAACATTCAATAAAAACAAGTTATACTGAAAATTTAGAACTTTTTTTGGTTGCAACAGATTTAAATTCTGGGAAAAATTGTATATAATGATGGAATGACAGTTGATACTTTCAAAAAAAGAGGTTGATGAATGAAAAATACCTACATATGTTATATAGATTCATTTTTTTATAATATTAGCAGTGTATCACTGATGGTCTTTTAAATCATTTTAACAGTTATCATGCCCGCTAAAAATGTTGACATGAAAAGGGTATATATTTATTTGGACAGAATAAGTTGGTTTTTTGTTTCTAAGAACCGAATAATAAGTTGGTTAATGCTCTATAATTGGTCATACCCTCCATAAATGGAATGTTTTTCATCCATACTAATTCTTCATCGAAGGAACTCTGTTATGCCCTGATGTAGAATGATCTGGTAGATTCTTATTCTTCATTATAATTAAAACCGAATTAGTTAAATTATCCCACACTGGATATGGAATTATCATGAATGGTTTTCGAATGGAGAATTTAGATTCATCTTTTATATGAATCGAAATATGAAATATACAATGACCATAACGGGCTGAAGTATATATTCACTCATTAGGAATTATACATGAGGTAGAGAAGATGACATGAAAAATTAAAATATTTGATTGGAAAATTAATTACCATACTAAAAAATAAAACAAATTTATTGATTCATTAAGTTGAAAACATCATGCATAATTAATAATGTTATGGTTGGAAAAAATATTATTAATTTTTGATTTGATTAATTTTATCTTGGAAGCAATTGGTGGAGTATCTTACTCTGTTTTTTAATGTATTAGAGTAGTAATATCTATCTAGAAAAATTAATCATGATCATAATGGCTTCCATTATTTATATAAAATATATAATTGGATTAAAAAGGTATGTCACGAACCGTCCCTCGGGGCCCGTATCGTGACTACCCCATGCCCACCTTCTATAGGCCAAGGGATCGCAACAAGCACCAAAGGGGTAATTCCCTAAAACTGGGAAGGAATTGACTTTATAAAACGTAAACACACACAAAAAGAGTACAAGAGGAAACAAACACTATGTAAAAATTGTATAGCAAAAGATGTGATAGAAAGTAAAAGGGGCCGGAAATACAATCCCAACATTAAAGTAAAATAAAAATAAAAACATGTACAACTAAAAGATAAACTACTTGAAGGTGTCAAGAAGCTCCTGGATCGTCCACTACGGATCCTACCTGAACGGTATGTAAAAAAAAATACTCCTCATCGCTTCAAATAAATCAATTCTCTCCAAGTATCGTCTCGTCGTGAGGTCCACCTCGAGGCACCATCCAGTCCTCGCACACTCCGCCTCGGTCTTTGCTGTCCTTCGTCTACATCCAACACAATGTGGTATGAGCATTGCCCTTATTTGGGTGAGTATAACTATACTAATTAGGGACCCCATACCCTCAAGGTCTCACAAAATCCAACAAGGATAAACCAAAAAGTATGATTTTAACGGATAACCATTAATTATATATATTCCTATACATATACCAAAGTTATCAACTAACCCACCTCAATCATGAGGAAAACAAAATGGTCATTGACTCAGCTGAAACCAAAATTTTATTCATGATTTCGAAACCATTTTTGCTGGAGAACTCCTCCTCTTTCGAGGATAGTAGTCATGCCGTGACTCCGATGAGCTACTCACTCACCTAAGACTGGTGAGGTACTTCTCCTATCGAGTACCGTGGGTCTCCCACTTCACAGAGTAGCACTCTCTGCCAGGGGTCTTCCACATCACACATTAGTGCTCCCCCTTATAGCCTACAAAGGTACTCCTCCTGTCGAGTACCGTGGGTCTGCCGCCTCACACAATAGTGCTCTTCCTCTATGGGTCTACAGAGTCACACAGTAGCACTCCCCACTAGGCTAGTCATGACACTCCGAACGAATCGGACAATCAATCTTTGGGTCTCATCCAGCTTCTAGGTCTCCATTTTCTACACGCTCATCTCTATAAGGGTCCACTCCATGAGCTACAAGCCAATACTCCAAGTTTCATGAAGTCTCAAGAAAAAGTATCTCAATGTTCTTCCATGTCATAGGGGTCTCAACGCAACAGATGACGCGTCAATCAGATGCCCGGTCCGTGAGTTAGTAGCATTTTTGTCCCGAGGGCCTAGTTGATATTGTGTACGAACCATCCCGACCATATCAAACTATACCCTGAACTCCAATGGGTTATACTCAAAGGGACCTATTCTCAACGAACATACCAGTACTGCCGACGGTTGGTCAAATGGACGTTGGTCTGAGAGTTATAGGCTTTTCCGTTCCAGGGGCCCGGTTGGTTTTTAGGCTCAAACCTACCTGACCGCACTCCAACAAAATTGAATACACATGTGTAGTATGCCAAAATATCCGTCTCATCAAAAGAAAACCAACGTAGTTGACGACATGCCAATCAGATGTTCGGTCCCTTGGTTATAAGTGTTTCCGCTCCAAGTGCCCGGTTAGATTCGAGTCCGATCCAACACGATCGTTTTCCATAGTCGTCCAAAACTCTCATAGAGTAACGCAAAAGGACCGCATCGTCATAAGGGTCTCATTGCCTCATATGAAACGTAGATCAGACGCACAGTCGTGAAGTTATTCGTGTTTAAACAAAACGGGCACGACCAGTCAATCCCGGTGGGCAAGAGGGTCGGCCAGTCCTGTCTCGGCGAGTCAGACCGTCCTGGATATGCAGGTCCGACCTGGCTAGGGGGTTAGCCCAACCCATTAATATGCGGACCGTCCCCGCGGGGCACGGTCTGGACTGTGTAAGGTGGCCCGACCCATGCAAGGGTGTGGCCCTGCCCATCGGGAGGCAGCCCCACCCGACTTGGCGCGGCCCGACCCGACTGGCTGCGGCTCGGCCCAGCTTGCGCGGCCCGGCTGGCTGGTGGCCCGGCTCGGCCTGATGGACAAGTGATGTGAAGCGGGGGGGGGGGGGGGCTTCAATATTCAGAACCAGCGGCGCCAACCTCCAGCATGGCCGACCGACTTCTCTTGTGCGTGCGGCCCGCTTCGGCGGGCCGTTGTCCTCTGCACATGGCGCCAGGAGGGGTCGTAGCCTCCTCCATCCCGGTCGGCCAATGAGCCAGGCGGTTCTCCCACCGAAGGGGTCGCGGAGTATGGGCCACAGACCTCCACAGCATGGCACCTTGGGGCACCGTAGTTCCACCAGCCCGGCCGGCTATGGCAGGCTGGTTCTTCTTCGGCCGAGCAACCCGCGGTTGCGGGCCCCTGTTCTTCCGCACGTAGTCGGTGGGTGGCTGCCGCCTTCGCTCATCTCCGCCTCTTCCAACATGCCTCTATCACGAATAAAATTAGGTAACATCATAGTTTCATCGGGCCGTGTTCCTTCGGCCTACACCCTCCATGTTAGGCGGTAGCAGTTGTCCGAAGACATTCCAAAGGATTCAACATGTACGAGATCAATTTATTCTCATAGAATTATACAAAACCCCTACCTCTTAATTGAAATTGCACGTCGAGAAGCCGCAGAAGACGAGTGTCTTGGTAGTCGGGCATCGCGGAAGATGGCGTCGTGGAGAACAGTGTCAACCCGTCAACATTGGAGGAAGAGTAATTGACGTAGGAAATACTTCTCACGAGTGGTGTCTTCTCCCTTGATTTGGTAGAAGAAGAAGGTAGGATAAGTCATGGAGATTTCATCACTGAGAGAGGATGATGTCCTTCCTGGAAGAATGATGCATCTCTAATCATCCAAAGGTTCCCCACCAAAATATTTACTAAGGAAAATACTCTAATAGACTTCTCCAATTTTAAATAAATTTCATGAAAATCCAATTAATACAAAAGACTTTCCAAATAATTAATGTAGACAGTAATTATATGAGTTGGCACAATTGTTGGGAATAGGGAGGTGGAGAGGCTCAACCATTAATGAGGAGTTGTCAAAATAAATAGTAGGGAATTAATGGGGGGTTGAGGGGAGGTGAAAGGGTTTGGGTTCGTGTAGGCCCCACCACATTAAACATTCTTATGGAAGGTTATGTGGGTGTGGGACCTACCTATAAATTATCTTGGGAGGAAATAACCACAACTAAATAATAAAATTCTGTACCAATAATTTTTTTATTTTTGTTTGAATTCATAAAAATATAACATCCAACCTGCATAAAATGCAACTGCTATAAAGATCCCCCTTAAGATAATATTGGCGCTACGAGTTTATCTGTGTCCTTGGTTTTCAATTCTGAGAACCGGTTCAAATGATAGAATAACCAACACGTATGTTAACTGAACGTACCCAAAAAAAATCAGAAATTGATTCCGGTAATGTCGGGCCTCAGAATCAACTTCCATCAGAAACCCTAGACATGTAAAATTACAAAGTATTTAGGAGAAAAATGTCATTGAAGTTTATAGGTCTTTAAATTACTCCCACCTCAGGTCTTTACATCCCCGTAAATCTATAACACACACTGGGGAATCAAATGAGGGTACTGAGCTCGTATCTGAGCTTCCTGCTCCCAAGTGCTTTCCTAGAGGTTCTCGTGCTGCCAGTGAATGGACACTAGAGGAATCATCCATCCACGTAGGACCCTATCCTGTCGATCATCGATCTCCACTAGGACCTCCGTGAATGTCACCCCATCATCAATGTCATGATCCCCATGATCGATGATGTGGGTCGGGTCGTGTACGTATCTTCTCAGCTAAGATACATGGAAGATGTCGTTTACCCGATGAAACTAAGGTAGAAGGTTCAGGTGGTAAGGAACATCGCCTACTCTGATGAGGACCTGGAAAGGTCTGATAAATCATGCAGATAAATTTTCACCCCGGCTAAATCTCGGTAGACCTCATCGAGGTGAGACCCATAAGAAAAAGTTGTCACCATCCTCGAACTCCAGTTGTCCCCGGCTACTATCAGCATAGGACTTCTGTCTGTTATGTGAAGTCTTCATCCGCTCTTGGATGATCTGCACCTTCTCTGGTAGCCTCAAGATGAGTGCACTGGTGAACATTTTCCTCAGCTCTTGAAAGCTCTACTGGCATCTCTTTTACCACGCAAAGGGTTTCCCCTTATTCGTCAATGTTGAATGTGGTGCACCAACTTTGGAGAAGTATGGAACAAATCTATGTCTGGACGACTCAGGAGTGATCGACTGCACCCACTTATGTATGATTCCATCCTGTGCTACCTAGGGTTTTCCTTTTCGACGACCATGGAAAACCCATCCCAATTTAGTAGGTAACCACAACTTTATTGCTGAATAAAATTAATCTATTTAGGAACTGTGGTTTCCCTGTCCATACCCAAACTAACTTCGTAAGGCCCTGTCATTGCCACCATGTGGTTACGACCGAAACTATCGCCTCAAGGGTCAGATTACACCTTCGGCGTAAGTGTTACTATCGAGTCTCCTCCCAAAGGTATCACCAGACCTGATGGTCAAGTCAACGATTTAACCAAAAACTCTTGGTATGAGACACGATCCATGGTAGAAAGGAATTATTTGTACCTATTTCTATTGATACGGCTGCTAGTAATTGACACAGACCATACCACGAATCATTCCTAGAGCCCTTGTTTCACATTCCTTGACCGCATGCAGATATTCTCTTCCCCCTCCCTCCTGCTTCCTGAGCCTGGTGGGGACTACAAAGGCGGGTGGTTGTAACAAGTCGGAATGTACATTACCACATGTTTCCCTCATAGCTATACTTCCATGTCTGCTGCACTCCATATTCATCTGTACTTAACACTTCCTCTTCTTAAAAAATTTTACACGCTCAAGTATCGGGGACTGGCGTCAATTCCCTGCTTTCCAAAAGCTATCATTCACTAGATGTATCCTTTCAGCCAATGAACATTCAACCATAATGTTTCTCTCTAGCACCCTAGTACGAATGCATAGAGGAAACGTGTTGGATCAGATATCCTTTAAACACACATCGTTTGGTAGTACGATCCCCAATGAACATTATGTATCGTATTAATAAAGTGCCATGAATGATCGGTATGCCTCGATGAATACTGAGCTACCGACATGTCTTCTTTCTGAATCTATATAAGTTCCAGAAAACACTCATCCACCCCCTCAATCACGTCCTCAACCGCCTGTGAGTCAGGATCACCTCAGAACCTGAGGGGTATTTGATGTTGAAACACGTGTAAGGAACTAAGCCTCCATGTGTCATCTACCAGAACCATCAATTGTAATTGCTGACCAATAGGTAGTGATATAGAAGGCACACTACATAAAGGTAATATCTCAGGGATAGCTCCACGTACTGAAGGCTCATCACTATGTGGACCAACCTCGTAGTCACTCACAGGAAAACACTAGTACATATGTCCACCATCCACTCTACTGGTGTAACAACTAGGCCAAAAACACTAGCAATCACCTCCATCCAGTCCTCCGCTGTCTAGGAATCTCTGCCTGGCCTCGTAACCTTCGAGGCCTCTGCTACTGGAACTCGTCCATCGTGCTCTATAGGCATGCACCATCCTCTAGTATGGCTAGTGGAATCTGATGCCCAACGGGTGGTGCTGCTGCTGGTACACCACCCAATGGTGCCAACACAGTAAGAGGTCCTTGCACCGAAGCCTCATCACTCGGTGGACCATCATCAGGTACTCTCTCCGAACTCCAACTGACTGCCAGCATGGAGGCATCCTGAATAGATACGACACTGTCAAACAATTTATACCTAGTGAGATGACTTGGTATGAGATGAATTAATGAAAAAATCTGAAAACACACATGTAATCAGTGTTTTCGTACAATGAGTCGGAAATCAGTAGTTAGGGTCCGGGTGTATAGATACGTCGGCTGCCGCATCAACACTAGACTCCCTGAACAAAATACCACATTCGGTACCCTTAACAATATTGCTTCACAGAAAGAAAATATCAGAGTCCAATGTTTTGTGGTAGAACCGACCCCTCTGATACCAATTTTTCATGAACCTTCCCCTGGGGCCCGTATCGTGACTACCCCAAGCCCGCCTTCCATAGGCATGGGGCTGGAGACTAGCACCAAAGGTGTAATTACCTAAAACTAGGAAGTCGTTGCCTTTATATAATGTAAACAGACACAACCAGAGTACAAGAGGATGAAAACACTATGTAAAAACTGTATTAAAAAATATGTGTTGTAATGTAAAAGGTGTTCTAAATACAAGCCAAACAATAATGTAAACGGTAAATAAAAACATGTACAACTAAAAGACAAATAACTGGAAGGTGTCTTTAAGCTCTTGGATCTCCCACCACGGATCCTACCTGAAGGTTAGGTACAGCTATCCTCCTCAGCGCTCCACATATGTCCGTCTCCTCTAGGTACCATCTCGTCATGAGGTCCACCTCCAGCCACTGTCCAGTCCTCACACACTCCACCTCGGTCAGCGCTGTCCGTCGTCTGTATCCAACACAACGAGGTGTGAGCATTTCCCATGCAGGGGTGAGTATAACGATACTCAGTAGGGTCCCGGTAACCATCAAGGTCTGAAAAAATCCAACAAGGATTAAAAAAAGAATGATTTCAATGGATACCCATTACTTAGGTATATTACCATATATATACCAGAGTTATCAAGTAGCCCATCTCAATCATGAGGAAAACACAAAGGTCATTGACTCGGCTAAAACCAAAATTTGATTCATGGTGTCACGGGTCTTCCACCTCACAGAGTAGTCATATCCTGACTCCGAGGTGATACTCACTATCCTTAGACTGTTGAGGTACTCTTCCTGTCGTGTACAGCGGGTCTCCTGCCTCACACAGTAGTGCTCCCCGTCATGGGTCCGCCACCTCACAGAGTAGTGATTCCCCAGTAGCCTATATGGGTACTCCTCCTGTCGAGTATCGTGGGTCTTCCGCCTTACACAATAGTGCTCCTCCTCCATGGGTCTGCCTTCTCACACAGTAGTGCTCTCCACTAGGCTAGTCATGTCACTCCAAATAAATCGGACAAGCAGTCAACAGTTCTCAGCCAGCTTCAAGGTCTTTGTAGTCTGCTCGCTCATCTCCATAAGTGTCCGCTCCACGATCTAAAATATGATACTCCATGTGTCACGAAGTCCCACGAAGAATTATTTCAATGTTCCACCACGCCATAGGGGTCTCAACACAACAGACGGCGCGTCAATTGGACGCCCGATCTGTGATTTATTAGCCTTTTTATCCTGGGGCCCCGGTTGGTTTCATGTATGAGCCATCCCAACCATATCTCAACTGTACCCCAATATCCCATGGGGTATACTCAAAGGGAACGATTCTCAATGAACTTACCAATGCGGCCAACGGTTCGTCAAATGTACATCCGGTCTGAGAGTTATTGGTTTTTCTGTTCTAGGGGCCCAGTTGGTTTTTAGGCTCAAACCAACCAGACCACACTCCAACAATGTCTGATCCTCAAGTAGAGTATGCCGAAAGAACCATCTCATCAAAAGGAAACCAAGGTAGTTGATGGTACGCCAATTGGACATCCAGTCCTTATGTTATAAGCGTTTCTTCTCCGAGGGCCCGATTGGCTTTGAGTCTGAACCTACCATGCCATTTTTCAAAGTCGTCAAAAACTCACTTAGAGTAATGCAAAAGGAATGCCTCGTCGTAATGAACATAGTTCTTCAAATGACACATCGATCAGACACACAGTCATGATGTTATTCACATGTAACTGAAAAGGGCTCGGCCCTTCAAGCTCGATGGGCATGCGGGTTGGCCCGTCCTGGCTCGGTGGGTCGGCCCGTCCCGGCTCAACGGGTCTGGCTTGGCTAAGGGGTCAGCTCGGCCCGTTATTGCGCGGCTCGTCCCGTTGGGGCCCTGTCCACCCCGTGGTAGGTGGTCCAACCCTGTGGGTCATGGCCCGACCTGATTGGGCGCAGCACAGCCCGACTGGCACGGTGTGGCCCGACATGACGCGGCCCAGTCGGCTGTTGGCAGCAGCTCGGCCTGCCTGCCGAGCGATGTGATGTAGGGGGGTTGGGGGGCTCCGAATTCTCGAACCGGAGGCACCGAGCGGTGCTGCCTTCGTTCCCGGAATGCCGAATCTGGCCGGCTTTTACAGCATGAGCGGGCTGCATCCTCGTCCAAACCAGCCAACAGTCGAGTCAGACGGTTCGCTGGCCGAAGCGGCCCGCAGAGTGCGGGCCATGGGCATCAGCAGCACGACACCTTATGGAACCTCACCTCAACCAGCCCACCTGGCTTCGGCTGGCCGGTTCTTTTTTGGCCGAGCTGCCCACGGTTGTGGGCCGCGGTTCTTTTGCACATGGACGGTGCACGACCGTTGCCTTTGATCATCGTTGTCTCTTCCAACATGCCCCAATCGAGAATAAAATCCAGAATCATCAGAGGGTCATCGGGCCATGTTTGTTTGGCCGCGCCTTCCGTGTTAGGCGGTAGTAGTTGGCCGAAGACATTCCAACGGATTCAACATGAAGGAGATAAATTTGTTCACATAGAATTATACAAAACCACTACCTCATAATTGACGTTGCACATCAACAAGCGGCGGAAGATGAGAGTCACTGTAGTTGGGCTTCGCAGAAGATGGCGTCGCGGAGAACAGTGTCGTCCCGTCAACGTTGGAGGAAGAGTCATTGACGTAGGTGATGCTTCTCATGAACAATGTCTTCTCCCTTGACACAGATGAATAAGAATGTAGGAGAAGTCATGGAGTGTTTTAACCGATAGAGGATGATGTTCTTCGTGGTAGAATGAAGCATCACTAATTCTCCAAATGATCCCCACCAAAATAATTGCTATGGAAAATATTATAATAGACTTCTCCAATATTAATGAAATTCCATGCAAATCAAATTTATTCAAAAGTGGTGCCAAGTAATTAATGTATGAATTAATTATATGAGTTGGCCTAATTAATGGATAGAGGTAGGTGGAGAGGATCCACCATTAATGAAGTGTTTTCAAAATAAAAGTAGGGAATTAATGGTGAGTTGAGGGGACGTGAAAGGGATCAAGTTCGTGTGGGCCCCACCATACTAAATCCTCTCATGGGAGGTTTTGTTGGTGTGGTCCCCAGCTCTAACTCCTCTTGGGAGGAAATAACCACCACTAAATAATAAAATTTTGTACCAACAATATTATTAATTTATTATGAATTCCTCAAAATATAACATTCAACCCGTATAAACACATCTTCGGTAAAGGTCCCCTTAAGTGAATACCGGCGCTGCGAGTTCATTGGTGTCCTCAGTTTTCAATTCTGAGCATCGGTTTTAAAGATAGAGAAACATGCGCGTACTTTTACTTAATGTACACACACAAAACATCAGAAATTGATTCCGAGTACACTGGGCCTCGGAATCAAGTGTCATCAAGAAACCACAGACTCGTAAAATTCAAAAGTATTTAAGAAAAAAATTTCCATGAAATGTTTTTGTGTTTACAAGGTATGATTACATAATTTAATATTTC
The DNA here is from genome assembly GCA_963277665.1 of Viscum album. Taxonomy (NCBI): domain Eukaryota; kingdom Viridiplantae; phylum Streptophyta; class Magnoliopsida; order Santalales; family Viscaceae; genus Viscum; species Viscum album. Next base: position 1,766,362,544 of record OY728146.1, on the reverse strand, counting down.
TAAAGATTGTATTTTATATTTGGAATGTGATTATGTGTGCCTTGTGTTTTCCAATTCATGAAATAATAATCATTTGAATCACATAGTTATCTATTTTTAGATCAACCTAGATGAACCAAGATATATTGACAACATCAAGTGAATTACTGGTGGAAAGGCATGAAAAGAGATATTTTATATATTACTAATAAATGTTTTAAATTTCAATTGGTTAATGTAGAGTGAAAACTTACAAAGGGGATGCTTCATTCATTTTTAGAGCCAAAGTGGAAATGGGAATATATATCCATGGACTCCATGGTGAGACATACAATGTCTTCTTGTGGTAATACTGAGATTTGGTTTTTTATTGATTGGCTAACTAAATTTTCACATTTCTTTCTTATTATAGATTCAATTCATTTAGATCATCTTTCTCAACTACACCAAAATGGGATTTTAAGGTTACATAGACATCCTCTTTCCACTATATATGACCATGATCCTATGTTCACTAATATCTTTCAAAAATTCATTCTGATGTCATTAGGAACTAAATTAAATTTCATTATAGCCTTTCATCATCAACTGAAATGAAATATAGAGAAGAAAATTCTGACATTGTATGATATTCTTCGATCATATTCAAAAAACTAATAGGGACGTTTTGATCAGAATCATTATTTTGTTGAGTTTTATTACCATAATATTTCTCATTCAAGTGTATAAGTGGAACATTTTTGTGAATTATTTGTGATGTAGTTTCAAACTCTAGATTTTTGGGATAATGTTTTAGAAAAGAAGTTTTTGGTTCCAAAATTAGTTTAGGAAGATGATTATATAGTGAATATGATCTAGACACACATGTGTTCATCTAATATAAGGAAGAAAATTAATGCAGATAATATGAATAAATAAATTTTCATTTAGTTAGGTGATCATGTTTTTCATAGAATCTCTCCCTGAGAAAGTGTTATGAAATTATTTATAAAAAAGGAAAGTATAGTAAATGGCTCATTAGAGCTTATAAAATCATAGAAAGATTTTTAATAGTCACTTACTAAGTATCTAATTATCTTAGGTAAACAATTTTTCTAATGTATCGATGTTGAGAATTTATATTCCTTTTTTATCACATGTTTTGAGCCCAAAAGTAGTTCAGATGGAATATAACATCTCTTATTAAGAGAAACATATTCATGTTATTGATCTTAGAGAGACTTTATTTTAGAATATGGTAATCCACTAAGATTAGGCTTTTCGGATAAACCACATGGTTTAAGAAAAAACCAGGGAATATAAAAATGATAGGATTCAAATGTATCCTCACATGTTTGTATGTAAATAAAAATTATAAGGATGCAATTTCTAGAGTGTGGGGAGAATGTAACAACCCAGATACTTAAAAAATAATATATTTTTATTCTGTTATTAAATTATCATATTCTATATAAATGTACAATAAAACATTTTGTATCCCATGAAATTAAATAATTTCTAATGATATAAAAGTAACATGACCATAGGAATAGAAGCATGACCATAGGAATAATAATCTTATCAATTGAATAGTAACCCCACCAATGTGAGTATAAATAAAAAAATTTGTATCATTTAAGTGTAATCAAGATATATTTATATCATAATGTATGTAAATAATTTTTTTGGAAATACTAAATTATATTTTATTATTTATTTAAGCCATAAATATTTATTTACTATATTGTAATTTATTCAATGATTTAAAATAATTTTTTTCCTAAAAATGATTACTAACTTATTATTTTTTATCTTATGATTACTTGACAATTTTATAAGACATTAATTAATTTTTCATTGTTATAAAATTAGTTTTGATTTAAAAATTTGTATTTTTTGAATAAATTGTGATTTTAATTAAAAATTAGATCTCTCGAATTTAGAAAATTATTTTCTAAAAATTGAATTCAATTTTTAATTATAAATATCGAAAAACAGAAAGGGTTTATTATTTATATTTTTTTGAAATAATTGATTTTTTTATGAATAGTACAATATGGTAATTTACAGAATATATACATTATAAGATAAATACACTATTATGCAAGTCATGAATGATTTAAACACCATAATATCTAAATTAACTTAATTATATTAATATATTTTATTATAATTCTAAATTATTTTATAGTCTTGAAGGAACGTAATAATGAAGTGAATACAATAAGGTCAAAACACCCCTCTTTTACATTATTAATACTTCCCCTCACCACTTCCACACATCACACCTCAATGACTTGTAGCATTCATAATTTATAGAAATTTAATTTCCCAAGCCTCTTACCCACATCTAATTCCATCGGGTACAACAAAATCACATAACCAAGGGCCTTAAAATATTTCTCATGGATGATGATTCAAGAGGCACAAATCCATATTAATTTTATTTTATTTTTTTCAATTATTTTTCAATTATTTTTCTATTTTCAATGCCCCTTATCCAACATCCATGAAATCTAGAGTATCTAATATACACTATAATTTTATCTAGTTTAGGGAAAAATTCATCATAATACTTCATCTTCTACCCTTTTAATATAAAAATAAACACATCATCTGTGATATTTAGATTTACCAACATAATTGATTATGTGTTTTCTATTTCAATTCCCACAATTAATTATAGTCATAAAACCATTATTAAGGTTAAATAATATTTTTAATACATTTTATATGTTATATTTTATAACTAGTATTTATATATAATATTAATTAATAAAACAAAAGTTGTTCATAATAATCTAATTTCCCAAAAATAAACTATGTTTAATCACTAATGTTATATATTAAGATTCATACTCATACTATTTAAAATTGTTTCATATTGGAAAATTTAAAATTATGGATGTTTATCAAAAACTTGTTAATTAAATAATACTGTTTTTCTCCCCTCGGACCAGAAAATAATAAATAAGCCAACCCTGGAAACCATGAAATAAATTCACATGAAACAATGAATATGACAAAACAATTAATAAATTTATTGAAATATTTTCAATAAATATCATATAAGTAATTAAAAATATGGATATGGTTCTATATTATATTATTAACCCTAATAAAATCATTTTACATGAGTTTAGAAAACATTTTAATTATGTTGATCCCATGTTAAGGGAACTCTAAACCCAATTTCCATTATTTGGGTTAACCTTCTTATAATTGATTTTGTGGCACTAAGATTATTTTATAAATTTTTTTTTGTATAATATGTTTTATTGTGTGGATTTATATTATACTTACAGATTACTTTTCTTATCTACTCTCCCTTTATATATATATATATGATATTTTCAGGAAATTTTCATTAAAATTCTATTTTAATTTCCCTTATTTTATAATGGAATGATTTATATGATGTAATTATTATTGTTTTATGATTATTTTTTGGTTCCTAGGAATTTTTTAGGATGAACGGTGGGGCCTATATCTCCCTAAAATTCATTGGATATTATTTATTGAAAGTCCACCATATGGTTACTCAATGTGTAGAAATGATGATTACATTATAAGGTTCTTATCGGGGTAACATTGGAAGGTAGTCACGAGGGTTACCAATCATATGGTAACCATATGTATTACATTATTAAGTAAGAAATTCATCATTTCCACTTTATTTAATTATTATTTTTTATATTTTTATGGAAATCGCGTGTTTAATAATGTAATTATATGATACATATTTGGTGGTAAGTATGTATTAGTGAAAATTATTTCATATAATTATATGTATTCATGTACTAATAGTTTCTCTATATATTCTTTATCCCTTATGAATATCTATTTATCATCCCAATTTTTAAAATATTTTCAACTGGGATTGAGGGAGTGTATGTAAAATGGATAATCCATGATGAATATTGGAAGACTTTTCATGATTAAAATTTACGTTTTTTATTAAAAAGAATTTATTATAATAAAATAAACATTTTTTAAATATTATCAAATTTTGATTTTTAATATTAAATATGTATGAATTATGTCATAATTTTAAAATATTTTATGTAAAATATCATTAGTAATGTAAGGAAGTATGTAATAAAGTAATTTATTAGATTATTTAATAATTAAGGGTGGGACATTATAATGAATGATTATTTTTGTCTGGGGAATGATACGTCACATGGTATATGTTATATTATAGGATATATCCTAAATTTTAGATAATACTATATTACAAGTGGACACTTTTTGCAGTAAAAAATAATCAAAATGATGTAATCCCAATTTATATAATGGGTTATAATGCAATGAACTAGGATTTTGGACACTTTAAATTAATACCGTCATGGATAATATGGTCTTAAAAAAATATATATACTAAAATAAAAATGAAATATTCATAGAACATTTAAACTCATCCATTTTATTATATGGCATGAATAATAGTTTCTAAATTATGAATTATGTTATTATATATGAAAAGGTAATTTTATAATAAAAAATTATCATCTCATTATTCTGTTTATGAATCTATATTTTTATGCTTTGTATATTTTATTAAATAAAAAAATTAATATTATATAAAATATTTATTTTAATAAAAAATAATATTAAGTGATAAATTCTATATTTATTAGTTTTTTATATAATTTATAAATGAAAAAAATTTATTATAAATTATTATTTTTATATATTAATATTTTATCATTATATTTTATGATTTCATTTAAAATTTAAAATAAAAAATAATTTAAAAAAATAAACTACATTCCAAGTTATTTAAATAAATATTTTATTAATAATATTTTATCTATGAATATTTATATTTAGTTAAATAGAGTAAAATTAATTTTTTATAAATAATATGAGTTTATTAAATTATTTGTTTATAAGTATTATTTGGAAACTCGTGAATCATTTTTAAGAGGAAATATTTAATTAATAAGAGTATTATTAATTTTAGAAAATCATTTTACATTTAAAAACATATAATTTTCATTTTAGATCTTAATTTATTGTTAATTTTAAATACTATTTTTAGATTATTATACATATATTATTTTAATATTAATTTTCTCAACATTAGTAATTGAATTTGGAAAAAATGATTTAAATTTTTTTAAATCAATATTACAAATTAATTAATAATGAGTAAAATATTTTTAGCTAAATATATTATGATAATTTAGATGGAATAGATTTACATGGTAAGAACTAAAATAATATAAGTAAAAATATAATACCAAGTTACTTAAAACACAATTAAAACATGTATTGGAATGTGTGGGTGTCCTTGAACAAAATTATCACTTATTCTCTCTATTAAGTAAAAAAAAATTTAGCCACAGTCCTTCCTAGTAAATTCCAATTATTGAATTTTCTTTGACATTTACCAAAATTTCATTCATTTTTACATATAAATGGGGCTCTCATGTCTTCAATTTCCCTTACACCAAAAACTTTTATATTCATAAAAAATATATATACATCCTTATCAATAATAATCATGGACACCATAAAAAGAATTTGTTCTACTCATAATACCATCCCTCTAATACATAACCACATCGCCAAGGAGAGAATTCACAAAGTGTTATATATTATTCTAATAACTCTTTATAATCTATATTTCCATTTGCTAACTCATTATTAATAAAATTTCAATAAAAAATATTAAATTGAAATCGTGAGTTTTCTTAGTATACAATTATGTTCTTATAATTATGGAAAAATTAATAAACACATTTCCTTTTTCTATTAGGAAAAGAGAAACTATATATTGTATGATGTGTAGACGACCACATCCATGACACAATATTTTTTATATTCCTTACATTATATATAATTCTAGTTAAAATAGCTAATATGATTTTTATTTATGATATTAATTTCAAATTTTAGATTGAGATATAAAAAAATCATATTACTTCTTTTCCCTATTCTATAAAAATTAAATCTTTATCCATGCGTATGGAAAACTATGGCCTCCATTGACGGGGGTTTGTTGTACATAATTAAAACCATTATTGGATAGTTATTAGAATGTATTGAAATAAAAAATTATGAATTCAATGTAACCGTTATAGTTTCGGTAAAAAAAAATTGATATCTTATTAAATATATGGGGAATAAAAACCCATTATAAAATTGACCATCATAAGAGAACAATACAATGAAGAAAATGATATATTCATTATAACTAATAGAATTATTAAAATCATATTCTATATATACCTATTTAAAATCATAATATATATCATAAATACAAACTAAATTACATCCTTATATTTTTTTATAGTGATATTACTGCATATCCAAATATTAATCATCCATTAAATTATATCATTATTTTTTTTAGGTCAATTATACCACCCACGCAAACGGTTCCATATAAATAATATTATAGGCGACTATCATAACATAATTAATGATAATATATGAAATAAATATTTCAATAAAGTGTTGATTTTGTTTATATCTTAGCACCATTAAAATTAAACTCATTGATTAATATACAACTATTTATTTTTAAAAATCAACCAATCATTCAGGTTGTTAATTTCATTATCAAGCATCATAAACAAAAACATACAAATAATGAAATTATTAAACATTAAACCACCATAAGGAGTAAATTGTAGAAACTTTTATGGTATAATTATGGTAGACTTTTGCATATGAAAAATTAACGGCCCAAGTATTTCAAAAATATTTCAAAACATTAAATATTACTAACATTTGATGATGAAAATGGATAAGATAATACAAATATAAATATTGATAATAATTATTAATGATTTTTGAAAATGTCTATGCATCTGAAAAGGGTTCTAAAATAAGTTATTACAATTTTAATTTTTTATTTAGCATTATAGAGGCATTTGAGATCGAATTGAAATATCTTATGGGTTTCATTCGCTCAAATTTAATTTCTACATGACATGTTTATGTTATTTCTCATTTATTATATTTCATTGTAATAATTAATATAAATGTCTATTTTTAACCATAGTAATCATATGATTTGACAGGTTTTATTGGAATTTAAAACTGTCATTGGATTATTTTAAAAATTAATTAAAAATGTTTTAAGGGTTGTATTTATCTCATTTAGGATAATTTGGGACATAATATATTTTTTCCACCATGTTTTCCATGTATGATGTATTTACATCTGATGAATATTCTCTATTTTATTTTTATTTAATTAATTTTATTCACAATTATAAAACCGTTTTTTCTGAAAATTTCATTTCACTCATGTTTTACATGATTTGTAAAAGTTTGTTTTAACTCATCTTTCAATCATGGAGTAATTATCCTTCTATTGAACATATTTTATTTAAGTTACATATATTAAACCCTAGATTTTATACGTGATATTACATAATTTATTATGTTGATTTATCATAGAACAACATAAAACATTTTTGAATATTTATTACCTAACAAATGTTATTTTTTACATGGTATATCGATAACTCCAATATAAATACATAGTGTTATATATATATATATATAATATTTTCCCTACATTATAAGGTTCTCATGCATAATTTTTTTTAAAATTTTATTTTATTATACCCTTTAGGTATCATTTTTTAAAAATAAATATGGATTTTTTTTCATTTTACAATATAAATTTTCAATAATGTTATTTTACAAGAATTAAAAAGGTTTATTTCGTTTCATTATCAAATGTTTTACCTTTGGCTCATCATTTTATATATAAAAATTATATCATTTTCATGTCTTTATTATTTTGGTATAATTTTGAATCTAATTTTTTAAGAATATTTCACTTCATCATTTCACATATTAATTTTATATGTAAAATTTGTTTTTATATTTTATATAATTTTTAAAACTATTTTATAAAGAGTTATTTATGTTTTCACCTCCATTTTCAATTTCATTTTCTAATGGACATACCATCATGGAATTTATGTTATATGTTTTATCCTATAATAAATATATTTTTATAATTATGGTTATTGAACTTATGATTTAAAAAATATCGATTTTGGATACCTTCTTGTGTGATATATTTTGATGAATTATTTTTCAAATGTGATTTTCATCAATGTCCATATACATATATTTTTATTTTTTAAGGTAGTGGATATGTTCTCTTAAAACCATATACCTATTCTCAATATATTTATTATTTTATATCAGTCTTTTTTAGAGGAATGAACCCTTACAACCGTGGTAATTCATAATCATATTTAGTATATAACCAAAATTCTTATTCAATTTCCTTTCCACTATGGACACCATAATTTTGAGTCAATTGATTTAATGATGATATATTAGAAAACATACATTGATTGATTGAGGAATTTATATTCTTATCCATATACAAATTATTGATATAATTTACAAACAATATTCATTATTATGGTGGATGAACTGTAATTACATGGAAATTTACTAAATATCTTGGGATAACTATTTGTTTTAAATAGGTATATCATGGACCTATTTATGGTAGAATTTTTAATGTTTTCATTATTTGATTTGATTTTAAATGTACATAAAATACATTTTATTTCTAATGATTCTTTATGGTTTTAATTTTATGATATAAATTTATATTTATGTGATATTTGGGACATATATAAAACTTTAAAGGACATGGTAAATCGTTACATCAAATGATATAATTGTGAATGGAGTGGTGATTCTCAATATAAATTTGAAGTTGTGTGATTAATGAATTTTCCACCCAGAGAATTATGTGACTGAAACCTGACTTACTATGGGAAATAGGTTATGATACAAGATCTACAAAATTATTATTTTTATTCTTATGATTTGTAATATCTCTATTTTTTCACATTATAGGGCTTGAAATTGATTTTATTATTAATCATATGTCACTCTATCCTGGATTATGGGTATTACAATATGTTTTAAAATTATTTTGATTCATCTAATCTATTATTGAATGGTTTCTGCCATGACTCAATATGTTTGATATAACTTTTTCTTAGTATAAATTTCATAGGAAACATTATTACACACACTCACTCATCTTATGCTCATATGAGATCATTGATTATTATATCTTAGATTAACACATACTATGAAATTTATATCACCCATTATAGTGTATTCATTTACTCATGCTATAATGAAAATTCTTATATAAGATGTGTATTGCATATAACCATGTGTAGAGGATTTATGGGAGATAATTTAGATTTATTACTTATTAAGTAGTGAGTAAAAAATTACATTTGATACAAATAAGATGGTTCTTATTAGTTAAATATTTTTCTTAACACTCAAAAAAATAGAGACTAAAAATTTACATATAATGTAAATTTTACAATATTATAAACAATTCAAGTAATTACATGGCCACATCTATGAGATTTTATATAATTTTTAAAAATACTCTAGAGATTTACTTCATTGTATTTAATGTTATATTCATTAGAATAGAAACAAATTTCAACAATATTATTTTCAAGAAATAATGTAATTATTTAAATGTATAATGTAAGAGAAAAATATTTTCCATATAAATATTACAATTAATTTATCTTATTCAAAATCTCATTAATACCATTTTGACATTTCGTTGATTACATTCCAGTACTTGTTAACATTTCATTCTAGATGAATATTAATGTTTCTTGAAAAAATAAAAAATACATATTTCTCATGTGGATATATTATAAAACATTATTTTATATGGTTATATAATAAATTATACTGGTCATCATCATATGATGTATTTGATGGAAATCTTTTTCACTTGTTCCAAGACATATAATAAAAAATGGCTAGTTAAAAAATTAATAATATTAAAAAATATTATAAAATTTTTCCCATGAATTATTAAAATATAATCTTAGCATGTCTTACCCATTGATTACTTCTATTAAAATGGTTATTATTAAATTTCCCCCTTAATATCTTGAGAAAACCCTAAAACATACAAAACGACTATTTGATACAAATTATAGATCCAATGACTAGACCTTTTAGATTTGGTGAATAATTTAAATAATTTTATGCGTGCATTAGTATACATTTTACATCTACATACATATAATACAAGTGTTTAATATACTTAAAAAATATTATCTATTATAACTATTGGATAAAAACACACTTGGGACCTAATTTTTCTGTGTAATTAGAAATTTCATGAATATTAATTTTATTAAATAATATAAAATAAATATATTTAATTTTAATTATTAATCCAATAATCCATACAATATATATAATTTATTAATATCCATGTGAAAAACATAATTAATAAAAGCGGTAAGCTAAATAACCAACTAAAGTGAAAACCGTAGCATAATGTAATCATAAAAAATTGGATGATCATAAACTATGATGAATATTAGTCAATATTAAATTAAACATGACAATGTCTTGACATTATTATAGGAAAATAACGTCAAGTTATCTTAGAAACATGAACATATGAAAAAAATTGAAAATTGTGACACGATTATGATATAATATATATATTTAAATTTCAATGAACTAGATAATCAAATCATAGTGGATAGGTCTAGAAACTAATGCCACAAAATATTGTGAACTATGATAAATACTCATTTACAATAAAATTATTCAATTGGAAAGTCACCTATGTCATGTTACATAATAAATTGTAATGTCAATGAATTTCTCATAACATAATGTATTTGGCAAACTACTATTTACTTATAACATTTTTAAGTAGGAGACCCTCTAATTTCCCATAAAATGTATTTTTTTTTCAATACTGATGTCCTATAACAATATATTATCATTAAATATAAATAATTAAAAAATGAATTAGAGAGATATATTATTATATTTTCAAATATTATATCTAAATATACATTTTTTTATGTATTTATCATGATCTGGATAATAATTATATATATATATCAAACTTCAAAACATCATAAACCCATAATAATATAATGGGGTAATTTGAAAACATTCATTAGATATAAAAATCATCAAAATAGAGAATTTTATTGATACTATGAAAATAAATCTTCTTTAAAATAATTGAAATATTATATATGATATATTAAAGTGGTGGAAATAATTTATAATGAGGTAAAATAATTTTTTGAATAAAAAATTAGACATTATGTGATAAAAATATTTGGTTGTTTTTACATAAATTTAAAATAGTAAACTACAAAAATGTGTTAATAGTGATAATTTAGAAATAAAAATAGAATAATGGTATCCTCTAAGTTATTTTCCCTCTTCCTCATCGATATAGTTTTAATTTTTTTAATAATAATAATTAAAAAGGAATATAAGAAGGAATATGAAATAATTTTCTAAAATATTGTAGGAAATAATTTTAGAATTTACGTAACAATATTAATATACGAAAATAAATTTAAATAAAATAGTAAAAATATATGATAAAATTATATAACATGAAATATTGTATTAAAAATTTATCTACATGATTAGATAATGAAAATTTGGGATATTTATGAGAAAAATTCAACACCTAAAGACATAAATAATATGGGTTCCCTCAATTAAGATCAATGATATAAAACATACATAAATATTTTATATAACACTATATATATGTATATGAAGATAAAAAAAGGTAAAAATATAATGAATGTGTATTTAAAATTATAAGGTCTATACAAATCCTCCATAGTAGTGCTACATATGAGAAATATCATATTAGAAGTTAGTTTAAGGGAAAACACATGACAATATAATAATGGAGAATTTATTTATTAATGAGGTGGTAAGTGGTGTACATTTAAAATATCTGTAATATGATGAATATGGAAATTTAAAATTAAATTATATATATAATACCAAATCAATGAATTGGAATTGTATATATCTACGTATAATAGATATCAAGAGATAAACCCCCCTAAAAATCACAATCGATGGAGTGTGAATCAATAAAAGAGAAATATATTTTAACATTCATAACATTATTATAAGGGAAGTATTAAAATTATTTAAAATATAATATATTAACATTATTAAATGGATTATTGAAGATGACAAATATCAATTTAAAAAAGAGGTTGAGTGAAAAGAATTTCGTTAATAAATATTATTATTGTCTGAATTATGTATTAATCGAATATGATATATATAGTTAAAATAAATAATTATAAAAATTATGTAAAATTTAATTATACTCAAGCATATGAAAGTGTCTACACAATAAAAAAGAATATTGATAAATATTAGGAAATATAATTAAATGTACTTATACAACCTATAACCACCTCTATAATTAATAGAGTCTTACTAATCATTTATTTAAAAAAAATATTTATATTAATTAAAATTATTTTTAGTCACTTGTGAAATTTTATTATTTATTTATATGTTAACGTATGTTTTAAATGATTATATAATTCTAGAAGTTCATATTGTTACATGGTTGTTTTAGACTGGTGATAACGAAAAATGTTCTTTGTTAATGTGATCATCAACCCCAAAAAACATAATGCATTGAAATAAAAATTTTATAATTTATTATAAAGTTCATTGTTCGTGAAATTAATTTAATAATATGATTCGCAAGGAAAATATATATATTTCTCATTTTTATAATTTTAAAAATAATGAAGAGCCAAGTTATAATAATTATTTATCATATTTCTACAACTAGATAACAATAACATTTATTTATATTCATATTAAATTTATAAAAATTATTGTTTATATATTGAACAATAGGATTATAGTTAATATATTTTGATATTTTATTTATGAAGTTGGTTGTACATGCAATAAAAAGAATTTTATACAATGATACTTGGATTATAAAACAAATAATATTGTATTTTTACCATTATTATTAACTTATATTGATTTTTATTTTTTATTATTATTATTATAAATTAAAATTAGGTATATTTAGAATGACATGATCAAACAATAGTTAATAAAGAAAGTCATACCAAATATCCTGATATTGAATCCCTGCATAATGATCATTATAACCATTAAGCCCTGACATGGGACTATAATATATTAAGTGGTATTCAATGGGAATAATTTATGAAATATTAAGTGAAATAAAATTACAACATGTGTGGGTTTGAATGTATAGAAAGACCACCCCGTTTATATATGATACATAAGAATATTTATTTGGATTAGTTTTGTTAGCGAATGGTAAACATATATTCACATTGTATTTTCCCGAGTTGACTATGGGGATACAAGTAAAATAATAAATTTTTTTATAAAAAAATAATTCTTGCATATTTAAATATCGACTTATTTATTTCAAAATTTACATGCCATATTTAAAAGATTTTTCATAACGTAAAAAATAAAAATAATAATAATTTATATGAAATCCAAAATATATTCCATGTTACATAATTTTGACATATTTTAATTATATAATCAATCCACTTTATTAAATTAAAACTTCAAAATGTGAAATTTATATGCCATGTAAAATAAATTTCTAAAATAATTTTTATTGTTATTTTAAAACTTATTTTTCAAAAAATGATTATATTTAAATATATATTTTATCAATAATTATTTCTTGAATGTTAATAATTTATTTATACATATATAATACACTATTTATACTATAATATTTATTTACCAATAATGATTACATATCAATTATAAAAACCTTTGTATTCTCAAAGAATTTGTGTATGAAAAATGATTTTATTCACTCAATGGAAATATAAAGGCCCAAATTACCTTTTTAATTTTTTATATAACCATATATATATCTATGAAATCTGTGATTCAATATTCTTCAAAATATATACCCTATTTGTAACTAACTCACTCATGTTATGTGACTACTTTTAAACACTTTTGAACTGTTTTAAATCAATTTCTAATCTTAATACCCTTTAATTTTAGTGCTTTAATAGTAAACGAGGATTCATATTTGTGGATTTAAATGGGATGAAAATGATTAAATTTAATAGAAGTTTGAAATTAAGAATTTATTTTCACATTCATTTGAAATTTTTAGGTATTTTATGAGATTATCATGTTTTTCAGGAACATTAACAAAAAATTATCTATCTTAGGCCAATCATATTACAATTCCCAGATGCCACTTAGGTGGCCCCTAAGGGGACCAATCGGTTATATGGTCCCTAGTATAGAATGACAGAGAGACAAGAAGTTCATACAGGCGTCATGCCTACTGAGAGTTCCTAAATGAATGAAATCTACAAGAAATAATAGTTATCACTAGGTGAAAGTGCTGAAATATGGGGTGACTCAGTGTGCTATGGTGAATCATGTTTCATTGTGGACAGGGTGGTCCCATAGCAGAAGTCGGAGTCCTCTGACTCTAGTATGAATTCACGAAACAACTAGTGTTACGAGATAAATTATAAGCCATCTATTGATGTCTGGGAATTTGAATGTGGGACCAATGCTCTACAAAACCCTTCCATGCTACACTATGTTCTACTGAACTCCACTTCTTAAATTATAGTACTTCGCATGTTTCAATTGTTTTCATCACCCTTCTTTTCTCCTGTCTCTCAATAATACCATGAACAGTACTGGGTCACATCATGCCCCAAGAAACAAAATTCTCAAGCCCAAAACTCACACTTCGACAACTTCCCGAATATCTGATGTTGGCAAAGAACTCCCAAGACGGCTTGTAGATGCTCAGCATGATCCTCTTAAGATGTGGAGTACACAAGGATGTCGTCGATTAAAAATACCACGAACTTGTCTAGGAACTCACGGAACACATCATTCATCAATCCATGAATACAGGTTGAGTATTCATCATGCAAAATGGCATTACAACGAACTCATAATTCCCATGATTACAACGGAAAGTATTCTTCGCGATATCCTCATCCTTCACACGCATCTGATGATATCCTGACCGCATGTTGATCTTTGAGAACCAACTTTCACCTTTCAGTTGATCGAATAAATCATCAATTTTCGAATGGGGATAGCTATTATTTATTGTAACTTTGTTTAAGCGACGATAATTCACACAAAAATTCAAACTATCGCCGGCCTTCTTCACGAACAAAACTGGTGTACCCCATGGTGACAAACATGGCCAAACAAAACAGCCCGACCTTCATGCTGTATACATTGATCTCGTAACGTGGAAGTGGCCATCCTATATGGAGACATAGAGATAGGAGATGCTCTTGGCTGTAGCTCGATTCCAAACTCGATCTCTCGTCGAGGGGGTAATGCTGCAACATCTTATGGAAAGGCATGAGGGTACTCCCCTACGACCCTAGAAAATTCCAACTACTAAACCATTGAAGAACTCAGTATCATCTCAGCCATCATGGATGATAAAAATGGAACGTGCCTATGACCCATCCGAGGGTCTTGCTTACCAACTAACACGACATTCTCTCCATCAACACAAATGTAAATGACCT
Organism: Viscum album; assembly: GCA_963277665.1. NCBI lineage: Eukaryota > Viridiplantae > Streptophyta > Magnoliopsida > Santalales > Viscaceae > Viscum > Viscum album. Next base: position 1,766,347,194 of record OY728146.1, on the reverse strand, counting down.
TCTTCATGAAGCTATCCATGATAACTTGACCGAATACAACCAATCCATCCTGAGGATGATATCATATTGGTTTATTCATAAACATAGGAAAAATCCCAAAGAGCGGTGTTTCCCCAACACGAGCTCACAATCTCTATAGACTTCAAACAAGTCATCTCGACCATCAACAGGCATAGTCAACGCCAAGGGTACTGAAAGACTCTCTACCTCAAGTCCAAAATCATGGAATATGATATGTGATATTAAATAGTGTGTCGCTACTAAATCAATCAAGGAATACACCAATGTATGAAACATGAAAAGGGTACCTCGAATGACATTTGTCTCGCCTGGATCAGGAAACGCTAGAGCATGAAGCTGAAAACGACCTCCCCTAAGGCCTCTCTGACTCTGATGATGACCACCACCATGGCCGTGATCTTCTCTCTGAGGATGGTGAGGGTCATGGGGATGTCCTCTACCCGCCCCATCTACCCTATGCTGATCTAAAGCTGTTGAAAATGGCTGCAGCTGCCTCGGCTGGAACTGCCTCAACAGAGGAACCCGGAGTGTAGTGCCAGGTGCATGATGACCGCTCTGAATGTTCGGGAACTCCCACTGCTGATAGCCACGACCACCACAAGAAAACAAGCACATGATTACATAGTATAGGCCATAGAGTTGTTGCCTCTAGAGAAATTAGATGTGAAGGACTGCGACCCACCCCCGACTAAACAGAAACTCTTCTACCCTGGAAACAAAGATCCCAAGAGCAAAACTCTACTTCATGTGGAATCATACTAATTACCCTCTCATGATGATCTCATCCTGGACAAAGTCCTCTCGACAAAATTTTCCCCCACCATCACCTCAAGATATGTATTTAGAATAAATGGGGTAACCTAGCGCTGGATCTCTGGATGCAAAGACTCCTTGAAATGCCTCACCCTGGCCTCCTCATCTGGAAACAGGTCTGAAGAAAATCGTTAATGGTTCTTGAATATGATTCAAAACACTTGAACATTATAACTCCCCTGTCAAAGGGTAAGAAGATCCTGGATACTGGACACCTTGACGGTCGAAGAATGAAACTCGACACTAAACCTATATAGGAACTCCTCCCATGATATCGTTGACTCCTCACGATCACCGAGGAACAAAAACAACCACTTCCTAGCTGATCCACGCAACATCGTCACAATCAAGGACACCCAGTGCTTCTTCCGAGCATGAATCGAACTGAAGCCAATCTCGACCTCCTCTAACCATTCTTCCGTGACGGCATCTGAAATAGATCCCTCATACATCTACAAACTCTGGCACTAAAACTCTCAGAGTGTCTTTCTCAAAGTGTTGTCGTCGTCAACCTCCACCCTGCGACGATCTACTTAAACAACCTACTAGACATTTTCTGTGCAAACCTGACGAGGACGTCGACCTGGAGACATACCTGTAAAATAAGAACCATTAGAGTGCCTAAACCTAGAATATGGAAGACCCAACACTAATTAATTAATTGTTTTATTTTATTCATTTTATGGTATCCCATCCCAAGGACTACCCATTCAAGAACATGAATAAAGAAGAATTATGTGTGATCATTTCCTAGGGCTCTACCCTACAACTAGTATCACCTTGTTTAGTAGATATTGTAAACATAAAGGTCCATACATCAGATGATAGGGGGCTCCAAACGCCTATGTCTTAGCCGATATCTAGTTTTTACCTCACTTGCTAAACATGAATGACACGGTTTTCCTACCAACCCAGGAAACCTCACTTGTGCCTAACTCCAAACTATATCCTATCCCTCAAACATAGCCTCTGATACCACTCTATCATGACCCATACCCATAGAATGTACCCCCCCTAGTCTGGCAATGTGATAAGGGAGATAATGACCCCCCGAAACCTACCTCCAGTAGGCCCCGGGTTGGAAACTAGCACCGAGGGTATAGTAACACACCAAAATGGGAGGCATTACCCTCTAAGAGAACACATGCAGAAGAGAGAGATAAGACAGACACCAATCAAATCCAACTCAGACTGCAATATAAAAGAAACCCATGTGAATATATGAAATGTCATGCAAATGTATTACATTTGGAAAGGAAAAACTGCAAGCACACAAAACAAAGTGAAAATAGCATCAACCACAAGCCTGAACTGCTCCTGCAACCCCAAGCTAGTAAACCCCACCCTAATCTCCAACCTACTGCAGTTGACCTGAAAAGCAATTTATATATACATAGGGTGAGTATAAACATAAACTCACTAGGATCCTCCCCGACACCTCTCATGCAAATGTAAATGAAGAATGATAAAGAACAATGAACAACAAGTGAAACAGAATCATCACCTAAACATGTATAATAAGTTCCCAACCTCACCATGGCTACTCTCACTAAGTAACGCATATAAGAATATATTATATAATATTCAATATCAAGGGCTCCCCTCTACTACTTCCACATTGGTTTTCCTCGTTTCACCAACGTCACATGTCTTGTGCATCTCTCTCCAAGAAAAGGCTTTCCCACAAAAAACTGGGAGAAGCACCAAAATATGCACCTCATACAACAAAACCACCACGTCCACACACCAACGTAACCAGGTAGTTTCCGAGAGCCACAACAGCTCACATAACATGTATCATACTTCAGGTATTATGACTCAATCCATTACAACCCATACACCATGTAAGGATTTTCAAGCCCTCATATCCTATACACATTACACGGATAGTCATCCATAGAAAAACTATATCCAAATTATATGTGTCTAAATAACCACAAGACATTATAACCCTCTACACACATATATGGGGAAAACTAACCAATGTTCCTGCCAGCACAAGTAACTACAAAGAAAAGAGAACGAGGCCAAAGGGGATAATCATCCATCCATCCTCCCACCAGAATGTTGGGGAAAACACCCCCTAGGGCTTAGAATCCTCAAGGTGTCAGTTTCCCTTACTAACAGGGTTGATTAGCGTATAGAAAAATAAAACGTACAGAATATACTATATCTCAAAACCACACTATGGGCATAACATAGTCATTGACACACTACAACTGACGTCTCTCAGACTCCGGGCTGCTACTTCTAAGACTAGGTATCCTATAAGAACACATCCATTTAAAGAGTTATGTTAGATTAATTCATTACCTTTTTATCAGTTCCACTTTATGTTAATTAATATATTTAACATTAATTAACCATGAAAAATCCCACAGTAAATTTCGTTAGAATCACACCCAAAGTAAACTGTTCATTCCAAAATTACAACATAATCATTATGTTCTAGCATCTCATTCCCTATGGGTTAACACCATTTATTAAATTATTTATTATTGAAATACTTTCCCACATTCCTAGGCATTCTAGAAAAACATAATATTATACTAAACACAAGGGGGATCAACACAGTGAGTAGATGTACTACCCATCGAGTATTTACCGATAATAGCAAGAGCATATACCCATCCTTTTGTGAGAAGATAAACACAGAAAGCACCTGGCCTACCCAGTGTGTCTTTGCCTCTTTTAGGAGAAGGGTAATTAAGACTAGATGCCTTGTGCAGTGGGGAAATGAAATGCAGATAAACAACCAATCAAAAATCTTCAAGCATCCAACAATCACAACCATCCCATTCCCTCATCCCCGGTGTCCTCCCCGACACCCACATGCATTAACCGATGCATCACACCACTCTAGGCGTCATATCCTACCACAAGCTAATGTGCCTCCATGCCTCCACATATTACCACAACCATCCATGATCAAATTAAAACACAAGCAACAGTAAAAAAATATCTTCACAATTGGGCTCTTGGCCCTTAAACAAACAAGAGGGTAACTCAGAACCCAAAAAGAAATTATCATTTTACAACAACCAGTTCATTAATCCATCTTAGGTTAAACGACTATTTATTTTGTTGTTCCAAATTTGGGAAATCTAATCAGTAAGATATCGCAATTAAATAGACATGCTTACTGCACTAATATGATTAACATAAAGTTACAACATGAACCAGATTAATTTTCATGCCTCTTTATATTTATCCAACTATTATCAATTAATCCCAGTTTAATTTCTTTACAAATTTCCATCAATAAAAAACAGATAAGAAATGAAAGCATAGATATCATACTATCTGGAAAAACTAAAGGGAATAACATACGATTGATATCAATTTTCTTATCTGGTTAAAATATCTATTATGTCAATTCCATTAACATCTAGTGGGATTAAACATTCTAATAATACAATTGCATGTAATAGAAAGAGATGAAAAAAATCCCCTACCTCAAACAGTTCCACATGTTCTTTATCCACAAAATGGTTTAAGATCCGCCTCTCACGAAAACTACATCCACCCGAGGATGCCATGGTACGATAGCACCAACCAAACCCTAAGAAAAACCCCATTAGAGGAATGGAGATTACATTCTATAACCTGGAATGGAGAAACTTGAGGAGATTATTCCCAAAGGAATGACGATAAAACATACCATATACCAATTATTGACTGATATAGCTCGGTTTCATCAAAAAAGAGAGGAACCAATCCTTAGAGTAATGTTTTATTATCCAACTACTATGGGATGGATTGAAAGGTTCTAACATCTCATAGCTGTGAACAAAGAGGAAGAATAAGGGAGAATGATATCTTGTCCCTTTTGAAGATTTAATGGAAAGACAGTTTAAGATACGCAAAATTCCCCATTAAAGGAAGATCACATTAACCTAGCCAATTTGACCATGTAAAAACATCTTGATCCATAGGAATAATTTATATAGGTTTTATGGTAATTGAATCGACCTTAAGAGTTTTTAAAATAAGCCTTAAAATGTATTTTACGTTAAAGGAAACGACAAAGGGGTTAAACTATAGGAAGCTAGGAACACTGTACACCTACCATTACTATACACCTATTGTTACTATACACCTACCGTTAGAGGTTACTGTTATAGGTTACCGATAGACCTCACCATTCTGGAAACACTGTATACCTACCGTTACTATACAACTACCGTTATTGTACACCTACCTTTACAGGATACCAATAGAGGATACCGATTGACCTCACCACTCTGGGAACACTATTCATGGAACCTCGCTGATAGAACTGTTCACAAAAACTCACTAATAGAACACTATTCACTGAACCTCACTAATAGAACACTGTTCACTGAACCTCACTAAGAGAACAATGTTCATTGAACCTCACTGATAGAACACTATTCCCTGAACCTCATTGATTGAAAATGGTTTTCTGAACCTCACCGATAGAACACTGTTCACTGAACCTCACGGATAGAACATTGTTCACTGAACCTCACTAATAGAACACTGTTCACTAAACCTCACTGATAGAACACTGTTCATTGAACCTCACTAATAGAACACTGTTCTCTAAACCACACTGATAAAACGTTGTTCACTTTACCTCACTGATAGAACACTCTTCATAGAACCTCACCGATAGAAGACTATTCACTGAACAACACCGATAGAACACTATTCACTGAACCTCACCGATAGAACACTGTTCACTGAATCCTCACTGATATAACATGTTTCACTGTATCCTCACTAATAGAACACTATTCACTAAACCTCACCGATAGAACACTGCTCAATAAATCCTCACTTTTAGAACACTATTCAGAAAACCTCACCGATAGAATTATTCACTGATCCTCGCTGATAGAACACCCTTCAATGAACCTCACCGATAGAACTATTCATTGAGCCTCTCTAAAAGAACACTATTCAGTAAATTGGAAATTTGGGAACATTACAGGGGATAAGTCACCTTGACCTCCCGGAACACCTCAAACACCATATTCTCACACAAGTAATGGACTGGAGATGTCCGGGTTATTACACTGATTATACACATGTACTAATATTATGTATTCTTATGATTTATGTGTTAAATCATATGTTAACTCTTATTCCAAATATCATATCACTCATTGTTTTTGATGTAATTTCAATATGTTATAATGAATAGTAATATGTTAGATATCTCATGAATAATATTTTATGTATAGGATTTACATGTGATGTTTATGAATTATTATTTATTCTGAATTGGGAATATTACCTTATAATAAAATAATATGTGTTTCAATCGTAACATATTTATACTAACCTCATAAAACAATAGACCTTAAACTTTTATTTATTATTTCAATAAGATATTATTTTTGAATGATTTGTAAATATTATAGCCACATCAATTGGATTCAATAGTTTTTATCCATAAAGGGTTCATATAATTTTTTTGGTTAATATATTATCATTTAATGAAAAATTAAGATTAATAAGGGTTATTGTTGATTAATGAGATAAAAATGATCATATTTTAAATGGTATAGATAAAACATTTGGTTGTTTATAAGGAATATTTAATGATATATAATGGTTATGATAAGAAATCATTAGATAAAACCATAACAATAAATATATTTTTGTTATAACAACCAAATGTTTTGGTACAATATAGATTGAGAGGATCTCCTATAAATAACATCCTTGTATATATTAATCATGTGGAGTCCGACTCTAAAACACATGTACATAAGTGTAATAAAACATAAAATGGAATGTTGGGTAAGGAATCAATCTTCACCGTGTGCAAGGAAAAGTAACATAACTGTACAAATGGTTTGAAACTCTATGGGTAAATGCCTTGGTATACTATATTGTCATTACAATAAAATTTTATTGTTTTATTTTCTATTTAATTTAAGGGATTAGGTTAAGTGTTATGATATAACACTAAGAAACAGTGGAAGAGACAAAAGAATTATAGGATGAACCATCTGAGACGTAGTTTAAATGGATGCATTATATAATTAAACTAATATTACAATGGAGAATAGTTATTATGTTAATATTTCCAAATTCATATAATCCATTAATCATATTTTTTTAGAAATTCTCATATTTTTTTTTGAAATTGGATATAGAAAATGAAGCTGAAAATATAAACTATCAAGAAATAAGCATGTCATTTTTCAGAATATTATAGAATACATAAATCGTTGGGAATCATAGAATAATCATTTTATGACTGAATATGTAAATATTAAAATCATAGATATTTTAGGGATGGTTATAGCATAATATAAATTAAATATTCATATATTTATTTATTTTCATTCTGTAGTGATATTTATAAATGATATTCTAATGTATTTTTAATGTTATGAGTTTTATGTGAGACATCTAAGGATAATTATTCATTAATTACTCTTTAATTTTTTAGAAAACACACACTAATATGTATCAACATAAATTAAATATTATTTATGGGAAATATTATATTTTTGTCGATTAAAATTGTAGAAAACATGATTGAGGATTTAAAAAAACATAATATTAACATATTATTGATGTTTTTTCTATATAGGGCTGATTGATTTTTCAAAAAAGTAGTTAGAAGGTGTATATATCCTTGGAAATGATTATTTATTTATTGAAAACGTGATTCAAAATTTTTTTGGTTACATTTTTCTCTATTTTTTATCATGATATATATAGAGTAATTGGTGATATTAAGAAATTGTGTATGAAGATATGAGTTTATATTTTAAGGATTATATTATTTCAATATGGTTTAATGTCATGGTGATTCCAAGGGATATTACAATGGTATGAAATAGAGAAGATATTATTAGGGTATATACATATTGGGGTACTTGATTTTATAAATGTAACAACCATGGTACTTATAAAACAACTTGTTTTCATTTTGTTATTAAATAGTTAAATTCAGTATAAATTTATAATTAAATAAGTGGTATTTATATAAATTATCGAATTTATACTGATGGAATAGTAACTTGACCTTAAGAATATTAACATGGACACCAGTAATAATAATATTTCCAATAGAATTAAAAACTCACCTATAAGAATATAAATAAAAACATTTTTCTTAAATGTGTAATCATGAAATATTTATATAGTCGAGTAAGAAAATAATTTTGTTGGAAATGGTAAATTAAGTGTTTGTATTTTTTAAATTCATAATACTTAATTATAATTTTCTAATTAATTAATTTATTTAAAATAAAATTTATTTTCCAAAAATGTATTCATAAATTATTATTTTATTTTCCTAAGATTATAAGATAATTTTTGGAGACTTTAATTAATTTTTAAAAGAGTTTTAAAATAATATATAATTTTAGAATTTGAATTTTTTCAATAAAAATTGATTTTAATTATAAATTAGATTTATCAAATTTATAATATTATTATGTTTTTAATGTGTTTCATTTTTAATTCATCATTTTAAAAAATATTTGGGGTAACTATTTTGTATTTTTTCTGAAATACATGTATTTTTGGGAATAGGAAAATATGATTATTTAGGATATATAAATAGTTTAAGTTAAATAACAAATTCCTTGAGTAGTTAATGATTTAATGACCATAATCAATAACATAACTTAATTAGTTTATCAAATTCTAAAAAAATTCTCAAAATATTCAGAGTCTTGATCCTAATTAATAAACTAATGAATATAATAATGAGAAAACATCCCTCACGTCCACCATAAATACCTCCCCTCACCACCTCTTCTCATCATAGCCAAAACAATTTTATATTTCTTATTTCTTGTCCAATTCACATTCCCAGAATCATACCAATTTCCATGACCTTGTTGTCTCACCCATTGGCCAAATCCAATGTCCATAAAAAGCACCTCAAGGAAGATGATTCATGCTTGAAAATCCCCTATCATTCTCTTTTATATTCATTTATATTATTTTTTGTTTTTCTATAATCTCTTAACCAACCCTTATCAAATAGGAATTAAAAAACAAATAACTTATATAAACTATAATTTTATCATTTCTATGGAAAAATTCATCATCAGAATTTTTCTCCTTTAACTTTTATTCTAAAAAGAAAAATATTAACTGTAATCTGTCGATTTACCGACATCGTGGATGATGTGTCTTAGATTTATATTAACACCATAAATGATGTTCATAAAACTCTTATTACGGTTAAATTAAATTTAATTATAAATCATATATGCGATATTATATTTTTTATCCAGTATTTATATATAATATTAATTAATAAAATAAGGGGTTCGTAATGGTCAAAATTCATCAAAATAAAGTATGGTTCATCACTAATGTTGTATCTAATGATTCATACTCAAACCCTAATAAATTTATATAATATAATTTTTTATTTTATAAGATTATTATTAAATTTTAATTTTAATTTTGGTGTTTTCTTCCTTCTGACAATAAAATTCATAAAAACAAACTCTAGAAACAGTGAAATAAATGCAATCGAGAGAATGAAACTAACAAAATATTATTAATAAATGGGTTAAAATATATTATGAGAGTAAAATATCAATAATTATCAATAATAAATGGATCTTTAATATATTAATAATACACTTTAAAAAATAATAAAGGAGATTTGATCACTTTTTAATTAAGGCAAGCCCAAGGTAAGGGAATTATTAACCCAATTTCAATTCTTTGGGTTAAATTTTACTTCATTGATTATGTGATACTAATATTATTTGTGAAATTAATTTTCCTTATAATATGTTTTATAATGTGTATTTATAGTGTATACATATATTTCATTCTTTTTATCAACCCTCAATTAAAATATATGAAATTTTAAGGAACTTCTTGTTAAAAACCATCTTATAATTTCCATTCTTTTTTTAAAGTAATGATTAATATAATGTAAGTATTATAGTTTTATTATTATTTTATTTTTATATTTTAATTTTTATAATGAAAGGTGGACCTATATCTCCCTCCAATTCATTTTGTATGTTTATGTTGATGGTCGACCGTAGGGTTACACCAAATGTAAATATGATGGTTACATCATAAGGTAGCTGTGACTGTTACATTATAAGGTAGTTATGAGGGTAACTAATCATATGGTAGACATGAGGATTAAAATATTAAATAATTAATTTTGTGTGTTACCTTTATGGTATTATTTATAATTTTTATCTATCATTGAAATGTTAATTTTCAAAAATTAACTATATGATACCTATTGGGAGAGAATTATGTCATTGTGAAAATGATTTCATATAATTATAAGTATTCATGTAATATGGGTTTAAATCATTTTTATATCCCTCACTAAAATGTTGGTGTTCAATATATGTTTTAAAATGTTTTCACAGGGTATAAGGACGGGTAATAGAAAATGATAAGAATGTATTAATATTTTGAAGAATTTTAATGAAAATATTTCATATTTTTTATTCAAACAAATTGTATTTTGAAAAATATGGATACTGTTTTAGATGTATCCAATTTTAATGCATATGGGTTTATATATATGAATTATGTCATTTTTTTCTAAAAATATTTCCCAAAAATTAACTTTAGAAATGTAAATAATGGAATTTAAAAAAATTAATATATTAAATAATGTTTATGGTTGGGTCTATATAGACTATATCACAGAAAGAGTTCGATAACATTACGAGTCAGGATGATGTTAATAAAATAAAATAAATAAATTTTATCTTACATTTATGTTGAAATGGTAAAATATTTAAATATGACCATGTTTCATCATCTCTGATATTTCTATTTATAATTTTTTTCCGTAGAAGAAACAAATAATATAGTGTAGGAAGGTGCCGAGAGGATGATATCAATCTGAATCTACAGCCTAAACTGGTGGAAATTAAAACGGATTTTTTCACAAGAATAGAATTGTTGACATATAATATAAATTGTAATGGATTATATGAAAGATATAAAACTTATATACAACAATAGAACATGATGATATTGGAACATTTTATTAGGAAACACCATCCTAATTTATTGGACCTTTTGACAAAGTGTTGGCTCAAGGATTATATAAATCCCATGAAAACATATTCGATGTTATAGAATATTCAAATAATCAAAATACTATTCATTCCTTTTATCATTTTAAAGGTGAATCTAATCAGTTGTGTAAAATCGTCAAGAATACCAGGGAGAGTGATACGATTTATTCCTTGGAATATGATAAATTTAGCAATATTTTTCTTGAAAATTATTTTGGTAAGGTGGCTAGAATTTAGACATAAAAATTCCATGAATTAAAACAAAATTATGAGGATTCAGTTTCCATGTATGAAGAAAAATGCACCTGACTAGTGAGATATTCTCCAAATCATATTCTGGATCTTGATATCCCAATCAATCATTTTTACTCAAGATTGAATCCAGAAAATCAATTGGACTTTTTTTATCACTAAATCAATAGTTACGAGAAACTTGACTAATGTTCTAAGATGTTTGAAATTAAATTTATTTATGATCACATTTAATTTTAAAATTACGATAATAATCGGAATATATTGAAATATATTTGTAATAATCAATCAAATAACTCCGATGGTAAAAAATTCCAGTTTATAGATTTTGAAATGAGTGTTTAAAATAACCCTTGTGAGTTCCTTAACATTACATTTCAGTGTTTTTGATTTGATGAGTTTGTACGAATTTCCTGAGATTGTAATGAAAATTATCTTTATATTAATTATTTTTATAAATCTATAATGTGTTTTAAATATGTAAAGATGTATCCTTATAAAAATATCTTCCCAATGAAACATTTTAATGATAGAAACCAGCTAGATTATAAGTACAAAGCTGTCATGAGATCATTTGTGACTATGTCACCTGATGTCAGTCCATCCAATGATGTGATATTGGGTTCATTATTTTTTTAATTGTATATTTGTAATATCATGCTTGATACAAGTTCTACACATTCTACTATTTCTAATAACTTTTCTGGTAAATTTAAATTTATTTCTAAAAAATTGAGATCAACAGTGTTTGTAAAAACAACATTGGAAGTTTTACAACAAAATGAAATTATTGGAATATTAACGTTTTATTATATATAATGGCATTACCTATAAACATTGTTTTTTTTCTTTGTATAGTTTTATTTAATTATAGGTTTTGATTATATTTTTTTATCATGATAACATTGATTTTAGATCTAAAAATGTTCATTCCAAAAAGATTTTCTCTTTGTATACAACAATGAACTACAACGCATGATTACATACTAGGAAGATAAGAAACTATTAAAAGATGGAAATGAATGTTTTATTGCTCATAATATTGAATGGAAAGAAGTATTAATTTTAATGATGTGCCAGTGGAAAATGAATACATATTTGGTTTTTCTTGATGAGTTTCAGGGTGTTACACCCAATTAGAAAGTTGAATTTACTATTTACTAGGTTCCTATTTTTAAGACAATTTCAAAACCCCTTTATCAAATGGATCAATTGAAACATTTTATATAGAAAAAGAAGTTGTAATAGTTTGTTGATAAATTATTCATTTATCTTACCACTTCACTATGGGTTGATCCTATATTGTTGGTTAAATAAAAATTTTGTTCTATGAAACTTTTCATTAATTATAGACAATTGCATATCATTATATTTAATAATAATTATCCATTTCCTCATATCAATTATTTTTTTGTTCAATTTTAGGGAGCTCATTATTTTTCCATGACTGACATAAGATATAGGAGAAATTATTTGGTTATGGTGGATAAAATATAAAAAATAGCACTTTGTACTATATATGGTGATTATGAGTGTGTTGTTATTTCATTTAGATAAAAAAATCACTCTTCTATATTCATGTATATTATGAATACAACATTTTATTAATCTTTGGATAATTTTTTTGTTTTTTTGTTGATTATATGTTTGACTAATCAAAAATTTATGAGGATAATGAATAAATATTTATGTATTGTATTGAAAACATTCAATGAAAACAAGTTATACTAAAAATTTGTAAAATTTTATTTTTGGCTGCAATAGATTTAAATTCATGGAAAATTTGTATGTAAGGATGACATGATAGTTGATACTTCAAAAAAATGGTTGAAAAATGGAAAAAACATACATATGTTATATAGATTCATTGTTTTCTAAGATTGGAATGGTAGTGTTGATGGTTTGTGAAAACATGTTATCAGTTATCAAGCTCGGTAATAATGTTTACATGAAAAGAGGATATATTTATTTGGAATGAATAATGTGTTTTTTGTTTATAGGAACTGAATAATAGGTTGGTGAATGCTCCAGCATTGGTCATACCCTCTATAAATGGAATGTTTTTTATCTACAGTGATTCTTCATTGAAGGGACATGGTTGTGTTTTGATGTAGAATGATCTTGTAATTACTAATTCTTTAAGACAATTAAAACAGGATTAGTTAAATTATACCACACATGCTATGGAATTATCATCAATGGTTTTAGATTGGAATATTTGGAGTCATAATTTATATGAATCTAAAAATGAAATATATAATAACCATAAAAGGTTGAAGTATATATTCACTCATTAGGAATTATATATGAGGTAGAGAAGACGAAATAAACTGATAAAAGATTTGATAGAAAAATATATTTCCATCATAGAAAAGAAAACAAATTGAAATATTAATTGAGTTGAAAACATCATTCATAATTAACAATTTTATGGTTGGAACAAGTCCCGTAAATTAATGATTTGATTAATTTTATCTTGGAAGCAGTTGGTTGAGTAACTTCCTCTGTTTTGTTTCATGTATTAGTGTAGTAAACTATATATGAACAAATTAAGAAATATCATAAGGAATTCCAGTAGTTATATAAAAATTTATTATTGGATTAAAAAGGTATGATTCCTTATTTTAATATTGCTAAATATTGTTTTTTATATTTGGAATGTGATTATGTGTGCCTTGTGTTTCCCAACTCAAGAAACTATTATCATTTGAATCGCATAGTTATCTATTTATTGATCATCCTAACTGAACCATGAAATATTGACAACATCAAGAGAATTACTGGTGGGAAGGCATGAAAAGAGACATTTCATATATTACAAAAAAATGTTTTAATTTTCAATGGGTTACAGTAGAGTAAAAACTAACAAAGGGGATGCTTTATTCATATTCAGAGCTAGAGTGGAAAATGGGAAAATATATCCATGGACTCCATGGTGGGACTTCCAAAGACTTATTGGGGTAATAATGAATTTTGGTTTGTTATTGATTGGCTAACTAAATACTCAAATTTCCTTTTTATTATAGTTTAAATTCCTTTCGATCATCTTTCTCAAATATAACTCTATATTATTTTAAGGTTACATAGAGTTCCTCTTTTTACGATATTTGACCATGATCCTATGTTCACTTATATATTTCAAAAATTCTTTTTGATTTCATTAGGAACTAAATTAAATTTCATTAAAACTATTCATCCTCAACTACATAGAAATATCGAGAAGAAAATTCTGACATTGTATGATAATCATCAATCGTATTCAATGGACTAATAGAGTAGTTTTGATTGGAAAATTTTTTTGTTGAGTTTTCTTATAACAATAGTTCTCATTCAATTATATAAAAGGAACCTATTTTTGAATTATATGGGATATAGATTCGAACTCTATATTTTTGGGATAATGTTTTGGAAAAGAATATGTTTGTTCCAAAATTAGTTTATGAAGTGTCTTATATATTGAATATGATCTAAAAACACATGTGTTCAGCTTATACAATGAAGAAAAGTAATACAGATAATATGAATAAATAATTTTCTTTTGAGTTAGGTGATAATGTTTTTCTTAGAATCTCTCCCTGGGAAAGTGTTATGAAATTTTTATAATAAAGGAAAGTATAGGCCATGTTTCTTTAGAACTTATAAAATCCTAGAAAAATTTAGAATAGTCACTTACTGGGTATCTATTTATCATAGGTAAACAATATTTCTCATGTTTCGATGGTGAGAAATTATTTAATCACATGTTTTGAGCCTAAATGTAGTTCAGATGGAATATAACATTTCTTATTAAGAGAAACATATTCATGTTATTGACCATAGAGAGAATATATTTCATAATATGGTAATCTATCAGGTTAATGGTTTGGGGATAAACCAGATGGATGAAGAAAAAGCATGGGAATATAAAAATTCTAGGATAGAAAATCATACTCACATGATTTTATGTAAATAATAATTATAAGGATGCAATTTCTAGAATGCGGGGAGAATGTAACAACCGAGATTCTTATAAAATAATTTATTTTAATTCTAGTATTAAATAATCATATTCATTGTAAATGTACAATGAAACATGTTGTATCCCAAGAAATTAAATAATTTCTACTGATTGAATAGTGACATGACTATAGGAATAGAAGAATGACCATATGAATAGTAATCTTATCAATTGAATAGTAACCCAGCAAATGTGAGTATAAATAATTTTTTGTATCTAATAAGTGTAATCATGATATATTTATATCATGGAGTATGTAAATAATTTATTTGGAAATAATAAATTATATTTTATTATTTATTTAAGCCATAAAAATTTAATTACTAAATTGTTATTTTTTCAATGAATTAAAATTTTGTTTTCCTAAAATTGATTCCAAAATTATTAATTTTTATTTTATTATTATAATACAATTTTATAAGACTTAATTTATTTTTTCATTGTTATAAAATTAGTTATAAATTTAAAATTGGTATTTTTTTAATAAATTGTGATTTTAATTAAAAATTGGATATCTCAAATTTAGAAAATTATTTTATAAAAATTGAATTCGTTTTTTAATTAAAAATACAAAAAAAATTGAGACGGTTAATTATTTATATTTTTTCGAAATACTTGATTTTTCTTGATGAATAGTAAAATGTAGTAATTTACTGTATATTTACATTATAAGATAAATACATTATTCCTTGAGTCATGAATGATTTAAACACCATAATATCAAAATTATCAAAATTATTTTAATACATTTTATGATAATTCTATATATTTTTATAGTCTTGAGGGAAATTAATAATGAAGTGAATACAATAAAGTGAAAACACCCCTATCATCCATTATAAATACCTCCCCTCACAACTTCCTCACATAACACCTCAAATCCTTGTTGCATTCTTAATTTCTATAAATTTACATTCCCAAGCCTCTTACCCACACCCAATTCTATTGGGTACCAAAAAATCCAATAACCAAGGCCCTTAATAATTTTCTCATGGAGAATGATTCAAGAGGCACAAATCCACATTAATGTTCTTTTATTTTCATTTCAATTATTTTTCTATTCTTATTTTTTTTCAACGCTCCATATCCAAGATGAATGAAAACTCCAGTATCATATTTACACAATAATTTTATATAGTCTAGGGAAAAATTCATCCTAATACTTAATTTCATACCCATTAAAAAAAATAAACACATCATCTGTGATATTTTGATTTACCGACATCGTGGATGTTGTGTTTTCTATTACAATTACAACCATTAGTTCTTGTACTAAAATAATTTATATGGTTAAATAATATTTTTTAGACATATTGTATGTTATATTTGTTTAACAAGTATTTATATATAATATTAAATAATAAAACAAATGTTTTTCGTAATAATAAAACTTCACCAAAATAAACTATGGTTCATCAATGATGTTTTATATTAAGATTCATACTCGTACCATTTATAAATATAATATATAAGACAATTTAAAATTATGGATGTTTATCAACAAGTTTTAAATTAAATATTAGTGTTTTTCTCCCCTCAGACTAGAAAATCAAAAATAAGCCAACCATGGAAGCCATGAAATAAATTCACATGAAACTATGTAAATAACAAAAAATTAATAAATTTATTGAATTTTTTTAATTAATATCATATAATTTTTAATAAATATGGATATGGTTCTATTATATATTAATAGACATCTTCAAATCATTTTAAATGAGTTTTTAATAGATTTTAATTAAGTTGAACCCATGTTAATGGAATTCTTAACCCAATTTCCATTCTTTGTGTTAACCATCTACTAATTCATTCTGTGGAACATATATTATTTTTTAAATTGATTTTTGGTATAATATGTCTTATTATTTGGATTTTAATTTTATTTATAGATTCTTTTTTATCAACTCTACAATTTTATATATGATATTTTTAATGGAATTTTCATTAAAATCCTTTTTTAATTTTCATTAATTTTTTAAAGAAATGATTTATATGATGTAATTATTATTGTTTTATGTTTATTTTTTGGTTCGAAGAAATTTTTTAGGATGAAGGGTGGGATCTATATCTCCCTCAAATTCATTGGATATTTTTTTATCGGAGGTCCACCATAAGGTTACTCTATGTGTAGCTTTAATGATTACATCATAAGGTTATCATCAGCGTAATATTGTAAGGTATTAATGAGGGTTACAAATCATATGGTAACCATATTTTTTACAATATTATGTAAGAAATTCCTTATTTTATTTTTATGTAATTATTTTTGTTTTATATTTTTTATGGAAATATCATGTTTAATATAGTAATTATATGATTCTTATTTGGTGGGAGGTATGTATTTCTGAAAATGACTTCCTATAATTATAAGTATTCATGTACTAATTGTTTATCTACATATTTTTTTTATCCATAATGAAGATTTATTTATCATCCCAATTTTTAAAATTTTTTCATTGGGTTTGAGGGAGGGTATGTGAAAAGGAAAATCCATGATGAATATTGGAAGACTTTTCATGATTAAATTTCATGTTTTTTATTAAAAAGTTTGTATTATGAATAAATATATTTTTTTCAGTAGTATCAACTTTTGATGTTTAATAATAAATATGTATGAATTATTTCATAGTTTTTAAATACCCTAATATAAAAAATCATTAGTAATATAAAGAAGTGAATTGTAAAGTAATTTACAAGATTATATAATTTTTAAGGACATGACCTTATAATGAATGATTATTATTGTCTAGGGAATGATATGTCACATGGTATATGTTATATTATAGGATATTTCCTAAATTATAAATAAGATAATATTACAAATAGACTCTTTATACAGTCATCAATAATTAAAATGGTGTAAACACAATTTATATAATGGGTTTTTATGCAACTAACTAGGATTTTGGACACATTAAATTAATACTGTCATGGTGAATATGGTCATCATAAAAATATAAACTAAAATGAAACTTTAATATTCATAGAACATTAAAACTCATCCATTGAATTAGGTGGTATGAATAATAGTCACTAAATTAGGAAATATATTATTTTATATATATAAGGTAATTTTATAATAAAAAAATTTCATCTCATTATTTTGTTTAGGAATCTATATATTTATGCTTTTTACGTTTTTTTTAATAGAAAAATTTATAGTATATAATATCAACTGATAAATTATATATTTATTAGTGGTTATTATAATTTATGAATGAAAAACAATGTATTTTAAATTTTTATTTTATATATTAATAGTTAATCATTATATTTTTTGTTTTTTATTTAAAATTTAAATTAAAAAATCACAAAATTTAATTTCAAAAATTAAACTACATTCCATGTAATATAATTTAATATTCTTTTCATAATATTTTTTTTATAAATATTTTTTTAGTTAAATAGCATAAAATAAGTTTTAAAAAAAATGTGAGTTTATTAAATTATTTGTTTATAATTATTAATTGGAAATTCAAGTAACATTTTTAAGACTAAATATTTATTTTATATGAGAATTATTAATTTAAGAAAATAATTTTTGATTTATAAATAATCATTTTTCATTTTTGAGATTATTTTATTATATTTTTAAAAAAATTATTTTTAGTACATTATACATATATTATTATAAAATTACATTTCTCAACATAAGAAATTGAATTTCAAAAAAATATATTTAAATTTTTTAAAATCAATATTAGAAATTAATTAATATTTAGTACAATATTTTAGCACAAAATATAATGATACTTTTGATACAAACTCTTTACATGGTAATAACTAAAATAATATAAGAAAAAATATAAGACTAAGATACTGAAAAAAAAAATTTAAACATGTATTTGAATGTGTGGGTGACCTTGAACAAAATTATCACTTATTATCTCTATTACGTATAAATTTTTGAGCCACATTACTTCCTAGTAAATTTTCATTATTGATGATTTTTGGACAATTAAAAAAAATTTATGCATTTCCACATAAAAATGGGGCTCTCATGTCTTCAATTTACCTCACACCAAAAATTTAATTATTAATAAAAAAATATACAGAACCCTGTCAATAATAATCATGGACACCATAAAAATAATTTTTTCTACTCATAATACCATCCCTCAAATACATAAACCCTTCACCAAGGAGAGAATTTAAAAAGTGTTATATGTATTTCTAATAACTCTTTGTCATCTCTATTTCCATTTGTGAACTCATTATTATTAAAATTTCAATAACATATATTTAATTGAAATCATTATATTTCTAAGTATAAAGTTATGTTCTTACAATTATGATAAAATCGATAAACACCTTATCTTTTTCTATTATGAAAAGAGAAACTATATATTTCATGATGTGTAGACGACCACCTCCATGACATAATATTTTTCATATTTCATCAATTATATACAATTCTAGTTAAAATAGGTAATATGTTTTTTATTTAATATATTTATTTCACATTTTAGATTTATATATAATAAATCATATTACTTCTTTTACCTATTCTATAAAAATGAAATCTTTATCCATGTGTACGTGAAAACTATGACTTCCATTGAATAGTGTATATTGTACAAAATTAAAACCATTATTGGATAGTTATAAAAATGTATTGAAATTAAAAAAAATATTTCAATGTAACTGTTATGGTTTTGGCAATAAAAAATTTATGTCGTATTAAAGATATGATGAATAGAAAACAATTATAAAATTGACCATACTAAGACAATAATACTACGAGGAAAATATATATTTATTCTATCTAATGGAATTATAAAATTCGTATTTTATACATACCTATTTAAAATTATAATATATCACATAAATAAAAACTAAATTACATCCTTTAAATTATTTTATAGTGATATTACCTCTAATACACATCTTAAACATACATTAATTTATATAATTGTTTTCTTTAAATCAATTAGACCACCCACGTAAAATGTTCCATAAAAATATTATTATAGAAAAATATCATAACTTAATTAATGATAATATTGAAATAAATAATTAAATAATGTGTTGACTTTGTTTATATCATGACACCATTAAAATTAAACTCATTGATTAATATACCACTATTTATTTTTAAAAATAAAAAAATCACTCATGTTGTTAATTTAATTATCAAGTATCATAAACAACAACATACAAAGAATGAAATTATAAATCATTAAACCACAATAAAGATTAAATTATAGATCCTTTAATATATAATTATGGTGGACTCTAGCATATGAAAAATTAACGACCCAAGTATTTCAAAACTATTTCAAAACTATTAATATTTCTAACATTTGATGAAAAAAATGGATAAGAACATACTAATATAAATATTAAGAATAATTACTAATAATTTTTGAAAATGTCCATCAATTTAAAAAGGTTTCTTAAATATTTTATTAAAGGGTTAATTTTTTATTCAGCAGATTAGTGGGCATTGGACATTGAATTGAAATATTGTATGGGATTCATTAACTCAAATTTAATTTCTATATAACATGTTTATGTTATTGATCATGTATTATATTTCATTTTAATAATAAATAAAAATGTATATTTTTGACCATAGTAATTGTATGATTTGACATGTTTTATTTTAATTTAAAACTCTCATGATATTTTTTAAAAATATGTTAAAAAGGATTTAAGGGTTGTATTTATCTCATTTTTATTAATTTGGGACATAATATATTTTTTCACCATTTTTTCCTAGTATCACCTATTTAGATCCCATTAATATTCAATTTTTTTTTATTTTATAAATTTGTTGTATAATGAAAATCCAGTTCTTTTTTTAAAATTTTTTTTCACTTAGGTTTTAATTGGTTTATAGAAGTTTTTTGAACTCAAGTTTCAATCATCAAGATATAATCATTCTATTGAACATATTTTATTTAATTTACAAACATTAAACCCTGGAGTTTATTAAGTTATAATATATATATTTTTATATTGATTTATCTTACAACAACATAATTTTTTTTGAATATTTATTACCCAACGAACGTTATTTCATACATGGTATATTGATAACTAAAATATAAATAAATATTGTTATATATATATTTTTTGAATTTTCCCACCATGATATGGTTCTCGTGCATAATATTTATTATATATTTTTTATATTATAGTCTTTTGGAATAATTTTTTAATATTAATATGGATTTTTTATCAATTTACAATATAAATTTTCAACAAAGTTATTTTCCAAGAATTAGAAAGGTTTATTTCGTTTTGTTGTAAAATGATATACCTTTGGATGAACATTTTCTATTTAAAAAATTATATCATTTTCATGTCGTAATTATTTTGGTATAATTTTGAAAGAATTTTTTTTTCAAAATCACTCACTTCATCATTTCAAATGTTAATTTGATATGTAAAATAAGTTTTTTATATATTATATAATTTTCATTTTCATTTTCCAATGGACATATAGTCATGTAATTTATGTTATAATATGTATCCTATAATAAATATACTTTTATAATTATGGTTATTGAACTCATGATTTTAAATATATTGATTCTTGATACCTTCTTTTCTGATATAGTTTGATGAATTATTTTTTAAATGTGACTTCCATCTATGACCATAGTCTTATGTTTTTATTTTTTAAGGTAGTGGATATTCCCTCTTAAAATGATATAAATATTTTCATTATATGTATTATTTTCTGTCAGTCCCTTTTATAGGAATGAACCCTCAAAACCATGGACATTCCTAATCATATTCTGTATATAACCGTAATTCTTATTCAATTTCCTTTACCATTTGGACACCATAATTTTGATTCAGTTGATTGAATACTGATCTATTCGACAAAATACATTGATAGATTTAGGAAATTATCCTCTTATACATATACACATTATTTATATAATTTACAGACAATATTCATTTTATGGTTGTTTAATAGTAATTAAATAGAAAATTACTAAATCTATTGGGATAGATGATTATTTTAAATCAGTATAACATGGACCTATTAATGACAGAATTTTTAATTTTTTCATTATATGATTCTATTATAAATGTATATATAACACATTTTATTTCTAATTATTCTTAATGGTTTTTATTTAATCAAATAATTGTATCATTATGTAATATGTGAGACATATATAAAACATAAAAGGATACAGTAAAAATTTACATCAAATGATATAATAGTTAATTGAGTTTTGATGCTCAATATAAAATGGAAATTGTGTGAGTAAAGCATGATCCACCAAGAGAATTCGTGGAGTGAAACCCGGTCCATTATAGGAAATATGTTATGATGCCGGATCTACTAAATTATTATTTTTATTCTTATCGTTGTGTAATATCTCTATTTTTCACATTATAGGTCATCCATTTTATTATTATTAATCATATGTTACTTTATCATGAATTATGGAAATTTTAATATGTTTTAACATTATTTTCATTTATGTAATCTATAAATGAATGTTTTGTGCCATGACTCAATACTTTTGATATAACATTTACATGGTATGATTTTCATAGGTAACATTATTACAAACATTTACTCATCTTAGGAACACATGTAATTATTGATTATTATATCTTATATTAACACATACTACTAAATTTATCTCTCCTTTTATTGTGTATTCATTTCCCCATGCTTTAATGAAATGTATTATATAAGATCAA
Source organism: Viscum album (assembly GCA_963277665.1). NCBI lineage: Eukaryota > Viridiplantae > Streptophyta > Magnoliopsida > Santalales > Viscaceae > Viscum > Viscum album. The sequence goes on along the minus strand of OY728146.1, from coordinate 1,766,324,421 downwards.
TCTTGAATATAACCTTCTGTGGAGGATTAATGGGAGATAATTTAGATTTATTACTTATTAAGTAGTGAGTAAAAATTTACATTTGTCTCTTCTTAGTTAAATATTTTTCATAACTATCAAAAATTTAGTAACAATAAATTTACCTATATTAGAAATAATACATTATTAGAAAAAAACCAGGTAATTTCATGGCCATATCTATGAGCTTTTATATAATTTTGAATAATACTCTACAGATTTACTTCATTGTTTTAAATGTTTTATTCATTAGACTAGATAAAAATTACAACCAAATTATGTTCAAGAAATAATGTCTCTACATGAATGTAGAGTGTAAGAGAACAATACTTTTCTAATTAATATTACAATGAATTTATCTTATTCAAAAGCTCAATTATATCATTTTGACATTTCTTTGATTACTTTCCAGTAATTGTTGAATTCTCATTCTAAATGAAAATTATTGTTTCTTGAAACAATAAAAAATATATATTTCTCTTTTGGATATATTATTAAGCCTTATTTTATATGGAGATATAATAAATTAGAGTGGTCATCATTATATGAAGTATTTGACAGAATTTTTTTCCACTTATTTCAAGACATATACTAAAAACTGGTTAGTAAAAAAATTAATATCAATATTAAATATGATAAAAATATTCCCATGTATAATTAATATATAATTTTAACATGTCCTACACATTGATTACTTCTACTAAAATAGTTATTATTAACTTCCCCCTTAATATCTGAAAAAACCGTAAAACATACAAAACGACTCTTTGATACAAATTATAGACCCCCCCTTCCAAACCATTTAGATTTGGTGAAATATATAAATAATTTAATTGGTAATTTGATATAAATTTTACATCCACATACATAACAGCCAAGGGTTTAATATACTTATAAAAGATTATCCATTAAAAATATTGGATAAAAACTATTGGGGCCTAATCATGTAGTGTAATTAGAAATTTTATACATATTAATTTTATTAAATAATATATAATCAATATATTCAAAATTATTTACATATCGAATAATACATCTAATATATATAATTTATTAGAATCCCTAGTAAAAACATAAACAATAAAAGAGGTAAGATAAATGACCAACTAATGTTAAAACCATAGGTGAATATAATCATAGATAAATGGGAGATCACGAAGTATGTTGAATATTATTCAATATAAAATTTAAATTGTCAATGTGTTGACATTATTATACGAAAATAAAATCAAGTTATCTTAGAAACATGAACACAATGAAAAACATTGAAATTTGTTACATGATTTAGATATTATGTATATATATATTTAAATTTAAATGAACTGGATAATCAAATCATAGTTGATTAGGGTAGAAAATAATGCCACATAATATAGAAAAATATGATAAATACCCATTTCCAATTACATTATTCAATTGGCTATTCACATATGCCCTGTTATATAATAAACCATAATGGGAATGAATGCCTCATAATATAATGTATATGGCTTGCAACGATTTACTTATAACATTTTTTAGTAGGATACCCTCTCATTTCCCATTACATGGTAATTTCTTTTTTCAATACTTATGTCCTATAAAAATATATTATCATCAAATATAAATATTTAGAAAATGTATTATAGAAATTTATGATTATATTCCAAAATATCATATATTAATATACAATTTTTTATGTATTCATCACGATCGTGAAAAAAAATTTATATCTATCACATTTCATAACATCATAAACCATTGACAATATAAATGGGTCATTTGAAAACATTCATTATATATAAAAATCATCCAAATAGAGAAGCTTATTGATACTATGAATACAAATCTTGTTGAATAGTGTTTAAATATTATAAATGATATATTAAAGTGGGGGAACAAATTGTTAATGAGGTAAAAGAATTTGTGGAATAAATAAAATTTAAATTATATGATAAAAATATTCTTTTGTTTTTGTAAGAATTTTAAAATTGTAAATTATAAAAACTGTTAATTCTGATAATTTACAGATAAAAAAATAATGATATCTTCTAAGTTATTTTCACTGTTCCACATCTATATAGTTTTATATTTTTTAATAATAATAATTAAAAATGAATATAAGAGAGAATATTTAAAAAAATTATTAAATATTGCATGAAATATTTTTAGAATTATAATATAATTTTTAATATACGAAAATAAATTTAAATAAAATAGTAAAAATATATAATGAAATTTTAGAACATGAAATAATGTATTAAAAATTAATGTACATGATTAGATAATAAATATTTTTGATATTTATGAGAAAAATTCAATACCTGAAGTGATTAATAAGAGGTTCTCCCTCTATTAAGATCAAAGTTATAAAACATACATAATTTTTTTATATATCACTATATAGGAATATGAATATTAAAAAAGATTAAAATATAATGAATATGGAATTAAAATTATAATGTCCATAAAAATCCTCCAAAGTAGTAATACATATAGGAAATATCATATTATAAGAGAGTTCAAGGGAGAACACATGAAAACATAATAATTGACACTTTATTTATTAATTACGTGGTAAGAGTTTTACGTCTAAAAAAACTGGAATATGATGAATATAGAAATATAAAATGAACTTATATATATAATACCCAATCGAAGAATTTGAATTGTATGTATCTATGTAAAAGAGATATTAGGATATAAGCACCCCTAAAAACATCACAATTTATGGTGTGTGAATCAATAAATGAGAAATACATTTTACCATTCAAAAAATTATTATAAGGGAAGTATTATAATTTTTTAAAATATATTATATAAACATTTTTAAATGGTTTGATGGAGAAAAAATATCAATTAAAAAAAAGGATGAGAGGAAATAATCCTGTTGATAAATATTATTATTGTATGAATTATGTATTAATCAATTATGATATATATAGTTGAAAATAAATAATTATAAAAATTATGTAAAATTTAATAATACACAAGCATATGAAAGTGTCTACATAATAAAAAAAGAATAATGACAAATATAAGGAAATATAAATCAATGTAATAATACAACCTATAACCACCTCTATAATCAATATAATCTTATTAATCATTTATTTTAATACAATATTAATATTTTTTAAATTTAATATTTGTCACTTGTGAAATTTTATTATTTATTTATTTGTTAATGTATGTTTATAATGATTATATATTTATAGAAGTTCATTTTGTTCCATGGTTGTTTCAGACTGGTGATAATGAACACCATTATTCATTAATGTGGTCATCAACCCCAAAATACATAATACATTGAAATAAAAATTTTATAATTTATTATAAAGTTACATGTTCGTTCCATTAATATAATATTATTATTCGCGAAGAAAAAATATATATATTTCTCATTTTTATAATTTTAAAAATAATTAAGAGTCATGTTATAATAATTATTTATTATATTTTTACAATGGGATAACTATAACATTTATTTATATTCATTTTAAATATATAAATTTTTTTATTTATATATTGAACAATAGGATTATAGTAAATAATTATTGTAAATTTTATTCATGTAGTTGGTTGAACATGCAATAAAAAAAATTACACAATGAAATCTGGATTATAAACCCATTAATATTTTATTTTTTACAATTATTATTAAATTATATTGATTTTTATTTTATATCATTAATTTTTTAAATTAAAATTACGAATATTTATAAGGACATTATAAAACTATATTTAATAAAGAATGATATACCTAATATCCTAATATTGAATCCCTGCTTAATAATATTAATAATCATTAATCCTTAACATAGGACTGCAATATATTAAGTATAAATCAATGGGAATAATTTATGAAATATTAAGTGTACAAAAATTACACCAGGTGTGGTTTGGAATGTATAGAAAGTTCCCCCCAATTATATATGATATTTAAAAATATTTATTTGTAATATTGTTATTCGAGAATGGTAAACATATATTTACATTGTATTTTTGTGAGTTAAATATTGGAATATAAGTAAAATAATAAATTTTACCAAATTGTAAAAAATTGCTTCTAGCATATTTAAATATCGACTTATTTATTTTAAAATTTCCATGTCATATTTAACAGATTTTTAATAAATTAAGTATATAAAATAATAAAAATTTATTATAAATCTAAAATGTATTCTATGTTACCTAAATTGACATATTTTACTTATAAAATAAATACACTTTATTAAATTAAAACATCAAAGTGTGAAATTTTAATGCCTTGTAAAATATATTTCAAAAATATTTTTTTTCATATTTGGAAATGTATTATTCAAAAAATAATTATATTAAAATATATATTATATCATTAATTATATCTTGAATTTTAATAATTTATTTATACATATATAATACACTATTTATAATATAATATTTATTTACCAATAATGATTACATATCAATTATAAAAATATTTGTATACTCAAAGTCTTTCTGTATGAAAAATGTTTTTATTTACTCAATGAAAATATAAAGGCCGAAATTCCCTTTTTAATTTTTTCAATATCCTTATATATATATCTATAAAATTTTTGATTCAATATTCTTCAAAATATATTTTAGACTTGTATCTAACACACTAATTTTATGTGAATAATTTTAAACTCTTTTCAACAGTTTGAAATAAATATCTAATCTTACTACCCTTTAATTTTAGTGTTTTAATAGTAAATGGGGATTATAATTTGTGGAATTAAAAGTGCTAAAAATGATTAAATTGAATAGAAGTTTAAAATTAATAATTTATTTTCACATTCATTTTAATTTTTTTAGTGTTTTGTGATATTATCATGATTTTTAGGAACATGAACAAAAATATATATATCTTAGTCCAATAATCTACAAAATCTCACATGCCACTTAGGTGGACACTAAGGGTCCTAATCAATTATGTGGTCCCTAGGAGATCATGACAGGGAGACAAGAAGTTTATACGAGCATCATTCCCACTCAGAGTTACTAAATAAATGAGATCTACATGAAAGAATAGTTATCACAAGGTGAATGTGCTGACATATGCGGTGACTCAGTGAGCTGTTATAAAGCATGCTTCATTTTCAATATGGCAGTCTAGTAGTAGAAGTCAGAGTCCTCTTACTCCAGTACGAATTCACGATATGAATAGAGTTATGAGATGAATTATAAGCCAACCGTTAATGTTTGGTAAACTAAATGTGGGAATATAGATCCACATAACACTTCCACTCTACACTCTGTTATGTTGAACTCCACAACTTATATTTGAGTTTTTCGCATGTTTCAATTGTTTTTATCACCATTCTTCACTCCTATCACTTAAGAATACCATGAACACTACTAGGAACCATTAATTCTAGATCCCCCTCCTCTGATAATTTCCATGAACTCCTAGGAAAACATCAACATCATCAGAAGACTCCCCTATAAACAATTTGAATTTCAAATGAATGGATGATCATTTTTTAACATAATGTAGTCACACATCACCACTTCTTCCACCAATAACAATCACCGCCATGCACAGTTTCACCTATCCACCATTTCAATCACTCGAATTCCGAGTAAATCACAATCAAAGCCTCCAAAATCTCTTGTCAATCTCCTTTCATGATTATTAATGCTGAAAATCACCACATATCCACCTAATTAGTCTCGGATGACACACATAAACCCATGTTCAAGCCCCCTACACCATGTATAATGGTCATAGGAGAAGAGGATCCCTACACCACTATGAAAAGTCTAATTTACATTTCATATCAACATAATCACATACACACCACTATAAAACATAGGAGGATCTCGTATCTACTATTTTCCATGTGAAAAATCAAAAAAACCCTCTATGATGTGGGTGTTTTATGATTCACACCTAGAGGTCACATATATATGATATCAAAAATAATATTATTCGGTATATTTTCTTCTATTCAGGTCGATTAATACCTGTTGATACCACCTATTGACATCTTATATGTGGAGTCATTTCCCCCTTCCAAGATTATCGAACTCCCACTGATGGGAATTCACCAGAATGAGGCTAGAATTAACTATTTCCCCTCCAAATTCATTATTTTATATTATTTATTTTTTTGATGTTTTATTTTATGAATAATATAGATAATCTTCTATTATATAGATATAATTAATCCACAATTTTCTTTTGATTCATAGTTCCGAAAACATTCAACACCACATCCCCTTTTATTCTTCTTTTTGTTCTAAATTATTATTTTTTATTATCATTATTATTGATATTATCATCAAAATTATTGTTATTATTGTTAATTTACCATTTTTATTTTCATTAATTTTGTTGTTATTCATCTAATATATTATTTTATTTCTCTCTCCATGTCTTATCCCAATTATTTTTTCTTATTTATTATTTTATTTCATCATCCCTAATCATTGTTTTTTATTTTTTATTTTCTTTTAATTTTATTTCTCCATCTATTAAATATTTCCAGCAAAAGTATCTATTCTTCATAATAATTGGAGGTTGTCTCGAGGCTAGATTAATGGGAGGTTAAGGTTTTCTTGAATTTCTCTTAATGCACATTTTATTTTTGAGGTAGATTTTAGTGACATGAGTTAATGAGAGTAATTTTTATGTTGTGGTGGTTTTCCCATGTGACAGGAATCACAATCAATTTAAATTTACTTTTAACTCATTTCCCTCTATTCATTATATAACTCTTCACAAGAAATAGTTGACCTAGTTAATGTATAAAAAAACATCGATAGATTCAGGTCGCAAAATATGGCATAATATAGAACAAGCTGTGTTATCAACTATGATTATAGTAGGAGGTAAAATTGATATTTATTAGGCATTCAAATATTGAATAAATTATAAATTAAATGATTAGTAATTCATCAAAATATTTAATTTTTTATTTATAAAAACATTATTAAATGTATAAATCAGGATAATGATCAATCCAAAAATTTAACGAAAACCCAAGTTGTTTCTTCCATAACTCATTTTGTATTTAATTTAATGTTGTCTTAAATTAGAATTTTTTTTTCATTTCCTTTAATTATTTTTGAACTGTAATAAAAAACATAAAAATATTTATCTTTATTTTCATAGAAAAATAAAACAAATAAAAAATGTTTTTGTGATTTAATTAATGTAGCAGATGAATATAAGAGGATCCATAAGTGTGATGACCTAAGATAGCCATAGTACTACACCAGAACAAATAATTTTTTTTTCCAAGCACTGTGAAAGGTTTGAATTTAGAACTGCCATCATATTTGAGGATGTAATCATTTTTTTCATTAGTTTTTTTATTTACAAATTTCATATAGTTTGAAATTATTTTAAAAAATCATAATATAATACCAGATATATTCAAATAATTATTTTCTTGTATAGATTAAAAATTACTCATAGGTGTATGAACCTTGAGATAAATCACTATGGTCCATAGATGATAGTATTTAAATAGTTTCTACACTGATTATGGTATACTGAAGCCAAAATTTTATTGTAATTCATGGACTTGATCTGGTGACACAAAAGAGACCCTCAAGAATATAGTGGTTGAAGGATTATCTTGATAGCTAACTAAATTTTATTATTATATCCTATAATTTTATAAATTATTGTAGAATACAAATGAAGAGTGATCCCTGGTTCCTCCTAACACATTTAATAATGTTCCTCTAGAAGAGTTCTATATGAATGTAAAAAACACAAACTGAAATATGATATTCAATAGCATGAAATGATCATGAAAGATATGGAGAGAAAAATAGATTGGATTTATATATATGTTCAAGCATAACTATATAAACTATAACCTGAATTAGTTGATGAGCCAATTTTTTTCATTATTTAACTGAGGAGACAAATGAGTAACAATTTCTAGCTAATATACATAGGGGAGATTAACATGAATGGGATGAATATTGGAATTAATGTGAGGAAATACATGATTGCCTCAATACTTGAAGATAAGAATTGACAGTTTCATTAATGGAAGACAACTTCCATGTGGGTTAATTTGGTGTATTGATGGAGTAGCTTGACTACCAACCTCTACTGGCCACCATCCAACTTCTATATGTACTAACCATTGAAGAAGAGACTAAAAATGAACCAATTAAGTGATTTCAACCTTTCCAAACTCTATTTAATTTGATGTAATTCAATATTAATTGAGTATTAATTGCCCCTTCTATGAATTTTAATATTCTGTAAAACTTTGTTATGTGTTATAGAAGGATGAAAAAACTGAAAAAGAAATAATTATTGGAAACAACGAGCTCCTGAATTTTGATGAACATACATTTGGGGATCACTATCATCAAATCCAATGAGAAGATACTATTAAAATAATGATAGAGGATGATCACATTTAACGAGATAAAGTACATATTGAAATTTATAATTGAAATTTTTTCTAACTAAAAGTACATCCTTATTTTCTCTTTGATAGTGAAATTATTATATCATATTTAAAGCATAACGTGAAAATATGGTAGTGATTTGAATAGTAGAAACCAAAATGTAGGATGATCTACAATTTATCCTACCCTCACTATAACATCTATAACTAATTTTGAATTGGTGTATCTAGTATACATTATACATAGATCTTTCCTCACCATTATGGAATATTTTGAATCTATGGTAAAATACATGAGGTGGTTGAATTCAAAAAAAAAATTATCCTCCAAAATACATTGTATAACAATTGGTACTTCCATCTTGAGGGTGTAAAAATTATGGGCACACATGGGGGGATCCTACCATAATTTATCATTATATTCTTTCTAGTAATTCAATATCTGTTTTACAATGTATTTCATCAAGAAACTCACATTATCTTTTCATTTTGAGCTTAAATGATATGACCCTTATTCCTATTTGAGTAGATTTATTTTATAGGTTCATGATAGTAGAAATAACCCTCAACCACTGGAGGAGGGGGAAAAACCTTCATGGTAAAGTGAGTTTACATTTTATGTCTATAATTTAATGTCTCTATATTTTTTCCTAGAAACATGTTTTGTGATTTGAAATAGAAAATTGCATGTCCATTTTTGAATTATACTTCCCCTAAATAATGTTAGAAGAAATAGTTTATATGAATCCTATGATTCTATGTTTAGATAGAAATGTTAATGCCATTGAATGAGTAAAATTAATAATTGTATAATCAATGTGAAGAACGAATATTAAAATATGGACACATGGTTTAAGGTAATCATCTTATTATGGAATATAATATTTTCAAAATCATTTTTCATGCATTGAATTTTTATATTAAATTTTAAATGAAATGTTATTTTTAATAAATCCTTCAGTGATTTCACAATATCATATTTCCATTCCAGGGTGGATATTTAAAACATGTTCCTATAATTTTATCTTGACTATATATATTTAGTTATATTTGGAAATTCCTCCTACTAGAACGTGCATTTTAACTTTTCAAAGCAAATTAATATACAATACCACATTTAAAAAAGATATATTTTGAAAGATCCATTTTCCTCAAAATCCCGCCATTAAATATATATCATTATTTAGCACATAGAAACCATGAATAACCTTGTTAATAATGTGCCAAGTTTGAAGAATTGTTATATATTTATACCCTCATTTTATGTATATTCATGATATTTTATATTTGAAGTGATGGTGTGAATGATATCATGGAAAATGGATGATTTACATTATAAAAAAAAATATGTGGGTCCTTATTTTCGGAATAAAGATATCCTATTTCATTCATTTATGGTACTCATTATTATTATTCCTCCCATGGATATGAAAAAGAAAAAATGAAAAAAAGAATCATAAATGGAAAAAATTGGTTGTTATTTGGGAAAAAATATATCCATTAATAGACATATGATTTTTATCATATGTAGAATGTTGGTGGATTTAATTTTTTAAGCATAAAATTAAAAAAAGATAATAATTAAATGGTTCATTGAAAAGGAAAAAAATTATAAAAGTAGAGAAAATTTAAAAAGGGTACATAAATCATTAATTATGTTTAATTTTATATTGATATTTTTTGTGTTTTGTGGATGTTGGTTGTTCTTCCAATATGGTAGAAATTTTTTAATAAACATTTAATTATCTAGGAGGAGTTTTACATCATAAATTATTAATCATAATATAAAAAAGTAAAAGTTTCATGGAATTCTACCCTTCATATTGATATTTACTTTGAGTTTCAGGGAAGATGGTATTTTTTATAATTCAAATTGGAGAATTTCATGAAAATTTTACTTTTTGATTTCATGTTTAATAATTTTATCGACGAAACTCATCCTTGATCTATATATTTTAAAACATAAAATACTAACTACCCTAATCCACAATAACATTTGATACTAAAAGAAATTCATCATGATTTTATATGTCATTTTTTCCTTACCAATTAGATAAGGGGGGTCCATTTAAAATCCTATGGATAATGAGCATTTATTCATTATATAAGCAAAAATCTATTCAAATTTTTGCATGATTGATGATTGAAAGTTCAAAGGTGATGTAAATCGCGATTGTACATGTTTAAAAATAATAAATTATTAAACATAATAGAATGAATGGACTAGTACCATAACTTTAAAATGGGTTAATGTAAAATATTTAAGTTGATTATTTATTAGAAAAATGAGAAATGAAATTGTTATTTCATGTTGATTTTTTAAACATATTTTTGACAATTAAAATAGTTATATTATATTGATTTGTAATTATAATATTAGTTACATTGGTACCCTATGAAATCCTCGTTAAATATTTATCTATCAATACATGAATCGTTTATATGGGTGTTATTTGAGATAATCTATTTATGTGAATATGTTAAAAATTTTATTTTATTGGGTTAAAATAAATTTTTAAAATTAATATAATTGAGTTTCAATGATTTACTATGAAATGAGAATTCATAAATGTGGAATTAAATTAGTTAAAAAAGATTAAATTAAATAAGATTTTGAAATTTAGATTATTTATATATTGTTTTAAAATTTATCTATGTGTGTTAAGTGTTTATATATTTCATGACATTTAAAAAAATATCCATCATATGTTATCCATCTACCAAGTCCCATAGGAAACTTATGTGGCACACAAGGGAGCACACAACTATACAGGTCCTTGGAGAACCAACCTGATATGCATGGAGTAAAAATGGGGGGATGAGACCAAGAAAAAATATCATTGGGAGGTAATAAATTGGAAATCATATCTATCAAAATATGCAAGAACTAGTGCATGGGGTGAATATATATAGTTGTGAGAGGAGGACTTTGTTGTGGATGGGGCAGTCCAGTAGTAGAGGTAGGAGTCCTCTAGCTCTAATATGACTTATTATCAAGATGAATCTTTAAGATTGCTAATAAGAACATTACTGATTTTTGGGTTATTCTATGTGTGATCAAATATCTTCCACACTCTATCATGATTCATCACATTATCCCACATTCTAAATCGTCCACTCGGGTATCCCACCACCCACCTTTGTTTTCAATATCCACTGCCACTCATGTCTACCGAAAAAACCGTGAATATTTTCGGTAACCATGAAATCAATCTATGTCTCCTAAGCCATTTCCCATGACCTCTTAAGAAATCCTCTGCACCATTAGATGAATTCCCTCTGACAAATTATAATACTATATTAAGGGAGGAGAACAACTAGACCCACTTTCAATGAATTCCATTTTCTCTCCCAACAATCACCACTATTTTCATGCACAATGTCATCTGGCCACTACTACAATCATGAAAACACCAAGAAAACCTCCTTCAATGCCTCATGAAGGTGGGATCAAACATTATTCACTCAACGGATGTCCAAAATCAATTATGGATCCACCTATTAATACTTATCTAACACCCATGAAGTGGAATTCTAGGCTCTTCCAACCACTTTCAATGTTGGAATAGAAGAAGATCATTACTGCTCACATACACTATGTTGAATAAACTACTTCCAATAACATGTTCATAAAATAATGCCAATTCCACCGTGAATCATTGGAGATGACCATATCTTCTCTCTATACCTGAAAAAGTATAAACACCATCCATTTTATAATTCATACATGTGTGTACAATATGTGTGATATCATGGAGGAAATGATTGGGTATCCGGTTTGAATAGCCCGAAGACTTCTTTTTATTGGTTTTTTGATAACCCCAAATTCATGGGATGAGAGGGAACCCTTACAGAGCCCTGAGGCCTATATATTACATGACCTACAGGACTTAGGAAATATAGAGACTATTCTCGGAACATCGCCTCCCCATAATCTTCAACGTGATATCATCTCTACTTCTTTTAAAGGATTGTTCGGCTAGGCTTCCCATTCAAGCATATCCTATTCTCGATGGAAATGTCATACCCACTAATTCTGAGAAATCAGTTTAGCCTCTGCTCGGTAGAATGAACATTCCTCGAATCCTAATCTTCAATCATCTCCTTACAGATTCTATTTGTTAATTTATGCACAGTTATAGGTGGCTTGAAGGCCTTGAGGTGGCCATAATGCATTGAGGTGGCTCGAAGGGCTTGTGGTGGCCCTAAAGTCCTAAGGTTGCCATAAATCCATAATGGTGTCAAGGACAGGGGTTTCTTAATGTACTTAAGGGACCCGAGGCCTATATTGGTGGCTCGAAATACCAAATTGATGAATAGCTACATCTATTTTTGTACTGAACAATGTCACCACCCAGTTTTGAACTCAGGTCACTATGATGGACCTATTGAGTCCCCACCAACTAGGATGAGGAACTTGTGTCGACTCAGGGATGCCATTAATGATGAGGAATGTCATCTAAGACACCGTCCCCCTTCATTTCTGTTTATATAATGAGATCTTTCCCCCTACCACGTTCATCAATCTCTCTTGGCTTGGAATGCATCAAAAGGACGCTCAATAGCACTATTTCACCAAAGTCATTATCTTATTTGTTTTCATATCTATTATTTATTTTTATTTATGTTTCTATTAAATATAAATTGAATTATATTTTATTAAATACATATAATATTTTCATTTTTTTCTTCAGTTTAAAAGTGATTCACCTTTTTGAAAATTTTTCTTCCTCTATTCTTCTTCTTCTTATTAATTATTGATATTTTTATTAATAATAATAATATCATTATTGTTATTAGTATTATTATTTTAATTTTTTAATTCTATTTCTTTTCTTATTATTATTCTTCAATTTTACTTTATTTCTCTCTCAGTCCCTTATCCTTATTCTTTTATATTTTCTTCTTTTTACTTTATTTTCTTCATCCACTATCATTATTTTTTTTCTCTTTTAGTTTTATTATATTTCTTCTTCTCATCAATATATACATCAAAGTGATATTTAAATACTGAAAATGAATGCTGAACAGAGGCTTAGACAGGGGGGTAATTCAAGGTGCACTATTTAATTTCTTAATGATTGTTTTGTGTTTTTGGTATATTTGAGTGTCTTTCAAGGATGAGATGAATGTCCCGAGTGTGGGGATTATACCCAATGACATGAAGCTAAATCTATTTAAATTAATATATTTAAACTCTTTTCCATACTATAATTGGCTAGATATTCACCTGATGGAGTTGAGTGACTCAATGGATGAAACAAGATTGATATAGGTGGGCCCTATAATAGGGCACACCATATACCAAGAAGTGTAATCGACCGTGATTAAACGAGATGGTGGAATTGTTATTTCTCAGGCATTCAGATATTCCAAAAAATCTATACAAAAACTAGATCAATTCATTATGATATTTTAAGGTTAGATTATGAAGCTAAAATCATATAAATATTCGAGAGTAATTATTGAACACAAAATATAAGCCAAATCCAAGATCCTTATTCATTAACTCAATCTTTTAATAATTCCATGTTTTTTTAAATTATAATTTCAATTATTCATTTAATTTAAATAAATAAGAAATGTAATAAAAATAAAAAAATATTTATAAATGTTTTTTGAAAATAAATAAAAACAGATGATTAGTCAGTTTTTCTTATTTTAATAAATAATCTGAACAAACTGTGATGATAATCAAAGGAGATGACCCTAGTTAGCCACTATGTCGAACTAGGAAAATAATATTCTTTCCCCACACCTAATGACTGGTGTGAATTAATTAACATTAGAATATTTTGAATAATAATTGCATTAAAAATTATTTTTCTTATTTCTTTTTTCACTCACAATATCAGACAATAATGAACTATGAAATAATATATACCCATACAATTTTTTCATAGAATTAAGTGTCAAAATAGAGGTAATGTGTACCATTCTAGGTTAATTTTAAATAAAATTTTTATTATCTATTAGTATTTATGAATTATAGTTTTTTATCGTTAATTTTGAATATATCATACTCGATACGCAACAACAAGTTTCTTTGATATATTACGTTGCACACAACACCATGTTATACTGAAAAATAATGAAATTATTATATTAAATAGTAGTTAACACATAGTCATTGTATTTGTGGAAATCAGTATAATAAACTATATTATGATTACACATTTTTTTACATATTTTTACATTTATTAAATAAACTTTAGTGTCTTAAAATGAGAATAAATCATATTTTTAGCATAAATTACTCTAATATTTTTAAAATTTAGTTTACCACCTTTTGAAGGTGAATCCATTTTAAATCTATTATTTATCAATTTTATATTTTATATTTGAAAAACTAAAAATCTTATTTGGAAATGAGACATCAAACATTACTTTGGTTGATATTAATTTATTTTAATGGAAAAATTCATTTTTAATTAATAGTGAAAAATACTATGTTTTAATTAAAAATTCATTATTGTGTGATTTAATTATATAGTACGATTATCATTTTAATTTGTTTTAAAAGGTAATTTTATTATTTTGTAATCATTTAAAAAATATATGGTAGTTGGATGTAATTTCTCAATATAATTTTATATAAACATGTTATAATATTTTAATCGTTTCAACTTCTTCAAACACTAATGTCTCATTTTGATAGTGAGATTTAATATTAAATTAATTAATACAATTTCTATGTTTTAAATATAGAAAAAAGGGATTCTATATTTGTAATCAGAAGGTAAAAATTGTTTAAATAGCTACTTTTTCATTTTTTACAATGTTAATAGTAACTTTAGTAATTATTTTTATTTACCACAGTTAAATTATAAATTTGAAATATAAGGGCTAATTTTTTTTTAAAATTATCTGAAACCACACTAAAATTTGTCATTTTCTTATTGGATGAGTCATAGGAAAATAAATAAATATATAGAATGATATTTTGGATTTTTTTGAGCCACATGGGTGTGATATTGACATGATTTAATAATAAATTAATTGTAAAGAAAAAAGAACATAAACTTGTAGCTTCTTAAAAATAAAATTAAAATGGGGTTATATGTTAGATATATTTGACTATAAATATAAATATAATTATATATATATTTCCAACATCATCGTATTTTATTTATAATTTTTATACATTAAATAATAAATTTATTTCTAACACCATGATTATGCAGTGATTACCTTATTGATAAATGATTCTAATAAATGATATTATAAATATTAAAATAAATGTAATTTGATCTTTTTGAAGCCATTGAAGATTTTTTTGAATAATTATTAAATTTTATCTTTGAGTTAATGAAGTTTATTTATATGAACAGAGTTTATATGACTCAAACAAAAATCAATTACTAAATAGTTTTAAAATTGTCATAAATCAGTTTTTAAAACAAATACTATTTCATTATAAGATAAAAAAGTCATAAATATATATTATAAGTCCAAATGAAATATATAATGTTAAACGATTCATTAATAATTCACTTGGAGTTCTCTTGTCATTTTATAGTTACTGAATTAACCATATTCGGTAAAATTCCACGAACACATGGTAAGAGTTAATTTATTTAACTAAGGGATAAATGAAAAATGATAAGGTTACATTTGTGACATAAACAAGTATAAAAATTATTTTTTATAAGATTTATACATATAAACATATTATACTCTAAAAATATCTCTATTTATCAATTATAATTTGAAAATAAATTTATCATAAAATAATATTCCGGGACTTTTTTAATTTTCCAATACTCCCTCTTAAAGAAAGCCACCACTTCTACCCACAAACTCACACCTCTCAAGAACATTGGATCATCTTACATCTTCTCTAAAAATCTCTTAAAATACAAAACATCTACTTAAAATATTTTCACAGTGCTGATGAAAATATTAGAAATCCTTTTGACTCATGTCAAAAGAAGATTCCGGATTTATAGGTAACGTCTTCCCTCAAGAACATTTCATTTATTTTCCATATACAACCCCCTAAACTCTTCTTATAAAATTATTTTATAACAACACCAGTATACAAAACATAACAGTATTTTGTTATGGTAATTTATTGACCTAAAATTTCACACACATCAATCTAATGGTTATAGAATATATTGTTTCAGTGTATAGTAAAACACTACCTCATGGATTGATGATTGTTCTATTTTCTCCTACCACATCACATGTTGGAAATTATAATGTTAACATATTTATATATGATATATATTATATCTATGATTATTTTATTTTTATTATAATTCTATTTTGCTTTCCATAATGTTTAAATATGATAATTTCTTTTTAGGAAGTGTGGACTACCAACTCTTCAAAGCGATATGCCTTGTTCATGGAAAAAAATGAACACATAAAGGATTGTTTTAATGAAACTATGTAAGAAATATAAAATACATATTATGTGGAAATTATAATAAGCCTATTTATTATTTACATTTCATTATTTTAAAATGACAACGGAATGAAATTAGAGTCCATGCGTACGTACGACCTATCATCTCCATGAAAGGTACATTTCATTTCATATCACCAAATATTATGGGATATTATATATAAAAATATATTTGATATATATGATATTTAAATAATTAAAATCATTCTAGAGATGATATAATTATTACAACATTGATTATTTTCATTAAAACCATTTCAATTTTGACTGATGTACCAAATAATGATAAAACATCTCATATGAACTCAAATAATTATCTAATTATTATAACATGGTAATAAGTGATATAAAATGAATAAAAATATTTAAAATGTTATGAAGAAATTATAAATTATCATCTGGTTTTTATTTAGTGAATTAAAAATTGAAGGTGACAAGTCGGACTCAAGGTAAGGGAAATCTTAACTCAATCACCATTAATTGAGTTAAATATACATGTCATTTGTTTTGTTTATCCAAAAATATGTGTTAATGTCCTCTGGTTATTTTACAATATAAATACACTTATAGTTGGTGAATATATATTTTTCACACATATTTTTTCCATTGAATTATCCTTAATCGAATGATGTGATCTTTATAAGGTACTTTGACTCAATCTCATTTGGTTAAGACATTTCTAAATGATATGAACCATAATTTATTTATAATGTTTATATATATACCCTTTTAAATTACATATCCTTATTATATCTATAATCATTATATTTAATGTCTGGTAAAGTGTTATACTTTCATGTGGTGTATAATATTAATTTTCAAAATTGTAAATTAGTAATTATCCAAAACATCATATTAAATGTTTAAAAGAATTAAAATTATAATGCAATGACCAATTTTTATCAATGGAAACTTGTATATTATATTTTTATTATATAATCACATTAAATACCAAAATAATTAACTACTAATTACTATGTCACCTTTAAACATATCTTTGAAACTTCTGTGATTTGAATTATGAAAATATGACATATATGGTTGCGATCAGTATGTTATTTTCAATCTAATGTGACCAACTTAATATTTGGTAAATAGTAACATACCCTTATAAATATTATTTCTTCCCTTGTTAATAGTAACATAACATACTAATTATTAACATTACATATGATAGTATATAAATAATATTCATGTTAAAATGTGATGTACTTAAATTATGAAATAAGTAAAAAATGTTATAAACCCGATTTTTTTAATAAATTATAATTTCAATTAAAATGTAATATTATTAATATTTATAAAATTAATTTTTAAAAAATTATTTTAATTTTTGATTTTATACATTGAAAAATGGTTAGTGTGAATTATTTGAATTGTTTCTAAAATAAGTGAAATTTTGGTGAATAGTAAAATACATTAATTTACCGTATAAATATATTATAATTTAAATCTACTATCTCAGACATCATATGTGATGTAATTACCAAAATAAACGACTCAAATTCAGTTATGTATATTATTGGTCTCGATATCATAATTATTTTTTATATTGTGGGAAACTAATAATCCAATGATAATAATATTATGGAAACCCTCCTCTCCTCCACTATAAATACCTCCCCTCCTTACCTCTTTTCATCACACCTCCCAATCCATTTTCCTTACATATGTTCTTACCAAATATCTCCTCAATCTCAACCCTCACATATAAAATCTACTAGCCTCTTCGAAATACCATTTCCTCTCCCTTAAAGAGGCTCTAAAGGATGTTTGATTCAAGTGGTAATATACCACTTTTCATTTATTTCATTTTAATGATCATTTGTTCCCTTTTCATTCTAGATATATACTTACCCAAATAGTATGAAAAATCCATTAACATAAATTTAACATAACATTATTTTTATAATGGAATAAATCATCATAATATCTACATTCGCACACTTTTATTTGAAATAAATTAAAACTCTGTTTGAGATGTGTTACTTTTTTAAATTCATGGACGACAGGTTATCAATTTCTATTACTATCTATAATTAGGGCCATGAAACCATTTTTATTGTCGAACTAGACTATTATCTGTGTATTTTAACTTATTTAAAATTCATTAATATTCTATAACACTTGATGTAAATTAATAATTCAATATAAGTTAATAATGATCCTAATCTCCAAATTAATCCATGAGTTTATCATTAATGATTTATATAATGATTCAACTTCACTAAAAGTATCCGAATAAAATTTTCAACCATGTTACTTTCTAGATGTACAATAATAAAAAATGACATCATTTTTGGACAATCACATTCATCATACATATTTATCTAAAGATGAATATAAGTGAACTGATCATTAAAACCAAGTAAGCAAACAGAACCGAACAATAAAATAAAACCTCATAACCAATAAAAATGGTTACAAAAGAACATTAAATTGTTATAATAAATACTCTATAAATATATGACATTCTATAATTATTAATTAATATTCCTAAATTTTTTATTCATGTCATTAATAACAAGTGGAGAAGAAAAAAAGACTTCTAAGAAGGGATCCTCTCCATTTTACTTTTATTCAAAAGTGTACACTATGCTATGACATTTTATGTGTAATAACTAATGATTGGGTATAATATATCACCTTTCCATAATTACCTAATGATTTATATTTTATGAAAATACTTCTTATCTCTCATAAATCCCACATTAGAACACCCGAAACCATGAAGATAATCCGTGAAGAATTCTACCTGAAACACCTTTGTTCATTTTGGTTGATGTATCATTCATTTTACCCAAATAAAGTTATATTTTATATTTATTAAAAACATATAATTTCTGTTTCTATGCTCCAAAATCATGTTTCAATATCCATTCCTTATTCTCTGTTGGGGATATAAATGCCTTTAAGTGAATCCCTCCTCAATACCTCCAAATAAATAACCCATTTTAATGGAACATCCCAAATATTTATACAATTTCAAGTGAACTCAATCCACAATTTTAAGACAAAATTGTATTTATAAAATCATCCTTATTATTTTTAAATCATCTTTGGTACCCTTCTGGTATTATATAAAATATTTTTCCATTTTCTATTTTATAAGACCAACTATATTTTCCATAAATCTTCACCTAAATTTTTTAATGCTAAAATTTGTCAAATACATTTCATGAATGTTTTCAACTATATTTGAAATAAAATACAATTTCATATACCTATGTTACATAATTATATTCTATTAATGTTATATGTACTCTATTTATTGACACTTTTTTATATGGCCCTTGTTTATGCTTTATGTCATGATTGTGGAACCCTATTCATTCCATGGGTAACCCTTATGATTATGTATGATTAATTATTTATGATTATTTATCTGGTAATAATATTCACGAAATTTTATTTGGGTGAACCTAGATAGTGCACTGATTAATTTGGTTTTGTTAAGTCTAATGATATGTTATGTATGACGGTCTTGGCGGTTAGCCTTATCTTGTTCTGCTATGTGCAAAAATAATGGTTGATGGACAAGGCATGTGCTACTATGGGAAATGGTCTTCGAGGTTATCCATAAATCGTATTTAATTTATGGTTTATATTTATGCCACATTTCTACGATTCCATGTTTAAATGATCCCTTTTTTATATTTTATGAGTCCAAATGTTACACGCATTTTTATATCATCATGTTATAACTTCTATACCATGTGCTAATGATTTGTTCATTAGGTTATTCCCATACTGGGATTTTAGATCATCATGTTTTTCATGTTATGCATAGGTTATCTTATATAGATGTATGATTATAATGGATGATTGGATATTATAATGAAGTCTAAATAAAAATTTGTTTTTATAAGGTTTTATTATGTACATTTGTTTCCATGATACATGGAATTACTATTTTTTGATAGTAATTTGATGTATAATTATTCTTAAAACCATGTAATGTTATATGTAAAAGGCATGGGTTTCTCTAGATGGTATCAGAGGATGATCCTATAATTTTTGGAGATTAAGAATAGAGAACATTAGTAAGAATATTATGTATGAGATGAAATATAAGAAAACATCCCTTAATATTTGTATGTCTAGAGTAAGTGGTTTATCATGAAAATATGTCTATTTATAGATACAAATTAGTATTGGTGGCTCTTAAGAAAAAGTACCTAGGAGTGAAAACTCTGACATGGAGTTTTAGGCATGACCCAGGGTATCCTGGTACCTGACAATGGGCCTTGATGAACTCTTGGTTTGACACTCCAATGGGATATTCTTTGGTAAATTCACATATTTAGTGAAAAACTTTATTAATAAAATATACAAATCCCATATGAATATATGTTATGAAATCGACCAAGGATAAATTATAATTAATTAAAAGGAATCACATGTTTCTATCTACCTATCCTCTATATTTTTTTTCATTTTATGTCCAAAATATTCATTATTATATTCATTAACTAAGTACTAAAGCTCTTTAATTGTAATATCTTTTTCTTAGTCAATGGATGAAAATATAAGAACACATTTCAATAATCAATGTGATAAGAAATTTGAATATTTACGAAATGATATGCCTAATATGATGGGAATGTGGGCTCAAAAATTCGGGGAAATACTTTCTCTGCTCGCTCAAGTTATGAATAATATCATGAATCATGTGGAACACCCTCTTCCTCCTAGATAAGAGAATGTTTTTGTAGAATCTAACATGAAAAAAATGCCTCCCATGTTTACCAGATCTTCTTGATATCCTCCTCATGTAGTATTGTATTAAGTCCATTGGAAAGATATTATTTTTCCTCCTGTGTGCCTAAGAAGGGAATGTTGTACTAAATGTTTATCATTTTGATGGGGAAGCTAATCATGGGAGGACACTGATCAATAATAAAAAATCTCATGATGATATTGATTCCATGGACTGAAGGGATTTTAAGAGTATTTTTTTCAATTAATACTTTCCTTGAACATACCATCTCATGATGGGATGAGATTTCTTCAAACTCCACTAGAAAAAAGATCACTCAATTAGGGCTTATGAAGAAAGCATTACAAGGCATGCAAGTAATTACACTGGCATTTTCACGAACATTGAATTCAAGGAGGATCTATTCTTTACTGGCCTTATACTGAGTCTATGGAAGGTGTTGGTGATCTAAGACAAGACAATTATGAGGATATGTTTTGTTGTGCCCTCAAGGTTGAAATAGATATTGGAGACTCTTAGTGGTGTCATGGTCCTACTGACATGATGATTGAAATAGAGAAGAATGTGTGTGGTTTCACAAAAAATCACATGATGGACAAAACCCTAAATATCCCACTTATAAAATTTGTGGGAATAAGAATCATGTGAAATGTCTAAAGGAAACTAGGAATTTCTTCAAATGTGGAATGCTACGATATATGGATATGGACATCTACTGGAATATGAAAATACTACTATTGTGGAAGAATAAAGGATGGTTCAGAACACCACTCAGCCTGTAGTACAGTGTTACAACATCAAGGATCATGGAAATTATGCAAAAAATATCACTAATCCATGGTTTATTGTAGGAAATCAATAACAACCTCTATAGAAATAAGGTCTTATGTTATCACTACTTATGACGTGGATCCTGGAAATGATGTGGTGACCGATACACTAGTTATTCACTCAAAAATATAGAATTTATAATTTGATTATAGTTATACAAATTCGTTTATATCATGAAAATTTAGTATAACTATTCAACAACCACCTAAAAATATGGGGGGAAATTTATATGTGATAACTGAAAATGGGGAAATCCGTGCATCAATGGTTTATAACTCTTACTTGGTTCATGTGTGTCGAATTTTCCTCATGTAATATCTCATTATACGTCTTTTAGTGGTGTTCTATACTATTATAGGAATGGATTGGCCATATTTTTACCAAGCCAACATCAAAAATCGGGAGAGGGAGATCACTCTTCACATCCTGAAGCATACTAAGATTAATTAAATGTGAAAGTTGGAAGTTTAGCCTACTTTAAATTCATTATCTTAAGTGTGTATATTAATTCCTTAAGAGAAACCTAGACAAGGTCAAATGATTAGGAAAAAAGATAGAATCATGCTTGAAAAAATTCCCTTCGTGAGGTATTACGAAGAGGTTTTCCCTGAAGAGTGGTCTGGACATCCTCTTGATCGAGACGTTGAGTTCTCAATTGAAATTATTATTGGATCTCTATCTATAAATCTTTAGGAGTTGAAGAAGAAGTTATAGGATAATCATGGGAATGGTTTAATAATCATGACTTCTTCATCATGGGGTGCACCAGTCCACTTCATCAAGAATAAGGATAGATCAATGCGCCTCTGCATTGATTATAGGGACCTCAATAAAAAAAAGTAATGAACAAGAATCCACTACTATGGATATATGACTTGTTCAATCAACTAAATGGGGATATTTATTTCTCTTAGGTGGACCTTCATTCGGGATATCTCCAATTAAAAGTGGGGAAGAAAGTCATTCCAATGATTTCCCTTCGAATGAGGTGTGGACACTATGAGTTCATAGTGATGACATTCAGACTCACATAATACATAAATTTTCATGTATTTATGGAAAATAGTCTTTAGATATTACCTAGAGAAATATGTTGTAGTCTTTATTGATGATATTCAGTTATAAAAAAAGATCAAGGAGGATCAAGAAAGGCATTTGAATACCATGTTAAAAACACATAGAAGGAAGAAGTTTAAGGAAATATACATTAAATGTGAGTTCTGAATGGAGTAAGTATCATTATCTGTTCATGTTATCAACATCAATGGGATATATATGGACCCTTCCTAGAAAGAGGAAATTAATGAGATTCCCAAGACAACAACTGTAACAGAAATCCGTAGATTTCTTGTTCAACCTGGGTATTATCGATGATTCCTAAAGAACATTTCACAATCTTCAAACCCAATGTCCAAGATGAAAAAATGGAGTAATATGTGTATTGACCTTGGAATGTGATTACTATTTGAAAGAGTTGAAAAAGTGGCTAATCATGGTGTTGTTACTCACACTCACAACAAGTGTAGAACTATTTATAGTGTATATTGTTAATTTAAAGAAGGGAATAGTTTGTTTGAAGATGCAAAAATATAGTGTGATTGCCTACTCCTCGGGTCAGTTAAAAATAAATGATCAAAACTACCACACTTATAATCTAGAGTTGGCGGTTCTGATATTCACATAGATATTATGGGTGCATTATCTCTAAGGGGAGATGTGTGAGATATTTACTGACCCAAAGAGTCTTAAATATATATTCAAACAAAAATATCATAAAATGTTCCATAGAAAATTGATAGAGGTAATCAAGGATTATGACATCTCAATCCACTACTATACTGGAAATGAAAATATTCAATTGGATGCTCTAATTAGAAAAGATATTACATCTTTATGAATGATGACAATTAAAAAGGATTTTATCTTATTATATTTTCATAGGATGATAATGACAATCATTAATATAGGAATATCATCAATCTATTCTATAATGATTTATCATCCATCCATCATAAAGAAAATAATGGATGCTCAAAGATAATATGTGTGAATTATGAAAAGGTTGGAAGCTATCAGAAGTGGGAAATCATCAAGGATCAAGATTGATGAGGAAAGACTTGTAAGGCTTAGATAATGATTAGGGGTACGATCCGATCTAGAGAAAAAGGAGGATATATTGAATGATGGACATAGCTTAACATTCTCTATCGAGACAGGGATAAAAACGATGTATCATGATCACTATGAAAACATTTGTTCAGATAATTTTAAAAGAGAGACTTTTCAATATACCACTATGTTCCTGGTGTGTCATCAAGTGAATACTGAGAGGAAAAAGTCTACGTGGATGATGAAACCACTACCATACAAAAATGGTAGTGGGATAAAACCACCATATCCATTGTCTCTGGATATCCATAGTCATCCAAAGGAAATAATACTATATGAGTCATTGGGGATCATCTGACAATGACATATCACATTATCACGATTCAAGTGTAATTCTTATTGGACCAAATAAACGTATATATATCAAATGTGTGGTAAGTATGCATGGAGTACCACTATATATTGTATTAGATCAAGATTTTTTAGTTACTTAAATGTTTTGGATGATTCTTTAACAGGCTTAAAGCACTGAAATGGACATCAGTATGGCCTATCATCCTCAAACTAGTGGTAATTGTGATTGAACTATCCAGAAATGGAAGATATGTTGATATAATGTTATATGGACTTAAAAAGAAGATGTGACCAACATCTTACGCTGGTAGAATTCTCATCTAACAAAAGTCTCCACAGAAAATTTTGAATGGAACCATATAAAGCCCTTTATGAGAAAAATATCATAACACCAGTGTGTTGGGATGAATTCAGTTAACATAAGATGCTATTTCCTGAAATAGACAACGATATAAAGAATAATGTGAAAAAAATTAAGTACAATATCAAGTAATTACAATGTCGACAGATTTGTTATGAAGACAATCGTCTACTAGACCTTGAGTAGAAATTCAGAGTCTTGGTATTTCTTCTCTCATCTCCATGGAAGAAGGTAATGAGGTTTGGGATGAAATGGAAGATAAGTTCTAGGTACATCATCCCCCTTAATATTCTAGAAAATATCAGTTATGTCTCCAATTGACTAACACTTCCATGACCATGTCTAAAGTAAAAGGTGTCTTTCATGCTTCCCTCATAAAAAATTACATACCAGATCCTTTACATGTACTCTGTTTAGATGTGGTATAGTTAGAGGATGATCTTTCATACAAGGATCTTCTAGTGAAGATGTTATATCCTAGGGATAATATTATACGTAACAAGCCTACACACCTCGTAAAAGTAATGGGAGATAACAAAATGTACAAAGAGGAATCATGGGAATTTAGGAGGCAATGAAGAAAAGTACAGGCATATTTTTAAGGCTTCAAATGTGTATCAAAATTTCGAGTGCGAAATTTCATGTTGGGGGGGATAATGTAACGACCAAAACATTTCAATGAAAATTCCATTCTTATAATTATTTCATATAATCACAAGACATCACAACATAATTATCTTCTGAGTGCTATGTGGCCATTAGACATAATTTTGTCACTTCTTAGAATTTTGTTTTAAAAATCTAACATACACCATTATGATCAGTAGGTTATTTGGAGACTAAAGTTACTATCATAATTATTAGTGAATAGTACCATACCATTATGAATAGTAATATTACCCTTATGAACTGTGACAAAACCTGATGAATAGTAACATTATTTATGATAGTCTATAAATAATATTCATGTGAATGTATGATGTACCTATATTTTGAAATAAATAAATAAATGTTTTAAAACTGGATTTTTATTAAATTATTATTTTAATTAAAATTAAATTAATCATATTTAGAAAATTATTTTTGAAAAATGGATTTATTTTTTAGATTCCACATGTCAATAAATGTTAGTGTGAATTTTTTGGATTTATTCTGAAATAAATGATTTTTATGAATTGTAAAATACATTAATTTCCCATATTAATACATTTTAATTTAAATCCAATACTCCTGGAATTATAACTAATGTGATCATCCAAAACACGAATTCACATGAAATTATGACTACTCTTGGTCTGGGAATCATCACTATTTCTTGTTTAATGGTAATATAATAAACTAATTATTATAATAATATGGAAACCCTCCTCTCCCCCAATATTAATACCACCCATACTTACCAATTCTAATCACTCTTATCATCCCTTGTTTATTGCATATATTATACTAAAATAACTCATCAAGCTCCTCCCCTATGTCAAAAATAAATTATCCTCTTCAAATGTCCAAATCCTCTCTCCTTATGATGCTCTCATGGAAGGTTGAATCAAGACGTAAAAATACACTTTTCATTTCTTTCATATTTAAGTTCCTTTGTTCTCATTTCATTCCTAATATATGCAATTCCAAACGGAATGAAAACTACATTAACATACATGTACTATAATTTCGTTATTCTAATGGGATAAATCATTATCATCTCTTCATTACCCACCCTTTATTTGAAATAAATGAAAACACCATTTCATATAAGTTAATTTAGAAAATTCATGGACAATGTGCTATCAGTTTCTATTACTACCATTAATTATTGAAATGAATCCATTTTTATAGTTGAACTGGTATATTATATATATATATATATATTATAATTTAATTTTCTATAATACACATTCAAAATTTGTTAAAATAATAATGCTAAACAGGTGAATTATGAGGAAAATCACCAAATTAATCCAATGGATAATCGTTAATGATTTATATATTGGGTTAACTATACTCAAGGTAAAAAAATTAAATTTTAAACCATGTAATCTTTTTGATGTTTAATAATAAAATATAACTTCAATTCTTGACATCCACCTTCGTCATAAATTTTTATCTGAATCTAAATATAGGTGAACCGATCATTAAAACCAACTATGAAAATAGTCCCAAACAAACAAATTAAAACTCATAATAAATAAACTTATTATAATTTAACATAAAAATATTATTCTGAATATTATAAATATATAAGAGTCTATGGAAAATTTAATTAATAAAACTTGTTTTTTTATTCATGTTGTTAATCACAAGTGGAGATCCCTAACAAACATATGGTATGGGATCTTCTCCATTTCCCTTTTATTCAATAAATTCTTATATGGTATTCCTTTTTATGTGTAATACATAATTATGGGGTATGATTTTGAACAGCATCTATATATACCTCAAGATTTATAAGTGATGAGAAAACTATTTATCCCTCATGAATCCCTCTTATGTACACATGATACCAAGCCGGTATTCCCTATAGAATTTTACAAGAACGGCATTTATTCTTTCGTGTTGCTCAATAATTATTTTAATCCAAATGAAGTTATCCTTTAATTTTTTTTAAAAATTATTCATTCAATTTATATTCTCAAAAATCATGTTTCATGATCATTATCTCATTCCATTTCAGGGATATACATTCCAATATGTTAATCCCTCCTCGATACTTCGTAATAAGAAAACTCATTTTAAGGGAACTTACCTAATTTTACCCAATTTTAATTTCAATCTATCCTCTATTTTGTGATACCATTGTATTTATAAATTCAGAAATTTCATTTTCAAAACCTTATTGTTTCAATTTTTGTATTATAAAAAATATTGTTACATTTTCTATTTTTAAAGCTCGTTATAATTTTCCATAAACCACACAAAAATGATTTATTACAAAAATTTTCAAGGACATCTTTTATATGATGTCACTTCTGTTTGACATAAATTACAATTTTTAATTCCTGTTTTACATTAATATCATCCATCTATGTTCAAATTCCATTATTAATGAACACTTTCATGATACGCCCATTGGTTATTCTTTAAGTCATGATTATGGTACCCAATGCATTTCATGGGTAATCCATATATTTATATAACATAGATTATGTGTGATTCATTATGTGGAAAACATATTCATGAAATTTAAGATGGGTGTTCCTAGATGGCACTCTAATTTATTGGGTATAGATGAAATTCATTATACATTATGTGAAAAGGTCTTGGAGGTTTTCCTGGTCTAGTGCTATTATCTTCTAAGTCCTTGGAGGTTAGTTAGGCTTGGGCAACTATGGAAAACACTCATGGTAGATAGTGTAACACCCGAGACTTTTATTAGAAATATTTTGTTTTCAGTTTATATAAATCATCAAAAGAATCTTTCACTACACACAACACTATATTGGCTTGATTTACATGCAATCGTGACCTTCCTTGATAGATTGTGTCATACGCAATACCGAGTTTCACTAAACAACGATATGCTATTACAATATTATTTAAACTAGCCATTATGAATAGTAAAATCCACTTTTTGAAATTCTGTAAATTTTATTTTTCAAAATTGACTTCATTTTTGGATTCGGAATATCAAAATTAGCCTAGGGTGAAATTTGGGTATTTTTCTGGAAACATTCAATTTTTGATCAATAGTGAAAACACTAGGTTACTATTTAAAAACCGACTATTTATTTAAATAATTATTTATTTTTTTTAAATTTATTTTAGGTCAAAATTTATATATAATACTTATATAAGTTCAATGTAATTCATTTTGGGTAATTTTATAATAATTATAGATATATAAAAATTTTATTGAACTTTTCACCGTCTTTTACTCACCTCCGAGGAGAATTTGCAAATTTACATAAAACATAATTTTACCACTTCTATGAGTGGAATTTAAAAAATCCGAGAGACACGGTTGATGTCAGTAAGTAAAATGTGGTTCAATGGGATGAAAATAATATTTGGTGAATAGCAACTTTTTACTTTTATTTACCACGGTTAAAAGTAAATAGGGTAATTAAGGGTAAAAATGATATTATTAATACCGTAAAAAATGTCCTAATTCTATTGGATAAGTGTATTTCGACAAATAATAACCTTAGGAATTAAATATGACCATTTAGGATCACATTGATTAGATTAGGACATTTATTATTAATTTATTTAAAGAAGGGTTAAAATAGTTAAAATCAATGTTTAATAAGTAAATAATTTTTAATATAGGGTTATACATAAGATAAACTAGACTATAAATATTCATTAGAAATATAAAAAGATTTCCTACATAATTGTATTTTATTTGTAATTTTTAGACATTAAATATTTTAATTTATTTGTGACACAAATATGATGAAGTAATTATCTTATTAATGAAATATTGACATAATTGATGTTATAAATACCCAAATAAATGTAATTTGAGACTTTTTATGAATTCCTCTAATTTTATAGATTAATATGACATGTGAGTATTTATTTAATTAACTTTTTTCGAACTAATAATTCTGTTATGATTTTAAAAAAAATCAATTACTATATACTGTCAAAATTGAAATATAATAGTTTCTAAAAAAAATATTATATTATTAATTTTTATTTTATTCCTAAAAATCTAAGGTTTGGCCACATGACATAGATAAGGTTATATATATTAATAATAAACAACTTGGGGTTCGTTTGTCTTGTTATAGTATGTTTATTAACCTTATAGTGTAAGAACAAAAAAAGACACGGTAAATGTAAAATTATCTAACTTAATGTTAAATCTAAATGATAAGGTTAAAATATTAAAATAAAATTGTCCAAATTCTATTATATGAGAGGATTTGGACCCATCCTAACCTTGGCTTCGAAATCAATCAATTTTGAGATATTTAAAACCGAATATGGCTTTATAATAAAATAATATTTTTCATTTTTCCAAAGGTGCCCCTCTCCTCCCTTAAAAAAGGGAACCTCCTCCCTCTCTTCCTCACACCACATTGAGCTATATAGGTCGGCCAAAACCTCCCAATTTCTCCTCTCCACATCCCTAGAAACTTCCTATAGGTTCTGGTATTCTTCAAAGACCAATTTTAGTGCCCTAAAAGGATGTCTCAAAGAAGCTCTTCAAAGAAGAAGTAATGTCCGTTACCGATTCTTTCAACATTATTTCTTCTTCCACTTCTTCTTATTTAGTTGTTTCAATATGAACTAATAACATCAGTATCACTAATATACTGATATGTTATTATAATTATGAAACAACCCCATTTCACAATCTATCCATCCTACGGAAAATGAAATCACCGCGTGTTCGTACGTATGGAATACCGTCTCCACACCGTGGTGTAATCTATTTTCCACAACCACCTTACATGGATGGGTATAATGGTGTAAATAATGAATATATATGATTACTGTAATGTGATATTGATTCTGAAATAGTATACATATAGTCCAATACAATTCCACGATCATGGGAACAATATCATCGCTCGTGCGTACGTACGGAATACCGTCTCCAAGATCTGACACGACTCGTTCTACATTATTTTCATTGCATAATGATTACATAAATTAATTGAGTGAATAAATAATATATATATATTACACTAATACCATTCTTGAATTGGGGTATCTATAACCTAAAAATAAGAATAAGAATTTATTCGACAAAACACGCATAAGAACAAAAAGTAAAAAACAACCGAATAACAAGTAGAAATGAAATATTACTAATAATAAGATAAGAATATGACCATATATGATATCATAACAATGATTATGATTTTGGAATAAGTTAATGACATTATTTAAATCATTATACAAGAGGTTCAGACACTTACGAAACAAATCATACCTAATGTAAGGGAAATATCACAATCTCATATTTATCCGAGATTGTTTATACTTTGGAATTTACTGGGGTGTATTTTATCATCCACATACATGTTTCCTCAATATGTAATATTATTTATATCCACCTACAATTGTTTAAAACCAATTTTACCCTTCGGTGAGTTTTTAGTAAAATATATGAAAGGAATCGTTTTTCTTTTTTTCGTACGATGTACTTATTGACTTTTCTGACAAAAGTACGAGAAGAATTTTTTTTAACTTATACGGCATGAATGGATTTTTAAAACATTATTTCCAAGAATATTCCTTGACATTTTTTCAGGTTTATTTTTAATTAACTTTTTTTAGTTTAGAATTTTATGACATGTTAAGAACGTAAAAGTGTTTTTGAAGTGGAAAGGATATTTTCCTCAAGAATGGAGTTCAGTGTTTTATCAAAATTATTTTCCATCTAAGATAATAAAGGGTTCTGTATCTATCCATATTATAACATTTTTTTGATTATGTTTTCATGGAATTATTTTTATGAATTCTTTTATCTTATATGAATTATTTTTCTATGTCACGATGTTTAAGAATCCCATTTTTATTACATGGGTTATGCTATGAGGTACGGTTTTTGATTTTGTGGCACACATAAGAATGGTATCATTATGAGATGGGTGGGACCTATATCTCCCTCCAATTCATTTGGTAAAGATTTTATATTTCATGAGATAGACATGGCTGGAAATGATGGTTTAACCGATTCAGTAAAACATCACTGAAAAGAGGAATGAACTCGATTCAGAAATGGAATTCGTCCACTCAGATAGTCTTGGAAATGAGTCTTGACTAATAAAAAATGAATCTCTATGATTATGTTTGTATACCACAACGCTTCTTGTTTTAATTTATGATTATTATGATTACATTTCACTACCATGATTTATCCCATGTTATATAATTATGATCTCTTTTTCTGGGTAAGATTTCCAAAATGCTATGATCATATGAATATGAATTTATTGATATTTATTTTGTGTACCCTTACTGAGAATTTGAGCTCACCCTTTTGAATGTTTTCTTTCCCCAGTTCAGGAAGAAGGTTATTAAGTAAGATATTCCAAAAGGGACTATAGATATGATGAAATAAATTGGAGACAGTGTAGATGCTTTATGAACCAGTTGTTCATGTTTCCTAGTTTCTAAAGACACTATACCTATACGGTCCTTTCATGGTTTTGTTATATGATGTAATAAGTATACTTCAATTATGAAGTAATAACAATATATGTAATGTTTGGT
This sequence comes from Viscum album, assembly GCA_963277665.1. NCBI lineage: Eukaryota > Viridiplantae > Streptophyta > Magnoliopsida > Santalales > Viscaceae > Viscum > Viscum album. The sequence continues at coordinate 1,766,292,082 of OY728146.1, read as the reverse complement.
TCATTATAGATGGTATCAGAGGAAAGGTATAGTCAACCATTGGAAACATGGATGTCAAAGCCTTAGGAAGATTCCTAAGGATAAGTCAAAGCATAGAACACAATCTTAGTGTTTTAGAAATGTCCATGAATAACCTAGGATAAGACCTTAAGTGTGAAATTTTATTCTTGATTATGTGGTTTTCCTATTATAATTAGTGTTGCTCACACCATTGTTCTTGGTTTAAATCAATGGTTGGAACCCGAAGTATCCGTGTTAATGCGGAATGTGATGGGTAATGCCATGATTGTCCCCCTGAGCAACCAAAAGTTTAGGGAGATGGAATGAAAAATCCAGTATCCATGCTCACACAACTTTATCAAGCTATGAATCATGAAGTACTTCCAAACGAGCAAAGGAAGGAGCAACATTCTATTGAATCCTTCATGAGACAGCGTCCACCTTCATTCAGCAGGTCTACTGAACCATTAGTTGATGAACAATGGATCAGTACTACTGAAAAGATATTTTCAGTTCATCAATGTTCTGAACATGATAAAGTCATCTTATCAGTGTATCTTTTGGGAGGTGATGCTGATCAATGGTGGAAAATTATCAAGAATATGATGACAAGTGATGAAATTGAGTCCATGGAATGGGACGAGTTCAAGAACTTATTTTTCAATAAGTACATCCCTCGTATTCTCCGAACAAATATGGAGAAGGAGTTTCTTGAACTAAAGAAAAAGGATGATGAATCTGTTGGTACCTATTAAGAAAATTTTATAATACTTGCACGGTATGTTTTTGGTATTATTATCCAACCTACGAGTAAGATCGATCGATTATTTCGTGGCTTAAAACCAAGTCTTCGAAGGGCGTTAGCCATAAGGGACTTCAATAGCTACAAGGAAATCGTTCGATGTGATCTCAATGTTGACATGGATATTGGAGTAACCCATCAGTCTTATGGGTTGTATAAGAAGAAGAAAATGGAATTAAAAGTAAAATCTAAAGAGAACACTTAAAAGAAGATGAGTTTTCCCTTATGCTCAAAGTGTGGAAAGAAACATAGAGGGAGTTGTCTTAAAGGGACAAGTAAATGTTTTTAATGTGGAATGGAAGGTCATCGGGAATTTGAATGCCGCAATGATGGGATGAAGATGTCTAGTGATGCGAACAATGAAAAGGATACACAGAGTGCACCTCTTACACTTCAATGTTACAAGTGCAAGGAAATGGGGAATTATGCCAATAAATGCCCTAATCCAACAGTTGTTGATGATGATCAATGTTAACAAACTCTTAAGGCTAGAGACAAAGGAAAGTCACATTCAATTTCTATCAGCAATGTGGAGTACGATAACGATGTGGTGAAAGGTACACATGACATCCACTCTAAATTATAAAATGATTTATTTGATTATAGATCCACCCACTCCTTTATTTCTGAAGAATTTTCTATGGGTATCTCCGTATTACCTCAACAATTAGATGTTGAGTTAGTTGTTCCAACCCCTAATGGCACAACAGTCACATCAAATGTTTATAATTCTTCTTGGATTGATGTTTGTGGGAACGTGCTTCCTGCAAATCTTGTGATCCTTCCTATAGTGAGATTTAATATGATTCTTGGCATGTATTGGATTTCTCTATATGGATCTCATATCAATTTCCAAAGAAAGGAAGTCACCTTTCATATTCCAGATTAATCGTTGATCATCTATCAATGCAAGGATGAACATATCCTTCCCGTGGAAATTTCTTCCATCTTATGGGTCTTGATTCTTTTAAATGATGGTTATTTATCTCAAATGGTTGGTGAGAAACTCACGATTTAGAATATGCCCATTGTACGGGAGTTTGATGATGTCTTTCCAGAGGAATTGCCGGGTCTTCCACCAAAACGCGAGGTTGAGTTTTCAATAGAACTCGTACCGGGTGTTTTACCTATTTCAAAGACACCTTATAGAATGGCCCCAATTGAGTTACAGGAATTGAAGAAGCCACTCCAAGAGAATCTTGATAAGGGGTTCACACACCCTAGTTTTTCACCTTGGGGAGCACCTGTTCTATTTGTTAAGAAGAAAGATGGATCAATGAGACTCTGCATTGATTACTGAGATCATAACAAGATCACTATCAAGAACTAATATCCTATCCCGCGTATTGATGACTTATTTGACCAACTACGTAGAGATCAATACATTTCCAAGATTGATCTTCATTCAGGGTATCATCAATTAAGGGTAAAAAGGGATTATATACCAAATATGGCTTTCCGTACAAGGTATGGACACTATGAATTTATAGTGAATCCATTTGGTCTTACTAATTCCCCTTCTATCTTCATGGATCTGATGAATAGAGTCTTTAGAGACTATCTTGATCAGTTTTTGGTAGTGTTTATAGACGAAATTCCTGTATATTCAAAGAGCAAGGAAGAACATGAAGATCAAAAGAGAATTATATTGAAGACCCCTAGAAAGGAGAAGCATTATTCCCAATTTACCAAGTGTGAATATTGTCTTCAAAAAGTATCATTTTTGAGTCCCATAATCTCAAAAGAGGGGATATCCGTGGATCCAGCAAAAACAGAGGTTATCGAAAGATGGCCGAGACCAACATTAGTAACTGAGATCCGATGTTTTCATGGTTTGGATAGATATTATCGACGTTTTGTTAATGATTTTTCATGATTATATAATCCACTCACCAGGTTGACTTGGAAAGGAGTTAAGTTTGTTTGGACTGAGGAATGTGAAGAGAATTTCAAGGAGTTGAAATGAAGGTTATCCGGTGCACCTGTGCTCACACTGCCTTGTAGTGGAGAAATGTTTGTGATCTACAGTGATGCATCCAAGAAGGGATTGGGGTGTGTTATTATGAAAAATGACATGCTGATAGATTATGCCTCATGACAGTTGAAAATCCATGAGCAAAATTACACAACTCATGATTTGGAGTTAGTTGCAGTAATGTTTGCATTAACGATTTGGATGCATTATCTTTATGGAGAAAGGTGCGACATTTATACAGATCATAAATGTTTAAAGTATATTTTTACACAAAAGGAGCTGAATATGCGCCAAAGAAGATGGTTGTAGCTGATTAAGGATTACGACTGCTCAATTCATTACCACCCAAGGAAAGAATACAAGGTGGCAGATGAATTAAGTTGACAAGACCATGCCAGTTTATCCATGATGAGGATCACAAAAGATCAAATATTTATGGATTTACAAATGATGGATCTTGGAATTATAATTAAAGGGGAAAATTAATATCTTTCTCAAATGAATGTTCAACCACCTATACATGTTAATATTAAAGAGTCACATAAAGGAGATGTAGAATTACAAAAGAAGGTGATAAATGTTCTTGAATACAACCTTGATTGTGATGGGATATTAAAGATCCTGAATCGGGATTCTGTTCCTCCCATCCCCGAATTAATGAAGGATTTTCTGGATGAGGCTCATATTTATTCATTCTCTATTCATCCTGGAAGTACGAAGAAGTATAGGGACCTGAAAGAGTACTTCTGGTAGGATGGAATGAAAAGAGATGTTGCTGAATATGTCTCTCGATGCTTGGTTTGTCAGCAAGTTAAAGCTGAGAGACAGAAGACTAAGGGGATGTTACAACCATTACCCACACCCAAATGGAAATGGGAAAACATCAATATGGACTTTGGCACAGGACTTTATAAAACATCCAAAGGAAATAATGCTATCTGGGTCCTAGTTGATCATCTTACAATGTCTGCACACTTCATTGTTATTAGAGAGGATTTCTCTCTGGATCAACTTACAAGGATATATGTAATGGAAGTGGTAAGATTGCATGGACTTCCACTTTCTATTATTTCTGATCGGGATCCGAGGTTTACCTCAATGTTCTGGAGAAGTCTTCAACATACTCTGGATACAGAGTTGAGTTTCAGCACTACTTATCATCCTCAGACAGACGATCAGTCAGAGAGGACAATTCAAACTCTAGAAGATATGTTGAGAGCTTGCTCTAGGGATTTCAAAGGTGGTTGGGATCAACACCTACCTTTGGTGGAGTTTTCTTATAATAATATCTTTCACTCCAGTATTAAGATGGATCCTTATGAATCTCTCTATGGAATGAAATGGAGGACTCCAACGTGCTGGGATGATGTTGGGGAACGAAAGCTATTAGGACCTGATCTTGTTAATGAGATGGAAGAAAATGTCTGATCTATTCAACAACACATAAGAGTAGCTCTGAGTCGACAAAAAAGTTATGCCGACAACAGAAGAAAAGTATTAGAGTTTGAAGTGGGTGATAAAGTGTTCTTACGAATATCTCCTTGGAAGAGAGTAATGCAATTTGGAAAGAAGGGAAAGCTGAGACCTAGGTATATCGGTCCTTTCAAAATACTTGATGGTGTAGGGAATTTAGCTTACCGATTGGCGCTTCCACCGAATCTCTCTGAAGTTCATGATGTGTTCCATGTATCTCTCCTGAGAATGTACATACCTAATCCTTCACATGTACTCAACTCAGATGTTGTACCACTGGAACAAGATCTTTCTTATGAAGAACAACCGATAGAGATTCTCGATCGTAGTGAAAAATTCCTACGGTAAAAAACCAATCGCTTGGTGAAAGATTTATGGAGGAACCACCAATTAGAAGAATCTACATGGGATCTTGAGATTATGATGAGGGAAAGGTATCCTCATCTGTTTGTTACAAGTGACAAATTTCGAGGGTGAAATTCATTTTAAGGGGGGGTAGAATGTAACACCATAGACTTTTATAATAAATATTTTGTTTTTATTTTATATAAATCATCAAAAGTACTTTTCACTACACACAACAGTATCTTGGCTTTCTTTACATGCAATCACGAACTTGCTTGATAGCTTGTGTCGTACGCAATACCGAGTTTCACTAAACAACGATATGCTATTAAAATATTTTTAAAACTAGCTGTTATGAATAGTAATAACCCATTTTTGAAATTTTTTATATTTTTTTTTTCAAAATGGACTTCATTTTTGGATTCAGAATATCAAAATTAGCCTAGGGTGAAATTTTGGTATTTTTCTAGAAACTTTCAATTTTTGATGAATAGTGAAAACACTATGTTACTATTTAAAAACCGAAATTTTATTTTAATAATTATTTATATTATTTAAATTTATTTTAGGTCAAAATTGATACATAATACTTATATAAGTTCAATGTAATTAATTGGAGTAATTTTATAATAATATTAGATATATAAATATTTTATTGAACTTTTCTCCGTCTTTTACCCACCTCCTAGGGGAATTTGCAAATTTACATCAAAATTAATCTTACCGCTTCTGTGAGTGGAATTTCAAAAATCCGAGAGACACGGTTGATGTCAGTTAGCAAATTTTGGTTCAAAGGGATGAAAATAATTTTTGTTGAATAGTAACTTTTTACTTTTATTTACCACGGTTAAAAGTAATTAGGGTAATTAAGGGTAACAATGATATTATTATTACCCTAACACGTGTCCTAATTCTTTTGGATAAATGTAATTAGACCAAAAATAACCTTAGGAATAAAATATGACCATTTTGGCCCACATGGATTAGATTAGGACATTTATTATTAATTTATTTAATGAAGGGTTAAAATAGTTAAAATCAAAGTTTAATATGTAAATAATTATTAATATAGGGTAATACATAAGATAAATTCGACTATAAATATTAATTAGAAATCCAAACATATTTCCTACATAATTTTATTTTATTTGTAATTTTTAGACCTTAAATAATTTAATTTATTTATGACACAAAGATGATTCATTAATTATCTTATTAATGGAATATTGACATAATTGATGTTATAAATACCCAAATAAATGTAATTTGAGGCTTTTTATGAATTCCACTTATTTTCTAGATTATTAAGACATGTTAGTATTCATTTAATTAACTTTTTTTGAACTAATAATTCTGTAATGATTTTTACAAAAATCAATTACTAATTAGTGTCAAAATTTACATATTATAGTTTTTAAAACAAATATTATATTATTAATTGTTATTTTATTCCAAAAATTCTACGGTTTGGCCAAATGACATAGATAAGATTATATATATTAATAATAAACAATTTGGGGTTTTTTTGGCTTGTTATAGTAAGTTTATTAACCTTATAGTGTAAGAACGCAAAAAGACACGGTAAAAGTAAAATTATCTAACTTAAAGATAAATCTAAATGATAAGGTTAAAATAGTAAACTAAACTTGTCAAAATTCAATTGGATGAGATTATTTTGTCCCATCCCGACCATTTCTCTGAAATAATTCAATTTGGAGCTATTTAAAATAGAATATGGCTTTATAATAAAATAATATTTTTAGTTTTTCCAAAGGTTCCCCTCTTCTACCTTATAAAAGGGAACCTCCTCCCTCTCTTCCTCGGACCACATTGAGCCTTCAAGCTCGTCCAACCCCTTCCAATTTATCATATCCACTTCCCTGAAAACATCCTAGATGTCATGGTCTTCTTCAAAGACCACTTTTAGTCCCCTAAAAGGAGGTCTCAAAGAAGCGCTTCAAAGAAGAGGTAATGTCTGTTACCGATTCTTTCAACTTTATTTCTCCCTCCACTTCTTCTTCTTTAGTTTTTTAATTATGAATTAATAACATCAGTATAACTCATATACTTATATGTTATTATAAGTATTAAACAACTCTATTTCACCATCTATCTCTCCTACGGAAAACAAAATCACCATGCGTACGTGCGTACAGAATACCATCTCCACGCCATGGTGTAATCTATTTTCCACCACCACCTTACATGGATGGGTATAATGGTGTAAAGAATGATTATATATGATAATTGTAAAGTTATATTGATTCTGAAATAGTATACATACAATCCAATACAATTCCACGATCATGGGAACGATATCATCGCTCGTGCGTACGTACGGAATACCATCTCCACAATGTGATGCAACTCGTTCTACGTGATTTTCATTACATAATGATTACATAAATGAATTGAGTGAATAAATATTATATATATTACACTAATACAATTCTGTAAATGATGTATATATAACCTAAAAAGAAGAATATGAATTTATTCGACAAAACACGCATAAGAACAAAGAGTAATAAACACACGAATAACAAGTAGTAATGAAATATTACTAATAATAAGCTAAGAATATGACCATATATGATATCATAACAATGAATATGATTCTGTAATAAGTCAATGACTTTATTTAAATCATTATACATGAGTTTCAGACACTTATGAAGCAAATCGGACCTAAGGTAAGGGAAATATCACAATCTCATTTTTATCCGAGATTGTTTATACATTGGAATTTACTAGGTTGTATTTTATCATCCACATCCATGTTTCGTCAATATGTAATATTATTTTCACCCACCTACAATTTTTTAAAACCAATTTTACCCTTCAGTGAGTTTTTAGTATAATATATGAAAGTAATCTTTTGTCGTTTTTCATATGAGGTACTTTTTTACTTTTCCGACAAAAGTACTAGATGAATATTTTTTTAACTTATACTGCATGAATGGATTTTTAAAACATTATTTACAAGAAACTTCCATTACACGATTTCAGGTTTAATTTTCATCAACCTCTTTTAGTTTAGAATTGTATGACATTTTAAGAAAGGAAAAGTGTTTTTGAAGTAGAAAGGATATTTTCTTCAAGAATGGAGTTCAAGTGTTTTATCAAAATTATTTTCCATCTAAGATAATAAAGGGTTCTGTTTCTATCCCTATTATTACATTTATTTGTTTATGTTGTGATTGAATTATTTTTATGAATTCCTTTATCTTATATGAATTATTTTATGATGTCACGATGTTTAAGAATCTCATTTTTAATACATGGTTATTCTACGATGTATGGTTTATGATTTTGTGGCACACGTAAAAATGGTATCATTATAAGATGGGTGGTACCTATATCTCCTTCCAATGCATTGGGTAATGATTTTATATCTCATGATATAGACATGGCTTGAATGGCAGGTTAAACCGGTTCAGTGAAACATGACTGAAACGAGGAATGATGTCTTTTCATAAATGGACATTGTCCACTATGATAGTCATGGAAATGAGTCTTGACTAATAGGAAATGATTCTCTATGATTATGTGTGTATGCCACGAAGCTTCATGTTTTATGTTATGATTATTGTGATTACATTTCACTACCATTATTTATCCCATGTTATGAAATTATGATCTCTTTTTCTGGGTAAGATTTCCAAAATGTTATGTTATTAAGAATATGATGTGATTGATATTTATTTTTTTTTACCCTTACTGAGCATTTGAGCTCACCCTTTTGTATGTTTTCTTTCCCCAGGTCAGGAAGAAGGTTATTAAGTAACATATGCCAAAAATCACTATAGATATGATGAAATAAATGGGAGATAGTGTAGACGCTTTATGAACCAGTTGTTCATGTTTCCCAGTTTCTAAAGACACTATACCTATACGGTCCTTGTATGGTTTTGTTATATGTTGTAATAAGTGTACTTCAATTTTGAAGTACTAAAAATGTATGTAAAGTATAGTTCGTTATAGTTGGTATCAGAGGAAAGGTATAGTCAACCTTTGGAAACTAGGATGTGAAAGACTTAGTAATAATTTTAAGGATAAGTCTAAGCATAGAAGAAAATCTTAGTGTTTTAGAAATGGCCATGAATAACCTAGGATAAGACCTTAAGTGTGAAATTTTATTCTTGATTATGTGGTTTTCCAATTATAAATAGTGTTTCTCACACTATTTTTATTGGTTTTAGTCAATGGATGGAACCCGAAGAAACTATGTTAATGAGGAATGTGACGGTCAAAGCAATGATTATCCCCCTGAGCAACCAAATGTTATGGGAGCTGGAATAAAAAATCATGTAGCCATGCTCACACAACTTTCTCAAGATATGAATCATTCAGTACTTCCAAACGAGCGAAGGAAGGAGCAACAATATGTTGAGTCCTTCATGAGAAAACGTCCACCTTCATTCCGCGGGTCTACTGATCCATTATTTGCTGAAGAATGGATCAGTACTACTAAAAAGGTAATTTCAGTTCTTCAATGTTCTGAACATGATAAATTCATCTTAGTAGTGTATCGTTTTGAAGGTGATACTAATCAATGGTGGAATCTTATCAAAAATACAAGGCCAAGAGATGAAACTGAGTCCATGGAATGGGACGAGTTCAAGAACTTATTTTTCAATAAGTACTTCCCTCGTATTCTCCGAACAAAGATGGAGAAGGAGTTTCTTTAACTAAAGAAAAAGGATGATGAATCTGTTGGAACCTATGAAGGAAATTTTACAAGACTTCCAAGGTACGCTTCTGGTATTATTATCTAACCTGAGAGTATGATCGATCGATTCTTTAGTGGATTAAAACCAAGTCTTATAAGGGCGTTATCCATAAGGGATTTCAATAGCTACGAGGAAATCGTTCGATGTGCTCTCAAAGTTGAGATGGAGATTGGAGTAACCCATTAGTCATATGGGTTTGATAAGAAGAGGAAAATGGAATTCAAAGGAAAATCTAAAGAGCACACTGAAAAAGAAGATGTGTTTTCCCTTATGCTCAAATTGTGGAATGAAACATGGAGGGAGTTATCTTAATGGGACAAGTAAATGTTTCAAATGTTGAAAGGAAGGTCATCGGGCATTTGAATGCCGCAATGATGGGAAAAAGATATCTAGTGATTCGATCAATGAAAAGGTTACATAGAGTGCACCTCCTACACTTCAATGTTACAGGTGCAAGGAAAAGGGGCATTATGCCAATCAATGCACTAATCCATGGGTTGTTGATGATGATCGACGTCAACAAACTCTTAAGGCTAAAGACAAATGAATGTCACATGCAATTTCTATCAGTAATGTGGAGTACGATAACGAAGTGGTGAAAGGTACACTTACCATCCACTATAAAGTAGAAAATGTTTTATTTAATTTTGGATCCACCCACTCCTTTATTTCGGAAGAATTTTATATGGGTATCACAGTATTACCTCAACAATTAGATGTTGAGTAAGCTGTGATAACCCCTAATGACACAACATTCACATTAAAAGTTTATAATTCTTCTCACATTGATGTTTGTCGGAATGTGATTCCTGCAAATCTTTTGATCCTCCCTATAGTAGAATTTGATGTGATTCATGGCATTGATTGGCTTTCTCTATATGGATCTCATATCAATTTCCAAATAAGGGAAGTCACATTTTATACTCCAGATCAATCTTTGACCATCTATCGATGTAAGGATGAACATAACCTTCCAGTGAAAATTTCTTCCATCTTGTGGGTCTTGATTACACTAAATGAAGGTTATTTATCTCAAATGGCAGGCGAGAAACTCATGATTAAGAATATTCCCATTGTACAAGAGTTTGATGATGTCTTTCCGGAGGAATTATTGGGTCTTCCACCATATCGTGAAGTTGAGTTTTCAATAGAACTCATAATGGGTGCTTTACATATTTCAAATACACCTTATAGAATGGCCCCAATTATGTTGTAGGAATTGAAGAAGCAACTCCAATAGAATCTTGATAACGGGTTCATACGCCCTAGTGCGTCACCTTGGGGACCACCTGTTCTGTTTGTTAGGAAGAAAGATGGATCAATGAGACTCAACATTGATTATTTAGAACATAACAAGATCAATATCAATAACAAATAACCTCTCCAGCGCATTGATGAATTATTTGATCAAATACGCAGAGATCAATACTTTTCCATGATTGATCTTTATTCAGGGTATCATCAATTAAGGGTCAAAAGAGAGGATATACCAACGATGGCTTTCTGTACAAGGTATGGAAACTGTGAATTTATAATTATTCAATTTTGTCTTACTAATTCCCCTACCATCTTCATGGATCTGATGAATAGAGTCTTTAGAGACTATCTTGATCAGTTTTTGGTAGTCTTTATAGATGATATTCTTGTATATTCAATGATCAAGGAAGAACATGAAGATCATTTGAGAATTATATTGAAGACACTGAGAAAGGAGAAAAATTATGCCAAATTTACCCAGTGTGAATTTTGGATTCAAAAAGTTTCATTTTTGGGTCACATAATCTCAATATATGGGATATCTCTGGATCTAGCAAAAACAGAGGTTATCGAAAGATGTTCGAGACCAACAAAAGTAACTCAGATCGGATGTTTTCTTGGATTGCCTGGATATTATTGACGTTTTGTGAAAGATTTTTCACGATTATCTAATCCACTAAGCAGGTTGACTCGGAAAGGAGTTAAGTTTGTTTGGACGGAGGAATGTGATGAGAATTTCAAGGAGTTGAAAAGAAGGTTATCCAGTGCACCTGTGCTCACACTGCCTTGTAGTGGATAAATGATTGTGATCTACAGTGATGCATCCATGAAGGTATTGGGGTGTTTTCTTATGCAAAATGATATGTTGATAGCTTATGCCTGATGATAGTTGAAAATACATGTGAAAAAATACCCAACTCATGATTTGGAGTTAGCTGCGGTAATATTTGAATTAATGATTTGGAGGCATTATCATTATGGAGAAAGGTGTGACATTTATACTGATCATAAAATTTTAAAGTATATTTTCACAAAAAAGGAGAAGAATATGCTCCAAAGAAGATGGTTGAAGCTGATTAAGGATTATGACTGCTCAATTCATTACCTCCCTGGGAAATAAAAAAAGGTGGAAGATACATTATGTCGACAAGACCATGCCAGTTTATCCATGATGGGGATCACAAAACATCCAATATTTATGGATTAAAAAAGGATGGATCTTGGAATTATAATGAAAGGTGAAAAATCCTATCTTTCTCAAATGAATGCCCAACCATCTATACATGTGAAGATTAAAGAGGCACAGAAAGAAGATTTAGAGTTACAAAATAAGATGAGAAATTTTCCTGAATTCAACCTTGATTGTGATGGGGTAATAAAGTTTAGGAATCGGGTTTGTGTTCCTCCCATCCCTGAATTAAAGAAGGAGCTGCTGGATGAGGCTCATAGTTCTTCATTCTCTATTCATCCTGGAAGCATGAAGATGTATAGGGACCTGAAAGAGTACTTCGGGTGGGATGGTATGAAATGAGATGTTGCTGAATATGTCTCTCGATGCTTGGTTTGTCAGCAAGTTAAAGTTGAGAGACAGAAGTCCAAGGGGATGTTACAACCATTACCCATACCCGAATAGAAATGGGAAAACATCACTATGGACATTGTCACAGGACTTCCGAAAACATCTAAAGGCAATAATTCTATCTGGTTCATAGTTGATCTTCATACATAGTATGCACACATCATTTATATTAGAGATTATTTCACTCTGAATTAGCTTTCTAGGATATATGTAAAGGAAGTGGTAAGATTGCATGATGTACCACTTTCTATTATATCTGATCAGGATCCAAGGTTTACCTCAATGTTCTGGCGATGACTTTAGCATATCTAGATACAGAGTTGAGTTTCAGCCCTGCTTATCATCCTCAGACAGACGGTCAGTCTGAGAGAACAATTAAAACTCTAGAAGATATGTTGAGAGATTGCTCTACGGATTTCAATGGTGGTTGGGATCAACACCAACCTTTGGTGGAATTTTCTTATAATAATATCTTTCACTCCAGTATTCAAATTGCTATTTATGAAGCTCTATATGGAATGAAATGTAGGACTCCAACTTTCTAGGATGAAGTTGGGGAAAGAAAGCTATTAGGACCTGATCTTGTTCATGAGATGGAAGAAAAGGTCTGATCTATTCAACAACACATAAGAGCAGCTCATAGTCGACAAAAATGTAATGCCGACAACCGAAGAAAAAGCTTAGAGTTTGAAGTGGGTGATAAAGTGTTCTTATGAATATCTCCTTGGAAGAGAGTAATGAGATTTGGAAAGAAGGGAAAGCTGAGCCCTAGGTATATCGGTCCTTCCGAAATAATGGATCGTGCTGGGAAGGTAGCTTACCTATTGGTGCTTCCACCAAATCTCTCTGAATTTCATGATGTGTTCCATGTATCTCTCCTGAGAAAGTAAATACCTGATCCTTCACATGTACTCAGCTCAGAAGTTGTACCGCTGAAACAAGATCTTTCTTATGAAGAACAACCAATAGAGATTCTCGGTCGTAGTGAAAAAGTCCTACGGAACAAGACCACTCACTTGGTGAAAGTTTTATGGAGGAACCACCAATTAGAAGAAGCTACATGGGATCTTGAGGATATGATGATGGAGAGGTATCCTCATCTGTTTGTTACAAGTGACGAATTTCGAGGGCGAAATTCATTTTAAGGGGGGTAGAATGTAACACCCGAGACTTTTATAAGAAGTATTTTGTTTTTATTTTATATAAATAATCAATGGAATCTTTCACTACACACAACACTAGATTGGCTTGCTTTACACGCAATCACGACCTTCCTTTATATCTTGTGTCGTACGCAATATCAAGTTTCACTAAACAACGATATGCTATTAAAATATTATTAAAACTAGCCGTTATGAATAGTAATAACCACATTTTGAAAATATTTAAATTTTATTTTTCAAAATGGACATCAATTTTTGGATTTGGAATATCAAAATTATCCTAGGGTGAAATTTTGGTATTTTCCTGGAAACTTTCAATTTTTGATGAATAGTGAAAACACTATGTTACTATTTAAAAACAGACTTTTTATTTAAATAATTATTTATTTTATTTAAATTTATTTTAGGTCAAAATTGATACATAATACCTATATAAGATCAATGTAAATCATTGGAGTAATTTTATAATAATATTAGATATATTAAAATTTTATTGAACTTTTCAGTGTCTTTTACCCACCTCCTAGGAGAATTTGCAAATTTACATGAACCTTAATTTTACCACTTCTGTGAGTGGAATTTCAAAAATCCGAGAGACACAGTTGATGTCAGTAAGTAAAATTTGGTTCAACGCAATGAAAATAAATTTTGGTGAATATTAACTTTTTACTTTTATTTACCACGGGTAAAAGTAAATAGGGTAATTAAGGGTGACAATGATATTATTATTACCCTAACACGTGTCATTATTCAATTGGATAAGTGTAATTAGACCAAAAATAACCTTAGAAATAAAATATGACCATTTAGGCCCACTTGGATTACATTAGGACATTTATTATTAATTTATTTAGAGAAGGGTTAAAATAGTTAAAATCAAAGATTAATACGTAAATAATTTTTAATATAGGGTTATACATAAGATAAATTCGACTATAAATATTCATTAGAAATCTAACAATATTTCCTACATAATGGTATTTTATTTGTAATTTTTAGACATTAAATAATTTAATTTATTTATGACACAAAGATGATGAAATAATTATCTTTTTAATTAAATATAGACATAATTGATGTTATAAATTCCCAACTAAATGTAATTTGAGACTTTTTATGAATTCCACTAATTTTATAGGTTAATATGACATGTCAGTATTGATTTAATTAACTTTTTTCGAATTAATAATTCTTTTATGAGTTTTAAAAAAATCAATTACTAAATAGTGTCAAAATTGACATAAAATAGTTTTTAAAACTAATATTATATTATTAATTGTTATTTTATTGTTAAAAAACTAAGGTTCGGAAACATGACTTAGATAAGGTTATATATATTATTAATAAACAACTTGGGGTTCTTTTTGCGTGTTATAGAATGTTTTTTAACCTTATAGTGTAAGAACACAAAAAGACACGGTAAAAGTAAAATTATCTAACTTAAAGTTAAATCTAAATTATACGGTTATAATAGTAAAATAAACTTATCAAAATTCTATTTTATAAGATTATTTCGACCCATCCCAACCTTAGCTTCTAAATAAATAAATTTGGAGCTATTTAAAACCGAATATGTCTTTATAATAAAATAATATTTTTAGTTTTTCCAAAGGTGTCCCTCTCCTCCCTTATAAAAGGGCACCTCCTCCCTCTCTTCCTCACACCACATTGAGCCTTCAGGCTTGTCCAAACCCTACCAATTTCTTCTCTAAACTTCCTTAAAAACATCCTATATGTCCTGGTCTTCTTCAAAGTCCAATTTTAGTGCCCTAAAAGGAGGTCTCAACGAAGTGCTTCAAAGAAGAGGTGATGTACATTACCGATTCTTTCAACTTTATTTCTTCTTCCACTTATTCTTATTTAGTTTTTTCATTATGAATTAATAACATCATAATCAATGATATAATGATATGTTATTATAATTATGAAACAACCCTATTTCACTATCTATCCATCCTACAGAAAACGAAATCACCGCGCATGCCTACGTATAGAATACCATCTCCATGTCGTGGTGTAATCTATGTTCCACCACCACCTTACATGGATGGGTATAATGGTGTTAATAATGAATATGTATGATGATTGAAAAGTGATATTGATTCTGAACTAGTACACATACACTCGAATACAATTCCATGATCATGAGAACGATATCATCGCTCGTGTGTACGTACGGAATACCATGTCCACGATGTTATGCGACTCGTTCTACATGATTTTCATTTAATAATGATTACATAAATGAATAAAGTGAATAAATATGATATATATTACACTAATACCATTCTGTAAATGAGGTATCTATAACCTAAAAAAAAGAATAAGAATTTATTCGACAAAACACGCATAAGAAAAAAAGTAATAAACACATGAATAACAAGTAACAATGAAATATTACCAATAATAAGCTAATAATATGACTGTATATGATATCATAACAATGTGTATGATTCTGGAATTAGTCAATGACATTATTTAAATAATTATATAGGAGGTTCGGACACTTACGAGGCAAATCGGACCTAAGGTAAGGGAAATATCGCAATCTCATTTTTATCCGAGACTGTTTATACTTTGGAATTTATTGGGGTGTATTTTATCATCCACATCCATGTTTCCTCAATATTTAATATTATTTCCATCCACCTACAATTGTTTAAATCCAATTTTACCCTTCGGTGAGTTTTTAGTAAAATATATTAAAGAAATCTTTTGTCATATTTCATACGAGGTACTTTTTGACTTTTCCTACAAAAGTATGAGAAGAATGTTTTTTTTAACTTATAAGGTATGAATGGATTTTTAAAACATTTTTTTCCAAGAAGCTTACTTTACAAGTTTTCAGGTTTATTTTTAATCAACTTCTTTTAGTTTAGAATTGTATGACATGTTATGAAAGTAAAAGTGTTTTTGAAGTAGAAAGGTTATTTTCCTCAAGAATGGAGTTCAAGTGTTTTATCAAAATTATTTTCCATCTAAGATAATAAAGGGTTCTGTTTTTATCCCTATTATTACAATTATTTGATTATGTTTTGATGGAATTATTTTTATGAATTCCATTATCTTATATGAATTATTTTATGATGTCACGATGTTTAAGAATCCCATTTTTATTACATGGGTTATGCTATGATGTATGGTTTATGATTTTTTGGAACACATAAGAATGGTATCATTATGATATGGGTGGGACTTATATCTCCCTCCAATGCA
Source organism: Viscum album (assembly GCA_963277665.1). Taxonomy (NCBI): domain Eukaryota; kingdom Viridiplantae; phylum Streptophyta; class Magnoliopsida; order Santalales; family Viscaceae; genus Viscum; species Viscum album. The sequence goes on along the minus strand of OY728146.1, from coordinate 1,766,275,539 downwards.
TTGGGTAATGATTTTATATCTCATGAGATAGACATGGATGGAACGGCAGGTTAAACCGGTTCAGTGAAACAGGACTGAAATGAGGAATGAACTCCTTTGAGAAATGGAATTTGTCCACTAAGATAGTCTTGGAAATGATTCTTGACTAATAAGAAATGATTCTCTATGATTATTTGTGTATGCCACAATGCTTCATGTTTTATGTTAAGATTATTGTGATTACATTTCACTATCATGAGTTATCCCATGTTATGAAATTATGATCTCTTTTATTGGGTAAGATTTCCAAAATGTTATATTCTTATGAATATGATTTGATTGATATTTATTTTGTTAACCCTTACTGAGCATTTGAGCTCACCCTTTTGTATTTTTTCTTTCCCCAGGTCAGGAAGATGGTTATTAAGTAAGACATGCCACAAGGGACATAGATATAATGAAATAAATGTGAGATAGTGTAGACGGTTTATGAACCAGTTGTTCATGTTTCCCAGTTTCTAAAGACACTATACCAATACGGTCCTTTAATGGTTTTGTTATATTTTTTACTAAGAGTACATAAATTTTGAATTACTAAAAATGTATGTAAAGTATGGTTCGTTATAGTTTGTATCAAAGGAAAGGTATATTCAACATTTGGAAACTAGGATGTGAAAGCCTTAGTAAGAATCTTAAGGATAAGTCTAAGCATATAACACAATCATAGTGTTTTAGAAATGTCCATGAATAACCTAGGATAAGACCTTAAGTATGAGATTTTATTCTTTATTATGTGTTTTACCTATTATAATTAGTGTTGATCACACTATTCTTCTTGGTTTTAGTCAATGGCTGGAACCCGAAGAAACTGTGTTAATGCAAAATGTGACGGGCAATGCAATGATTTTACCCCTGAGCAACCAAACGTTATGGGAGCTGGAATGCAAAATCTTGTAGCCATGCTGTCACAACATTCTCAAGCTATGAATCATGCAGGACATCTAAACGAGCAAATGAAGGAGCACCATTCTATTGAATTCGTCATGAGACATCGTCCACCTTCATTCAGCGGGTCTACTGATCCATTAGTTTCTGAACAACAAATCAGTACTACTGAAAAGATATTTTCAGTTCTTCAATGATATGAACATGATAAAGTCATCTTAGCATTGTATCATCTGGAAGGTGATGCTGATCAATGGTGGAATTTTATCAAGAATACGAGTCCAAGAGATGAAATTGAGTCCATGGAATGTGATGAGTTCAAGAACTTATTATTCAATATGTACATCCCACGTATTCTTCGAACCAATATGCAGAAGGAGTTTCATGAACTAAAGCAAAAGGATGATGAATTTGTTGGTACCTATGAAGCATATTTTACAAGACTTGCAAGGTACGCTTCTGGTAATATTATCCAACCTGAGAGTAAGATTGATCAATTCTTTAGTGGCATAAAACCAAGTCTTCGAAGGGCATTAGCCATAAGGGACTTCAATAGCTATGAGGAAATAGTTTGACGTGCTATCAATGTTGAGATGGAGATTGGAGTAACCCATCAGTCATATGGGTTTGATAAGAAGAGGAAAATGGAATTCAAAGGAAAATCTAAAGAGCACACTGAAAAGAAGATGAGTTTTCCCTTATGCTCAAAGTGTGGAATGAAACATGGAGGGAGTTGTCTTAAAGGGACAAGTAAATGTTTCAAATTTGGAAATTAAGGTCATCAGGCATTGTAATTCCACAATGATGGGAAGAAGATGTCTAGTGATGCGAACAATTAAAAGGCTACACAGAGTGCACCTCCTACACTTCAATGTTACAAGTTCAAGGAAATGGGGCATTATGCCAATCAATTCCTTAATCCAAGGGTTTTTGATGATGATCGACATCAACAGACTCTTATGGATAATGACAAATTAATGTCACATGCAATTTCTATCAGCAATGTGGAGTACGTTAACGAATTGGTGAAAGGTACAATTACAATCCACTCTAAAGTAGAAAATGTTTTATTCGATACTAGATCCACCCACTCCTTTATTTTTGAAGAATTTTCTAAGGGTATCACCGTATTACCTCAACAATTAGATGTTGAGTTAGCTGTGATAACCCCTAATAGAACAACAGTCGCATCAAATGTTTATCATTCTTCTCCGATTGATGTTTGTGGGAAAGTGCTTCCTGCAAATCTTGTGATCCTCCCTATAGTGGAATTTGATGTGATTATTAGCATGGATTGGTATTCTCTATATGGATCTCATATCAATTTCCATATAAGGGAAGTCACATTTCATATTCCAGTTCAATATTTGATCATCTATCGATGCAAGGATGAACATAACCTTATAGTGGAAATTTCTTACATCTTATGGGTCTTGATTCCACTAAATAAAGGTTACTTATCTCAAATGGTTTGTGAGAAACTCATGATTAAGAATATGCCCATTGTACAGGAGTTTGATGATGTCTTTCCAGAGGAATTGTCGGGTCTTCCACCAAATCGTGATGTTGCGTTTTCAATAGAACTTGTACCAGCTGCTTTACCTATTTCAAATACACCTTATAGAATGGCCCCAATTGAGTTACAGGAATTGAAGAAGCAACTCCAAGATAATATTGATAAGGGGTTCATACTCCCTAGTGCATCACCTTGGGGAGAACCTATTCTTTTTGTTAAGAAGAATGATTGATCATTGAGACTCAGCATTGATTATCGGGAACATAACAATATCACTATCACGAAAAAATATCCTCTCCCACACATTGATAACTTATTTGACCAACTACGCGGAGCTCAATACTTTTCCTAGATTGATCTTCGTTCAGGGTATCATCAATTAAGGGTCAAAATGGAGGATATACCAAAGACAACTTTCCATACAAGGTATAGACACTATGAATTTATAGTGATGCCATTTGGTCTTACTAATGCCCCTTCTATCTTCATGGATCTGATGAATAGAGTCTTTAGAGACTATCATGATCAGTTTGTGGTAGTATTTATAGACGATATTCTTTTATATTCAATGAGCAAGGAAGAACATGAAGATCACTTGATAATTATATTGAAGACCCTAAAAAAAGAGAATCATTATGCCAAATTTACCAAGTGTGAATTGTGGCTTCAAAAAGTTTCATTTTTGGGTCACATAATCCTAAAAGAGGGGATATCTGTGGATCCATCAAAAATAGAGGTTATCGAAATATGGTCGAGACCAACAACAGTAACTGAGATCCGATGTTTTCTTTGTTTGGCTGGATATTATCGATGTTTTGAGAAATATTTTTCATGATTATCTAATCCACTCACCAGCTTGACTCGGATAGGAGTTATGTTTTTTTGGATGGAGGAATGTGAAGAGAATTTCAAGGTATTGAAAAGAAGATTATATAGTACACATGTGCTCACACTTCCTTGTAGAGGAGAAAGGATTGTGATCTATAGTGATGCATCCAAGAAGGTATTCGGGTGTGTTCTTATGCAAAATGATATGGTGATAGCTTATGCCTCATGACAGTTGAAAATCCATGAGCAAAATTACCCAACTCATTATTTGGAGTTAGCTGCGGTAATCTTTGAATTAATGATTTGGAAGCATTATCTTTATGGAGAAATGTGTGACATTTATACTGATCATAAATGTTTACATTATAATTTCACAAAAAAAGAGCTGAATATGCGGCAAAGAAGATGGTTGGAGCTGATTAAGGATTACAACTGCTTAATTCATTACCAACCTGGGAAAGCAAACAATGTGGAAGATGCATTAAGACGACAAGACCATGCCAGTTTATCCATGGTGAGGATGAAAAAAGATCCAATATTTATGGATTTTCAAAGGATGGATCTTGGAATTATAATGAAAGGGGCAAAGTCGTATCTTTCTCAAATGAATGTTCAACCATCTATACATGTTAAGATTAAAGAGTCACAGAAAGAAGATGTAGAGTTACAAAAGAAGGTGAGAAATGTTCTTAAATTCAACCTTGATTGTGATGGGATAATAAAGTTCAGGAATCGGGTTTGTGTTCCTCCCATCCCTGAATTCAAGAAGGAGATGCTGGATGAGTCTCATATTTCGTCATTCTCTATTAATCCTGGAAGCACGAAGAAGTATAGGGACCTGAAAGAGTACTTCTAGTGGGATGGCATGAAATGAGATGTTACTGAATATTTCTCTCGATGCTTGGTTTGTTAGCAAGTTAATGCTGAGAGACAGAATTCTATGGTGATGTTACAACCATTACCCATACCTAAATGGAAATGGGAAAACATCACTATGGACTTTGTCACAGGACTTCCTAAAACACCCAAAGGAAATAATGCTATCTGGGTCATAGTTGATGGTCTTATAAAGTCTACACACTTCATTGCTATTAGAGAGGATTTTTCTATGGATCTACTTTCCAGGATATATGTAAAGGAAGTGGTGTGATTACATGGAGTACCACTTTCTATTATATATGATCGGGATATGAGGTTTACTGCAATGTTCTGGATAAGTCTTCAGCATACTCTGGATATATAGTTGAGTTCCAGCACTGCTTATCATCCTCAGACAGACGGTCATTCTGAGAGGACAATTCAAACTCTAGAAGATAAGTTGAGAGCTTGCTCTATGGAATTCAAATGTGGTTGGGATCAACACCTACCTTTGGTGTAATTTTCATATAATAATAGATTTCATTCCATTATTCAGATGGATCCTTATGATTCTCTCTATGTAAAGAAATGTAGGACTCGAACTTGCTGGGATGAAGGTGGGGAAAGAAATCTATTAGGACCTGATCTTGTTCATGAGATGGAAGAAAAGGTCCAATCTATTCAACAACACATAAGAGAATCTCAGAGTCGACTAAAAAGTATTTCCGGTAATCGAAGAAAAGACATAGAGTTTGAAGTGGGTGATAAAGTGTTCTTACGAATATCTCCTTGGAAGAGAGTAATGAGATTTGGAAAGAAGGGAAAGCTAAACCCTTGGTATATTGGTCCTTTCGAAATACTGGATCGTGTTGGGAAGGTAGCTTATCGATTGGTGCTTCCACCGAATCTCTCTAAAGTTCACGATGTGTTCCATGTATCTCTCCTGAGAAAGTACATACCTTGTTTTTCACATGTACTCAGCTCAAAAGTTGTACCGCTAGAACAAGATCTTACTTTTAAAGAACAGCCGATAGAGATTCTCGATCGTAGTGAAAAAGTCCAATGGAACAAGACCACTCGCTTGGTGAATGTTTTATGGAGGAACCACCAATTAGAAAAAGCTAAATGGGAGCTTGAGGAAATAATGAGGGAGAGGTATCCTCTTCTATTTGTTACAAGTGATGAATTTTGAGAGCGAAATTCATTTTAAGGGGTGTAGAATATAACACCCGAGAATTTTTTAAGAAATGTTTTGTTTTTATTTTATATAAATCATCAAAGCAATCTTTCACTACACACAACACTATCTTCGCTTACTTTACATGCAGTGACGACCTTCCTTGATAGCTTGTGTCGTACATAATACCTAGTTTCACTAAACAACGATATGCTATTAAAATATTATTAAAACTAGCCGTTATGAATAGTAATAACAATTTTTTGAAATTTTTGAAATTTTATTTTTCAAAATGGATTTCATTTTTGGATTTGGAATAAAAAAATTAGCCTAGGGTGAAATTTTGGTATTTTTCTGGAAACATTCAATTTTTGATGAATAGTGAAAACACTTGGTTACTATTTAAAACCCGACTTTGTATTTAAATAATTATATTTTTTATTTAAATTTATTTTAGGTAAAAATTGATACATAATACCTATATAAGTTCAATGTAATTCATTGAAGTAATTTTATAATAATTTTAGATATATAAAAATTTTATCGAACATTTCACAGTCTTTTACCCACCTCCTAGGAGAATTTGGAAATTTACATAAAACTTAATTTTACCGCTTCTGTGAGTGGAATTTCAAAAATTTGAGAGAATCTGTTGATTGTAGTATGTAAAATGTGGTTCAATGGGATTAAAATAATTTTTTGTCAATAGTAACTTTTTTCTTTTATTTACCACAGTTAAAAGTAAATAGGGTAATTAAGGGTAACAATGATATTATTATTACCCTAACACATGTCCTAATTCAATTGGATAAGATTAATTCGACCAAAAAAAACCTTAGGAATAAAATATGATCATTTAGGCTTACATGGATTAGATTAGATCATTTATTATTAATTTATTTAAAGAAAGGTTAATATAGTTAAAATCAAAGTTTAATAAGTATGTTATTTTTAATATAGGGTTATACATAAGATAAATTCGTCTATAAATATTAATTAGAAAGATAAATATATTCATGGACAAAATTTTTTATTCTTTGTTTTATTTTCTTTACTGTGGTTTTTATGCTCATCCTATGTTTTTTAAATTCTCTCCACTTGTTATAAATATGGGTAAGAGAAATTAAAAATTCAAGAATATTTTTTATCTTGAAATTTAAATCGTGTTTTTTAAAAGGGATTAATATTGGGGAAAAAGTATCTAATGAGTGAAATTATCAACATGTAATGTATGGGTCTATTATGTAATAGTTATGGCCTAATTCTCTAAAACTCTAAATTTGAATAGATCCTTAATTTGAATTCACGACTTAACTAAATATTATTAAATTTTTATAGCAAGGGGACCATATAATGAATTTTTTAAAAATATATAGAAATATAAAAACCGAATATATTAATTCATATATAATGATAGAATTAAATTATTGTAGATAAATAACTAATAATACATACAAATTATTTAAAATGTTTTGATTTTAAAAAATGGATTTATACACGATTAAATGTAAGATACTAAATATATGGATAAACGATATTATTGAGAAGAAAAATATATTATCACCAAATTTGATTAGTAATTCATATGAAAGAAGAATAAACATATATTAAATTGGAGAATAGTGTTTTCGTATGCAAATAGTTTTCATTATATATTTATGTTTTTATTTACAGATTAAATATTTAAATTTTAAATATTTATTTTAAAAAACGAAGGTTACTTGTGAATTTTATAATAAGAATATTTTCTTAAAATAAAAAAAATGTGATATTACTAAACTAAATGATTTTTATGGAAATAATTAAAATTTATAGTTTTGATAATATCATAATTTTAATGACATTATCATATTACAAGAATGGATTTTGTGATCTTGAATCCGTTTTTCTACTAAAAAAATATTTATAACTAAAATGTATTTCATATACTAGGTCAAAATATTAACATTATTTAATATGGTCAATTTTATTTTTATTTCAAAAATCATGATTACTATGATAAAATTTAGTCAGAAGGATAATGGTCAAAGGGTTATTTTCAATGAAATATTTTACTAGTGTTTTGTAATTTAAAAAAATAATTAAATTGATATATTTTATATAATTACTCTAATATTATGTTTACACATGATTTAAAAAAATATTATCACGCTTATTATTTTTAATAATTTATATGTAATATTATGATCACAAAATATTAAAAACATAATTTTTTATAAAATAATTCTTTTTTATATTTTAGATTCATTATTTTAACAGTTATTTTTCAATTATATAGTAATTTAATTATATTATAATGAAATAAAATTTATACATGACACAAAATAATTTTTATGATGATTTATCATATTTTTTACTAAAGTCAAAAACTAGTTAACAAAGTAGAAACAAAAAATGATAAAAGTAATAAACCTAATAATAAATGACTTAAATATATAAAAGACAAGATTTTAATGGGTGGTAGTTCATTTTTATACCTTATATCACCCCAAAATAAATTATTTATTACATTTTAAACCATTTAAAATATAATATTGTCATCTAATTTTGATAAATTTTCAATGTTCACAAAAGTGTGCTTTTATCCATGTATATATCATATTAATCCCCACCACTGAATTTTACCATTATCATTATTAATTTTACTAAAAACCAACCAATTTTCATTTTAATTAAGTCACTTGAAATAGATAAATATCATTTTTCACCATTATTTATGTCATGCCATTCATTTCCATGGAGACATTCAAGAGATTGTTCAACATCCCATATTGATTATTATATAATACTTTTAATTTTCATTTAAATAATTATCTTACAAAACTGTCATATTAATAATAATGTAATGAACTATATATTATTATTATACTTTTGTGTTATTATATTAATAGGAAACTAATTATTTTTTCATTCCCATGTGCCGACTATAACCTCCTTGAAGTGAAATTTTCCATTATTCACCATTGCATCATATAATTGGTCATATATATGGAAATGTGGAATTAATGTGACTTATAATAATAATCTATTTAATATTAGAGTAACTATAATTCACCAGTATTCACTCACATTTGTTTGTATAGGAAAATGTTAAAAACACATTATGTGGATTATTGCATCCACGAAGTAACATTAGTCATTTTTCATATAATATATTTTTTAAATTTAATAAATTATATAAATATATAATTAAAAACACTATAAATATATATATATATTATCATTATTCTTCCATAATATGGTTATTATTCTAAATTAAATCACTTTCACAACCATAAAAATCCATTGATTATGGTATGTTTTAGATCTGCTGATATTAACAACCTACAAGTAAAATTTATTATATTAATATCACAGGTGACTATAAGAGAATAAATACCAATATTATCATATTTTTTAAGTAAAAAATTATTTTATTCTGGTTCTATTGAGGTTATATTATTTATTTAAATTATTATTAAAATATCTTCTTGGATCACTAAAATTAATAATTAAGACGACATGGATTACATTTTCACAAAACATGTCTAAAATATTATTGAAAGATATAAAAGATATATAAATGCATAATTTTTACCAATTAGATTAATTTAATGATACAGTAATTATTATCATTGAACCAAATAATGGTTATTGATATCAAAATTATAAAACAAATGTAAAACTATAAAAGGTACTTATAGCTAATGGGGAAAATAAACTATAACTGACCAATATATTTGAATAAAATGATCATAACTGAATTATATAGAATTAAATATATAAAAATATGTTACATTTATATATGTCTAAGGTAGTTATGTTTCTTATAAAATATATTATAGTTTATTAGTTAAATCGCGGGATTATGGTATTGCTTTCTTATTTATATTTTTACACATTAAAACATATTCTTTTTATTATACATGATGTTTTCTTTTAGTTGGTGTATTTTGTAAAACGTAAAATTATTTACGATGATACCCTCAATATTCATGGTATTTAATGTATCAAAATAAAATATATCCTTCAAGGTATTTTGATTCAAATGTTTCTAATTTAGTATGTTTAATTTTAATTTATTTCAAATTGTATAAGATATGTTTGATACTAAGCATCATCATTTCTTTTATATAGTGTATTACCCAACGTGCTTCCAATAAGTAAAATGTGTTTAATTTATAACATTATATTTAAAATTCACATCATGTTGTTTTAATTGTTTTCTTATAATTAACATAAGGATTTTTTAATCTCAATTATTCTTCATTATGATATGATTTTAATTCACCAAGTATTTCCGTTTTTAGGTGAGTTTACTAGCCATGAATTAATTTATAAATCCAAAAAAAATATTTTACATTGGGAGATTTATCTCTTGGAAATACATTATATAATTTATCATTCAAAATCATCCATTATGTATAAGAATGATTATTCTTCCAACACTTTTCCTTTGTGAATAAACAATTTTACATTTCATTGAGGTAAATTTAACATGATACAAATACATTTATTTATTATGGAAGTTATTAATCTAACCATATAGACATTAATATATTATTTTTTTATAAATCATACATTAAAATCTATTATATTTATTTATTAGTGAAATATTAGAAATTGGTATAATTATTATTCCGATATGGATGTTTATTAATTACATTGGATATTTTACCATGTATTGTTTATCTATAAATAATATTTTTATTGATATATAATTTAAATTTAATAAATTTCAAAATTATTTTCATTTTATTTTTTTCTTAAATATATATATTTTGATTCATTAATACGTATATACTATTTTACATTGAATTGACATGTATTTCAATCAAATGAGGTATTCATTAGAGATAATGTAGTTCGTTGTAGGGAACAATGTTATATGTCCCGTCGTTTCACTATTTCATGTTATGAGAACAATAATTCATGTGCTTTTTATATGGGTATCCAATTAAATCATGATTTATTATTTTAATACATAACGATAATAATTATTTATTGGTTGTGACTTATATGACAAGAAAGTATTTTCCAAGACATTGATAATTTTGAAATTATGAATTATAGCACTATACTCCAAGATATTTACATTAATATGATTATTTATATATATATTCCATCCATATATTTATTTTAATATACATTGATCAATTTTATGGAACTAAATGATACTTACATTTTCATTTCACTATATCCATTCAATGTTAGTTATTTGATAGCTTCTGATATATGTTTTCACTTACATAGTGTCTGAGATCAACATTTTTATGATAATATTTCCCAATGATATGAAAAAAATTATTACACATGGTATTCAAGATTAATTGCATGTATGTGGAATTTTTAGGATAGTTTGAAGTCATATAATTTATTAGTTACTTTCATAATTATATGTAAAATGTCAATTTAATGAGAAAGGGATTAGTTTTTTAAGATAATTACTGTTTTTTTCATTTAATACTCTAATCCTAATTGGTTTCTTGAATATATGAAATGAAATATTTATAACAAGTCATTTAATTATTGTTTGGTTATGTTTCAGATATCACAATTTTTATCACATTATGGTTTGTATAAAATTAGTATTTATGTTGTTTGTAGTGAATATCATAATGGATTATAAGTTATGATTGATCAAAATTTCAAGGGTATAGAGAATCCATTAGGTTAATGTAAGTAATATTGAATATTATATGGATTTTGATTAAAATAAAATTATTAAAAATCATAGGGATTAGAATGACAGATAAGTTTTCATATAGGATTCCTATATAACGGTTTATTAATGGAGAGGTTAGGATATTCTCCTTGAAATCAGATATTTAAATCTAAAATAAAATTTGGATGTTGCTATGGACCAGATTCACCTTCAAGAAATCACTATATAAATGGATAGAAGACTAAGAACATAATATCAAATTTTATTCATGATGAGTGGGATAATAACTACATACCAGATTGACACTCATAGTGGATATGAATTTTTTAATATGATTTTATTTATAATCCGTCATGAATGATTTATTATTTTAATTAATTATGTTATTAAATATGAAGGAACCCATCATAAATATTTATAGACTGAACTGATATAAATTTAGGGTCAGCTAATTTATAATGTTAAATTATCCATGTGTAAGACATTTTAAGGTTGAATTTTTCATGCAATTTTCATATAATTGTTTCTTTATGGTGTTAATTTTTGACTACTAATAGTTTTCCCAATTTGGTTTTATTACAGAATTTATCATAAAAAACAATGTTAAATAGATCGGATGGAGAAAAAGAATAATATCCCCATATAGAATCTATTGACATAAGTGAGGTGGGAAGAACATGTGGTTTCACCTAATTGGTTATTATATAATATTTTCTATGTAAAAAAATTTTAATTTAAAAACACACCAAATATTAGATTAATAGAGTCTCATTTAAAATAAGTAGATATATATGATAAATGAAAGATTATATAATTTCATTTCTATAAAAAATATTGTAATTACACTGAATTAAAATTTTTCATTTTAACTGAGATATGTTTTTTCTATGGTAAATCAGGGAATAGAGATACAATTTTCAATAGAAAGATAAATAAATATGTCAATAACATTATTTTAAAATATTTGATTCCATGTTGTACCATTTTTATTAATATGAACTCTTAACATGATATTATATATATACATTAGATACTATTAACTAATTTATATAATAACTGTGAATTTAAATTATGAAGAATAAATTTATTTAATCCGATTCTGTGTCACTTTAAGATATAAACATATATTTTCCATTAAAACCTAATGAGTTCTCTATAATTGATTATACACAACATCAAAAAAAGATCCATGGAATAAAAAATAATAATTAAAATATATCCACATAATTTGAGGAATAAATATAGGTTAATAAATAATAAAATATATATGTAAATAAAAATATTGGTTTTTATTAATACTAAGGCATTGATAAAATCCAATTAGTGTTTTTAAATAACATATAAAATAAATGTATTCTTGAAAATGAAATAATTCAAAAAATTGCCTATTATCTGCTCAATATTCAGATACTAAGTATATTACGGGGTGAGTAATTATTGTTATGAATAATATATTGACACAAAATTTGATATTTAATTTAAAAGAAATAAGAAAATAATATAAATTATGATTTCAATTTTTTTTCTTATAGAAATTATATTCATTATAATTTTAAGAGTTTACATTAAATTTATATTAAATAACTATATAATTATAATTTCAAAAGGTGAACATTGACTATTGTATTTGGATGAACATTATTTTCCTAAGCTAAATTTTCATATTTTTCTAAAATAATTTATTTTATGATAATATTTAGAAAATACTTCCTTTTTTAATACTATAATATTTATTATATTATCTAAATACTATAATGATAAAAATTTATTTAATATCATTTTTTATATTGATATATGTAATTATGAAATAAAATAAAACATTTAAAATATTATGTTGAAATTATAAAACTAGGTTTAAATATTTTGAAAACATAAGTAATATTTTACTCTAAAATAATTTTCATTCACATGTATTAAAAATAATTTTCTATTAATTATATAAATTTATTCTCGGGACCTTAATTTTTTATTTCAGATCAAAGTTATATAATTATTTTACAAGGACTATTTTATTTATAGGTTTAATAAATAATGACTATAAGAAAAGTTAATGACCATGCTATTGAAGAAAGAGTTATTTTAAATGATTTATTTCTTTAATGTTGGACAATTAGTTATCTAATAATATAAAATTATGTAAATTATATAATTACTCTGAGATTATTTTTAATAATATATAAATATATAATATCGCACAATTTATTTAATTTTTTTGTTATATATGATTATAAACACTTAATGGCTAAGAAAATTTTCTTCTACAAAATATGTTAACTAATATATTAAATTTCCTAATTCAAATGATAATATCAATATATTTATAAATTTATTTATATTATTTGGATCAAAATATTATTTTTCATATATACAAAATATTGTAAGTGGCTTTGTATTATATTTTTAATAAACTAAAAATTAATTAGTTAAAAATTAGTTACCAAGGAAAAAATAAAAAAATCATAAGTAAAAAACTTGGAACAAATAAATTCAGATAAGTTCAATATATTTGTGTAAATGCATTACACATGATTTATTGAAATTATCCAACTGTAAAATACATTATGTATCAATTTTTTAAACATTGTACCTCAATAGTGTCATTCCGTTTTATATAAATAATGTGTGTTCACGAAATTTCCTTTTTCATCAATAAAAAAAATCGATAACTCTTAACCTCTCAATGATATAAATACCATTAATTGTTAAATTGAATATTTACTCCATATTATTATTATACACTTACATTTGATAATATATTTCTCATGCTCACCATATTTAGGCATAATAACTTCATTTCAAAGTAGACTACATGAAGAATGTTCACAGACCCAATGTGAGTATTATTGATTACTTATTTCATTAGTATAAATCATTTTGTTCAAAAACTATCCTAATAAGAGTAATATAGTAAAATTAAAAACATTATTATACTTAAATTTTATATTATTAATGGAAAAATAATTATTTATTCATTTCTATCTACTTAGAAAGTCAAAATAAAGTCTCTCTTGTGTTTTCATGATTATCACCTCCAAATACGACATTTTATATTTTACTCCAGAGATAATAGTCATGGGTAATATGTTTATAAATAAAAAATGGTACATATATAGTATAATTATTATTTTAAAAAAAAATTATAATTCCACTTCATTCCATCTCATTCATTAGAAAAATAAAATATTAACTGTGTGATATGTGGACTACATCATTCATGAGGTAACATATCTCAACATTAATTGATATTCATTATTATTTTCTAAAATAATATAAAATACTATTTAAAATATATATAGTCTTAAATTAGTATCATTAATATTCATTAATAGTTTTATTATTCCAAAAACAAATCCACTAACAGAACCATAATCAATCATTAAATGAAGGATGTTCACGTTTTGGATGGTTTGACCACCTACATTAAAAATAAAATAAAATAAAATCATAGATGGCAATATAAACATAAATATTATTATTATTATGTGTCAATAATATAATAATTATTTATTTATGATTATTTGGTTTAATATTAAGTGTTTAATTTAAAATTTAAATGTCGTCATCGATCGTAAAAATTTCAAAAATTTGTAAACAATTATAGATTTTCAAGGATCAAAACTAAAACACATATAGTCTGATATAATATAAATATAAGTAAATATATTTTATACATTATATTACAATATATTATCTATAATTGATGAAAATGTTATTATATAATGGGTATTAATATCGACATGGAAAAAAAAGTTAAAAACAACAAATGCTAATATGATTCAATGAAGAAAATGTTTTAAAAACAAATATAATAATAAAAAATTATAATAAATAATGTAAATAAAAAGTAATATATGTGAATAATTTATGACATATAATAATTTAAGACTTATCATGGGTGTACTATATATTCATGTGCTTCAATTTATGTCAAAAATTAAGGAAAGTGTTTCATGTCACCAATTTCACCCATTGAGATATATTTTTTATTATAAACCATGATTTATTTTGTATGATGTAAATACAAATAATTTAATATTTGGTATCATGATCCTATAATTAGTTTTTGGTATGAATTTGTTATTGAAATTTTTTCATTTAAAGGGTATATATTCAAATGTTTCTAAACTAAAAAGGTTATTTGTATCTATTTTGAATTCCATGAGCCATATTTGATATTTTAAATGATAATTATTTTTATATGGTGTATTCACTTCCCCATTTGATTCATATATAATTAATATAAATTATTTCATTATATATTTATTTGAGTGTATGTTCTTCTTTTATTTTTATAATAACATTACTATAGTGGTTTTTTCATCACATTTTTTCTTCTTTGAGATATTATATACAATTACAACCTATTTCCTTTTTGTTGTGTATACATTTTATATAAAATACATTTATAATCCACTCATTTTATTTCTTGTTGGGGGTCAAAAATCTTTAAAATAAATTATTTATTTTCTATCACTTAAAAATCCACAACGTATATGCGTCATTCATCATCCGAAGACTTTCCTTGGGGAATAACCTATTTACCAGTAGATTAAATGGAATTCACATTGATAACAAAAAATTCTTTTATTTAGATGAAAATTAACTTAATAATATACCCATTTATATATATAGTGTTAGACTAATGATGATTACCTAAAATTCAGTTCAACTTATTAACTATGAAAAATTTAATTTATATGTACTTTTTATTCGTGTATATATGTCTCCTAATTACCTGTATAAATTGATTTTGTATTTTTTTACCATACACCTTCCTTCTGTGGATGGATTATTTTCATTTATTGACTAGAAAGTTATTTAATTAATATGATTTTACTCAATATGTATGTTAATTATTAACTTTGGAATTATGATTATTCATTTAAATGACTATAATATAATTAATATAGTAAATTCGTTGGACATAATGAAATGATGAGTGGGGTCCATTATTATATAGACCCTCAATGAATTAGTTGGTATCCATAGACAATTTTTTTTGGTATTTTGTACAAGAATACCCAATAAAATCATTATTTATTGGTTATGAACATAAAATTATGAACATATTTGTTTTTACATTAATAACATGAATAATGTATTGGATGAGGCCTTGGAATGTCCAATATCTTATGATTTATCACTATTAAACCTGGTAATGATATCCCTATGATTATTTCTATTGTTATTGTAACACCCCATGTATATATAAAAAAATAAATTTTAATATCTATTAATTTTTATAAATAAGATATTTTTTTTATGTTAAAGGGGGTGATTTCTCTGATAGAGTACTCAACACGCAATAACGGGTTTCTTCGAAATCATACATTTCACAAATCAATGGGTTCTATAGAAAAATAATACATTATTATTATTATTATTATTTTAAATGGTAGTTAATGGCAAGCAATTGTATTGGTAGAAATTAATATAACTAACTAAAATATTATTACACAAATTTGTTAAATGTTTTTACATTATTCCAATAATCATTAGAGGAAAAAAATGAGAATGAATCCAATTATAAGAATAAAATAATCTATTATTTTAAAAAGGTCATTCTACCAGCTTTTGAGGGAGAACCATTTTTAAATATATTTTTTCACAATTTTATATATAATTCAAAAAAAATAAACTTATTAATTGGAATTGATATATAAAAATTTACATCCGTCAAATTTTTTCTGCTTTGTATTTGAAAAAATTTATATTTTATTTAATAGTTAAAAATATGAAAATTTTAATTAAAAGCTGATTTTTGCCTAATTTATTTGTATTGAATGATTATTTTTTGAATTCTTCTTGATTTATATTTATATTAAATTTAATATTTTAATCCAATTTTTGTCATTGGATATAATTTAAGATTGAAATTTGATACAATAACATGTCAATCTTTTGATGATTTTTTCTATTAAAAAACACGATTTCTCATTTTGACTATAGGAATTAATTTTAAATTAACTTCTTCAAATTTTATGTTTTGAATTTAGAAAAATGGATTCCATATTTTTAATCATAGGGTACAAATTATTTAAATATGTCAATTTTATTTTATGACATGATGAATAGTGACTTTAGTTATTATTTTAACTTACCACTATTAAAGGTAATATTATAAAAATATTGGTAATAATAATATTTTAATAAAATACAACTACCCTAACAACTTATTAAATACTATTTCATGAGTTATGGCCGACCAAAAAACACTTGTAATGACAATTTGGCCATTGGAAGCCACTTGTGTGTGATTATGGAACATATATCATTTAATTTAAAGTAAATGAAAATATTATATAAACAGAAATCATCATAATAAAACAATATTAATATTGGTTTATGTATGTTTCATATTTTACTATAAATATTCATTAAAAAAATAAAAATATTTTCTAGATTATGGAATTTTATTTATAATTGTTAGATGTAAATAATTAAATTTAATTATAAAAAAGACAATGTGGTGATTTATTTATTCATATGAGAATAAAATAAATGATATTATAAATATTAAAATAAATATTTTTTGAAATAATTTATGACATAAAAGATTTTTATAGGTGAATATGACATGTTATAAGACTATTCAAGGTTTTTTTAGAAGTTATCTCTCAGTTTGGATTTTATTAAAATTCAATAAAATGAATACTGTAAAAATTAAAATAATTGACGTTTTATAGAAATTGTAATTTATTATATTAATTTAAAATAAAAAATTATTTTAAAATAAAATGTTTCTATTATAAGGTCTAAACATTCATTTAGTGACCAATTATGGAAATTTTCCCAATATAATAAATATTAATATCGTTTTTATCATTAATTTTTCATTTCCACAATTAAAATAAAATAAGAATAATTACGAGTTAAATAAAAACAGAATGTTTAAAATAAACTCAATACATGTTAAAAAATTATTTTATGAGATATTTTTGACCTATCATAATCTTAGCATTAAGATATCTCATGTTAGAGATTTTTTATTTTTAACATTAATTTATATTATTTAAATAACTTATGATTTTCTAAGGATTCTATTATCCTCTCCTATAAAAAAGAACCCTATCTTCTCTAATATTAACACTGTAAGAACACTTTTATTTGGCCATGATCTACAAAAATATTTTCTTATAAACCTTTTTCTCTTCTTATAATCCCTACATATAGCATAAATTCACATATTGGAGCCTTTCGATATAAACCAAAAGAGGATACCCGAATAAGGGGTAACACCGTCTCTCAGGTTTTTAGTTTATTTTCCATTATCCACTACCTAAACCAATTAATTTTCTATAATTATATAATGACACTAGTCTCCTAAATATAAAAAGATTTTTATGAAATTATTTTTTTCTACACTTACACATACCTCCATTTAATGGGTAACATACATACTATTTCTCTATATGGAGAACTATCACCTCACGAAATGATGATTGTTCATTTTGTTCCTACAACCTCTCATGGTGGGAAATATAATAGACACTATTTCACATATGATATATATTATATTTATTTTTTATCAATTCTTATGTAATTTTTATTTATAATATACAATTACTCTTTCCATGTTGTGTAAATATGATAATTTCATTTGAGAAAGTGGGGACTACCACACCCAAACGTGATATGAATCTCTCCTGATATAAATGGAATGTATAACGGATGGATTAATTAAACTTGTGAGACATACATGAAATTAATAAAACATTCGTATTATAATATCATACAATTTTTTTATTATTCATTTAATATGAAAAATAAATAGAATTAACGTTCTTGCATACATACAACCAACCATCTCTGTGAACGGTGCATTTAATTTCTTATCTTCCAAAATTATAGATTTTATAAGTACATATATACTAGATATATATGATATTTAATTCATGAATAATATTATGCCGATTATGGACTTCTGATCACATGGAAAATTTACATCAAAATAGGTTCATTTATGACTCAAGAATCAAATATCAACAAAACATCTAATATGATCATAAATAATTATATAATTTTTATAACATTGTAATAAGTGATATAAAGGGAATAATAAACATGAAAAATGTTCTCTAGAATGTAGGATGTACTCAATTTTTATTATTTAGGATAATAACAATTTTAAGTGTCCTGTTAGAATCAATGTAAGGGACATCATATCAATAACCTTTCATTGATGCATATTTTGATAATATACACCGACTTATTTTATATGGTGTATAATAATCACCAGTGAATATTAACGAAAATGGAATATTTTTCAATGAATAATTTTACTAAATAAAAAAAAGAATGTTTTTAATTTATTCAGTGAAAATGACTTCTCCACCGTAAAAAACCATTATTTTATATTTGTCATCCACTATAAGAAAAAATGTTTTTCATACCAGGAAGTGAAATCATTTATTTCCTTTAGGGGGTTTTGGTGTTGAAAATGGTTTAGAAAGTGTATTGACTATTTCAATTTCATTAAATTATTTATTATGATTGCAAATTAAATTTATGATGGGAATGGGGATAATTTAAATCATTTTTGTTTTTTGATTATATAATGGTATATGGATTTTTGATAGCTTGTTACATGAAAATGAAATACTAATGGTTAGATGATAAAAAGATATTGGTGGTTCTATGAAAAACATGTTGACTCAATAATGTTTTCCTTATGACTTTTCCATTCCTTCTTGTTTTGAAAATCAAAAACACCTTATACATAAGAAAATCTATATTTTAAATCTATAAGGAAAATTTCCTTCCCAAAGGAATTTACACCTACCATGTTTTCATTGTTCATATCAATATTTTTCTTAAGTATAAAAATCAGATTCATATCTAAAACCCCTGAATCATATAACCAGACAAGTCCAGCTAGAAGCAAAGCTTCTGACCATTTATTAAAAAGAACGAAAACCGCAGAATCATATAATACATAGATATAAAGAATTCTATTTTAGAATCTGAATTCTGGATACGAACTATAATGAAGTTCCATTCCAGATTCTGGATACGAAATCTAATGAAGATCCATTCCGAATTTTGGATACGAACTATCATGAAGTTCCACTCTGAAATCTGAGTACAAACATTCATAAAGTTCCACTGCAAATTCTGGATATGAACTCTCATGTAGTTCTACTCCGAATTATAGATACAAACTCTAATGAAGTTCGACTCCGAATTATGATTACGAACTTATCTAATTTCTGACTCTGAGTTCCTTGAATTCAGACTTCGAACTCTTATGAGTTCTAACTCCGAATTCCAATGAACTCTTACTCCGAACTTTGTTAGTTCTGGTTCCGAATACTTGTGAAACCAGACTCTGAATTTCCTCGATTTTCAGACTCTGGTTAGTTATAGAATTCAGGTTCTGAATTCCTTCAAAATAGAATCTGAATATCTCTTTATTATAGACTCCTAATTCCATTTTGGATATACTCTGAACTTTTATTCCGAACATCAGTTTTACTAATGCTTACACTTGTTTCATTACAAAACGATTTCGTGCATTCAGTTATTGACTAACTATTGGTTGAGTGACATGTGTACATGTCCCTCTGAAATTTAAGGATAAATATGACCTCTGGAGGAGGGATCCGACTGTTGGAGCTTCGCCTATAAAAAAAATCTCATTTGAAAAGAAGCTACAAATTTTGGAATTTTGGTGCTCAGAACTTACTGAAGTAATTTCTAGAGAGAGAGGCTCGTATCAACTCTCAAGATTTGTGGAAAAAGTTTTAATAGCTGGTTCAATCTTTTCCTTGTGCATATAAACTTCATGCGACTCTGATTGTTGCTGTGTACAATCGTGGGATTCCGCGGATAGGAAGACATAGGTTCCAACACCTTGAAGTTGAGGGTTTCATTTGTAACACCCCAGGTATATAATGAATATGAAATTTTCATATTTATCCATATTATTGAATAAAATATTAATATGAAATTAAAGGGTACGCTATGCTCTATGGCGTACCCAACACGCAACAACGAGTGTCTTGGGAATCTTACGTTGCACTATAATAATAAAATAATATTATTTTAAATGGTACTTAACATGTAGAAGTTGTATTGGAGTTAATGGATAGAAATATCTAAAATATGATTATATATGTTTTTAAATGTTTTTACATTTATCCAATAAAATATAAAGGCTTAAAATACAGAAAGAATTAAATTTTAGGCGTATATGCCCTAGTTTTCACTAAAGGTTCACTTATCGCCTTTTGATGGAGAACCATAATTAAATATAGTTTTTTTCACTCTTATACATTCTATTGGACCAAATAAAACTCTTCTTAATAATTGGGACATCAAAATTTACTTTGTGTAAAATTTTAGTATCTTTCCGATAAAGTTCATTTTTTAATGAATAGTGTAAAAAGTTGTATTTTAATTCAAAACCTCTTTTTAATATAATTTATTTATATGATTAGATTATCTTTTTAATTGGTTTTAAATTGAAATTAGAATATATTTTTACCATTAAATCCAATAGTGGTTATTGGAATTAATTTCACTTTGAAATCAGACTTAAACTAGCGTCAATATTTTGATACTTATTGTTTAATAAAAAAACGCTATTTGCTCTGACAGTGGGAATTAATTATTAAATTAATTATTGTGACTTATATGTTTTTAATTTTTTAAAATAGACTTCATTTTTGAATTTGGAATATCAAATATAGCTCAGGGTGAATTTTTGAGATTTTTCTGAAAAACTTCAATTTTTGATGAAAAATGAAACCACTAAGTGGTACTTATAAAAACTGATTTTTCCGTTTAAATGAAATTTTTCCATATTTGTGTTTTAAATTTCAAAAATCCGGCATACATGGTTGTCATTAAGAAGTAAAATGTGGTTCAATGGGATAAAAATAATTTTTTCGATGAATAGTAACTTATTAAGTTTTTAATCGCAATTAGAGGTAATTAGTGTAGTTTATGGTAAGAATAATGTTTTAATAAAATTAAATGACCTAGAAACAAGTCCTACCCTCATTATATGGGTCATTTCCGACCAAGAAAATCCATGGGTAAACATGGGGATCCCATGAGCCACTTTGTTTGGAAAATGACATAAATATCTTTTTATTTAATGTTAAAGTAAAAATGACACAAACATGAGATGTTTTACTAAAATAATTTTTACATGGGGTTATACAAGTCATATTTCTGACTATAAATAATCATTGGAAATATAAAAATATTTTCTACATCATAGTATTTGTTTATAATTTTTATACATTAAATAAATTAAATTATTTAGGACATCATGATGAAGCATCGATGACCTCATTATTTAATGATTTAAATAAAATGGAAAGATAATGTAATATCTAAGACCTAAACATGTCCAAAACCTATTGTGTGAGTTTATTTCGAACCCTTATCACCTTATCCTCTAAATACATCAACGTGGGACCTTTATAATCCGAAACTCTTTTGGAAATAAAGTAACATTTTGTAACATTACAAGAGTGCCCCTCCTCTCCTCTTATAAAAGGCCCCCACCTCAACCTCCTTAACCACACTCCCAAAGCATTTGGCTCGCCCAAAACCTTCCCATTTCGTCTCTCCACTTCCCTCTATTACTCCTTGAAGCCTTACATTGGGCAGAAGTCTTCCCAAGGATTCTTTTGAGCTCAAACCAAAGGGAGTTACCCGACTTTAAGGTAATGTCTTCATTTGTGTCCTTTTGTTTTATTTTGCTTCTCCAAACCCCTAAACTCTTTTTATTCATTTATTTAGTAACAAATACAGTATCTTAAATATACTTTTATTTTTTTATAATAAGAATTCGAGCTACAGTTACACACACCTACATCTAATGGTTAAAGAACATACAGTTTCCGTGGATGGCGAATTTCTGCCTCCCGAAACGATGATTGTTCAACATTCTTCTAACACCTTCAAAGGTGGCCATTAATATGAAACTATATTTATATATGATATCTAATATGTTTTTGTTTTACTTAATCTTCTATATTTTTTATTTATGTCATACCTTTATGGTTTCCATTATGGGTAAACGCGATATCTTCATTTAAGGAAGTGCGGACTACCGCAACCTCAAAGTGATTTGATTTTTTAATACCATATGTGGTGCATATAAAGGATATATTTAATGATATTATATATGATACCATACTGGAATAAAAATAATATTACGTATCATTATTTTTTAATTCAATTAAATATGAAATAGAAATGGAAGTAGCGTTCATGCGTACGTACGGCTTACCGTCTCCATGAACGGTACATTTCATTTCTTATCTTAAAATGTTATGTAACATTATAAGTACACATATATAATGTATATATATGTAATATATTACATCTAAATAATGTATATAATTCTGTAATTATAACATATATCTCTCTCTCATTTTTTTTAATTCCATTAATATGACAAAAAATGAAAGTAGCATTCATGCGTACGTACGACCTACCGTCTCCATGAACGGTGCATTTCGTTTTTTATGTCCAAATGATATGGAATAGTATAAAATGAATATTTACTAGATATAAATGATATTTTAATCATTAATACTATTCTGGAAATTATTTACGTAAAACTACATGGGCAATCTTTTTTCAAACAAGTTCATTTTTGACTCATGTACCAAACATCGACAAAAACGACAGATATTAACTAACATTATTAAACAATTATTATAACATTATAATATGTGATATGAACTGAATAATAATATCTAAAGGAGGTAATTAGGCAATTATTAATTGACCAATGTTTATTATTCAGAAATATAAAGAAACGAACAAGACAAGTTGGACTTGAGGTAAGGGATCCTACTCCACTCTTTGTTTTTAGATACACTCTTTTATGTCATTCCTTTTAGAGATCATCTTTCTTGTTATTGGGATGTTATTTTATATTAATATGACTGTAATTTTTATGTTCATGTGATGAGAGACCCTATTCTCTCTCATCAATCCATTTTGGATGTTTTGAGTGGCGCCGTTAGGCTGCCATATTTTCGTAAGAGATCTAACCTCTCTCATTCTTTTTAAGTACTCTCCGTTATGTCACTTATTTTAAGATCCTCTTTAATTATGTTGGGGGATTTTATTTTATATTCCTCTTTCTATAAAATTTATGTTAGTATGATTAGATACCCTATATGATCTCATCAATCCATTTTTTTATGTTTTATGTGGCATCATTAGGTTGTCGAGTTTTTGTAAGGGATTTTTCATCTCACTTTTATTCCCGTGAGATTTATGCTAAATTTTCCATAATTTAATTTTAGTGGTGTATGTACTGCCCATTATTTTAATTATTGTGTAATGTACATTCTTTTATGAGTATTTACATCAATGTTGTATTGTCCTTCTTTCACGAGGTGTATGTTTCGAAAGATACCCATGTCAGTAAGGGAACCTTTCACCCTACTATTTTTAAAAGACCTCTTTAGTTGGGTATTTTAATTTACATATTGTTATGTTGGGATATGTTCTCATATATCCTTATTGATGTAAATTTTATGTCCAAGTGATGAGATACCCTTTTTTTATCTCTCATCAACTCATTTTGATGTGACGCCGTTAGGCTGTCAAGGGAACTTCGTAACCCAATTTCGATTTCTTTGGGTTCAATATGTAGTTATTGAATATCTAATCCTTTGAATATTTGGAATGACCTTTGATTATTTAATACTTAATATCCACTTATATTTGGTGTATTCGTTTGTCACACAAAATTATATAATTGATTTATCCTTAAACTATGGATACCGTCTTTGTAAGGGACTTCGTCTCAATCTACTTTCATTGAGGCATATTCTGTTTTATACACAACCTTCTTTTATACGGTTTATAAACCCCATTGAAATTTACGTTTATTCAAAAAGAATCTTTTTTATACGAAGTGTTTATTAAATGATAAAAGGGAATGTTTTTGTCGTACGTATGTGGCGACAACGACTTCTCCACCACCGTGACCATTATTTGAGTTTCAACTTCTTCTACAAGCCATACCTTCTTTTTAAAAGAAAAATAAATACCATGTTTTACTTTTCAACTATTTTGGTATTGAAAATGTTTTTCATAAGGTTTTTATATCAATGTGTTGTATTGATATCTTGTGATTGAAAGGTGGAAATGTTATGTTTCCATTATGCATGTTTTATGTGATACGATTATGTTGAGGTTCTTGGGAATTATTATGAATAGGGGTGGATCCGTGATAAACTAAGGGTGGGTTAGCCTGACATAGCTCTCCAATGCATTGGGTAATGCGAAGGAGTGAAACGTTAATGTTTCTCCGAAGAAATTTAGGGAATATACTGTGGTGGGTATTCCAAACGTAACCAAGAGGGTTACTCCCTACATAAGAATGTTATGAATGCCTCAAGTTACCTTTTATGTCTTATGATTTCTATGATTTATTCAGTATTTGATGAGGTATGTTAAAGTGACTATGTTTTATGGTTAATGTATGATTTAATTCATATGTATATATGAACTCATGTTTCCTTTCCATATTTTTATTACCCTTAATGAGCTTTTTATGCTCATCCAAAGTTTTTGAAATGTTATTCACAGGTCAAGGGAAAGGTACATGATGGGATGATCGTGTCATGGATTTTTCAAGAAAGAATCCATGTTTTATTTTAAATATGTTTCTGTTGATGGGAAGAATGAAAACTATCTTTTATGTAACCACTTTGATTAAATGTGGAATGTAATGCAAGTTTCATGATCTAATTCTCTAAAACTCTAAACCTAAAAAGATCCTCAATGTGTAATCTTGTAATAACTCAATATTAAGTAATGTTTAAGGTTGGGGCCTTATAGTTGGTATCAAAGGTCGGTTTAGATAACATTAGAGGTAAGGAATTCTTTAAGAATAAGTGGCATTACCATAATGGTTAGGATTTCAGAGAGAGTCCTAGTTTTAGATAAAGTGAATGAGTAAGTATATCTTAGTGTTTATCTTCCTCTTTAGTACATGATGGTTTTTTGATATACTCACACTGACCTTTTTGGTTATAGTAAATGGCTGGATCTAGCAGGCACCAAAGTAACAGTGGATGTGAAGGAAAATGTGACAGTTTTTTGATCAAGCAACTGAATGATATGGGAGCTGCAATGAGAACTCTTGTAATTATCCTCAACCAACTATCCAGAGTCATGATTGACCACCTAAACCTTGGTGAATTCTCTAAGGCATCATATATGTGAGAAACAAATCCCTATGGAAGTACATGTAATAATCATAAAGATAAGTGTGTTAAAAAACCTATGTGTCAATGATGTGGAATGAAACACCAACAAAAATGTTTCAAAGGGACAGAAATATGCTATAGATGTGGAAATGAAGGTCATAAAGAAAGAACCTTACATGGAAAAAGGAAGCATCCAGTTGACTCGAGGAAAGGGAAAGAAGTTATTTCTGATGGATCAACTGAATGTTTTAAATGTGGTGTGCATGGTCATTATGCAAACACATGTCCTATGAAGAAGTTTTGTGAATGGGATCACCAAGAGCATGCAAATGTTCGTTTACCAATACCTAATGTCATTCCGATTGTGGATGAAGAATCTGACAATGACCAATCAAATGTATGTATTATTTCATGACTATTGTTTTCCTATTTTGGAATCTTAGGATATGATTCATGATTTTGTTTTTAGGAATGAGGTATTTAGGAATAAGTTGGAAAGGAATGGTTAATGGATCATGAATAATGTTGAATGAGTAAGATTTCAACATATAAGGGCTTCAAGAGTTATGGTGAAATTATTAAGAGTATTAAGTCTCTTTTGATGATGGGGATACATTAGAAGAATTTTTATATTATGTGTAACCCTGATGTTTAATATATGAAAATTTTATTCAAGGAATAATTATCTTTTCTTTTTTGGACATAGTTATAAAGAACCATTTGGGTTTATATGATCCTTACTTTTGAGGTAATTATGGGTTAATATACATTATGATTGAAGTGAAAGGCATGAGATAAAATTGAGGTTAAATTATGTTATGGTTATTTTTGATGATATTATCCATTTTTGGGGAATTATTTGAGAATTATATAGTTTTGGAAAAAGGAAAACACGCAGACCGTGTGACTACCCATCGGGTAGGACAAAGATGCAGGAATCGAACCCACAACCAAAGTGCGACTGGTATTTATCACCTACCACTGGACTACATGAACTCCCTAGTTAGTTTTACTGAATCTTTTTAGTTATATGATTTTATGAATTAATAGTAAGTTGATTTTGGTTTATTTATGAAAATGATTAACCTATCATGGAGGATATGTGATTAGGTTAATTAATTTTCATTACGAGAATTTATGAGAAACTGATGTTGTTTGGAGATAAATGTTACGATTTAACTTGGAATAATATGTGACTAAATCCTTCTAAAATTTGGGTTTCAATCTTAGATTGGTTTACTTTGAAGAATATTATGGACAAATTGTTTATCGGATGGTCCTCGTTGAACTTTGGGTTTTGTTGGACAAATTTTGGAGATTAAGTATAGATTTTCATTTTGAAGTGTTATCCTTTTCTGGAATATATGATCTTGTACTAACCTTATTGGTTTTGGTTTTGGTTAAAGCCTAAATACATGGGAAGTATATAGTTCTCCTTGGTGGATTAGGTGATTCTCTATAAGTTGATTATAGTACTCTTAATGAAAACAAGTCTCCCTAAATACTCATCTTTTGGAGAAAATATGAGTTTGATTAAGGAATCTAGTAAAAGTTGAAAGTCAACATGATAAGTGATTATGTTTCCTTATGAATAAATTCCTCAATAAAAGTAACTTAAAACAAAAAAAATTTCTATTAACTTTTCTTACTGGGGAATCGAATACTGTTTAACCCATCACAAGTTTGTGATTTTCTTATGGTTAACATTCTCTTAAACACGTTTACTATCACTCTCCCTCAAGAACATGACCCTTCTCTTTTTCATCCATGTACATGTTATTCTACATGGAATCCTAGTATGGGTTAAATCAGGTGACCACTGTACTTATCTTCCTTTATTTTAAAGTGATTGTTTTACTGACTCTTGTTCCGATGTGGGACTTTCAAGGATGTTTTCAAGCTCAATTTTAAAAATTGTGAGGACGCAATTCCCAAAAGGAGGGAAGGATGTAACACCCCAGGTAAATAAAGAATATGACATTTTCATATTTATCCATATTTTTGAATAAAATATTAATATGACATTAAAGGGGATGCTATGCTTGATGGCGTACCCAACACGCAACAATGAGTTTCTTGGGAATCTTACGCTGCACTCTAATAATAAAATAATATTATTTTAAATGGTAGTTTACATGTATCCGTTGTATTGACAGGAATGGATAGAAATAACTAAAGTATGATTATATATGTTTCTAAATGTTTTTACATTTATCCAATAAAAGATAAAGGCTTAAAATACGGAATGAATTAAATTTTAGGATTATATGCCCTAGTTTTCACTAAGGGTTCACTTATCGCCTTTTGAAGGTGAACCTTCATTAAATATAGTTTTTTTCACTCTTATACATTCTATTTGACCAAATAAAAGTCTTCTTACTAATTGGGACATCAAAATTTACTTTGTGTAAATTTTTGGTATCTTTCCGTTAAAGTTCATTTTTTTAACGAATAGTGTAAAATGTTGTATTTTAATTTAAAAACACTTTTTAATCTAATTTATTTATATGATTATATTATATTTTTAATTGGTTATAAAGTGAAATTAGAATATATTTTTAAAATTAAATCCAATGGTGGTCGTTGGAATTAATTTCACTTTGAAATCAGACTTAAACTTGTGTCAATCTTTTGATACTTATTGTTTCATAAAAACACGCTATTTGCTCTGACAGAAGGAATTAGTTATTAAATTAATTAATGTGACTTAAATGTTTTTAATATTGTAAAATAGAGTTCATTTTTGAATTCGGAATATCAAATATAGCTCAGGGTGATTTTTTGGGATTTTTCTCAAAAACATCAATTTTTGATGAATAGTGAGACAACTAAGTGGTTCTTATAAAAACGGATTTTTCCGTTTAAATGAAATTTTGACATCTTTGTGTTTTGAATTTCAAAAATCCGACATACATGGTTGTCATTAAAAATTAAAATGTGGTTCGATGGGATAAAAATAATTTTCTGGTGAATAGTAACTTATTAAGTTTTTAATCGCGATTAGAGGTAATTAGTGTAGTTTTTGGTGAGAATAATGTTTTAATAAAATGAATTGACCTAGACACATTTCCTACCATCATTGGACGTGTCATGGACGACCAAGAAAATCCATGGGTCAACTTGGGGACCCCATGGAGCAACTTTGGTTGGAAAATGACATAAATATCTTTATATATAATGTTAAAGTAAAAAATGACACAAACATGAGATGTTTTACTAAAACAATATTTAAATGGGGTTATACAAGTCATATTTTTTGACTATAAATAGTAATTGGAAATCTAAAAATATATCCTACATCATAGTATTTTTTGATAATTTTTAGACATTAAATAAATTAAATTATTTATGCCATCATGATGATGCAGCGATGACCTCATTATTTAACGATTTAAATAAAATGGAAATATAATTTAATATCTAAGACCTACACATGTAAAAAACCTATTTTATGAGTGGATTTCGAACCATTATCACCTTATCCTTGAAATACATCAATGTGGGACCTTTAAAATCTGAAACGCTTTTGAAAATAAAGTAACATTTTGTAACTTTACAAGAGTGACCCTCCTCTCCTCTTATAAAAGGCCCCCACCTCTACCTAGTTACCCACACACTCAAAGCCTTTAGCTCGGCCAAACCCTGCCCATTTTGTCTCTCCACTTCCCTCTCTTACTCATTGAAGCCTCAATTTGGGCATAAGTCTTCCCAAGTTAGCCTTTGAGCTCAAACCAAAGGGAGTTACCCGATTTTAATGTAATGTCTTCACTCTTGTCCTTTTGTTTTATTTTTCTTCTCCAACCCCCTAAAATCTTTTTATTAATTTATTTTGTAACAAATACAGAATCTTAAATATACTAGGATGTTGTTATAAGAAGGATTCGAGCTACACTTACACACACCTACATATAATGGTTAAAGAACGTACTGTTTCCGTGGATGGCGAATTTCTGCCTCCCGAAACGATGATTGTTCAACATTATTCTAACACCTTTAAAGGTGGCCATTAAGATGACACTATATTTATATATGATATCTTATATGTTTAGGTTTTACTTAATCTTCTGTATTTTCCATTTATTTCTTACCTTTATGGTTTCCATTATGGGTAAACACGATATCTTCATTTAAGGAAGTGCGGACTACCGCCCCCTCAAAGTGATTTGAATCGTTAATACCATATGTTGTACGTATAAAGGATATATTTAATGATATTATATATGATAACATACTAGAATTAAAATAATATTACGTATAATTATGTTTTAATTCCATTAAATATGAAATAGAAATGGAAGTACCGTTCATGCGTACGTACGACTTACAATCTCCATGAATGGTACATTTCATTTCATATCTCAAAATTTTATGTAATATTATAAGTACATATATATAATGTATATATATGTAATATATTACATCTAAATTATGGATATAATTATGTAATTATAACATATATATCTCTTTCATTTTTTTTAATTCAATTAATATGAAAAAAATGAAAGTAGCGTTCATGCGTACGTACGGCAAACCGTCTCCATGAATGGTGCTTTTCGTTTTTTATCTCCAAATGATATGGAATAGTATAAAATAAATATTTACTGGATATATATGTTATTTTAATCATTAATACTATTCTGGAAATTATTTACATAAAACTACATGGGCCATCTTATTTCAAACAAGTAAATTTTGGACTCATGTTCCAAACATCGGCAAAAACGTCTGATATGAACTAACATTATTAAACAATTATTATAACATTATAATATCTGATATGAACTGAATAATAATCTCTAAAGGAGGTACTTAGGAAATTATTAATTGACCAAATTTTATTATTCAACAATATAAATAAACGAACAAGACAAGTTGGACTTGAGGTAAGGGATCCTACTCCGCTCTTTCTTTTTAAGTACAATGTTTTATGTCGTTCCTTCTAAAGATCATATTTCTTGTTATTGGGATGTAATTTTATAGTAATCTTACTGTAATTTTTATGTTCATGTGATGAGAGACCCTATTCACTCTCATCAATCCATTTTGAATGTTTTGAGTGGCGCCGTTAGGCTACCAAATTTTCGTAAGAGATCTAACATCTCTCTTTCTTTTTAAGTACTCTCCTTTATGTCACTTCTTTTAAGCTCCTATTTTTTAATGTTGGGGGATGTTATTTTATATTCCTCTTTCTATAAACTTTATGTTAATATGATGAGATAACTTATTTGATCTCAGTAATCCATTTTTCTAAGTTTTATGTGGCGTCGTTAGCCTGCCGAGTTTTTGTAAGGGATTTTTCATCTCACTTTTATTCCCGTGAGATTTATGCTAAATTTTCCATAATTTCCTTTGAGTAGTGTATGTGCTTCCCATTATTTTACTCATTGTGTAATATACTTTCTTTTATGATTATTTACATCAATGTTGTGTTTTCCTTCTTTCATGTGGTGTAGGTTTCGAAAGATACCCATGTCGGTAAGGGAACCTTTCACCCTCCTCTTTTTAAAATACTTCTTTTGTTGGGTCTTTTAATTTACAAATTTTTATGTTGGGATATGTTATCATATATCTTTATTGATGTAAATTTTATGTCCATGTGATGAGATACCCATTTTTTATCTCTCATCAACTCATTTTTATGTGACGCCGTTAGGCTGTCAAGGAAACTTCTTAACCCAATTTCGATTTCTTTGGGTTAAACATGTAGTTATTGAATATTCCATCCTTTGAATATGTGTGAATGACTTTTGATTATTTTACAATCAATATCCACTTATATTTTGTGTATTCGTTTGTCACACATAATTTTGTAATTGATTTATCCTTAAACCAAGGATACCATCTTTGTAAGGGACTTCGTCTCAATCTTCTTTCATTGAGGCTTATTCTATTTTATACAAAACCTTCTTTTATACGGTGTAAAAACCACTTTGACTTTTATGGTTATTCAAAAGGAATCTTTTTTATACGAATTTTTTATTAAACGACAAAAGTGAATTTTTTTGTCGTACGTATGCGGCGACAACGACTTCTCCGCCATCGTGACCATTATTTGAGTTTCGGCTTCTCTACAAGCCATACATTATTTTTAAAAGAAAACTAAATACCATGTTTTACTTTTCTTCTATTTTGGTATTGAAAATGGTTTTCATAATGTTTTTATATCAATGTGTTGTATTGATATCTTGTGATTGAAAGGTGGAAATGTTATGTTTCCTTTATGCATGTTTTATGTGATACGATTATGTTGAGGTTCTTGGGTATTATTATGAATACAAGTGGTTCCGTGATAAACTAAGTGTGGGTGATCCCGATATAGCTCTCCAATGCATTGGGTAACGCGATGGAGTGAAACGTTAAGGTTTCTCCAACGAGGTTTAGGGAATATACTGTGGTGGGTATTCCAAACGTAACCAAGAGGGTTACTCCCTACGTAAAAATGTTATGAATTCCTCAAGTTACCTTTTATGTCTTATGATTTCTATGATTTATTCATGATATGATGAGGTATGTTAATGTTCCTATGTTTTATGGGTAATGTATGATTTCATTCTTATGTATATATGAACTCATGTTTCCTTTCCATATTTTTATAACCCTTACTGATCTTCTTATGCTCATCCAAAGTTTTTGAAATGTTTTTCATAGGTCAAGGGAAAGGTACATGATGGGATGATAGTGTCAAGGATGTGTCAAGAAAGAATCCATGTTTTATTTTAAATATGTTTCCGTTGATGGGAAGAATGAATACTATCTTTTATGTAACCACTTTGTTTAAATGTGGAATGTAATGCATGTTTCATGATATAATTCTCTAAAACTCTAAACCTGAAAAGATCTTCAATGTGTAATCTTTAATAACTCAAGATTAATTAAGGTTTAAGGATGGGGCCTTATATCCTTACGGAGGAAGATAGAGGTGACGACTACGTGATAGTTGAGGGCTTGAGTGGATATCAAGATAGACTCCAATCATCGTATCGAGGGCTTAGCCTGGTGTGGTTAAGGAAGTCTTTTTTGAAAGTATAAATCAAGGGACCATTATCCAAGGTTGTTGGATACCCTTCTCTTTGGGTTAAAAGATTTATTATTTGTTCCTTGTCATGTTAATACTTTGTTTTCCATTTTTTATTTTGTATTGTTAAGTAATGTAAAACATTCTTATACTTCCTGACTTGTACTCATATTTAGTTTGATTTTATATTCATTATGGTAGAATCTTAGCTGGTTTAAACTTTTTTAAAAGTTTCATTTCTGGAATCACTTTTCCAGATTCAAGCAAGTATTTAGAACCAATATGTGTTGTGAAATATTGTTTTTCAAACATTCCGTAGGAATTTTTAAAAGGTAAAATTCACCCCCTCTTGTATCTGAGAATCTCATTCTTATTCAATACTATGATTGGTATTATAGTGTATTTAATACTCGGTCACATAACATCCTAACAATTGTTATCAGATGATTGGTTCCATCTAAATTAATCTCACGATTAATTTCAAATGTTTTTCTTATATTTTTTGGAATTGGACCTTCAGATTCATATTTCCGGATTCATATTTTCAGATTCATCTTTTCAGAATCTATTTTTTGGAATCATAGTTTGGATTAACTTTTTTCTTAGAGATACAATTATTCTTGCTTAGAATATTTTCTTTGTTTACAGACTTTTTTTTTAAAAAAAGTTTATGTGGAAAAGTTTTTCTTAAGGATGGCAGGATTAAATATTGGTTCTATCGACAACCTAAATCCAACCAGACCACCAATCATTGATGGTAATGATAAAAAATATTGGAGAGATCGCATGAAGACTTTAATTATTAACATTGGAGTAGATTATTTTTTTATGCTTACTTGTGGATAAAATGTCCCTGGTATAGAAGTAAGTGCCTTTCGAAATCAAGAAAATCATGAATAACAACTGAACTATAAGGTACACAATACTTTACTTTGTTCAATGACTAGAAATATATATAGCCAAATTTCTTCTTGTGAAGCATAAAATTATATATGGAAGAAAATTGAAGTTACTCATTTTGGTACATCTAAAGTAATTGAGACACGAATATCCATTCTTAGAGATGAATATCATGGTTTTAGGTTTCTATATAGTGAACCCATACACAATATACAACAGAGATTCATGACTATCATGAATAGCTTACAATCAATGGGATAGAAAGGATTATATGATGAAGCGCTTGTTGAAAAGATCATCGACATCATGCTGAATGAATGGAAATCTAAAAGGACTGTAATTGATGAGAATAGAAAGGTTACACAAATTTCCCTTGATGAGCTATTTGGTAGTCTTCTTCCACATGGGACTAGAATGAGGTGAGATGCTGATATTGTGAAGAATATGAATAGAAATGGTATTGTAGAATTTACTACTACTTCCAATCATATGAAAGATAAGAATCCTGAGAGAGTTACTAGATCTATATCTAAGAAAGTTGTTATCAATTCCGAATCTAGTGTAAGTGAGTCCTCAGAAAATGAATGAGAAAATCTTGCTCGAAGGATGAACAAATATATTACCATTATGATGTCATTTGATCATAATATAATCGGAGAAGAAACACTCATAATAAACCCATTTATATAATGCTTGTTCTGATACCAACTATAATATCCACGAAACTACGTACCTGAATCCATTATTTAAAATATAAAATTATCATCTAAAGCTTTATTATGAATAAATGTGGCCCAATTTTTTCTATTAAAATATTTCAACATTAAAATGAAATATTGGATCACCAATATACCCAATGTGCATTTTGAATA
Source organism: Viscum album (assembly GCA_963277665.1). Taxonomy (NCBI): domain Eukaryota; kingdom Viridiplantae; phylum Streptophyta; class Magnoliopsida; order Santalales; family Viscaceae; genus Viscum; species Viscum album. The sequence continues at coordinate 1,766,240,611 of OY728146.1, read as the reverse complement.
ATATTTTTTAGTGAATTAAGACTAAAAATTACATATCTTATAAAATTAATTAACTAGATCATAATAATAAAAAAACAAACCCCTATATTTCTTCATGATTAGTAACCTTATTAGAAATATCAATCATTAAATAGTTATTCATATATTAGAAAAATAAAACATTATAAAATTTTGATCATATATTCTTAGGGAGGATAAATATGGGAGATATCCATTTATGGTTATAAAAATAATAAGATATGTATATGGACAATAAATCCTAACCATTCATACAATTTAAAATCCCAATATAACAGTGATCATAAATATGATTTATCACATAAAATATTAACATTTCATAAGACATAAATCATAAGAATATAAACTCACCATCACTCAACCATGAACTATACTGACATTTTTGTGGCATCATTATATGTATTGAAACCATTTCATATATCAAGGATAACTACCAAGACCATTATATTTGACAAAAACACCTATTTCTTATAGTGGATAAAGAATGTTTACAAGTTTCCAAAAATACATCCAACATGTCAAATTCTTTTCTATATCATATCAATCACATCTATATGTTTACGATCACTATATCATGATATATAATTCATTATCATTACATAGAAGATAAATATAATTATTAAATATCCCAAAATTAAAAATATACTTATGCATTCCATTATAATAGTAATCATTCATTATATGACAACTCATTAAATTAAATACATTTCATAAATATTTCTTCATTGCATAACCCATGGAAGAAAATAGGATTCATCAAAATCAATCCATAATAATAAAATCCATCCCGATAATGAATTTGGATGTTTTCCATGGATAATATCTCCAAATAAATATCAATTTACATCAAATAATGTTATATTATTTCTAAAATTATTTTTAATGATGAATTTAAATAATTCTCGATGAAAATATCCTTTCTCTGTGGAAATCATTTTGTAAGATGAAATTTTATAAATAAAACAATTTACATTAAAAATAACCATAAAATAGGATGAAGAAATATTAAAATCCTTAAAAAGTCATGGATTCAAGAAAATGAACTCATTATAAATATGTTATAAAACATTCCTTCAATATTTTTGTTAGAAATGTTGGAAATTCCTTTATTTGTAAAATGACCAAAATATTATTTAAAACCAATTTTTTAATAGTTAGAATTGGGTAAAAATGTCATTAATAATTATAGGATAATATATATAAATATTTTTGAATATATATTTATAAAACATATACATGGAAGATAAATGTTTCCTAGTGGTGACATAAATATAAACAATCCTGAATAGTTATGAGATTTTGAAATAAACCCTTACCATATTGGTATCATTTTTATTGTTATCCCCAATAAATAAAGAAATATATATGGATAATAAAATATCATAATTTTCATCAAAATAATAATTAAATTAAATCATTGGTAGTATATACACCTCACATAATCAACCATTTTAATATTAGATATATTTTCAACACTAAAAAGAGAGATGATAATTCTTCACCTCTTGTCTCGCCTTCGTCCACATTAAAAAATACAGTATTATAAATATGTATTTTTTATAACAAATTAAAAAATAATATTAACATTTATAATCCATTTTTTGTTTTATTTATACCATCTAATCACCCATTTGTTTATAATGCTATTTAAAATCAATATTATTAGTAATAATTACGTTGTTTTATATGCTTGTTTCGGTTCTAGAGTATCTATAATTATACCTTGATCTGGGTCCCACAACATCCAGAATGATAATCATGTAATAAAAATAATATATATTTATTATATACATCTTTCTAATCATTAATATATATTAGAGATCAAAAATTTAATTACACCATTCATGGAGTTGGTTGGTCGTACACAAGCATGAACCCAACATCCATTTATTGACGCAGGTAGTAAAAGAATGGTAATTATAATTCACTTTTAAAAATAATTAAAATATAACATATTATATATATATGGTCATAAAAAATTTATTTATTATCATCTATGTGTTATATAAATTATGAACAAATCATATAGTATTATGCAGATGGTTTTCCATATATACCACCAAGAGGTATTTTCATTTCCAAAAATATTAAATGATAAGAAGGTATATATGATATTATCATTCAAGAAGTATAAATATGTAATTTAGATAATTGTTAGTATTAAAATCATCATAATATAGATCCATAAAATATTTTAATCAAAAATCAATTACATCACTATATGGAGACGGTATGTTGTACGCAAACACGAGTGATACATTCACATTGTATCTGATGATAATATTGGTGTATAATTGTATTAATTATAATAAAATTAACACATATTAATGATACTAAATTTACTATTTTATTATAAATATACTATTTTTAATGGATGTAATGATGATTATACAAAGAAAGTGATCAGTTTGGGCGATTATCGCTCATTCAAAATGACACATTTAGATCTCCTCTAATAGGCTATACAGTTGTTCTATTGGTGAAATAAAATAATATATAACATGTATTGTTAGTGGATAATATAATTTGGAAGTGTATAGTCATGTATAATGGCTAATGGGTTTCTAAATCATTGAGGAAGTATGTGTCCTTCTATAATTGTTCTAAGGGGATGATTTGGAATTTCGTTTTCTAAATATAATAAACTATTCAATATAAATGTACTTCCAAATGGTCATTTTTTATATCATATGTTAGGTAATGGTTAAAATATCTTAAAAACTAAAATTTGGGGTAGTTTTATGGTTTTTTTAATATTCTCATTATGGTATGACTCTATAATTATCATATTTTTCATTAATTGCAGTAACGAAATTTTGACTCTTAAAAGGTTATAATTTTTCATATTAGGAAACAATTTACTAATAAATGGAGAATGGATAGTATTTAAATATATATATTTATTCCTTTGTCATTATTTAATATTTCTATAATTTTTAAATAATTTAATAAAATATTACTTTAATACAATATCAATCGTGTCAATTTTGACACTATTCATTATTCTAACTTTAAAATCATCAATAAAACAGATATAATTACAAAACATTTATGTTAACGCATCCTAAATATTTCATGGTCAGTTAATAAGAATTTCTATTTCCATAATTATCTCAAATTATAATACTTTTAATATTTTTAAAATCATTCAGTTGATTTTATAAATTAACTAAATAATTATTTTATCAATGTTTTATAAGTATTTAATGTAATTGTTTAGTTATTAAAAATTATAAATAAATTTCCAACATAAATATAATTTTAATATACACAAAATAGATCTTAATATTCATTCATAACTAATTAATTCATAATGTGAACACATAAATGACACATAAAACTATGAAAGTGATATTTTGTCACTTCCTTTAGATAAATTAATATATAGATTATTTTGTAGAATTATGTCCAATTAATGACTCAATTTCAATGATTATGTGTTTAGTGTAAAATTTTATCCATTAAATAATTAATAATATGATAAATTTGGGCTTTATCACATATTTTTAATTTTGATTTTCCTGTGTTTTCATTACTATGGTGATACATTTTACCATGTTACCTCTAAATAATGATAAAAAATAAAATGGATTTATTTAATAAATTTAGAAATAATTATTATCAATATGAAATATAACATTCAAAATTCAAAACACATAATTTGTATAATTTAATATAAAATTGAACTTATAAAACTTGATGTAAAGTGAATTTTTATAAAAAATATTTTTTAAAAATATTTTAAACAAATTATTATAAATTTAAGTACAAAGTTAATTTAAAAGACCATAATAATATTATTTTATATAAATATTAACCAACAAAAAATTAATCTAATACAAAACTTAATTTTACATTTTATATACTTTTAAAAAAATATTGATTTCAATAAAAAACTATATTTCATCACTATTAATTTTAAAAAAAAAATTTAGATTATATTCATAAAATAAACATAATTTAATATTGAAAATATGATTGAAATTTATTTTTAAAATATATTTTCTATTATTTATAAAAATTAATAGAAAACAAGAAAACTAATTTTTGATGAAAAAACATCATTTAACCCAAAAATTTATTTACTAAAAATTAAATGGTTATTTAATAATGATTTATCAAAAAAAATATATTGAGAAGTATGTTTATATATATATTGTAAAATACTGAATCATATTCATATATTTCATGTTAATGGATAGGTTATAACTATCACACAAAAATTATAATATGATATATGGTTTTTTAAAACACATTATTGTGTGTAATGGAAGATATCGAAGAAATAAATATATTTCAAGAGAATTTTTTTAAAAAAAAACATGGGGTGTTACATATAATAAAGAAAGGCATTATAAATAATATTTATATTGTAATTTATAATGCCAATAGAAACTACTATTCATCTAATGTAGTTTTAAGATATAGCCACCCACCGTTAACTAAATCTGTATTCTCTATGCATTAGGTTACACTCACAAATTGAGAGAGGATGAAAAAAAGAAGGCCTTGAAAACAATTACAAAAACCATGAATTAGTAATATAATAAAATGGTTAGTGTAGAGGATATATCACATCACAACATGAAGAACTCACAAGTTGCACCACAACCAACAGAAGGTTCATCCTCTAAGTGAATATATAACAAAATATCTCACCTAAATAGAAAAACATCTTCCGGATGTGATTAAATTTGAATAATTGAAACCCAATTTAACTACTATAACCAATGGGACAAAGAATCCACAAAGTCACACTCACCTAATGTGATTTAATGCAAATTAATAGGTTATTGATTGCTAAATGATGCAATATAGAGGAAGAGGAGACACCCAAGATCATATATATGGAAATATTGGCATTGATTTAGTTAGTCAAAATCTAAAATAATTAATGCTCTGGATTTATTGTGAAAATCCTACAGATTACGAGTAGGTTTCAAAAAAAATAATTGATTTTGGGAATAAATTTCCCACATTGAGTTTACATCCTAATACATGTTTATTTTGTATAAATTCCCCTATGTGGATATTTTATGACCTAATATATTTATTTTGTCTATAAGGGGTTAATGGAATAAAAAGTGTTTAGGTATTCTACCTCATGCCGATAGTATTACTACATAAAAACATTTTGCATACATCACCCAACCCATAATCTACTGGAAAACACCCTAATCATTCCTAATGCCCACAAATCCCAATAAAATCTCACATAACCATATAATATGTTGTTACATTAATATTTGATATTATAATATCCCCAACATAGGTATTTTCATCATAAATAATTAATAAAAAATAAGGGTGATTCAAAAAGAGATAGTGCTAATGCTTAATTAATGATAATTCGCACTCCAAATTCTCATGAAAAACAATTCTATAACAACGTAAAACTATTAAAAATATAATATACATCCCATGAAATAATTTCACCTGGTGATTAATGATATACACTAGTTTAATAATTTTTGATATAATCGAATCCTACTCAATCTCCTCCCATCCCAGAAAAAGAGAGGGATGAAGATGATAATTCTTTTAGCTTTGATATATGGAAAACCTTATGGATACATGTTAACACGGTTTGTAATTCAAATCACTAAAAAAACTATCCAAGATATTCAGTGACCTCAGATGGTCTAATATATGTTGTAGAAATATTTCCTTGATTACCGAGTTGATAGTGACTTAATAAAAGAAAAACTTCTAAGAAAATTAAAAAACCATTGAAAAAATACAATGGACGATATCAACGATAAACATTTGATTTTGACCAAATTGGTGTTGTAACCAAGAATTTATGCACATCGTGTTTCCTGAAAAATGTCTCATGAATAAGTCATTGTCCTACTAGAGAGGCCTCTCCCATATTATCCCAAAGATATATTACCAGTATGGGAAACCATACAATGATTTGAATGGTTCCATAACAATTTATGACTAATATCTATTGTTAAATGAAAAAACGATCACTATTATATGGTTCTCCAATGATAAATATAAATATAATATAAATTCATAGATAAAAACCTGTAAGATCTGAATATAATTCTTTATATTATTATTTATCTGAGGATGGTAAGTTTCACTCAACCATACCTGAGTCCCCATTTCCAATTGAATTGATTTTTTGGAATGTTGATGTAAACCTGGAGTTTCTATCCCAATAAAATTGAAGAACTTACCCATTCAAACCTCAAAATATATTATATATATAGATTAACCATTCCCTATACTCTAGTGGTGATACTTCACAGAATAAAAAGATCTAAATTCATTAACTAGCCAATCACCACCAAAACACTATTATTTCCCTGGGGACTCCATGTTATTCCAAAAAAATAACCATGGAAACCTAATAATTATTCCAAACATTATCAAGAAGATGTTATAGAAAACTATATTATTTTAGTTTCACTCATCTATAGAATGGTAGTTGTTTTTGGGGGACACATTAATAGAAATTTTTTGCTTCACACTCAGGGTACTAGAAATCTCTATCTAATACCCAAATACCTTTTCATAGGGACTATATGAAAATCCCATAAATAAAGATGAAAATTATAAAACACAAAAATCATGAATGAATAAGGGAAACCAATCAAATTAAAAAAGAATTTAATTACATATGAAGGGATAGAATGGCATGAAAATATCTCCCAAATATAAAGGGATTCTCTAGATCTTTTAAACTTGTCATCCTACAATGGGATCTGTAGAATAAACTCCAAGAGGAGAGAAATCAACTAAAAATGGAAATATCCATACCTAAATCATCCACCTATGTATGTTGATAAAACTAATCAAATATCTCCATAAGGAAACATTTTTTTCTTCAATTATAGAATAATATGTGTTGGAACATTCTAAATGATAGCATCAATGATGACATTCCCATTACCTATGGTGTATGTGAGGTCAAATTAAATAATCTAGTGATATTTCATCCCCCACCACCATTTGAGATAATTTTTATTTTGAGAAAATATAAATATCAATCTATTATATTATGATAATTCACTGAACCACAAAAAATCGATAGTCCCTTTAACATGTGAGAAGACACAAAACTGTGGCAAGATCAAATTCATGAGTATGGTAATTTTTATCCTAAAGCTGAAGATGATGAAAACTATAGGACACACAATGATAATATTTCATATTTAAAAAAACTAGACCATCACTTGAAGACTCATAGTATTCCACATAACCCTTACAAGGATCAATTATGATCAATGTAGGAGTTAATGTTAGAAGTTGTCTCAACTCGTCAATAGAAGTCTGATGTTTTTCATCTCTTTTTAAAATCACCCTTTTTCATTGTAAGATCAATTATATGTGATTCTAATATTCATAAATCATTGAATAATCATAAATAGTATCCAATAAGATCTAAAAATCTATAATTATTTATGAAAATATGTGGAACCTCCCATGAAAAAACAATCGTCACCATCTATGGATAAACAAAAATTCCATATTTTGATATTTCATTCAATATGAAAATAACATCCTTATTCCAATAAAATAATTTAAATTTGCTTCCATAATTTCAGTGACTCCCCTATATTTCCAAAAATACATTCCTATGTTTCGAGTTCTTATGGTCATGCCTCAAATAAACAGAAATTTTAAAAATAAATATTATTATAATATGATGAGATACTAATGAAATATATGGTTCATAAAATCCATCGAACAATATAGTAATTAGGTAAAAAAAGGGATAATAAGTTATTAATTATAGATATAACTACTCCTAAAAGTGGTATTCAAAATATTTTCCTCTCTAACCCTGATATTATGATAGACTGAACAATGATTGACTTCAGGAAAAACATGTTCTCCCTTTAAATGATCAAATAAATAATTCATGAATGTAAAATATTAATACTTCATAACTAACAATCATTCCATATTTTTATAGTCAAATCCTAATCAATGGTGACCATCAACATTATTCGTAAATAGAAGGGCACTACTCAAAATGAAACATTTGGGAGAAAAATATGTTTCCTTTGAATCATCCAATGATATTTTTGTTACTTTAATGTTAGTGGGTGATATAAAACAAGAGGGAATCAAAGCTATTTATGTAACTGGATCAACATTAATTATAGATTATACCTCCCTCTATGTAGTAAGACCAAAAATTTCATATGGGATGAAATTAGGTATATCCAATAAAACCATGGGAAGTTCATCAGAAGAAAAAACACCATAATTCATAACAACAAATGTAGGCAATAAAACTCTTGAGCTCAGAGTGGGATGGTCTTAGGCAAACAAACCTCATATTCCACTCTCCATGAAACACCCAAGTGATCACATCTATAATAAGGAATTATTATTGTTGATGGTATTAATCAATCTCACCATGGGAAGAGATAATTTAATACAAATAGATGATGATGTTGAATAAATCTAGATTGAAAATTAGAAAATTCCAGTCTACATCAGCATTAGTTATTAATAGATAATATGATAAACACCAAAACAACAACTCTAAACTATTTTAAAGTGTAATTTCAAACAAAATAAAAATGAAAGTGATCTTCATTTCAAGATTCAACACATTAATAAAACAGGAAGATAAAACTGAGTTGGAGGAACCTGTATCAGAAAAGCAATGTCCTTATAGAGGATGCAACAAAATATTTCCTCACTATAGCCATATCATTATAAACCATTTCCAAAAACTCATCCAGAATGTGAATATGCATTAATTTTAATATTGGTTTCTCTACCAGGAATGATTATTATGCTTCTAAATACACCTCAAGGGCCACCGATTCCCATAATACTTATAAATAATAGCGCATAGAATCATCATGATGTAATCATTAGAAGTTTCAAAAGTGTCCAAAAGATTTGAAAATGTACTTGGTTTCAAGGATATAATTTCATGTGTGATCGACCATGTTTCACTGGTATCAAGTTAGGGTAAAAATACTAGAGGCTTCAGATTGTGTAGAATATTCCAACCGTAAACTTCGTCCACCCCTCATATGTTGATCATTCCACTTCCTATTCTCTTCATGTGAACCACTGAACATACCACTATAAAGAAGGTAAGGTTCATAATATCTATTATTTCTTTACATTTTCATTATTAATAATATAACCCTATCAATTGTGTCATTGTATGTGGTAAAATAATTCATATACACATACAATCAAATATTGGGATGTAAGCTATGAATATATATTAGATCATTCAGTTTTTCATTCCTCAACAGATCTGGGAAAAACCAAAAAATATCTTTAAAATGGTTTCTGTACTCTAAATCAATATTCTATCCAAATTACAATGATTGGAAATCAAATGAATTCTCTTGGATAGAAAAATATGTGTAAAACTATTGAAATATGAGTGTCTTGAACACATAAAATCATATTTGAATTGTAAATCATAGAGAACTATGTAATTCCATAAACAGTTGTTGTGACCCTAGAATATTAATACTCTGTACTTCACCATGATATCATCATGTATCCACTAAAAAACAATGTTCTGGTCAATATTATACAGTAAATCCCATTCGTCCTAGGGTTCAATCAAACCATTTTTGGATGATAACATATTATATATGAAATCTTGAGATCAATATTTATTTCCTCCATCTTAAAGGAGGGCCTCAACAACTTGATTCTGAATTACATAAATATTTATATCTATATAATGAACAAACCGCATTATATTCTAAATAATATTCTAATTCAAAGATGATTCCCTTAACGAGAAAATGTTACACCAAACTGTGGAACCCAAGGAATATGTCATGGATGTATATTGGAATATTATAGAAATAAATAAAATTATAATAAAAAGGATAATATTAGTTAAAATAAAAAACACATAAGAAGTAACTAATATTATGATACAACTCATAATAGAAGACACAAAGCCTAATATCCTAGGGTGACTTGATGATCACAAAATAAAGAACTTGCCATGTTACCGCTGAAAATTACCTCCCTTGTCCTAAAAATATGTTCTATTGTCTCCAAACATCTGAAGGATGATTATAACCATTCTATGATACCAAATTTTAATCATCCATCCAAGGGTTTCTGTTAAAAATTGACAAAAAAACCAATTATCTTCTTAATTGAAGGTTATTCCCTGACCCCACGGGCTGATTACTATCACCAATGCATCAAACAAAAAAAAATGGAATGATTACAAAAAACATGAAAGAAACAATATTATATATTTTTACCAACAAATTAAAAACCATAAAAATATATTACATAAACTAAAAAAACAAGTTTGTGATACAACTCAATTTCTAGATAAATCAATATTTACAAGTCATTCAAAAAATAAAGGAAAACTAAAATCCAACAACCACTTCTCTCATATGGAATCATAGAAGTCTCCTGATGTCTCACCACCATAAAATTATACATAAATAACCCAAAGCATTCTATCTCACCACGTCATTCATTTTCATGTATTGAGATACAATACCATTTCTATAGTGTTGTGATGTGTTGTGCAGGATGTGACCAAAATAGGATCAGTAGGATTCCACTATGGTGTTCCATGTCAGTCCTGTGTACAAATTATCCCACTCTGATCGTTTTATTTAAAAAAAGAAATATAATAATTATTGAATTTTTTATATCAGACTCATCATAAATATTTATCTATTTCTACATTAAACAAAATTTTATAATATAGATTCATGAAATAATTTTGAAAAACATTTTTTAAATGAAATAAAACATGTATGTAAAAAACAACATAGTGAAATGTGATAAACGACGGAAAATATTCCATCATTAAAAGTAGAATAGTATAAGATATTTCTTGAACCAAAATAAAATACTAGTAAGAATTCAATCCCTAAAAACACAAGCCTATGGAGAAGATGAACAACCCATGAGTGAACCCCCCAAAATTACATAATTAAGACCCAAGAAATCATGCCAAGGGATCACAGAAACAACACATGAGTGACCCCCCCAACCAATTGTATAATATAAGAGGCACTATACTAATGCATCCAGAAAAGTACTTAAAGCATCCCATGTTCCGTATTTATGAAATAAATTTAAAAGGGCTTCAAATTTCATAGTTAATTTAAAAATATTCCTTTCGATCCAAAAAACATTCATTTAATAACAATTTCACAATCCTTTTAAAAATGCATTAAAACACCCTTTAACATACTAAAATAATGAAACCCCATTTTTCATCACTAATTTATTTGATTAACAAAATAAATAGTGCTTATTTATTTATAAAAAAATTCATAACACTAAGAACAACTAATGTTCAAACAATTTAGGTTAGATACAGAACTAGTTACCTCAGACATGGGACAAACACAACATAAATCTAAATCCACATACACTAGTAGAAATTCCTAACATTAGGAAAATACTCTAGAAATGTTTTGGACAACTAATAATTGATTCATAAAAAAAGTAAGCGGTGTGGATATTCTAGTCAAACATTGAGGATGAGGAACACTACCACTCAACTGACTGATGGGTTAGCCTCTAAGAGAAGAGAACAAAACAAATCTATAATGAATATGATAACATCATAATATGATTATTGGTTCATAAATGAATCCATACATTGATTCTACAACCATCATAATGATGAATAAAAAAGGTCACAAAAACCAAAATCTAGATAACACAAATAATCCAAATAAAGAGTTCTAACTTAACGGATTCAAAAGAAGAGGGGACACAAAAAGTCATTTAGTATGATACTTAGGGTTCAATTCTAGGAGAATGAATCAAAATGAACAATGATAAAATATTATAGAACATAATACCTACATAGAATTACGTATTTACATCTTAAATCATAGATTTACTTTTTAAATAATCTATTTTGTTTTTAAACCATAAAAAATTAACATCAAATAAAAAATACCCTAAGTGACCATTTTATGGAATAAGAATCATATTTACAGTAGAAATATTTTATTACCTAAATCAGATTTTTGTCTTATTCGAAATGAATTATTTAAACCGTAAGATATAATATTAGGATGTAGAAACATCTTATCGGCATCAACCAAACATATATCTACATAAAACATTGAAACCAATAAATATTATCTAAAAAAACATAGTAAAAAGTAATGAACATAAATTTTTGGAATCATTTTATCCTGGTTCTTATAGGAGATTCATTGTTGTGATGTTGATGGTCACACAACAACATGAACCTAGATAATGGCATTACATCATTAACATCATAGTCACAGGAACATACCCTTATGGTTTATATTTTATAATTTCCATCAAAATAATTAAAATTGAGAAATAATTTTTTTTCTCAATTTTGTTAATCCTATACAAGAGATGCACATGAACAAGGGTTTTCTCCTTGCCTATATGTTAACTTCTATACTATTTTATTTATTTTTATTTATTTTTTATTTTGTGAAAGAAAATTTTTTTATATGTTTAACACTACATAATCCATAGTATTTTTTCACTATTTCATTCCCAAAATATAAAATAATTAATTCTTAATGTTTATGTTATATTCTTAGGGTTTGATTAATATATATCGGTTTGAGAAATGTATCTTGATGTGTTACCCTTCCAAAAATTTATGTAGGTTTTCATTACCTAGATTCAATAATTTATGTGCTATTATGGGGTATAATTAATTTCAGTTACTATGATAAATTGAATATTATTTTATAAAAGATAAAATTACAATTCAGTATACCCTAATATATGGAAATGAACCTATAAGGTTATATATATGTGTTCTTGTGTGAATTTGAACATAAATAACTTCTACAGGGGATATGAATAAGATATTATTCCATGGATTTCAATGAATAGAATGAGTATCTATTTAAAATACTATTATTGGAATTTTATTGGATTTTATGATGATTATACATGGTATCTGTTATCAATTGGGAAGGGCCTTGATTTTTGGAATGGTTGGTGTAGAGTGTTTTAATTGAATACAGATTGAGAAATTTTTAATGTGAAACATTAATATGGATTTGTGATAAATTTGTTATATTAATATTAGAGGTTATACCATGGTGGGTTATTATTTTATTTTTTGTGATCCAACATTAAATTTTATAATATACTTTGGTGAAGTATAGTTATGGGATGATTTCATTTAGGAAGCTATTGTTTGGGATCTAATGGGTGGTTGGTTATTTCACATCCACCATATAACGTTTACTAATATTCCCATTGTGTATCTAACTATAAATGGGACATTATTTTAGATGATTGTGCTGGTTCATATAATATTTAATATCTTTTAGTTATACACTTTGTGAATATCTCGCTATGTTGACTAGTTCATATGAGGTACTGCAAAGCGACATTTACAAATGTGATTAGATGGTGCAGCTTCAATGATATGTTGTATAAATTATTCCAACCTTAAATCATCTACAATCATGTTAATAATGGGTTTATATTTTTGAATAAGTAATTATCATTATATTTGACAACATACGGTTTCGTTTGGGTTCACATTACCCTTGTGAGTTCATGAAAAATTCAAATAGGTGATACATGATTTGTTTTTTATATATTTTCCTTTATCATATTAACTCATATAAATATGTAGAATCATATTCATATGACATGTTATTTGTTTTATGTTGGGTTTTAATACATAAACCCACTAGGGACACACTACTGTGCTTTTATTCCCTTTCTCAATATATACTTGTAAATGAAAATCGTCTACCATGATAACATTTTAAACTGGATCTATGTATAAAAGGATATGATACAATCGAATCATTTTTACTATATTTTCTATTAGAGTATCTATTTTATTTTACTCCATGATTACGAAGAATAATTATTCACTACTTATGGGGATCATTTTTACCATCCTTATATATATGAAAAGAGTACATATTGATATTATAAGTAATTCATTTATATGTTAGGATTACTAGTGTGATTCTACATATCTAAACATATTTACTATTACTTCCTCTATTATTTTAAATTTATTATTACCAAACATAAAGGGAAGAATATCTTTAATGTATGGTTTGAAAAATTTCACTTGTTGGTTTATTCTTTTACCCAAGGAGTTGTGTCTATGGTCTTATGGTGATCTTGATTGGACAGGTTGGAAATGAATAGAGAATTGAAAAAAGATTTTAAAAACATGTTTTCATTGTTTAATTTTTTTATTAATTGATATATATGATATAGAATTCTTGAGACTCATGTGGTAATACATTGTTTTATCGAGAAAAAATATACGTAGTTGACACTTGTGTTTACATGTTAGTGGGTTTTTTCACATTATTGTGGTTTTCCTGTATTCTAATTATCATCTTCTTGTGATATTTAAACATTCTACTTTATAGTATTTTTCCATTTCATTTGGTAGTGAGACTATGTGAGTTCATAAATCTGCATTTTCTATTGATGTTAATATGGTATTCTCATACATGTATGTGATTATTAATTCAAATTTATAGAATAATAATAACAATCTATTATTGTTGTCCCTCAAATAGATTTTAAAAGGAATATAATTGAAGTAAGTAGATTATATATATGATTATTACATTACTTTATTGTATATAACATATATATGTAAGAATTTAGGGGGAAAATATATAACTACTAGGTTTTAGTGGACTTGTATATCATATATTATAACCTTAGTCCATGTCTCCCAAGGATAATGATTTCATGTGTTCATTTTAATGCCTAAATTTTCTTAAGGATTATGAAATTAAATGTTATTTTAAGCATTTATTTCATAATTTATTAAAACATATCCTTGAGGATATCATGTGGTCGGCAATTGGGATTATATTGAGGATGACCCCAACTTTTATGATGCTCAATATATAAAATTATATATTTTAGACGATGTAGTTAGATTTAACTTATGGATACTCAAGTGGTTGAAGATACACAACCACCCATGAAAGTGGTGTCTATTATCATTTTTGTTGTATGGGTAGATGGATATTTGGTTAGATATACCATGGTAGTATTTTATTTGGATTCCTCAATACAAAATCCTCTAACCATATATAAAACTAGAGAACCTTAAGATGTCAATGAAGTGGTCTAGATCATACAAGGTATTTTTCAAATGGATTACACACATTATAATGGGATATTATGGTTTGTATCTATTATTTTATTAGGATTGTCTAGAAAATGAGGTTGTGTTACACTAAAAAAACAAGAGGCATGATGGTTATTAATGGTATCCCTTTCATGGACCATGTTTTCATGGTGTAAAATTTCGAGTTTCCCGTATCGGTTATGTTTAAAAATTTATTTATATTAATTAGATAGAATTATCAAAATTATATTATACCAAATATTTCTCATATATACTATAGTTTTCCCATATATTGGTTGAAAATATGTTTTATAATACCAATATATTTGATATTTTCCCTTTATATTATTTTATTATCCATGGGAGGATGTTCAAAATATTTTTATATTCTGAGATAGGATGAAAGAATTTCACATTTGATAATAATCTTTTGGAGGAAATTATAATAGATTCCAATCAACTAATGAGAATTCCAAGAGATATCCCTATTTTATATTCTAGTGGAACAACTTTTAATCGAAGGATGATAAGGACATATGATATAAGGAAAGTTAGTATGAGGACATTTGGGTAGAGTATTGTTTACTCAATATAATTTTCAGAATGAGATTCTGTTTTATTTATTAAATGTTTGTGATGAAACCATTAAAATAGTCCCGTTATATGGTTTATATAGGAGTTTAATACATGTTGATAGAAGGTTTATATCTACTGGTCTAATATGGGGATTTCTAAGTAGGGATTATAATATTTTATATTGATAATATAGGGTTAATAAGCTTGGTCTAAGGAGACATAGTAAATGGATTTTCATTCCACATCTTAGAGGTGAGAATGAGGATCTAGTAAGATACATCAAGGGAGATAATAGTAGGATAAATAAGAGTTATGTCCTATGTTTACAAGGATCAAAAGGTTAATACGATGAATCATAGGTTGAAATGGTTTTCTTACATGTTTATAATTAATGTGATAGAGTTTACTTTTTCTACGAGTGGTATGATATTGGCTAATTCAATACATTCTATTACCCATCTCTATATGTGACTAAATTATTCCCTTTTATATTCTTATTTGGTATCTATTTTTGTGTTTACTATTGAGTTATTATAGTATTTTGGCTCCATAAAATCTCAATGGGAATCTTCTAGAACGTATTTGATTATGATCTGGGAATACAATAGTGGTTGGAGGTTGGGACACATGTGTGGTTTCATTATTCTCAATAGGGAGAGTTTCAATGTCTTCATCCAAATGGATAAATTAATTTTATTCCATTAAAATTATCATTTATGAATATTTTGGGTTTCATTTCCTTCTCACATTCCACCACCTCATTTTTCATCTGCTAACTTGGTTACACAGCTTGTATTTCTTAGTACACGGTGTGTATTATCGCTCCCCAAGCTGCTACTCTCATTGCCTTACTATTCACTTGCCGACAGATTACATGGTGTGTGTGTATATACTATGTACATGGAATGTAGTTAGTTTCTACACCCTTCATTTCCTATAGGCCTACACGCCCTATGTCCTCATCCAACACGGCCAAAGTACATGGTATGTAAAAATGTACATGGCATGTACCCACCATGTTTTGGGATTTTTTCACATTTTCTTTATTTTCTCAAAAACACTTGAGTAAAATGGAAATGAAGAAGCACGTACCTCAAGAATAATAAACAAGTTCTTAAAATTAGATGTTTCTCTATATTAAGTAGGTATTTTTTATGATTCATTTATCATTTATCTATATTAATGGTTCTAATGATTGTCTTAACCAATAATGGGGTAATGACTAAGTGGACTGATCAGTGACATGTATCCTTTTAGTAACAGATGTTAATATTTTCATCATGTCAAATTCTAATTCCATAAAACATGGAGAAGGGTTATATCATGTATTTGGATTCTGAGGGGGATAATATAAGGGATATTTTTATTTAAGATCATCATCAGGTAACGTTAATGTATCAGTTTTTGTAATACCTTTATTAGAACTATGCTTCCGTGATCTATATTTAGTTACATTGGTCTACATCATAACATGTTTTTTCTATTATCCCATTATGGATAGGATTTTAATTCATATTTATCCTAAAATTTATACGTATACTTTTTCATTGATAGAAATATATTTTTATTAGTGTCATTGGGTTCATTATTTTTAAATATTTGAAGTTATGATAAAATAATATCTAAGAGGGGAGAATATTTTTGTATATTATCTATGTATGAAAATTCATGTGATCGTGGTTCATTAATCTTTCAAGGAGTGAAAATTGATATCACTATTTCCAGAATGGTGATGTAATTTATAAAAAAGGGAATGAAACCATGATTTATCATAACCTTGTTATTGCATCTTCAGTAGTGGAATGGGTAAAATCGATCAAGTATTCTGATTCTTGTTATCATATGGTATTATAAATACATATGATTCATGTGAGTGTTTCATGATGGAATAATTTTGGGGATGAGGTTTTATAAATTAATGGATGTTTGGTGCTTTGTATTTCAACAAGAGAGGTGAAGATGATGGATACCCAAAACAACATATTTGTTATACCCCCATCACTAATTAAGATTTTCCACGATATCATACACCATATATGGTGTCTTAGATTGTAGAGGGAAATCATAGGTTATCTAAACGGCTTCATTACATATTACAAGATGAATGAAAAAAAATAGAGGCCTAGTGTATTATGAGACTATTCCAAGTGCATACTAGAATATGAGAATAGATTAGTGTGCATTTAATCATCAATATTAAATTTATTTATAAAGGGGTTTTATATAGTAAGGGTTATGGTAGACCGAATAGTATTGTTCCATTACTTTATTATAAAATCGTTATCACCCATTTTGACCATGATTATGTTGGGTCTTGAGTTTTTAATTTTTTTAAAAAAATGATCTTTACAGATCTTGAATTGATCAAAAAAAATTTTACATCATCAAGAAGGAAATAATCATACATTTATCATTTTTGAATCAAAAACATGAGATCATTTCAATGGGATTTAGGCATAACAAAAACCTCCTCATTCAATCCCCAGTTTTCTAGCACATAATCAAGGGATTTTTCATCATGGTATGTATGCGTAATTATGTAGTTCATTAAAGATAGTATATATAGGAAATTATACCATATCGTATTCAGCATCCATGATAGATGGACCTGACCAACTCTTAAAGCATGAAAAATGGTTTTAGTATCACGTTCAAGAAAAAATTTATTACTATTCAGCTGGTAAGATTTATTTATAGAGTTGATAAATCCAATCAATTATTCTTTTAGTGCCATAGTGATTATACAATTCAATAAATTATGATAAAAAAAATCCCCATTAGAATCCCTGAACACATAGATATCTACCAATTCTCTGAGATTACCCTTTGAAGACCAATCCGAGTTACAATTTTTCCATCCAATTAAATTAGGATACCAAAAACCTCAATAGTGAGAAGGGGGGATATATCATAAAATTTATTCTACATCAAAATAATTAAGTCTTCAATAGAGTTGTTGAAAAATGTATAGGGTTGAGATTTGGAGTTTTGAATCACCAAAACCACTATTAAAAAGTAATTGTTATTTTTGAAACGAACCTGATCATGTACGACTTCATTTCAGCCAATCCAAATTGTGTGTAGAATTTTCATGCAGCCAGCCATAAAAATAATATTAGCTTGTTTTGACAATTGGATGTCTAGTAGAATACTAAGAAACTCTAACATCTGGTTTGCAGAAGAAAGGTAGACTCCAATGATGCCATAAATTGAAATTAATAGGTAAGATGTATATATGAAGCATAAGACTAAATGGTCAATTTCTTCATGATACTGGTGACAAATCACACATATCGAGCATAATAAAAATTAAAAAAAATTGTAGGTTGGCTTCTACATAGATATTTTAAGCAAGGAGACTCCAAGGAAAGAATATCTTTAGGGGAAATCCATGATTTATTTAATTGGAGAACCATTTTTCTAACTCCTAGAACAAGGTTATCATAGAACGCCATTAAGTGATATTTGCATTGGAATCAGGTTCACATAAAATTTTTTATCCATAATGAATAAAATCATAAGGTGAAAAAATATAAATAATTTTATCAGGGGGAAAATCTATGTTATCCATTTAGTACTTAATAAAGCAGTTATGATAATTTTAATGAATTTAAGAGACACTAATTTCCACATGAGGGGTGTCATAACAAATTTCATAAAAAAAATTCAGCATTTATGTGCACTATCTATCCAATCAGAATGACTGAATATAATGTAAGAAAAATATTTGAGACAAAACCAGACTGAAGAGGCCAGGTAGCAGTGATTGGATGCCTTAATATTATCAATAAATCTAGACATAAGAAAATCAGGTGACTCGTTAATATTGTTTATAAGCTTATAAATTATCTGAACCTAAATAGAATGATTAAAAAATCTCAATTTTTTAATCCCATCACCCCATAGAGTTGTGGGTAAACAACACTTCCTCTATAAAAAATGATTTATTTACATTCAGTAATGTTCCCACTCCAAAATAAGTTCCTCAAATAGAATTTAGTGATTTTTTTGACTAGGATAGACCATTATTATAACTAAAAAATTTTCCATCATCAAAATTATAATCTTTTTTATAAACTAGCTCTGCCTGGTAAATATTGGGACTTACCTTTCCAAGAGGCAAGGGTTCTTCTTACATGAATAAGTATGTTGAAAATATTAGAGTCCCATAGCCTTCACCATAACATGGTCATGCCAATATAGGTTATGGGTAGAAATAACTCTCTATGAATGGTTAGAACATCTTTAGAAAAAACTTGGTATTTTTTTCCTTCAACCCATGATACTTGGGTTGATCTACTAGAGGTGGTTCATGGTTTTTCTAAAACAAACATCCACCTATTCAAAATCATGCATCCACAGATTGAGGTGTTTTAATAATTGATTCATGGTTAAATTAACTCAATGGGAAATCCATTCCCACTATATACAAACTCTATATAGAATTCATGGTTAAAGAACATAGTTACTCCTAACAATGTGGCCTCTCCCCCAAATTGTGTGCATGGTTTTTTAATGCGAATAATTTCATTAAATTTAATTATTTGGACCCATTATTGACCTTTAATGACCCAAATAATATCATTTTGTATTGACATTATCCTTAAAAAAATTTAGAGGCTTATCTATTAGGATTATAGGCAAGTTTTCATAATACTTGATGCATAGTCTCAAGGTATATTGAGTTTATTATTCAGTTTTTCATTTTATTATTAGATCCTCATTGAATATATTATCCTCACATAATGTGGATCATGAATGGTCTTTTTATGATTTATATAATGATTTTTATATATTATTGTTGTGTTTATTATTTATCTAGTATCATATGGACCTAATCTACTCTTTTCTGGTCTCTATTGTCAAAAACGATAATCACTACCTCCATTTTTCGGAAGGTGTTTCTATAAAAAGGTTTCAATGTTTGAATTTTTTATTGTTATTTTAAAATTCCTTCTGTATTTTTATTCAACTAAGTTCACTTGGGATTTCATAGTAATACATGAAATTATGAGTGTTTTTAAAAGGTACATTATTGAAAAATCTCTTTTACACACAATTTGTATGATTAAATTCTTGAATAGTGATTTTGAATAAGAATTTGATTCAAACATTAATTAAGATTGTCTTGAATTTGGATATTTTGGAAAAATATTCAATATGTTTTTAAAATTTATTTTTTGAAAAGCATATGACATTTGGAACCTTGGGTGGATCATGAAAGGGACATAGATGACCATAGTGTGTTTGGCTACAATAGGTGTTACTTTTGAGATAATGATGCACTACAGCATGACTCGATATTGTTCAATAAAATTATATTATTCATTTAGGAATTTTTATGTATGGATTGTATTCATATATGCTAAACAAAAATATAATGTATTTTTTCATTGTTTGTTGGTATATGTAATGATATATTTTTTCAATGACTATTAATCATAATTTTTACACATATTGTTGTATAAAATGATTTCACATGATGGATTATTTCATGGATATGTTATTTCATACCATATGGTAAGTTTATTTGACTTTAAATGTTATAATTTATACTATTAATATGAATATATTATCTATATGAAATTATTTTATGAAAACTAAAGGAATCAATTTAAAAAATGATTTGGATTTTCGAAAATTCATTGTAGAAATATTTTTTATTTAATATTTATAATTAATAAAATTTTGATATTATCCATTTAATATAATTTATTTGTGGAAAATATTAGTCTTTGTTCTCAAATACTAATTTTTACATAGAGTGGTTGTAGTAAATTTTAACCAGACCCAGGTAATGTAAAGGGAATATTACAGCATTTCAGCATCTCTTTTCGTCCTTAACTTCCTTATAAGATGGCTTAGAGGTGAAAATTGGTCAAATGGGATCTTGTTAGATATTTAATATTATAAATATTTGATTATTATGTTAGTATTGGATTATAAGGATCTAGGATATATCTATATTACTTATATTCTACTAGTTGTATGTATTTTTTTATATTATTTTTGTTTTCTATTGTCGTGTTACACCTCACCACTATGATGGGCAGGATTAGGTGGCTTGTTTAGTTAAATCAGGTTGATTTATTGTAAAAAGGTATAATAGGGATGTTAAACCTATAATGTCCTAATAATAATTATTTTTGGTTATTTTTATTTGGTTTATATAAGTTATGGCCATCATAATTCATATAGTAAGAGTGAGAGGGTGACTAGACAACCCACGTCAATGTTGGAACTCAATTTACCATTAGTGGTCATAAAATTATAACCAGGATTGAGACGCGGTGTTAGAGTTAATTTTAATTAACTGGATAGGTTTTTTATTAAAATATACTTATTCCTTTTTAATTTTTTCCTTTTTGATTGAATAATACATGGTTGATTTAAATTCATTATGTCTTAAAAAATTAATAAGAATTATTGAAGTTGGTATTATGATTTTTTTTAATATCACCAAAAGCATATTGGTTATTTTCTTGTACTGAAAAGAAAAAATCATCAGTAATAAGAATTAAAAATCTAATACATGAAGCTATGATATGGTATTTTTAGGTTAATTTTGTAATAGACACTTCTTTAGATAATCATGTAATTCTTACAATTCAGGATCTTTCTCCGGTGGGTGAGAGGAACCTAATACATGTGGTGGATCATGCCTCTTATTTATCTATAATGTATCCCTATATCATTCATGGTGACAATGTACCTCCTGAATATGATTATCACCTTGATATTTTTTATATGATCTTCATCTTATTTAAGATTCTTGAAGATTTTATGGTGGGTTTTTTCATGTACACTCTCGAAGGACTGAGAAAGAGATGGTGGGACCCTTTCATGGAAACTATGTTTCATGAGGACATTACATATATTTATTTAAAAATAAAAATAATTAGTAGTTATTCCTTGATATGTAACATTCTACAAATACACAAGATTTTCAGACCTTATACTAAGGGATGCATACATTTCATGATTATTCTACCCATTTTTATGATATGATGCATTTGGAACTAGAGCATTTCATTAATGAGAACATAATTTATCAATCGTTTGAGTAGATATTTAGTCTATATAGTCAATATATTTTGATTATCATTTGTTTATACTACTTCATGAATATATTCAATATATAATATTTGTAAGATGTAAAAATATCGATTAATATTTTTGGGAAGGATCTTTAGTTGGATTAGTTTTTATCCATGTTGTGTGTTCCGGATAGAAAAAAAAGTGCCAGGGTGGTCAGTTTTCTTCAGGAAAGGTGTCATGGTCTTCTTCAATGCATTGTTTATTTTTTCAACCATTTTTGATGTTATGGTAATATCATTCCCAACTACATAGAGTCTTCTAATACATTCCACCATTTTGGATATTCTTGTAACCTAATGAATTTTATGAAGGATATCCCAAGGAAGTAATATAGCTTCCACTTCCCCCAAGGATTTTATTTTACATAATGATCACTAAATGTGTGGTGGATCTATTACTCAATCCAAGGATATGATCATGTGGTTAAGCTGTAATGACATTATGTGGGAGTGTATGTCCTAGTGTAATCAAAATCATTTCCATCTACTATTTTAGGTACGATGGTAATTTCATCTTCTATAGTGTTGGATTTGATTGATACATGAGATACTCTTTAATTTAAATCATTAATGTTAGATTACATGTTATGATTACATGATGAAATTATAAACTACATGTTTTATATTTCCAAAACTATTTTAGAGGGGTCCTAAAAAGGTTCTATGAGTATATCATGTCAGCTGATGATAGCAAACTATGAGGTTGTATGGGACATGATAGTTTATGACACTGACATCTTTGACGTGATATTTGGCATCGACTAGGTGATTATTTTCATTAAAATGATATACTATTAATGTCTTTATATTCATATTTATCTTTTAAAGTTATTACACATATTTTTTATGGTGAGAGGGACACTAAATCATGAATGGAGGGGTTGGTGTTCCTATGATGGGGTAATAATATGCTATTTTTTAGAGATAAATCTTGATATTGTTGACCCTTTCCTCTCCTATCTATATCCCGATGTGATATCTACTAACCCCATGGCCATTTTATATTATTTATCGGTTTACAACTATATAGAGTGGCTGATTTTACTATTGACATACTCCCTAGTACAATTCCCATTTCTATTCCATCTTATCTAATAGAACTTGCGGAGTTGGAGGAACATAAGTATTATCTTAAGGACCTAGGGTCTAAGGTGTTTATTTATCCTTCCATGTAAACAATGTATTATCTTATCCTTATTGAAAGAGAGGCTTAAGAGAGTATCAAATTTTTTGTGGATTATCAAATGTTCAATCATGGGTCCATTTAGAACAAATATCATTCTACCAAGATTAAATATATATTTGACTAGCTTATAGGGGCATTTTTTTTTCCAATATTTACCTTTGGTTAGGGTACCACTAGTTGAGGGTCATATAATAGGATATCTCTAAGATGGAATTTATGAGTTATTATGGACATTTATTTTTCTGGTAATTCCATTATATCTCATTAATGTTCATGTGTTATTTATTTCATTGATGAACTGAATCTTTCATTAGTTCATGGAATATTTTTTGTAGTGTTCTTGGTTGATATTTTTGTGTACTCAATGTCATTGAAAAAGAATAAATACTATTTGAATGTCATTCATCAAATTATAAAA
Organism: Viscum album; assembly: GCA_963277665.1. Taxonomy (NCBI): domain Eukaryota; kingdom Viridiplantae; phylum Streptophyta; class Magnoliopsida; order Santalales; family Viscaceae; genus Viscum; species Viscum album. Next base: position 1,766,216,246 of record OY728146.1, on the reverse strand, counting down.
TAAAATATTCTATATGATAAGATATAAAAATTTTATTTTTTAAATTTAAAAGTGAAATATCATGGTTAATTCATATTTTAGGGGGAAATATTAATGTTTCTAGAGAAAATATAGACTTTTTTTCCATGGGGCATCCATGAAACGTGTATGATATAGGACGTTCATGGTTTTGGATGACTACTATATATTTTTTGTTAATTATTTCTCCAAAATCACATCATCAAGGATAGATATAAACCATAATGATATAATGTATTATTGGAATGAAAAATTCATTACATATCTTGAGGATCTGATAGAGAGTTTGAATTCTGCAATAATTTTGATTTTTCTAGAATCATGATTTTGTTTAGATGTTTTTTAATTCATTCCGTATGGGTTTTGGATTTTTATTAATGTAGGGAAAATGGGTTCTGACATATTGATTCCTCTATTTCTTCCATAATGAGAAGAACAACCCTATCCATATTCTTGGGTTGTAATATTTTATTCATTCACTCAAACAATTGTGTCACTATTTCATTCTAGAATAGTTTACCATATATTCTGATCAAAATATATTGAAATATTTTTTTACTCATAGGGATATTAACGTGATCTATAAATAATGGTGGTGTATCATTAAAATTTATATTGTGATATTTCATATACACAGTGAAATGGTAATATAGTTGTTGATTGATTAAGTATAAAACTTCTATCACAATATGTGAATTAATATTTTGTGGAGTGGTATCTATTGAGTTTTTTTGGCAGAGTTGATCATGGTTGTGAATGATGCTGGTGTGAATGAGTTCATAGATTCAATTAATCATGACTCATGTTTTGATGAGCATGTTAAACATGATTAGGATAGAGACACTATGTAATATTGATTTTGTAAAAAAAAACTATGTCTTAGTGACCTTGTATGAGTGCTCTTTGTCTTCCATGGGAGCTTTGTGCTTCAGTGACAGGTTGGTCATTCATTTTTCATTTTATTATGAGTTGATGGTTATTAACCATTATAAAATTTTGAATATATATCTAGGGGATACCAAGATGTGTCATTACTTAATATTTAAGTATTTGTGGCCTGACATGAGGTGTTAGATTAAAAATTTAGTAACACACTGTCACACTTGAAGGAAAATTATAGTGGAGCAATGGATACCTTCTGGTTTTTTGAAATCCTTACCCATTTTCATATGGAAGTGAGATAATATTTCCATGATTTTTTTCTCTGGTTTACCATAGTCAATGAATGGGAAAGATGTTATAGGGGTTAGCATTAATCATCTCACTAAATTGATAAATTTTATCCTTATCTAATAGATACTGAAGGTGTAATAGCATGTGTACTTGTAGGTCTATCGGATTTTAAGACCAGTTGACATTCCATATATTGTTGTTTTTTATGGGGATATGCAGTTCACATCTTGGATTTATAATTTTTTTAATAGGTAAATGATTTTTAGTTGATATTGATCATAACATATAATCAATATAGGGATGGATAAGAACAAAGCACTATCAATGATTCTTATGATATTCTTTTAGATTGCATGATTGATTTTGGAAGATCATGAGAAAATTATTTTCCACTACTCAAATTTTCCAACAACAATATTTATCTTTCATTAATAAATTTGGATCCTTTTGAATAATTTTATCGACGTCCATGTAAATCTCTCTAATATTAGGAATTTATTTTTGATTGGTACTTATTTGTGTCAAGCCTCATTTACGAGAAGACAGAAAATGCATAAATGATCTGGAAGACGTATTTATTAGTAAAAATCCATTATAAATCATATACAGACCATCATTGTTATTATCTAGAGTTTTATGTTGGTGATTTTGTTTTTATAAGAGTTTCAACACCCATAGTACATTATCAGTTTGATAAAAATGGTATGTTATCTCTTGGGTTTGTAGGCCCATTTGAGATAATGGATCAACTCAAAAATATGGTGAATAAAAGTAAATTATTGTCTTATTTGGATTAAATCGATGATGTGTTTCATGTTCTTCCATCTGATTATGTATCATCAAGATCCTTCCAGTTCTATTGAATAGAAGGATGTTCATCCTGAGCCTGTTACCACTGTTATTGTGTTACTAGTTCAGGTTATTGATCAGTAAGATAATGTATGGCAAGGTAATATGATTCCATTGGTCTTAGTGCTATGGTAGTGTAGACTGGAAAGAAATGATATGTACGATAGGAAAACATTGATGAGGTTGCAATAGCCTTTTATTTTTCTAATTCTAGATTCATGAACAATTTTATGGTGACAGAAATCATATATGGTTTGGAGAATATAACATTTTTTTACATCCCTAAATGTAATTATTGACCCATATACTATCTATTCTTTGGATATTTCTTTCTTTGTTGTAGATTTGGTTTTTTCAGACAATTTGGAAAACCCTTGGGGGTTTTCAAGGTTGGTTAATGATTACAAAAAAAAATCAATTTGTCCTAGGAAATAGGGCGGGCAATATTGATCCATTGAAAGGGCACATTGTTTTTTCAAATTTAGGACCACCTAGTGAAAATCATTCCCTATTAGATAGATTTTTTGTGGTTTTTTGCATTGTTAATAAATGCATGAAGGAAAATAATGAACCCAAAATATAATCTCTAAATATGTCACACTGTTACTCCAAACCATGAGGCCTGTCAAAAAAACCCTGATAGGGGGTTATTAATAGTCCTATATTTTATTTATAATTTACCAACACAACTTCACAACCTATAATACCATTCTAATCTCTTATCATATTGACCTAATCATTTTCTAGGTATCTAGAGGCTTCTATTGTGGGATTCTAGTTGAATTTTCTTTCTTCTTGGATGATCATCTAATGTATGAAATGTTTTTTCACATTTTTACATTACTTATAATATCTTCATTAGAGGTATTATCTTATAGTCTTATGAAACCTGAAGAGTTCGTGTATGAGGGATCACTATGTATTGATAGAGTATGTCTGTGTTTATTATGGATCAATGCTCATGAGGACTCGATCTACTATTCTTTGATCACCATTTTAAGGTAGATTAGTTATACCACCATTCATGAGGTTGTTGATTTTATAAAAAGGATTAATTCTTTTAATATAATGGTGTTCTTGTAAAATTGATATCATTTATTAATTTAATTTTGTTTATTTGTGTTTTCAATCTTTTTCTTATAATGATTCATGTTTTTTATTATATTTTTAATTGATATTATTTCTTCACACACTATGTGTTTGTTTAAATGCACAAATGGTGGTTTTAAATTAGAAGTGTATTTTCAATCTCTAGCATATCTTTTCATGGATTTGAAAATTATATATAAATAATGATCATGGGTTTTAATGAATTTTCAAAAATCTTATTACATTTAGGAACCATTGGTTTGTCATGAAAGGGACATAGGTGACCCTAGTGTCTGTGGAAGCTCTTGGGGTTACCTTATGGATACTGATAGACAGTAGAAGAAATCAATACCGATTGGAAGAAACATATGCCTTGTGTATGATGATTAATTAATAACATGTATTTATATGCTCTAGATACCAATATGGATTGATTTTTCATTTTTTTGTGTTTAAAAAATGATTGATTTTGTCATGGATGGTTTCTCATATGTTTTCACACAAGGTTCTTTAAGATAGTATAAAAATTTGTTTTATTTAAAATATAAATGTATTCATTCTTATCATATTTTGTGTGTATATGATTTCTTGTTTTATCAATTATACTTTTCATATTTCTAGCATTGAGAATATGGAACAGGTTTTATAAAACCTAATTAAATGATATACAAATTAGTTCAAAATGATAAATGATTATATTGAAAAAAAATTATTTTAAAATCTTATCAAGATGCATTTTTTTCTATTTTAAAATATATATAAAAATTATGGTGATATTCTACTAGGAATTTATTTCACTATATCTTTTTATATATGAAGATGTTGATTCAATATTAATTTAACCTTGTAAAGTGAATTGAATCTTGTAGTATGTTAGATTCTATTTCCATCTTTCCTATTATAGAAGGGTTGTTTGTAGGCGAAAGTTGGTCAGATGGAGTCATACTAATCTTTTATTATTATAATTTATAGTTTCAATGGTTTGGATTTTATTGAATAAATATTGTATGTACCATTTTCTTTTTCATTATACTTTAGTTGTATGTCTTGTTTTTTTATATGTGGATGGTCAATGTAAGAAATTTCTTTTAAGAAAATAAAAGTAATGAAAGTAATAAAAGGTGACCTGAAATAGTCAAAGCCAAGAGAATTGAACAAAAAATATACATTAATGGGGATGGGGATCTAGATTTGAATATTTAAAACCAATTTTTATTTTTTCACCCTAGACTCAATGAAATCTGCAATAACATTTCCATGACACCATGTTTTTTCCAGAATAGATTGACCAATATTGTGTGTGTGTATCATAATGATATGAGAAAGAGACCACTGAGGGAGATTTATGCCATTTAGATAGTTTAATATGATTTAATAATTGGTTTCAATATCCTTGGGAGTAATTTTAGTTGATTGAAAAATCCTGAGACCATTGCGAAAAGACTTAGCCACAACAAAGAAGAAATCACTTTTTCTATATAATGAAATGCTGGAAATCACTTCTATGCCTATTGAGTCCCGAAAAATATCACCTCCTTTCATTATTCAAAAATTACAGGAACCATAAATATTGAGTTTGAAACTACAACATGGTGGATTATAGTAAATCAATTTTCTTAATAAATTCTCTCCCTAAATAGAAATCATAGATCCCCTTCAAACTAAGTGATTCATTGTGTGTATATAATTGTTTCTATTATCCAAAAATTAACAATTATAAACAAAAAATCTCTTGTATACAACATTAAAACAAACTAAGGGGATCATGATTCCTTCCAAATAATCATTATTTTTATAATTATAGATTTTACAACATCCAACCGCAATTATCATGGTCCTCATCATACTATCCACACCATTAGTTTTCAACCCATTAAAAAGGGTATAAGACAATATGGAACAATTTCCAAAAGAGAATAAAATGATAGATAGATGTCAAAACCACCCAAATGGCCCTTTCACATTTTCCATCATAGAAAAGATGATCAACTAATTCCTATTTAGAATAGTGGATTTATGAAAAATTGGAAACCGAGTAAATATATTTGTGACTGATCTGGACATCAATAAAAATATCTAGTTAAATGATACAACATATTAGTAAATTGAACATGATTGGTATAGTGTTCCATAAATTCTGTTGATCCACTTCAACATTAGAACATGGTTGTAGCTCCTGGAAGATACTCATTAACTGAGAAGATCCAAAAAGTGTAATTATATAAAATGAGTTTATTAGATTATGAAGAATGTTGAATATTTTTTAATACATCAAGATGATGTGAGTAAAGGGTGGTATAAAGGAGCCTCATATGGGTGCAGGAGTGGAATAAAATTGATATTAGATGTTCAGAAACGGTAGAACCTAAATGTTATAGCCACAACATTATACTTCAAGTAGAAAAAATATATGTAGACTTCCTTCCACACAGACTGTCATTGATGGTTTAGTAATTATTTTCCACATATCGGAGACATTCCCCTTTGGTTAATCTAATTAATGATCATATTTTATTAAAATAATCCTTCCCTATAGAGAATTTATATCCATGTCCTCCCATAATAATATTTCAGGAAGAATGTACATATTATCAGCCACAATATTCCGGCCAATTCCTCATCCTGCCACCATCCTAACCATTCTAGTTCGCAATTCCCTACAATATTGACCCTCCAATTTATCATAAAAAACGAATCCATGATGATATCAAAATTTTAACCACCTTTTTCTATACTATAAGAGAGGAATGTTAATGTATTAGGACCAAAGTATGTATGAAATTGATTAGTGTGACGTGGTCCCAAAAGGACATGAACGAACTCTACCAATTGTTGATTCTCCAAATGATTTATGAAAAAAAAACACTCAAATTGATAGATATGAATATCTCATTGTAAAATATTATCCCTAGATAATCTATATGAATGTTTTTCTTTTTTATTCTAAACATATCTTAAATTTTCCTTTCTTAACTATATGAAAATTTATTATAAATAAAAATTGTATATTTTTCATAGTTGGGACATTAGAAAATATATTTTAAATATCCCTCCATGAAATTGGAAAGGAATTAAACATATATTCTACTACTGTGAATGAAAATAATAATGTTATCATCATCAATAAGATGATAAATGTCATTAAATTTTCCTCTACATCTGAAAGGGATAAATCTTCTATTATTTATGAATTTGGATAAATATTTATTATGGAATATTGTGCCTAAGTTAAATGTGTTGAATAAATAAGATCTCCCTTCCTAATATCTTGCACGTATTCGAGGAAACCAAATATCTTACCCATTATGTTCACATAAATCCATGAATAATTAAAACACCTGAAGAATGAGTACATAACCCATTGGGATAATCCCATTCCAAACATCACTCTTAGAATGAAACCCTATTCAATCCTATTATATTCAATATTAATATAATTTTTAATTGTCGAATATGATCCCGATGCCTTTCTATTTAATTATATTTCATATACTAATATAGAGCTATAACCACCACCATCCTTTAAATGACCCATGTCATTCTTTAGACATACACTCATATTAATGAGAATATTGCTTTATTTTTATCACACTAGAAAGAGCTTTGTAAGGGAAATTTCAAATACATGGAGGGAAATATTGATTGATATATGATGGTTATTTCACCTTTGGAATGATTATAAGAGGAACTATACAAGAAACTTGGTGTATGCTCCCACCATGAAAGAAATACTAGATAATTCACACGAACACATGCTTAACCAGGTCCCATGATTCTACATAATAGGTTTCCATGAAGACTTCAGGTCATAGTTAGATTTTTTTTATTGACTGAAGACACTATGTTCCAATTATCAGCCTCATAAGGGACCCTTTGAATTTCTAATTTGATATCATGTGACCCCAAATTAAGAGTGACATTTAATAAATTAGAGTGTCCTTCTCGATATCCCTCTTACATTTCAGCGTCAATTCTTGAAAAAATGTTATGAAAATAATTTTATACCATACATCACACCACATTTATTTCACTCATGAATGATCTATCCTCTATGATAATATTTGTGGGGTTATATTTTTCTTTGAGACACGCATGAAATAAGTTTCTATTTCTATCATTGGCCATTAGTAAAATTTACTTTGATCACACATGGGCCAATCATTCATGTTCCAAATTAATAACTTCTATATTTCTCAACATCCATTCTATTAAATAAGTTATCATTAAAAAATATTTCAATATAGGTTGCACCTTACTCAATCTATAGTTTAATTATTAATATGTACAATGAAATTTCAGGATGTTTTCTTTTCCAGTTCATTAGGTCCCTTTTTAGGTGCTATTAATTTTTAAGATATACAAGACTTTATATGTTATGAATTTATTTTGACCAAGAGTTCTTGATGATTTATTGGTAATTTGGATCCTAATTATTTCTCCTAGAAATCAAAAAGTTGTTATTCATATCCTTTCATGAAACCATCTTTACTAAGAGTGTGTAGTGGTTAGACAATACTCTCACTGTATGAGAAGCACTGGCACAAGGGAAAGCATCAATAGGGAGTATATTGTCCAAGCACTGGAAAATCATTAATAAAATATTGTGTATTCTTTTTTGGTTATTAGAATAAGTATATTTTACTCTATAAATACTATATCTGTTAAAAAATGGAAATCCATGAATGATGATAATCATTGCATATACATAGAATGGATAGGCCATACCCTTCGCCTATAAAGGGACCAAAACATTGTTAAAGTCACCACCTACAAACCAAGACATGTTACCCTGATCTAAATATTCAATATTAATCCATATATTATCTATCATTCTAGGATCACACATTACATACATTTTGAGAAGAAACCCTTGAATTATTATAAGAATCATTCAATGTGTTATTCTTCTTACAAAATGAAATAAGATCTAGTAAAACGAAGTCATTCCAAAAAATATAGATATGTTGATTCATGGGTTAACCATAAATGTAACTATGGAGACCTATTTTATAATAAATGTATATAATCAAATATTAAGATTGATTGTGTTCAAGAACTCTGATAATAATTAAATTTTCTTATTGATTCCGATGGAGAAAATATAATAAATAAATGAGGCACCATGCCCATGTTCATTACCAAAAATGAAAGATATCATCTGAAAATATATCTCATAGATTTTTCCCCTTGTGAAACATGTTATTTCAGTTGAATATAAAGAAGAATTGTGGCCTATATAAAATGAGATCTAGTGTAATCCCCACTGGGTAAAGCTGTAGTTGCGGTAGCTGGAATAGTATCATCATTTTGATCATCAGATTATTCACTAATTAGATTAGAGTTACAGATCAGATAACTTGGAAGTGTGGTTGAATCATAGGAGAGAGTAACCCAAGAAGAATCTACAAGATCCAGGGGCCACAAGAATGCACCCTCCATGGAAAATACTACAAACCCCTCTAGAGACAACCTTTCATAGGTAATGAATACACTACGATGATTAAACTCATTTCAACGATTTAGATGTATATGAAGCTGTATAAGGCTGATGAAACCTCTAGATTGAAGGGTAAGTAGGGTCTTGATATTGAATAAAACTATTTCCATGCATGGTGACATCATTCTGGATAAAATAGAGTTTTCATTGGGGGGAGGATCACAATATTGAAAGGAATATTAAGTAAGTATGGAGAGGGAATCATATCATTCAACACTAATTATATGATTCCATAATGTAAAAGGATCTTCATGAGATTCCCAGGTAGATGAAGTTTCTAATGGACTGTCGGAATCAGATGAAGCCTTGACGTGTGGAATTAGATGGATTTTTAGTAGACATGGGTTGGTTTTCAATACAAATGAAGAGGGTTACACACTATCAACATATTTAATAGAAAAATCCAATGTATGAGATACGAAATCTAAATAATTGGGAGATCGTTTATGTTCTTAAAAAACCCATGAGCATATAATCATATCAATATGTGAATTTTATATCAATATTTAGATAATTCTTATAGATTTAGTCATGGACAGAATATTTAGTGGGAATATATTATCAATTACATACAAATGGGTAGACTAATATTATTATCCAATTTCTAATGGAAATACCTATATTGTTCGTGTGTGATTTTGTTGAAAAATATCATGACCATATGAATTTTGGAGAGTATATAAAAATATTTATTAATGTTTTTTAATATATCATCCAATGAGTTCATATATGACAATTGAGGTCATTACAATATATCATATATAAATTTCATTTCAAATTGGATTCATATTAAATATGTTTCATTGTGATTTATGATATAAATATAGAGTTTTAGATTATTTGGTAACATTGATACAGAAAAAACTAGTTCATAAAAATAATATTGATTTAATTACAATAATTTTATCACATATAGAACCCTTATTTTGAATTAAATAACTAAAATCATTTTTCATGTACTTTATAATTGAAACCAAAAGAAAGTATAGGATGAGATTTACAATAAAGGAAAAAATGGGAGATATGAGTTAATAATATTTTGTAGGTATTTCCTGAGCAAAAGGTTTTGAGAATATGAGAATAAAAAATTATTGTATACATAAATCCATAGATCAAAATCATTACTCATGGCATAAAGAATAGTATTTTACAAGACATGAATTATAATAGAATAATGATTTATTATCTAATAGAACAAATCAAATCCATATATTTATTTCAGAAGATAATTTCATAATGTATGAAATAATAAAAAAGATAAAAAAACATATTTAAACTATCACTTCTTATAAAATAATTTCATACTATATATAACATTATTATTGAAATTACTATTATTTCAATACCAAGAATCCCTTATGAGTAACCTCCACCCAGTTAACTTTGATATCATTGTTCAATGTATTAGAGTGCTATATAATTTCGGGTCTACCAATCACATAATCATAATTCATTAATATGCATAAAATATTAACATATATCTTTTATCATATTAGCATAGATTATCCTATGAAAAATATATGGGTTACATAATAATCTCATAAACATAATCATAAAATCATTAATCAATGATTAATTAATCCATAAAAAGAAAATTTTTTCATGTCAATTCCCTCATCGTCATAAACTATCTAGGGAATTATTACGAATGGTATTATAAGAAAATATCCCTATAAGAGCATAATAAATAGAAAATTATTCTAACATATATGAAAAATTCCTTTAAAATACCCTCATATAAATTTCTTAAAAACATATAAATTAATTTTTTAATCATATATATTAAGAAATAAAAATTACAATAATGATGAGAAAAATTAGTTTCATTGAAAATAAAAATAGAAACATGTAAAGGAATATTAGAATAAAATAAATGTAATGATAGTTGAAAAAATATCACATATTTTGTATATTAAAAAATTTCAATTTCTATAGTATTTGGTAAAAATAGAAATATTACATCATTTAGAAAATATGAAAAATTATTTATATAAAATAATTAAAAAAATTAGTTAAATTAAAGTTGAAAAACTTACTGGAAAATTTATAAATCATGTTTAAATCATTATATTTAATATATACATTTAATGAAATGATTACCAACCATAATGAGTAATAAATATTGTTTTCCATAAAAACGTTATTTTGGATCAATTTCAGTAATAAAAAGATAAAGATGATAATCAATCCAAAAAAATTATAATAAACCATATGAAAAAAATAATTATTAATTTATAATAAATAAAAATAAAATTCTCCCAAAGTAATTTTTATAAAAAAAACTCATTAAAAGTGATATCAATGAATCAAACGATACTAATTTGGTATAATTTTAATTATGATCCCCAAGAAAAATTTAATTGAAATAAAAAATATATATCATGATAATAAATTAATTCAATATATAACTAATCAGTGAGGTTTTATTTAAAACTCATAAAATAACAAATGTTTAAAACATTACATATGTCCCAAAAAATGATTTGAGATGGTAAATGCTCATCACATTTTAAACTACCAAATAAATACCACATGAATGAGATAAAACCAATTTTAATATTAAATAATTCCAATTTATAAGGAAAATGGTTATAAAATTTCAATGGGAATGTATATACCCCACCAAAACAAAAAAATAGTTATATGACAATAAATATGTCTTAACGACATAATATTTAGATAAAGAACACTTGCAACATTCATAATCGCTAAATAAAAACCTCATAAATGATATAAAATTATACGCATTGGTAAATTAAAAAATGTTTAATGTATTTAATCAAAAAATACATTCATGTAAATTATAAAAATCACATAAAATGAAATAATTATTGAATATTTCATATGTCTCCCGAAAATAAAAGTGATAAGAGAAGCCCTTACCTCACATATAATATGATTTTAATATATTTTAAACTCACCAAATAAAAATAAAAATTTATAATAATTCTTTAAAATATCAATTTTCATTATTTTATTATCATATAATATCATATATTAGTATTTTATCACCTATTTATTTATAATTCATTATTTATGGGTGTTAACTTTTTCATTTTTCATGTACGATTCAGTTTCGAAGTTTTGGTACTTGTAAATTGATCATGGTTCCCTCATATCAACAATTATAATCATTTAATTATTATTATTATTAAATATAATAACTATATACACTTTTATTAATTTTCATATACATATGTAAAATGAATTTCATCACTTTAAAGAGATTATAGTCTATATGTACTTATGGGTGGAGTTTCAATTTTTCCGATTGATGAAACAAATTAATGATAAATAATAATTAATATTTAAAGAAACATAATAACATAATAAATATCAAATAAACATAAATTAATTCATAACATAACTATTAAACTACATATAGTGGGGTGATGGAAAATGAATCACTTCACTCTATGGAGGTGGTCTTCCACACGTATGCATGAGTGGTGTTTACATTTCACTTTTCTTAGAAAAGATATTGAACAAGGATTTTCAATTTTCATCATAACATCTATTTATATTATTTATACTTATGTTATTATAATAGATTGATTGGGAAAAAAATCTAAGAATGTAGAATAGAAAGTAAAATTAAATCATTCTCTTAAGATGGTCACATCCTCATTAAATAACATCATGTAGATCTCCTAATATGAACCATATAAATGGTAATTTTAGAATAATTTTTCCATTCTCATTTAAATTTCAATATATAAGAAACTTCAATAATATCCTAATATCCATACTTCTAGGTATGGTGTTAAAATAATAAACATTACATTTCAGGATTTAACACAGATAAATGTGGACTATTTTTCCCATCCAATACATACAACATAACATGGAGCATTTGGATCACGAACATACCCATGGTCCTTTTAGGATTAGAATTATATTTTTTTGAGACAAACTATTAAAAATTTGGGATCATAAAATACTAGTTCATAATGAGCATCATCATCTCCCACTATACAATTATTTTTATATTCCATGTAAAGTCTTGATCATCTCCCATAAAAATCATTACATATTAAATCATTCTACGAACAAATAATTCAAAAAAATTCTTCAAAAACTAGGTAATGAAAATAAAATTTAAGGGATCTAAACAATTCCTAGTAGGGGTAAATAAAAGATATATAAATTATCAAAATGGCATAACATGAGCATTAGGGTATCATAACATGATCTTATCAATTAAAAAACATATAATGAATATAAAATAAAATAATCTTAAGTCATTAAATGAATCATGGAAGTCCATAGGATCGTAATCCTCAAATAACATAGACCCTGATATCATAACATTGGAATATGACATAGATTTCAAGCACCCATATAAGTATATAAAATATAATGTCAAAGATATAAACCAAGTAATTCATAACATAATATGATTGGGATAACAACCCATTTACCTACTTTAGGATTGGTATAACCTCCAATGTAAACTATTTTTTTCATTTTATAACATCATGTCTACCCTTTAAGCCTCATATGATATTAATAATTAGATATATAATTGGAGGGAGATATGGGAACCAGCCATAAAATAATCAAAAATGATACATATATGCTTCAAAAGATCCTTAGATATTCATTATATCAGAACACTACAAAATATATGAATTTCATAACCATTTCATCATATTATAACTCATGGGAATACATTATTTATCAATATCATGAAAAAATATTCATAATCCTTCCCAAGAAATAATAAATATTAGGGCGTTGGATCCTAACACCAGTTAAGATTAATTTACATCAATGTTTTTTTATTTTTGTTGGAAATTATTTTGAATGATACATGATTTTTTAAACTACCGTTTTAATTTTAAAATTCTATTATAAAATCGGAAATTAGAAAAGAAAAAATTTCATTGAATGTAACCTTGTCAACATGTAATAAACATTTCAAATAAAATATTATTCAATATGGTAGTATAATACTCTCATGTCATATAATTTAAAAACATTCCTTCAATTAATTTTTCTGAAAATCACGTAGTGCCTCATTTGGAAAATGAAAAAATCATTCCTTTAAAATAAATTTGTAAAAAGTTAAACATGGTTAAAAATGAATTTAACAATTCGTAAGTGAATAATAAAAATTTTATAATTTTTCTTCAAAAACATGGATATGGAAGATAAAGATAAAATAATTCTCCCAATAGAGATTCAAACAAACAAAATCCCAGTTTTTGATATGATTTCAAAATAAATCCCTTTCCGCTTTGGAAATTTTTAATTTCAATCACCATGAAAGAAAAAAACATACTTGTTAATGTAGATAAAATAAATTTCATTATAAAAATCATAAATTATATTAATGACTAGTATATATAATTCAAATAAGAAACATGTTTTATACAAGGAATGTATCCCATTGAATAAAAGAGAGTTGAAAATCCAATACCATTGTTCTTAATAATCATGTATGTTATTTATCATAATATTATTTGAAAAACATCAATTTCATAACTCATTATGACCTATAAGATTTATATTATTTCAATAATAAAACCTATATAATTAGTGGACTGATTCTAAAAGAATATTTGGGTTGGTCCTAGACAAACCAAATGGGGTTTGATATATGAAGGACTGAGAAGATGATATGTCCAATAATAAAAGAGTGGAAGGGAACTCTTGAAATTTATCAAAATGATAAATTAATATATACAGATATTTAACTAAATATGGATCCATACACATTTATTTGGAATATTTTTTGGTTATGTGTTGAAAAAATAAAATAAAATAAATATTATATAAGTTTTGACAATGTTTTTATCTGTATATGTTATTTTTAACCCCTCATTAACCCTTGTAAAACATATTCACAGAAACGTTTTTTACCAATTGTTAGTAATGATAATTTAATTAAACTTAAAATTATTAGATAAATGGAATATGTTTTTATTTTAAAACATATCCTAATAACTTTTTTTAATCTATCATATTTATTAATTTTATGTCATTTTATAAAATATTATTTATCATAAAATATCAATAATTCCATATTTTATAACTATTCATTTCATTGACTTTGATACTATCAAGATAACACATAAAATTCAAAATAATATTTTTAATACATCCCTAACCTATCGTTGTTATATGGAAAATTCATAGATATGTTTTTTTATCTAAATTTAAAATACCCTAGGAAAATATAATATGATTTATCTTAATTTTCCATTAATTATACAATTACTAATTTAGGGACGTGCAAGCATCTATATAAATTATTTCATTAATAAATATTAAAAAATTAATTACAATGATGAATATAAAACTATTATTATTCAAAAGTATTTTTATAACCAAACATATCCTCGAGATAGCATCATATAAAAAATATTATATTTATTAAAAATAAGAGTGTGACATGTTTGAATTTTCTAGAAAAAATATAATAAAGTTCATTATCTAATCCAAATAGACATAAAATGAAATATTACTATATCTTGGAAGTCTAAGGATGATATTTACTATTCCAATAAAATTATATCATGTTTTAGGGAAAATATATAATCATTATAATTTTAATTTTAACATTAATTACTTGATTTACACATTACCATGTTAACAAAACATAATAAGGTTACTACAAATATGGACCAAATATATAAAGGGAACTATTTAAACAATTTTATAATCATGATTCCAAATATAAAATATATTTTTAAAAATTGAAATTATTACAATTTCAAAATTTAATTTTTAATGAAACCATAAAAAACCAAAGTAAATTGATTTTCATAAAAATTTTATTTTAAATTAATAAATTGGTTAAAGAAAATTACAGTATAAAATTAATTTAAAAATCCATAATTGATTCATTTCAAATAAAAAATTTGATATCTAAATTTAAATCTAATGAAAAATATAATTCTTTTTTAAAAATACATTATATGAAAATAATGTTTTCAATATAAATGAATATAATTCATTATTAATTTAAATAATTGATATTTTCAAGAAATTATTAAAAAATAAACCTATCATAATATTTAAATTATAAATTTTTAAAGAGGGTTCATTTTTTCCAAATATTTTTATAATATTTTAGAAAATTGATTATAATATTCAATAATAACAAAACATGGGAACCCATTTTGGAAGAAAATAATTTTTTTATGAACAATATAAATTTCATAAAAAATTTTGTGCTTATATCCTAACCAATAATAAATACATTTTTATAGTCCAGAGAATTTATATATTTTTGAAATTTTAGTTCAACCCACATATTTAACATCTATTTAATAAGGAAACTATAAAAATATTTCATAGTTTCTATACATTGATTGTTATGTATTTTATAAGCAATCGAGCATGTTCATTATTTTTAAAATCTTTTTATATTTCATTCTTCCCAATTAATAAATTATGTCCAAATAATTTTAACTCATTATCGATAACTAGGGGATTGAATGTTCAAAATAGATTTTCTAGAAAACTGCATTTTGAAAATGGCCAATAATACTCCCACATTAAATGAGATTAAATAAAAGTTTTAAGGTTATCTTGAATGAAACATACTAGGTATCTATATAATAATATATTAGTGGAATGTGGAAACATAGATATATAAGAGAAAAATATGTCCAATAGACTGATATAGAATGATAGAGAATACGTTTTTGAGAATGTTTAACACCAAAACACCATACAACTATGTTGGGATAAAAGACCACTCATTTATTTATATGATAAGTAAATAGATGCCTATTTTTTTCAAGATCCTTTTTATAGATTTAATGAATTCATTTAGTGATTAGTCTATGAACAAAATAAAATATACGTCCATGATAAGAAAAATTTCATCCTTTATTAAATTTATTCCTTAATCACATCCTTTTCACCGAACATTGAGTATTATAGAATAAATTTTCATTCTTAATGAACTAAAGTCAATTTATATTAGAACACATAATTAAAAAAATGGAAAAAATATATTCCTCATATCTCTAGAAATTAACAAAAATTAAAATAGTCAACACAATTTATGATAATTCCCAAAATGAATAAGAATTCAATCAAAAATAACTAATTGAATGTAAAAAATTCAATAGAAATTGATATGATTAATCTTATACTAATCAATAAATAAATATGTTATTTTTTAGAAAATATTATAGAATAATTTTGAGATCCAAAAATTTGAAATATTTCATCACATTGTCTTCCATGATAAATTTAATATTTTTCAACTAAAATTATATCAATCCCTCATAATGCCGCATAAAAAAATGTAATTCCCAAAATCAAATAATCACAATGACATACTAGAATGATTTATAAATAATATGAATCTCTATAATGAACTATTAAATCATATATGCTTCCAAAAGATAATTCATCCTTTATTCATCTAATAACTTCCCATAGCATATTGTTTACCTTAATCCAAAATATTCACAAAGCAGTGAACTTATTGTGAAAAAAAATTAATTACTTAATAACCAAATAGATTTTCTATCCAATGGTAATGAAAATTATATAAAATAATACCCAAACATAAACTTATTCTTTATTTTAATAACTTTCTAAGCCGAATAAAATATCATATTAACGATGAAATAACATTGGTCTGTGGTGAGAAATGAAACCTTTCAACCATTTGGATTTGGGTTCAATCCTCGCAGATTTATGGGATTTGATTGTTAGTCACCTAACCAATTAATTTCCACTTTTTAAAACAATATTAATACAACTATTATAATATTCACTAGATTGTGATAAAAAACCTAAATATTATAGTAATAAAGTAAATATTAAATAAATTTTATTCCTTAAAGTTTATCTCATATCACTAATTATTCATCCCAAAATGCAATCAACCATAATTACAACAAAATAAAATATCATATAAACCCTAAAGGGTAACCATATATTTAAATATATACCATAAAATTAAAATATTATTGTTCCTTAAACAAATTTTTTTACATGATGATCTTAAGGGTTACATATAAATCAACCCATAAAAACTGCTCACAAAATATCTTCAATCACGAAAAAACTATCATATAAAACCTCAATAAAGGTATCCAAAACTCTTATCATATAATCATCCTTAAAATTGTAAAACCATGATGATACACATAAATCATAAGACAATGTATCATGAGGAATGATGGTGACAAATGTTATCTAAAACATGATCTGACACCAACTGTATTTGCACAAGGCTCGCACTCCTAGATGTTGTTCTAGAAGATGTAATCATTACATTTTTCTAGTTATATCGATTAATGTGACCAAATTTATTTCAGATACAATATATAAAACATAAACCTGAAATATTATATCACTTATATACCTAAGATAATTTTTTGTTGTGAGTATGGTAAATTTAATAAAATATAAATATATTGGGTTCATAAAAAACATGTTCAAAAATATCACCATCACCACCAACTATAACAACCTTTTCATATTCCATCTAAAGTCTTCACAGTATCCAATAAAATCATTAAAAAAGAAAACTTTAAAAAATAAAAATTTTAGCATCATTTTGTATACCCTAAAAAAATGAAACATATGAAAATGGTGAGATTAGATGATCAATAATTTTAAACATATGATATATCAATGAACACATAACCATTAAATGAGAACAAGGGTATAAAAATATGATTATAACATTTAAAAAAACACCATAAATAACAATTATCATAATATTTTTTTATCACATTAATCATAGAAGTTCATAAGACATGAATCCGGAAATAACAAAAACCATGAGATCCAAACATTTCTATAAGACATAAATATCAAGAATACACATAATCATATAAAATATTATGTAAAGCCCATCCAAAATGAAATTTTTATTGATTTTTCTAACAACCAATGTACCTGCTTTTGGAAATGGATATTGTATTGCATAACCACTTTTTTTATTTCTATAAATTCTCATGTACCCTTTGATCTCATATGACATTAATAATTACCTAATTAATTATAGGTATATATAGGTCCCACACATTGAATTATGAATATCATTCATATTTATTCTAAAATATCAAAAAATATTCATCATATAAGAACCTGTTAAGAGAAATGTGTTTCAAAAACATGTCATGATATCATAACTCACTAAAAGAAACTCGGTTTCAAAAACATTGTGACATCAGATTTATAAACCATCCAAAGTAAGAATTAATTTCGATTCATTGGATCATGTCCACAATATATCTTATGTTTCATAAAATTACATCATCTTAGATGTAAAATTATATTTAATTATCACATTGTACATTTCATGAGGAAAATAACCTTTTAATTTCAAAAATCAGTATTTTAAAAAACTTTGTAATTACAGGGGGAAACATTTTCTTCGCATATAACCTTAAATACATGTAAAGGGGGATTTGATGAAATTATTATTCACGATTTCTGAAAAATCATCTCATACCATAAAACTTAAAAATAATCCCTCCATATTTTCTTTTGAAAAGATAAAATCATCTTTGTTTATAAAATGACAAAAAGACTTCATTCAATTGATTTTGTGAAAGGTCCTACATGGGTAAAATTGAATTAAAACAGTCAGAGATTAATAATAATAATGACCATGAATTTATTTAGAATACATGGACATGTAAGATAAATGTTAAATAATTCTCCCAATAGAGATTTAAATTTAACAAATTCTAAATATTAATGATATTTTGAAATAAAAAACATACTCATCTAGTAAATTTTTAATTATAAGTCTCGTGAAGTAAAAAACCATGGATGCATAGGTACATCCCATTATTTTCAAGATCATGATATTAAAATAAATTAATAATTATTATATGAACCACATAAAAAATGTTGAATAGAGGGTTTTGTCACATTAAAATAAAATTGAAATGGAAATCCCTTTTCATGTGTATGACTCATCACATACATATTTATATTACTCTTCTTGTAAATAATCTTATTATTACCTTATTTAGATCCCTAAGATTGGTATTCTACTGAAAATATGTCCCCTAGAATTAGTGGATGTATTCGTCAAATTGATTTGCATTGGAATTCGCAAAAATTAATGTTTTTTGATGTGTGATGGAATGAGAATATGATGTCCCCTTTTATAATAGAGGGGTGGGGAACTCTTAAAATTTTTTAAAATAATAAATTGTTATCAGTTAAATTTAATTTACAATTTGTTACAAAATAATTTATTTTTAATATAAGATATGGTTGGGTAAAAATACTTTAATCTAATAAAAATCACAAATTTTTGACGAGTTCATTTACTTATATTTTGTTAACACCTTGTTATCCCTTTTTAAAAACACCATTACTAAGATATATTTTCTGAATTGAGGGTCATGATAATTACTAAAAATAAAAAATAGCATTATAAATGGATAATTATTGAAATTATAAAACATGTTACAATTAATTTAAATAATCATATATTTTTATGATTTTTATTTCATTTAATAAAATATTATTTATTATAAAAAATAAATTTTTGAAATTTTTTGAGCTATAAATTACTTTGACATTGATAATATAATGATGACACATAGAATTGAACATAATTATTTTAATACATCAAAGACATGTCATGGTCATCTGGAAAATTCTTGGATAACAATATTTATCTCAGATTATAAATCTTTTACTATTTTAAATATTATTTATTTCGTTTTCCATTAGTTTAAAAATTTTTATGTTAGCATATTGAAATCATTTATAGTAATTATTTCTTCAATAAAAACATAATAATGAATTACCTTAATGATGTTAAACCATTTATAATTAAAAATAATATTTATATTTTAACATATTATCTAGATAACACCAATTTAAAAAATTTATATTTTTTAAAACAAGTGTGTGAGATGTTTGAATTTCCATAAAATAAAATAATTTAAAGGTAATAATTTAATACCAATGGCTGTAAAATGTCATATGACCAATTATTGGTTGAATATGGAAGAAATGGTTTCATACAATAAAAATAATTAAATTTTGGGTGTTATTTTATAATCCTTGAAATATTATTTTTTAACTATAATTACATGATTCACTATTTAACGCGGTAAAAAATTAACTAATATTACTATCCATATTTATAAAAATTAAAATGGGCCATTTTATAAAAAATGGAAATCTTGATTCCAAATTTTTAATTAATTTTTAAAAAATAAAAAATAAACATTTATTGATTTAATTTAAAATTAATCCATCATAAAGAGATGATAAATAGTTTTGTTCATAAAAATTATCTTTTTAAATATAAACTATTTTACACTAAATTTGGATATAAAATCACTTTAAATTCCATACATATATTAGTCTATGAATTAAAAAACCAATGAAATATTAAAACTAATCCATGATACGATTTTTCTTTATAAATAAACTAAATTCAAATATATTTTTAAAAAAAAATATTTTTCACCATTCGTTGACAAATTAATCTTTTCAGAAAACTCTAAAAAATCTACCTGAGGATAATTTTGACATACTAAATTCATAATTGATGTTCATGTATTTCTAATAATTTTCATAATATTTCTAAAAATAATAATTATATTATTTATTAATAAAAATCATGAAAATTGATTTTTGAAGAAAACATATTTTTATAGAATAAAATGACTTTATGAAAACAATTGTGAACTTATTTCCACAAAATTAATCAATAAATTTTTATTGACTTGAAATATTTTATATATTTCATGAAATATTTAATATCACAAATTTAGTGTCCTTCTTGTAATGTTCACATAGAAATATTTTTCAGTTTGATACGACACAATGTTGCGTATTTTGTATGCTATAGAGAATTTTTTTCTTATTAAAATATTAGGATATTATATTTTTTGAAGGGATTGGTGTTGATAAGTATATCAAGAAGTGTGAGGAAGATAGTGGATTGTTTTCCTTGTATAAGAGTGGGGAGTGGAGTTATTGGAATTAATTTATGTATTAAATAATTATTAATTAATTTTCATCTACAAGATGTATGAAAATGTTAAATTAAAATATTGGATGATTATGTGTCTACAACCCATCATATAATTTTTTTAGAATATTTGATATTAATTTTCAACTACAATCTATTTGTTTTTATCCCTCATTTACACTTTTGATAATAAATTATTATTTAACATATGATATAATTAATGACACTTACGATACTATTTACATTGTTTAGAATTAAGCATATCAAGATAGAAATTGAATGTTAACCCAAAATACTCACAAATCATAATAAGTTTTATATTTCTTAAAAATTCATTGACCATAATTATTAATGTAATATTTTTTACATTTTATATTATTAAAATCATAAATTTTATTTTTATAGTAATTGATTAAGTATTGAATCAGTTTTTTGAAATAATTTAATGTCATTATTCAATCACTAAAATTTAAAAATATATTTCCATTGAAAATAAGTTAATTAATATATATAATAAAATATTAATATTGAATATAAACCCCTTATATCTCTATGAAAAAATATTATTAATTTTTTTAAAAAAATTGGTTCAATTTATATTTCATCATTATTTAATTTAATATCAATGTCATTATTAAACAAAAATAACAGCATGATTAAATATGATCAAATATTTAATAAATATGGTTTAAATAAAATCATCCAATGGAAATTATAAAGGATATATATATATATATTTCAATAATTAAGAAATTATATTTAACATTAATTACTCGATATACCACTACTGAGGTGACAAATATTTAACAGAAAGGTAATTCATAATGACCAAAAATTATGTTTACATATATAAAAGATTTTTAATTTTTATTCCAACTATGTAATAAAGTTTATGAAAATCAATCAATATATGTGTATGTAATTATATTCAATATAAACCCATATAATGAGACATAAATCAATTTTCAAGTTAAATGAGTTTTCATGTATAAAAAAATTATACCAAAATTAATCATAATATCAATTTCATAAAAATGAATTGAATTATTTAAATAAAATATAAATAATATAACATTAAAATTAATTCCAATAAAAATTATTTTATAAATTCTTTAATTTAATATGATAATTTCTATAAAATTGATAATTTTACTATTTATTGAGAAATTTATCGCCTCTATAAATTCATAAATTTTCATCTAAATATACATTTCATTTGATTATTCCAAAAATGATATCATTTTTATAAAATAATATATCTTAAAATTTAATGAAATTAATTATAATTTTTATTATTAAAAGTCGATAAAAACCATTTTTGAAGAAAATATATATTTGAAGAAATTAATGGATTCACTAAAATAGAGTTTTTATTTCCAAAAAATTAATGGGTAAATTTTATATGATTAAACCCATTATATATATATATATATTTCCTAATGTTGTTACTCATATTCAAAATAAAAAATTCAATGAAAATGTTATATTATCTATATAAAAAACATTATTTAAATTGTATACCACAATTTTTTTAAAGCTATGGGTAATGTGTTAAGAAAGAGACCATGATTTATATTCTGTTAATATTTATATTCACTATGATAAAGTCATCACCATTATTAAATTTCATCCAAACATTTTATTCGTGATCAAGTAAGGAACAATATATAAGCAAATCATTATTGAAAACCCACATCCTACAAAGTTATAATAAAACTGCCTTTAGAAAATATGTGTAGAAACATAATTGTTACATAAATAATACATAATTTATTTACAAAACAAGGATAAAATTAGTGGAAGGTTTTATAATGATAAAGAAGATAGATATAATAACTATTGTCAATTAGAGAGATATAAAGACAATGGTCATGTGAAATTTAATGACATTAAAACCATAAATCAGTCAGGGGTAAAAATTTAAATCAATTCATCATAAATGAAGGTTGAGAAATAAATGTTTTATTTCAAGTTAATATTACGAAAAATGATATATTCTTTTAATATCATGAAATAAAATAATTAAAAATATAAATAAAATATTTATTTCTATTTTGTAAGTGAAATTTCCTCCTCCGATCATATATATTGATTTTTTCTTCCTATCTTACTTATGGAAAAGAATATTCAATGAAAAATTCATTATTAAAGAACTATAATTACATTTTAACTTATAAAAAAATAAATAAAATAATTTCAATTCATTACATTCTTTCTCAATATAATTACCCATACTAAAATGTCTAGTATATTTCACCCGATATGGATAATTATTTGTATAATAATATGATTTATTAGTCTTGAAAACCATAACCATAACACCCAATGTTCATCTATAACCATTCTAGATGTAGTTATCCTTATGTATCCTCTAAAATGTGTCATATGAATATCAAAACCTAAAAATTTAGAACTGATGTCACTAAATTTCCAAATTAAAACTATTTTGAATAACCAAAATGTATAAATTTTTTAAAAATATCACTAACTATACACCATAATTCCATGATAATTTATTCTTTTAATTCATGATAATCTATTAAAAAAATGGACTTATTGTGATAGGTCAACTGTGACAGGCATAGTGCCCATCACAAAAATTCTGTCGAAAAGAACTATTTTGTGACAAGAATTTTGACCTGTCACAAATAACTCATAAAAAACATATTTGTCTTGGTTTTTCCAAAATAATCTTCTAACATTTCTATTATTTACGACAGGGGAGGATTCAGATCACAAATAATAGCTCTGAAGGGTATTATTTATTACGGGTTGTCGCAAATAATTTGTAGTCAAGATAGTATTCATGAAGGGACTATTTACAAATACTATCTTTATCACTGCCACGATTAAGACCCGATGAACAATTTGGTATAGGACCAGTTGAAAAAAATAATATATGTGATCACCCATCACAAAAAAATGTGCTCGCAAGATTATATTTTTGATAGGACTCATAACAGATACTATTTTTTACAGCCGCCTCAATTAATAATCCCCAAACAATTTATGATGGGAATAGAATAAAAAATAACCATTTTAATAATGATCTATCATATATATACCACATTAGATTCTTTTCCATTTCACAATTCAATCATTTCCTCTCTCCTTCTATGATCTCATATTTTTCTCTTCAATTTTTTAAGACCATAAAATTATATAGGTGACCAATATTCGATACATAGATCCAAAAAAATATTCTATTTTTAGGAATTTATTTAATGATTTTATTTTTTAGTTAAATCATTATAATTTATACAAGTAATTATTATTATTAATTAGAGTTAATTAAATTAAATTAAAATTAGATTGTTTAATTTTTTTGATTTATTTGTTCAAATATGTTGTTTCATTACGATATATTCTCTTTTATCTATAAGTAAATAGTATTGATTTGTAATAATTTGGTTTAATTATCATCAGTTAATAATAATTACTTCTGATTTGTATTAATTAGTATTAATTTTTATTAATTATTTTCAAATAGTATAATTATCTTTAAATTAGTATTATTTAGTATTATTTAGTATTACGTAGTAATAATTAATAACAAATAGTAAAATTCTTCAAAAATAGTTATAAATTATATGAAATTGTAATAATTAGTGGTATTTACCAATAATTAATTATAATTAGTCATAAATAGTACTAAATAGTAATAATTATTTATAAATAGTAATAAATAATAATAAATAATAATAATTAATCATTGGTAATAAATAGTAATATATAGTAATTAAAACTACAAAATAGTTATAACTCTTAATATTTAGTAATAATTAGCAATTATTGGTAATAATTAGTAATAATTAGAAATAATTTTTAATAACTTGTAATAATTTGTGGAAATTGTTAATAATTAATAGTAATTAATAATAAATAGGTTAAATCAATAATAATTAGCAGTAATAATTAATAGTTAGTAATAAATAAGGATAATTAGTTTTAATTCATGATAATATGTACCATTTAGCGGTAATTATTAATAAAGAGTAATAATTTGCAATAATTTGTAATAATTAATAATATTTAGTAGCAATTAGTAATAATTAGGAACACTAAGTAATAATTAGTATTAAATATTAGAAATTGGGAATATTTAGTAATAATTAATAATAAATAACAGCAATTAGTTGTGAATATTAATAAATAGTGACTATTTGTAATAAATAGGAATAAATATTGCTAATTAGTAAGACGTTATAATAAATATTGGTAATTAGTAGTAAGTAATAAAAAAATTAGTAATTAACAGTAAGTTGTTATAGATAGCGGTAATAGTTAAAAATTGCTAATAATGAACAATAATTAGTAAACATTAGTAATAAATAGTCATAAGTAGTAATAATTAGTAATAATTATGAATAAATAGCAGTAATTATTAATAATTAGTAATAAGTAGTTGTAATTAGTAATGAATATTATTAAGTAGATGTAATTGTAATATGTAGAAAAATAATTATGGTAATTATAAATAAATAGTAAATTAGTAAAAAGTGTAAAAAGGTAAAATATTAATAATAATAAATAGTAAAAAATAGTATAAAACATTAAAAATAGTAATAATTAGTGCGAATTTGCAGTATTTACCACTAATTAATAATAATTATTAATAATTAGTAATATATATAAAAAAATTAGTAGTAATTAGTAATGACTTGTAATAATTAGTAACAAATAATAACAAATAGTAAAAAATTATAATTAATTGTAACAATTAAAAATAAATATTAAAAAATAATAATAATTAGAATTAAATAGTAATAATATTTAGTAATTGGTTATAATTTGTACTAGTTTTTAATATTTTGTAATAATTAGTCATAATTAGTAATAATTTATAATAATTAGAAATAATTATTGATAAATAGTAATAATTTGTAACAATTGTAATAATCTGTAATAATTATTAATAATATTTAATAATTGGAAATAATTACTAATAAGTAGAAATTATTAGTAACAATTAATAACAATTAGTTATAATAAGTTAAAAATGTAATAATTAGTAATAAATTGTAGCAAATTAAATAAAGAGTAATAATTTGTAATAAATAGTAATAAATTGAATCGAATAGTAATAATTTGTAATAATCAACAATAATTTGTATTAAATAGTAATATATTGTAATAAATAGTAATAAATAGTGGTAAATATGAATAAATAGAAGTCATTGGTGATAATTAAATGTAATTAGTAATAATTAGCTACAATTAGTAATAATTAGTTGAAATTAGTAATAATTGGAAATAACTAGTAATAATTAGAAATGATTACTAATAATTATGGATACATTGAAATAATGAAAAAAATCTTCCTTTTGGATAGTGTTTATTATTATATCAAATTAAACATAAAAATTTAATTACTTTATATTTTTTTGGGGAAATATGGATTAATAAACTCAATAGAATAAATTATTTTATGACCATGAATAGATAAATTATTATAGTAATCTATGAAGTTATGGTATAAATCCAATATATGTTAAGGGTATTCAAACATTACGAGTATTTGTATTGTTAAATCAAAATTAAAATCATGAGGGAAAATTAATTGGCTATATATGAAATGTGATATGATGATGTTTTACACATATGACAATGCTAGAGATAATTTATTACATTTGTGATTTGAAAAATGTTATGTTTTTTGGTATGAACGTGGTAAAAGCAGTTCCAAAAAAGATACTAATAATTTTCTTCCAAATCCAACTTGGTTTCAATGTTTAGTACATTATGTGGAAAGTCCATGTTTTCAAAAAACTAATACACAAGATGATATTTATTCAACTCATGTGTGGGAACCATCTCAATTTTACGAGTTATTGAACTCCATTATTAATTCCTTATAGCCTAGTTTCAAGATAATAAATTTTAAGTGGTATCAAAATTTATATCTAATAAATCAAATATTGGAATTAAAAATTAAAATAATGATCCAATATTCTCTTTGGTAAAAAAATTGGTACATGAAGGAAATTTTTTCCTATAACATTATTTGAACGAAAGTGACTAGTTTTTAATCTAAGTCATGGTCATAAAAAGATTGATGCATGTGAAAATGATTTCATCATATATTATGGTGAAAATGAGTGATTGGATAATTTTCCTACATCATCACATTCGAGGTATAAAGATGCTTAACTAGGGAGTTATGTTTTGATTCATGTAAAATAGTTGAGAATTTCCCACTGACAACCAGATTGCAACATTTATTTATGTCGCAGAAGACATCGTCATTGATTCCATTGTACAAAACCAATATTTCAACCATTAAGAGATTAAATTATCCCTCTAAGGGTGATTCATCAAAAAAGTTTTACCAAATACATCTATCTTTTACTTCAGAAGCCCAAAATGTGTGATTAGGTATTTCTTCTAATAGTTTTCTGTCCATTTAGTTCTTATACTAGTCAATATTATTATTGTATTTTCATTATAACTACATATAATTTACCTCATTGGATAATGATGATGTATCCATATATGTTTTTGACATTATTAATTCCAGGACATCCAAAAAAGAATATTGATATTTATTTGAATCCATTGATTGATGATTTCGATTTATTATGACATATTAGTGTTTTCCATATGATATGACTATAATCGAAAATATACGGAGAGCTACAATGATATTGAAATTTTTTAAATTCCCAGTATATGGAATTTAATCTTGTTAGATTAAACATGGTCCAAAATCACATTTGTACATTATGGGAGACAACAAAGTGATTATGCTATTCAATACAAGAAACCCATTTTTTAGACTATCATTGCATATTTCGTTTAGTCGGTCATAATTTTTGGAGGAACATAAAATATTTCATGAAAGAGATGGGCCTTAAACAATTATATATGGATTAGCGTTCATATAATTTGACTCATCATTACCACCCTTTATATTTAGACCAGTTATAAACCAATAGAAAATTGATGTCTTTGGGGAAAAAAATTGGATAAAAAATAGAATTTTTTGGAATCTCTCATATTGATATTATTTCTTGGTCTATCACATGTTGGTTGTCATGTATACTAAGAAGAACTATTTTAAAAATATATATTAATTTTTTTGATACAATTTCTATGAATAAAGAAAATGTAACAATAAGATTATATCTGGCCCAAATTTATAGGAGACCATAACCTAATCTCTTTGAAAATGTTAGATCAACAAAGTTAATTAATCCAAAAGTAGCATATATAATTTCCAAATAAAATAATTTTTTTGACAGTGTCTTTAAGATTTGAGACTTTCAGATGGTAATGTTTTCAGTTTGTCTATATGTGCTAGAAATGGTCATATAAACATATTAAAAAGGCATGATTATTATGTTATAATGGAAAGGCTTATACAAAATGGATTAAGAGTATTGTTGAATTATATGATTTGGGATGTTCTAAATGACAAATCATATTTTCCTTTATTCAATTTTGCAGCGACAACAAACTATGATGCACTATATAGTCTATAAGTTGATGTTGGTTCAATTATATGTAAATAGGAAAAATTAATCCCATAAAGATTCATTAACTCAAATGAACATTTGATATTACATTTTCTATATTATGGAAAATTGGGAGGTCTGGTACAGTTTTGATGGATATTCCAATTAAACATATTCATAAAGAAATTGAATAAAAATGTAAGTGAAAAATAATCGGTTGAAAGACTAATTTCATAAGATTATTTATATGAGGAAATTTATATTTTCTCATCTCATTATTTTTAATTAGAATATCCCTCAAAATTTATCCTCGTGGGCCAAAAAGAGTTAAATTTTGAAGATATAATGACTAATAATTTATCATTTTTTAATCAACTAGAACATGGATTTGGTAGAGTTCATAAATGAATGATTTCAGATGTTGAACATGATAGAGCTAAAGCATATGTTCTTCTCAATTGTGAAGAAATGATAGCACTTGAACTTTGAGTGCTCATATTATTTATTATATAAAAAATTTTATAGTAAAATAAGAAATTTTATTTTTAGGATATATGATAATCAAATCAATAAATTGCTTGCATAAATTATAGATACTACATTTGAAGAGTATAGGAAAAATATATTTAATACATGTTTCAAAACATGGTAACCTAAAATATTAATAGTAAAACAGATAAAATTAATTATATACTTATTATGTTGGGTATTGTTTTACAAATTTTCATGAATTTCAAAAACCTGATAAAAATTATAATTGATTGTTTGTATTGAGTAACCCACCGTCCAAAACTTTAATCTTATAATGTTTTTTGGTGAATGGTTTTCGATTTCATACACATGCATATAGGGAATAGAAAAACAATGATTTGCAGTGTTTTATTGAGAGGATATCATCATATAGAAATTAATTTGTTCTTTAAATACATGAGGTAACAAATAATTAACTATATTTTTTGGGAATGAATTACATAACGATGTTTAAATGTTAGTGGTTGGATACTGAGAAAGGCACCTGTGTCCATCTAAGCAATAAATGTTTTCATAATAAATTTAAAAACCTTCTTGGTTTAAGGGGTATATTTTTATTAGTATATCATGAACAGAAAATTTATTTGGAAAAGTATTTTGCTACTTCAATAAATTTATTTGAATTTTGGAGCATAATAAATATGAAATGTCTGGAAAATATGTTTATTCAATGGGATTTTCATTTTAATGGAATGAAACAAATTGAAAATTTTCAACATCCTACTACAAATATATCATTTCTAGGAAGAGAATTGAATATTAATGATAGAATCCAATAGTTAAGGGTTTATGGGGCATTGTTATTATCGATTGGATGAATGAATTTTAAATGATAAGAGATGATGAAATAGAAACTCTTCTGGGAAATTATGACACCGAGGAGGAATATAAATATATTCACATCATTATATATAAATATGAGGATGGAGATGAATATTGAAAAAGTAAAATTCTAGTTAAATTCATATATACTCTATATATATATATATAGAATAGTTGTTTTCAACTATTTTATACCTACTTAAATTAAATATTTTCTGACAATTGACATTTCATATTTCATATGAAATAAGATATGATTATTGAGATAGATTTTTCAAATCTAACTAGTGACGAGCATATTGTTCGATAATCTAACCATTACATTGCTGGTGGATTAATGAATAATTGGATATGTCATGGTCTTGTGAGATTGATGATTCTCGAATCTGTACCCAAGCGACATCCATGTATTGGATTCAATCCATTATTTCAGAGGTATATTTAATTATGTATTTTAGTTTTTTTTCATTATTTGTAAATAAGTTAGGTTAATAATAATTGTTTAATTTCCATCTCATTTTTCAATTAGTTTTCCATATTGCATTTGGATACGGGATTTATATATTTTTAAATTTCTTTTAGAACATGGAATACATGGGATTATATTCCCAATGATGTTTAGTGTTGCATGATTGATCATTGTCTAGTACATAAAAAATAATATTTATTTGGAAACTTATTTAATTAATAACAAGATATAATTAACTATTTTTAGGATTTATGGAATCCCATCGATGATAGCATTTGTGAAACTATTTTGGAGGCATGTGAGGGTTATATGTGTGAGTGTTTCCATTTGTTTTTTGGCATAACATGAGGGGGACAATAATGAGGAATAAGGGAGTCACATAGTCTAATGGGGCATGTTGCACTAACCGACCTAATTACATTTCATCTCATATTTGGGGTGAATTATGATCACATTGGATTGGTGGTTTTTTTCAAAGGAGATCATCATTATGTCGACAGAACCGGGGGAGAGAGGAGGTGATACATCGATCTAGTTGTCATAAATAATATATTTATAAGAAACATATAGTATGAATCTTTTTAAAAATAATTTATATAACATTAAATGTAAATTATTTATTTTATAATCTTATTGGTTATCGAAAAATAATATATTATGGAGTTCAACATTTATAGGAGGATGTAATGTGATCATGTAACTTGAGAGATTAACGGTCATCGGCTGTGTCGGATTTTGGTTAGAATAATTTCTTTTTGAGTTTTAAAAATAATTGCCACTAATATTGTAACTATTTAAATTATAAATTTCTATTTATGGAGTGAAATGAGGTTGTGATATCTCTAAAAAAACTAATAGTCATGATGAGACATGGGATCAGACCACTAAAACAAGATTTTATGAGGAATTATGAATGCAAGTGACCCATTATTCCATTCAAGAAGGCGTAGTTGTTTTTATCGACTATCGATTGATGGTTGTGATTTATTATGGTACTACTGCGATATTGTCATGCAGCTTGAGAGAAGATCATGGAAAGTAATCATAATATACAACATAGTATCCGGAGAAACTGCGATCTCATGATGAGCTTATAAAGAGTATTCATAGGGTGTAGGAAGTGCTTTGTCGACAACAGTAGTAGTTGTAAGAAGAGAATAATTGAGGGTAGTATAAATTACATGAGTATAAGATAAAGTACATATGATATTTGACTCATGGTTTAGGGTTGGATTTCACTCCTCCAGAACCTCTAAATCCATAATATAACCCTCCCCTTCTGTGACTTATTTACTTTTTTATAATAATAATTTGAATGTAAATATTTTTGGTAACATTTTAATTCGATAATATATTTATATTTCTATGCAGTGTGTTTTTTATATTGTTTAGAATATTTTGGTCTTTATTATTTTATTATTTTTTGTTTCTATGTTAGTAATTTATTATTTAAATTATTTTATTATTTTTTACTGTATTATATTTTAAAATATATTATTATTATATTTAATATTTTATATTGTTGTGAAATTGTTTTTGTAAAAAAAGTTTACGTTAATTATATATTAAATAATATAATTAGTTTTTATTATTTTATAATAATAATAAAAATAATAAATTTTATTATTTAATATAATATTTTTTAATTATTCTATTACCTTATTATATTATTATAATCATTATTATTTTATTTTTATTATTCCATAGATTATTTTTCTATTATTTGAATATTATATTATTATTATTATTATTTTATTATTTTATTATTTATTATATTTTTGTAATATTAATTTTTTTAAATTTTTTTTATTTTGGTAGTTTATTGGGATGAGACCATTTCAAAGACTTATTTATGATCATCCCGTCACAAAAATATATTTGCGATGGACCTGTCATGAATGGTGTTTTTTAAAAACATAGGGAGAGTATTTTCAAGGGGACATATTCCCATAATAAAAAATGTATGTGTGATAACAGTATCTGTGAGAGGGAAATTGTGATGGGACCCCATCATAATTTTCCTTTTATGATGGGATCCAATCATAATTACCCAAAAGCAAATAGTTCAATTTTGAGTTGTGATCCTTTCCTAAAATAACATGAATAACCATAAAAACTCAATGAATGCATAATTCCATCAAATAATTGACTCCTTCATTATTCCGTTAATAAAATCGCCGCCAATTGAATATATTCAATAAATATAATAATATAATAATGTTTATCAATGATAACATAACCCCTATTTCAGCAAATAATTAACCAATTCAAAGGTAATCAATAATATTCAATATACTTTATCAATAAAAATTATATATTCATCCAAACTAAAACTAATTAGATATTCATGAGGAAGGTATTAAAGGTTTTATTTCACTTAATAAAATGATTTTTTAAAAAATACATATACTAATATATAAACTTTCATGATAATCAATACAATTCAATATATTCTTCAAAATCATCCAAGAGAAAATACTACAAAAAATCCATAGATGTTTCCAAATCCATATAAACATAATATAATGGATAAAACACTTTTATAACTCGCATAATGAATTGAAATACATATACATTTAATCATTAAACATAAATAATTGACAAAAATTAGGTTATTTCACGGTCTAGCAGTTAGACCCTGGAATTGGTCATTTACATGGATAATTACCAATGACTTCAACAATATGACATTGATCAATAAATGTACATTAGGATGAAATTAATTTTACTCCATGAAAATATTCATTTCTTTCATAGTAATAAATTTTTCAAATTACATTCTTATACCAAAATAAAATATTTTCTTGTTCTATTTGATTCATTTTCCAAGGTTATTCTCCCCACATTCACAACTTGAAGAATAGTGAATCATTATTCCACTATGGTCTTCATATATCATAATTTTTATATTATTTGTTTCATTCAAAAACTCACCTATATTCATGTTATTGTTCATATATTGGCATATCTAGTTAGAAATATTCACATGGTTTTATGTCCATCCTCTTTTTCATTTTGATCCACATGTATGAAAATAATGAATTGGATGTTTCATTATATGTTTACATGATTCATTTGGGTTTAAGAAATTGAATCTAACTAAATATCATAGTTTGAGAACCAATAATCCTTATAATAAATCATATAATCTAGAAAAATAATAAATATATTTTTAAAATTATGATACATTATTTTATCTTTATGTAATTTTAGGTTTCACCTAGTATATCCATGGTAATTTTCTTTTAAATAAATTTATAATAGTTTAAATAGAATTGTAAATTAACTACAGAATATACCTTGGGAGTTCCTATCATGGAGTGTTATATTATGATAATTAATCAAAATCAAATGATAATCATGTTAATACCTAATCCATCATATTTAAGGTTGTTAGAAATATGTATATATTTTCCATAACCGCATCCACTTTAAAGTATCTATACTTGAATTCATTCAATTGGAAAAACAGTCTCTGTTATTTACCATAACATAAGATATTCTCATATAAATAGTCATATAATATGTGTTCACACTATATATTTCTCTTCTTAGATACCATAAATAACAGAATATTAAAATAATACCAACTGAGGTGAGAAAAATATTTAATGCATAAAGATAGAATATTTTTAAATGAATATTCATTACATGTCAATACGATCCATTCCAAAACAATAGAGTTTTAGTTTCACAAAAAAAATTTATTCATAAATAACAAGTTCATAAACCAAATTCCACATCTTATCTAAATATTTTTGTCACATATTGTTCTCTTATTAGTAATACTATATATAAAACCATTTTTCATATCATGTGGTATAGTAACGCTAAGAAAGAGTTATAATGGATTCTCAGTAATGGTAAACATGGGAGTTATCAGTCAATGATCATTTTCAATTATACAATGATATATTGGGTTGGATAACATGACCATGATAAAAAATGATTCATTTGAAAATATATGTACATCATAATTATGGGTCGTGGAAGAAATTTTTTTAGTTCATAAGGCTGAAATCATAAGATCAACAAAATTCGTGAGCCATGAGAACATATTATAAGTACATGATTATTTCATAATAGAGTGTAATAATGTCTTTAATGATCGTAATTATATAAATAATATGTCAATAATCATTTTCTAGGCCATCATTTATTATTGGGAATAAAATTAATATGGAAAATTCTATTGTGTCAATTCTAACATTCACATTAGAGTAATATCCCCCTAGATTACAGTGCCTTCATTACCCAATACATCTGATGGATATATAATTATAGTCTCAACCATATCCAAATAATTATCCATATATATGTATGAAATAGTATCATAAAAAATAAATCATATGACCATAGAATATCCCATTGATAATTAAGAGGTTTCATAAACATCTCATCAATATAATCATAAATGAATTCATCATGGATTAATTTACCCATGTAAAAAAATGGTTTTCATGTCAATTAACAAATCATGATAAACTATAAAAATAAAGGATATAGATTGTATCATAATAACACACCCACAATTTATTATAAGATACATCATATGTTATTCAATTAGATGATAAATTCCATAATAATAACATTTAGAAATATTATATGAAAATGTGGAAAATATAATTTTCTAACAATATATTCAAAAATAAAAATTCCAAAAATAATGAGAGAATTATTTTCATATAAAATTACCTTGAAAATAAGAAAAGAATGCTTCATTAAAAAATTAATATAGGATGATGTGAAAATATTCTCTTGACCTGTATATAAAATCATTTTTATCACACATTGCTAATAAGTCAAAATTGTTCTTCACTAAGAAAATAGAAAGAAGATTCATAAAAAAGATGTTAAGTTAATACATCAAAAATAACTTGAAACAATCAATGTATCAAATAAGATTTTTTATAAAAATTATAAAATATTTACTGTAACACCATATTCTTCCATGGTACACTTCTATTTAAATAATATTATAGTGTGTGTGGTACACAACCTCAAGTTCTAACACACCACAACCAACAAAACTAATCGTTATGAATAATAATACAGACTTTTTGATATTTTATAAATTTTATGTTTCAAAATGGACTTGATTTTTGGATTCAGAATATCAAAATTATCTTAGGGGGATTTTTTTGATATTTTTCAAAAAACATTCAATTTTTGATTAATAGTGAAAAGCACTCAGTTATAGTTTAAAACAGAATTTTTATTTAATAAATTATTTATTTTATTTAAATTTGTTTTAGGTCAAAATAGGTACATAATACCTATATATGTATAATTTAATTCATTGGAGTCAGTTTATAATACTTTTAGATATATAAAAATGTTATTGAATTGTTTACCGTCTTTTACCCACCTTCAAGGGGAATTAGTAAATTTACATAAAAATTTATTTTACCACTGCTATGAGTTGAATTTCAAAAATCGAGAGACATGGTTGTTATCAGTATATAAATTGTGTTTTAATAAGATGAAAATATTTTTTGGTAAATAACAATTTTTTACTTTTATTTACCACGGATAAAAATAAATAAGGTAATTAAGGGTAAGAATGACATTATTATTATCCTAACACATGTACTAACTCTATTAGATAGGTTTAATTAAACCAAAAACAACATTTGGAATAAAATATTATACTTTAGGTCCACTTGGATTAGATTATGACATTTATTATTATTGTATTTAAAGATATGTTAAAAGAGTTAAAATCAAAGTTTATTTACTAAAAAAATCTAATATAGAGGTACACATATGATAAATAAAACTATTACTATTAATTATAAATATAAAAATATTTCCTACATAATGATATTTTATTTATATTTTTTAAAAAGTAAATAATTAAATTTATTTTTGACACAATGATGATGTGGTAATTACCGAATTTATGAATTATTAAAATAATTGATAATATAAATATCCAAATAAATTGAATTTGATACTTTTTATGAATTATAATAATTTAATGGGTTAATATGACATATTAGGGTTCTTTATATGAATTTTTTTTGATGTAATAATTCGGTTATGGATTTATCAAAAACAAAACACCAAATGGTGTCAAAATTAAAAAAAAGATTTTTAAAAAAAATATTATTAATTTATATTTTATTCCTAAAAATATAAGGTTCGTCCAAAAGACCAATATAATTATAGGTGTTTCATTAATAAACTACCTGGGGTTCACATGGATGTTAGTTGTATATTTATTAACCATATAATATTAAAATACAAAGAGACATGGTAATTGTCATACTATTTAACTAAGAGTTAAATCTAAAAAATAAGGTTAATATAGTGACCCAAAACTGTCTAAAACATATTCGTTGTGTGCTTCTCGAACCATACCCACCTTATAATTTAAATAATTTATTTTGGAGCTATTATAAACTGAATGTTATTTTATTATAAAATAATATTTCTAGCTTTTACTAAGGTTCCCCTAACCCCTCTTATAAAATAAACCCCCCCCCTTCTCTATAATTCACACAGTGAAATCCATTTTAATAGTCCAAAAACTACCCAAATACCCTATCAACATTCTTCCCTTCATCATAGAGGCCATTATTTAGTCAGAAATCCAATATAAGGAGCCCTTTTGATCAAATAAAATTGAAGAACATGAAGATGATGAAAATACTTCATCACCTTTTTCAAGTTCCTTTCTTCATCCACGTCAATTTTCATTGATGTTTCCGTTATAAAATTACAAATACAGTATATTTAATATAATATAATGTTATTATAATTATGGTAGAACTAAATTAATTATTCTATCCATCCTCTGAATGACATGTCACCATACGTGTGTACGTACAACTTACTGCATCCACGTCGTGGTGTAATTGTTTTTCAATACATTATTATTTGGATGCGTATAATAATGATATGTAATTTATGTAAATATTAAACATAATATGACGATTATTTATTATATATTATATATCTTCCAATTATAGATAATTTTAATATCAAAATAATGATATTGTCTCTCGTGCGTACGTACGGATTACAGTCTCCACGAACACGATGAGATTCATTCCACATCATATCCATTCAAGAATAATTTTTATTGGATGATTAAAAATAATATTTAATGACTTGATATCATTCTAGATATGAATACGATACATCCCATCCATAAAAAATATGACTCACATAACAATGAATATAAAAAACTAATATGTTAACACCCGAAACAACGATAATAGTAAGATATTATTAACATAGCGATGTTAAAAGACCATATATGATATCATATTAATGTATATGATTTTTGTATAATTTAATAACAATTTTTTCGCCATTATAAAAGAGGTTAACCTACCATCAACCATGTAAATGTACAATTTAAGGGTTAATTTCACAATCACTTTATTATCCGAGGAAGTTTTATGAACCTAATGAGACATCTTTATCACCCACATCCATGTTTCTTAAAAATATATTCCAAAACATTGTTACTATTTTATAGACTATGGGTTAAAGTCATTTATAAACTTTTTTTTCATTTTATAAGATATTTATAAC
Organism: Viscum album; assembly: GCA_963277665.1. Lineage (NCBI taxonomy): Eukaryota > Viridiplantae > Streptophyta > Magnoliopsida > Santalales > Viscaceae > Viscum > Viscum album. Next base: position 1,766,177,868 of record OY728146.1, on the reverse strand, counting down.
GAAATATATCCTTCATTTTCCAAACAAAGTCCCTTATATCCTTTTCTATGAAATTAAGTCAAGAATGTCATTGTTAAACTTATACGGCGGGCGTGGCTATTTTCACCCATTATAACATCGTCAAAGAATCTCTTACAAGAATATAAGAATATTTCCAAATAGAAATGTTTTCTTTTATAATTACATGTCTTTTAAATGATTTCAAAATAGAAAGAGATATTTCTCTAAAAATGTTTTGATTTCATCTATGTCAACATCCTTTAATGGATTTTATGTTTATCTGAAGTTGATTTATTATGAAAATAAACATCCAAATTGTATTTAAGTTTTTATGATATGTTTGATTGTGGATTTGTTATTTCATACAATTCATGGTTTATGAATAAAATATTTACATTTCATATTCCAGTTTTAATATGAATGTTTATGTTATGTTTAATCCATTTCATATGAGGTATGCATTGGTCTTAGTAAGTGATGGGTGGATCCTGCTATATCTCCTTGATGCATTGGTGGGTCTCAAGAAAAAAACTAGTGTCTTGGCACAAGGACATGACAAAATCATATTTTTAGTCTTCGCATAAGGCCATGACTATGTTGTTATGAAAGTATGGAATTATTCATTCCATCATTATGAAAGTGGATATTGATATTTCATGTGATTATTGGACAATTAGAATATTCTTGTGAGTAAGTAAATGGAATTATTTTGATTTATATTTTCAAAATTATGATGAAGTTTATATTGGGAAGGTTTTTTTAGTTTTATACATTGCCTTAAATGTTTATTTTATTTAAGAACGATTTTTCTACATTGTAATCCTTATTGAGCATCTGAGCTCACCCCTTTCTATGTTTTATTTTTCCCAGGATGTGAAAAAGTATATTATGACTGACCTTCAGAGATAGTCTATGGGATATCATTTTTGTCTATGGAATCAATGTTGTTGTAGTTTTTCATTTTATGATGTAATATAAACCTTATGAATGTATCTAGTACTTACAAGGCTACTAAACTAATCAGGCTTTTGAGAAATAATCTTATATGATCATGCCATTTTTATATAATAATTCACTGACATTGGGTAATTAGGGTGGGGGAATTTAAGTTTTTATTATAGGATGTTGAGTAAAAACCTTGGAAACTATATTTAAATAAACTCTGATTAGAGTACATAGACATACGATAAACATCGGTAATTAGTTTAGAATAACGTCCTAGAATTTTGGTATGGTAGTGATTTTGGGAGTTCTCTAAACAATACATCCATGTCTGGATACGAGTAGGTAGAGGTGGCTCTATTACAAATGTACCTAGTGGTAAAACCCGTAAACACTGCTTTGATCTAGAATCAAATGAAAACGGGTTCACAAAAATGGGAATTGCTGCACTCTTGGTTACAACACTCCTAGGGGATATACTTAGGATAAATCTCATTTTATTTAAAAACCATTGTGAAGGGTTTATGATTATATACATCCCCAAAAAAACTTTTTTTTTATTATGGATTATATCCATAAACTGTTCAATTTATGTTAAGTGTTTCACAAGTTTTTATTTATGTATTTTGATTTACAAACTACTCTAGTTCATTCGATTGTTTAGAAATGGTGCCTAGTTGAAGGAATGGAAACAGTATTATTGCACACACTCCATGTAGGGATTTCCCTCCTTCTCAAGATAATTATAGTGGATCTGGTGATACAACGAGTGATGATCAACATATCACAATTCTGGGACAACTCACTCAGGATATGAATAATAAACTTACCCATATAGAGCACTCTGATCCGCAGCATAGAGGAGAAATGTTAGATCTCATCATGATGTAACATCCACCAACATTCAATGGGAGTACAATTCCATTAGTAGTCGAGAAATGGATTAACTTCTTAGAGAAAATATCACATGCCATGGGGAGTAGTGAAATAGAATAAGTTGTCATGGTAGTTTACCACATTACTGGAGATATTTATCAATGGTGGTAATTGATTCGAAACACAAATGAAGATAATTAAGTATGAAAAATGGAATGGAGGGAGTTTAAAGAGATTTTCATTGAAAAATACATTCCTTGTGACCTTCTAGCAGATATGGAAAGGAAGTTTATGAGTCTCAAGAAAATGGAGGATGAGAATGTCACAAAGTATGAGCCTAACTATACAAGGTTGGCGAGGAATGCTACAGATTATATATGTAACCTGAGAAGTAAGATTGATTATTTCTTTGATGGGTTAAAACCATTTCATCATCGATCATTAGTATCACAATCATTCTTGTTGTACGAAGATATTGCCTCATGTGATATCAAGACATAAATAGAATCCTCTATGTCTTATGACATTAAAGAAAAGCATGTGAAGAAGAGATCAACTAAACACTCTAGAAATGTAAATAAGGGGAAGAAGGGAAAAGTTGGATATCCATCCTGTAGTAAATGTTGGAAGAAACACCCTGGTACTTGCCTGAAGGGAATGGGAGTCCATTACAAGTGTGATGAAAAAGGCCACCATGCTCGTGATTTCAAGGGGAAGAAAGAGGTTGTCGATGTTGAATGCAACAATTGTAGAGATAGGGGGCCTTATTTCGAATTAATGTCTTATGCATCAGGGGAACATAATGTAGAAAAGGCCAGGGGATCAATACCAAGCTTATGTTATCACTACTGCTGAGGTTTAATCTCTGAAAGACGTAGTGGAAGGTAATTTAATGGTTTCCTCATGTTTCGAAAATGCATTATTTGATTATGGTTCATCTCATTGCTTCATTTCGTCCCAGTTTTCTATGAAAATTAGATATTTTCAAATTTATTTAACAAGGTATTTCTCAGTAAAAAACTGTAAGGGAAGTATCATTAAAACAATGTTTTGGGAATTATTCCCCATTAGAGAATATAAATGTTCTTTATCTTCTGAAATTATTTTCATACCCATTATTGAATTTGATATAATACTAAGTTTGGATTGGATTTTAGACCATCATGCAAAAAAAAAATTCTAAAAATTAGGAGGATTCTATTTTGGATGACGATGACAAAGAACACCTTAACTTTAGAGCAGAAATGTCACAACATAATTCTTATCTAGATCAACCCTAGTAGCTCTAATAAATTCAATTATTTGGGATGAAGATAATGAAATGGATATGGGTGAGGAAATTAATCTACAAATAGAAGATGTACGTTATGTGAAAGAATATGTTGATGTGTTTCTAGAATATTTACCAGGACATCCTATAGAACACGAAATTGCATTTTCCGTTGATTTAATTCCTAGTTTAAGGGCCACATCGAAGACCCATTATAGAATAGACATTATATAATTAGTTGAACTAAAGAAACAACTATAGTAATTGAGAAATATGTGATTTCTTCATCATAGTGTTTCCTTATGGGGAGCCCCTATCCTTTTTGTTAAGAAAAAAAGATGGATCTATGATGTTATGCATTGACTACAGGTAGATCAATGTTATAACAATAAAGAACAAGTATCCCCTACCTCACACTAGTGATTTATTCCACAATATTCATGGAGAACAATAATTTTGAAAGATTTACCTTCAATATGGATATCATCAGTTGTGTGTGAAGAAGGAAGACATTTCGAAGACAACATTTCGAATCAGGTACGGGCATTAGATGTTTACAAAAATACTTTTTGGATGGACTAATGCACCCTCTGTCTTCATGGATCTAATGAATAAATTTTTCATGGAACATATCGCTGATTTTTTATTTGTATTTATTGATTATATCTTTGCATACTCTAAAAGCTAAGAATATCATGAAAATCACATGTGCATTATCCTAAATACTCTTATATTAAATGAATTATATTTTATTTTTTGAAAGTGTGAATTCTAGCTTCAAAATATTTCTTATATTTTCCATATTATCTCTATGGATGGAATATATGTTGATCTTTCAAAGACTAAGGAAATACAAGAATGGACATCACCGATGAGTATACCTAAGGTACACAGTTGTATTGGTTTAGCATTTTATTATCGACATTTCGCCCAGAATATTTCCCGATTGGATAACACATTAACCAAGCTCACACTTAAATTTGTTAAATTTGTTTGGACAAATTAGTGTTATTTTTTTTATGAATTTAAGTGAAGATTAGTCAAGGCTCCTATCAGGACTCTACTGTCGGGGAATGTTGAGTTTTTTTATAGTGATGCTTCAAAGAAAGGACTCGGTTGTGTCCTCATGCTTAATGATAGGGTTCTTGCCTATGCATCACGACAGCTAAAGATTAAAGATCAAAACTATCATACTCATGATAATGAGTTAGAAGATGTAATAATTGCATTGATAATTGGAAGGCACTATCTCTATGGTGAAAAATGTGAGATATATACCTATCACAAGAGGTTTAAGTATATTAAATAAGAGAAAGAACTCAACATGGGTAAAAGGAGATGCCTTGAACTACTCAAGGATTATAATTGCACAATAAACTACCACCTAGGGGCGACAAATAAGGTGGAAAATTATTTGAGCGGAAAAGATCCTGGAATTTTGAACAAGATGAGAGTTGAAAACGATATTATATAAATGGATCTATTAAAGATGGATATGGGAATCACCATGGAAGTTAAAGCATCAATATTTTCTCAAATGGTTGCTAAAACATCTTTATTAGAGTGGATAAAAAGTTGTCAAGATGATGATGAGAAGTTTCAAAAGATTATTAAAGCTATGAATGATGGGAGATTGAGTGACTTTGGGTATGAAGATGGAATTTTGAAATTTCATAAGAGACCTTATGTTCCCCATACACCTGATCTAAAAAGTGAAATGTAGGATGATTCTGATAGCTTTAATTTCTCTATACACCCTGGGATAACCAAAATGCACAATGATTTGAAGGAACATATTTGGCCGGAAAAAATGAAGACAAAGATTGCTGATTTTTTTTCAAGATATATGGCTTGTCAAAAAGTGAACGTTGGAAGGAGATAGAATTTATGAGTTATGCAAGATCTTCCCATACCTGAGTGTAAATGGGATAATATTATGATATACAATGCCATGGGTCTACCAATGAATCCAAGAAAGGAAAATTCAATATGGGTAATTGTTGATTGTCTTAACAAATAAACACATGTTCTTACTATAAGAGAATATATTCCACATGAATGTATAGCATGGATATATATTAATGATGTTGTGAGACTTTATAGAGTTCCACAATCGATTGATTCTGATCATGATCCACATTTTACATCAAGATTCTAGAAAAGTCTTTAGAAATCCCTGGAATATAGAACATTATTTGAGCACTGCCTAATACCCCCAAACTGATGGACAATCAGAAATGACTATTAAAACCATATAAGAAACATTGAGATCATTATCACTTGACTTTCAAGGTATGTGGGATCAATATTTACCTCTGGTAGAATTTTCCTATAACAATATCACCCATTCAAGTATTCAGATGGAAACATATGAAGCATTAAATGGTAAGAGATGTCGCACACCAACCTGTTGGAATGATGTCAGTGAAAGAAATCTTGTTGGCCCAGAACTGGTGGAGGAAACGTTGTAAAAGGTTAAGGTAATCCAAAACCACATCAAAGAAGCTCAATGTAAACAAAAGAGCATTGCCGATAACCGATGGATGGATTTGGAATTTCAGGTTGGAGATCATGTTTCCTTGAAGGTATCTCTATTGAAGTGTGTTATACATTTTAATAAGAAGGGTAAATTGAGTCCCAGGTACATTGGACAATTCAAAATTCTAGAATTAATTAGTACTGTGGCTTATCGTTTCTCAATGCCACCATGTCTCTCCAAAGTTCATGATGTGTTACACGTATCACTATTGAGAAAATACATGACTGACCCTACACATGTACTTACCTACGAGGAATTATAACTGGAACCCGATATGTCATATTGAGAAGATCATGTCAAGGTTCTTGATATAAGAGAACTAGTGTTGATAAACCATACGACTCATTTGGAAAATGTTCTATAGAGAAACCATAATATTGAAGAGGTAACATGGGAACCCGAGGAACATATAATGAATAACCACCCACATCTTTATATGTAATAATATTATATAAATTTGAAGGAGGAAGTTATTTGAAGGATGGGAAAATGTAACACCCCAAGATTCCATATTACACTTATCTTTGAATAAAACAATAGTGTGTGTGGTACACAACATCGAGTTCTAACACACCACATCCAATCAAACTAGCCATTTTGAATAGTAATACCCACTTTTGTAAATTTTATAAATTTTAGATTTGAAAATGGACTTTATCTTTCGATTCATAATATCGAAATTATCTTAGGGTGATTTTTTTTGTATTTTTATGAAAACACTAAATTTTTTAGGAATAATGAAAAACCCTGAGTTATAGTTTAAAACAAAATTATTATTTAAATAATTGTTTATTATATTTAAATTTTTTTAGGTCAAAATAGATACATAATACCTATATAAGATCAATTTAATTCATTGGTGTCAATTTATAAAAATTTTAGATATAAAAAAATGTTATTGAATTTTTTACTGTCTTTTATCCACCTTCAAGGGGAATGTGTAAATTTACATAAAATATAATTTTACCACTTTTGTTAGTTTATTTTCAACAAAATGAGAGACATATTTGATATCAGTAAGTAAAATTTGGTTCAAATAGATTAAAATAATTTTTACTGAATAGTAACTTTTTTCTTTTATTTACCATAGTTAAAAGTAAATGGGGTAATTAAGGGTAAAAATGACATTATTATTACCCTAAAACATGTCCTAATTCTATTGTATAAGTGTAATTCGACAGAAAACAACCTTTGGAATAAAATAGGATCCATTAGGTCCAGTTGTATTAGATTAGAACATTAATTATTATTTTATTTAAAGAAGAGTAAATAGAGTTAAAATCAAAGTTTATTAACTAAAATATTTTTAATATAGGGTTATAAATAACATAAATTAGACTATAAATATTAATTAAAAATATAAAAAGATATAAATAATGCATTTTTATGTATAATTTTTAGTCATTAAATAATTAAATTTATTTATGACACAAGGATGATGCAGTAATTACTGTATTAATGAACGATTAAGATAATTGATATTATAAATATCCAAATAAGTGAAATTTTAGACGTTTTATGAATTAAACTAATTTCATTGGTTAATATGACATATTAAAGTTGTTTATATGAATTTTTTTCGAAGTAATAATGATGTTATGAATTTATCAAAAATGAAACACCAAATGGTGTCAAAATTGACATAAAATAGTCTTTAGAACCAAAATATTATATTATAAATTGAAATTCTATTTCTAAAAAAATATTGTTCAGACAAAAGACTTATATAATTATAGGTGTATCGTTAACAAACCACATGGGGTATTTTGGAAGTTAATAGTATGTTTAATAACCATATAATATAAAATTACAACGAGACATGGAAAATGTCAAACTATTTAACTAAGAGTTAAATCTATATAATAAGGTTAATATAGTGACCCATACCTATCTAATACTTATTGGTTGAGTTTTTTTAGACCCATAACCACTCTAGACTTTAAATAAATCATTTTGGAGCCATTATTATCAGAACATTATTTAGATATAAAAAACTATTTCAAGCTTTTCCTAAGGTGCCCCTCACCCCTCTTATAAAAAGGGAACTCCATCTTCTCTCTAATTCTCACCTTCATATCCACTTGTCTTGGCCAAACCTAGCCTAAATACCCTCTCAACTGTCCACCCTTCAACCTAGAGACTTTTTTAGTCAATAAGACATCCTATTGAGCCCCTTTGATAATATCAAAAGGAAGAACTCAAAGAATATGTAAATATTTCATCACCTCTTTCAAGTTCCTTTCTTCTTCCACTTCCATTTTCTTTGTTTTTTACATTCTAAAAGAATAACTTTAGTATCATCTATATACTGTGATGTTATTTTAAATATGGTAAAACCAAATTCATTAATCTATCAGTCTTGTGAATGACATGTCACCATACGTGTGTACGTACGGCTTACCGTCTCCAAGTCATGGTGTAATTTTCATTCAATACATTATTATTTGGATGGTTATAATAATTAAGTGTAATTGATGTAAATAATAAATATAACATGATAATTATTCTGTATATATTATATAAAAAACAAATATATATTATTTTATTATGAAAATAATGATATTGTCGGTCGTGAACTCGTACAGATTACCGTCTCCAGGAACGCGATGAGATTCATCCCCCATCATATCCATTCAAGACTATTATTTAATAGATAATTAAAAATAATTTTTAAAGACATGATATAATTCTGGATATGAGTATGATACATACCATACATAACAAATATAATTCGCATAACAATGAATATAAAGGAAAATGAGTTTGTAAATACCCGAAACAACAATAATACTAAGATATTATTAACTAAGGAATGTTAAAAGATCATATATGATATCATATTAATGTATATGATTCATTTATAAATAAAAATCTATTATATCTCCATTATAAAAGTGGAAAACCAACCCTCGACCATGGAAAAGTACCTGGTAATGGTTAATTTCACAATCTTTTTATTATCCGAGGTAGTTTTTACGTAAATATCTACTGGGACCTCTTTATCATCCATATACATGATTCTTAAAAATATATTTCAAAAAATTCTTACTATTTTATAGACAATGAGTTAAAGTAATTTTTACCCTTGTTTAACTTTTTTAAAAAAATTTATAAAGTAGTGTTTTAGTTGTTTTCAAAACAAAGTCCATTATAACCTTTTCGACAAAATTATGTTATCAATGACTTTTTCAAACATCTACGGTGGATGCAGTGATTTTCAACCATTATAACATCGTCAATGCATCCCTTACAACATATAATAATATTTTAAAATATTAATGTTTTAATTTATAAATAGATTACTTTTAAATTATTTCAAAATAAAAAGAAATATTTCCTTAAAAATGATTTTATTTCATCTATGTCAACATCCATTGATGGATTTTAAGTTTTTTTGAAGTTGATTTATTATGATACGAAAAATACATTTATAATTGAAGGTTTTGTGACATGTTTGACCATAGATGTCTTATTTCAAACCATACATGGTTTATGGATAAATTATTTACATTTATTTTTCTAGTTTTAATAAGAATGTTTATGTTATGTTTAAACCTTTTCATATGATGAATGCATTGGACTTAGTAAGTGATGGGTGGAGCACGCTATAGCTCCTCGATGGATCGGTAGGTCTAATGATACAAACTAGTGTTTTGGAAGAAGGGATTGACAAAATATTATTTGTAGTATAGGCACAAAGCCTTGAATATGTGGTTATGAAATTCTATTATTATGCATTCCATCATTATTATTGTGGATATTTATATTTCATGTGATTATTTGACTACTAGAATAACCATCTGAGTTTTTAAATGGAATTATTTTGATTTATATTTTATATATTATGATTATGTTTATATTGAAAAGGATTTTGTTTTACTTTTATCCATTTCCTTAAATGATTATTTTTATCTATGAAAGCTTTCACTATTTTTTTATCCTTACTAGGCATCTGAGCACACCCCTTTCTATGTTTTATTTTTCCCAGGATGAGAAGAAGTGTATTATGACTGTCCTATAGGGATAGTCAATAGAAATTCAGTGTTTTCTATGGAATCAATGTTGTTGTAGTTTTCCATTTTATGATGTAACGTAAACCTTGTGAATGTATCTAGTACTTCCAAGGCTACTAAACTAATTTTCCTTTCGAGACATGATGTTCTGTGATCATGCCAATGTTATATAATAAATCACCGACACTAGGTAACTATGATCAGGGAAATACATTGACATAGAATATAAATAATATCGACAATAAGAATAAATGTATAAAAATTTATTAAATGATCCATTTCATTCATGTTAAGGACCTATAAGTAGATAATTAATATAATAATTTCGAATATATTATTTTAATAGTGTATAATAAATGGCTTTGGATTTTATAATAAAAAAACCATATATTTTCCACAATCGAAATTTAAAAATAATAATTTCCAATTAATATTGAGATGGAATAACACTAACAACATTGGTAATATATAAATAATAACTTCATAAAAGGTAAAACATATATAGACTACTAAATACAAATATTTATCCTGAAAAAAATCAATGAAATATGTTCAAGGGTATTATATAGACCACAAAATTGATACAAGTATTGAATGTGGAATATGTCTCACATAAATAAAAGTTAGATGAGAAACACTTACCTCATGTTTGACATGATTGATATGAAAAATAAAAAACATTATAACAAATATATTTTATTATAATAAAATTTATGACAAATATAAATACATATAATAAAATTTTTGATCTAATTATTGCATTTTATATCATATTTATAAATAATTAATTTTTATAATTGTTTAATCTGTCTGTTGACCACATTGTTTTCATATTTTTTATTGTTCTATAGTTTTTGTCCTTGTACATTTACAATACATCGATAATCTATAGATTTAGAGTAATAGAATTAGTATCATATGTAAATATTATATACACAATTATAACTTTTCATTGAATGAGTTTACAAAAAAATAATCACATCACTTCGTGGAGATGACAGTCCTTACGTACGCCCAACAAATTGTAATATTTTTTCGATATGTGAATTGAATAAAATATAATAAATAATTCAAAATTACATAAACATAAATTAATGATAAATACAATATATATTTATTAAATCAATCATCTTAAATATCCTTGTCAGCTTGTGATGGAAGATGAATCGTATCACTTAATAGAGGTGGAAGTCCACATATATGCAAGAAGAACATTGTATTTTCTCATATGATAGAAAATATATATGAGTATGGTTATTACATTATCATAATAACATATGTGAATATGGGTGATAATTATGTAATTATATTGTAATGGTGTGGAGAGACCAAAAGAATGTAGAATAAGTAATATTATAATTCTTGGTTAAGAAGATTACCTCCACTTTGAAGAACCTTGTTTGGATCTCTCCGAAAGGACCCTTCATATAGTATTTTAGAATAAAAAACCAATAAAATTTAAATAAGGAAGATAATAATAGCTGTTTTTATGGATTTTCCAATCCAAGCCACACAATATGTGTGAATAAGAGAGGAGACTTTGTATCCTAATATAAGAGAGGATATGGGTACATTTGGAATTATAAAATGTATTAATTTAATATAAATTAATTTTCTTGTTTATATGGAACCAAATTGATATATTTATAAGAATTAAATATTAAATATTAAATAATATCATATAATAATATTGCGAAATGTGTAGATGTTTTTAGTCCTCCTTCCTTTGTTTTATCCACTACACCCAATCCATGTTTAACAATTTAACTGATGAGCAAAATATCAATGTTTTTACTCTTTAGGGGATAATAATTTTTCTATAAATGAACATTTAACAATATGTGGTGAATGGATGGTATATAAAAAATATATAATTCACATGGATGAAGATAATATTCATAGATATTTTAAATAATTAAATATATATTTTTTACCATTAAATATTATTAAAGTCATTTTCATGATAATTTTCATAGTATGAATTTAATAATAATAAGATAAAAATGGAATTATAATAAAAATATTATATAATCATTAATATGCTGTATGTTTTGTAATAATATTATTAGGACACCAAAATTTATCTAATTCATATTAATACTATTAATTTTTTTATTTTTATTTTAGTTTTCTATTTCATGAACACTATTGTGTTAGTGTTTCATAATATTTTATGGTAATTTTTCCAATAAACAAAACCTAAAAATAAAATTATAAGATAAAATAAAATTATTTTTTAAATTAATATTTATAACCTACAATAATCTATATTATACCTATTAAAAAACATTATTGTTATTTAAAAGAGTGACATGTTGGATTTATTCATTGATAAAATAATATTATGGTCATTATATATGAAAAATGAAACCAAGATGTCATATCATATAACTTTTGCAGATTATGTTTGATCAAAACTCATCAAATAGAAATAAGGTAGGTGATGGATATATTTCAAAATGCATATCACATTTTTTTAACAATAATTATTTTAATTACCCTTGTCGGGGTTACAAATATTTACCACAAATACTATTCATAATTTGTATTAATAATGATGAACTATATACCATATTTTTGAATTATTATTAAAAAAATGGAATATATTAAATCAAATTCAATACATTTATGTATATGAAATTTTTGTCAAAATTAACCAGAAAACCAATATTGAAAATTAATTTCCAGAAATATGTATTATTAAGTATAAAAATGATTTTGTAGAAAAATTTAGAATTATTTTAATTAAAATAAAATTAATTAGATGATTTTTTTAAAAAATTATATAGTTATGTTTTAAAATTATTTAAAAATAAAATGTTATCTTGTAAATGCATAAATTAAAAATATTTTAATCTATAAAAGTTTATATTTGTTTAAAACACAATGAAAATTAATCTTCTTAGAAAAATCATAAAATTTCACATGATGGTATTTTTTATGTGCTTATAAAAAAAATAATTTTATTTACATAAAATAAAATTTCAAAAAGTGTTATAAATTATTTACAATATATTCATAGAAAATGAAATAAAATGAATTTTTCATGAAAATGTATTTTTGGAGCATAAAATGACTCACAGAAAATTGAGTGATTATTTCATAAAAATTAAAAATTAAAATGATATTATGTAAAAAAATAATATCCAAATCACTTCTCCATTAGAGTCATTCAATCTTGAGAAAACCATCACCCCAATTAATAAAAATTTTCCAAATATAGAAATATGTGGCCTTCAGAGAAACCTTGCCAATGTTAAGAGAGTTTCAGTTGATGAACCATCAAGACAAACCATTAATCATTCATTTCCCCGAAGGATCACCAATCCTAGGAAACAAAAAATATACTGAACATGATGAATAAATATTTTAAAATTTCAAAAAATAATAGGTTAACATCCCTGTGATTGATGCTGTAATGAAAATTCCACAATGCCCATGTCTCAAAAAAAGATGTGTACACACCAATGTTGACTTAAAGGTGATTATTATGAGATCATGGGGATGAAGTTACCAATATTGTAAGATTCATCACTTCCCACCAAATGAAATGATCCATAAGCATCCATGATTCAATGCACAATATGGGAGTATTTATTTTCCGATTCTTTTAATTATTGGTGTGGCTCTATAAATGTGATGTATCACCCTATTTTCATTCCATTTAAATTTAGTGAATTAAAGTCCACTAGAATTGTTGTTCAAATTTAAAATTTTATAGATGAACACCCCAATAGTGTGTTGGAGGATGTTCTTGTGTTAGTGAAAATTATAATTTTTCCTCCTAACTTTTGCCTGATTAAAATGGAATATGATTGGTTAAATGGATATGCCCTAAATATTTTGGGGAAAAAATTATTATAAACTACAAAAACTTAAATTAACATCTAAAATGTTACATTATAAATGAATTTTATTGTGAAATTATCCAATATACCATCCTTGATTACATGAAGTACCCTTATATGAACAATCCACTCTTTTTGTTAATTTTATTGATGTACTCCCATCACCTAAAAAATTATTTTATTTCCCCAAACATTATTTTTGAGTTTTCATGATTGATATACATTCTAGGTAATGAATCATGCATAGAATGTTTTACATGTCTAGAAAAATTTCAATCATATTTGTTAATTAATGATTTATGGAGAACTGAGGATTCCATGACAATCTATTGTATTGTTGTTCTTTTAAAATCACATTCCTCCTTTAAGGATGTTAGCATTGTGTATTTAGATGATACCATTGACATATGCCATTAATATTTACTCTCACTAATAAAAAATCTCTCATAATAAGACCCTAAACCACTAATTTGAAACATAAAAAATATTCATTACTTTATAATGTAAATAAGAATCTTGGAAAGCTTTATTATATTTTTTTCATTTTTTCAGAATAATTTATTCATTAAACCCAATCCCTTTAATATAATTGAGAATTAATGACATTATCGTTAATATTAAGTGAATAATTCTCTTTTGTATGTTTATAAATAGGAAAATTAATCTTTCAATAGTAAATGAAGAGGAATACAAATAATTTTAAAAGGGAGTTAATTTTTATTATATAAACTCTTCAACTCATTATGTTTTTTTCCAAATAATTATTATTACATTAAATTGAAAATAAAATGTCCACACTTGAATTAATGGTTTACTTGATTTATTTATGAAAAATGAATTTCATAAAAATCATGTGATTCCATATTTTAGATTTCAATGTTAATGAGATTGAATGAGTAAAAAATGAAACTTTTATTTTTAATGTGAATAATAGATATTTTAATTATGACTCATGACATGGTTTATTTATGTAAATGAAATTTATCGACAATTTTCCATGCATTGAATTTATAAAATTCATTTGAATTGATTTTTTATTATAAATCATTCCTTGAGTTATTAATTAATATCATATGTCTTATATATGAGAGGATTTCTATACCAATTACTTTTTATTTATTCATTAGCTTATTTTATGAGAGGTCTTAGGACATGTCATCAACAAGTACATTCATTTGGACTTTGAAAAGCTATTATCGTGCAAAAAAATATTTAAAATGATTTGTGGTATATTTTGAAGAGCACTTATCATTGAAAAAACCTTTACTTAAATCCTTATTTTATCCCATAGAGACCATGAATTACCTTTATTTCTATGAGCTATGTTTCATTCCATTTTTATCCATTTCTTTCCAAAATCATAGTATTTTCATGATATTTTATATATGAGGTGTGAGGGTTAAGGGAATCATGGTAGAAGAGATGATATACATTTTATAGAAAAAATGTGGGGGTAATATTGTGGTAATTTTAAAATGTTGTGTAATCATTCATTGTACATCCTTGTTTTACCCTCTTGAATATGAAAAATAAAAAAATGGAAAAAACCCCAAAAAATGGGAAAATGTGTAATGATAAAGGAAAACCAAAAATAACCATTTTCCAAAAAAATAATATTTTTATAATAAATGTTTATGGGATGGATGTGATTTATGAACTAATAATAACATTATAAAAAAGAAAAATTATATATACAAATAAAAAATAATACTTAGGTTTCACAAATCATTCATTACACTCACCTTATCATGATCATTCATTTAGTTTGTGGGGATGTAGCAGTTTCAATATTGTAGTGGAGAACATAATTACACTTTTAATTTTTATATCATTTATTTTACTTATGATATTATCCTCCTCCTTGAGGATTAATCTTTAATGCATCAAATCCTACCAACTATAAGCCTTAGATACATTTGAACCTCTAAAGAAATGATTATATATGACTTGTGTCTTTACAAAGTGGATAAATTTGTTCTTTTACAAGATTATAAATAAAGTGAATGTTTTAATGATATGAGCATAACTATAATTGATTTTTTAATAGAAGATGAAAGGAATGATTCAAAGGTGATGTAAAACATGATTTTTCATGTTTTATAATAATGAATTAAGGAGTTTGAATGAATAAAAGTAGAAATTTTATCATCCATTCTTTGGAAAAAGAAAAATTAATGATTTCCCATTTTCAATGAAAAATATAAAAATTAAATTGATATTTTATGTGAATATTTGAATGTTTGTTTTGATATTGAAATTTTTTAAATTTTATTTCATTGAATTTTTAATATTGGTAAAATTTGTGTCCTATGAATTCTGTGATGAGATTTTATCCTTGAAGAGTAGAACGATTTTTTGTGGAGGAATTGATAGAACTAATATAATCCATAATTTTTTTATGAATTGTAATTTTATTAACCCTCTTAATTTATCACATTGATATTATATTTATCAATTTTTTATTTATGATGAGTTTCTATAAAAAAATTTAAAATTTTTTAATTCTGGATTTTTTATATATTTTTACATCAAGGGAATTTGGGACATTAAATTAAAAATATATTTCAAATTTTATTGATTCATTTTTTAATACTTATTTAATTTATTTCAACTTTGTTATTTGAACCAGGGTCTGATTCAAGCATCTATAGGCCTTATAAAAAATGAAGGTGAAAATTTTAAGACGGACATCACAGACCCCACAAACATAACATAGTTCCATTTAAACCTAAAAACCACTTATTGCAGTTATTACATGTGAAATAAAACTGATACACATATCCACATCACTAAAATTAATTTTATAGATTTTTATGTCATTACGATTCCATTGGATGTTATACTTTTGAAGCATCTTCCTAAACCTTCATCTAAATAATGTAACAGCCAATTAAAAATTCATAAACCCTAAATTATGAGGTCAAATGAGATGAAACATTGAGACGGGACATGAAATAGTATATATAACTACTTTTATGAATGGTACCACTCCAGAATATTCCATTTAATAGGCCCTATACATGAAAATATTTGGTGGATATATTTTACTTATAAAAGAAGAGGACCTCTAACAACTCTAATCAATTTAAACAAAAAAATTCCATCTGCGGAACCATGGAGATGAGGAAAAGGGTCATTTATGAATTTTATTTATATATTTATTATTTATTGTAGTTTTATTTTACATGTAACACATTAATTTTTAATAAATTTTTATCTCATTTCATCTTCAATATTTATTTATCTTGAAATTATAATTATTTTTAACTCTATTCCTTCATTCCATTGTGATATCTTATCACCTTGAAATGGAAAGTGACTGACTTCAGTATAGGCCCGAAAGGAGTTTTCATGTTATTATATATTATTTTAGTATGAGATTTATATAAAAAAATGGTGAATAGTTCCAGGAATAACCAATCATTGATACAAAGGTGAAACAGAAGTAGTAAAATCATCCATGAATACTTCCATGTAATCCTCCAGGAAATCCAATAAATTACTAACCATGAATCATTAGAAATTACCTAGAGCATTGCATAGATAAAATGGAATCCTCCTATATGAAAATTTTAGAAAGTGGAATGTAAAGATTGGAGAAGGTGTGCTTTGGTGTGTTGGAGGCATGATAAAATCACACAATTTGTAAATCAAAGGAAAAAAATTCATTAATGATGTTTCATAAAATTAATGAAATAGTATATATAACTACTTTTATGAATGGTACCACTCCAGAATATTCCATTTAATAGGCCCCATACATGAAAATATAGGAGGATTCCATTTTATCTACGCAATGCTCTAAGTAATTTCTAATGATTCATGGTTAGTAATTTATTGGATTTCCTGGAGGATTACATGGAAGTATTCATGGATGATTTTACTACTTCTGTTTCACCTTTTGATCAATGATTGATTATTCCTGGAACTATTCACCATTTTATTATATAAATCTCATACTAAAATATGAGAAATACTATTTTAAGGTGTGATAATGTTTAGTACATTGTAATGTCATTTACAGGGATGGTTCTCAAGTAGATAAATCAAATGTGGATGTCATGTCTTCGATACTATTACCCAAAAATTCATTGGATGTGTGGAATTTTGTAGTTCATGATGGATTTTATCATTGTTTCATTCTTGAAATTAGATAGATTTCACTAACCCTCTCCCACTTAATCCACAAAGAAAAATAACTTGTGTTTGATAAATGTTTGGTGAATGATTTACATAAATTAAAATAGAGTCCCACATCACACTCGATAATCCAACCACCATGGTGGGATTTACCATTAGTTCTTATGTTTAATTCCTCTAAAAATGTTGTTCATGTAGTCTTATCACAAGGTCTTTATAGAGCACCAAATTTCATATTGTATTCCTCATGAACATTTGACCTTACCAAATGATACTACACCAATAATAAAAAATACTTGTGTTATATTATGTTTTTGATTTATGTGTTTAGGTCATATATTTAGGGTCTAAATTTATTCTATTCATAGATCATATAACCCACCGACATCTCATTAAAAACTTGAATCCAAACCCCACCTCATTCGTCGGATTCCCCTACATTAAGAATTTTATCTAGATATTAAATATTAAAAAGAGCATAGAATGTGGTGGTTTTATATATCATTAGTATCCTTACATCCAAAACATTATATCATCCCATTTTATTCCCATAAATTACATTTTTTATGATAATCAATTGTAGCGAGTGCAATATATTATTCATTATTATGACGAAATTGTAAATTAGTAAGTAGCATCTTGCATTCCATCTGATTAAAAATACAATAATAACCATTTAAAACACGACTTATGTTCACACATTTGTTATAACACAAACATTGGCTCACATGTCTTGTCCATGTCCTCAGGGGATTTATTCAGGATAATTATATACAATTTATCCCTATATTCTACAACACTCCTGCTTGTTGGGGCCACTTTGGCCAAAAATGGATTACTCACATGGTCCATGATTCTTGTCTCTTTTGGAAACAATTATTTGAGGATGCATATGATTTTGGTAAATATTGACTTTGTTATTAAAAAATGGGGAATTACTAAAGAATAAATGAAATAATACAATATCTTATTTCCCATACTTGACATTTTAAATTTTTTCGGCATTGACATGGGGGGTCCATTTCCCAATTCTTTTGGAAACATGTACATTACTCTAGTAGTTTATTAAGTGTCAATGTGGGTAGAGGCACGATCCACATGGAGAGATTATTCCAATATGGTTTTGGAATTTTAGAGAAACTTAATTTTTTTATTGGTATAGATTACCTTGTTTCCACATAAATTACTAGGGATCTCATCTCTATAACCGAAAATTGCAATAATTTTTTTGTTGGTATGGAGATAAGCATCGTCTTTCTATTTCATATCTCCCAAAAAAATGTTTAGTCTTACGTGTTTAATAGAGAGGTAAAATAAATATAGGAATAAGGGTGCATCACAATAATAAATATTTGAGTACTAGTTAGGATGATTCATTAGGGGTTACCATACTTCTACCAAAACTATCATTGGCATGTCCACATTTAGGCCAGTTTTTGTAATGAATTTTCACCTCCAAATTGTGATAGGGAATGAGGCCTAATGGAAAAGTAAACAATGAAATTATAATATTTCTGTAGTAGGTAATTAAAGGAAGTTATATATTTAGGAGAAAGAGGAAATGAGAATATACTCTTATGTGGACATCTGAATTTTTATGTAGAGAACTAGGTTTGTCAATGACTACATCATCCTTAATTTTTAGTTCCACATTTTTATGAATTAAATCCTTTTCAAAAAAAATCATAACTAGTATAGATATAAGATTCATTCCTACTAGTTTCTCCGATAAACCGTTACTAATGTTTATCCATTTGGTGTTTTCCAGTTTTGAAATGAAGAAACAAAACCAACCTTCACTATATATGGGAAGATGTTGAAGAACATTCATAAAGCTATTCTGTGTCCCTAAGGAAGGATTTCCAATATCGATAAGAACACATCAAATTATTGAAACCATTATTTATCCTTCCTTTCATTTTTTTAATTTTTTTTACTATGAGGACACATTATACCCTCGATGAAGGGGATAGGTATATTCCATGGTTTGTTAAGAATTTTCATCAAATTTTTTCTTTTTCTCTTTTTTTCTTACTGAATATTATAGTTACAATTAATTTTATTGGTATATTCATGGGTTATTTATCAATTTTTATCATCATTCTTCTTTTTTATTTTTTTCTATTAATCGATAGTATTATATGTAGATACACTAAGCTTGATGTACATGGAAATTACATTACTTTTGTGGAGTACTTAATACAGAACAAAAACAGACACAAAAGGACCGTAATAGTTTAGTGTCTTTGGAAACTCGGAACGTAATCTTCTAATCATGGTGAAAGATCTTCAATATCTCCCATAAAGATTTTACACTTTTTGTTTTCTTGACCTAAAACCTTTCTTTTGATCCTAGGGGAAAATAAAACATAAAAAGGGTGAGCTCAAATCCTCAGTAAGGGTAAGCATGGATAAAATAAAACATAACATATACATTGGAACTTAAAAACCTGAACATAATGTATAAACATTTAAATTTATGAGCAACGACATAAAACATGGAAGTACATAAGGCATAGATCCTAATGGAACATAAACCATGATAAAATAGCATGGGAATAAAACATGTAATTGTGGAAACCATTCATCACATGTCATGATTTCCATAGTAGCCAAGGCATTGCTGGCAAGACAATCTTGGTGGACAAAGTCCCTTTCTGAATCGAGTTCACTCCTCGTTTTAGTCCTGTAACACTGAAACGGATTAACTTACCGTTCTAGCCATTTCTATCTCATTAGATATAAATCTTTACCCAATGCATTAGAGGTACATATAGGTCCCACCCATCTCATAGTGAAATTATTCTTACTTGTGCCACAATATAAACATACATCATTCATAATAAACCAACGAATAAAATGGGTTTCATAAACATCATCCCATCATCACATAATCCATATAAATGAAATGGATATAATTTCATAATAAGGAAAGTGAAACCATTTAAATCATAGAGACATGATACTTGAAACATATATATGAAATAATGTCATCTTAGATGAAAAATGGTTTTGATAAAACACTTGAAATGAATTCATGAGGAAAATATTCGTTCTTCTTCAAAATCATTTTATTTTCAAAAAAAGTCATGAAATTTTAATAGAAAAGTATTTTGTTGAAAATAGTCATGAAATATTTTGGAGGAAGCTTCATGAAAATAAGGATTTATAAAACTGTAAAAATCTTTTCATGCCGTATACGTTAAAAAAACATTCTTCTCGTACATTTGTCGGAAAAGTCAATAAGTACCTTGTTGGGTAAATAAAAGAAAGATTACTTCCATACCATTGGGTAAAAGACAAAATTTGTAAAAAGGACTTTAAACATACATGAAAACTCTTTTATAGAACATGGACATGGATGATTTCAATAACCCCAGTAAATACTTACGAATAAGCAATCTCAGATAAAAATGAGATTTGTAAAATTATCCCTTACCTTAGGTTCGATTTTCTTTGTAAGTGTACGAACCTCCTGTATAATGATTTAAATAATGTTATTTAATTATTACATAATCATATTAATTGTTATTATATAATATAGGGTTCATTTATGACTTTATATTACCCGTTATTTTGTAAATTCCATTTTAAAGAGCGTTTTGGGTAAAATCGTTTCATTTTTCATCCGTGTATTGACTTTTAATTATTCATATGATTACTTAGATCATGATTACTGACATCCATAATTTAAAACATGATTTATATATAATATATATTCAGAATAAACATATATATAATAGATCGATAAATAGAAAGAAATACACCGTTCATTGAGACGGTAGGTCGTACGTACGCATGATCGTTGTTTTCGTTTCCTTATTGAGTTGAATGGAATAAATTAGATGAAATAAATATATAAATAAATCCAGTAGCTTTATAATGTCATATATTTCATTATTATTTCTTATATATACTTTATAATCATTCTTAAATGGTTAACATGGAGAATGAATCCCATCGCGTCGTCGAGACGGTAGTCCGTACGTATGCACAAGCGATGATATCGTTTCCATAATTATTGAATTGAATTGGAGTGGATGATAAAATATATAAGAATCAGTATGATGTTATAATAACTATTTATAGTTATTCTTTACACCATTATACCCATCCATGTATGGTGTTGGTGGAAAAACATATTACACCACGGCGTGGAGACGATATTCTGTATGTACGCACGCGTAGTGATCTTGTTTTCCGTAGGATGGATAGAAGGTGAAATGGGGTTGTTTCATATTTATAATACAAAATCGCTATATTAGTTATGCTGATGTTATTAGTTTATAATGAAACAACTAAAGAAGAAGATTTTGAAGATGAATGAATCTTGAATGGATCGGGAGAAGAAATTACCTCTTCTTCGATACGCCTCTTTGAAACCTCCTCTTAGGGCACTAAGATTGGACTTTAAAGTAGACCAGAACCTCTAGGATGTTTCTATAAAAGTGTATAAGATAATTTTTCAGGGGTTGGCCGATCATGAAGTCTTAAATTGGTGTGACGAGAAGAGGGAGGAGGTGCCCTTTTATAAGGGAGGAGAGGGGCACCTTTGAAATTCTTAAAAATGTTAATTTATAATAAATCTATCCCCAATTAAAAACCTCCAAAAATGACACATATTTGAATATTAGATGAGATAGGGTTGTAATCTCATCAACCACTCAAATTTATACATGTTTTTATATTATTTTAAACCTTATCATTTTGATATATCCTTATTTAATCTTTTTAAGTTTATTTTGGTAATAAAATTCTAAATTTTAAATTATAACAAATAATTACTTATTTTCTGTGAATATTCCTTAATTGTATACTTTATAACATTATAGACCATATAAATTTAAATATATAAATTTTAAATATTTTTGTTATTTTTAATCAATTTTATAATATGTTATTTTTATAAAATAACAATAGTGTCAATTTTGACACTATTCATTTATTTGAATTTAAATAAAATATATATAGAAGATATGTTCGAACTAAAATCATTAATAGATTCATAAAATGTCATATGTATCTATAAAATTAGTTTATCACATTAAATATTTCATATACTTTTTATTTTATTATTTTTAAAACCATTTATTTGGTTTATCTCTTAATAAAACAATTACTACAACATTTGTGTATAATTATTTAATATACTGATTTGTTGCATAAAAATATAAAATAAAATCCTATGATGGCGCTAAATCTATTACCTTTCACAATAATACTTTTACTCAAATTTATCATCTTAAAATCACAATATTTAAATTGTTATATTTATTAAATTGTGAAGGTGACAACTTTAGCATCATTTAAAATAAAATAATATAAGTGTCATAATTTCTTGTATAAGACTCCAAATGGACAATTATTCTACCATTAGATGAATATAGTTTAAATTTACAGGACCAATATGTTTTGGTCAGGGTTTTGTTCCTTTTATGGTCACTATTAGTTTAATAAAAACTATATTCTTGATTTTTCACTAGATAAATAATTTCTGCATCACTATTGTGTCACAATTAATGATAATTATTTAATCCCAAAAATAATAAATAAATAAATTATAATTATGTAGATAATTTTTTTAGCTTTCTGTAGACTATTAATGTTTGATGTTTCATGAAGATTATCAATAACATAACATTATTATACTTATAGTATTTAAGAGAGTGACATGTTGTCACTTTCTTTGGTTTTAATAATAATAAAATTATTTTCATAGAAAAAAGACCATTAAATGAATCTAATCCGACCTTTAGGTGATATGGGTCTATTTTTAGTCATCCAATAGGATTTTACCAAATGTTAGGCTAATTTTATAATCTTATATTTACCCTTAATTACCCGATTTACCTTTAACTATAGTAAATAAAATTTACTGTAGTTACTATTCACAATGCCCAAAAATAAAAAGTAGCATATTAACATAATTTATACCCACTGATTACAAATATGGAATCCATTTTTCCAAATTCAATACAAAAAAGATTCAGAAATTAAATTAAAATTAATCCTGTTGTCGAAAAAACGGGTTTTTCTTTAAAACATTGCAAAAGATTGAATTGATTTAACCTACGAATTCAAGGTAAAATCAATGCTAATGACATAAATTATATTAAATGGTAAAAATTTATTCTATTTATACTTTAAAACCACTCAATATTATAATTTAACCATATAAATTATTACGATGAAAAAAGTTGTTTTTCTTTAAAATATAGCATGTTTTAACTATTCATCAAAATATGAAAGTTACCAGAATAATACGAAAAATTTATCCAAAGTAAATTTTTATTTAATTATTCCAAAGAAGAATTTTATTTTTTCAAATTGAACTTATAAACATATAAAAAACTATATTTAAAGATGTTGTGCCATCCAAAGGCGGTAAAACTGCATTTTTAAAAAAATACTTATTTTACCCAAAACAAATATTTTGTTCTTATACCATGTTCTACAAAATGTGTAAGATGAATAATAATGTTATAAAATTAAAAATTTATTTAATACTATTCATAACGTCTTGTTCATAATAATTTTATAATAATATATCGTTGTTTAGTAAAACCCGATATTGCGTACAACACACGCTATCGAGGAAGGTCGTGATTGCGTGTAATGAAAGCCAAGTCAGGGTTGCGTGTTGTGCAAGAATCCTCCGTTGTTTCTAATAATAGAATACAACCATATCTCATTTATACATTGAATATATATATATATATATAGACAATGTTGCATAGAATAAATATTATCAAAATTGTGCATAACACGAGCCAAGAATAGTGTGGCATATACTGCAAGCTAATATGGTGTTGTGTATAGCGCAAGATAATCTTGGTGTAGCATAAAACACAAGACATTAATGAAATTAAGAGAATATTTTTCATAAAATCTCAGGGTGTTACATTCTACCCCCCTTAAAATGATTTTCGCCCTCAAAATTCGTTGGGGTTATAAATGGTTTACTACTCGAAAGTTTGTTTAATAGAAACCCACATCGTAAAAAGGAATACCAAAACATAACGTTAAAAACTAAAGTATGAAACGTAACGGTTACCCAAATTAACTCATCACTGGGTTTCCACATAGGATAACATAGGTAAAAATATGGAAATGGAAGAGAAATCTAACCATCAAGTTCTGATGGAGAGTGGTAGAGGACATGGCTATGAAAACACTAACAATCACAAAGCCATAAATTTGTGATGATCTAAGGTAGCATTTGATTCATCATATATAAGGGCAGTAGGACAACATTTTTGGTTTTCATGATCATTTCTCTAAAGTTGATGAATTTTAATTAGATGAAATACTTTCTTTATTTCGATATAATCTCACCATTTTTCATGCCTTGAAAAATTTCCACTTCATATCTTAAATAAATGAAGTTGAATTTGTCATTCGTGAAGTGTTAGCAGATCATGTGATAAAATTATGTGTCATTCCATCTGTCTCAGACAAAAGGTTAGAAAAGTTATAAAAAAAAATACATAAGTCCATCTATAGTGAGATTAATCATATATGTTTCCTAAAATGGACATATACTTCATATATCATATCGATTAATATAATAAAACTAGTTTCTACTAAATAAGGACTTCCTGTAGGCTAGTGGTAGGTGATATAGGCTAGTCGCACTTCAGTTGTGGGTTCGATTCCCACAGCCTTGTCCGACGGAATGGGCTGTCGCCCGTCCTGCAGGTTGTCCTTTTTCTAAAACTACATTACTATAACATCCCATCAATAATATCAAAAAAAAGTTCTATACTTAAACAATACTAACTTATGTACAACATAATCCATTCCAATCTTTAGGCTTATCCATAATATTGCAGTCCATTGTCATATTATAGTGAAACGATTACCAGGGATTTTATATAAGAAGCATATTAATACCCTCTTTGATCCCCATATATCATAAGATATGTCTTGTTGGTCACATTAAAAACGTTCGAAGCCATTAATCAAGTATTCTCTTGAAAAATGAATACCCATTGAACCTTAGTGAAAACATGAATGCATTTAAAAGTTAACACTTTCCCCATACCAAAATCCTCAGAATTCTTATATACTCAAACCATGATATCACTTATTACTTATATCAATCATGAGCTCATGAATACAATCAAACATCTCATTATCTTCTTATTCTTTCATTATGCGCATATCATCTGCTTTCCAAAATATTTGATTCACTTTTCATGGTTACCGGTACCATAAAATTATTGAAAACCACAATAGACTAATACAAAAATATTCCGATACACAATAAAAGTACCTCAATAACATTTTTATTGAATACCAATACATAAACACTTCAATCCATAATCTTTAATGATTGTCCTAGAATAAGTCCTTCCTTGATTTAGAAGTAAATTTTTAGGGCATGGCATTGAGTTGGGTAATTCCCATGTTCTCCACAAATAATACATTGAACTTCATAACAGTTTGTCACTCTATGAACATTTTCTCCACACAGATAACATCTATCCCTCCATTTGAGGTATTCCTCAAGGTTCTTCTTCACATCTTTAGAAATCTCAATCTTCCTTTCTTTATGCTCCTCAACATGCGAACATGCATAATAGTATATCTTCCTCTTATTTGATGAATTAGGAATACCACTAAATTTCACCTTGTTAATCATATATCGTGATGACTAATTCAGTATAATCACAATATCTTTCTCTCTATGAATTACACACATTTTTTTCTCATAGTGACCAATTTTCCATTGGATTCAATGTTAACCGAATTCCTTTTGGTTCCCTCCATTAACTAAAACACAAAAAGAATTCTGTGAGAGGAAAAATCATGCTAGAGAAAACAACATAGTAAAGGGGGGGTACCCTCAATATCTAACATCTTAGGTTAAATTATAATATCCTTAGCGCAATTCAAGGACTATAACCTCTATGTATACTTAACCTTAGAGACATCCCTAGACATACCTTAGAAATATCTCTAGGGATCTCACTAACGTTTTCGCATCCTATTTTCCACAGGTTGACTAAACCATTCCTCTGATACCAATTGTAGAGACCCTAAGCTTGACGTACATGGACATTACATTACTTTTGCGGAATACATAATACAGAACAATAATACACACTCAAGGACCATAATAGTTTAGTGTCTTGGGAAACTTGGAACGTAATCTTCTAATTGTGGTGAAAGATCTTCAACATCTCCCATAAAGATCTTCCACTTTTTGTTTCCTGACCTAAAACCATTCTTTTGATCCTGGGGGAAAATAAAGCATAAAAAGGGTGAGTTGAAATGCTCAGTAAGGTTAAGTATGGATAAAATAAAACCTACCATATACATTGGAACATAAAAACATGGACATAATGTTTAAACATTTAAAATCTTGAGCAATGACATAAAACATGGAAGTATATAAGGCATAGATCATAATGGAAAATAAACCATGATAAAATAGCATGGGAATAAAACATGTAATTGTGGCAACCATTGAGCACATGTCATGATTTCCATAGTATCCAAGGCATTTCTACCAAGGCCATCTTTGTGGATAAAGTCCCTTTCTGAATCGAGTTCACTCCTCGTTTCAGTCCTGTAACAATGAACCGGATTAACATACCGTTCTAGCCATGTCTATCTCATGAGATATAAATCTTTACCCAATGCATTGGACGAAGATATTGGTCCCACCCATCTCATAGTGAAAACATTATTACTTGTGCCACAAAATAAACATACATCATTCATAATAACCCAACGAATAAAAGGGGTTTCATAAACATCATCAAATCATCACATAATCCATATAAAATAAATGGATATAATTTCATAATAAGGAATGTGAAACCATGTAAATCATAGAGACATGATACTTGAAACATACATATGAAATAATGTCATCTTAGATTAAAAATGGTTTTGATAAAACACATGAAATGAATTCTTGAGGAAAATTTCCTTTCTTCTTCAAAATCATTTTATTTTCACAAAAAGTCATGCAATTTTAAAAGAAAAGGATTTTTTTGAAAATAGTCATGAAATATTTTGGATGAAGCTTCATGAAAATAATGATTTATAAAACCGTAGAAATCCTTTCATTCCGTATACGTTAAAAAAACATTTTTCTCGTACTTTTGTCGGAAAAGTCCAAAAGTACCTTGTTGGGTAAATAAAAGAAAGATTACTTCCATACCATTGGGTAAAAGCCAAAACGGGTAAAAAGGACTTTAAAAATGCATGAAAAATCTTTTATAAAACATGGACATGGACGATTTCAATAACCCCAGTAAATACTTACGAATAAGAAATCTCGGATAAAAATGAGATTTGCAAAATTATCCCTTACCTTAGGTCCGATTCTCTTTGTAAGTGTATGAACCTCCTATATAATGATATAAATAATGTTATTGACTTATTACAGAATCATATTAATTGTTATTATATCATATAGGGTTCACTTATGACTTTATATTACCAGTTCTTTTGTAAATTCCATGTTAAAAAGTGTTTTGGGTAAAATCATTTCATTTGTCGTCCGTGTTTTGACTTGTAATTATTCATATGATTACTTAGATCATGATTTCTTACATCCAGAATGTAAAACATGATTTATATATAATATATATTCAGAATATACATATATATAATTGATCGATAAATGGAACGAGATACAAGGTTCATGGAGACGGTAGGCCGTACGTACGCATGAATGTTGTTTTCGTTTCCTTATTGAGTTGAGTGGAATTATGTAGATGAAATAAATATATACATAAATCCAGTAGCTTTATAATGTCATATATTTCATTATTATTTCTTATATATACTTTATAATCATTCTTAAATGGTTAACATGGAGAATAAATCTCATCGCGTCGTGGAGACGGTAGTCCGTACGTACGCACAAGCGATGATATCATTTCCAAAATTATTGAATTGGAGTGGAGTGGATGATAAAATATATCAGAATCAGTATTATGTTATAATAACTATGTATAGTTATTCTTTAAACCATTATACCCATCCATGTAAGGTGTTGGTGGAAAAACATATTACACCACGGCGTGGAGGCGGTATTCCGTACGTACGCACGCGTGGTGATTTTGTTTTCTATAGGATGGATAGAAGGTGAAATGGGGTTGTTTCATATTTATAATAACAAATCAGTATATTAGTTATTCTGATGTTATTAATTTATAATGAAACAACTAAAGAAGAAGATGTTGAAGAAGAAAGAAGCTTGAAAGAATCGGGAGAAGAAATTACCTCTTCTCCGATACGCCTCTTTGAAACCTCCTCTTAGGGAACTATGATTGGACTTTAAAGTAGACCAGAACCTCTAGGATGTTTCTATAAAAGTGGAGAAGATAATTTTTCAGGGGTTGGCCGAGCTTGAAGGCTCAAATTGGTGTGAGGAGGAGATGGAGGAGGTGCCCTTTTATAAGGGAGGAAAGGGGCACCTTTGGAATTCTTATAAATATTAATTTATAATAAATCTAACCCCACTTAAAAACCTCCAAAAATGACTCATATTCGAAGATTATATGAGATAAGGTTGTAATCTCATCAACCAATAAAATTTATACATGTTTGGATCTTATTTTAAACCTTATCATTTTTATTTATCCTTATTTAATCTATTTATGTTTATTTGTGGTAATAAAATTCTAAATTTTTAATTATAACAAATAATTAATTATTTGTTTTGAATTTTCGATAATTGTATACTTTATAACAATATAGACCATGTATATTTATATTTATAATTTTTAAATATTTTTTTGATTTTTAAACAATTGTATAATAAGTTATTTTTATAAAATAACAACAGTGTCAATTTTGACACTATTCATTTATTTGAATTTAAATAAAATATATACAGAAGATATGTTCGAAATAAAAGCATTAATAGATTCATAAAAGGTCATATGTATCTATAAAATTAGTGTATCACATTAAATAGTTCATATAATATTTATTTTATTATTTTTAAAACCATTTATTTGGTTTATCTCTTAATAAAATAATTACTACAACATTTTTGTATAATTATTTAATATACTGATTTTTTGCATAAAAATTTAAAATAAAATCCTGTGATGACGATAAATATATTAAATTTCACAATAATACTTTTACTCGAATTTATCATCTTAAAATCACAATATTTAAATTGTTATATTTATTAAATTATGAAGGTGACAACTTTGGTGCCATAATTTTCAATTTTATTGACCCATTAATCATTAATGAAATTAAGAGGATATTTTTCATAAAATCTCTCATTGTTACATTATAAACCCCCCCCCCCACTTTTGTTCCATAATTATCAATTTTATTGACCCGTTAATCATATAAAATTATTCACCAAAAAATCAGGGATATTATATAAAATGCATGATTAATTTCTTGATTTCACGTTGTTTTAAAAAAAATCACTGATGAAATGTGTTTTTTATCATGATTTTTAAATTTATGTGTGCATTTTTCTTCAAATTTTGTTATTATTATAATAAAAGTTTTTTTCTCGCTGTCGAACCCTTGACAAGAATGGAACCCTTTCTGTGAGTAGTTTATGGGAAATTGTTTTCACTTTATATATATACACATCTTTTCACCCATCCTTGAAGTGTGAATTTTCCTACTCAATAGAAATTGAATATTATTTATGTTAATATTTATAAAAATTAAAAAATTAATTGTCAATATGTTTTCCCCTTAACTGATTTTTTCATTACATTATCAGATAAACCTATGAGTGTGTACCCTTATATAACTGTCTTACACCCTCCAAAAAAATTTATCCAATAAAATAAAAAATAAAAAAATATTATATATATTATAAATTTTTTTTGTGTCTTATGATGGCCAAAAACCAATATTATTCAACATTATATCTTGTTATTCAAATTAAAATTAGGATCATGAGGAGATCAAACAAAGATTGATTGATGAGTGTGATATTTGTTCAATTTTTAACTTTTCAGAAAAAAAACAAAAAATAATTAATGAGTAGAGTGATGAAATGTAAAACATATGGAGATATATAAGTCGGGAGATTATGGTTTTATATTCAAGAATTATTAATTATGTGGGTCTTTGAATTTTATTGCAAAGAATATAGGGTAGGTTCGGTGAACATAATATTCAAGTAGTATAATTTTAAAATATCCAATATTTCATGGATATAATGTTGAATGAATATAAGGAAATGGTTGTCATATACACATGTTTATAGTTAGTATCATTTTTTTCTTTTTAATTATTTTATCAAATTATTATCATTCATCACCTACAATTTCATTCTGATAAAATTTATGAGACATCTTTTTCCATGAACACTTAGG
Organism: Viscum album; assembly: GCA_963277665.1. NCBI lineage: Eukaryota > Viridiplantae > Streptophyta > Magnoliopsida > Santalales > Viscaceae > Viscum > Viscum album. The sequence goes on along the minus strand of OY728146.1, from coordinate 1,766,146,915 downwards.
ACAACCCCATGGTGTGGTTTTTTTATCTTCTATCATTTATATCAGGAATTAAATTTCAATGATAAATCATCATGACATTTGAATATCTCCATCTATATTTATTTTGAAATTTTACTTTTCTCTAGAGTGAAAAGTTTTAGGTTTTTGGGGGTGATCTCACTGTGATTAACTATTTTATTTTACCCTTAAATAACTCTATTAAAATAATTTTATATGGGAATTAAAAATATTATAACAATTTAAATTCAATATATTTCAGTAATTTAATTCTTATCACATTTATAATGTTCTATTTTACTAGTTTTTATGTTTTCTTTGTATTTAGAGTTGATTTTGAGGTCCTAATAAATGTTGATGAAATTAGTCCAAATTACACAGGTGAAGTGCATTGTGTTGCATTTGTTGTCAATGAGGCATGAAGTTGTCTTGGAATGAATGGATGTCAAGGAGTCAAGATGTGAATGTCAAAGGATGTGATGGTGATGGTGGTGAAGGAGAATGGCCATGATACTAAGAGGCATGTCACTTAGGAAGGAGATTCACTAAGTGGCATAGGAGATGTGGTTGAAACATTCTCTAGTCAAATCTGACGATTGTTGAGCTGCTCTTTAATTTCATAGAACTTGTATCCTGATGATACAAAGTCACAACAATATTTGAAGACCATGCATTGTATTGACAATGCATGAGGAGTTGCAGAAGATCCATCCACAAGTCCTAAGTGGATGAAGTGAGCTGAAGAAGTCCATGCACTATATCTTAGTGCATGTGAATCAGAAGAAGATCCAACTTGATCTCTGATTGGATCAATAAAGAACTTTGATGAATATGTTTGATTCAAGAGTTCGGTTGATGAAGAAGAACCTTCAAGAATTCACTCCTAAGTAATGAGTATACGTTGAGGAGATTTGAGGAATTCTAATGAAGAAGAGAAGGGAAGAAATGAAGAAGAAGAGAAAGGGCATTTGGCATTTTACACTTAAGTACTTTGTATACTTAGTGTATATTCAAGCAAAAAATATGCCAACATCAAGGGCCAGCCTTAAGGGTTCAACACAAGGCACATGTGGGAACCAGTCACCACGCCCAAGGGGATCCCATGGGGCCAGCCCAAGAGTGGCCGGGGCCGTGTATAAGCCCCGAGGGAACGCGGTGGTGAAGCCCGTGCACCCAAGTGTGCATGGTGGGCGCTTGGAGCGCGCCCGAAGGGAGCATAGTGGGCGCTTGGAGCGCGCCCACAGGAGCAGAGTGGGCGCAGAGCGCGCCCGCAGAGAGAACCCGGTGCGGGGCGGCACCAGGAGGGGAGAAGTTCAACTGGCGAGTTGAAGGGAGCGGCTGAGTAATAAGCCGCGTGAAATCCGCGGAAGGATTCGATGTGGGACGCGCAAAAAATCCCGGGAGCGAATCTGAGCCGCTCGATCAATCGCGCGCTCGATCTGGACCGCTCATCGCATCCCGCGCGAGATCTTCAGATCCAGGCCGCCCGAGGTATCTCAAACGCCTGATCCAACGGCCGAGAGCTCGTCCTCTTCCCCGAGCTCGGCTGAGGCCTCCCCGAGCATTCCCGCAGCCGCCGCTGAACCAGGCGACTCCCGAAGATGGTTTTTGAGATTCCGGCCATCTCTCTCGAAGCCGAAGATACCCTCGAGCTCGTCTCTCCACACCGAACACGTCCATGCATAAAAAATGGTGTGCATGCAATGTATGGAAAATTTCGTTCGAGGCCGAGGCAAACGAAGTTGCCAAGGCATCAGGGTGTTCGTCCTTTGAATGGATTGGGTTTTAACAGAGGCGAAGGCCGTGCATGCGTTATAAATCGCATGCACGAGGAGGAAAGAAAATTAAGGGAACCCGCGTGAATACAGAGGAAAGAAATCAAGATTTGGAAAATCTTGATAACCCGAAACTTTCGGGAGTTCAAAGATTTATCACACGGATGTTTAAAGGCTCTCCTCGCCTATAAAAGGATAGCCCGAGGCTCTCTGATGGTTTGCTGATCCTCTGAAGAAGAGAAGTCCCGTGAGTGCACCTTGTGCCTTGCGAAGCCAAAGCCCCGCGCAAACACCCTTGCGCGGCTGTTGTCCTGAAGCCACCCGAGGCTTTGAAGTGTTCCCTGCGCGCCTACTCCCTTGCGCGACAGGAAGAACTCGAGGCCGCATCCTTGCACGCCCGAGGTTGCCACCCTCTCTGCCCGCACACTTGCGTGGCAGGAGGAAGGAGCCCGCGGCAGTGTTGCACCCTTGCACACTTGAGCCTTGCGCGGCTGCCCCTTGCACCCGAGGAGGTTTCTCTTGCGCGGCCAAGTGATCCTTGTGCCTTGTGCTTGCGCGGTTGTTAATGTGAAGGAAGGCCGAGACCCCTTTGCTTGTGTGCCAAGTGAAGGAAGAGCACCTCGTGGGCAGTGTGTGTGCATAAGTGGAGAAGTACACACTTTGGGTGTGTGCAAGAGGAGGCCGAGGCCTCAGTGCCTCGTGTGTGAACATTGAGAAGGCCGAGGCCTTTGTGCCTTTGTGTGCAAAAAGAACAAGAAAAGGCCGTAGCCTTGTGTGTGTGCAAGAAGAGAAGGAAGGTTGTGGCCGTGTGTGTGCATAAGGAGGAAGATCACACTATTTGTGTGTGTGTGCAATTCAAGTGAAGGCCGAGACTTGCATGCCTTGTGTGCATAGTGAAGATAAGATCCTATGGCTTTGGTGTGTGCAAGGAGAACCCAAGGCTTGAAACCTTGTGTATGCAAATTGAAGAACATGCCTTGAGTGTGTGTGTGCAAACAAGAAAAAGAAGGCCGAACCTAGGTGTGCACTAAAAGAGAACACACTTAGAAGAAGTTGAAAGGAGGACATCCACACTAAAGTAGAACACACTCTAAGTGTGTAAACAAATTGGATAAAGTGTGTGCAAGGAGGAGAATTGGCCAAGTCTCAAGTGTGTGCAAAGTGAAACAAGTGTGAGCAAAAAGACAACATGGCCAAATCTAAGTGTGTGCACTAAGAAGTGTGTATACACTCAGAAGAAAGAAGGAGAGACCCACACAAAGTATAACACACGTTTCAAGTGTGTAAGCAAAAGGAATTAAACGTGTGAAGGAAAAGAAGAAAGGTGTGTGCTTAAACAGTTTACTCCCTCAGTGGGTTTATTGCACCAAGAGAAGAAAGAGGGAAGTGCATGCATGCATGCATGCACGTGCACACGTGAAGAAAGATAAATCAGTGGTGTGCATCTGAGGAGTCCAAGACCAACAGACCTTTTCAGAGGCTGTTGAAGATTCTTGAAGAAAGAGGCCAGGTCATCCTTAGAAGAAGGAGATAAAGCCTGAGCAAGACGAGAAGACCTGATCATCACAAGTGATCAGAAGTACAGAGCAAGGCCAGCAGTCTTTATCCCAGACTGCTGAAGATACTTGAAGAATCTGAACAAGAAGAAGAGCTACTCGTGTGACTCGAGAAGCCAGGAGAAGACCCTGTGGGACTCAGGGAGAAGAAGTCTTCAGTGGGATTCTGGAGCAGGCTAGTGGGACTCTGGTAACACTGTGGGACGCAGTATAAAGACCCTCCTGTGGGACTCAGGAGAGATACAGTGGGACTCTGTATCGACCATTGTAATTTTAACAGGTTATAATGGAGAATCCATGCTTGGAGAGCATGGCAAGGATGTAGGCCTTTGGTGCCGAACCTTGTAAATCCTTGTGTCATGTGCCTTTTCATTACTGCATCATTCGGGAAAGGTTGAGAGATACAAGAAGAGTGGATCGAGGCTTTAACCAGCCATAGAGGTTTAATTGATAAGAATCAATTAATAAAAAGTTTTAAGGGATCACTGATTCACCCCCTCCCCCTCTCAGTGATTCACACTGATCTGGGCACTTCAATTGGTATCAGAGGGAGGTTGCCTCTAAAAGATCCAAGAGAGTCTATATGGAGTGCAGATTTGAGGAAATGAAAGAACAGCCTCAAATGGAGATATCTGCCAAGACTCTGAAAAACAGAATGAAGAAACAGGCAAAGAAGATGAGGAAGAAGGTTGCTGCAATCAGAGAAACTCCTTCTATGGAAAGAAATGTGAAAGTCACATCAGATGACAATTCCTTTTATCATTCTTCTGATGAAGCCTGTCCTAGCTGTGATGAAGATGGAAGAAACAATGACCTTCTAAATGCAATCAAATATCTTCAGAAGACAGTCCCCAAGGAAGTGGCAATGTGTATAGCTACAGGCATCCTTGATATTCAAGAAGAAAAATCACAGTTAGAAGAAGAAGCCAATGCAATGGAAGATCAATTGGCTAAAAGGGTTGGCATAACCAACACTCTCAGAAAGCTGGTAAATGCCAAAAATGAAACAGTATCTCTTTGCAATGAAAGATATGAAGACACTTGTGAAGAATTGCAAAGAAGTCTTTCTGAGAAAGAAATCTTTAAAGTAATAATCAAAGATGTTTACCATGCACTGGAGAAGAGGCATAGAGTATCAGTGGTTGTTAAAGATGCTCAACTTGAAGACAAAGTAAAAAGGGTGAAGGAGCTGGACAACTCATTGCTTGAAATGAAAAAGGTGCATGAAGACCAGATAAAGCAGCTGGAAGAGAAATGGGAAGGAAGGCTAAGAACTATTGAGGATGAGAAGAACTCCCTCAATATGAAATGCTTAGAACTGGAGGTGATATTGAAAAATCAGCAATCACCCAAAGCTAAAGCCTCCCAGTCAGCTGAAAGAAGAAATGTTGCTACTCATGTGAGCTTTGAGAAGGATGATTCTAAAATCAAGACAACCTCTAGTGAAAGTGCAACAACTTCTAGAAAGAAGGTACCATCCATACCATCTTGTACTCATGCTTCTAAAAGTGTTTCTACTAAAAGTGCAGGATGGAAGAATGAATCCAAACAAGTATGGATGAAGACAGTGAAGAAAGAGAGCTCTCCTGAAACAGCACAACAGGTCAAGAAAAGTACCCTACAATCAGAAGGACTGAAGATGTCAAGATTCGTGGGACAATGCTGGTGTTGTAATAAGTATGGGCATTGTGCAAAGGATTGTTGGTACAATCCACTGAATGCCAAAGCACAGAGGAAGCCCATGCCAAGGGGGAGCAAGCCAGAAGGAAAGAAGAAGCATCCACAGGTCCAGAGACATCTGTTTACTGCTAACAGATTTGGATCACTTGACAACATCTGGGATGGTTGCAAAAGTGGTCAAAATGATACATGTCAATCTCCAACTGTATCCAAAGATGAAAAGAAGAGAAGATCACTGAACCTGGCTAAAAAGGAATCCTTGGGAAGCAAGCAGAAGAAAGTGGAAGATGCTCCCAAGAAGAGTTTGAAGAATGAAGAGAAGTCCTTGGAATTGAAATCCAAGAAGGGTGATGCATCCAGAAGGACCACCAAGAAAACATGCTTCTACTGTGGAAAGAATGGACACATCATGGACCTTTGTAAAGAAGCCATGAAACAAAATAGAAGCAGACTGAACTCCAAAAGACAATCAATCCAGAAGAAGAAGGGATTGATTGAAAATAAGTTGCCTAAGAGAGGTAGCTTAGCAGCATCCAAAGAACCATGTGGAAATTCCAAAACTGAGGCCACTCTTCCAAATGATTTACTTGTCATATGGCCACATCAGTTGCAACTTGCCAGAGAACTACAAAGAGTTGAAGATGAATCTTTGGCAATTGCTGAAGCAAAAGGGAAGAAGAAGGTTTCACATGAAGATGTTTTGAGAACCACACCAGCACAATCATCAATAAAGATCAAATGTGCAAGTGTGAAGACTGGTGAAAATGGGACATCTCGGTTGAGAGAATCTTCTCAACCTTGTTGTTCACATTGATGAACCAAGGAGGTTCCATCTTATTCCCTTATACTATTGGTATTTACATGTGCTAACAATGCAGGGAATTGAAGATGATGATCATTCTCAACTGGAGGATGGTTTGGAAAGAATCTTGTGCACCCCTTGAGGGGGAGCCAATCTGGAGAAGATGATATTTTGGGATTTAATATCATCTTGAGAAAAGTGAAGGTAATCCAATCATACTTTCATCCCTTGTTTCTTAATTGAGTTTATCTTGTCAATTAAGGGGGAGTATGGATTGAAGACAAATGGATGAAAGGGGGAGCTTTATCATTGCACTGAACTTTCTAATGAGTTTTGTGAAGTATGTGCAGGATTTAGCAATTCATTGTTATATCTGAAAAAATTTCAAACCCCTAAGCATGATCTCACATGTGTAGAGAATTATGGACAGCTTTGAATTCCTTGGTCATATCACTCTTGTTTTCTACACCGGGTTTGCCCAAGTAGACTTAGAGTTGATTTACTAAAGGTTCATTGCTCAAGTGAACATGTGACATCATCCCTCTCTTAGTGATTTTGAAGAAAATGATTTTATAAGGGAGGAAGATATTTGTGAAAGTGAACCACACCACACCTTTGCATTTGATTTCCAATAAGGGGGAGAAAATATTGGCACACATATTGACCCATTCATATGTGCTGAAGGAGTGTATTGACAACAAATACAAAGGGGGAGATTGAAGTGCATTGTGTTGCATTTGTTGTCAATGAGGCATGAAGTTGTCTTGGAATGAATGGATGTCAAGGAGTCAAGATGTTAATGTCAAAGGATGTGATGGTGATGGTGGTGAAGGAGAATGGCCATGATACTAACAGGCATGTCACTTAGGAAGGAGATTCACTAAGTGGCATAGGAGATGTGGTTGAAACATTCTCTAGTCAAATCTGACGATTGTTGAGCTGCTCTTTAAGTTCATAGAACTTGTATCCTAATGATACAAAGTCACAACAATATTTGAAGACCATGCATTGTATTGACAATGCATGAGGAGTTGCAGAAGATCCATCCACAAGTCCTAAGTGGATGAAGTGAGCTGACGAAGTCCATGCACTATATCTTAGTGCATGTGAATCAGAAGAAGATCCAACTTGATCTCTGATTGGATCAATAAAGAACTTTGATGAATATGTTTGATTCAAGAGTTCGGTTGATGAAAAAGAACCTTCAAGAATTCACTCCTAAGTAATGAGTATATGTTGAGGAGATTTGAGGAATTCTAATGAAGAAGAGATGGGAAGAAATGAAGAAGAAGAGAAAGGGAATTTGGCATTTTACACTTAAGTACTTTGTATACTTAGTGTATATTCAAGCAAAAAATATGCCAACATCAAGGGCCAGCCTTAAGGGTTCAACCCAAGGCACATGTGGGAACCAGTCACCACGCCCAAGGGGATCCCATGGGGCCAGCCCAAGAGTGGCCGGGGCCGTGTATAAGCCTCGAGGGCACGCGGTGGTGAAGCCTGCGCACCCAAGTGTGCATGGTGGGCGCTTGGAGCGCGCCCGAAGGGAGCATAGTGGGCGCTTGGAGCGCGCCCGCAGGAGCAGAGTGGGCGCAGAGCGCGCCCGCAGAGAGAACCCGGTGCGGGGCGGCACCGGGAGGGGAGAAGTTCAAATGGCGAGTTGAAGGGAGCGGCTGAGTAATAAGCCGCGTGAAATCCGCAGAAGGATTCGATGTGGGATGCGCAAAAAATCCCGGGAGCGAATCTGAGCCGCTCGATCAATCGCGCGCTCGATCTGGACCGCTCATCGCATCCCGCGCGAGATCTTCAGATCCAGGCCGCCCGAGGTATCTCAAACGCCTGATCCGACGGCCGAGAGCTCGTCCTCTTCCCCGAGCTCGGCCGAGGCCTCCCCAAGCATTCCCGCAGCCGCCGCTGAACCAGGCGACTCCCGAAGATGGTTTTTGAGATTCCGGCCATCTCTCTCGAAGCCGAAGATACCCTCGAGCTCGTCTCTCCACACCGAACACGTCCATGCATAAAAAATGGTGTGCATGCAATGTATGGAAAATTTCGTTCGAGGCCGAGGCAAACGAAGTTGCCAAGGCATCAGGGTGTTCGTCCTTTGCATGGATTGGGTTTTAACAGAGGCGAAGGCCATGCATGCGTTATAAATCGCATGCACGAGGAGGAAAGAAAATTAAGGGAACCCGCGTGAAAACAGAGGAATGAAATCAAGATTTGGAAAATCTTGATAACCCGAAACTTTCGGGAGTTCAAAGATTTATCACGCGGATGTTTAAAGGCTCTCCTCGCCTATAAAAGGATAGCCCGAGGCTCTCTGATGGTTTGCTGATCCTCTGAAGAAGAGAAGTCCCGTGAGTGCACCTTGTGCCTTGCGAAGCCAAAGCCCCGCGCAAACACCCTTGCGCGGCTGTTGTCCCGAAGCCACCCGAGGCTTTGAAGTGTTCCCTGCGCGCCTACTCCCTTGCGCGACAGGAAGAACTCGAGGCCGCATCCTTGCGCGCCCGAGGTTGCCACCCTCTCTGCCCGCACACTTGTGTGGTAGGAGGAAGGAGCCCGCGGCAGTGTTGCACCCTTGCACACTTGAGCCTTGCGCGGCTGCCCCTTGCACCCGAGGAGGTTTCTCTTGTGCGGCCAAGTGATCCTTGTGCCTTGTGCTTGCGCGGTTGTTAAAGTGAAGGAAGGTCGAGACCCCTTTTCTTGTGTGCCAAGTGAAGGAAGAGCTCCTCGTGGGCAGTGTGTGTGCATAAGTGGAGAAGTACACACTTTGGGTGTGTGCAAGAGGAGGCCGAGGCCTCAGTGCCTCGTGTGTGAACATTGAGAAGGCCGAGGCCTTTGTGCCTTTGTGTGAAAAAAGAACAAGAAAAGGCCGTAGCCTTGTGTGTGTGCAAGAAGAGATGGAAGGTTGTGGCCGTGTGTGTGCATAAGGAGGAAGATCACACTATTTGTGTGTGTGCAATTCAAGTGAAGGCCGAGACTTGCATGCCTTGTGTGCATAGTGAAGATAAGATCCTATGGCTTTGGTGTGTGCAAGGAGAACCCAAGGCTTGAAACCTTGTGTATGCAAATTGAAGAACATGCCTTGAGTGTGTGTGTGCAAACAAGAAAAAGAAGGCCGAACCTAGGTGTGCACTAAAAGTGAACACACTTAGAAGAAGTTGAAAGGAGGACATCCACACTAAAGTAGAACACACTCTAAGTGTGTAAACAAATTGGATAAAGTGTGTGCAAGGAGGAGAATTGGCCAAGTCTCAAGTGTGTGCAAAGTGAAACAAGTGTGAGCAAAAAGACAACATGGCCAAATCTAAGTGTGTGCACTAAGAAGTGTGTATACACTCAGAAGAAAGAAGGAGAGACCCACACAAAGTATAACACACGTTTCAAGTGTGTAAGCAAAAGGAATTAAACGTGTGACGGAAAAGAAGAAAGGTGTGTGCTTAAACAGTTTACTCCCTCAGTGGGTTTATTGCACCAAGAGAAGAAAGAGGGAAGTGAATGCATGCATGCATGCACGTGCACACGTGAAGAAAGATAAATCAGTGGTGTGCATCTGAGGAGTCCAAGACCAACAGACCTTTTCAGAGGCTGTTGAAGATTCTTGAAGAAAGAGGCCAGGTCATCCTTAGAAGAAGGAGATAAAGCCTGAGCAAGACGAGAAGACCTGATCATCACAAGTGATCAGAAGTACAGAGCAAGGCCAACAGTCTTTATCCCAGACTGCTGAAGATACTTGAAGAAGCTGAACAAGAAGAAGAGCTACTCGTGTGACTCGAGAAGCCAGGAGAAGACCCTGTGGGACTCAGGGAGAAGAAGTCTTCAGTGGGATTCTGGAGCAGGCCAGTGGGACTCTGGTAACACTGTGGGACGCAGTATAAAGACCCTCTTGTGGGACTTAGGAGAGATACAGTGGGACTCTGTATCGACCATTGTAATTTTAACAGGTTATAATGGAGAATCCATGCTTGGAGAGCATGGCAAGGATGTAGGCCTTTGGTGCCGAACCTTGTAAATCCTTGTGTCATGTGCCTTTTCATTACAGCATCATTCGGGAAAGGTTGAGAGATACAAGAAGAGTGGACCGAGGCTTTAACCAGCCATAGAGGTTTAATTGATAAGAATCAATTAGTAAAAAGTTTTAAGGGATCACTGATTCACCCCCTCCCCCTCTCAGTGATTCACACTGATCTGGGCACTTCAACAGGAATCCAAGAATATATGAGGAATTAAATATCACTCTTATACAAATAATAGCATCCAATAAGACTGATATTATGTGTTTGGATCCAAAATCTAGTGGGATACAAATTATATAAATATAACTTATCCCAATTCTTCCATCTATCGGTACTACTAGACTGATCTATCCAAAGAACCAAATTTGCATCAATTTAAAAGATGTTTATTTATTTTATCCATATATCAAGCTATATATGTTGAAATGATTCTAAATTTTTTTTGGTGTTATTAAATATATTTGGAAACCAATTATTAATTTTGTAAATAGTTATATAAATATGTATAGTCACCGAAAACTATGGTCCAAGTGGTTTCTCAAAATCAAGGTTCTCAAAACCACATTCAACTATTCCTGTAAATTGATTCCTTAGGCACCCCATTTTCATGTTAAAAACAGGAGAATATATCATCTATTATATAGACCCAAAGGTGTTCATTCATTATCTATTATGTTTTTGAGTCCTCTATCATCATATTGGGACCATGTATGAAGTTGAAGTACCACCCGAACCCCCTCTTCCTCTCGATGGTGAGTTAAATAGTGAACATTAATTATAACGGAGCTACAGATACACAAGTGGGATTTATGAAACTTTTTAATCATGTGGTTTTTTTTATTTCTGTGTTAATTATTTTTCATATGTTTTATATTAACATGATTCTTCTATGAATTAATTTCCATTGTTTTAATTTTGTAAAACACCATTCATTTCAACTTCGATTGTGTTAATATTTAAATTGAGAATATTAGGTTTTTATGATTAGAAAACACAAGAATCTTATTTCTCTCATACATTAATGAGATATCAGAATGGATTAGTATCCCCCACTCTATGCATAAGGTCAAAACTACAAGGAACCGACGTTAAAACATAACATAATCATGAATTAAATGAATAGTTCTCATTGAGGACCTTTTCTGGTTTAGTGGTTTAGACAATTAATCCATAACTATTACATTACATCTCAAAAATTTCAATATAGACAATTCTACTCTTTTTTAATTTTTTTAATAGAATAAATAAACATAGAATGTTTCATGTCTAGTTTTAGGTTTTAGATAGCCGGACTTTCCCATGATCCTATCCTTGGACCTATTCATCTTTTTATCCTTTGAAAAACATTTCAAAAAATTGGGATGAGAATAAAAAAACAAAAAATGGTTATAAAAAACATTTTATCATCAATACATAAATAATATAATCGCTTTAACATACCTCATGAAATCATAAGATTAATTAAATACACATAAAAATCATTAATCATAATGGTAACTTATGGAATACAGAACATACTTACATTGTTCCTTTCACAACAATGTTGGGAGTTACATTAGGAATTTACATCACTATATATTCCCTAAATCTCTAAGGAGAAACATTCACATTTACCTCTGTCATGTTACCCAATGAATTGGAGTTCTATCTCAGGCTCACCCGCACTAGGCTTCTCATAAAACCACCCATATGCGTAAACAGCGCCAAAGAACCATAACACATAAAACCAGCATAAGGGAAAGATAACATTCCACATTACAATCACAATATAAAATTTCATGATATTAAATTAATAAATTCATTCTCAAAACCATTTTGAAAAACAAAATTTCTAAAAAGAAAATTTGGTTGTGATTTTCTATTAAAAAAGAGTACTGATTATTAAGGATTCCAAAGAACGAAAAATAATCATCGTGGCGGAAAGGTCATTTTCAATTCATACGTATAAAAGAAACATTACTTTTTTTCATTTAGTAAAACAAAACATAGAAAGAGGATCGAGACGAAGTCTCTTACCTCATGTTCGACTTGACCCGATCATTCTTTATTCTACTGAATAATACACAAAATTTAATTTCTACTTGATTATGAATATTTTCCATGTTTATTATTCCATTTATATAAATTATTACCCTGATCTTACTATTAGTTAATTATTTGAGATAATATCATACATTTTGTCGATATTCGGAACTTGAGTTAAAAAGAAACATGTCATAATTTTAAATTGGCCATGTGGTTGAAATTACATTATTTCCAGAATAATATTCATGATTTATATATAATATATATAATATATATCTTATATATATATATATATGTATTTTTAATAGTACATAACATTTCGATATATGAAATGTAATGCACTGTTCACGGAGAAAATAAGTTGTATGTATGCGTGAACGCTAATTTCAAATCTGTTTCAAATTTCATGGAATGAAAGCATAATGATACAATGGTATATAATAATTCTAGTATAATATAATATATAATTTCATTAACTCCATCTTTTATATGTTCCACGTATTTCATGAACGGTTCATAACACTTTCAGGGGGCAGTAGTCTATATTTCCCCAAATTAAATTATTGTATTTACCCATTATGGAAAACGATAAAGGGATTATATAAATTAAAAATATTTAATCATAGAATCAATATAAATATAAAATATATCACTTTTAAATAAAGTTCCATCTTAAGGGACACCATAATAGGTGGTAGGAGAATATTGAATAGTCATCATTTCGTGTGGAAGTATTTCAGCATCCATAAAAACAATATGTTCTTTACCCCTTAGATAGAGGTGTCTATAAGTGGAGTTCAAATACATTTCATAAAAATACCTATTGGATTTAAACTACTACTATAGTAATAAACTAATTGAATAAAAAGTGTTTATGGGGTTGGAGAAGTAAAATAAAACAAAAGAACATAAGAGAAGATGTTATCGTTCAATCGGGTATCTCCCATTGGTTTGAACCAAAAAAATTATTTAAACTGGATAATTAATAGGGTAAGGCTTTTAGGTGGTGGAGAGGGATGTAGGGAGATTAATTGGGAAGATGTTAGATGAACCAAGAGGCTAGAGGTGTGTGAGTAATGGGTTAGAAGTGGGGGCTTTTTATATGGCGGGGGGGGGGGGGCTCTTTAGGACTGTTTATATATATATATATTAGTATGTAATGATTTTCCATCTCTATGTATCCATAACATTTTAAATTCTATGATATGATGTCTAATGATCGAAATAAAATCATCCAATAGAAATTGGACTGGATTTCATATTGTATTCCTCATGAACATTAGACCATACCAAATGATACTACACCAAAAATATAAAATACATGTGTTATATTATGTTTTTGATTTATGTGTTTAGGTCATACATTTAGGGTCTAAATTTATTCTATTCATAGATCATATAACCCACCAACATCTCTTTAAAAAACTAGAATCCAAACCACACCTCATTCTCCAGATTCCCCTACATTAAGAATTTTATCTACATATTAAATACTAAAAAGAGCATAGATAATAAAATTTGTGTACTGTTTTCTTTTCCCTTTTATAAATTTTCGTTCATAACTAAAGGCATAGAATTTGGTGGTTTTCTATATCATTAGTATCCTTACATCCAAAAATATTATATCATATCCTTGTATTCCCATAAATTACATATTTTATGATAATCAATTGTAGCGAGTGAAATATATTATTCATTATTATGCAGAAATTGTAAATTAGTAAGTAGCATCTTGCATTCCATCTGATTAAAAAAATAATGATAACCATTTAAAACACGAGTTATGTTAACACATTTGTGATAACCCAAACTTTGGCGCACATGTCATGTTCATGTCCTCAGGGGATTTATTCTGGATAATGATATACAATTTATTCCTATGTTCTATAACTCTCTTGCTTGTTGGGGCCACTTTGTCTATAAATGGACTGTTCACATGGTCCATGATTCTAGTCTCTTTTGGAAAAATTATATGAGGATGAAAATGATTTTGGTAAATATTGACTTTGTTTTAAAAAAATGGGTAATTACTAAAGAATAAATGAAATAATACAATATCTTTTTTCCCATACATGAAATGTTAATTTTTTTTGGAATTGACATGGTGGGTCCATTTCTTAATTATTTTGGAAACACTTACATTACTCTGGTAGTTTATTAAGTGTCAATGTGGGTAGAGGCATGATCCACATGGAGATATTATTCCAATATAGTTTTTGAATTTTAGAGAAAATTTATTTTATTAATGGTGTGGATTACCTAGTTTCCACATAAATTAATAGTGATCTCATCTCTATAACCGAACAGTGCAATACTTTTTTTTTGGTATGGAGATAAGCATCATCTTTTTATTTCATATCTCCCAAAAAAATGTTTAATCTTACTTGTTTAATAGAGAGGTAAAATAAATTTAGGAAATAGGGTGCATCCTAATTAAAAATATTTGAGTCCTAGTTATGATGATTCATTAGGGATTACAATACTTCTTCCAAAACTATCATTGGCATTTCCACATTTATTCCAGTTTTTGGAATGAATTTTCACCTACATATTGTGATAGGGAACAAGGCCTAATAGAAAATTAAACAATGAAATTATAATATTTCTGTAGTAGGCGATTAAATGATGTTTTATATTTAGGAGCATGAGGAAATGAGAACATTCTCTTATGTGGGAATCTGAATTTTTATATAGATAACTGGGGTTGTCAATGACTACATCATACTTAATTTTTAGTTCCACATTTGGATGAATGATATCCTTTTCATATAAATGCATAACTAGTATAGATTTATGATTCATTCATACTAGTTTCTCCCATAAACCATTACTAATGATTATCCATTTTGTGTTTTCCAGTTACAAAATGAAGAAACAAAACCAAATTTCACTATCAATGTGAAGACGTTGAAGAAAAATCATAAAACTATTCTAGATTCCCTAATGAAGGATTTCCAATATCGATAAGAACCCTTCAAATTATTGACCCCATTATTTATCCTTCCTTTCCTTTTTTTAAAATTTTTTACAGTGAGGACACATTATACTCTGGATTAAAGGGATAGGTATATTCCTAGGTTGGTTAAGAATGTTCATAAATTTTTTCTTTTTCACTTTTTTCCTTACTGAATATTATTGTTACAATCCATTTTATGGGTCTATTCATGGGTTATTTATCAATTTTTATCATCATTCTTCTTTTTTATTTTTTTCGATTAATCGATAGTATTGTAACCCCACCCCACTTTTGTGCCACAGTTTTCAATTTTATTGACCCATTAATCATATATAATTATTCCCCAAAAATCAAGGAGATTATTTAAAATGCATGATTAATTTCTTGATTTCCCGTTGTTTTAAAAAAAATCACTGATGAAATGTGTGTTTTAACACGATTTTTAAATTTAGGTGTGAATTTTTGTTCAAATTTGGTTATTATTATAATAAAATTTGTTTTATCACTGTCGGAACCTTGACAAGAATTGTACCCTTTGTGTGAGTAGTTTATGGGAAACTATTTTCACTTTATATATATACACATCTTTTCACCCATCCATTAAGTTTGAATTTTTCCTACTCAATAGAAATTGAATATTATTTAAGTTAATATTTATAAACATTAAAAAATTAATTTTCCATATGTTTTCTCCTTAACTGATCTTTTTCATTACATTATCAGATAAACCTATGAGTGTCTACCCTTATCTTACTGTCTTACACCCTCCAAAAATTTTATCCAATAAATTATAAAATAAAAAATTATTTAAAATATTATATATTTTTTTTGTGTCTTATGATGGCCAAAAACCAATATTCTTCAACATTATATCTTGTTCTTCAAATTAAAATTAGGGTCATGAGCAGATAAAACAACGATTGATTGATGAGTGTGATATGTGTTCCATGTTTAACTTTTCAGAAAAAAAATAATAATAAATGAGTAGAGTGATGAAATGTAAAACAGATGGAGATATTTAATTTGAGAGCTTATGGTTTTACATTCAAGAACTATTAATTATGTGGGTCTTTGAATTTTATTACAATGAATATAGGGTAGGTTCGGTGAACATAATCATTAAAGTATAATAATTTTAAAATATCCTATATTTGTGGAATATAATGTTGAAAGAATATATTTAAATGGTTTTCACATACACATGTGTATATTGAGTATCATTTTTTTCTTTTTAATTTCATTATCAAGTTAATATCATTCATCACCTAGAATTTCATTCTGATAAAATTTATGAGACATCTTTTTCCATGAACACTTATGATAACCCCATGGTGTTGTTCTATTATCTTCTGACATTTATATCAGGAATTCAATTTCAATGATAAATCATCATGATATTTGGAATATCTACTTCTATATTTATTTTGAAATTTTACATTTCTATAGAGTTAAAAGTTTTAGGGTTTTAGGGGTGATCTCACTGTGATTCACTATTTTATTTTACCCTTAAATCAGTATATTAAAATAATTTTATGTTGACCTCACCTATTTTGATAATCCCAATTATGTGTTCATATATTATGCTACTCTCAATTACTGATGATCTACATTTTAATTATTTCAAATCAGTGATCAAGTTAATAATAATGTTTAAATAATCTCTGATTTATGTTAATCTCGATTATCCCTGTTTAGCTTTGAAACAATTCTAAGTCAATTAGATTTGGTTTGCATAAGAGCCAGAGCTACCGATGCACACACAGAGCTACCGATAGCCAGAGCTACCGATAGCCAGAGCTACCGATAGCCAGAGCTACCGATAGCCAGAGCTACCGATAGCCAGAGCTACCGATAGCCAGAGCTACCGATAGATAGAGCTACTGATGCACAAAGAGCTACCGATGCACAGAGAGCTACCGATAAGAGCTACTGATAAGAGCCACCAATAAGAGTTTGAAGAGCTACCAATGGAAGAACCCTACACCGAGTCAACCGTACATGTCTACAAACAAACGTCTACCTATAATGAACTGTGGAGTCAAATCCTATATCCTCGACACTATTTGTTTATTATACTAACGGTTACATTTGTTACTTTTGATGCATTTAATGTTATTAAATGATTTATGTTTCCATTTCAGGAAACCGTACCAAGTACGATCAAAAAGTATAATCATTCCTTCTTGTCAGAAAAACAAAAAGGGTATAAAGAGGACATCGTGTATGTATCAAAAGCAGAGTGAAAGAAAACTCGAAGAGATCAAGCACACAGAACACACTTGCGATCAAGCTCAAAACGTGCCAAGATCAACTGGAGAACTTGCACTCATTAGACTACTAATACCAGCCTCGAGAACGTAGATCATACATCGAGAAATCTATGCTAAAGAAGAACCACACAAAACTCATCATTCTTTGAGCCGATAAGCAAGCTGAACCTCGAAGTCAAGGAAGCAGATGGTACTCTGTTTTCCAGACAAAAACCAGAAGAAGACTCCGAACGAATTCTAATCAACAAAAGGAGTCAAGAGCTGCACGAAGATCACTAGAGCCATTTCTAATATCTAAATATTTATCTCTGTGATTTACTTTTTACATTACGAGTAGTGTGTGTTATCTATTGTATTTTACACACACACTATCTCCTGAACCTTAACTAGTGGATTTCTAAATCCTCACTCACTATCTTTTCATTCTTTTTTCCCACTGTGGATAGTGGTAGAGGTCGTGTGTGACCTGGACAGCTGGTTGCTATTGTTTTGTTTCCCATGGATAACAGTGGTAGAGGTATTGGACCTAGACAGTTGTAAACTGTTGAACCCCGATTCAGGGTGTGGATCATCCTTATATAAGCTTTTCAGAGGACTAAGTCTCGGCTTGAGACTGAACCTCTTGGTTAACTCCTCTGTGTTTTTAGTTAAAGTCTATTTCTATACAATACATATCTATTTCATATTCCGCTTCTATTACTTTGAAATATATTTTTTCTTCAAAGATACTTTGATAGTTAAACTCGCAAGTGTTTATATTTATTATAAATCAGTAAGTTAGCATAAAAAGTTAATTTAATCATCAGATTAAGTTAACTGAGAACTAATCAATCTTTGAGAAACTAATTGAACCTTTATAATCTGTATAAATTCACTACAGTTTAATCTGCTTTTGAAATTGGGGGATTTTAATAGAAATTGTTTTTAGAAAAAATTTTAATTGGGACTCAATTCACCCCCCCTATTGAGTGTCCACTCCGACCAACATTTGTTATCAAAGGATTTATTAATACCTTCTAAATTACTCTGTTTTCAACTGTGATTTTAGTTGTATTTTAATGTTCTTAAAATTTCTGTTATTCCTAAATTTTTATCTCTTTAAATTTTGTTTATAATGGATAATAGACTTGAGGGTGTTTCTATAACTGGACACCTTTATTTAATGGAAATAAATATGCTCAGTGGAAACTTAAAATGAAATTTCATCTAGAAAGCACAAGTTTTGATATTTGGACTGCTATTGAATCTGAATATAAAGTTCCCACTACTGATAGATCTACTTGGGATGAACCTACAAAGACTGCTTACAATAATAATTGTAAAGCTATGATTGCTCTGTACTGTGCTCTAGGAGATGAAGAATTTAATAGAATTTCTGCATGTAAAACTGCTTTTGAAATTTGGGATACCTTGGCTGTTTGTCACGAAGGAACAACTAATGTTAAAGAAATGAGACTAAACACTTATACTATTAAATATGATAATTTCAAAATGAAGCCTGATGAACCTATTTATGAAATGTATCTCAGGTTCAATGAGATAGTGAACACAATGAGCTCACTCGGAAAGATTGTTACTGCAAAAGAACAAATTATGAGAATACTGAGATGTTTGCCAGATAGATGGAGAGGTACATCCGTTTCAATTAGAGAATCTGGTTACATTGGAACACTGTCTGTCAAGGAGTTAATTGGTAAGCTGATGATGTATGAAGAAGAGCTTAATGTAAATAAAGAAGAAGTTGAGGAACCCAAAAAAAATCTGTAGCGTTTAAAACTACTTCCTTTAAGAGTAAAGATAAGGATAAACTAAAAATGGAGACTGGGAGTTCAATGAGTGAAAATTCCGAATCTGACAGTGATGTCGAGATGGCTCAAATAGCCAGGAGATTCAAAAAGTTTTATAGAAAAAAGAAATTCTTTAGGAAACCAAATTAAAAAGGAAAGTATGATCAACAAGGCAAATGGAAAAAGTATTGGAAGACGGCTGACAGGACTGATGAAGTTGTCTGCTATGAATGCAAGCGAAAAGGACATATCAAAGCAGACTGTCCAAAGTTAAAATTCAAAATGAAATATTATTACAAAGACAAGAAGTACAAGAAAAAAATGAAGGCTACCTGGAGTGCTTCAGAAGACAGCACTAGTGAAGCAGAATCTTCAGACTCTGAAAGGAATCGATCCAACATGTGTTTCATGACAAATACTTCTGAGGTAACATCTGACACTCCTGTTTTAAATTCATATTATTCTGGAGATGATTCTGATTCAGAAAACATGTCAAAAACAGAACTATTTGAGTACTGTGACATGTTGGAAGAAACCTGTAATGAGCTTAAAGACAAATACAAAGGTTTGAAGAAACAGTATGCTTTAAGTGTTAAGTATAAATATGATCTTGATATAGAAAAGGAAAATAATGCTCAACTACTAAAGGAAAATACATAACTGAAACTGTCAAATGAGAAACTTAGAAAAGATTTAGAAAAATTCACAAATGGAAAGGATGTCTTAACTAAAATGCTTGGAAAGCAAGTTGCACCTAGATATGCTACTGGTTTGGGATACCAACCTGGACAGAGACAGTTCACTATATCCCGATTTATTCCTAAGTCTGGAAAAAATTCTGCTAGTTCCAGTTTTGAAAATTCATATGCTTCAACAGGTTGTTCACATGGTTATAGACCAAATAAAGTTTATCTTTCAAAATCTGTTGTTTCTGTTAATTGTATGGGACCAATAAAACAAATTTGGGTACCTAAGGCCCTGATTGCTAACCTATCTGGACATAAGAAAATCTGGTTACCGAAGTCATTTCCTGTTTAAATCTGTTTTATAGGAGACCTCCTTGAAGAGCTGTCACAAGAAGATATGGTATTTAGACAGTGGGTGCTCAAGACACATGACTGGAGATTATTCTTGCTTCAAGAGATTAATAAAGGTTGATGGAGGTCATGTCACCTTTGGTGACAACTCTAAAGGAAAAATCATCGGCCTAGGCCAGATTGGTAACACTGACTCAGTATTAATTTCTAATGTTTTATTCGTTGATGGAATTAAATATAACTTGCTTAGTATATCTCAATTATGTGATGATGGTTTCAATGTCAAGATTGAAAATGACTCGTGTGATGTTTTTAACTCCAAAAACTCTTTAGTATTTTCTGCTCTAAGGAATGAAAATGTTTATGCTGTTGATTTAAATTCTTTAGCCAAACAAAATATTTCTTGTTTGAATGCTTTTCATAAAGAATCTTGGTTATGGAACAGACGATTAGGACACTGCAACATTCACTCACTTAGAAAACTAGCGAGGAAAAACTTAGAGACTTGCCTAAATTAGAATTCCCAAATGACAAAGTGTGTAATCCCTGTCAAAAGGGAAAAAAACACAAAGTTTCTTTTAAATCAAAGAAAGAAGTCTCAACTTCTCAACCACTTGAGTTGGTTCACATGGATTTGTTTGGACCATCAAGAGTTTCTAGTTTAAATGGGAAGCATTATGTCTATGTCCTTGTAGATGACTTTTCTAGATATACTTGGGTATACTTTCTAGCTCACAAAAGTGAATCTTGTCCTTACTTTATTAAATATTCCAAGTCTGTAGAGAACCTTAGTGGACTTAAGATTAAAACCCTATGAAGTGATCATGGTCGTGAGTTTGAAAATCATGAGTTTGAATCTTATTGCTCACAAAATGGCTATAGTCGCAATTTTTCTGCCCCTAGGACACCCCAACAAAATGGTGTAGTAGAAAGGAGAAACTGAATCCTTCAAGAAATAGCTAGAACCATGCTCAATGAATATGAAATGCCTATGTACTTTTGGGCTGAAGCTGTTAATACAGCTTGTTATGTTATCAATAGAGTCATGATTAGACCTGTTCTTAAGAAAACCCCTTATGAGTTGTGGAACAATAGAAAGCCTAAGGTTAATTACTTCAGAGTTTTTGGTTGCAAAGTATTTATACTTAATACTAAAGATAATCTGGATAAGTTTTCTCCCAAAAGTGATGAAGGAATTTTTCTGGGTTACTCTATTTCAAGTAAAGCTTATAGAGTTTTCAATAAGAGAACCAAATGTGTGGAAGAATCTGTTCACATCAAATTCGATGAAACTGATCCACATGAGCCTAAAACCTCTCTTGAGAATCTTGAAGAAGATTTGTCTATTCTGGACCTTAATGATAAATCTAAAGAACCTATTATAAAAACATCCAGTTCTGGACTTTCTCCAGAATCTGCTTCTGTTGAACCCGAACCTATAGATGAACTTGAAGTTTCTAGTCCAACCTTTACCAAATCGACTAAGATTCTAAAGAATCATTCTTTAGATGCTGTTGTTGGTAATCTTGATAGAGGAACACAAACTAGAGCTTCTCTAAGGAACCAGGTTGAACATCAAGGTTTTCTGTCACAACTAGAACCCAAAAATATCAATGATGCTATCAATGATGAATTCTGGGTAATAACCATGCAAGAAGAGTTGAATCAATTTGAAAGAAACAAAGTCCGGGAATTAGTTGACAGACCCAAGGACACCTTGACAATAGGCACAAAATGGGTTTTTAGAAATAAAGTTGATGAATCAGGAAACATAGTTAGAAACAAAGCTAGACTAGTTGCACAGGGATATAGTCAAGAAGAGGGTATAGACTATGGAGAAACTTTTGCACCTGTAGCTCGACTGGAAGCTATTAGGATCTTACTTGCATATGCATCACATATGAATTTCAAGTTATATCAAATTGATGTCAAAAGTGCATTTCTAAATGGTTTTATAATTCATGATTTTCTTGTGGAACAACCACTTGGATTTACAAACCCTCATTTTCCAAATCAAGTTTTTAAACATTCTAAAGCTTTATATGGTTTAAAACAAGCCCCAAGAGCTTGGTATGATAGACTCAGCAATTTTCCTATTTCAAAAGGTTTTACTAAAGGGATCTCCAATCCAACTCTCTTTATTAAAATAATTTCTAAAGATGTTTTAGCTGTACAAATCTATGTTGATGATATTATATTTGGATCTTCTAAACACTCTTTATGTACTGATTTTTCAAAAAGTATGCAAAATGAATTTGAAATGAGCTTAATGGGAGAACTTAAGTATTTTCTTGGTTTTCAAATTTTTCAAACTAGAGATGTAATTATTTTAAATCAAAGTAAATATACAAAATATATTTTAAAACTTTTTGGTTTGGACAGTATTAAGGAAAGTGAAACTCCTATGAGTACTACCTGTAAATTGGATACAGATGAAACTGGGAAACCAGTGGATCGAACCAATTACAGAGGTATGATTGGTAGCTTACTTTATCCTACTGCTAGTCGACCAGACATTATGTTCAGTGTATTTATGTGCGCTAGATTTCAAGATAATCCTAAAGAATCACACTTACTGGCTGTTAAAAGGATTTTTAAATATCTTAAGCATACTGTACATTTAGGTTTGTTTTATCCAAAAGGACAATCATTTGACCTAACTAGCTATTCAAATTCTGACTTTGCTAGATGTAAGTTAGTAAGGAAGAGCACATCTGGAACATGTCATTTACTTGGTAAATCCCTAGTGTCATGGTGTAGTAAGAAACAGAATTCAGTTGCATTGTCTACTGCCGAAGCAGAGTATATAGCTGCTGGTAGTTGCTGTGCACAAATTCTGTGGATAAAACACACTTTATTGGACTATGGATTTGTGTTTAAACATGTTTCAATTAACTGTGACAACACTAGTGCAACAAAAATATATAAGAACCCTGTATCTCACTCTAGAACCAAACACATAGATGTAAGACATCATTTTCTAAGAGATTATTATCAAAAAGGTGATATTACTCTTTAATTTATTAGCACTGAACATCAATTGGCCGATATTTTCACTAAACCTTTAAGTTATGATGGGTTAAGTTACATTAGGCACGAGCTGGGAATGATCAATTCTCACCGATGGTGAAATTCTCACCGATGTTGAAATTCTCACCGATGATCAATTCTCACCGATGTTGAAATTCTCACCGATGATCAATTCTCACCGATGTGAAATTCTCACCGATGTGAAATTCTCACCGATGCTAAAATTCTCACCGATGATCAATTCTCCCCGATGTTGAAATTCTCACCGATGATCAATTCTCACCGATGTGAAATTCTCACCGATGTGAAATTCTCACCGATGTTGAAATTCTCACCGATGTGAAATTCTCTCCGATGTGAAATTCTCACTGATGTTGAAATTCTCACCGATGCAATTAATTTTAAAACTTCTGTCTGCCGCCAAGAATATGAATCATTTTATTTTTATGTTATTTTACTTTATTCGTTTATTTATGATTCCTACATGATAAAACTAATCCTAAACCGCTTCTCACTCCACCGGACCCAAAACCTTTCACCTTTGAATCCTAGCTCCATAATCGACTGAGAACCCTAATTCCGTGATGGAAAAAACCAAGATTCCTGCCAGTAGAGATGACAGTGTAGAGCCTAAAACAAAGAAGAAGAAAGTGCAGCAAGAAGATCGTGGAAGTAATGTCAGAACTAGGTCAGGAAAGCGACCAGTAAACCCTCATTTGTAGAATAGATATATTATGATGGAAAATGAGCTATGCGTAGATTGGTTACTACCAAGAAATTCGTTGGTGATTGCAATTCTAGAAGATCAGATATGGGTAGATTGTTTTTCAAATAACAATGGTCCCTACTACCCGAAGTTAGTGAAACAGTTCTATGAATTCGTAAGCTTCGAGAAGTCTGAAAATGAGAATCGGGTAAGTTCTTTTTTAAATGGAAAAGAAATGTCATTTTCTTCAGTAGAGTGGGCATAATGCTTAAAATTCCCACATGAAGGTGTATCCGGGTATGTCTCAAGAGCAATTCCACCTACCAGTAACATCTTTGACTATGAGACCGCTTTAAAAGAGCTAACGGGTAATGGAAGTCAGAGGCAAGTGGTTGCTACTAAATTGGATGGAGAGAACAGACTGCTTTTCAAATTTGTTCAACATGTTTTGATACCGAGGAGAGGAAATTTTTCGAATCTGAGATATCAAGATATTTATCTTCTACATCTGTTAAGACATGGTGTGAAAGTTAATCTGTGCAGACTGTTGTTGAATCAAATGGAAGACATGATTAGGCCAAAATCAAAGACTAATGCTTTATGCTTTTCCAAAATGATCTCTATGATGATAAATGTGAATGGGATAGATGAGTCTCAGGATGAAACAGTTGTAGTTAAGAATAACTTTTGTATCACTACTACAGTTTGTAAGTACATGAAAATCAATTGGAACCTGTGGAAAGGAGAATGGGTCAGTGATGACTAGAAGGTGTATGATAAATTTAATCCTCTGGATTATCCTTCAAGGCCAAAGGATAAAAGAGATCCAGGTTTAGGATCTGATGAAGAGGAACCCGAGTACAGTGATGAGTCAGAAGACGAAGAAGAAGAAGAAGAATAGGAAGAAACTCTTATGGATATTGGAGGAGATCCAGACTTTCCCCCAAGTCCTGTTACTGAGTTTGTATACTCAAGAAAAGGAAAAGTAGAGGAAGTGTTATCTATTCATGAGGAAGACCAGGCAGTTCCTCAGCAGGAAGGAGAAAAAAAGAATGTATCTGAATCATCTGATTCTTCTAGGTTGAGTCTGAGTCCATTGATTAAAAACTCAGTTGTGCCTACTGAAGAAGTAGAAAAAGAAAGAGAAGAAGTTGTACCTGTTTCAGAAAATATTTTTAATGCTGCTGAGATGGAAGTTGTTGTGGAAGATTCTGATGAAGAAAGATCAGCAGAAAATGTAGTTGTTGTACATAGGAATGCACCCATTGAGGGGGAGCATCATTCCAATCTTGGAAATGTTACAGTGGATGTTGAGATTGAAGACTGGGTAGAAGTCCCAGGTTTTATAGTGTACGGTTGGGATTATCCTGATTCGGATAATGATGTATCCTTGAATAGACCAAAGATCAGCTATGACATCAATTCTGAGTTATTAACTGATGATGTAGTCCGAGTACATGACTTAGATGTGATGAAAGAAAATATCAATGTCAGATTTGTATAAGAAGTAAAGACAATGGAATCCTTTTTAGTTTCCTCGATTCAATCAGTCATGAATGATTCAGTAGTCAGCTTAGCTTCTGCACGAGTATCTACTATAGTTTCTCCTACTTATTTTGTTACAAAGTCAGATCTTGAATCCATGAAGCATGAGCTGAAAGAATCCTTCACTGCCTCTGTTACTGAGATGAAGCACTATTTTCGTGATGAAATGAAGTTGTTAGAACAATCTCTTGAGCTTTCTCTTGGTTTAAATCTGTCAACTTTTATGGGTGAGCTAATGGATGAAGTCAAAGAGTGCTAGACCAAATCTTCTAGAATAGAAGCAGATCTTGAAGCCTTAAAGAAGTCTGTTACTACTTTAGATTCTTACATGAGCTCAAACCTCAAGCTGATAAGGATTTAGCCTATGTGAAAAGTGTTGTATGCCAAATGGTCTCAGTATTTGAAGATTTCAAATCTTTTATAAAGGATCATGTTAAAAATCAGGACTCTCAACTGCAAACTCTGATTAGTGGCTTGACCAAAAGTTTCAAAGAAACTGTATCCTTCTTGGTTGGTCCTCTAGCTTCAAAATCTGCATTTGATTTGAATCAATTACGAGCTATGATGAAGGAGGAGCTTGGTTATATTTCAACCAGTGGCTCTGTGGACTCATCAGATCTAAGCTGGGTAGTGATCTCTAAAAGAGATTCAGTAAGGGAAATAATGAAAATCGTCCACGACACTATGAAAGAGGCCTCTGACTCTCAGGATGAAATAAAGAACAAGGTGGATTATTATTTCCAAAGGATTTTTACCAAGAAACAACTCACCCATCATTTCAAGCTGATGTTGGAAAACATGAAATTACCCCCTGTAACTCAAGCCTTCCGAAATCAAGTGAGCAAGCTAAGAGAGCTGACTCCTGCCTTAGTAAAGTTTATGGAGAACAAAGATGATTGTATATCTGCTATGGAAAGAGGGGGAGGAATCATTATGGATTTCAGAAATCTATTGCTGCCCTTTTTGCATGTTGATGCTAGACCAGTTATTGTCCCTCCTTCCTTGCCTGCCTCTACTGAGTCTCCAGTCCAGATGACTCCTGCTCAGGCCATCCAAAGCCTCACACCTACGATCACTCAACAAACTTCTCAATACAGGCCAGGCACTGTATCAGTGGGTCAGCCTTCTGTGATCATTTTTGGGATTGCAAATCCCTCACTCACATCATCACCACCTGCCTCCTCTTCTGATCCAAAGGGAAAATCTCATGTTGAAGATCTGGATTGCTGAAGTGTCCAGGCTGTTTGATAGGAATTGTCTTTTTTTCTCTTCTATTCTGTTTATGTAAGTTTTGTCTGGTCTAATACAAATGCTTTTCTTAACACTATCTCTGTTTCTCAGTTCTCTCTGTCTACATTCCCACTTTTTGATTATCACAAAGGGGGAAAAAATATAAAGAGGAGGGGGGGCAATATCAAAGGGGAGAAATTTTGAGCCTTTGTTACTATTCTTACATTTCCTTCCTTGGTACCAACTCTTTCAATGCTTATCTCTGATACTATTGTATTTAATACATCCTATGATAATTTTTTATCTATTTCATTATATTACTATTTCCTATACATCTTTTGATTGCCTTCTTTGAGAAATTAGAATATAAACGTTATATTATCTTATACTATATTCTCACTATTTTTGGTCATATCATAAGTTGTGATTATCAAAAAGGGGGAGATTGTTGATGTCACCTGTTTTGATAATCCCAATTATGTGTTCATATATTATGCAACTCTCAATTACTGATGATCTATATTTTAATTCTTTCAAATCAGTGATCAAGTTAATAATAATGTTTAAATAATCTCTAATTTATGTTAATCTCGATTATCCCTGTTTAGCTTTGAAACAATTCTAAGTCAATTAGATGTTGTTTGCATAAGATCCAGAGCTACCTATGCACACACAGAGCTACCGATAGCCATAGCTACCGATAGCCAGAGCTACCAATAGCCAGAGCTACCGATAGCCAGAGCTACCGATAGCCAGAGCTACCCATAGCCAGAGCTACAGATAGCCAGAGCTACCGATAGCCAGAGCTACCGATAGCCAGAGCTACCGATAGCCAGAGCTACCGATAGCCAGAGCTACCGATTGAACGAGCTACCGATGCACAAAGAGATACCGATGCACAGAGAGCTACCCATAAGAGCTACCGATAAGAGACACCGATAAGAGTTTGAAGAGCTACCGATGGAAGATACCTACACCGAGTCAACCGTACACGTCTACAAACAAACGGCTACCTATAATGAACTGTGGAGTCAAATCCTATATCCTCGACACTATTTGTTTATTATACTAACAGTTACATTTGTTACTTTTGATGCATTTAATGTTATTAAATGATTTATGTTGCCATTTCAGGAAATCGTACCAAGTACGATCAAAAAGTATAATCATTCCTTCTTGTTAGAAAAATAAAAAGGGTATAAAGAGGACATCGTGTATTTATCAAAAGCATTGTGAAACAAAACTCGAAGAGATCAAGCACATAGAACACACATGCGATCAAGACCAAAACGTGCCAAGATCAACTGGAGAACATGCAATCACGAGACTACTACTACCAGCCTCCATAACATAGAGCATACATCGAGAAATCTATGCTAAAGAAGAACCACACAAAACTCATCATTCTTTGAGCTGATAAGAAAGCTAAACCTCGAAGTCAAGGAAGCAGATGGTACTCTATTTTCCAGACAAAAACCAGAAGAAGACTCAGAACGAATTCTAATCAACAAAAGGAGTCAAGAGCTGCACGAAGATCATTAGAGCCATTTCTAATCTCTAAATATTTATCTCGGTGACTTACTTTTTACATTACGAGCAGTGTGTGTCATCTGTTGTATTTTACACACACACTGTCTCCTGAACCTTAACTGGAGGATTTGTAAATCCTCACTCACTATCTTTTCATTCTTTTTCCCACTGTGGATAGTGGTAGAGGTCGTGTGTGACCTGGATAGCTGGTTGCTGTTTTTTTGTTTCCCACGGATAACAGTGGTAGAGGTCTTGGACCTGGACCGTTGTAAACTGTTGAACCCCGATTCAGGGTGTGGATCATCCTTATATAAACTTTTGAGAGGACTAAGTCTTGGCTTGAGACTGAACCTCTTGGTTAACTCCTCTATGTTTTTAGTTAAAGTCTATTTCCATAAAATACATATCTATTTCATATTCTGCTTCTATTACTTTGAAATTTAATTTGACTTCAAAGATACTTTGATAGTTAAACTCGCAAGTGTTTATATTTATTATAAATCAGTAAGTTAGCATCAAAAGTTAATTTAATCATCAGATTATGTTAACTGAGAACTAATAAATCTTTGAGAAACAAATTGATCCTTTATAATCTGTATAAATTCACTACAGTTTAATCTACTTTTGAAATTGGGGGATTTTAATAGAAATAGTTTTTAGAAAAAATTTTAATTGGGACTCAATTCACCCCCCCTCTTGAGTGTCCACTTTGACCAACATTTTATATGGTAATTAAAAATATTATAACAATTTAAATTCAATATTTTTTCAGTAATTTAATTCTTATCACATTTAGAATTTTCTATTTTACTAGTTTTTATGTTTTCTTTGTATTTAGAGTTTATTTGTAGGTCCTAATAAATGTTGATGAAATTAGTCCAAATTAAAGAGGAATCCAAGCACATATGAGGAATCAAATCAAACTCTTTTACAAATAATTTCATCCAATAAGACTAATATTTTGTGTTTTGATCCAAAATCTAGTGGGATAAAATTTATATTAATATAACCAATCCCAATTCTTCTATTTATTGGTACTACTGGACTGATCTATGTAAGGAACCAAATTTTCATGAATTTAAAAGATATATTTTTTATTTTATCCATATATCAAGCTATATCTGTTGAAATGATTCTAAATTTTTAGTGGAGTTATTAAATATTTTTGGAAGCCAATTATTAATTCTGTAAATAGTTATATAAAACTCTCTAGTCACCAAAAACAATGGTCCAAGTGGTTTCTCAAAATCAAGGTTCTCAAAACCACATTCAACATTTCCTGTAAATTGAATCCTTGGGTACCCTATTTTCATGTTCAAACCAAGATATTATATCATCTATAGTATAGACCCAAATCTGTTCATTAATTATCTAATATGTTTTGAGCCCTCTATTATCATATTGGGATCATGTATGAAGTTGAAGTACCACCTGAGCCCCCTCATCCTCTCCATGGTGAGTTAAATGGTGAACATTCATTATAATGGAGCTACACATACACAAGTGGGAGTTATGACAATTTTTAATCATGTGGTTTTGTTTGATTTATGTGTTAATTATTTTTCATATGTTTTATATTAACATTATTCTTCTATGAATTAATTTCCATTGTGTTAATTTTGTTAAACACCATTCATTCCATCTACGATTGTGTTAAGATTTAGATTTGGGACTATTAGGTTTTTATGATTAGAAAACACAAGAATCCTATTTCTCTCACACATTCATGAGATATAATAATGGTTTAGTATCCCTCACTCTATGCATGAGGTCAAAACTACCAGGACCCGACTTTAAAACATAACATAATCTTGAATTAAATGAATAATTCTCTTGGAGGATCTTTTTTGGTTTAGTGGTTTAGACAATTAGGCCATAACTATTAAATTACATCTCAAAAATTTAAATATAGTCAATTATACTCATTTTTAATTTTTTTAATAGAATAAAAAAAACATAAAATGATTCATGTCAAGTTTCAAGTTTTAGTTTTCAAAACTTTCCCATGATCATATCCTTGACCCTATTCATCTTTTTGTCCTGTGAAAAACATTTCAAAAAATTGGGATGAGAATAAAAAAATATAAACTGGTTATAAAAATACATTATATCATCAATACATAAATAATATAATCTCTTTAACATACCTCATGAAATCATAAGATTTATGAAATACACATAGAAATCATTAATCATAATGTTAACTTATGGCATACAGAACATACTTGCGTTGTTCCTTTCATAGAAACATTGGGAGTTAAATTAGGAATTTACATCACTATATATTCCCTAAATCTCTAAGGAGAAAGATTCATATTTACCTATGTCATGTTACCCAATGAATTGGAGCTCTATCTCAGGCTCACCAGCACTAGGCTTCTCACAAAACCACTCATATGCGTAAACAATGCCCAATAACCATAACACATAAAACCAGTATAATGGCAAGATAACATTCCACATTATAATCACAATATAACATTTCGTGATATTAAATTAATAAATTAATTCTCAAAGCCATTTTGAAAAACAAAATTTCTAAAAAGAATTTTTTTTTGATTTTTTATTAAAAAATACTACTGATTATTAAGGAAGCCAATGATCAAAAAATAATTATCGTGTTGGAATGGTCATTGTCAATGCGTACGTATAAAAGAAACATAACTTTTTATCATTTAGTAAAACACAACATATAAAAATATTCTCATTGAATGAAATTAAAATTCAAATGTTTTTATAAACCTTATAAAAGGAAGTCACATATTAAACCAAATATGCCTCAATGAAAGGGGATCAAGACAAAGTCTCTTACCTCATGTTCGACTTGACCCGATCGTTCTTTAT
Organism: Viscum album; assembly: GCA_963277665.1. Lineage (NCBI taxonomy): Eukaryota > Viridiplantae > Streptophyta > Magnoliopsida > Santalales > Viscaceae > Viscum > Viscum album. Next base: position 1,766,116,129 of record OY728146.1, on the reverse strand, counting down.
TCTACTGAATAATATACAAAATTTAATTTCTAATTGATTATCAATCATTTCATGTTTATTATTCTATTTATATCAATTAATACCTTGATCTTATAATAAGTTAATTATTTGAGATAATATCATACATTTTGTCGATATTTGGAACTTGAGTTAAAAAGAAACATGTTATAATTTTAAATTGACTATGTGGTTGAAATTAAATTATCTACAGAATGATATTCATGATTTTTATATAATATATATCAAATATACCCAGTATATATATGTATTTTTAATAGTACATAACCTTTAGATATATGAAATGTAATGCACTGTTCACAGAGACAGTAAGTTGTACGTATGCATGAACGCTACATTAAAATCTGTTTCAAATTTAATGGAATGAAAACATAATGATAGAATGGTATATAATAATTCCAGTATAATATAATATATAATTTCATTAACTCCATCTTTTATATGTTCCACGTATTTCATGAATGGTTCATATCACTTTCAGGGGGTAGTAGTCTATATTTCCTCAAATTAAATTATTGTATTTACCCATTATGGAAAATGATAAAGGGATTCTATAAATTAAAAATATTGAATCATATAATAAATATAACTATAATATATATCACATGTAAATATAGTTCCATATTAATTGCCACCATAATAAGTGGTAGGAGAATATTGAATTGTCATCGTTTCATGGGGCACTATTTCAGCATCCATAAAAACAATATGTTCTTTACCCATTAGATAGAGGTGTCTATATGTAGAGTTCAAATAAATCTCATAAAATTACCTATTGGATTTATCATACTACTATAGTTATAAAATAAATGAATAAAATGTGTTTATGGGGTTGGATAAGTAAAATAAAACAAAACAACATAAGAGAAGATGTTATCGTTCAATCGGGTATCTCCCATTGGTTTGAAACAAAAAAATTATTTAAATTGGCTAATTACTAGGGTAAGGCTTTTAGGTGGAGGAGAGGGATATAGGGAGATTAATTAGGAAGATGTTGTATTACTCAAGAGGATTGAGGAGTGTGAGTAATGGGATATAAGTGAGGGCTTTTTATATGGCAGGGGGGCTCTTTAGGACTGTTTATATATATATATTATTATGTAATGATTTTCCATCTCTAAATATCCATAACATTTTAAATTCTATGATATGATCACTAATGATAGAAATAAAATCATCCAATAGAAATTGGACTAGATTTTTATATTGTTTTAATAATTATAATCTTATTTTTTTATTTCAATCATTAATGATGTCAACACTCCATTATTATCATGTTATTAATATTTTTATTTATATGACATATAAAAATTATAAAACAAATTTCATGAGGTAGATAATAATTTTTTATTTCTTGTGAATATTTATAGACTATGATATAACTTACATTACCGCATTTAAGAATTGATTTACTAAAAGATATATGTTTAAGTCATTTTTGACTTTATTTTTAATTAATTAATATAAAGAGTCATTATCACTCTCATGTGGATCCATGGGGTCCCGAAAGCATACAAAAGATTAAAATGGTCGTAAACATATCCATAAATTGGATTAAGACCTATTTCAATGTAATTTTAAAATATTAAAATATTATTTTTTTAAATTATTAACAAGATTTAGCTGTTACCCATGGTAAATAAAATTTTTATAGAAGTAAATATTAATATTGTTTAAAAATAAAAGTTAGCTATTTACATAATTTGGACCTCTTGATTCCAAATATATATATATACTAATCTTAGGTATTCTCCACTACCACATGTCCATCTCCCATGCCTCCACATCTTATTTTATCTATGTGTCCTCTCTCCAATTACCCACGTTGTTCCACTGCGTGCTCCCTCACATTCACAATGCCTCCCAAACCCTCTCCCACTGCCGTTTTCTAGGGCCATGAATGAGATTTACCACGACCCCCACCTATGTCATCCTCCCTCTCCCGATCAACCCGAAATCTGCATCCCTCCTTCTCTGACCTCCGGCTTCCCTGATCTTGGTACTCCAGTGACACCACCATCACCCCATCACCCCGTCACCGCCTTTAGGCTACCCGTCCATCACAGTATTGGATCCTTATATTTGTCTCCACCTGTTCCCTATCTCTGGAAGTTATCATTTCCACCCGTTCTAGAATCACATATCCATTTGCGATTCCTCCATCCTAGATTTACCGCTGAAAATTACTCTGGAAGTCATCATCTTTCTTGGGTTGTAGTGATACTACTATCGGTTCCTTCCTTTAGACCTTGGTTTCGTTCCTCTCCCGTTGGCCCCCTCTACACAACAACCCTCGGTGCCTCAGGCTTCTCCACCTCCTCTGTTGTCTTCTTCACATCATAATCCTCTGCCTCTTCTAATTCTATAGTAGTGACCACCACCACGTTCCTCGATCTGATGCGTGGATGCACCTCGCTCATGGAGGATTCCTGCTGACCATCATCTGAGCCTCGGAACTCCGCTGCACCCAACCTCTAGACGAGGACGCCGTCGTGGTGCTCCCCTATTCGGCCAAGTCCACCACTATAGTGCCACATTGTCGAGGTCATCTTCCATTCTTCTGATCTACCTTTACAAACTCTGGAGAACACCATGATGCCTTCAACCAACAATACAATTGCAATCATCTCTAGATTTCCAATATCTGACCATCACCTATGTGATCTCTTTCATGGGCAACCCTTTCTGTGATACCCCGCGAGGCATGTTGGAACAGTTCATACATAGAGTTCCACCCTATTTATCTGAGCGCATAGAGAATTTATTGAATGAAAACCCTTCATCTTCGGAAGATAAATCACAATATTTGGGATTCACTTAGGGTGGGATAAGATGAAAATATTTCATTAGGAATGATGGTTTCCCTATTGGTGTCGTGGATCTTCCTTCCATTGTAGAATCTTACAAAACATTTGATGATAATTTGTTAATTAAAACTACTAATATTGGCCAAATGGTAATGCTGAGAGAAGAGCGTGATGCTGCTGCAGATTCTTTGGAGTGAAGACATGGTGAACATGATGTTCAGTTGAATCAAAATATAATATTTTATATGTTTGAAGAAGTACCAATCATGATTTAACTCTATTTTTTAGTCCATTTATTTATTAATGTGGTTGTTTTTCAAATCATAAATGATTTTTCAATTTTAGTTACTAGATGTCCAGCGATTTAGATGGAATATTGATGAAAGTGATCAGAACTTATTTTTAATTTTGTGGTATTAGTGGATCATTTTATATTAATTTTCTATTGTTATCATTATATTTTTTAGAATTCGATCATGAATTAGTTTATTTATTAATACTACCAATATGATATAACACATTTGAATATATCTTATTTATAATTTATTCATGATCTATCAATTTTTTTAAAGGACTGGATCATTTTTTTTCTTGTTAGATTTTTCATATGTGGCTAGATTCATTGATTTACTTCCACCACTATGGTCATGAAGAATGAATTTCATCGAACCATAATTAGTTAAGACATTCAAATCACTAAAAAAGTTTTTATCACAAACAATATTACTAGAATATGATCATATGATATTTTCTAGTCTAATGAAAACATGATAAATGATTCATATTCAATTCCAAAATTCCTGTTATTAATATGTACAAAACATATGGTCCATATAAAAAGTTTTTGTTCTTTGATTTATTACTTTATGGATAGGAATTGAGGGAGATGGGGTGTGCTCTGTAACTGATTCTGAACTATGTAAATAATTGTTGATTCATTATAAGTTTGTTTGATTTATGTGGAGGAAGAGAAGGTTATAAATGTTCCTATGCACACTGTGATTTTGTAAACTTAATAAAATTTCAAGTTAAACATATTTACATTTATAAGAAATGTCAATATTTTTTTGTTTCTCAATAAACATAATTTCTCCATTAGTGAGCAGATTTACCAATAATGGAATATTTATGTTTGCAGTTGAGGTCTGTTGAAATGAAGTGAGTAAATCTGTACAGGTGAACATATTTACCATTAAACAGAATTTCAAATTTATGTTGACTGATGTTATGGTCAATTTTGTTTTCCAGTTTAACAAATTTACCAGTTTAATAGATTTATCATTATTGAATTAAATTTGTTTCCATTCAGATTATCCTAGAAATACCATGACAGGATCTGTGCATCCCTTACATAGATGGAAATTACTAGTTATGCAATAAAAGTTACCATTAGGTCAGATGTGATATCTTTCACGTTGGTTCATATTGACATTTATACAAATCAAATTGACCTTTACATGCCACAAAAATGGCCCTTACATGATTTTTACTACCCTTATATGAATCAAGAGTATAATTTATGAAGTATAAAAACCTTGCTTACTCTTACATGAAAATATAATACTCATCCATGAGTTTCATTGCCCTCACATGAATCATAATTTAGATTTCATTAATGGATTAAAATCAAGGTTACCATTTTTCTATCATAGAATATCCATATGTGAGGTAGAGTTAACTATATAAAACACTAGATTTCTCTCACTTACATGAAGTGTCTTCTGTATAATCCAAAATGTAATTGACAAATAAATAAACATACACAACCATAATATGTGTCATTAACTCACAATATTCTGATTGTCTCTACTATTAAGTTGTTCTATTGTAGGTATCTCCTTATTTTTTCATAATAATATCTCTCATTTACTCACATTATTTTTTAATTACATATTGCAGGGATCAAAATAGTTGTCAACTGGTTGGATGCTAATATGTTTACTCCAATGCATAATCAATGTGTCAGGAATTTCCTTTTCTGTGTTGGGTGTTGTGTAATTTCGATGGTTTCATCATCCAAGGACTATAATGTTGCCCCACCTCCACTATATTTGTTGGTTACTTCATCAGCTGCCGGATCCAGCTCTGAGAAGTGGTACATGCTACGTTGTCAATGATTTCAGACATTTTGGGCTATGTTGTGCAATTATTACTTCCTTTCAATTTTCAAAACTACCCACACATATGAATCGATCATACAGATTAGTGAAAAAATACACATACTTTTGTAACCTGTATCATCTATTTACATAAGATTACTGAAGATTTTTTTGGGTCACCCTTTGTGGAAAATAATTGATTTATTTTTATATTCATATTTTCTATTCTGCATTTTCAGTATGCATTAATATTTATTCTTATTTATAATCATTTTTTCTTACGGAGAAAACATTATGTTTTCTGGGTAGGAAAAAAGCTAGACAGCTCCCCACACACCTATAGAAAATTGAATCATAGTATTGTTTGAATTTGAAACTAAAATAAAGGTTTGTTTTTATACTTGGTTTTAAATGTTTTTGATGTTTTATAACTTTATATTTAAATATTATGTGAGTCAACTCCTATTTAAATGTTTTGTTACTTATTTTCCTATCATGTTTATTGTAATTTATACATTTTATTACTAACATGGAATTTAAAAATAAAGTTGTGGACTGATCTACATGTGATTCCCCCATGTATTCAATTTCTGTTGACATGAATTTGGTACAGAAAATTATGATGAAATCTGATTCATGGTATCTAAAAATTGTGGAAAAGGTAACTTAATTATTCAGTTGTTCCTTGAACAAAAACATTATTAATGTTCCTGATCCAACTATATCTGTTCATTTTTTTATCTATCTATATACTAATCATAGGTAATATCTGCTGCCATGTGTCATACTCATATTCACCCACATCATTTTTTCAATATTCACCCATCCTACATTGCTCCACGACTCTAGTTTCTCAACATTTCTCCGTGGATTAACCTAAAACTATTCACCCTCACGATTCCCTCCTAAGTTTCCCTCCCCATAACCCTTCTCCCTACTTTAGGATTCAAGACCCTTCCCTGAATCCCCCTCCCGCTTCTCAAGGGTTCATGCTGCCCTCGTACTACCGCTCCTAAAGTACAACGACGACCTCCTGGCACCTTTGTTCAACCTTTATTTAGGTTCTGGCTCATGATTCTTCAGACATCCTCATACTGTTGATGAATAACACTCTCGGCATCAAGCTACAACAATATCCTTCAAGAGATTTCGGTAAAAATATATCTACTGCTTCTAATTTCCTCCTAGGTTATCTCCTTTTAGGCACAAGGTGTAATCGGCCATTTTGTTCTCAAGGAAGGATGCAGACTAACATAGTTCGTAATTTTGTTACACACTGATAGGTTAGTTTTATCATCGATGTCCTTCGAATTAGCTAATCATCATGTCCCTTGAATCTATTGGAATTATCTATTTAGAGTTGGGGATTCTTGAGTCCAGACATTTTCTGGTCCCCATATCCTTGAAATACTATTATAATATATGATTATCATGTGTAGAATGGTCATTTTCTGGATATCATATAAAGATAATTTATTGGATTCCTGATTTAAAGAGGAATATCAAACCATCTCTGCATCAAATTTGGATTGGCATTCAGAGTTTCCCTACTCATAAATTTATGTTGGATGCTCCATATGTTATTTCGACTCTAATTTCCACAACCATTAAAATTTATTCAGCAACCTCTACGATTTCAAGACGCTCCCTTGCAAGGATTTAAACAGAGGATCAAAAATCATTTTCAATCATAAAGGGGGAATACGATTTTGGATAATCATGATAAATGTGAACCTTTTATATTATTTATTCTCTGTTTGAATTTTGGTCACACTAATTATTCATATAATAAGGTGGATTCAAAGGAATCAAATTTGCAACCTTAGGAAGAAGGCAAATTGGATTGAAAATTCTAAGAATGTTTTTCCGTTTTGTGTGTGTTATTCTAATGTGGATGCGCATAAGGCCTCACATTGGATGGCATCTAATTAGGATGGTTTCTATGGAGGTTGGGGCTTCCATACACAAAACAAGTGTGGGATTTATAGTATTGACATTGAAGGATTTTTAGAGGTAGTATTTGATGATCAACCTAGCTATAAAGAGGAGGAGAGGCTTGAACTGCCTATCCTGCTATATTATTTTTTCCCAGTTTGAATTTTGGTCACACTGATTCATCCTGTAATAAGGTCGATTCAAAGGAATCAAATCATCAACCTTAGGAAGAAGGCCAATTGGATTGAAAATTAGAAGCATGTTTCTCTATTTGTAGTGTGTTATTCCAATGTGGATGAGCATAAGGCCTCACATGGGATTCCATCGGATTAAGATATTGCTATGGGTGCTAGTCCTTCCATACAAAAAAGGGTGGGAATTATAGTGATGACTTTATAAGATTTTTGGAGGTTGTGTTTGATGCTCAGCCTCTCTATAAAGAGAAAGAGATGCCGAATATCCCTATTGCAAACATGGTGTCCTTCAAATTTTAATTTATTAATTTTATCTATACACATAATAGGTCTTTTCATTGAGTTAAAGTTGCGTCTATGATCGTTATTTGATTTATGAAACTTTCTATATTAGTTTTTTTCTTTGGAAAAAAATGATGTTTACAATAGTGTGTATTGATTAATTGGTTTACTTATCTTTAGTTAGGCTATTTCCATAGCCTTGTTGTGAGATATAGAATAATGTTTACTGTCTTTGGTTTCTAATATTTTTTCATGAAATAAAATTATTAAATGTTGAACAATATATAAATTCTATCAATTTTCTAGTTTTTCTAATTAATAGACATTGCAATGTAAGGTGTTTCACTGTGATTCTTAATTGGGTTTTTATGTTGCAATGTGATTTTTACTATTAAAATGGATGTATAGAAATTTAATCCCACACCTGTATCATGTTCTATCATCAAATCATTTTCATTTGAAATAGATGTCTGCAATATTGCCATGCCAAAATAGGAACCTCCTGCATCGTTACATCAATAAGGGGAGATGACGCTATCCAAACCTATGGTGTTGTTGAAGTCCATGTCCACTCTTGGATCCTCTCATGGTCTCATGTTAAACAAAGACATCCCTTACTCTCTTCATTTTCATCCATCATCTCTTTATGGGATTTAATATTTAGAAACAAAAATTGTTGGTTCCATCATCCAGATTATGTTTCATCCTATAAAATTCATAAAAACCAACTATTATTGTAATGTTAATATTTTTTCATAAGATAGTTTTAGTAGTAGTTATTTTTATTGCAATGAGTGGATCCCTTCACTAAACATGATATTGGCTACACCTACATCTATTTATGTAGCATGACTTCTCCCATTCCATGGTTTCATCTACTTAGATATTAAAAATCATTTGAACATTTCCAGAAATATGATTAGTATCCTCTCTTACTTTACACCAATATAGAAGATTTCAGATATATTATGAGTTCCAAAATATTTCAATCAGTTCTGCTTTTTTTTATATTGTTATACACCTCATGTTTATTCATGAACAACCAAATGTGAAGGCAATGGCTGTATATTCAATGGAGAATCAAGGTATCTAGAGTTACTATATGATGATATTTTCTACTAACCATGCATTCAAGATTAGTATACCCACTCAATGTTAAATCAAGTGTCCACACTCTATTTCTTTGTCATGGTTAATATAGTTACCACGTAATATAATTTTTTACAATGTAATTAACATTTTATAGTCAATGAATTATTATTTTTAGTTACCATGAGTTATGATTATTCATTATATGGGCACATGTTGTTTTTAAGTATAATTAATTTTGTTTTTATAGTCTGTTATTTATAGTTACTGGAGGCCTTCACTAAACATAATATTGGCTACACCTATAAGAATTTCTATAGCATTAATTCTCACAAAACGATGATGATCAATTATAAGTATCATCATCTACCATTTCAAGGAAAATGATGTCTGAGAAGATATATAAACTCTCATTGCAATTCAGGTAATGCATCTAGAATAATCTACAATTAATTTCACATTTATAATAACTGCACATTATATATTTTATATTACACATTCAAAATATTATTTATTTTCCACTATTGTCTACTGCACTGTTGATTGTGTTTTCATTTTTGTGTTCTCTAATTTATTAATGGTTGTTTTGTTATAATGTAGCAAAACATGCTGGGTATTTTACATTTACCCTCATGTTGCAGGTTGGTCATTTGTAAAAGTCCACTATATTTAAACTGAGGTGATTTATTACATGGATGATTATTTTTGGTTAAGAAGGTATGTCCTTGAATTATTTTTTACTTAGCGTTGTAGTTGTCTATTATGGTCATTGTCTTGGACTTTTGGTGATCCTATAATTATCAATTATTTGGTTAGAGTAACCTATTGGTGCACTGGAAAAGGTCGATAATAAATGCCTTCTGAATCAATTCTCTCTCTTGTAAAATATTTTTAATTTCCATTTTCATATATTTTTTTCATACATTATCACAATACATCTAATTTTATGATTCATCAATTATGGTGTCGTGATTTTGGTAAAAAATGATGTTATATTATTTAATTATTTTCATGTTGTTGTACTGAATCCTGATTTTATGTGTTTGTGAGTTGTCATTCATTCTAGAAATTGATTTTTCTTTTATGAATGGTGAATATTTTAGGCATTATGGGGATGCCAACATTAATTTAATGGTAAATATGAATCTTCTCCTAGAAAATAAGTTTTCAAGGAATGTCTTTCAGTGGAACCTAATGGATTCGATCTGTCTCCATCCCCACTGACTTTTCTATATTATTCTACATAGCATGTAAATGAATTACATTGATGTATCATGATGGTGAACCTGTATTCAAATTGGACTTCTGTTTAGGGAATATCTTACATGTTGTTGAATCTTAACAGATTCCAGATTAGTTTTATGTATGTTCTTTCTAATTATTTATACATAGATATTTATGGATTTATTTTTTAACTGTATCCAAATTGTGAAAAATTGTGTTCTATATTTATCTTCTACATATGTATGAATTGCTTATTTCATTGTTTCCATTTTAGTCATACATATTATGTGTTATTCTGAAACATTAATGTATGTGCAGGTAAACATATTGGATGAATGTGTAGGTGATGAACTTGTGGATTATTACATATTCTTCAACCACTATAAATCCTTCTCATAGCTAATAAATTATGTACAAAAACAAAATTGTTTTCTAGAAATGTTTTCACATTGTCAATAGAGAATTTAAAAAGTACAACTAATATGGTCATTGGAAGATGTTTTCTTTTCCCTTCAATAGTTACCATGTAATAATCAAGGAAATTATTCCTCTCATTGCAGAACCATGATCGATTTCACATTTCATAGGGTTTTACAATTTCATGGGATCAACAATGAAGATCACCCATTAAACACAAACAGAGATGATATCAACCATAATGTAAGGAAATGTTTAGATCATTGGAAATTAATGAACTTATATTTAATACACATTTATGGTTATGAAAAACTTCAATAACTTGTTTTAATGAATATCTTAGATTATTACATCTCTTGCATATTATACATTTTCTGTTCAATTACAGTCAAATAATGTTTCAAAATAACCTTGCAAATTTTAGTTGACAGTATGTGATATTTCAGTATCCAGTTTCAGACCTTATTTTCTTACAGTTTTGATTAGTATCAATAATTAGTATAATGAAACTATTATCTTTTTATATTCTCTGTAATAGGTTCCTAAAGATTCTGCTAATAGGATTTTTGATTGAAGAGTTAGGCATGGGAGAGAACACCTTTCTCATTATGTTCAAGTCACACCCACTCCTCCAATATCAGCTAAAAAGGCAGAACATCCAAATGTGCTAAAGGTGAAAATAAAGAACCCCCTGAAACATATAGAGGAACATGGAGATGGTGGAAAACTTGATATAGTAGAGGCAGTCATGAAATAGGTGTAGGTAATTAATGTTGAGAAAACACAGCTGATTCAACTACCGTAGTATGACAAACTGTTGATTCTTGCTCTAGAGAAAAAAATTGATCTGTGTGAGATCTGTTGTTCTTTTCTTGTTGAAAATGATGCTACTGAGAGAACTATATCTCACATAACAGGCAGGCAGCATATTGGTTATGGCATGGTAAAAGATTTAATATGGGGAAAGAATTTTATAATCATTAATGGCACTAACTTTGTAATACTACAACAACAATGCTTCTAAATGATTCCCCTTTTACACATATATATGGACATACAAGTTTTAGATAACGATTGGTATATTTATAAATATCTTATGTTTAGTCAGAAACTGGCAATGCTGCTATTTTGAATAGAGGAAATGACACTGACTTATATTGAAATAAAGAATCCATGTTGAATACTACTACTTCCATGTGTTGAATTTCTTTACATCCTTGAAGAAAAGGTAATTATGAACATAGAAGAATCCATTGTTGCTATCATGAAATTGTACATGATAATGAATATTTGTTCTATAAGAATATATGTAATTTAGTTATGGTTTCTCTAACGACCATATTGTCTGGGGCCAACAAAAGGAGAATCTTATATGTGAATGCACCTGTACTTGCAGGTGCAATCTGGGAATATGGTCTGAGGATTTTTTTTCTGGTGTGATGTTTTGAGGTAAAATTGTTATTTAGTTGAATAAAAACATCAAATATTTTAGGTATAAACACGTCCAAATCATAATTTTCCTCTGTTTTTAGTCCATATCTATATTCATGTGGCAGTTGTTTTGAAAAAAATTATTTTTCATTTTCAGGTACCATGACAGCGATTTGGAAGGCATAATGATGAAAGTGAGAATAAATGATTTTGCATTTTCTACAGTGCTGTAATTATTCCATGGGGTGGGAATATACATTGCAGTTGTGAGACAAACCCGAGAGGCTACATTTGTTTATGTAGGAACAATAATTACTTCTGAGGTCCACTTTTTTAGATGATAGGGGGGGAATTTTTCAACAGTGCTGTAAATTATTTTCATATTTCTCATTTCTAATATTACAACCAATATTTTATATTCGATTTATCTTTCACTTTTTATTTTTGTGATTACATTATAATTATTCTGATCCAAATTGAAAATGAATTCAAATCTTCTTCCAAATTTGAAAATTCATATAATATTACTCTATGTTCTTTCTTTGTTAACTATTTTAATGTTTTCTTCATTTTATCCACTCTTATTCTATTATCATATACCATTAATTTCTAATAAAAATTTATTCGACATTAATGTTTCTTCTAAAATTTTGTAAATATTAATATGTATTAAAAAGAAATACCATTAATCGAAAACATCGTGCAATAGCACAGGAGAGTACTAGTATTGTATCAATTATTCCAAATTCAAAATACAAAAGGGGATAAACGAATTTAAAAATAATTCATGATGTCAAAACCAAAAGTGTTTTTTTATGAAATAATTACAATCAAAATATTGATAGTTGTTTATATACATCTTCATAGTGAAATTACATCTAATGACTGAAATATGATTAAATGGTAGATACATAATATAATTACACTTTAAAACTAATAAAAAAGTGAATATATCATTATAAATAATTTATATTAAAGGGAATTTTTGAATTAATGTATTATATTTTTCACTATTAATTATGAAATAAATTTTATCAGGAAAATACCAATAATATACCCGAACTAAATTTTGATGTCCCGATTATGAAGAGAATTTTATATTGTCGAATAAAACATATAAAATAGAAATAAACATGATTTAAAGAGGTTTCTCCATCAAAAGGTGTTAAATCATCCTATTAATGAATATAAGAGTATTCATGCTTAAAATCAGATTATTTCTTATTTTAATCCTCTAAAATTCATTTGAAAAATGTAAAAATATTAAACAAATATGTATGTTCATATTGTAGATAGTTTTGTCCATTCCATCTAATAAAATGGATAGGAATTAATAACCATTTAAAAAATATTATATTATTATTTTTCAGTATGACCAAATGTTGCATGCAACGTATGATTTCCAAGAAACTCATTATTACTTATTGGGTATGCCATCGATGATCAATTACCATTTAATGTAAAAAATAATATTTAAACCGAAAATATTAATAAATATGAAAACATTATATTTTTTTATCTGGGATTTTACATCCTTCCCCCCTTTTGGGATTTGCGTCCCTGCAATTGTATTCACATATCAAATAAGTGGGGGTATTTATTGGTCATAGCATTTACAGGTTCTCTCATTGCCTCTTCAACCTTATAGCTTTTACACAAAACCATTACCTGATTAATTACCTTATTCTGCATCTCGTTCTCTCTTCGATCATGAATCTAGATTGGTAGTTTCTCAGAATAGAAATTCTCTTACTGCAGAACTACCTCTAGGCTAAAATCATGATATGGATTTGGCATATACTTCTTCAACATTGAAATTTGAAAAACAATTTTGTCCTGGGATAATCTTGGCAGAAAATCTACTCTAATGCAACAGATCCAACATTCTACAGTATTTTATAAGGTCCAATGAACGTCAAAGTCATCATTTTCTTCTTAAAAAAATGCATAAAAGTTTTCCTTGGAAAATATTTGAGAAAGACATGATCATCTACATCAAAAGAATAATCCTTCCTCTGATAATCTGCATTACTTTTTACCCTGCTCTAAGCTATTATCATTTTCTTCTGAATAAACTGATCTTTTTCTACCACCTATTCTAAAAATTTTGGCCCCATGAACTTCTTTTCACCTACTTCATCACAAAAAGATTGATTTTTAAACCGCTTCCCATATTATTCTACAAATGGATCCATATGTATACTAGAATGTTAAATGTTTTTAAATGAAAATTCAAACAAGGAAATATGATGGTCATAAAATTCAAGGTAATCCATTGATAAATAATGTATCATATCCTCCCTAGTATAAATTGTTCATTTGGATTTCCCAACTGATTGAGGATGAGAATTTGTACTAAAATATAATTCCATACCCAACAACTTTTAAATTCCCTTACAAAAGATAGAAGTTATCATGTGATCACAATCAGATATAATGGAGTGGGGAACACCATGCAACCTGACTGTCTCTATAACATAAAAATGAGAATGTTAAACTACATAAAAAGTATCTTGAATAGATATTAAATAAGAATATTTACTCAATCAATCAACAATAATCCAGATTTCATTATTACCTTAAGATGAATTACCTAAACACACGACACTTTCCATGGATATATTTTCTTATTCCCACTATGGCACTGGTAAATATTGAAAGATCAATTTCTGTAAATTATGCTCTGATTTAACCTGTTGGCATGTAAAACTCTTCATAGTAAAATCAAAAATATCTATTTTCATTCCATCCCACCAGTATTACTCTCAATGATCTCTGTACATCTTACTACATCCAAGATTAACTAAAAAAGGAGAACTATGGTCATCAAATAACATCTCATTCTTTAGTCGTGAATCAAAATAAAATCATAATCTTTTTCTAAACCACCATACATAATCATAATAAATGTTAAAATAAGGAAACATACCCTTCTGAACCAAATCTACCTTTTTCTACAAGTCACTATCTTCCTTTTGCACTTTCTTAATTCTGCCTGATATATATGACTTCTCTGACACCTGAAACAAAATAGAGTAATTTTATTCATCAACAACTTCTAGGAAAAATCTCATATAACTAAAGCCCAAATTATATCATTCAAAACGTATCATCGTTAAAGAAGCATGACATTTTCGACTCACTCTATCATCCTCTTTATTTTTGTTTCATGGATTGTAATGGTTCGTGCAATCATATAACATGATTAATTCCAACAATCTTTTTTGTCTCTTGTTTAATAATTGCTGAGTGAATATATACTTCAATCTTTTTTTGTCAGTATATATTCCACATTTTAATCCGTACAGATGAATCTACAATATTTTTAAATAAAAAAAATAGTATCTAATTCCAAATAATGTGTAAGTTAATTTAACTCCGTAGTTTTAATCTGACGTGATTCATAAGAAATTACCTAATCATTCTGAATAATGACACAACCAAGTACATTCAACAATGCATCATTGTAGATAAAAAACTCACCATTTCTGGATGGTAGTGACAAAACATGACCATTCCCCAATTACTATTTCAATTACTGAAATAAATCATCACATTATTTTTTCCAAATTAAATTATCACCTTTCTAAGTTAACTTAGTCATTGGGAAAGATAACTATGCCAATTTTTTTAAAAAACCTTTGGTAATAACCCTCTTATCCAAGGATACTACAAATCTCGGTAATATTTGTGGGTCTTCTCCATTCTTCCTCATATTTGGTTTTAGAATGATCAACAATTATACTAATTTTTGAAACAATATGTCCAAGGAATGAAATTTGTTGTATCCAAAACTCATAGTTATTAAGTTTCCAAAAAATATTATTTTTCTTTTAGGGATTTTAAGTAAACCCTTAAATAACTTTCATGATCCTCTTTATATTTATAATAATCAAAAATATTATCATGAAAGAAAACGACAAACTTTTCAGCTATGTTACTTGAGTCATCACTGAAACAAATTGTTCAATTATGATTTCGACCGTCTCATGTTTCTAATTTGAATGATCATTTACCACTATATGTATTCCGATAAAATATTCCCTGATTACTCTATGAAAAACCATTTTTAACATATAAATATATTAGGAGAAGAACGATGTTAATATGTAAATGCTATATCATTTCAATCATACAATAAATTAATTTATGGACATTAATTTGACAATATTCTAACTCCTAAAGATATTTAAACCAACATCAGATACCATCTATAAGGACTCAGCCTTGAAACATTACGTAATCATGAATTAAATGAATAATTTACTTTGAAGAACTTTTTAGGTTTAGAGATTTAGTGAATTAGGCCATAACTATTACATCACATCTCAAAAATTACAATGTGGACAATTATACTTTGTTTCCATTTTATTCATAAAATAAAAACTCTTAAAAACAATTTGTGTCTAGTTCCATGTTTTAGACATCATGACATTCCCTTTATCCCATCCTTGAGCTTATTCATCCTTTTTTCATGTGAAAATCATTTCAAAAACATGTGATGAGCATAAAAATATCAGTAAGGTTTATAGAACAAAGAAATAATAAATTAGATATTAAATGCATTCATAACATAATGTCTTTAAAATTATTCATGATATCATATGATTTATTAAATACACATTAATATCATAAACAATAAAGGTAATGTGTGGCATACATAAAATACATACGTTGTAGCATTCACAGCTACATAGGGAGTTACATTTGGAATACCCATCACAGTATATTACCTAAATCTCATTAGAGAAACATTCAATTTTACCTTCATTATGTTACATAATTCATTAGAGAGATATCTTAGGCTCACCCACCCTAAGATTATCTCAGAACCACCCGTACGCGTAAACAGTCCCCAAGAATCATAACACATAAAACAATAATAAAGGAATGATAACACTTCTACATTATAATCACAATATATCATTTCAAGAAATTTAAATAATCAAAGACATATTTAATACCAAAATACATAAAAATGTTTATGATATTTATTTTTCTTAAAAAAACTACGACTTGTTTAGGAAGCCTAAGATCAAATAATACTCACATCGGAGGAAAGCTCATTTTCACTGCCTATGTTAAAAAGAATCATTCATTTTTTTAGTTTAGTAAATTTAATTTTAAAAAATTATTCCCTTTGAATGAATTGAGAAGTCAAATGTTTTTATACACCATATAAAATAATGCTATGTATAAAACAAAATATGCCTCAATGAATACAGATTGTGATTATGTCCCCTACCTCATGTCCGACATGACTAGATCATTCTTTAATCTCTTGAATAATAAAATAAAGTTATTTTCTACATTCATAAGAACCTTTTTCATGTTTATTATTTCTTTTATATCAATTATTACTTGTCTATAATTATTAGTTAATTATTTGTGTTCATATCAGACATTTTTTCGATGTTCGAAACTAGTGTTAAAAATGATCTTGTTATAATTATAAATTGTCCATGTGGTAAAAATTAAATTATCTTTAAAACTATATACATGATTTTTATATCATATATATCATATAATTATTGTATATATTTTTATTTATAATTGTACATCGCATTTGGATGTATGAAATGAAATGTACCGTTCATGGAGATGGTATGATGTACGTACACAAGAACACTACATTCATTTCAAATTCATATTTAATGGAATGAAAAAATTATGATACATAGGTATATTATAATTATAGTACAATATCATATATAATTTTATTAACTCCATCCTTTATATAATCCGCGTATGGCATTAACAATTCATATCACTTTGAGGGGGCGATAGTCTGCACTTCCTCAAATGAAATTTTCATATTCACCAACTATGGAAAACAATATTGGTATTCTATAAATGAAAAATATAGAAGAATTTAAAAAATATAAATATTATATATATCACATATAAATACAGTTCCATCTAAATGGCTACCATAAGTGGTTGTAGGTGATGATTTTACAATCAACATTTCATGAGGCAGTAGTTAGACGTCCACAGAAACAGTATGTCCTTTACCCATTAGATGGAGGTGTGCATAATTGTAGATTGAATCCTACTAATAAATACGACATACTATATTGAGGATAGATGTGTTGTTATAAAATAAAACAATAAAAATAGCATATTGGGAGGGGGAAGTTAAATAAAAAAAAGAACTTAAGAGATGATATTAAATTTAAATCGGGTATCTCCCTTTGTTAAAAACCAAAAGGATTATTTGATTTGCCTTATGCCTCGGGGAGGGATTCTAGGAGTAGAGGTTTGTGTGGAGCTTAATTGGGTGGATTTTGGATAGCTAATGTTCATGATAAGTGTGAGTAATGGGATAGTGGTTTGGGCATTGTATAAGGGGGATGGGCTATTTATGAATTTATAAAAGTATTATTTTATTATATAATTATTTTCGGTTTTTAAAGATCTGAAACATATTAAAGTTAAAGATAAGATGGATCAGTATCGAAATAAAATTGTCCAATGATAATTGTACAAGTTTTCATTAATTCTTAATCTTTGTAATCCTATTTATTTAAATCATTCATTAATGGGGTAAAACGTACATCATAATTTCATCATAAAAATATTTATCGATTTGATATCTAAAAATTATAAGAAATATATCATGATATAGGAATTCATTTTATATATACATTGAATAATTATAGTCTAAAATATTACTTATATATTTTCATGTAGGAATTGATTTACTAAAATATATATGATTAAGTCATACCGGTCTTTACATTTAAATAATTAATATAATGTGTCATTATCACTACCATGTGGATCCATGGGGTCCCCAAATCAACCAAAGGATTACCATGGTTGAAAATCTATCATCAAATAGTATTAGGAAAACTATTAGGGTTATTTTATATTATTATTATTATATTATTTTTTATCTTTATTTACCTGATTTACCCCTTAAACATGGTAAAAATGTTTTTACGGAATTAAATATTTATAATGCGTAAAAATAAAAGTTACCTATTTACTCAATTTGAAAGTCCTAATTCAAAATATGGAATAAATTTTTATAAATTCAAAACACATTAGTGGAATACATTAATTTAAAATTAATTTCCACTGTCAAAATAAAAAGCGTGTTCATAAGAAATAGTTACGATTAAAATAATGAATGTTTTTTATGTCCAATTTCAATTTAAAATTACATAAAATGACCTTTATTGAATTAAATGGTAAAAACATAAAATAATTACACCATAAAACCAAATAAAAATATAATACAACTATATAAATAAATTAGAATAAAAGTGTCACGACCTGCCTTCACCAAAATGAGGGATGGGTAAGCAGATAGCCAGGCCCTTCCTTCTTTAAGTTGGAGGAGAGATAATGACCCCTGAGAACCGCCATCAATAGGTCCCGGAGTGGAGACCAGCCCCAAGGGTATAGAAATTTCTCACAAATGGAATGCATTACCCCTTTTTGTTTTATAAGATCGAGAGATGAGATGATGAAACTCAACAACACCCAGGTCAAAGAAACGTAAAGCCAAAAATAAACCATTCCCACATGCAAGTTCTAAAAGTAAAGCCACAAGGTACAAAATGTGACTATAAAGGTAAGTACCAAAGAGGAAGAGAAAAACAACAACTACAACTACTCCAAATGTCCGAGCTAGTAAGGTCCTGCATGATCCCCGATGTCCTCCTGGAAACCTGAAAGCAGTTTTATATACGTAGGGTGAGCGTAAAAGTACACTCAGTAGGGAAAACCAAAGAATCTCGTGCATAAGTGGGGGAACGTACTAAAGTCCTATGAGAAAAGAGTAAACCAAACACCTATTAAGGCAAACTTTCCACCCCAGGACTCACCAAGGCACAATCCCCAAATAACACAAGTCACGTAATATATATAATCAGGGAACATCGATGTTTGGGTACCCCATGCCATTTTCCCACTGGTTATTGAGACATCCTACGCATCAGACCAATCCCGCCATTCTCACCGTAGTCCCACTGCCACACCCGTCCGCACACACCTGGGCCACAACCACACGTAGTCCCACTGCCGAAATCCCACCTGCACACACCTGGGCCTCAACCGCACGCAGTCCCACTGCTAAATCCCGCCCGCACACACCTGGGCCACAACTGTCACACGTAACCACGCCTGCAAACAACTAGGAAAGAACAACCACCACCACGCCCGAAGACACCTTGGCTAGAAAGTCCACTACCATGCCCGAAGACACCTGGGACTCATCCCAAAGACACTTGGGAAACCACCTGCCGCACACACCTGGCCAACCACCACACCACCCTACCCGAAGGTTCATGTGCTAATAATATACCTCAGGCCATCACAGCCTGCCCGAAGATACTTGGGCTATCCGAGAAAGGGAGAAGAAAATGAGCTAATAACCAGCCACTAAGAATAGTGTTGGGAAAAACACCATCCCCCATGAAATGGGGGTGTTCGGTACTAAGTGCTCAACTTGGGTGGGCAGCGAATAAGAAACACAAAACTAAAAGTATAGATATAGGTATCAATCAATCACCCAAATTCTAGGATTTTCGAACCAGCCTACAGAGCACAACACCACTACATCCAAGTCCCAAGTCACGACCTTCACCAACAAAACCCATTTGTCCCATTCGTGTTTCAAGTTTAGTGATAATGTTTTTGTTTAAGCACTACTGGGTAACTATTAGGCATTGGAATAAGTACAGGAAAGTAAACAGTCAAACATCAACCAAAATGTCCACACCCAGTTCTCAAAAAAAGAGGATTCCACCCTAATTCGTGATATAAACATGTAATCACCGGGTCATAAAAACTCATAAACACCGAAGCCACAACAATAGAGGTTCCCATACCAATTTTCATAACCACTGAAATCATAAAATAAAAAGGGATCCCATCCCCTTCCACATCTCCAGCAATCGAATCGCAAGAGAAAACCACCAAAACACTACCACCAGCACTATGCAAGGCCAAACCTGTATTTTTAGATTTAAATGATTTTACACATTCCATGATTATAATTCTATTACAACCGGGGTTAGAATAGAAGGGATTGATCCTGGTGCTTTCAATTTATTCAGATGGATATACATGATTAACCAATTTACTTTTCACAACAGGAGTTTACAACCACAACAAGCCATTTAAAACATCGGCAGGGGTTCATTAGTGCACAAACCACGACCACAAATGACCTCGATTTTCAAAAGGCATAAGCCAACAAAACTCAATGAGATGTTCATAGAAGAAATAAAATCCAAATATAAGACAACATCAACAATCACAACCCCCTCTTTCTTTATAGAATTCATTCATTATCTTTAATTAGGTCTGGTTTATCCAGTCCTGCAGAATCAAAAGCACGCCCATCCCACATGATACACAAAAGCAAGAGGAAAAGGAGAAATTCCCTACCCGTTGATAGATGATCGATGCTTAGGCCGGGTGTGAAACTCTACGCATAATGATGCGGCGTGCCCGATGCACCAGAAGCTGTTTGTGAAAAGTCGTGATCGAGGAAAGGAGAAACCACGACTAACCCTTCGTTTATAAGAGCCGCAGACAGTTGATGTGAGAACGTGAAACTGTGTAAGGCGTGGGGGTCGTGGGTTGACCACGCGGCTGGGTAGTTACACACTTTGGTCTCTCGGGATTTTTAGGAATTAATTATGGGATTTAAATGTTTTTAAAAGGGGTAAAAGAATTAATTTATGTCGAATCTTACGTTGCGGGAGCGGAAAAGTCAGGTACTGGAAGAAGAACGAAAGGCTCGGTGAGGGGACACGGTGGAACCCTCACGGTGCCACCGTCACGGTGCCACCATCACGGTGCCACCCTCACGGTTCCACCATCACACTGCCACCGTCACAGTGTCACCTTCACGATGCCACTTTTTTGGTGGACCCTCACTTTTGGCAAAGTAATGGGCCAGGAGGGTCCGAGCCATTACATTAGATACCTCTTAAACGATTCTCGTCCTTGAGAATCAAAACAAACCAAGAAGGAAGGAGATAGTCTGAACAACCACCTCGAAAGATAACTTTTAGAAGTGAACCCATGCAAACCAAAAACATTTCTCTGTTAAGAACCAAGCAACATATCAGGACAAACTACCCAGGCATGTGGGTTGGGGAGTCTCCTCCCCCCATGTCAAGATATTATCTGCTTTGGGCGGCACTGACTCGCCCGCCTGGGTTTAATCACATCCACCTTAATGCATCTTGATTAGGGGTCGGGTTCTCTCCTCTCCCATAGCCCTGAATTTTCACACACGATTAGAGGAAAGGAAACCAGTACATTTCATATCCAAAAGACAAAACGTTCCATCACAACAGGTACAACAAGAACGAAAACATAAAACAACATTGGGTATTAGGTACGCATCTGTGCTTCCCTCTCCCACGTACTCTCCTCAAGCCCACCATGTCTCCACAACATGCGAACCAAGTGAATGGTTTTCCCATGAAGCACCTTCTCCTTGTGATCCTCTATCATCATTGGTCTCTCCACAAAGGTCACGTTGTCCTTGATGTCCAACTCACCCAAATCAAGGACGTGTAAATTGTCATGCAGGTACTGACAGATCTGGGACACATGAAAGACATCATGTATCCTCAGTTGCGGCGGTGGTAATGCTAGCTAATAAGCCACTTTGCCGACCCGCCGCAACACTTTGAAGGGTCTGATGAACCTGGGAGAAAGCTTACTCCCCTTGCTGAACCTCTGCTGCCCACGCTGAGGGGAGACCTTCAAGAACACGTGGTCCCCAACCTCAAACTCCAAGGGCCTCCTCCTAGTATTAGCATATGACTTCTGTCAGTCCTAATCCGCCTTCATCCTTTCCCGTATGAGCTGAAACTTCTCTGTCGTGTTCTGCACCACATCCGACCCAAGGATGCCTGCCTCTCCTACTTCGGCCCAACACATAGGTGAACGGCATGGCCTCCCGTACAAGGCATCAAACAGGGCCATATCGATGGTAGAGTGGTAGCTATTATTGTAGGTGAACTCTACCAGGGGCAAGTGTCGTACCCATGATCCTCCTGAGTCAAGAACACATGCCTGTAGCATATCCTCCAAGGTCTGGATGGTGCGCTCTGTTTGTCCATCTGTCTGGGGATGGAAAGCAATGTTAAGGCTTAACTGGGTTCCAAAATCATGTTGCAATCCTCTCCAGACTCGCGAGGTAAATCGTGTATCCCTATCCGAGACTATAGACCTCAGAACTCCATTCAACTGCACCACCTCATCCACGTACTTTAGTGCCAAAGCATCCACAACACTCGACTCCCTGATTGCCAGAAAGGGAGCCGATTTCGTCAACCTATCCACTACCACCTAGATGGAATCGTATCCCCCTTGGACCTTGGGTATTCCTGTGATGAAATGCATCGATATGTCATCCCACTTCCACTTGGGGACATCTAGAGTCTGCAGTAGGCCTCTTGGAAGTCGGTGTTCAAACTTCACATGCTGACACACTAAGCACTTGGGCACAAACCCTGCCACTGTTCGCTTCACTCCGGGCCACCAAAACTGTCCTTTCAGTCCCTGGTACATCTTGGAAACTCCTGGGTGTACCGCCACAGGTGAGTTGTGGAACTCACTAAGAACCTTCCTGCACATCAATCCTATAACAAACAACTTTTTCTGGAAAAGCATCCAGTTCGGAACATCCTCTGCCCATCCTTCCAGAGCATTTCCCTGGTCAACCCGGTCACGCATCACTTCGCACTTCGGTTCTCCCCACTGAGACTCGTCCACTTGTTGAAACAGAGATTACTACACTATCATCTGATATAGGCAACCTCTGTCACTATCCATCTTCTCATCCAGGTGTAAGGCAGCCAACTCTTCCATTTCCTTCTAGGCATCTGCCGACTCTCGGACCGCATCCTTCTGTGTCCTCCTGCTCAAGGTATCAGCCACCACATTTTCCTTTCCCTCAGTATAAGAGTTCTTTTTGTCATAATCCTGGAGGAACTCCACCCATCTCCGATGTCGCATGTTTAAGTCCTGCTGGGAGAAGATATGCCTCAAGGTTTTGTGATCTGTGAAGACCAGAAAGCGTTCCCCGATGAGGTAGTGCCGTCATAAATTTAGCGCAAAAAACGACTGTTGCATGCTCCAGGTTGTGGGTGGCGTAATTACACTCATGGGGGCGTAGCTTCCTGGACCCATAATAGATCACCCCTTGTCGCTGCATCAACAAACATCACATGCCATGTCCTGAAGCATCACAGAACACCTCATAGGCCACCCCTTCTTCTGGTAATCTCAGCACTGGGGCACTAACCAAGTTCTCTTTCAGATAGCCGAAGGCTGACTCACACTAATCAATCCACCCGAAAACTTGGTCCATCTTGGTAAGGGTTGTAAAAGGGGATGCTACACGAGAGAAGTTGGGTACGAACCTCCGATAGTATCCTGCCAGCCCAAGGAAACTACGGACCTCTGCCACATTCTTGGGTGCTGCCCAAGAAACAACCGCCTCAACTTTTGATGGGTCCACCGCTACCCCCTCCTCGGACACCACGTGCCCGAGGAAGTGCACTTTTCCTGTCCAGAACATGCATTTCGACAACATCCAATAGAGCTGATGGTGTCAGAGGACCTCCAAAACTATCATCAGGTTCTATACATGGTCCTCTTCTGACCTCGAATAGATCAAGATATTGTCGATTAACACAACCACGAACTAATCCAAGTACTCTCGGAAGATGGATTTCATAAGCCCCATGACCACAGTCGGGTCGTTCGTAACACCGAAGGGCATGACTATGAACTCGAAGATTCCATACATACAACTGAACGCCGTCTTCGGGATGTCTCCCTCCTTCACTCTCACCTGGTTGTACCCAGACCGTAGGTCGATCTTCGAGAACCATCCTGCACCCTTCAGTTGGTCGAAAAGACCGTATCTCCTCGGAAGAGGGTAGCGATTCTTGATCGTCACTTGATTTAGCCTCCTGTAGTCTATGAACAACTTTCTACCACCATCTGCCTTCTTTGAGAACATGATTGGAGAACCCCAGGGTAAGGCACTCGGGCGAACATAAACCATCTTCATCGGATCATCAATCTGGATCTGCAACTCGCATAGCTCTGAAGGTGCCATCCGGTAAGGAGCCATCGAGATCAGTCGAGCTTCGGGCTGCAGGTATATCCCAAACTCGATAACACGACGAGGGGGTAGAGTCATCACCTCCTCAGGGAAGACGTCCATAAACTCACAGACGATCTTTGGCACTTCCACCATTTTAGCATCTACTGATCCCCCAGTCAGCTCGGCCTACAAAGATAGGAGGGGTTCCTCTTACCTATTTCCCTTCTGACTGCTCCACTCGCTGGTGAAGGTAACATGCCGACCGTCCAAGTTTGGGAACACAACCCTTATTCGGAAACAGTTGATGATGTCACACACAGAAAATAGCCAGTCGATGCCTAGTATGACATCGTATGGCTGAATCTGTAGCAAAAGAAGATCCCTAACCGACTAATGTGGCCCTATCATCAGTCTACATCCCTGAAAAACAAACAACAAGTTGGTCTGACCTCCGACTGGTGTGCTCAACACCAGGGGCACTGGAAGTCTCTCTGCATCTAAACCCAAGGCATGTGCTGGACTGGGTGGAACAAAGGAGTGTGAAGATCTGGTATCGAACAAGGCATAAGCAAGAGTGCTAAACAGACTTATCGTACCTCAAACAAACTCTGGACCTGCTGGAACTGCTGCCTCTATGGTGTGTAACTATTCACGCCCAGCTCCTCTGCCCCTCGGCTGCTGGACACCTCCCCGACCACTCCCCGGGCGAGGTCCCTGAGGTGCGCCTTGAGGTCGGCCTCCTCCTCCTACGTCTGTCCTCGGAGGAGCGGGAGCTCGCTGTCCTTGCTGTTGCTGCTGGAAAGGTCTGGCTAGAAGCTGCTACTGGGGAGGGTGCTGGGGATGACTGCCACTTCTGTACTGCACCAAGTCGGGACACTGACTCCGTAGATGCTCAGGGCTCCCACAGATGAAGCACCGCGGTCCCGGGCCCGAAGAAAAGGGGCGAGGACCAGGGGATCGAAACTGAAATAGTTGCGGCCTACTCCCTACGGGTCGGAACCTAGAGGGTCCTGACGCTGGAGGACTGCTGCTAAAAGCCTTCCCCTTTGATGGTCCATGTTGGATGCCCTCTCGTGACACACCTATTATATCATGCATTCTCTCCACCACTTAGGCCTTCTTCTGGACTTCCAAGTACATCGGCAGGGTAAAGGGAGTAATCGCGTACTGGAGGGAGGGTCGGAGGGCCTCCTCCAAACATCTTGCTCGAGACTCCTCGCTGGGAAAGAGGTCCAGAGCAAAACGTAGGAGGTCCTTGAACTTGATCCCTAGCTCCCTCACGGACATACTCCCCTGTTGGAGGGAGAGTATCTCCTATCTCTTTTCCTCCTTCATCGTCGAAGAGAGGAATTTTTCCCAGAACTCCCTCTCAAAATCCGCCCAAACTACCTCAGCCTCTCTCCTCTCCCCCAGGAAAGGCGTCCACCACTGACACACCGCTCCCCGCATCTGGCTTACGGCCAGAGGAATCCAGTACTCGGTCAGGGCCCGAATTAGGCCGTAAGCTATAACTAGCTCCTCTAGCCATCCTTTCGTCTTCATGTCGGAGGTGCTGCCCTAATACTTCTCGAGGGCCTGTCACTGGAAGGCCCGAAGAGTCTTCTTCCACTGGTTGTCCTCTTCCTCTCGATTATCTCTTTTTCGATCGGCCAAAGTAGTCTCTGGGGCCTCGATCGCCTGTACCACATGTGGTCACCTTCCAGGTGCCATAGCTACAAGGTAAACAAGGAATGCCTAAGCCCAAGTAGTGCAGAATATCGTTTTCAAAACTTCTTAAAATTTAATTCATTCTTAATTCCCAAGACATCCCAAAAACACAAGAACACATGTAATTATGATGCATGTACTTTTCCTAGAGTCTCTACTCTGCAATCAGTGTGGCCTCACTTGGTTGTTCGGTAGGTCCATAGTCCTTGTATCGGATCACAAGGGGCCCTAATATCATGTGTCCTAGCCGGTATTCTTGGCCTAATTCATGCACCAAGGTCACCCAACACTTTTGCCTCATCATCCCATGAAATCCTTACTGTGCCTAACTCCAGAATCCATCTTATCTCTCAACCATCAGTCTATGATACCATTCTCTCACGACCCGCCTTCACCAAAAGGAGGGAAGGGTCAGCAGGTTGCCAGGCACTTCCTTCATTAAGTTGAAGGAGAGATAATGACCCCCGAGACCTACCTTCAATAGGTCCAGGAGTGGTGACCAGCACCAAGGGTATAGAAATTTCTAACAAATGGAAGGAATTACCCATTTTTGTTTTATAAGATTAAGATATGAGATGATGAAACTCAAAAAAACCTAGGTAAAAGAAAATTAAAGCCAAAAATAAACCACTCCCACATGAATGTTCCAAAAGTAAAGAAACAAGGTAAAAAATGTGACTACAAAGGTAAGTACCAAAGAGGAAATGAAAAAAAACAACTATAACTGCTCCAATGGTCCGAGCTAGTAAGGTCCCGCCTGATCCCCGATGTCCTCCTAGAAACCTGAAAGCAGTTTTATATACGTAGGGTGAGAATACAGGTACACTCAGTAGGGAAAACCATAGACTCTCATGCACAAGTGGGGGAACGTACTAAAGTCCCGTGAGAAAAGATTAAACCAAACACCTATTAAGGTAAACTATCCACCCAAGTCCTCACCAAGGCACACTCCCCAAATAACACAAGTCCAGTAATATATATAATCAGAGCACATCGATGTTTGGGTACCCCGATCCACATTCCCACTAGTTATTGAGACATCCAATGCATCAGACCAATCCCGCCATTCTCACCGCAGTCCCACTGCCACACCCGCCCGCACACAGCTGGGCCACAACCACAAGTAGTCCCACTGCCGAAATCCCGCCTGCACACACCTGGGCCTCAACCGCATGCAGTCCCACTGCTGAATCCCGCCTGCACACGCCTGGGCCATACCTTTCACACGTAACCACGCCTTCAAACACCTAGTACAGAACAACCACCACCACTCCTGAAGACACATGGGCTAGAAAATCCACTACAATGCCCAAAGACACCTGGGCCTCTTCCCGAAGACACTTGAGAAACCACCTACCGCCCACACATGACCAACCACCACACCACCCCGCCCGAAGGTTATTGTGATGATAATGGACCTCAGGCCATCACAGCCTGCCCAAAGATACTTGGGCTATCCGGGAAATGGAGAAGAAAATGAGCTAATAACCAGCCACCAAAAATAGTGTTGGTAAAAACACCCTTCCCCATGAAATGGGGGTGTTCAGCACTATGTGCTAAACATGGGTGGGGCGCGAATAAGAAACACAAAACTACAAGTATAGATATATGTAACAAGCACTCACCCAAAGTCTAGGATTTTCTAACCAGCCTACAGAGCACAACACCACTGCATCCAAGTCCCAAGTCATGACCTTCGCCAACAAAACCCATTTGTCCCATTCGTGTTTCATGTTCACTGATTATGTTTAATTTTATGCACTACTGGGTAACTAGTAGGCATAGGCAGAAGTCCAGGAAAGTAAACAGTCAAACATCAACCAAAACGTCCACACCCGGTTCTCAACAACAGAGGATTCCACCCCAATTCGTGATATAAACAAGTAACCACCGGGTCTTAAAAACTCATAAACACTGAAGCCACACCAACAGGGGATCCCATCCCCAGTTTCATAACCATCGAAAGCATAAAAGAACATGGGATCGCATCCCCTCCCACATCTCCAGCAATCGACTCGTAAGAGAAAACCACCAAAACACTGCCTCCAGCACTATGCATGGCCAAACCTATATTTTCAGATTTAAAAGATTTTACACGTTCCATGATTTCAATTCTATTTCAACCGGGTTAGCATAGAAGGGGTTGATCCTGGTGCTTTCAATTTATTCAGCCGGATATACGTTTTTAACCAATTTACTTTTCACAGCAGGAGTTTACAACCACAACAAGCCATTTAAAACATCGGTAGGGGTTCATTAGTGCACAAACAACAACCACCAACGACCTCGATTTTCAGAAGGCATAAGCCATCACAAGTAAACAAGATGGTCAAAGAAGAAACAACATCAACGATCACAGCCCCATCATTCTTTATAGAATTCGTTCATTATCATTAATTATGTCTGGTTTATCCAATCCTATAGAATCAAAAGCACACCCACCCCGCATGATACACAAAAGAGGGAGGAAAAATAGAAATTCCCTACCCGTTGATAGATGATCGACGCTTTAGGCCGTGCGTGGAACTCTACGCATAACGATGTGGCGCGCCCGATGCACCGTAAGCTGTTTGTGAAAATCCTTGATCGAGGAAAGGAGAGACCACAGCTAACCCTTAGTTTATAAGAGTTGTGGATGGTTGAGGAGAGAACGCGAAACCGCATACAGCGCGGGGGTCATGGGTTGACCACGCGGCTGGGCAGTTACACACCAAAGTCTCACAAGATTTTTTGGAATTAATTATGGGCTTTAAATGGTTTTAAAAGGGGTAAAATAATTAATTTACGTCGAAACTTACGTTGCGGGAGCGGAAAAGTCAGGTACTGGAAGAAGAACGAAAGGCTCGGCGAGGGGACACAGTGTCACCCTCACGGTGTCGCCGTCATGGTGCCACCCTCATGGTGCCACCCTCACGGTTCCACCCTCACATTGCCACACTCACGGTGCCACCGTCACGGTGCCACCCTCACGGTGCCACTATTTTGGTGGAGCCTCACTTTTGGAAAAGTAATGGGCCAGGAGGGTCCGAGCCATTATAAAAAGGCAGTTATGAATTAAAATACAATATTTTCACTATTCAATAGGATATGAATTTTATCATAAAAATACAAAAAATATTCCCAAAATAAATTTTGATATATGTATTCTAAATAAGAATATTATTTTGTCAAATATAACATATAAAAGTGACCAACAGTACATTTAAATTTGGTTCTCCATCCAATGGCGTTAAATCGTCTATCTAATTAATATAACTGTATTTTTGCATAAAATCAGATTTTTTTTAATCCACTAAAAAATAATGGATAAATATAAAAACAATAAAAAAACATTTATATTCATATTTTATTTTGTAATGTCCATTCCCACCAATACAATTTCTATGCGTTAACTACCATTTAAAATAATATTTTATTATTTTTTTCAGTATGACCCATCATTGGGTGCAACATAAGATTTAAAAAACCATCATTGTTGTGTATCAGGTATGCCATCGAACATAGAATCCCATATAAATTGAAAATAAATAATTATGTCACAAATTTTAATAAATACACAAATTTTACATTCATTTTTTACCTAGTAGGTTACATATACCATGAGAACATGATTTTGGTTTCATGGGGTGATTCATGTGCATCAGTTTAAGAGGAACGAGGGGGGGTGAAGATCATAACAACCCTCAACCAATGGATTCCAATAAACCATGTTACATTTTTAGAAATGTGAACTATTCAATATTTTTATTGATATTTAAATTACATAGCGTTCATATAATTCAAAAGACACTACCGATAATTGTCAACTATTAAACTCTTACATTAAGTCATTTTAAAAGTGTTTAAAAAAACCCTCCAATTTTTTATGGTTTTATAAAAAATGCACACATTAAACCCCAAATAATGCTTATGATATGACCAGGAGTATTCCATATACATTAATTAAAAATAAATACATAATCAATTTGGTGTGTCATGAAAACATGTTATGTTGAAAATAATTCTCTATTCTAACTATTAGAAAGGATTGAGATGTTTTATGTACTACACTATTTTGCAGTTTAAATGTAGGTTATTGTGAAACATTTAATAACTAATGGGATACTACTTATATTATTTCACATTTATTACTCTTGATAATATTTTTCTGTCTAATCCAACACATATACATGAGGTATACATATTTAAATATAAATCACCTCATGATAGAGAGTATGTTTGAAGAAAAATAATCATTTTCCTATGGATCTTCATACTATTCTCTTTAATGGAGATTAATGTTTCCAAAAAATATATTAGAATATATTTATAAAATAAATCCTTTTAATAATATCATTATTATATCCGTTGAGATAATTTAATTCAAACATCTCAGAATCATGATGGTTGGACAAGCTCACGGTGACTCATGTCAAAAATAAATTCGTATAGTGATGAGTCTAGATAGTGGTAGGTCATCTAGAAATAGGTCCTCTAGTGGTGACTCATACTCTAGAGTAACTCGTCTGATAGTAGCCCATCGTCAGTGTTGACTCATATTCTATGGTGAGTCATTTGATAGTAGGTATAGTTCTGTGATAGGTAATGTTTAGCAGAAGGTATAGTCTATTCCTAGGTAAAGTCTAGTGGATACTCTATTTTTATGGTGACTATTTTATATAAGTGACTATTATTTTAGTGTTCACTCATCTATGGTAGTGAGTTAAGGATAGAGATTAAACCTTTTAACACATATCCAAATTTTCATCAAATCTTCTTATGTTATAAAAATCCATCATAAAATAGTAAATCCACTATAAACATAATATTCATGAATTGGGAGAATTAAACCAAAGAGGATCCAGCAATATACTCCATTTTGATGATCTGAAATCATAGACATATTGAAAACATTTATTGGATACACATTTCCATAAAAAATATGTATTTAAAAAATTAATGATACATTCTTAATGATATAAAAATATAATGTTGCAGTTTGAACACAAATATTTAAACACGATAATTAAAAATTACTCTCCCAATAAAATTATTAAAAAATAAATATTGTTCATATTTATTCTCACAAATTTGTTATTATAAATAATTTAATGATGATAAATAAAAAACCTAAATAAGAAATAAATAAATAATAAAAGAAATATCATTAAATTCAAAAGGGAGTGAATTAAATCCAAAAATAAAAATAAAATAAAGGTGAAAATATGTCCCTTTTCAAAAAAAATATATAATATAGTGACCAAAAAATTTATAAACTTACTATTAAATTATTCTAAGATAATAAAATAATATTATTACAAATAGAGGATCCAAAGGATTAGTTTCCTTATCTTTAATGTACTATATAATGTCATTATATTCATTAATTAGAAATTCCAGAACATTCTATACATGAATAGTGTTCAGTCCAGTTTCATTATTTCATTTTATGTTAATTTTTATGACTTATGTAGTTTAAAAACATTGTTCGAGGATGTTTTTTTTATAGTTTTTCTTCGGTGTTTCACTTATTTTCATAAATTAATGTTTGGGTAGAACATGGGTAAAAAACCAGAACAGATATAACATGTTATTAATTACATTACAAAATATTAAATGATCTTATAATGAGTTATATTATATACCATCTGGATGAATAATTAGATAAAAATTAAATAATGATTGTTTGGGTTAATTTGGGAGGTTTTTTGATCACAAATAACTTGTTTTATTTTATCACATATAAATATGCACATAAGTCTATTCCAAAACATTATATAAGACATAATACATATAAAAAATTCTTTTCCAAAACAAAAAAATGGTTTAATGAAAATATATGAAGGTAGAAATGGAAGAAGATAACATGTCGTTCTTGAAGGTAATAAACTAACACCTCACGAAAAACGTTCTCGTTAAAAAAATAAAAGGAATAGGGAATGGGTTGGATGATATAATATACCATCAGTATCATAATATTCTAGTATATTCGTGATAATTGAGTTACCACACCATTTGGAAAAAGATAGTTAGAGATAGAATAAAAAAATAACATGATATTGAAAGGGAATTAAAGATGAAGAGTGATAGAACATACATCTTGAATCATCCTCTTGAGATCTACCTTAACAGCACTATGATTGGTCTGTTGATGAGACCAACAGTAGTTGGACATAGGGAAGGGTCTTGGAAAGATTTTTGGGTAGAGCATAGGCAATGACTGAAGCATGAGAGGTGTGAGGGAATGATGGAGTGAAGGGTGGTATTTATAGTGGAGGGGAGAAGAGTTTCCTTAATATAGAATTCATTGGCTTATTATTTCCCCAAAAGACTTGGAATAGTGAGTCTTGCATTACCAAGAATAGTAATTTTGTAATTTAATCCCGAACAAAGTGGGATTACACTAGAATCACATCACATATGACCCTATAATTAACTTATTTTTCTTACTATGTAAATTACAGTATTTCACTATTCCTAAAAAATTCAGGTAATGCAGAGAAATCCCAAAAAATTACCCCAACCATTTTTGGATGTGTAGAATATAAAAATGAATTCCATTTTTCAAAAACAAATTCTAAATATGATTATTTTAATATTTAATAAAAATCATAATTTATTATTAAAAACCCAGTTTTAAAACATTCATTTACTAATTCTAAAATATTGGTTCATCATACTTTAACATTAATATTATTTTTATTTTATCGTACGTAATGTTATTATTCATTAGGGTATATCACTATATATCAGGGTATTTAATATTAATAAGGGGAGGTTTCTATTCACAGAAATTTTTTTTTGTTTTATTATACTCCAAAAAAACTCTTGAACAGAATCGTGAATGTCAGATTTTCCAAATTCCCAATACAAAAGTGAAAAACATATGTTTAAAGGTCACTTAGCACTTATTAGTTCATTATGTTTTGTTTTAATGTGATTTTATGACATAATTATAAGAATCAATTTTCCTCTAAAAAAACATTGGGTCGTTACATTCTTCCCCCTTTAAGAAAATTTTCCCCCAAAATTTCACATTACACAAACAGGTGAGGGTACACTTTCTTCATTACATCTTATGGTTACCAAGTTGCTTCCTCAAACTTATGGTTCCTCCACAACACTTTATCAATATGATTTTCCAAGATGCGAAAAACCATATCTCTATGATCCAGAATCTATTCTTGCGTCTCCTCATAAGAGAGATCATATATTGTTGTACCACCTCAGAGTTTGTACATCGGAGGGGCCTGGTATGTACTTAATCAGGAGTGATACATGAAACAAATCATTAAATTGATCCATATTCGGTGGAAGTGTATATTTATAGGCCACAGATCTTATGAGGTCATTGATCTCAAAGGGGCCAATGTACCTTGGGATTAAAATCCCATTCATTTCAAACTTCATGAATCACTTCCACTGTGATATTCATAGGAAGTATTTACCTCTAATGTCGAACTCCAAGTACCTACGACGGTTGTCAACATAGATCTTCTGCCAACTTTGAGAAGCTTTGATGTGTTTTTGGAAAACATGAACCTTCTCAGTCCTCTCCTGAACAAGATTGGGTCCAAGTATCATTCTTTCTCCAATTTCATCCCAACAGGTTAGAGTTCTACATAGATTTCTATACAGAGCCTCATATAGAGCCATATGAATACTCATGTGGAAGATATTGATGTATGAGATCCCAACCAATAGGAGATGATGATCCCATACACCGTATAATTATAGAGTGCATACTCTTAGAATATCTTCATGCTTTTGAATAGTTTTTTCTGACTGGTCCTTAGTTTGGTGGTGATATGCCATGATGAAATTTATTTCAGTACTCAAATAATATTAAAGGCTCCTCTAGAATTTAGATCTGAACCTTGGATCACGGTCAGAGACAATGGACAGTGGAACACCGTGAAGTCTCACCACTTCCTTGACATATAACATTTCAAGTTTTTCAGGCGATAGATATTCCCGATTAGTGATAAAATGGGAAGTCTTAGTGAGTCGGTCAACCAAAACCCATTTCACATTATTTCCCTTCAATATCATCAAGAGTCCCATAAAAAATTCCTAAGTAACATTTTCCCATTTCTACATGGGTATAAGCAATGGCTGCATCATTTCCTTGGACTTTTTTCACTCTGATTTAATTTTATGACATTCTAAGAACCTTGATATATATTATGAAATATTATTCTTCATGTTATCCCACCAGAAGTGTTCTCAAAGATCACAGTGCATCTTGGTACTCGCAGGATGGATAGAGAATTTTGAGCTATGTGCATTGTCTAATAGCTCATTCTTTATCCCGGGTGATGAAGGCACACCGATCCACATTCCCAATTGAATCAAACCATCATCGTAGATATGTAACTCTTTCAATTTCCCATCCATTATATTATTCACCCACTTTTGTATATCCACATCATTCATTTGTTCTTCCTTAATCATATATTGGCTGGATGGTTGCACAGGAATTTGGGAAAGGTAGGATGTATCACCTGCCCTTATGATCTCCAAATCCATCATTTCCATATATATGAAGATAAGCTCTTTCACAGTCCATAACATGGATAGAGTAGCAGGTTATTTTCTACTTAGAGCATCTACTACCTTGTCTGCCTTTCCAGGATGGTAGTGTATAGAGAAATAATAATTCTTTATTAGCTCCCACAATCTCCTTTGACGCATGTTGAGCTCATTTTGTGGAAATATATACATTAGGCTCTTGTGGTCGGTGTATATGTCACACTTATCACCACAAAGGTAGTACTGCCATATTTTCAAAGTTAACATCACGCCTGCCAACTCTAGATTAGAAATTGGGTAGTTCTGCTCGTGGATCATCAACTATCTTGAGGCATAGGCTATCGCATTATCATTTTTCATGAGTACGCAACCCAAGAATTTCTTTTAAGTATCAATTTATATCATAAGAAATTCTCCACTATACGATACTATGAGTACAGGTGCATTGATAAACCTTCTCTTTAGCTCCATGAATCTTCCCTCACATTCTTCTATCCAGACATAATATACCCCTTTCCTTGTTAACTTAGCAGCGAGATTGACAATCGTGAGATGTTTCTCAAAAAACGTCGGTAGTTCCCAGTTAATCCAAGATAACTACTGATTTCTGTGACACTAGATGGCCTGGGAAATTCTTCAATTGCCTTTGTCTTCGAAGGACACAAAAAAATTCTCCCACTTGTGATCACATGTCCCAATATCATGAATTTCTTCATTCAAAAGTCACACTTTCTGAACATGGCGTTCAAATTCACTTTTTTCAATTTCGCCAACAAAAATATTACATTTTCTTCATGTCTCTACATGATCTTGTAGTAGATGAGAATATCATCAATTAACACTAGCAAAAAAATTCAAGGTAATGTCTAAAGACATTATTCATCAAATCCATGAAGATAACAGGGGAATTAGTAAGTTCGATAGGTATCACAAAAAACTAAAAGTACCCAAACCTTGTACAGAAGTTAGTCTTATGAATATATACCTTCTTAAAATTTACCTGATGGTATCCAGAATAAAGATCCACCTTTGAGAAGTTTTGATCTCCTCTTAACTAGTCAAAAAAATAATCAATCCTTGTGAGAGGATACTTGTTCTTTATGGTGATCATGATGAGTTCTCGATAATCGATACACAATGTCATTGTTCCATCCTTCTTATTCAAAAAGAGCACTGGGGAACCCCAAGGTGATGCACTAGGGCATATGAAACCTTTTTTCAGATGCTCTTGAAACTACTTCTTTATCTTTTCTATTTCAATAGGAGCCATCCTATATAGACAATTTCAGATAGGAGTAGCTCCAGGTATGAGTTCAAATGAGAAATCTATGTCACCGTCTAGAGGAATTACAGGTAATTCTTCTGGAAATGCATCACCATATTCCCTCATGATGGGCGTTTCAGCAAGGTTGTCACCTTACTTTTACTCAACCATTTGGAAGAGGTATGCTTCTTCATAGGGAATCAACACCCACACCATTGAAGTATTTTACAAATGAGATTCACGATCTTCTTTGCATATGTAGAGGATCATGGGATGGTTCATAATATGAAATGATATATCATTTTTTGCAATATTTGATATGTTCTTTACATAATGAGAGAAAATACATTCCCATTATAGCATCGAAATCCACCGAGGGACTTATTATGAGATTTTCTGAAAGAATATTCCCACAT
This sequence comes from Viscum album, assembly GCA_963277665.1. Lineage (NCBI taxonomy): Eukaryota > Viridiplantae > Streptophyta > Magnoliopsida > Santalales > Viscaceae > Viscum > Viscum album. The sequence continues at coordinate 1,766,079,642 of OY728146.1, read as the reverse complement.
ACCACAACCAGAGAAGAGTCAAACACTTGGGTTTCAATGATTTCACCACGTGATGTTTTTAAAGATATCTCTAATTCAATGATTCGATGCTTCAATTATATATTTCTATAAAACATACAAGATATAACAGAATTCATAGAACCAAGATCAAATAATACTTTTGAAATTACTGAGTGAATAGGAAGTGTACCTTTTACGACTTCATTATCATGCTCCACTTCTGTTGTAGGGATGGAATAAGACTTCAATTTTTCCTTTGGCTTTGGTGGCTGGTGATAGTGATTACCCTCAAGAACTCAAGGTTTAGTGCATTGGCTTCCATAATGCCCTAGCTCCCTACAGTTATACAATGGAACCATGGGTGGTTCTCTCCATTCTTCCATAAAATTATCCTTCCTTTTCATGTATTTTAGACACTATAGAGCATGATGTTCTTATTTCTCACACTTGTTGCATTTCTCTGTCACTTTAAGACAGTTCCCTTGGTGAAAAATCCCACATTTTTTCATGTGGGTCATTGAGTTTACTTCCCACATTTAACATTAGATCCACCGGCATGAAAATTCATCTTTAGTTTCTTATCACCATATCCACAGGACTATTCTCCAAAATCCATCTCCACAATGAGATAACACCAAACAACTTCATCATAAATCCCAAAGTATCGAATTTCAAGATCCATTCTAAGGTGTGGTTTTAATGCACTAATGAATCTACCGATTTTTCTATCACTATTGATAACCAAACCTGATGCGTACCATGAAAGCCTTGTGAAATTAGCTTCATTGGTTGTGACATATCATCCTTCTTTTTACTTATGCACTATGAATTCTCTCTCCAGTTTTATGTGATGAGTTCATGGGAAATACATATTAAGAAACATGATCTTAATGTTTTCTCATTCCATCTCTTCAATTTCCTCCCTTGGATTGGTGTTCTTAATCAAAGACGACCATTGTTCAGCTTCCCTATCTAGATGATAAACATCTAGATTCACCTATTCCATCTCAGAACAATGAAGCATAGAAAATATCATCTCCATGGAGTTTACCCACTATTCCAAACCAATTAGATCATAAGATCCACTAAAATTATGTGGTCATTGATGCATAAAACATTCAATATCAAGTTTCTACCTCATTGGTGAAGTATGATGTTCCCCATTAATATGTTTATTGTTTATAACTTGACGTAATTGGGTAACCATCACCATGGTGTTTTTAACTCCACATCCAAAATCACTGGGGATATCGTTCGGGCAATCGTTGCATTTCCCCCGCATGAGTTGTTGGCATGGTTTCTCTTGGTTCCCACCATATTCTACAATAAAAAATGTTATAAAAAACATAAGTGAAAATGTAATGAATACATAACATATTAATTTTCACAATTTATACTAAAATAATACATATGGGATCTCTATGTAGAGAAAATTTTGTGAATATTTGTACAAAGTCTCATGCTAGAGGTTTTCACTAGGGTTCACTTATCCTAATTCCCAAATTTACAAAACCTTCCTCTAATACCAAATTCAGAAAAACCACATTTTCTAACATTACTATCACATTATTTTATGTTGAAAAACATAATAGTATTACAAATAGAGGATACAAAGGTTTAGTTTCTTGGGAAAACTAGGACCATACATAGAAATTGCAACATCAGGCATTAACTTTTTTATCCATTTCATCTTCTCTATATTATAATTAAAATTTAACCTATCCTCAGTACGTGTATCCACCTAAGGATATACATCAAAAGGGGTGATCTAGATACCTAGTAAGAGGATATATAAGAACAATATAGCATGTCGTGAGGATATTCATAACATAGGAAAATAATCATGATATGAAGAATTAATAAGAGACCTGAAATATAGAAATGCATAAAAAATGAAACATAATTTCTTAGGGGTTAACATCCACAAATTCTTCTCCAAAAATCTAGAATCATGTTCACACATCATTTCACATTTACTTATAAGATTAATCACGTTACCCAACGATTTGGAGCGCTGTATAATTCTGGGTGCACCTGTCACATCATAACATTATCATTAGAATGCATTCCAAATAGAACATATATCAATAATGACCATAACTAAACCATGAAAATGATTGGGTTTCAACTCATATGAACACATTCATAAACATATGGTTCCCAAACGAAAGGGGGAATAACATTCATGCAATAAGAACCGTCAATCTTGAATGAGAAGTAAAAGGTGTGTTCTTGAAAAGAAGAGTTCTTTTGGAAAACATTTTCTTTTTCATAAATAACAGTGAAAAACATAAATATCCTATGTAATTAAATACAATGATGATAAAATTATTTTTAAGGAGTAACCATATCAAAAATGTGTGAAATAGCGAGAACCTGAAGGATGAATGTTGGGTTCGACGATTTCTCCTTACCTTGTATCTGAACGCTTCCTTCTCATTAATGTCCTGTATAATGACATTATATTAATTAATTAGAAATTCAATAACCTTATATACATGAATATGGTTTATTCTGGTTTCATTATGTCATTTTATGCTCCTTTGAATGACATAAATAGTTTAAAAACATTGTTCGAGGATGTTCCTTTTTATGGTTTTTCTTGGGTGCTTCACGTGTATTCATAAATTAATGTTCGGGTAGAACATGGGTAAACATACATAATGGATATAAAATGTAATTAATGAAATTAAGGAATTTAAAATAATCTTATAATGAGTTATTTTATATATAATGTGGATGAATCATTAGATAAAAATTAATTGATGAATGTATGGGTTAATTTGTTTGGTTTTTCGATCACAACGAATTTGTATTAATTTATCACATAGTAATATGTTCATAAGTTCGTTATATAACATTAAAAAAGACATAATACATATAACATATTCTTTTTCAACCATAAAAATGGTTTCATTACCAGATCTGAAGGTAGTAATGGAATAAGTAAACATGTCATTCTTGAAGGTGATATATTAACACCTCACAAACAACGTTCTCTTTAATAATATAAAAGGAAGAAGAAAATGGGTTGGATGATATAATATCACATTAGTATCATAAAATTATATTATGTTCATGAAACTAGAGTTACCACGCCATTTGGATAATGATTGGTGGGGAGAGAATAAGAAAATAACTTGAAATTGAAAGGGAATTAAAGAAGAAGAGGGAGAGAAATTACCTCTGGAATCCACCTCTTGAGATCCTTTTTAAGGGCTCTAAGATTGGTCTTTTTATGAGAGAAAAATCTCTCGGACATGGGGGAGGGGCTATGGAAGATTCTTGGGAAGATTTTATTCAAGGATTGAAGCTTTAGAGGAGTGAGGGAATGAGGGTTTGAAGGGTGGTATTTATAGTGGAGATGAGAGGGGATTCCTTAATATAAAATACATTATTTTATTATATCCCCTCAAGATAAGGAATAATGAGTCTTGAATGAAAAGGAATAGTAATTTTATAATTTAATCCCGAACCAAGTGGGCTTACATATGTATAACATCCCACATGTCCCTATAATTAGCTAATTTAGCTTATTTTGTAAATTACAGTATTTATCTAATCGTACAAAATTCATGTATTTCATAAAAATCTCAAATATTTACACCAACCAATTTTCAAGGTGTAGAGTCCAAAAATGACGTCTATTTTTCCAAATTAATTTTATAGCTATGATTAATTTAATATATCAATAACATCATTATTTATTATTAAAAAAATAGTTTTAAAACATTCATATAGTAATTCTAAAATATAGGTACATAATACATTCACTTGAATATTATTTTTATAATATCATAGGTAATGCTAATATTCACTAGGTTATATCACTATTCGTAAGGGTATGTTACTATTTCTATTTGTAGGTAACTATTCACACAAAATTATTATTTTTTTATTATACCCCAAAAATCATCTTGATCACAACCGTGTATGTCTGATTTTCCAAATTCCAAATACAAAAGTGAAAAACATATGTTTAAATGTCACATAGAACTTAGTAGTTTATTATGTTATGTTTACATGTGATTTTATAACATAAATTTAATAATGGAATTTCTATTGAAAAACACTAGGTCATTACGTCTTATGTTAACCACTTTGAGCCTGGGTACTAGAAATCATCTGACTTTTTTCGCTGCTCAATGATAGGGCCATAGAGCTATTTGATAAGGTAATTGTGGTTGTTATTGTAGGTACTAAGGTAAAAGTGGGTATATTTATTATAATCACTGAAAAAATATACTGGAAGGATTCCTGGGGAGAAAAATTAAGAGTCCGAATTTTTTTAGGTATAAATGATTTTGGATTAAATACATTAGCTCATCTAAATTATTATGGATTAGTAGATGTAATAGATAGATGAGAAGTCTTAAGAACATCCTCATGTACTATAACTATCATACCAAACACATGAAATAAAAGAGTCATGGTATTCATAAATCTGTAATAATGTTTCCACTATGATCTACTTCACTAAATGAGTGTTTCATTACAATAAATAATAATTTAATTATATGTTTTATCTTCTTCAACAGATTGACCAGCTCCTTGAATGCTTTGGTAACTGGTGGAATTTTTATTTTGTCATTTAGAAAATTAAATTAGGAGTTCAATTCATGGTGGATTTAAATCTCTAAAAATTTATATTTAATGTAATTGGTGATCATTTACCCATTAAATTTGGATTAATTTAATCATTCCCAAAACCTCATAAAAATATGATCACCGTTCTATATGATGTGTCCCAAATACTCATAATTTGTAGAATAAACATATCCCATAGCGTCATGATGTTTCTCCCTGACAAATGAATGAATAATATCTATCAAAAAATGTTGTGGAAGGTGGATTACTAGAAGTTGAATATACTAAAGGTATATTCTACGAATCTCTAACTAATCAAACAAACTGGAATCCAAAACATTTATTATATCCTCCACCATAGACCTTAAGGTATATAAATCACTAGTATACTAAATATTTTCATTCTCAACCTCTCAAATATGATGAATCAATTTGGTTTGGATGTGGCATAAAAAATTCTCAATCAAGTTCTAAGTATCCACCTCACACTATTGAGTGAATAGAGATGATTTTTTCCATTGAATCCTACTAAAATCATAATGACGACTCTCTCAAAACGACTCTTGATCAGTTGTGGAAATAGTATATAAATGAATAGGAGTTCCAGAAGGTAGGGGTGAAGCATCTATCAAAGTATGATGTATAGTAGCATCTACATTTTCTTGTCTTGTAGGAACATAAGATGAAAATCCCTGAAGCTCTCCAATATAATCAATCCACTCAACCATGGATCCATTATGATCTATATCATCTCTAACAAGGATAGCAAGTCCACCATATTTCAGTAGAATTCTCTCATCACCATATGAGTTATAATAGGCTAATCCAGGACTCACAAACCCTATGAATATCATCCCCTAATCAAAATCTATGAAATTCAACCTAGAAAAAGGCAAGTTAGCAATCTGAAAATATTTAATGTCGACTCTATGGATAAAACTACTAGTGTATTTCTCTCTCTAAATAGATTACATCATATCACCTCTATAAAATTACTCTTTATAGAAATCTCATATAATAATTGGTTACTCCTAAAACCAAGTATAAAAAAATACAAATGGATAACAATGATATTTTTCAGTCATCTCAAGATCATGAAGACACCATGGTCTGATCCATCATCACATACATCAACATCTTCCTCTACTTATCTATTATTACTTCCATCATTTATATTTTCGTAACCATTACATTCATTAGAAAATAATTCAATAATTTCATTAGAATATTTAAATGATAAACACTTATATTTTTCATATCCTCAAACTACTATTTCATCAACAACACCATCTTTACATAAAATTATTTCTCTTGAAGTAACATATCATGGAGAAATAATTAGACTAAAAAATACTATACAGATATTAGGTATGTCATGATGATTTTCCTCCTCAAATTCTAACACTTATTCCTAACCAGGAAAAGTATACTGAACTTATTATTCCTCTATATATGTGTACTCTAATACTTTATTTTTCTCCAAAACAAGATCAATAAATTTTTTTATTTTCGAAAGTTGAGCTCACTACAAAAAAAACTGGGTTTATCCATTACTAAGGAATTAATAGTGCTAGCTAAAAATCTATTAATGTAGGCCTTTGAATGAATTTTTTAATCATTATTAAAGGGTTTCTTTAAGAGTGATAATTGTTTAAGGGGTACATTATTAGTGATTATAAAAAAACACTGATAATTATATTATCAACAATAAAAAATGTTTTAATGAATGGTTATCCATTATCAGTGCATTTAAAAAAATTCCTATTTTAATAAAAAAATTAAATATATAAAAGTATTTTTTAATATATGTAAATAAATAAATATTATAAAAATTAATTTACAAAAATATCTAACTATTTTTAAATATTAATTATATATGTATATATATTGGGTATATATAAATATTTATGTGAATTAATAAATGAATATATAGTTCAATTATATTCTATAATATTTAAACGAATGTTATATGTAATATATTTAAATAAATGATTATATATATATCACACACACATATATTTTATAAATGTATTCCAAAATAATTATAGAAAAATATTAATTATATATATATATCATTATAAAGAATAAAATAACATGGATAGGTGGAAAAGTATATCCTTCTTCAATGGATAGTTCTGGGATTCGAAGCCAACCATGCAAATGTGGTTGGAAATCCACAAATTTTTTTAAAGGGTTCGAGGGGTGAAATGTGCTGACAATGGTAGGTGGATCACTATTTATCAGGTTTTGGAAGTGTTGATAAAGTGTTCAGGGTCATAGAATCCAAGAAAATATAATTTTACCCCCATTAAAATTGTATTTCTACTGTAGAGAAAGTTCTTATTCAACAGTTATTTTTTAGCACTGGTAAATGAAATATTTGATAGTGATTTTTCATATGGTTATCAATCACATCCGTTTAACATCTCCTGTGTTGATAGTTCTTTATAATAAATGTTAATGGACCTTTACTAGTGTAGTTAAAAACAATTTTTTATGGTGTCTATAAGATTATAATAGTCATAGATCATATCAAAATAATACAACTATTTTGTTATCCTTGGGTTCTAATTTCCCTTAATTATATTCGAGATAACATTAGTCAAGAAGAAAACTCAGCACATCAATTCATATTCTTCATCCAGGTAATATAATCCTTTTTCAACAGTCAAGGAAATAAAATATAGTATAAATAAATGATTTATACGTAGATGGTGTATTGAACATCTCTATAAAATTAACCATTAAATAACATTATATATTTATTATTTATATCATTTTGATAATTTATAAAACATATACATTTTTTTATATCATCTTGATGAAGTGTCATTATATAAGAAATAATATGTGTTGGTGTAAACATAAATACAAATATGCACCCATTATCTAACTTTGTTGCGATTGGTCTTCTTAGAGTTCTATATCCTGTCAATTATGTTATTGAATTCCCATACTCAAACAATTCACTATCAATTGAAATAGAAACCATAAGGTTGTTAGATACTCCATCATTGGGTACTTTAATACACTTGACCCCTTGTTTCGAAGAGGATATTTCATCATATTCATCTATCATGCTTCTAATACAATTCATATTTTATCCAAAACTAAACTATACATATTGGAAAAATTAGTTATATAACCTACTATAGAACGATTACTAAATTTATGAAAAATAGTTTATCAATCATTGGTTCTTGATCACCCTAAGAACTAACCATTTTTTTGAAAATAATCATTCATTGTTTGCATATTTTCCAAAAACCATTATACAATCTGCAATTTTTAGGTTCTACAGCTCGGAAATTAGAAAAATCAAAAAACCTCATGGATTATTTGATGGTTGGGACTCATCTAGAGACAAATTATCATGTATCATTACTCTAACCATTGAAACTATGTGAATTTCTAGGTGAGGATGAGATAAGGATAAATTACAATATAGAATCGTTAGTGGAGATGTTCAAAGGGAAATAAGAGTGTGGGATATAGTGAGTGGAAATTAGATTTAAAACCAATTATGTTTCATTTAATGATTTTTAAAATGAAAAAAATAAAATAATTACTATTTATAAAATAATAAAACTAAAAGGAAATATTAGCAATAGTGGAATAATTCCAATGGTGGGTTGTTTCCTACAGTGGGTAAGTTCCAATGGTGGAAAATTTCCATTTGTGGGTAATTTCCAATGTTAGATAATTTCCAGTTTTGGGTAATTTCCAATGGTGGGAAATTTATAATGGTGGGTATTTTAAATTATTTTTAATTTACAAGGGTTGGTAATTTCTAGTGGTAGTTAATTTCAAATGGTTGTTATTTTAAAAAAGTGAGAAATTTCCAACCATGGGTTATTTCCAATGAAGTAAAACTAAAATTTATCATTACTAATTCATGTTTAATGTAGTTTAATCTCTGATAATTCTATGACTTAATGGAGATATCATCATGATGATGCTTAGTTTCTATAGATTCAAGAGTAATATCACACTTTTTAAAATGATCTATATAAAAGTGACATCTTAAATCAATGTGATTTTACCTATATTTAAATAAATAATTATTAAAGATATTTAATGCACTTGAGTTTTCTGAATTTATAGAAAAATTTATGAATTGATATCCATAATCTAGTAATAACTATTTCATACACAAAATCTGACCATAGTAACTTTCTATAGATATGTATTCCGATTTATCCGTAGACATTGAAATATAATTATTTTTCTTATTATTCTATGATACTAGATATTTACCCAATATATGACATGTTCTAGAGGTCATTTTATATCTAACTAGAATCCATCAAAATTAGGAACTCAATAAAACAATATTTCAAATTCATGTCATCGAGTTTATAACAATCCTAAATTTTATGTATATTTTAATTAATTAAAAATCTATATAATAAGAATTAAATGTAACTCTTTTATATTTTCCTGAATATGAGTACAAAAACACACACTAAAATTAATGCCTTGTAACATAGAAATTTTTATGAGAAGATATTAAAGCAAAACTCTATAACTACATTGATCCACTAGCTTCGCAGTTTCATCTAGATCCAAAAGACATGTGGTACTCATTGGAGTTTCACTAATTTTTTTTATCAAAACCAAAACAATGTATTAGATATTTGGTGTACTAATACATATTAAAAATAATTGATTTTATATTTTAAAAAATATGCAAAGAATGAAGAATTTGTGTTAACCCATTGTACTCATTTTAGAGTCATTTTTCCTCATCTTTAAAATAATTAATAAAAATAATAATTTTTAGAAGATCCAATGTTAAATCATCCACATAGATTTGAAATAATAAAATATATTATGAAATAATTTATATAATAATAGAATGACTGAAAACACCATTTAAAAGATATTTAGAAGTTAGAAATGATTTGATCCTAAAAAACTCCCTCAACTATATAACTATTTAATAATTCACTTTTGACATCAATTTTATATAGTTTGAAATACAAATTTTTGTAATTGAAAAGAGGTATTCTAATTATTTCAAGATTGGACACAGGTGAAAAGGTTTCCCCGTAACCAATAACCTATTTCTGAATATATCCATGCATGACCAATCTAGCTTTATTCCCTACAATAGTACCATATTCATCAACCTTATTTCTGACCACCCATTTAGTTCCAATTTTTATGGTTTAATTATGTCAAACTAAAAGTTACCAGAAATTATTTATTTCAAATTTTTTATGTTTTTCATACATATAGACTACCAATAATTCATTAATTAATTGAATTAGTAATGTTATTAGGTTCAATATTTAACAAAAAAAATGATAGTCATTCAAGTTCTAATATAATATATAGTCTGTATACCTCTATTTGGGTCTCATAATACTGAATCTAGAAGATGGTATATATGATTCCTAATTATTGTTTTAAATGAAGGGAAATTCATCTCATGGTCATTTTTAGGTCCATGTTAGGGTTGTGAGTGCTCCTCAAAATGGGGTGATTTTTTTCCTTGTTTACATGACGTTTCATAATGTTTTTCATTAATGTTTAATGTAGAAAATCATCCTAAATGTTTTCTATAGGAGTCTAAGGATCATGTAAATTTGATTCGTCAAAATTTATTTCAGAAGACTCTTTGGAAATCTAGGTTCCTTTATAAAAACATTATATTATTTACATCAAATTTAATAACTACAGAATATTCCATCATTATTAATAGATTTTTTTTAATATAATAATTTTTATAGATAATAAATAATTTTTAACAAAAAATTATATATTAAATATCCTTAGAATTTCAATTATACTATAATTCAAACAATTTTTTCATTAAGATAGGAATAACTAAAACTCTATTAATTATATAGTACGTTGTATTCTTAGAATATTCCCAAAAATAAACTAGATGTTCATATTCAATAATTATATGTCATGAAATTTAAAAAAATATTATAATTCTTATTTCTATAACACTATTATACTTTGGGGTCTTAAGAGATGAAAATTTGTAATTATTGGTATTTTTTAAGAAAAATATTTGAAGTCATGATTCTAAAACCCATAAACAAAATCACTTCTTATGATATTAATCCATAGTCTACTACGATTTTCCATAGATTTAGAATAATTGGTAAATTAAATACAGTATTCAATGTATGAGCTAATTAAATACCCTTTTATACCTCGATAATTCATCTACAATGAAATAGACATTGCACATCCCATTCAATCTAGAAAATCATGATTGTCTAAGAAAATCCATGTGAAACTACTCTAGGGTTTAGATGTTGAAACATATTTCATTGATTGGAAATATATTTTGTCTTGATTCCCTTTTTAATGATTTATACATAGTTTCATTTTCGATTCGATGTTTAGGTATATCTTTAACTAACCCATTCCTAATAAATTATATAAAAGAGTGACTACTTATATGGCCTAATATTTTAATCTATATCCAGGATTCATTATCAATGGTAATGAGACGATAAAATTCTGAGAAAATAAAGATTCTAAATTAATAAAATATATAATTTCATTTCTCAATGCAGTAAAAACTAAATATTTATAAGAAACCTAAAAATTAGAAGACTTTTTTCAAATTTCACAAAATACCCATCAACACACAACTGTGTGACCATATGAATATTGTACATTAGGCCATCACTAATTAATAAGTTATAAATTAAAACTAATATATAATTACTTATTATTTCAAGAAAACTTATTTTCTCGTTATCATTGTTACCAAATGTGACATTCCCACCATAAACCTTTATGAAATTTATGATTATTGAATAATCTTCATTTATATATCATCATTGGTCTATAAATGTTATAAATTATGTATTTAAGAACCCATAGGTTTTTAATGGTTTTCCACTATGTAGATTGTAAAATTTTGGGGAAAAGATTGTTATACCTAGTCGAATGAAAAATAATTATAGATTTCAAGACCAAGATTTTGGAATTACACTATTAATGAAAATTCTCCTTTTTCTAGGTTGATAACCTAAATGAGTAATATACTTATAGGAAATATATTTTTCCAGTATTTGAGTGAGTGTATGTCTTCAATTATTAAATTTGTCTAAGACATTCTTTAACTTCTAATTTGATAATTTCAAATTAGTATTTTTCTATCAACAGTTGATCATTTTTTTATTTTTTGACATCAAGATCATATTTGAAATTAATTGTTAAATCATTTCTTTCTATATAATTTTATAGTTAACATTAAGATCATTGAATGTATACTCTATATTTTAAAATATTAATATATCTATTAATTTGATATATTTACATTATTATTTTCCTCTACAAACTAATTTGAAATATTTGAAGTAAAATCACAAAAGGAATTCAATACCACAGATGTGTTTGTTTTAAAACACATGTTTGCACTGTCATGCTTTTTTATATTTTTTAGTGTATAGATAGCGTGATATTTCTTTAGAATTACTCCATGTTTTTTTCATCACATTGATGTATTTCTTATCCTTTTAATCAAATTTATTTTTATATTTCTTCTTAGGACCGTCATCTTTGATAATCCTTTTCCTCTTACAATAATTACACATAATCTCATTTTATGCATCATATATATTACATAATTTCATCAAATTTCATATATTTACATATTTCCATTTTTATATTTGGTTTTTAAATAATTTTATCATCTTATAAAACTTTTTAAAAATTATAAATATATGTGCGATCTTTATATCACTATCTGTTAGTGATTCTTCATCAAATGAACATTTATCTTGAACATTTCCATCTATTTTGATCGAGTTAACTTAAATGACAAAAAATATTACTTTTATGTTCTTCTTCATGGTATTTATTATCATTATATGTTTACTGATAACTTTAATAATATCCTAATAATCTCATTGTATTTACATAATATAGTAATATACTTTAATTGAGAATGAGGTTCTTCTCCTTCATTATGGAATACACTACAACAGTCACATTAATTGATCTTTGATTGAAATAGGATTTTTCAAAGAGTTAATTGTATTTTATATTTCAGTGAACTAGTGATACATGTCGTAAATAAGATCATTTAGTTTCAACATAAATATATATTATTTAATTATATATGTATTTAACTAATGTTATTTGAAATGACATTTTCCTTCAAGAGATATAAAAAAAGTATCCCAAATTTCATAGGAATAATTTCATGAAGATAAACTTTTAAATTATTTATCTCTTGAAAAAATATACAGGGCATTAAAATCTCTAAAGATATTGTTATAAGACATTTTTAGCATCATCCCATATATTTAAAACAATATTAGGAAATTATTATTCATATTAAAAATTAGTCCATATTTCAAAACTCATTCTGTCATAGTGAATTATCATCATGGTTTTACATTGAGTATAATTTCTTCCATTAGAAAATGTTGATCTGTTAATAGAAAAACATTGTTGTCTTTTATCCATTAATGAACTAAATATTAAAATGATATAAATTTAGGTTCATTAAAACAAACCTAAAACCATAGTTCAAAATATTTTGAAAAAAAACTGATTAAAATCATTGTTTATGGTGAGTCACTCTAGACCGGGTTGAATTGAGTTCCCTAAAAAATTTCTACTAAAAACAAGTTCAAACGAAAATATCCAAATTAAAAACAAATTATCCAATTTAATCAAAATAGTATCTTAATATAATTTATCTCATTAAAAATATTTTTCAAATAATTATTAGTGCTATGTTAAAACAATATATAATTTAATTTAACTTTTTAAAATCATTTACATAATCCAATACTTATGTAAGCACTATATATTATTAATTATCAATGTTTGAGTTTTTTATTATCTTAAAAATAAATATATTTTAAATATTTCTAAATAATGAAGAAAATATAATCACACAATTGAATGAATCCTGGGCTTTAGTATCATGCCACGAAATATTCTTCTCTAATTAGAAATAAACCACTTAAAAACCGGTTGTATAAATATATTCTTATCCAAAACCTGGATCTAGTAACTACACAACATCTTACAAGCTATCCATGAAATGAAAGATACTCTTCCAAATAAATGTGGGATGAAAAATAATACATTACACCATGGGGACCTCTTCAACAAACATCATTATTAATATGATAAAATAGATAGGTGAGAAGATATTATATTCTATAGTTCTAGTAGGTGAGTCAATGTGCATTAATAAAAAAACATCATAGTGATCGAAAGTAAATGAAATAATATAAAGATAATGAAATAAAAATCGATAATATATTAATGCTAAAAATGATGTTATCAAATTTTTTAGTCTCCTTTTAACGGGATTGTAGAGTAATTATATCTATTTCTCAGAATATAGCATTAAAATAGAGAATTTGAAATCTCTCTTTGTTCTGGAAATATGCATGGTTTTGTGAGTTTTATGTACTCTATTATTTCATATTAAAAATTTAGGTTAGCCTATAGCATTTAAAATAGTGTGGTATTATCCTTCTAGTATTCAGCATGCAACACACATGATCATATAATTTCTCATGGATAATATGTAAGTGTGAGGGAGACTACATTGAATATGTTTCACTACAAGATTGAGATTCCATTAGTGGAATAATAATCACAATTAAATATATCTTCCTATTTTTATCTTCTGTAGAATTTAATGTTCCCCTATAATATTTAATAATATAATTAAAAACCACGTATCATTAATTACATTAATGTAGTTTTATATTGTAATTACTTCAAATGTTTCAGAATAGAAATGGTTTCATAAGCTAAAGGTGACTCATGTGTGGCAGAAAGTATGTCTAGTAATGAGTTAGTTTGGTAGTATGTCATATAGGGGTAGGTTATATAGTAGTGACTCATAGCTAATACTGACTCATCTGAGGATATGTCATCATCAGGGGTTACTAATCTAAAAGTTGGTAATGTCTATTGGTAGGTAAGGTTTATAAGTAGGTAAAGTATAATCATAGTTAATTTCTCATGGTTGGAATCATTTGGTGGTTGGTATAGTCTGGTGGTATGTTATTTCTTGAGGCAGGTAAATTTTGTAGGTCAGTAAAGTCTGGTTGTAAGTAATTTCTAGTGGGGACTCATTTCTAGCGGGAAGCCTTTTCTGGCGGTGACCCATATCATGTTGTGAGTAAAGAATGAAAGTGACCCTTTTCAACACTTACTGAAATTTTCATCAGATTGAATTACAACACAAAATGATATCATAAAAGGGTAAATACATTAATAAATAATTCAAATTATTTGAGGGAATTAAAATAAGGAGGTTCTAAAATTTTCATTTAATATTTTTACATAGATTATGAACACTTCAATTAAAACATAATATCTTATTAATGTTATATAAAATAAATCAAAAAATTGTATATTTTCTTGCTAATTAAAAATAAAAATATAAAAAACATACCATGGTTCATTTTTTTCATGATTTCATACCACATTCTACTTGTCATTTACATATATTTTGAATTTTTATACGATCATATTCTACACCATTATCACTTTCATTTAATCTCAAGAAAATATTTTACATATTAAAACAATATTTTTTATAATAAATATCAATAAAATTTATCAATGAAATTGATTTACACCCACCTAATACAATATCAATAGTCTCATATATAGTATTGATCTATATTCTTTCTGAATGTATGATTGTTGTTATTTGATTTCAACTATAAAAAAATTACAAATACTCATATAGGATTGAGATGAATTTCTTTAATGACAAAAATAATAGAAACAATTGAATTTATTTTCATAGATCTACATTATATATATACTAATTAGATTCCATATTTTATTTTAAGACCAAAAATTGGGTGTATTTCATTAAATTACATTACGAAAAAGAGTATTTTGGGGACATAATTATAATTTTTTTCTATAACTTAAAAATAAATTAACAAATTACATTCCTTGAATTAAATATATTCATTTTGGTTAAATCTTATTTTAATATATAATTTCAATGTCATTTCTATATTTTACATCAACTATAATTATCATTATTTCAATACAATATAAATCCATATTATTAATTTATTTCTATAAGTATTACATAATATTCAATAAGAGTGAAACACCAAACTACTTCACCTACATGAAAGAATAATGTCTTTGACACCTTCTTGAATGTATTATGACATCATCAATTAGTACTATAAAAATGTTTTTTAACAGTTCATATCCTATATTAACGTGAAAAGCGAAAAAAAGATATGTTATTCCATTATGTTCGTATTTTTAAAATCATATTATTTTTTTAAACTCATATTACTATAAAAATATATGATTTTTCAATATTGATGGAACTAGATGGAAACCAATAATATTATGAAACACAAATTTTTTAGTTCAGATTCCATGGTTTTAATCTCAATATACATAATTGTGTTTCAATTAGTGTAATGAAATTCAAAATTATGATGTTTAGATAAAAATATTATTTGAATTTTTTTATATACATATTGACTAATGACAATTATCATAATAGTTACCATCACATTGTGATATTTGGGATTCGTAGATTTTTTTTAAATCATATACACAATTTAATATGTTATTTGGGAGAACATAATATGGTGACAAATTAAATTATTCTTTCTTGTATGCTTATAATATGTATTATGTTACATTCTAATTTAATAGTAATCGATGTAATAAGTATATTTCATTCACTATCATATTTCGATAACACTTTATAACATTCATAAATGCTAATATTAAATTTTTATCCTTCTGATGGATGTATGATATCTTGAAAATTGATAATATCAAATTATTGCCTCCAAAAACTGTTAGTTGAAATATATTGTTTTTTAACACTAGCCAAATATTTATATGTTGTGATATTACAGATTACTTGAAAAAAATATACTATAATAATATAATGTATATTCAATATCCATAAAAGGATACTCAATAATTGATTTATATTCAAAACAAATAAATAACTACATTATTATTATAACAAATAATAATTAAAAATTATGTTTTTAATTAGTATCATTACAAATAAAATAAAATAGAATTTTTATATTTTATCTAATATATTACCAAACCATGTATTCCATGATAGTAATGTTGAATATAAAAACTAGTTTATATTAATGTATATAAACTAAAAATAATTTATTTAATAGATATGTTATACTCATTGTATTCTAGTCCTATGGAAGAATTTTATAAGCTTCTATAAGTAGTGAAATACTTAAGGAAGATCAATCATCATCTTTTTAAAATACCAGTACAAACTATACATATTATACTCTCTAATCCAATAGTACATTTTTAAAAATTATTATAATATTTATTAATCTAATAAATTATGATTTTTTATATTTATAATATCTTAGTATTAAAAATACCCATTAATTTTGGGGGTAATATTCTATAATGTTCTAATTTTATTCAATATTTAAATTAAAAAAAATAAATAATTTTTTTATTTTCTTTATTTAAGGAAAATACCATTTTTAACTATATTTAAATATGGCACTGTCATTTCATATATTCCATATATTACAAGTATTGATGTCCCACTCAATTAACAACAAGTACATTCTTAAAGGCCCAAGCCCATGATCCCACACTAGCACACCCCCTATCACCTTCTTGTTAAATATACTCCATAATGATGTAGTGGATTTATGTTCAATGATTTTTGTCATTACCTACCATATCTAAGTCATTAAGAAGATAATTTTATCATCTCCATGAATAATCCCACACATCCACTCATTCACTATAGACCTATATCCCACAATCATTCTCTCTATTGGCCAAGAACTATGAAACCTTTAATGTTTATAGAGCATAATTTATATCTGGAATTCAATATATCCTATTTGAATTTGATGGATTGTATTATGAAAAATATAAAGTAATAAATATAAAAGATGAAGGCCACATCATGGTGAATATTTTCATTTATACACAACTATTACAGTGCAAGCTGAAATACTGTTACAATAACTAGGCATTAATCCACTTACCAATGTTGATTATGGGTCTTTTAATAGATTATTATGATCATTTACCACTCAAATACAACCCATACTATAATTTTAACCCATAGTTTCATTATGTTGTTTGTTATTATAGTCAAACTAATTAAATTATATTTTCCAATTTAATAACTGAATTTCATTATTTTTTAATATAAATTTAAAAATGAAAATGTCTTGAATGCTCATATCCATGTTTATAATAGAATGTGATCTTTTACAACAATGGACCAGATAAGAATATTTTTATTTGAAAAATTATGATTTAATTTTAAATAAAAACCCAATAGTTAAAACCATCATCTCACTGGGAGATTCTTTCCACCTAATACACAACCTCTATAATTTTTGCAATAAAACATTTTTTTCATTACAACATTTATACAAAACATAAATCAATATTTTAGATAAGATAAAAGCATTTTATTCTATAGGATGTTATAAAAATAATATTTATCAACATATATGTGTTTAATTCTATATTTTGTCCATCTAATATTCATGGAAATAAATTTTTTAACCCATGTTTTCTTTCTAATAAAAAATTAAATCATTATGAAAAAAATCACACAATACTTTATTTTGAACCCCCAATGTATTTACTAGAAACAAAAAATTATCCATATTTGAATCTAAATATTACTATATAAAGGGTAGTGGATTCACATACATATAAAATACCAATAAAATTGAAATCACAATTCTTGTAGTGAGTGAAATTGAAGATCTCAATGAGGTGTGTGTTATTATCATACAACACAAATTGGTCAATAAAAATGTATAGATGCTCATCATACACTATATATTTCTTTAAAATTACCTCTTTTTTATTCCTTGGTTGATAATTTATTTAACATAATTTATCACAATCTAACCTCCACCATTTGAAAGAAATATTATAGACTTACAATGTGATATTCATTTTTATAAAATCATCAAATTTAATATAATATGCACTTAGATATATTATATTTAAGAACAATGAATCAATTAATTTTATATTATTATTATAAAATTTCTTAAAATATAAACATATAATTTATTTTATTTAGTCAATTATATTTTATATTTGTGTTTTAGAATGTTTTGAAGGATGTTTAGTTACATGTGAGTGTAGTCGATCTCTTAGTGGATAATGTTTAATATAGTAAAAATGTTTCATCTGTGTTCTATGATATATGATTCAAATGTTTCAATATTCCACGGAAATTTATGATTGGGAGAGACATAGTTATTTTTCCTTAATATTCACATTAAATCCATTATGTCATGATATTATACGTTTTCTCAAAAATTCAAATATTTATTTTCATGCCTATCCAAAAATACTTTTTTGGGTTTCCAATATTAAATTTTAACATCATATGAATGATTTCAAATATAGGATATTCATTTGATATTGATGAGTTGATATTAACTCAACAAATTTTTGATTTCTTATATGAGTACATTTAATTGGTTATTTTTCTTGTTTGAGAATAATTTTATATTAATATTATAATTTTTTAAATTTTTTATATTATTTTGTTTCCAAAAAAATAGTCTACATCAGGTACACATATGTTTTTTCCATGGTACCCTATTAAATAATTATAATAATATTAATATTATACAAAAATAATTTCTAAAATACAAGATCAAAATAACCGTCCTCAAATATTAGAATCTATAAAAGACACCTTGAATTTTGGGCCTTATATGACAAAAAATACTTAAATAATTTTTCCTAAACAATATAAGGTGTTCAAAAAAGTAATAAAAAATGTTTCTTCATGTCTCAAAAATTAAGGAATTCTTATTTACATATTATGATATAATAGAATAATTATATAAAAGAATGTTGTTAAACTACAAAATAGATATTTTTCTCTTACTATCAAAATATATCTGATAAATGTTATGCTCAACTCAATGTTTAATTTTTTTTATAAATCCTATTCAATAATGTATTTATTTAAATACATAAAAATAATACTATTCATGTAATTATTTATAAATATGGATATAAAACTACACAAAATTATTAGGAATATGTATATGAGATTAAAATGTACTATGAATGTTTATTTTATCAATTTATATTTCTTCATGGTGATTAATGAGTATCAATATTCATTATATATTCCCAATATTTAAAGGATTAAATTTTAAATTACATTTTATGAAGTTTTTTTCCTATATTGATGTTTCCTACATTGAATTATTTCATTCAAAATTGTCAATATCAATGACTATTTAAATTTCATGTATTGATAAGATTGTTTTTTATTATGAGACAGAACAAATATTACATAAAAATACCAATCAAAGTTTTTATCCTATTAATCTCATCAAAAATTATATCCATGAAAAATATGTCTTTCCATTTGAATAATTTATAATATTCCTCCAACAATTTTAAAATTTAATTATCAAATAATTGTACCCATGAAATTTTGAGTTCCCACTTCATATGATAACATCATGGATAACAAACATATTGTTCCATATACTTCTAAGAAAACATGTAATTTCTTGAGTTTAGAAACTAATGATATATATTTCACTGATTCTATTACAATGGATTCATTGTGTGATCTATAAAATTCTTTATGTTGTTTGATTTCTAACATGATATTCTCAAAACAAATTTATTGACAACGTCATGTACAATGTCAAATCATCAAACTTATTCCGAAAATATATTATAAATTAAATGAAACGTGAATAAATTTCAATATATTTGAATATATGAAGTTATTTTCATTGTCCTATGAATTTAATAATTAATTACACATTTTTATAGGATTTTAGGTTCTTCAAAATGTTATTGAATGTAAAAACTCCCCTTCTTGAAATAATCATAAATATATCTATTATTAGTTCAGTTATAGATGGTAAAACCAAATCATAGTTTTCAAAGATAAATATCTAGAATGATTTAAATTTTATCATATTAATTTACAAATATGATTAATTTTAAAATGTTTTTTTAAGTTCATTTTTTTATTTTGGGATGGATTCCAGTTAATGATTCCCTACTATAAATATACAATTAATTCCTTGTATTTTTTTCATTCATATATAGTAATCGGCTAAAAAATTTATTATATAAGTTTATTGTAGTAATTATTCAAACATTATAGTTTCTTATTTTTATATACACCTTATAGAGCATATTTTATTATATCTACATTTAATATTATTCAATATAATTAATACTGTTCATTATATTGAATTATGATTTTATTGAATAAATAGAATATATAGAGGCTCTTGAATAAAATAATCAGATAAATCATATACACTCTAAATTTAATGAATGAAGATATTATAGAATTAAAAAAATTATAATGTTTACAATGTATTTAAATTAATACATTTATAAAACCTAAATATTTACCCAAATATATTATATGTTATTTTTGAAATAAGATATTAAATACCTATATAGACAATTTTTCTGAATTACATAATTTATACCATATTTCCTGTAGTTTCTTATTCAATTAATTTTTGAAAATCAGTTAATTAAATATTATTATAAAAAATACATCTACAAAATAATAAATTTCAATATTATATATTATTAGAAATTGAAAATATAAATCAATGTAATGTTATATTATTAAAACAATATGCTTCCTTTTTTATTATTAATTCAACAATCACCTTCATGTTAAATATATTGGTTAAAGGTAATCAAAATTATGATAAGGATTAACATTAATAAAAACATATTATTTAAGCATTATATTGGCGACCAAACAAAAACATGTATTAAATATGATTATTACTCCGTCATCCACACCAACCAATTGGGCCTTATAAGAAATGGCTATAGAGTTAAAAGGAAGAAATCATATCACATGATATAATATCAAAAGTATACATTGAATTACACATATAGTATTTTTCTTAATTCAATCGGTATAAAATTCATGTTATTCGATCGTTGTATAATATTCAACACATTTTTTATTTTACTTACTATTAATAAAAACTGTAATTTTATCATTATAAAATTATGTTCTTTGGATAAAATTATACATAAAATTTGGATTTTTAATAATTTATAAGGAAAAAATTATTTACATATATTTATTTATTTCTCTTGGTATAATTTCACCACATACTACAAAAGATGGTGGATTTAATTTTGGGGGTATGTAGTTATCTATAGTTGTGATATTTGGAATATTTATCCTAATGTAGATCATGGAAATCCAATTGATATATTAATTTTTTAGAATAAAATTATCTTATATGTTGCTAAACAATCATGTTATAATGTTTAAAAATATTCTTCTTTCATTCGATACAACAACTATAATAATTGAGTAATATGAATTTTCATATTTTATTATTAGTATTAGAAAATGGAATGCTTATTAAACTAATAATGGTGAGGGGATAATAGAATTACCAAATATTATTTAAAAACCATTCAAAACCAATTTTATATAATTATTTAATACACATTACACTACATATCAACAAACTAAAATAGTATAAAATACTAAAATAATCTATTTCTTCACCTATATATTGTGTTGTGTAATAGGTAAATGAAAAATTTATAAGACTATTATGAGAGAACATAATGTTAAATTCAGTGATAACTCATTTTGGAAATAAAAATTTTATATAGATACTCGGAGAAATATATTTAAACAAGAAAATTTGAATTATATTAATATATATTGATTTTTGTTTCATAAATTATTCATGAATCTGAGGGTTCTAATTACCATTCAATAAAAGTTTTGTCACAATTTTTACCTCTATAATGGAATCCATTTAGTTATTAAATATTTATAATATCATATAATTGGATATATAATTTTTCCCATTAACTCATTGTTGAAATAATTAATTTATTAATATATAGATCTATATAATAAAATTGAATAAATTTTGACATTTAAGCTTCAAATAATATAATTTATTTTATTATTTATTATGAAATTATGACTAAAAAATTTCATGGTTAATCATTTTCAGCTATTATGATATATATTTACTATCACATTTCTAATTATTCCTAAATTTATATAAGATTTACCATAGTTACAAAAAATTGTATAAATTCAAAATTATGTGATACTGAAAACCAATATTTGAGGTATGAAAAATAGATTTTTGCACTGAAATTTTCAAAAAAATCACACTTATTATTAAAATTATTTTCATAATTACAAACAATTTTTTAAAACTAAATTCTATAATTTAATATTTTAATAAAACATTTTATAAATCCCTAAATATATACTATTTATTATTCATCTATGTGTTATCATATTATTATTTTAGATATACAATTATTTTAGTAAGAAACAAAAAATTTAAACTGAATATGATGAGATTTTTAAGATCAAATATGCATTATAATAATGTGGTATCAAAAATCACTAAGTTTTTCAAATAGAATAAATATTTTTTTGATAATTATTTATGATGAAAATTTATTTTTTATATAAATTATTATATAATTAGTAATATATTATTATTTCAAATAAAAAGGTTATTGTTAAGTATAATATGCTTCTATGAACATTTAATATTTCAACATATAATGTTCAACTATGTATTGATAAAATTTAGATAAATAATTATCATTTATATTGTTCTAATTTAATAAAAATAGATTAAAACTTAGAAATAATCATACCTATTTAAATTTTACAAAACTACAAAAATAATTTTTTCCCTAACGTTTTTAATATTAAAATAATACTCATCAATAAAAAAATAAATTTTTTTTAAAAAAATACACTTAATGTTATCGTATCTTGATAAAATCTGTAATACTAACCATTATAATATTATTTCTCATATAGAAATCACTCAATATATAAATATTGATAACATTTTAATATCAATGTAAAAATAAATTCTTAATAAAGGACACTTTTTCATGGACACGAACTTATATATTAAATATTGTAGTGAATTTAGCCTATAATTCAATTTATTTATTATAAAAACATATTTAGGTTTAGAGTTTTATAGAATGATGACATATTGTTATATAGTTATTACATACCAAAAAAATGAACCTTATACACGTTATCCATTTTTTATCTAATTTTAATGAGTTCAAAATAAAACATGAAAAAATTCAGAATGGATTCTTATTTTATCTTAACCATCCTTAAATATTGTTAAAATATTTTTGAAACATTATATAATCACAAAAATATTATTAAGGGATATAAAAAAGAAATAAATAAACCAATGGTCTATGAATACATAGAAACACATGAATTAATTTTCACAATGATATAATTTTCACCATTACAATAAAAAAAATACTTAATTTGTAAAAAAATTAGATCTCTATAACATAAAAAGTATAAATAATCCATTTACGTAACATATTGGATCATTTTATTTTTATAGTTACAAATTACTATAACCCTCATGTCACTAATATGATTTTTAAAACTCATAACTACCATAAAAATAATCCTTATGTTTATACATGGATGTGAACATTGCAGCTGCAATTTGAATTACCATCACGGTCAACTTCCATCAAACCAAATGAATTTGAGGGATATCACAAAGTCAACCATTTTAGGTTTATTATAGAACAACCTATAAAAATATATATTTCCCATGAACCTGAAAAAAATAATAAAATATGAATTATCGTATCATAAAAAAATTCCATAAGGAAAATCACTTATTTTAATTAAATATTGAACATTTTTATAGGAAACAAAGTTCATTGAAAATAGTTATGTACTATTTTAAAGGGTGAATAAAAATATTAATGCATCATGAGAGTGTTAATATCAACTCATAATCTATATTTTAGAAAAAATTGTTTTAAATTTTATAGGAAGAGATAAAATGTAAATTTTTAATGAAAATTCTCTTACATAAAATATTAAAAATATCCATTTTTGGAATCATTTAATATAAAATAATTTTTTTTTTTTTTAAAAAAATTACATATAAAAAAATTTCAAAATTATTTTTTAAAATTCTCACATGATGGAGAAAAATTATGAAAATATATCTTAAAAACATTTAAAATGAATTTATTAAGAAAAAGTGTCTCTTACCTTATGTTTGAACGATTTTTACACATTCACTTAAAATCATGAATCATAAAATTTGATAAATTAATTAATTATTTATGAAAATATTAAAAAAAATCTTTTATTTGTTATAATTATATTAAGTTACTTTGTGGCTATTTTGGTGAGTAATAAAGATCAATCTCATCGTACATGGAGTATTTTCTTAACGGTTCCATGGTGGGTAACCACTGTATACTAATGGATGTTCTTATAAAATTCTATTATTACACTAGATATGATGTTATATGTTATTCATTCACATCCTGATGTTCATATAGTCATATATATAATTTTTTATTCTGAAATGTGGATGATCTATTTAATAAATATTTAATGATAATTGTTTAGATTATTATAGATGTTTTTCCCACAATCTGAAACAATTTTTGTTTTTTTAATATCAATTCCATATTATAATTATAGAACATGATACAATGTATAATATATATAATTCATACATTTAATTTTATTATATTTTAAATTATAATATCTCAGCATGTGTTAAATATAAATGAGAACACCTCATCCCATAAGGTAGTGAATTGTAAAACCATGGAAGGTGTTTTAACTTTTAAGAATAAAATGAGAAGATAAAATATTTGATGATGGATATTACATTATATAAATAAAATTTAAATATATCTGTAATACTGAAGTTACCATTAATATTTTGATAAGATGTAAGGATAATGTATAAAATAGAAAGAATTTAAAAGAGACAAAGAATTTACCTCTCCAATATAGTTTCTTTGATAACCTCATTAGGACACTTGGAATAAGTCATGTAGTGATACCAACAAAACTATAATATGGATATAGATAATTAAAATATAATATTATAGTGTAATGTCGATCTATAAGGCTTATGGTAGGGAAAATTAGAGACAAAATGAGTTTCTTTTTATAATTTTGGTGAATTAAATTTTTTAGATTTTTTAGAATAATAAAATATAATAAGTATATTTTAGGGTAAAAGGAATCAAAGTAGACTATAAAAAATATACAATACAATATTAGAACATATATTTTTCTTTTTGTTCATATTTTAATTTTTTTTAATTTTAATTAATTCAATACAGTAGTATATTCCTGAAAAACTATTATTGTAAAATTTAATGTTATTCAATACTATGACATTAACTACATAAATATAATGTTTAAAATTTTATCCAATTATTTTATTATATCCTATAAATTTAATATTTATCAATATATTTCATGGATCATTAAAATTATCTAAAATTATACTTATTATATTATTTTTAGTATCATTTATTTTATTATCCATTAATTTAATAATAACTTCATCATTGTTGTGTAAGAATTTAAGGTATTTATTTGTAACATAAAAATTAAAAATATAGTTTCATTAAAAATATAATTCTTTTATATATATAAATACTATTTACAGTCAATGTTATCTTTTACAAAGATATATATTAATGATTTATAATTATTAAAAACTAGAGTGTTTACAATTTGACTTTAATGCAAATAATATATTATAAGGGACATTATGTTAAACATGTTGATTCCAAAAGGTCCTAAATTAAAAAATAAGTATTTATGGTTGTAAAATACTCATAAATTATGATTTGGATAATTTTTTGGATCATTTGATGGTTATTTTAATATTAATTAACATTAATTTATTGATTTCCCTACTGCTTGTATAAGATCTACATCAGTATTGTATAATAGTTTATGTTAATTATTTAATTTAGAGAAATTAATAAAATACTATCATAAAAATCTATCAATTATGAACAATAGAATATTTTATTTATATTTATTATGTACATTTACTCATATCCATTTTAATATAACTTCTTCAATTTTTTTCATTGACTTTTTTGCCACGCACAAGAAAATCACAAGAATTTGGATAGTATTTTTGTTATATAACTATTAAATTATGAAATTTAAATAATAATAATAATAAATAAATAATATTAAAATAAATAATTAAAATATTTATTATCACTAAATTAACATCTATAAGAAGCCAAATTTTTTTTCCAACACTCCAAAAGCACTACATTAACATTGAATTTTTTTAAATTTATCCTTAAATAAATTATAATTTACATTTTATGAATTATTTTTTTACAACATTTATATAATAATATCATAATTAATAATAACATAAATTAAATAATATTTATTTTATAATTATATCATTATGGAATCAAAAACAATAATGTAATTTTTTAAAATTATATTTTTAACTCTTCACCTATCATATAACTTTTTCAAAAAATAACATAATTTCAAAATAAGTTAATTTTAGTTTTCTAATTTAAAAAGTGAAGTTAATTTTATTCAAATAATTTTCAAAATATTATATAATTTAATCTTATTATTTGAACATAAAACGTAATAAAATATTATTTATATGTAAAAAAAATTATTAAAAAGGATTCACTAAAAATTTAAAAGAATGAAATTACTAACAAAACATGTATATACATTATAAATGAGTATGAATATTATATATTTCAAAATGTGGTTAATACTAGTTATTCTATAGAATTAATGACAATGTTATAATGGACACATTTATATTGTACTATTTTATTAATTATTTTTGATCGATGTTTCATATCATGTATGGAGTCGAACAATTTATTTCCTTTTAAATACATAGGAAGCTTCAAATTTTATATAATATGGAATATTCAAATCAAAAAAATGAAGGAAAATCTATTTCAAGTCATCTGGATTACAAAATCAAGTTTGACTATAGCGCGAATATAAGTCTATGTTATATGTATTTAGAACATTTTGGATTTTAATTTCGTCCATTTTATGACATCTATAAATAGAAATATTTTCATGGAATCTATGAATTTATCTTTCTATAAAATTCTCTAAAAACATCTTTTAATTTTACAATGTTGTTCATCGATATTATTTTTTCAATATATACATTAATTTATTATTTATTTATATTAATTTATATTATATATTTCTATTAATTTAATTTAATAGTTTGATAGTATATTTTAACTAAAACATATTATAGGTTAATAGAAAAGTATACAATTTCTTCATCACTATATTAATTATATTTAAATATATCATGTATCAAAACATTATTTAATTATTTTGATAAAAAATACAATATAATAATTGTTTTATATTTAATGGTATTCCTGAAAACGAATAATTTCTATATAAGATAAGATTGTTTTTTATTTAATTATCACTATCAAATGATCATAACATATGAATTCTAAAAAAATGGATGAAACTTACCTTGGGAAATTATAGGTGTCATTAAAATAATAGATCAAATAGTATAACTATACCATAAATTGTAATTGAATCTAACATATTTTTAATTTACAATTATTTTAGAGAAAAACATTTCTACACACCGAGGGTTATAATTTTTTGAATTAAATTACTAGATGTTTTTTGGAAAAAACATAGTTAATAAAAACAGTTTTAATGAAACATGCCCCTGAAAAAAATATCTTTGGAATGTTAATTCTAAAAATAGGTACAAAAAATCATAAACATTATGAATAAATACATATATTTAATCTTAAATACAAAATAATAATAATTTTTTTTTGAAATAATATTTTTGGTATCATTTTTTAAATAAATGATGTTACTTTTAAATGCATACTTACCAAAACAATATTTCCTCCAAACCCTGTTCTATATCATCAAAACTATCTCCAATGATTTTCATAGAATTTTATATTTATTTCATTTAATAAATTGTTTTGTGGTTATACATTTCCATCAATATATTAAAAACACTTCTATATTTAACAATTTACGTCCATAAAATCTATTTTGTATTCTTTATAATACAACACCAAAGACTAACAATCCCAAACATGGAGCCAAAATATTTTATATTTAAATTTTATTTGATAACAAACTTTTATAAAACCTAACATAACCAAAAATAAATTATCATTTTAATTAAAATGATTATACTTGCTTATAAACTCATTTTACATTTTGTTTATTGTTTTGGTAAAATTTGACCATTATTTTAAAAAATAATAATTTAAACACTTTATATATTTATTTTACAAAAATATGTTATTATGTGTACGAAAATCTATCATTTAGAAATAATATTAATAATTAAAAATTATTGATTATAATAGAATTATTAACTCTCTCTTAGTTCCAACTCATTCATAGAGAATGTGAAAAAATAACACTATGAGATGTGAAAAAATAACACAATAATGAATACAAAAGGAAAAGAAATTTATCTATTAAATTAATGGACATGATAACCCATGAGAAAGTTTAAATTTTCATAATAAAAAATAATCTATAATAATCACTTACCCACTCATGAAATCAACCTCATTTCCTGAGTATTTTATTAGAAAATTTCTTATGAAAACCGAACTAAGAAGTTTACATGAGATATCGTATTGTTACCATTATTTATATCACCTTTTTTGTGATATAACCTTCCTCCCTAATACAAAATCGTATATAATAGTATCTTATCTTCATCTATAATTTTATAATTAAATGTTAAAATGAAAAAAATATAAAAAAATAAATCATTCCACTTCATTGGATTCTTTTATGACATGTAACCTTTGTCCATATTACATAATATTTTATAGATCTTTCATAGACCCACCTATCATTATATAAAATATAAAAGACGAATACAAATTATTAAAATCATATAATACATACTTTTCAACACATAACTCATAAAAAATACTTTTGAACCTATAGGAAAAACCATATTCAATTTAATCAAATAAAATTAGAAAACCAACATTTATTTTAAAATATTATCAAAATGAAAAAACCATAGAATAATGGTAATTACACATTTTTTGAAATAACATTGAAAATTTTATATAATTCGATACAATGAATAAAATTATTCAATAAGGGAAAATGTTTCTGATCAGTAGAATTTAAAAAACATTATTTTCCAATTTTTAGATGATATTAAAAAGTACCCTATAAAAATACTAAAAAGATTCAGAATAATAACATTGTTAATAATGATTATAGATATTGTAAAATAAAAATAAAAATTATTTCATTTTATATAAAAACATTTTTGAAATATGTATAATAGAGTAGCCATGGATGAATTATAGTTTAAAAAATTTAAAAGAAGCTCTACAAAAAATCTCATAATATGAGCCTCGAATCACTACATAAAACATATACAGTCCTAAATAAAAAAAATATTAATTATTCTCTTTTTTAGAAACAATTTCACATATTCTCCTTTATTATAATTGAAAATTTTAAATTATTATCATGTTTCAATTATGTAGTAAATTACTGTATCTCATTTTCTTATTAGGATTATTTAGTTAAACATTAACAAAAAATTATGTATCTTTATAATGGTAATACATATTTATTCCATTATTCCATAATATATTAATGTAAAAATATACAAGTTTAATGTCATTTAAAATAAGATAATAACCTCATTGGTTATGAAATAGTTTGATTATATTGAATCATAATTAATAATATTGTTTTTGTTCAATTCAAATAACCATTTTTATTTAATTTTATTTACATTTTTATGATATATGATTCATTTTTACTTATTAAATATCTAAATTCCTAAATATTAAAAGGTAATTTTTTTCTTCAATAATTAATTACAGAAACATTATATCATCATTCTAGTAGCTCGTAAAAAAGACCCAAGAAAGCACATTATATAACCACAAAATTTGTAAGAATATATTATTGAATAATGATATTAACAATTTAATTGAATAATAATAATTTAAATAATACATTATAATAGTGATAAATCATATTTATTATGTGTTAAACTAATAATAAAATTGAAAAATAATTTAAGTTGTTATTAATAAAAAATTTCTTTGTGTAATTGTTTTGGTTGTTAAATTCTCAGATGTCCATTCATTGTTAATAATAAATAACCCAAATATTATATTATTCAATGTTAAATATTATTAAATTAATATTCATTAAAATTAATTACGATCCACACTAGAAATATTGTGTTTTAATGTCTTTGGAGAAATGGGGACCTACAAACCTAATACATAAATGATCTACGACATCTTCCTCTGAGTTCTTCACAACTATAACCCATTTTATACATTACATAAATAAAATATTTCATCATATATTTGGGAAAAGAATATGTAAAATGTATTAAATTTTATAATAATTAATGCTAAATATGGTAAATATCTATCAATGATTTTATGTAATAATTTCATGAGCATAATGGTATTACAAAATGAGATTAATATTAGAAACATGTACTCAAAAATTGATATAATTATGTGTCATGGAATAATTATCTACAATTAATTTGAAATTATTTGTAGGGTAAAAAATAATATGATCCATGAGAAAATTCTTTCAAATTATTTTTTCATCAAAGAGTCAAATAATTTTTAGAATAATATAATAAAAAAATATATGTTCAAGGATACATACCAATAAATTAATTTCATGCTATGATTGGGATATCAACTTGTATACATGCATTAACCTGGTGAGAATCTCCCATGTACTTGATTTTTGGGACTAGGATAACCTCCAATGTAAAATTTTAAATTATAAACCACTAATCATTATTGAAATAATTAGATATATATATACAGCCCACTCTTCACATATCCATAATTCATTCATATGTATGCCAGGATATCTAGAAAACATTTATCATTACATTTTTTCTTATCTAAGGTAAATGACCACTATATTCATCAATATTTCATTATAATAAAAATTAATAATTGAGATAATATATTATGGTGATAAATATTTATCTTAATTATAATAAACCACAATAAAAGTAAAATAATATTATTATATATAAAAACACCTTTAAAAAATCACTAGAATATTTCATTATAAAATATCCATTTTCAATTTAAATATAATTTATATAATATTAAAATGTAAAAAATATAAAGTAATATGTATTATTTGAAAATAACCATATAATATTTTAATTTTATCCTAATATAATGGTAATGACATGTTTTTTTGAAAATTCGTTCTCATGGTGTTTAATAAAACATTGATTACATTCATATTTTCTATAAAAAATAAAAAGTAACTCACTCAAATAACAAAAAAAAAGAATTACTGAATTTTTTTTTAAAAATTAAATCATAGGTCAAAATAAGTAAATTTATTTATTATGATATTGTGAAAAATATTATTCAAAATATATTAAATAATATATTGATAGGGAAGGAAAATATTATCGATCGAAGAGGGAAATAAATTAAATTTGCAATAAAAAAATATGTTTACATCATAAGTAATTATTTATAATTAAATTAGAGGGAAACATTTAATTTTATTAAAAAACATAATATAATATAATAAATAATATTTTGGAGATATATATTATATAATTTTTTTATAATAACTTTAGGAAACAATCCTGATAAAAAAGATAATGTAACGTAAACACCATAACAAAAGTAAAACTTTCTTCATAATCACTATAAACTCTTGTATAAAAAATTATATTTTATTATAATTTTCATAAATAGACATATTAATTACTATAATACCATACATGGACCTCTTAAAACATTTAAACACACATTCATTAATAATTAGTTATTAAAAATTCATTTTTAGTTGTTAACTATTTCCTTTTTCTAAAATGTTTCGGTTCCCCAGTTGCAGTCCTTTATGTATGATCATGGTTTCATCATATATATAATTATAGTAAATTAAATAGTATAATATTAAAACATTACATACCATTTTATAACCATTCATAAAAATTTATGATAAAAAATTAATTACATCACTTCATGGAGATGTAGTCTGTATGTACGAATGACTGTTTCATTCGACATTTTGATACATGCAATGATGTAAAGGTAATAATAATTCAACATTATATGATTATTATTATATAATTTATATTATATATATACTAAATAATTAATAATAACCAACCATTAAGTATATTGATGAAATGTATTTCATCTCTCTCTGTGGATGATATATCCCACGCGTATACACGAGAGATACTATTACATCCAATTTGATAAAAAATAATCTCATAAGTATAATAACATAATTAAAATAGAATATATTTATATTTATGATACTATATAAATATTTTTTTGAGGATAAAATAATTTACGAAATGTGGAGAATGAAATAATATTGAATGATGTTGTTTAATATTTATAGCACTTCTTTTAGAGATTTCCTTTATTTACAACTCAAAACTTGAAATAATATCCTAAAGGTAATAGATATGTATAAAATATAAATTTTTGGAATCTAGGATTTTTTTCAGATAGGTGTTGACCTATAAATTTGGTTCAATTTCTATGAATAATCAAGAAGATGAGGTTCCTTTTTTATGTGAGGTGAGAGACTCACAAGGAATTACATAAATGATTTCAACAATATATTATATAATAAATGTTAAATTGACAAAAAATATTAATTAATAAAATTTTGTGTAAGGAAATGATTAAATATATTCTGAAAATTATAATTATATATTTTAATTTTCCATTTCTAGAATCATTTCTTATTTAAAACCCTATGTAAACTTGTTCTAAACTTAATATTTGTAACACAATTTTCCACATTTTACAATTTATTATAAAAACCATTAGTTAAAACTATACAATTATATTAATAATGATGATTAAAACCATATAATATATTTTAACATATTAAATTAATATAATTTTTCTAATATAATTTTAATGAATCTATAAGAATGTAATGAAAACACATATTTAGACAAATGCATTTTTAAGTAAAATAACTACATTTACATCCATTCGATGAAATATAAAAAACACGAAGTGAATGATAAAATAATTTATTGAATAAATAATATGTAAATTTCATTAGAACTATCAATAAATACATATTAATTTAGTTTACTAGTATTAAAACATATATTGTACAAAAAATAAAGTATTGAGTTAAATATTAGATAGGGAAAATACTAAATACATTCCAAAATCAAGTATATTTTGAATTTTTTGTTTATTTATTATATTATTTTAAATTGAATATAAAATTTGACAAATATTTATCAAAATAAAATAATATTTATACTCTTAAAATACTATATTTAATTAAATGAAAATTCAGTTTTAGAAAAATATATATTTTGCACTATTTAGTGAAAAATAAATATTTTGGTAAAAACATTAAATCATAATAAGATAATATTTGGATGATTATATCAAAAAATATATTAATTTACTAAAATAAAATTTCTAAAATTTTTTAAATTAATAATTATTTCTTCCCAGAAAACGAAATAAAAAATATTATGAAAGAAAACATATTTTTGAAGCCTAAATTTTCATTACTGAAAAATGTGTATATTTTAATTAGGATTTACCCAATACATGTGAATTTTTTTAAACCATTATATATAAAATTAATAAGCAGTTATTATTATTCATATATTTCAATTTAATAGCTTGGTTGAAAATTTATAACTATATCATCATTTATATAGACTAGGGGGTGTGTGTAGAGAAAGATAAAATTTATTGAATAAATAATATGTAAATTTCAATAAAACTATCAATAAATACATATTAATATAGTTTACTAGTATGAAAACATATATTGTACAAAAAATAATGTATTGAGTGAAATATTAGTTAAGGAAAAAACTGAATACATTCCAAAATCAAGTATATTTTAATATTTTAGTTTATTTATTATATTATTTTAAATTAAATATAAAATTTATCCCCTTAACTCATTCATGAGTTTTATGTCCTTTTAAAAATAAAAAATATTATATATTTTTTTATCCTCAGCATAGATATACAAGCATAATCCTCTTAACTCAAGATTTAACCCATGAAGTTTGGTTTCATTTTGGGGAAATTTATTAATAAATTATAATATTTGATCAACTCAAACTATATTGTTAGCTCTATATTGTCGTTTTACACCATTTTATTCATCAAATGTATGGATAGTCATAACCTCACTTGAGGAAGATAAAATTTATATCCATTAACACATGAATTAGTTATATATCCTTTTAAAAATAAAAAAATATTATATATTTTTTGATCCTCTGCATAGATATACCAGAATAATCCTTTTAACTCAAAGTGTCACCCATGAATTTTGGTTTCCTTTTGGGGAAAGTTATTAATAAATAATAATATTGATCAACTGAAACTATATTGTTGGGAATATATTCAACAATTCCTAGGTGATTTTGAAAATAATAAATCTATGATCACAACCTTTGTCACACCATTCCCCATAAATATAGTTCCACTATAGTGTTGATATAAATATTACATTGTGAACACCGAATCCTTTTTAACATGTTTTTCTCATGATACATTGATTATCGTGATTCATAAACTATAACAATATCATTCTATATAGTAAAAAATATCATCACCTTATTTTATGATCACTACAAATCACTAAACCATCTCTACAACATAGTATATGATAAGAGGTTTATTGAGGAACTTTATCTTTAGTTCCTTGAAATATTATTCACATTTGTCAATCCAATAAAACTTTACACCCTTCATTGTTATCCTATAGATTGTGTAATAGTAGTGTGGAAAATTTTTCACAAAACATTTCTAATATCAATCCACTGTAATGCATATATGGATCTCATTCAAAATGGTTGTTCTAGTATAATTTTCAATAATATTATCTATTGATGGTTCTACCAAAATAATCATAATTGAGATTATATGACCCAAAAATGAACCTTTATATAACTAAAATTGATATTTTGTAAATTTTTCATAAAAATATATTATCATATGTACTTTAATACAATACTCATGAGATATTCATTCTCTTTCATTTTATTGGAATATTATAAAAATATAATCAATAAAGACTTACAAAAAATGTTCAATGTTTCCTATAAAATCATTTTTCATTAAAACATTATACATAGAATGAGAATTTGTCAGAAAAAAGGAATCATTAAAAATTAATATTTTCCATATCTAAAACTGAAGGCTTTCATGATTTTAAATTCAATTTTTACACGCAAAAAACAATATCCAAATTTAACAACAATCTTGATAAAATATTAGCTATCAAATTATTATTGAAAGAAATCATTAATACAGGAAAAATGATACTTATTTATTATTCTTGAAACATCATAGTAACACATTATACTATTTAAAAACAGAATTCTTTTTATGTTCACAATTTTCAAGATGGTTCCATAGAATTATTAGGTTGCATGGACCTACAGGAAAGGATGATAAAGATGCAAGTTCTCCAATGACTCACTAGTGATGGCCAATTGGAAA
Source organism: Viscum album (assembly GCA_963277665.1). Lineage (NCBI taxonomy): Eukaryota > Viridiplantae > Streptophyta > Magnoliopsida > Santalales > Viscaceae > Viscum > Viscum album. The sequence goes on along the minus strand of OY728146.1, from coordinate 1,766,043,687 downwards.
TATATAGATTTTTATGTTGATCCAACAATATTCTTTAGTTAATAATAAGTCTGTGGGACTATACTATCCCACTAGGAGGATAGTTATTGGATACATCATTTCACTATTATTCAGATACATTCTTGTGGGAAAGTACTAGCTAATTAGTGATGTCACAGGATGTGACTTTTGGAATGGGTAGTATTTTAATTATAATTTTGAACCCCAATTTTACTTATCCATCCTCCAATATCAAACCATGATCAATCCATATCATCTTTGGTATCCAGAATACATGATTACTCACCTCCCAAACAAAACTCCTGGAAGATAAAAATTTTGATTGAATTGGTGACATTCATTCATTAAGACTAAAAAAATTATTCATTGGTCTATATTCTATCCCTTTATTAATTATTCATAGATTGAATAAAATCCGTTGAATTCATTTGATATTGAATGGTTGATGTGGATTTATGAATCTTGTAAATCTTCTCTCTTCTATCAAGATAACTATACCTTGATTTGTTGTTCTTTATCAGAGATTAAAGATATAATATTTAATTTTATTTGACACTAGATTTTATACATACTTGTTTCCGTTAGGATTATTCTTCTTGTGATTCACGTGCTTCTTGAATTCATATTTATTTCACTAAATATTATTCAATAAATATTTATTCATTTGTAAAATATAAATGACCCTTTTTTTGAGAATGGTATTTTCCTTGGATTATTGCACTTAGACAATTGATTCATTATTTTTAAATGAAATGTAATATCTTATTTCTAATATTTGATTTGGCTTTAAAAATTTTATACATTGTTTTATTGAAAAAAATTCATTGAATATAATTCATTTTTTTTAATTTTTTTTAATTTGTGTATATGAGTATGTTAATGGTTAAAATAAAAACATATAATCAGTTATTTTTGAATGATTATTTGAAGTTATATTTTAAAAAATTTGAAATCATTGATTGGTATTTCATGATCTTGGATTAATGTCTCACTTAGAACTATAAATTTATTTCAAATAATTGGTTATGTATGACACATCAAAATGGATGGTTTGAATAAATATGCAACATAATTTATAATAGATTAAGTGATAGATATAATCTTCTATAAAGGTTTATTTGGAACTTTTTAATGTAAATTATATTTCATTGACAATATGTGATAAAACCATTATGTACCATTTTCATTGATGAATTGTTCCTGATGTTCATGTTGGAGGCTCTTGAAATAGTGGGTAAACTATACGAGGGAGCGTACGAGTGAGGGTTATATCTATCCTTTTATATGATTTGGAAGATTGATTATACGTGTTCATGATGTTATTGATCTCTATTGTGACCATTTTTGGATGTTATCATACTCACCTCTATTAACATGTAATAGAAAACATGGAATGATATATAATATTCCCTATATTTATGCTATGAATTTTGGTATCTTAGCTCGACTAGAATCTCTATATTTCATGTTGAATCAAGACATGGATGTTCTCTGAGAAGAAATGTGCATTCCATGTTTTGCAATATTGTGTACTTGGAAGATTTAACATTTCAATGCTATCAGTAATGGTATCATATTCATGTATTTGTTGGACTCCATAACATATATAGGATATTATCATTACATATGACCCCAACACATTATATTTATACCCGATCTATAATATTTATGATATGATAATTACTCATAAATAGAGAAAAAAATTTCTACATCTAATAATAATCTATATAATTATTTCTATGAGATTCATTCATTTCCCTTGTATCATCCACCGATAGGTTGTACTGTTCAATGACACACAGTACCTATTCTTATCTTCTTCATGCATTTTCAAACATGTATTTTCAAATTGTTTCCAATAATATCATAAACTAGATAACTTATATTATATGGTTTCCTTAAATTTATAAATTTATTTTAATTACAAATTTAATATATTAAAATCCATATTACACATCTCATGATTTTATGTATTTCTATTCCCTCATAACAATGTGTTATTATTTACCTTCATTATTTGTAAAAGAAAAATCATGATTAATTATAAGTATATTTCAAAAAAAATATATTTTAATTTCTTGGTCGAGAAGATTGATTGAATAAATGGTGGGATACTATATAGATCTATTTTTCTCACATAAACCATATATTATATAGTCCATCGATTCGTCATGTTTCTAAAGTACTTTCATGAGCTCTCGGTATCTTTTTTTGTGTTTGTTGAGTTTTATCTTTGATAGGTGGTTTTGGATATGGTGGGTGGTAGTAAACCAATATAACAATGATTTTAGTGGTGTTATTTTTATGTTGTAATCAATTATATTTGCAAATAATATCCTTAATGTAATATTTATATATATATTTTTATATTAAAATGATTAATTTTTATGTTGTTATGTTTTTTTCATGTTCATTTTTCATTGAAATAATCATCTATGGTTATCAAGGATTCCTAGATACTTTATTAGATACCCTAGGGATTGGTAACACACTAAATTTCCATAGATGATTAAATTAATAGTATTATTGTGTTGAATCATGTTTTATCTCATCACAATTATTATCAAATGGAAGGTTATCATTGAATGACAAATGTTATTTTGCATGAGTCACTATAAAAAAGAGATTAGGATTCTGTCGGGACTCAAGATATATCTTGTAAATGTGTTCCATATCACCATACTTTGTGGTGAAACATGTATTATCAGTGAATTTATATTCTTCAGTATTTATTTTACGTTATGTGTTTCCTCTTATTGATGATATTTAGTTTTTTGAAGACATTATTGCTCAGATTGGTGATATATTATGGGTTATATGATGGATAAAATGACTGATCAGAGATATATAGTTCCTTTATTACATATTAAACTTATGTAATATTTTTTTGAATTGGAGTCTAATATATGGACTATTTTTTATTGTTTCATGGTTTACTAGACCATGAAAATAAGATTTTCATTTTTATATGTTAAAAGTAAACATAACACCTTATTCATTTTTATCTGAATAGATTTCACTAATGTAAGGATAGTTTTTAGGGCTATAAATTTTTTTATAGAATATATTAGATATATTTTGTTTCATTATATTATTTTATTACCTATTTTAACTTTTCATATTTTTTTGAAATATTTTGTAAAAAAATATTTTATTTTAAAATATGTTTCATTTTAGTTCATAAATGAAAAATTCTTTTGTGTATAAAATGATTATTTCTTTATAAATTTATTTTATTTATAAATTGGTTTTCAAATAAAATATCATAATATATTTTACTAAATTTTTCAATAAGAAATTTTAATTCATTTTTTAATTTTAAAATGATAATTATTTTTAATTTATGTTGGTAGAAAATTTGTTTTCTAACCACGAATGTAATTCAATGTATATTTAAATGAATATGAATAGTATTTTTTTTTATCGAATTAAGGTATAAAAAATAACATACTGTTATAAGGGAAGATGAAATTTAATTTGTTATGTGGAGTTATTTTTATAAATATTTTGTATGATTTGGGTTTTATTTTATTATTTTTTGTTTATCCAGTTTCACGATGTGAGAATTGATGAGGGTGAGTTTAATAATGTCAAATGATATCCCTAGTTAATTTATCCATGTAAGCTATAAAATTATATCATTGTTTTGATCTCAAATTCATCTTTTCACATTTTCCAGAATGGTGTTTCATGGAGATAACTCTACCCAGACTCATGACTGAGTGTTGGATATATAATAATTTTTTTGTATTTAGAACCAATAAATTCAATTTATTATCCTTTCCCACCTTTTTATGCATGTGATCAAGGTTTAATTTATTCCTTGAGATAAATAAAATAAATTGAAGCAATCATTGACTCCCTTGTCAATCATGGTTTCTTAAGGATCAAATTTGTCAATTCCATATTTAAAGTGCCAGAATAATAGTGGGGATGTTTTTTCCCTTCTCTATTGAATAAATTTATTTCATTGGAATTATTATATTTAATTATCATTCAGTGTAAATTAAATAAGGATATGAAGAAGCATAATATTTCTGATCATATGGGTATTGGTTATGGTGAGTGATCAGTTGAAGGGTATAATATGAAATATTTAGTTTTTGAATGTTTTGAAACAAATATTTTAACGAATGACTCTATTAATGATCATTTTTTCAAGGGAGGTCAACACCTAGACCTTGTATTTGTTTCATTAGATATATGTCTTCCTCTTATTTGAAGGTTCATTTAAGGGTGAATTTAATTGAAGAATAGTCATTAAAATGAAAAAGGGGTGGATAATGACTTAATCATGGTTTTAATAGGTTAATATTTATCATCTGGGGGATCATTTATGGTTGTTAATTAGGGATAAAATCTCAATGGAAGAATAATACTCTTGGGTGGATCCATAGTGGGGAACATATTCATTATTGGTTTTCATATTTGAAATCTCAATGACCATTCATTGATGTGTCCACATGTGTTAAATTCAAATTATTTATATGATTGGTTACTAAAAGTGGTGATTCTTATGTAATTACATCATGGTGACCTTCCCCTTTAGGGATCATGAGTGGATTGTTTTAAAACAATTATTTATGATTTATCTTGTAGATCTTTTCTACTATTGTTTGTGAGATCTTGTCATGATAACAGATTAGTTTTCTAAAGATCTCACATGATTGTCTTATAATATGAATTCATATGTTTTGGGACATTATTCATTCTATATGTATGTATGTTCCTTAAATTATTTTCACTCCCTTGAGAATAAAATATAACCTTGAATGTGTCTAAATTCTAAATATTTTTTTTGATGCCATAAGTGCCTCTTTATGTATCATGTTTGATATCATTTCGGCTGGTTAATTTTTCAATTATACCATTTTTATATCGTTTAGGTTATATCAAAATCTTAATTTTTTTAATCTCATTTTTTATGAGTATGTTGTGCATAATTTTTATGATAACCTATATTTTTTGAGATCATTATGGTATGATTTTTATATGCATTTCGGATTTTTTTCAGGTAACTAAAAAAGTACATTTTACATATTGACTGGGATATCTGATGTTTTGATGTATGATTTAATTTAGATCATTCATTGGAGAAGAAATATTTTGTAAATAATTTGATTCTATTGTGTACTTTACCGTGGAATAAAACCTTGACCGTATTGTGGTTGTTTTGGGTTATGGTCTGATTATTTGTTGATCATGATAAATTTTTCACTTTTGAAATTGTTAAGATCTTATTTGTGTTTCTTCTCATAGGGAATTATTATTTTTTGTATTCATGGTTCATTATGTTGAGTAAATGAAGTATTTTTTTTAAGTTATGGATCATTAATAAATGTTCTTATCATACTTCACCATTTTTTGTGTCCTTATATAGTAGGTAGAAATATTATAGAATTATAGTTAATATATAGTTTTCATTATTCTCAATGATGTGGGAGTTTTTTTGGGGACATGTATTTGTTATGGGGTATCAATTTTAAGGCTTCATTGTAATTATGATAGTACATCATTTTTTGAGGTTTCATGGTGATTACTTCTTGGTTACATCCTCTCATGTTTTTTACACCAACCACCTCACATCTTCAGTTTTTATGATCATTTAATCTCTTTTTTCAGCCATTAGATAGAATATTTTTTCAACATAATGTAATATTTTTGATATAATGTTCAAATATTAATATATCCTTAAACCATGGATTAAATTTTTGGTTTGTTTATAAGATACATGAAGTGGAAGAGGGTGCAGTAGATGTTACGTACGTGTGGACCAAAAAATATTGATTTTGGTTATGTTTGTGTCCATTCAACAAGATGATTGGGTCAACTAGCCATATTTTTTATATTTTCATATGTTCTAGTAAAATATTGTAGCCACTAGAAAACTAGAGGTCCTCTATTGACAATATAGTAGGCCAAAAAATGAATGCAATAATTATGAAATATCCATCAAACAACTGGTGATCTTTATGATTGTTCCATTTTGTACAAGTTGTTTTGTGATTTTATCATAGAAAACTGTTTTATTCTCACTCACCCCCCATACTAAATAATTATAAAAATTAATGTTTTAATACATATTATAACATATTTTCTCCCCACAATTTAACTCATAGACAACATATGTTTTGATCATGGATATGAAAGCCTTTTGAAAATTCTAATTCTTTTCGGGCTTAGATCTTTATTCATTCACATGATCCATTAATTTTAGAGGCTTTCGTAGCCTGTATCTTTATTCGATATAAATTTGTTGGGGTGGATTATTGAATCTTGGATATCTTATTGATTCTCTTAAAATCACTTTTCCCTTATTTGGTTTCCATTGTCATATGTGACACATATCATATTCATTGAGATTAGAACCGGGATATTCCATGTTGTTGTTTATATATTACATCATTATATCTGGATTTATGAGTTACATGAATTTATATTTAATTTATTCAAAACATTCCAAAAATAATATAATCATATTTTAGTTAAAAAAGTCATTTTTTAGGAAAATTCTATTTGTAAAGAATTCTATCATTTAAAATATTGACCCAATGTTTCTAAATGACATTGTCTTTATCTCTTATTTTGTGGAGTTTAATATGTAAATCCTAATTTTTATGAAAAATGGATTATTATTTAAATATAATTCCAAATAATTGAATTTGTTTAATTATTTTTAATTAGTTTTGGATTAATTTAAATGATAAATTATAATTTGTTATTTTAAAATGAATATTTGAAAAATTATATAAATTAATTTAATAGGAATAATATGAATTTCATATTGAGTTCCTAATGGATTATTTAAGACTATAAATGTTTTATAAATAAAGCTGGTTTGTTTGGACCAATTGGAATAGATGGTCTTATGTGATGTTTAAATTAATTTATAAAGATTTAATTTATAAATTTATTTTTTTTAAATGGTTAATTTGGAACATTATAAGATAAGTGCTCATGTTGTGAAAATCCATGATGAAACCCATATGTTTGATTTTCCATGAAGAATGGATATTGGTGTTCATGAAGACCAATGTATAAAATGGGGTTATACTCTATGATAATGCTTGAGAGTGAGGGTGAGATGTGAACAATTATTCAGTGGAATAATGTTTATGAATGTTGATAGGGTTTTAGATCCATGTTTAGGCCCTTCCCCTTATTATCTGAGTCCCCTCTTTTATATTGTATTGGAATCCCTAGGTTTTCTAAATGAGAGACCCCAAGTTTGTTATAATAATTTGTCCACCCGCATCCATACTAGTGTCTCAATATGAAATGTGGATACATTATATGAATATGATAAGATTATGATGGTTAATTTTATGTTAGTATGATTTTTTACATGTTGTGTTTGATATTTTCATGCATTCATTCGTGGATTTATCTTCTTATAATCATGGAATATATACTGATTCTTGTATTTACCCATGATATATAACTAATAATCATGACATTTATAATCGATATGTTATTTTGGCCACATGATCATTTCATGGTAACGTATTTTCAACATTGTATATCAATTTTTATTATATATCTTAATTGAAATGAGATACATAAATTACAAATGTTTATTCTATTGATATGTTGTAATCTTATTTAACACATGGTGTGAGCCCAATGTTTCCTTTCCCATTAATGACCTTGTCTTATAAAATGGTTTTCAATTCATTCATAATTAATTTTTTCTAAAAAATTATATTGAGATTTATAAATGTATTTTAAATTGAAAATCTAATGGTTTTATTTATGTATTTCACATAACATGATATCAATGTTTTTATCTAAATTTAAAAAAATTGAATGATTATACATATTTCATTAAAATATAAAAACCATTATCCATCATCATTAAATTTTAAAATAGTACATTTGAATTAATTTTTTGGACAAATTGAATATAACTCTTAGTGGGATCATACCAGTGTCTATTTTTCTAACATACTATGTATATTATTTGTTATATTCAATATTCGTGCTTCAATAATATATTCTCAAGAACTCTTCACCATTTTATTGTGTTTTCATAATAGATTGGTAATGAGATTATTGTATGGAACTTTTTTGACTATAAAATATCACCAGAAGATAGGGTTTTTCGGTTTATCCTATTAATGATAATCATTTTTACTATATCCTGGTATCATGGAAAATTTTAATTGGTTTATTAAATTTATTAATGTAACCTTTATTATTTTAATTTTATATTTTATTTTGTAGGTAGAATTCATTCAAAAAGGTTGTTCTTCATTCCTAGATGATTTTTGAAAGAACATGGGGATCATAAATACACCTTCGTCCAATAAGGGATTGGGTCATGTGATGGTGTTAGTGGTAGATATTTTTTGTTCAGTACAATTACTCTCTTATTATTCTATTTATATTCATTATAATGTTACTTTTATCTAACATTATTCTTAATAAGGATATGATGTTTACATAACGGTGAAATACATTTTCTAATGAATCGCTTATTGTGATTGTGCAATAGTTTCTTCTTCATCTCATGAAACTCAATATGTGGAATTATATATAGAGTATTTGAAATTGGAATAGCTCTAGGTATGAGTTCTATTAAAAAATCAACATCATGATTTAAAAGAATAATTTTAAATAATATAAAAAATACACCAACATTCAACCATATAATATTTGTATCATTGATATTGACTTTCACCACAACCATATGCAATAAAACCCATATTTGAATAAAAATTATGACCCATACAATGGTTGAAATTTCCATTAGTTGTTATTATTTATTATCACACCAATATATGATAAATGGTTTGTTTAAAATATCAAATATTATATCCATTCCTTGGAAAATAATATGGAATTTATATAACTAAATCCATTCTCTACCCAAAATAACATCAAATTAATTGTGATGGTCAATAACATGATTTTCAGGTTGTACACTCATACAATCATGAATAAAGGAATAATAATATCATTGAGTTATGATAATACTAAAATAATAATTTATTCCTCTAATTTTACATATAATAGTTGAGGATATGAATTATCATTCCTTGATTCATTTCATGTTATATTGATATTTCAATTACTATATTAAAATAAAGTATATCAATATTTAAATATAATTGAATCCAACTAAACATTAAAATTTTCTCATCAGCCCCTTACTAAAACAAAGGTGTACAAAATTACTTCCATGAATAATTAAATATAATAATCAATAATAAAAATAATTCTTATGATATAAAAATCATTATTGCTCATTTTCAAAATGTGATAGCTTTATCATAAACTAGGTTATCTTAGGTCACTATTTAGTCAAATAATTTCCAATTTTTTGTTACAAAATTAGGGATATGCCAAAAAATGTCCCAGGATTGTGTTCCTCCATGTGTTCACTCTTATTCTCACTAATTATTTACTAGTGAAGATTGATTTAGCAAACAATATTACCTATTCAGAGTTTTTACCCAAAGGTGCTTCTATGCCACAACTACATCCACTTACAAGTATCTAGAAATGGATGTATTTTCTATGAAAACCACATACCATAAATTATGATGAAATTGGATGTTCTTAAATATTTATTATTTTCCTAGGGTATCTCACTAAACATTTACCATAAAGTTTTCGAATAAATTGTAGTAATTTTTTTGTTAAAAACTATTGAAACCAAAACATTACATTCAAAAGAATTAAATCTTTTTAGGTAAATATTCATTTCATATTATTATAATCCACACTAAAACAATACATTTTTTGTGTATATTGTTGATACATAAATAATATGTACATAAATTATTTTCATCTTGTCCAATGTAGATAATCATAACTATCACTTATATAATAAATTATATATATATATATAATTTCATCATAACCTAGGGACAAATAAATATGTTTGCTGATCATAGCTACTCATTAATGTTAAACATGGTAGATATCAAAAAAATATTATAAGTTAGAAAACATTTAGAAAATGGGTTTGAGAACATGGACTCAACATTTGAGATTTATACTCATTAGTTCATATAATCACGAGTCACGCTATAAATCAGGGGATATAATAATAAATAAATAATATTGTAATCAATGAACATGAGATATGAGAGAATATCATTATCATAATATCATGAAATAAATGATTAGGTAAACCACCCAAATACTGACTTATTGGATTGGGAAAACCATTTGAGTTCCCATTATGTTCATAAAGCACTAAAATTTAACAAATTAATTAGAGTGATAAAACATAACCACTAATAAAATAGTCCTCATGAATACATATATATACCACATGATCAAAAAAATAATTATTATTGCATCAAATCTTTACTGATTGAAAAGAAAAATAATTTCATCAATACAAACCCATCATTATATCAAACCATATAAAAAATGAATAAATATTTTAATGTTGGATCATATTCTTAATAAACCATGATAAAAATTAAATTATTTTTTAATATATAGAAATATAATTAAAATATCATTAAAACATTTTTTAAGGTAAATAAAATTTTTATTCTGAAATAACAACATTATAATCAATATATTTCCAATTATTTAAAAAAATTATTCTCATTTAAATTAAACAATAAAATTTTAAAATGAAGCCTCAATGAATGTATAATTTATGACATCAGTAAAACACAATCATGTGTTTTTATTAAAAATTTAATTTTTCACATTTATATTAAAAAATAAAAATTCTATCATTCAGATAATGAAACAAATATTAATTTTAAATTTTGTTACAAAAAATAAATCATGATAAAAATTTATTTATATAAATATTTCTTATTCATAAATAAAATTATAAATAAAATTTTAATATTATATAGAAATTGTCAGAAAATATTCTTGAACAAATAAAAAAATATTATAGGTTGTCAATAAAAAATCATTATGTATATTGAGAACATAATGAGAGTGAAAATAAATGAAAAAATATAAAAGTTAAAAAATTTAATATTATTACAATACAACAAATATTTTTGTGGTATAGATCATATTATTACATTATCATAATTTTATGTATAAATAATCACTGAAAAATATATTATTACGTAAATATCTTTCCAAAATAATGGCGATCTTATTAACTAATTAAAAATTTTATATAATAGATTAAAATTTTAAATAATTACATATATTCAACATGTTAATTAATATAATACCATATATGGTTTAATTTTATCATTTTAACACCCATTTATTTATTATTAATCACTAAAATCATTGTTTTAGTGTAAGAATCCAAAAATTCATTATTGAAAATTCTTCTTGGTCTATTTAAATGCATTGTTATTGTTATGTAAAACACATTCACTTATTTGGTTCTATGTTTTGGAAATATAATATACTATTATGAATTTTGATCGTTGCTAATATAGTTATTGAATAGTAATCAAATGACTAGTATAAATATATGGTTTTTACAAATCCAATTTACTCGGAAAAAGGACGTGATAGACTCAAATACTAGACTTTCCATGTATAAAACCCATTTTTTGGAGCTAGAAAAGGATGTGACGTAATTCGGTTTCACACTTGACTAATCCCAGGTCGATCATGATTAAGATAATCTTGAGCGGAACTGCCTATAAGAGAAGTGTAAGTTGATATAGATTACCACTTGAGCGATGTTATCTGAGCCACCCCAAGTGTCTGTCACCATTATGCACATTATCTCAAGTTCTAATGAAAGTGTTTTAATGGGTTATGTAACAAGAACATAAAATTATGATTATTTACATTATATTTTTTATCATAAATATTATAAAATAATTTTCTTATTTTTACTTTGTAAATATTTTTTAAAGCACAAATATTTGTTTTAGTTAATGTTAAAATAATGAATATATTTATATAAATTGATGGATTTATGAATAAAATAATATTCTAATAAAATATTATTATTATTAAATTATTATCTATTGTGTATAAATGATCACATAATTTTAATGAATACAATTGAAATTTCTATTACGGTTTGAAAGCTATTTTTGTCAAAACAAATAAATTTTCGATAAATATTTGTTTTTTTAAGTAAAAATTCACATAATTAAAAATTAATTTGTATAAAATGAATATTATTTTTTGAATCCTTACATCAAAATTATCCAATGGTTAATATTTCATAATTTTCTGAGACAGTCAAATTTTTGGATAAAAATTAAATATCATTTAAATATATAATGTGTTTTATGACATCATAACAACCCAATATTAATGTAATAAAAACTTATAAATTTTTTTTGGCCAATATATGTTTCTCATTTAAGTTATTTAATTTTAGGTTCTTTTGATTTAATTTACAATGCTTTAGTAGACCCATCAATAGTTATGAAACATTTTATATTTTTAAATTGATTTCCATGAATGTGTAACTCACCTCAACATAGGAAACCCTATTATTTAAAGAATGTTGGCCATTCTACATATATAATATAGTTTTCCACTCACCTTTGGAAATGACCATGGGAAAAAACCATGGTCTGGTTTATGGTATTGATTCGTTTAACATAAGGTGTCCCTAACCTAAATAATAATGAATACCCACTCCATTCTTATTTTATCCCACCCAACCTACAACTTCTTCATCACTCAAATCCTTTGGAGTTAGTCCAAAATCTTACCTCCTCTCTCTAGAATCCCCTCAAAGCAACCCAAGCTCCCATGAAGTCTCCCTCAATCCTCTTTGAAGCCTTTGTGATCACACTTCCAAGGAAGGGATTTCTTACTCCCTCTTTTATCCAAGTTTTATAATATTGTTATGCCCTTTTATTTACAATATTAAATTTTGGTATATGATTTCACACCATCCAATAGTATCCACTTCATGTTTTAATGATTAGAAACACATTTCTCTCTCATTAATTCCTCCCATGTACACATGTTACCATACCGAAATTCATTAAGGAATTTCCCTCTCCTAATTTACATTAAAGAAATTCAGTGGTATTATCAATCTAAATTACATTACATATGTTGGGCCAGGTTCTATATAACCTACTTACTGACCATTTCATGTATATATGATGATACTCCCCTTTCTCTATCATTAATCCATTTTTATGAATTCTTACATCGCATTATTACTCTACAAAAATTTCATTGATTTTCCAAGGCAATGTCATTTTGTAGTGAATATCATGCCCATTTCACAATTAAGGGTATTCACATATAATCACATTTAATTATTGATTATAAGTATTTATGTATGTATTACACTACCCATTACACTATAATATATGAATATGGTTGATTCCATGTTGTATGATCCATGTGGCACACTTATGCATGAAATTAAATGTTTAAGAAGGGTGCACCCCGATAGCGCTAAAATTTTATTATGTAAAGTATTATATCATGATACGTTATGTGAAATGATTATTTACTCATGCTAATTCAATTTACATGAGGTTTTTCTCCAGCTTAATGTGTAATTATGGTTTACTCATGCTCTATGTGCAATGATCCTTTGCACATGCTAATTACATGTCAAGTATTGTTGCCACATTTCCATGTTATGATTATCATGATTTTTCATTCTTTTATGTTCATGATTTTCTTGTGATCCATTTATATTCATATTTTATAACATGTATTGTATTTTTCATGTTAATACATGTTTAATCCCTTACTAAGCTTTATAACTCACCCTTTTCTTATGCATATCCTCAAGTTATCCAATGCAGTGTTATGTACGAGGAAATATAGTGGTCATGTAATGGATGTTTTCAATATTATGTTGCATTCTATGCTATATGTTATTATGTATTGAACAGATAACCAAAAGACATTATACCTCTCGATATTATATTATGTATCAAGTGACAATTTTATGTAATCAATCATGTTTATGTATTTAATATATATTAGGGTTATCATAGTTTGTATCAGAGGATTGGTTTAGTTATTTTTGGTATTAGGATTAGAAAACCCTCATGAATCTATAAAGTGAATACTATGTATATTAAAAACATCCCTATGTTTTTGTTGGGTATTGTTTCAGTGGTTTATCATGAAAATACATCTCTGTCTCGATTCAAGCTGATAGAAGAAACTATGGAATAGATGAACCTAGTGGTGTAAACCCTAACAAGGAGTTTCAGGCATGTCCCGGGGTATCCTGGTACACAAAAATGTGCCTTGCTGCACTCTTGGTTATGAAAATACCTAGGGATATGCATTGATAAATTTACAAGCTTAGTATGAACTATTATTAATGAAATTAGATAAATTACCCTAAAAATATTAGTTAAAAAGCAGATAATGAATAACATAGATTGAAGCTTATAGATTCATAAGTTAAAGAAATGAAATATTTTTATAAGTGTTCTATTTTTTATTCGGATTACCCTTTATTTTATACCCATAACATTTATTTTATTTCTATCAATGTTCACTAATAGGAGGACTCGGGATATCAACTGATGTAATGATCAATGTGATGACTATTCTAATGAGATCCCCAATGTGATGGGAGCAGGAATAACAAACATTTCCATGTAGAACACCAACATGTTGGGTTGATAATAGTGAGCATAATTATCAAGGACCATAAATGGTCGATGAAATAGTGGGGAAGTTCAAAACCATTCAATAGTATATCAAGGCATCACATAGTTGACAGAATAGTTATGTAGATAACTATCAATGAGAGTTTAGTATAAATACGGAGACATGAAATTTATATGCATATCTCCATGCATGAATTCCATGAGGTTTTGAAAAAAAATAAAAGTTAAGTCCTAGGTAGATTGGACCCTTTTAGATTCTTGATCATGTTGGTGTTGTGGTCTATCCATTATAAATTCTACCTATAATGGCCAAAGTAAATTATGTCTTTCATGTATCCATATTAAGGTAGTCCATTATAGAACATTCAAATAAACTCTCCTCATAGGTAGTATAGATAGATGATGAACATTCTTACATGGAGAAACCAGTGAAATCTGATATCTTAGAGAAAATGTTATAGGAAATAGGACAGTTCCCCTCGTCAAGGTGTTGTGGAAAAACCAAATGTTTGAATAAGAGACGTGAGAATTGGAATAAGTGATGAATCAGAGTTACATACATCTGTTTTAGTGTGGGAAGCAGAAATTATGAATATTAAATTTGTTACTGGGGGATGATTGTAATGACCCGAAAATTCATTAATTAAAATTCCTCTTGGTCTATTTAAATCTCTTTTTATGGTTAATTAAAATTTATACACGTAGTTGGATCTATGTTTTGGATTTTAAATTAACATTATGAATTGTTATCATTTCTAATATAGTTTTTGATCTGTAATCACATGATTTATATAAATATAGGGCTTCAACAAATATTATTTACTTAGACAAAGGAAGTGATGACCTTATCCAGTAGACTTCCATCATATGAATCCCATTTGTAAAATCTTGGGAAGGAGTTGGAATCATTGTAATTTTTTCTTGTCCAAGACAAAGATGATCTATAATATTTTAAGCTTTAGAAGAACCGCTTTCATGAGATGTGGAAGTTGATAGATATTACAAATCGAATGATTTAATCTGAGCCACCCCAAGTGTCTGTCACCGTCACACACCTTACCCTTAGGACTTATGTGGGTGTTTTAAGGGATTATGTAACAAGAACTTATATGTTTTATTATGTACATTATTTTTTATATCATAAATAATATACTTTCATTTTATTATTATTACTTTATAAATATTTTTTAAATCACAAATAGATTTTTTAGTTAATGGTCAACTAATGCATCTATTTTGATAAATTAATGGATTTCTTCAATAAAATAATAATTTAATAAAATATTATTATTATTAAATTACTTTTTATTAATTATAAATTATCACATAATTTTATGAATTCAATTGTAATTTTTATATTGGTCTGAATGTTATTTTTGTCAAAACCAATGAATTTTAAATAAATATCGGTTTTCATTTTAAAAGTGAAAATTAACATATTTAAAAATTGTATTGGATTAAATGAATACTATTTTTAGAATCTGGACATCAAAATTATCCAACAGTGAATTTTTCATAATTTTCTAAGACAGTTGAATTTTTGGGTAAAAATCAAATACTATTTAAATATATAATGTGTTTTATGACATAATAATGACCCAATTTTGATGTAATAAAATACAATAAATATTATTTTAGGCCAATATATGTTTAAACATAATAATAATGTGATTTTAGTATTTTATTTTTCTTATTTTATAATGCATTAGTGGAACTTTCAAAACATATAAACAATTTTTGTTTTTTATATTGATTTCCTTGAGAGTTTGACTCACCTCCACATAGGCGACACTATTATTTTATGAATTTAGGACATTAAACATGTAATATATTGTTGTCCACTAATCTTTGGAAAAAATTATGGTCAAAACACAAGGTCTGGTTTCTGGTTTATATTAGTTTAGTGTGAGGTGTCCTAAACTTAAATAATAAACAATTCCCTATCTTTTCTTATATCAACCCAACCAAGCTCCAAATTACCATTCACTCAAATCCATCACAGTTCATCAAACTCTGCCCTACCATCTCTATAATCCTCCCATTTTTCCCAATATCCCCATAAGTCTCTCTCAAGTCCCTCCCAATCCATTTGGATTACAATTCCATGTAAAGAATTACATCGATCCTCTTTTTATCTTGGTTTATAAATATTTTTTTGCCCTTTTATTTACAATTATTAATGCTTGGAATGATTGATAACCTCCCCCATACCGAACTCTTTATTTTTTAATAATGATAGATCCCATTTCTCACTCATTAATGTCTCTCATGTTCATTAGTTACCATGCCGAAATTCCATAATAAATTTACATCCCCTCATTAACATTCAAGAAATTATATTGAATTATGGATCAAAATTCCATTACATATGTTGGGAAATGATTCTATATGTCTCATTACTATATATTTCATGTAACAATGATCTTACATCTCATTCTATCTCATCAACTATTTTTATTAATTCTTATGTCAGATATTTACACTGCTGAAATTTCATTGATTTTCTATGAGTGTGTTATTGTGCTCCAATGCATTGGGTAAAATTATTATATCACGATATGACATTTGAAATGAGTTTTGACTCATCCTAATTCATGATCAATGAGATTTTATATGTTCTTCATGTGCAATGAGGTTTTACTCATCCTCTCGGTGTAATGAGCCTTGGATCTTACAAATTGCATGTTAAGTGTTTTTTCCACATTTCCATGGTAGGATTATCATTCATTATCATTCCTTTGGGTTCATGTTTCTCTTATGCTCTAGGTATCTGCCTATTTTCTTACATGTACTGAATTCCTCATGTTATACCATGTTTCTTCCCATCGCGAGACTTACAGTTGTCCCTTTTCTCATGCATGTCCTCAGGTAGTCCTATGCAATGATTAGTACGAGTGAATGTAGTGGTCAAGATAGGGATGTTTTATATAAGATATTGAATTCTATGAAATAATTTATTATGTAATATTCCTAATCCCTAAAGAAACTATACCTCTGGATCTTCTATGTTGTATCAAGTTAACGTTATAAGTAATAAATCAGGTTTATATATGTAATTAAGAGTAAGATTGTCATATTCAGGGTGTGTATTGATTCATTTCTTATAAACACATTAGTTTTATAGATGCTTTCCTTACAAATTGATTGTGGTTATATCATCAATAATATAATAATAATTACGTATGTAAAATATTTAACTATTACATTATGATGAACAAACTCAGATACCATCACTAATTAGTACCTGACCCAACTTTCCACATTCCCAAAAGGAATTCCGAATCTCCATAGACATGAAACTATCACCAGAGCATAAATAATAATGAGAGAGAACAATACATCCCAATGTAAAGTAGAAAACATATAGTATATATATATATAACGTATAGATAAATAGTGGAAGAGAAAATATGACAATGAATTCCATAACTCAATGAATACAAAAAAAGAAAAAAACTCCGCATTTTTACCTAACTCTATAAAACAATACTAGAAGTAAAGGTTAGAAAAAAATTGAGAATATATATACTCAATGTGATAATAATTTAAAAATCCCACTATCTCAAGACCAGATACATTTATAATGCTAACTAAAACTGAACAGTGGCACTACAATGCCTTATATTTCCCTCCATCAAAAGATATGATGAGGTCTAATCCCCATCTAATGGGTTCTAAAGATGTGAGCTAGTCGGAACTATAGGATCACACCCAATTGTTCCATTAAAAGACTCTTAATATTAATTCAAACATGTTTACCTTTATTGAAAACACGTCCTGATAAAATGCTATAGAATTTTTATATCAAAATCATTGTAATTCATTTCTTGTTTTCATACCGTCTAAAATAATCTGTGAAAATGTTTTTCGAGGAATATCATATATATAAAAATACTTCATGTTATGTACTTAATATTATATCCTACACAATATAGTAAAACCCAAAATCATAGGAAGATTCATGCTAAATAACACTTTAGGTATGGATTTCAAGAATACTAGTACCCATGTATAGAAAGTCCCATTGATCAACCTCCAATACATAATCATTGAATCTAAGTATCATGGGAACACCCTTTTATTTGATCCCTAAAATATTATCAATCATTTCCATTGAAAAATTGGCCTTTGTATCAAAGGAAATATCCAGTAAAGGGCCCCCAACATTGTCAATGGGTGATCCCTATTATTATACATTCCATATAAGTATATAAGGCTTCATTTTTCCACGTTTTCTATAAAATACCATCAAAACCATGATTCCAAAAACATTTCATAAATCCATTTCATAATTAATTTAAAATACTTTTTTCTTTTACAAAAAATTTGGGAAAACATAATATCTCAAAAATATATTTCTAGAAACAAATTAATGAATCAATCCTTTGATTTAATTAATAAATAAATTTATCAAAACTAGAGAATTATTGATTTATCCATCATAGGATAGCGACAGACCAACTCCCTTATTTGGGTTATACAAACCCATAATGTAAAACCAAGAATCGGGAAAGAAGGACAAGAAAACATCATAGGACCTAGAATTTATTCCCATGTCTTATAATTAATTTAAAAAATAAAATCAGTCCATATAAAAGATAAAAAAACCACTCAAGGATCTAAAATAACACTTCACAACCAAAAAAATATTCCTCTGAGAAATGATCAGATACTAAATCTATGAAGGATCAAGAATTAAATCACCCCAATAATAATTGATAATCAAATTTCATGAAATAGTGTACCCATAATGAATATAAATAAATAAGTATGTAGGACTTTTACCGAAAGAGACAAAACACAACAACTATGAAGCCCAAAGGTTTAATTTTGTGTTATAGAAGAAGAAGAATGACCCAAAATTAAATATATAACCACATAGTTTTTGATAGAGGGAATAAAATGCATGAATAATAAAACAAATAATAAATAATACATAGATAACCCTATTGGGATAAAATATTCAAATCATAATCCACTTTTTTATAGCAAAATAAAATCATTACATAATTTCTATGAAAAGTACATAACCTTGGGTAATAAATACTAGGAAATTATTTTATGGTATAAAATATTTTAATATGATATAAAATATATTAATGGAATAGAATAAATTTTAAATATTACAAGGTTCTTGTGAAAGAAACTGATTTCACAGCTTGTTTCAAGTGACACATTTAAATAATAAATGTCTAATATGGTGTAAGATGGTTCTACATGAACTTCCAAACACACATTTTCTAGTAACTCTCAAAAAAAATTGGACTACTACAATTATTTTGATAACATTTATACCTTGACTACATCAATTCAAAAATGTATATATCCCGGAAAATTATTTCATTTTCCAATGAATTCACTCTCTATCCATGAGAATATTAAAATAATCCCAAAAAAGGATGGAAAAATAATATAACTATATGAGGGTACCAATATGTAATGAAATTAGAACAATAATACTTTTCATCCCCATAAATTCTTGTTGATGAATGGTGCTTTGGAAAGTGGTGGGTCCACAACTCCCTCACTAACATTCCACACAACCAAGTAGTAAGAGAATATTATATATGTCTCTATAACACTCTGAAAAAATGGGATAAACAACCCATGAATTAATTTAACCATATAATCAATGATCACCATTGTATTATCAATAGTATAAATTTATTACTATAACTCAAACTCTTACCATCATAGAACTTGATAGGATCTAGGAATGTACATTTTGAGCTAATATGCGTGGAAAATATCATCAATTATTTTAAAAAAAGATGACATTTCCAATTAAAAATTAATATTCCCATGTTTCACAATGTCCTCAAATGCTCCATCATATCTAAAGGAAATATTTCTATGTTTCCCAATAAAAGATGACACAAACTAGGATAAGAATTCATGAGAACATATTCACTAATAAACACCCCCTGGATGATACAAATGACCCACATACAATTTCCACTAACTATCATATAAATTTATACACCAACATTTATCCAAAATCCATGAGGAAGTATCTTGAACCAGACATGGTCCCCTCAAGATTAGCCTCACAAACCTCTTCCCAATAAAGAGGTAACGTTCACCATTGACCCAAAAATCGTAGAAGGTAATTATTAAAATAGATGATAAATAACTATATTATAATTATAATAATTTATTCTTATATGGATATCCCACAATGTACCAGAATCTAAGAAATAGACATAGAGAATATACTTTAAGATATAAATAACAAACTATATTTGAAAATATTACACTGGATGGTATGTCGTGGTCATCCTGACCTAAGTCCCCATTTCGTTATAGAGACTCATCTAGAACCAAGAGGAAAATATAGGATCCATATCTAAAAAATGTTATAAGGAACACTATGTAATATTATGGTTTCTAACACATACATCATACCTAGATCATCAATATTAGTGGTGTCATTGATTAGAATGAATTAATATGTTTTCATCAACCGATCAATCATCAATAAGATAACATTTCTCCCTCATAGATTCCATGGTAATACAAAAACATTTTCAATATAATCATTATTGCATTCCCAAAATTATGATAAATGATGTTGGAATAGATTATAAGGTTCTAGATTATATTTATTTATATAATAGAATGAGTAATATTGGGATATATAATTCTCAATGACATGATTCATAATCGAAGACCACAACTTCTATCTAAAATTAAAATATATTTTCATAGTGCCTATATGAACCTACCAGGATGAATTATGTTATTAAAAACAAAATATATCTCTACACATAAATTGTAGGGATAAACTAATCCCCTAATTAGTGAATACCATATGAGGGGAGAGAACAACCTAAAATGATATCCCCAATATATGGGGTTTATATAAATACTCCAAACATACCATCATTATGTTAA
This sequence comes from Viscum album, assembly GCA_963277665.1. Taxonomy (NCBI): domain Eukaryota; kingdom Viridiplantae; phylum Streptophyta; class Magnoliopsida; order Santalales; family Viscaceae; genus Viscum; species Viscum album. The sequence goes on along the minus strand of OY728146.1, from coordinate 1,766,022,280 downwards.
TCTTGAAAAATAGACTAAATAAGATATGGTGATTACTTAACACTGGTTAGAACAATCCCCACAAAATCCTCAAATGTGTAAAGATGTAACTAGGAGAATAGTATTTTAAGTTTCTACTCTTACATAAATTTAAAAATAGATTGTGATGATACTTTCATACCATGATATTCTCCAACATTATTCACCATTTTTATAGTGAAGGTGATGATGACGTTAATCATTTTAATGAATTACTCACACCAACATTGTCTATTAATGAATATTTCTAAGTGAATATATAGATTAGAATCATATTTTCAGAAGAGACTCTGATGGAATCCCCAAAGAGATAGTTCCAACAACATTTATGATCATGAATAACTCTGATAATCTATAAATAAGATTTGGGGAATCTATTCTATTGCATCAGAATAAGTTCAGCCACGTAAGACACAATATGATGATCTCACATTGACACAAAACCCAATATAAAAGTAAAATAATCTCAAAAAATTGTATAACCATTACCAGGATCAGTTAAAATATGAATAGGATCAATTTTTAGTATCCATCTCAGTTCATCGATTGAGGAATGAAATCTTTAATCCCATATTAATTTCACCCATTTATTGGGAAAATTATTCAAATCTGATACACAGATAAGTAAGTCATTGAAATTCTAAGGATAGTAATCCACAATACTTAAGAATATCAAATTCATAAAGACATTATATGTATCCACTCCTGAAAGGAAACCATTCATATTCTTATGATAATCCAATAAAGGATTCATAGAAACAACATATCCCTTGAAATTTAGATCTTGGATCCAGAAGATTTATTTCAAAACCGATACATAAATTTTTTTACTCTTTATGATTTTTAAAAAATATTGGTCTCATTATCATGATTATATTAGAAATAATCCAAAATATCATCCATGAATTATACCACATAATTATTGAGAAAATGATGGAATTTTATGTTGATCCAACACATAAAATTTGTAGAAGTCACTGTATTTACCAAAAGGAATCACCAAATATTCATAACAACCATACCTACTCCTAATATCTAAATTAGTAATGTCTGACTCTTGAAACATGGGATGATGATAACCAGTCCAAAGATCAATATTTGAAACCCAATTTCCAACTTTTAACTAATCAAAAAAATCATCATTTTGATGAAAATGTATACTTTTTATTAACCATCACCTATTTTCTATTCCAATGTTCATTGCATAATCAAAGTGAAACATATTATTTCTTGGAAAAAAGAACTAGGGTTTCCCAATGAGAAACAATTTGGTGAATGAATAATTTCACCATCAGACCAACCACTCAAATCATGAATATGTTTATCTATATCAGTTCCATATAATAAAATGGTATTTAAATAGAATACATATCTAACTCTATATCAATAATAAACAACACTGCTATCTTTAGAGGAATACAAGAGAGGTCATCAATTAAATTTTCAGGAATTTCATGAATAATTAAAGGAATATAAACACTACGAGAAACATAATCCGGATAAACAGTGATTAAAGGAAAAAATTAAAGATATTTATGCATAAATATAATTCATAATCAATCCTCAGACCCCTCTCCCCATTAAACACACGAGAGTTCCCTTCATTTTCATGGAATAAGACACACTGATGATAACCATGAAACCCATCATTATGATATATAATACAATGGATCGTGATGAAGATGTTAAATATATAAATATTGAGAATAAGAAAATACCAAACAAATGATTCTTTAACTAATAATTCATATCAAAACACTAACTGAAACACCTTTGCATTCCCCATGCTAGCAAGTGTCAATAACTTTATAATAAATTACATGATCTCAATACTAGGTTAAGAATATTAAAAAAATTGGGATAAATAAATTAGTGGAAGAAATTAGTATTGAATATATCATCCACTAGATAAGATGTAATGAAATGGTACTTCTCACTGTTACTGTACCCATGTCATCCATTATTTGAATCCCATCCACAGGGTCAAGGTGCTTCACCCCTAAGGCCTATCCTAAGAACCATATATTCATTAAAGGATATGACTATTTCATAGTGTCCTTTGGATCTAACAATCTTTATACATAATGAGGTGTCATCATCTCCTGATAGAACCTCTACAAATACCCATAGTGTCCATAACTATTGCACATCATTACAGGCATGGAATAAGAATTTTATGTTCATCTACCATTTCTACATTGATTTTGGGGGGGGGGATACTGCTTATTTTAATTAATAGATCATATGAGTCCCACTACTAATAATGACATACAACACCCATGTGATTATCATAAGACATCCTCTTCTTACCAAGTACAATACTGAAGCTTCAACTATGTGGAAGAGAATATCCTGATGATCTGCATTTCTTATCATATCCATATATTCTTTTAATTCACTATATACTATCACCAGAAACAATGAATGATTTATCATGAACACCAAATATTTTATATTTGGGTTCAAACCATGTAGGTAATGTTGATCCTTTAATTGGTCATTCTTCATTACATATAGAGAGAAACTTACCGGCTTTGTGAATTGATTAGTGTTTTTTAAAATAGTTCTCCCTCCCAAATGTAAATAGTAGAACACTAGAGAATTTTTCATCATCATAGAAATTGTATAGAAGTATTGGTTGAAGATTGTATTAAAAACCTTCTATACTATGAATGTATGCCAATGTCATTATACCTTGTATTTCCACCAGTGCTTTATGGGGCTCTTGGTATTAATGATGTATAAATCATCATGCTATTATATGGTGTATCCAAGAAGTCAAATATCTAATCAGTATTCTACAGCTTGTCCACCACATCATGGGTCTTAATCATATCCAAAAATTATAGTTTTCTCTCATTTAAGAACTCTATAGATCAATACATTTCTCTACAGAACTAGTTGTATCTCAAAACAATGTTTTGGACTTATGGTACATTTTTACCCATGTCACAAACTACATGAATGATTTTATCTATAATATTATAATCCAATTGAATAATTTCTTGAGGAAAGTCCACTGCACCCTTCTTTGTAATCTATAGAATATGTCTTTGAGGAATATCAATGCATGCTACAAATATTTGAAATGATCTAATGAATAGAAAAATCTCAATTAAAAAAACTGTAAAAAGGACTGATATAGATAACAAGAACACAATTAATAATAAAAACGTCCCAATATCCCAAATTATCACGAGTATTTTCAATGAAATTTTTGGATAGTCATTCACTAAAACCTGCCTCTCATTTCAGGAAAATCCACTATTTAGTCTAGTACCTTCCTAAAAAAAGCAGAACATCCTTTGATAAAAAATTATGATGAACCAAACTATTTACCATTACTAACTGGTACCCAACCTGGACCATGAATTACAAAAATAGATTTTCTGATCTAATACTTCCTATTACCAGATGAAATTATTTCATCCACACTAATATTAAAAAAATAGAACATATATATATATAATATATCGAAAATTTGGAAGAAAAAATAGGATAATATATGTCATAAATTAAAGGATATTGCCAAAATATATAACTACAAGTAACCAAGCAAACAATAATTTATGATTTGAATTGAAATGTATAAAACCAAAATGAAAAAATATACACTCAATGTGATATCATGTGAAAATCCAATCATCTTATAACCAAAATCCTTGACATAGAGGACATAAACCTCACAACCTCACTACAACACATTTTGATTGCTTGTACTAAAATACATTACATGTTCTTGCTCCAACAAAGTGGTGAGAATGATGTGGGATAACAAGGTTAAATTGATACCTCATAGATGTTCCATATTAAGCCACATTATAACAAACTAATGATGTTAACCTATCTTAAAAATGAATTTTAATCAGTTAAATTATTTTTATTTAAAAATCATGTCAAAGGGTTTCCCATTTCCCCATAGATTTAAATACTCAATGTAAATTAGTTTAAAATAATATATTATATATATATAAAATTAATATAACGTAGCATATTTTTTATCTAATTCAAAATGGTATGAACCAAAATCACAAGAAACATCACACCATGTATCACTACATGTCAGGAAAGCTAGAGCATGTAAACCAAAAAATAGTCAATCATGTTCACCAATCCCATATACATATTCATAAAATTTAGGAAATATAAGAACACCATAGAGGTTGAACCCTCTAATAGAATCTATGAATTCATTAGAAAAACAAGGGAAAAGAGTAATGGAACACCCCATTAATATCCCTATTTAATTTTTAATTAACAAGGATAATTACTACACTATCAACATAATTACCCAAAAATTATCATTTTCAATATTTTTCAAACTATTTCAACAACACCATGATTTCACAAAAAATTCATAAATCTTTTTCAAAATTCATTTAAAAAAATCCATTTCATTTAGGAAATCAATTATAAAATAATATATACTGAGAAAAATTCTATACACAAAAATCAGTCCATAAATAATCCAATTTTATTTATAATACAACTTTTGAAAACCATAGAATGTAGGATTATCTAATATTGGCTAGATTCTGAACCACCCACATCATTTATAATAAAAAATTCACATAAAAAATGAAACAAAAAAATTTAGGATTCTAATGACAAGAACATTATCCCTAGAACCAATTCCCATATATCATAATCAATTCAACAAGAGTTGTGGTTAGAGGAGAAGAAAATAAACAAATGCCACATGGAATACTCACAAAAAAATCATACCAATAGGAGGTCTACCTACTCGAGAATATCACACAAGGGATTTGGAAAGGAATAAGAAAAACATAACCATAAGAACTATGGATCAGCAAATCCAGTGAAACGACCCTACTGTGATTAATATGAACAAATACTAGAAAGTTGTCTTACCACGAGATATATAGCACAAACCCCATGATGTTCAAGCATCGAATGATGTGAGAAAAATGTTGGGAATAGAACTAAAATCAATTTAGAGTGAAAATAGGTTTAGAGGGAGGGTATATCATGTGTGAAAAATTGAAAACATAAGATGTAATGCATAGTTAAATGTATTAGGCCAATGTATTAATGGTGTAAACCATCATTTTACAGTGTAATAACTTCGTTATATAAGTAAAATGAAAAACTAATGTCCTCGGGTTTCAAATCCATAAAATTATTTTCTAAAATAAAAGTTAATCTAAATTTTTAAAATAAATTTATGGTTTAATGTGTAATTTCCAGACTTGCAGGATTCTAATGTCATAATCCGATTTCATGGATTTTTACCTCTGACACATTTACAATGTAAATTTGTAGTTTTATTTAAGATGACAATGAAACAATTAAAACACCCAAATTCTGTATTATAGGTCAAAAAATTATTGTTTATTCTAGAATTCATTAGTAAAAATATGTATATTCATTATAACTTTTGGTCATTTACCCGAATTAATGTTTTATGTCTTCAAAAGGGATGTAACACAACCAAAAAATGGAAAGATACATGAAGTAACTATAATAAATTAATATAAAGTTTAATATATACACAGTAATGAAAATTCATATAAAGCGTTGTTTAAAAATGAATTGGGTCACATTGGGTAGAGGATAGTCCATACATACACATTAGTAATGATTTTCAATTTTCAATGGATGAAACAAAAGTTATAAAATATTTTGAATTTCAAAAATCATTATTAAATCATAAAAATCAAAAATATATGTACACCCAACATATATCATACTATCCTTACATGAAATATGGATATATAAAATGAATAATAATTCTTCATACTAGTAGTATTTCACACGTACGTGAGAGTAATACTTTTTCTTCTATGTTCCTATAGTAGAGGTGATATATGGTAATTATATCATATTAATAAAATATCAGTATATTTATGATATGATATTTAATATATTATTATGAATAAATTAGGTTTATATAATCTTTAACAATAAAATAAAATTATAATTTTTTTTATGTTTTATACCCATTCATTGAGATATCTCTTTATACTTACACATTATGTCATGAAAAATTATTCTTAAGATAATTAAATGGGATGAATGATGAATGGAAAGAACTATACTATTTTTATAGATGAAATTTTCTTCCATATATGTCTTATATTGTGTGAATATGGGATGATAAGAGGTTCTATTTTATAATTGTAAGGAGGGTCAAACATGGAACTACTTAATATATTTCAAAAATATATATTCACTTTAATGTTAAAGTTTCTCTAAATATCTATTAATTATAAGGTAAGAAAATATATTTTTTAAATATATCCATATATTAATAATTATATAGGATTATGTTTAATTCCTAACCATATTAATTTTTTACCCACATTCAATTTTTTTAATCTTATTAGTGCTAACAATATTTTACAATTTTTACTATTCATTATGAATAAAAATTAAATTGAAACAGTTAAATTATATTAATTATAGTTATTACAAATATCTAATTAATTTGACCATATTAAGATTATATATATGGTATAATGTAAATTTAAAAATTTCACAAAACACAATTAGATCCTTTATTTAGATAAATGAATTTCTATGTATAAAAATAAAATAACTATCACTATTTGTTTTATAAATATATTAAAATTAATTTAAAAATATTTTATTGAATATATAATCTAAATATTTCATATAAACCATCAATTAATTGATAATAATTTCACTAACTATGAAAAAAACACATTGCAAATATAAAAAATGTTATTAGAAAAATAATTAAGCCCAAAAAATGAACTTATTCAGATATCATGTATAATATATAATTCCATGTATTTTATTAGATTATTTATATTAAATGATACCTATGATACATTATTATAAATTTAATAACATAATTATTCTTTTTAATTAAATTATTTATTTAAATTAGAAGAATTATATTTAAAAAAAACTATATTTTTAACTATACACTTAAAAATAAATATTTATAAATACATCCAATCGAAATCACCATCTTCAAATATTTACATATGTTGGACTCCTCATGTATTAATCATGGTTTAATGATCACAAGTCTAATTACTATTCATATATCCCATTACTAGTTACAAATCTTGTTATTACTCACAAATCTCAGTTATCTTATCAATCCTCTATATTTATGTTTCATGTTCCCTTGCCAAATAATGGTTAATCTTAAATCTGATTATGCATATTACTGTTTAAGTTTTAATACAGTTATTTGTATAATTATCAAGACACCGTGAAGTTTGACACATTAAGACAGACTGTGTGCAAGACACAGACACTGTGAAGTGGAAGACAGACGCTGTAAAGTCTATGTCTCAGAAACCGTGACCCATATACCGTGAAGGACACACCGTGAGCAAGACACAGTGACCCATATACTGTGAAGGACACACCGTGAGCAAGACATTGTGACCCATATAACATGAAGGATGCACCGTGAGCAAGACACCGTGACCCATATACCGTGAAGGACACACTGTGACCAAGACACCATGACCCATATAACGCGAAGGACATACCATGAAGGAGACAATGTGAAGGAGACATCGTTATCATAACAAACTGTGACACTGTTTCTTAACCTTTTTTCCAATTTTATTTAAATATTTATAACGGTCATATTTGATGTGTTTAATGAAATTAATGATATTTAATGATAGTTGTTGGTATTTCAGGAAACCTTACCCCATACCTATGAAAAGGTAATCATTAATATTACCAAAGATCGAGGAATATAAGGAGGATTGAGCTGAAACTAGAAGACATATACAGATACACATAGATACACATACAATAACAAACACGAAGCTACAGACAATACATGTGAGCTCTTTACTGAATATAAGAACAATCCTAAGCATGAAGAAGAGATTAAAAGATCTTTCAAGAACTCAGATTCATGCAATCTGACCATACTGGAGGAACTAAAATCAAGAGAACATTCTCACTCGTGAAGATCACAAGATGAACGACAAAACTATGTTTTTCCACAAAAAACCAGAGAAGGATTCAGAAGAATTTCTGTTGAATCCATGGAGTCTGGAGCTACACTTCCAAACACAAGAGCTTTCTAAACTTTCATATACTATCTTTAAGTGATTCAATATTTACTTCTTAGAGTAGTGTGTGTACTCTGTATATCTTACACACACAATGAATCTTGTGCTGAACTGGAGGATATCAAAATCCTCAAACCAAAACTCCTTACTCTTGTTTACCCACAACAACTGTGGAAGAGGTCCTTGTGTGGCCGGGTCTATATTTTTGTTTCCCATGAAGAACTGTGGTAGAGGTCCCTACGTGGACTGGAATGTATGGTAATATTGTTAACCTTGATCCAGGGTGTGGATCACTTTTATCTAAATTGTTTAATAGGACTATGTCTCAGCTTGAGACTGAACCTCATGGCTATATCTGTTGTGCATTTTAGTTTAAGTTTAAAGTATACAATATCTAATTTATATTCCTCTAGTGTTACATTGAAATGAAATACTATTTTAATGTTACTTTGATAATTAATCTAGGAAGTGTTTTTATGTTTATTAAATTATTAAGTTAGTTTAAAAAGATAATTAATATTCATATTAGTTTAACTGAGAACTAATCCATGTTTGAGAACCTAACTGACCCTTTACTTTAAAACAAATTCACTACACATTATCTTGTTATTCAATTTGGGGAATTATAAGTGAAATAATTTTAACAGATATTTTTATTGGAACTCAAATCACCACCCTCTTGAGTGTCCACTCCGACCAACATTTGTCATCATAGGTTTTTTTTTTTAATGGATTTTTGAAATACTTTATTTTTCAATTGTGATTGTAGTTGTATCTTTAAAGATCTTAAATTCCTGTTACTTCTAAATTTTATCTCTTTAAATATATTTTCTAAAATCTGACTATCGAAAATAGACAAGAGGGTGCTACTAACAACAGACCACCTTTATTCAATGGTACCAACTATGCCCAGTAGAAACTTAAGATTAAAACACAATTATAAAGTATGGGTTTTGTAATCTGGACTGCTATAGAGTCTCAATAGAAAATTCAAAAAACTAGAAGAACAACATGGGATGAACATACTAAGATAGCATACAATAATAACTCTAAATCTTCGAATGCTTTGTATTCTGCTCTAAGAGATGAGGAATTTAATAAAATATCTATTCGCAAAACTGCCTATGAAATATGGGATAGTTTGGGTGTTTCTCATGAAGTAACATCCAATGTTAAAGAAATGAGATTAAACACTTATACTATTAAATATGATAATTTTAAATTGTAGATTGATTAACCAATTAATGATATGTACCTCATGTTCAATGAGATTTTTAGCACTATGAGCTCCCTTGGAATAGTTGTTCCAGCAAAGGAACAAATTATGAGAATATGGAGATGTATGCCAGATAGATGGAGAGGAACTTTTATTTCAATTAGAGAATCATGTGATATTGCCGCTCTTCCAATCAAGGAGATTATTGGTAAATTAATGATGTACGAAGAAGAACTGAAGGTGAACAAAGGAAAATATGATGAACCCAAGAGAAAATATGTGGTATTAAAGTCTAATTCTTCAAATAGAAAGGAAAAATAAAAAGATCACATACAAACTGAAAGCTCAACAAGTGAATGTTCAGAATCTGACAGTGATGCAGAAATGGCTCAGATGGACAGGAGAATTAAGAGATTATATAGGAAGAAGTAATTCATCAGAAAATAAAATTCCAATGGAAAATATGACAACATGGTCATTGGAAAAAGGACTAGAAGAAAGCTGATAAGAGTGATGAGGTTGTTTTCTATGAGTTCAAAATGAAAGGACACATAAAAGTTGACTGTCTGAAATAGAAGTTCAAGAAGAAACATGACTACAAGGACAGTAAGTACAAGAATGCTATAATAGCTACTTGGAGTGCTTCAGAAGACATCACAACTGAGTTTTATGCTTCTAACTATGAAAAGAATCGAGAAAAAATGTGTTTCATGACCAATAATTCAAATATATCTGTTTCCCCTATGCTAAATGAGTATTATTCTTGAACTAATTCTGATTCAGAATCTTAAAATATGACTTCTAAGGAATTTTTTAAATACTAAAATATGCTTGAGGAAACATGTAATGAACTTAAAGAAGAATATAAGTCCTTAAAAAACAACATTCTCTTACCTCGAATGTCAAATCTACTCTAGAAGTAGAAAAAGAATATAATTCTCAATTGTTAAAGGAAAATACTGAACTGCAAATGTCAAATGGGAAACATAGAAAAGACATAGAAAAGTTCACAAATGGAAAAGAAAATATAACTCAAATTCTAGTTTAGCAAGTGGAACCAATGTACACTACTTGAATAGGTTACCAACCTGGAAAAAGATAGTTCACTAAAACTAGATTTATTCCTAAATCTGGACAGAATACTGCTAGTTCAAGTTCTAGAAATTCATATGCTTCAACTAGTTATTCACATAGTTCTAGATCAAATAGAGTTAATATTTAAAAATAATTTGATTCTATAAAATATATGAGAGACATAAGACAAATTTGGGTACCAAAATCATTGATTTCTAACCTGACTGGACACAAGAGAATATGGGTACCAAAATCATTCACTTTTTAAATATATTTTGTAGGAAACCTAATTGAAGAGTTCCCATAATAAGATATGCTACTTGGATAGTGAATGTTCAATGTATATGTATGGGGATTATTAATTCTTAAAGAGCTTAATAAAGGTTGATGTAGGCCATGTCACCTTTGGTGATAATTCTAAAGGAAATAACATCGGCCTAGGACAAATTGTTAACACTAACTCAGTTATAATTTCTAAAGTTTTATTTTTTGATGGATTAAAATACAACTTGTTAAGTATATATCAATTATGAGATGATGGCTTTAATGTTATGTTTTAAAATGATTCTTGTAACGTTTTTAATTCTATGAATGTCTTATTATTTTCTTCTTTAAGAAATGAAAATGTTTATGTAGTTGATTTGAATTCTTTAGCTAAACAAATCATTACTTGTTTAAATGATTTTCATAAAGAATCATGGCTTTGGAATTGAATATTATGACACTATAATGTACTCTCACTTAGAAAACTGACTAGGATGAACTTAGTTAGAGACTTACCAAAATTAGAGTTTCCAAATGACAAAGTTTGTAATTGTTGTCAAAAGGGAAAGCAACACAAAAACTCATTCAAATGAAATAAAGAAGTGTCAACTTCTCAACCTCTCGAGTTGGTTCACATGGACTTGATTGGACATTCTAGAGTGTCTAGTATAAATGGGAAGCACTATGTCAATGTATTAGTATATGAATTTTCTATATATAGTTGGGTATACTTATTAGCTCAAAAACTAAATCTTGTTCTTACTTTATTAAACACTCCAAGTCTGTAGAAAACCATAGTGGACCTAACATTAGGACCCTGAGAAGTTATCATGGCCGTGAATTTGAAAATTATGAGTTTGAATCCTTTTTCTCTCAAAATGGATATACTGACAACTTCTGTTCCCCTAGGACACCTCAGCAGAATGGTGTGGTATAAAAAAGAAATATAACCATTCAAGAAATTGCAAGAGCTATGCTCAATGTGTATGATCTGCCTATTTACATTTGGGCTGAAGCTGTAAATACAGATTGTTATATTATCAATAGATTCATAGTCAGACCTGTTCTAAAAAATACCCCTTATGAACTATGGAATAAAAGGTAACCTAAAGTTAGCCACTTTATAGTCTTTGGTTGAATAGTATTTATTCTAAATAGCTAGGATAATTATGGCAAGTTTTCTTCTAATAGTGATGAAAGAATATTTTTATGATATTCAATTTCTAGAAAATCCTATGTTGTTTTCAATAAGAGAACCAAGTGTGTGGAAGAATATTTTCACCTCAAATTTGATGAAAATTATCCACATGAACCAAAATCATCTCTTGAAAATCTTGAAGAAGATTTATCTTTTCTGGACCTTAATGATAAGATTAATAAACCTGTTATAAAGACAACTAGTTCTGTAAATATTTCAGAATCTGCTCCTATGGAACTTGAACCTAGAGAAGAACCAAAAATTTCTAGTCCTACCTTCACTAGATAAACTAGGATTTTAAAGAATCATCATTTAGATGATGTTGTTGGAATTATGGATTGAGGAACACAGAATCGATCTTCTCTTAGATATCAGGTTTAACTTCAAGACTTCTTGTAACAACATGATCCTAGAAACATTGATGATTATTTTAATGATGAATTTTTTGTAATTTATATGCAAAAAGAACTTAATCAATTTAAAATAAATAAAGTTTGTAAACATGTTGAAATAGCTAAGGACACTTTCACCATAGGAAAAAAATGGATGTTTAGAAATAAAGTAGATGAATCTGGGAATATAGTTAGAAACAAGGATAGGTTAGTTGCACAAGGCTATATTCAAGAAGGTATAATTGACTATGAGGAGACTTTTTCTCCAGAAGCTAGATAGGAAGCCATTAGGATCTTACTTTCCTATGCTTCACATCTGAATTTTAAACTATATCAAATGGATGTTAAGAGTGAATTCTTAAATGGGTATATAGTTGAGGATGTTTTTTTGAAAAACCACCTGGGTTTACAAACCCTAATTTATCAAATCATATTTTCAAATTATCAAATGCTTTATATGGTTTAAAGAAAGCACCAAGAGCTTGGTATGATAGATTAAGTACTTTAATAATTTCTGAAGGGTTTACTATCACGACCCATCCTCGGGGCCTGTGTCGTGACTACCCCAATCCCGTCTTCCATAGGAAAGGGGCTGGCGACTAGCACCAAAGGCATAAATCCTGATAAAATGGAAGGAATTTCCTTTATAAAATAAAACAAACATCACAGAGTATGAAAACTGAATTAAACACTAAGTAAATTCTAAAACTAACATGTTAAAGTACAAGGGGCCAGAAATACAAGACCAAAAATAAAGGTACAACTACAACTGAAAGTAAAGTACAACTCAATGGAAAACAACAGAAAGGTGAAAATATGCTCTTGGATCATCCTACGGATTCCTACCTGAAGGGTATGTACATATCTCTTCCTCAGCACTCCACGACTGTCCGTCTCCCCCGAGTACTGACTCGTCGTGGAATCCACCTATGGTCACTGACTCGACATGATATCCACCTCCGGTCGCCGACTCGTCGTGAAATCCTATTCCGGTACCGTCCAGCTCTAGAAGACTCAACCACAATCAGTGATGTCTGTCGTCTGCAACCAACACAACATAGAGAGGGAGAAGCCCATGCAGAGGTGAGTATACGATACTCAGTAGGAACCCCGAGACCCCCGAAGGTCTCCTTGAATCCACAATGGATAAACCAAAATGAAAAGATACATTCATGAAGTATCAACCAACACTACTTAGGTATATGCCCATACATATACCTAAGTCATCAAATCCAATTCAGCTCCAACTCACGAGCTCAAGTACAATCAAGTCAACTCTGGAAAGTAAAACTTAAGCCACACAAGAAATTACGACCCAATCCACACAGGAAAGAATAATCCAATCCACACAGGATATCAAGTCAATCACATAGAAGATAATGATTGAAAGTCAAGACTCATCTCACACAAGTATCCATTTATGAAGAGGGGTGGAGATGATTAGATGTATCCTCTGAATCATCTCCTCTGCCAAACCCACGTAGAATAAAATTTTATTATTCATCTCTTCCAAACCCACAGAGGATCCAATTATAGTAGTCATCGTCGTCGAACCGATGGAGGATCCCAGCATAGTAGTTGAACCCACGGAGGATCCCAGTACAATAGTCATCCACGTCGAACCCATGGAGGATCCCAGTACAGTAGTCGTCCTCGTCGAACCCATGGAGGATCCCAGTACGGTATTCCTCCTCGTCGAACCCAAGGAGGATCCCAGTATGGTAGTCTTCCTCGTCGAACCCACGGAGGATTCCAGTACAATCATCATTGTCGTCATAGTCGCAGCCAGTTCTAGGGTTCCCACACACAGGATTCTCGATTCCTGGAGGATCCGCTCCATAATCCAAGGGGTAGATACATCAACTGACACGAAGTCTATAGTTGATGTATCCCAATGTTCTGTCTCGTCAAAAGAACACAACGCGACAGACGGTGTGTCAATCGGACGCCCGGTCTGAGAGATATTGGCTATTTCGTCCCAGGGGCCTGGTTGGTTTTTAAATAAAAACAAAACCGACCGTACTCCAACTACATCCAAACCTCTCGCGGAGTAATCCCGAAGAACCGTCTCACTAAGAGGGGTCCCAAAAAGTCAATGGAAAGTCAATTGGACATCTGGAACTCGAGTTATAAGTGTTTTCCCTCCGAAGGCCCAGTTGGTTTTGTGTTTGAACCCACCCGGCCACACCTAATGTTCTCTTAAACCTTGACTGTAATATTCCGAAATGACCATCTCAATCCAAGGATCGCATCGCAACTGACTGTGCATCGATCGGAGGTCCGTAGCCCATGTTACGGGGGTTTGAACAAATATGTCCGATTTTAGGGGTGGTTTGGGCGCAGACCGACCCGGCCCGAAACCCGCTGGGTTGGCCCGAACTGGGACGACCCGACCTGGGTCCGGGTTCAGCCCGTTAGGGCGCGGACCGACCCAGCCGGTGAGGCCCGACCCGGCACAGTGGTCCAACCCGGCGCGGGCGGCCCGGCCCGGCGCGGGTGACCGCGGCTCGGCACGCGGAGAAATGGGCACAAAGGGGGAGTGTTGCACACTTTTTATGGAATGGTGGACCCAGTGGGGTCTGCCCTAATTTAACCCTGGGCTTACGCCCTCGGTTTTTTCATAAAACGGTCGGCCTTGTGAACCGTCGCGGGACCCGTGAGGGGTCCCGCCTCCGGGAGCTCCGGCGGCAGGCTGTTCCTTGCCACCACCTGCTAGTGACCACCGCCACCACAGCCTTAGGCCGCGTCCTTTCATCGACCGGCGTGGCACGACGGCACCTCGCTCCTCCGCGTGTTCCTCGACTTTGCGCGGTACATCGACATCGCCTCCGTTTCAAGCCACGAAGATAATCATCGACAAAATGGGGAGGAGGTTTGGTCGTGTTAGTGCGGTCCGACCTCCTCCCATTATTCTGGATTACAGGTGGCCAACAAATTAACGAAGAATCGTCAAATATTCTTGAATTGTAAAATCAACCCCGACCTCGAAATGTTGTCGCACGACATGGAGCTGTGGAAAGAGACAAGTGTCACGATGATCGGACGTCACGATAGCTCGGTGTCGATATATTTGACATCAGAGGAAAAGTCATCATCAATGGAGACATTCCCCATGGTGGTGTCTACTTACTTGACATGGAGGAAGACGAAGAAAAGGCAAGTCGTCGGTGACTTCGTGTTCTCCGCCAGAGGCGTTCTTCATCAAGAACGTTCTTTGTTGAAGTAGGGAGATCTCCTACAATTTCTCTAGAGGTTTTCACCCACCCAAAATATTTTTCCAGAAATATTTTACAAGGTCCCTTTAATAAAAAAATTTCCACGCAAAAATAAATATTTCAATGAATTATCGACACTCCAAAATAATTAATAAACGTATTAAGTATATGGGTTGGAAAATTTAATAGATAATGGAGGGTGAAAGGTTTAAAATTAAAAAATTATTATAAACACCCAAATTAAATCAAGACATTAAATAAATGGGTTGGCACACATTAAGAGTGGGGAGATGGCCTCATTAATTCTTTGGAGGTGGATGGGATTATGATTTAAGAATGTGAGGGGTTGGGCTCATGTGGTTCCCACCCCAACTTCCTCACATTGAAGTTAAACTACAAAGTAAAATAATTTTGTAACACAACGTTATTCACTTAACCACAAAAATAAAAAACTCTTCCCGATAAAACACAACTCTGGAAAAGGTCTTCTTAAGAAATTATCGGCACTGCGGTTTCAATGGTGCCCTCAGACTTCGATTCCGAGCACCGGTTCAAAAGATAGAAAAACTTGCTCGCTCGTTCACGGAACGTACCTGAGCTAAATTTCAGAAATAGATTCCGGGCACACCGAGCCTCGGAATCAGGTGTTGTCAAGAACTGCGTACTCGTAAATTTCCAAAGAAATTAAGGAAAAAATTTCCTTGAAATTTACGGGTCTTTACATTACTCCCACCTCAGGGATTTACATCCCCGTAATGGTACATCAGAAACGAGGGAAACAAATTGGTACTGAGCAACACAACTGAGTCTTCCACTCCCATGTGATCTCTTGGAGGTTCCCGTGCTGCCAGTGAAAGCGCACCTGAAGAATCGACCATCCACGTAGGACCTGCTCCTGTCGATCCTCATTCTCCAATAGAACCTCTGTGAATGTCGCCTCGTCAACGACGTCTAACTCCCTGCAATCAATGTTGTGTGAATGTTCATGCATTTTTTTTCTTTAGCTGAGATACAAGGATGACATCGTGCACCCAGTGAAACTGAGGTGGAATGTTCTAGCGGTAAACCACCTTGCCAACCGTGCTGAGGACCTAGAATGGTCTGTTGGCCCTCGAATATAACTCGCCACCTCAGCTACATCTACGTAAACCTCGTCGAGGTGAGACCCATATAAGAGTGTGGTCCCCATCCTCTAACTATAGAGGCCTCCATTTCCAGATTAGTATTTAAACTCAAAACTCCTACAACAACGAGGGTAAGGTTGGCCGACCCAAGAGTGATCAGCTACACCCTCCTATGCATGAGTTTATCATGTGCTGTCTGGGGTTTTCTTTTTTCCGACCTAGTAAATCTCATTTCGACATTTTCCTAATACCGTCAATTTGTGTATGAAATGTGATTTCCCGGTCCAAACTCAAACTAACATCGTAAGGCCATGACACTGCCACCAAGATGTTCCAACTGAAACACTCACCTCAAGGGTCAGATCACACCTTCGGCGTAAGTGTGATTATCGAGTCTCCTGCCAAAGGTATCACCAGATGTGTGGGTCAGGTCAAAGGCTTAACCAGAAACTCTAGGTCTGGGACAAGATTCATGGAAGGAACAGATGATTGATATCGATGTCTGTTGTTACGGTAGCTAGTAGAATACATAGTCCGTACATATAATCATCCTTAGAGCCTTTCGGTCGCACTTCTTGACCACATGCAGCTACTCTTTCCCATGAACTCTAGCTCCCTGAGCCTTGCGGGGATTACAAAGGCTGATGGTTGCAACATGTCAAAATGTTCACCACCCCATGCTGCTCTCCTAGATCTGCTTACACGTCTTCTTCCTTGCAGATTAATCTATCCTTTTCACTTCCTCTACTTGAAACAATTTTCATGCCCATGTCTTCAAGACTGGCGCAAGTTTCCTTCTTCACACTATTATCCTTAACTGGCTGCGTCCACTCAGCCAAAGAATTATCAACAATAAGGGTTCTCTCTAGAAACCTCATATAAGAAGTAATGAATAGGGAAAGAAGTGTTTCCTCGGATATCCTTTTGACACACCTCACTCAGAAGTTCGAGCCCTAAAGCACTGATCGCATCGTAGGCATCGAGTACCAGTAATGGTTTGGTATCCCCAATGAATTCTCATCTACTGACATGTCGTCCCGCCGAAGCTGTATAAGATCTATAAGACTCTCAACCACCTATCAGTTGGGGTTTCCTCAAATATTGATGGATATCTGGTGCCAACTCATGTAAGGCACTAAGCCTACAAGTGTCCTCTACCAGTACCACCGGTGGTGTCTGCTGACCAACAGGTAGTGATGTGGCTGACACACTACCCGAAGTTACTATTTTGGGCATCGGTCCACATACTGAAGCCTCTTTATTATGCAGACCATCCTCATGGTCACTCACTGGGAAACAAAATTAGCTAAGTCCACCATCCGCTCTACTAGTGTCTAAACTAGGCGTAGAAGTCTAGCAATCGCCTCCAGCTAGTCCACTGCTGCCTGGGAATCTGTCTCACCTCGTATCCTCGGAGGCCTCTGCTATTGGAACTCATGAAACGTGCTCTATCAGCATGCACCATCCACTATTACAACTGGTGGAATATGCTTCCTAATAGGTGGTGGTGCTTCCGGTATACAACCCGAGGGTGCCATCTTAGAAAGAGGGCCCTGCACCGGAGACTCGTCGCTCGGTGGGCCGTCATCGAGTACTCCCTCAGAACTCCAACTGACTGTCTGCGTGGAGACATCCTGAATAGGTGTGGCATGGTCAATGATTTATACCTGGTGAGCTGACATAGAGTAATCACAAAGGAGTCTTTGAAACACAAATGCAATCAATGTTTTCAGGCACCGAGTCAGAAATCATAAGTCAGAGTCCTAGTGTATGGATATGTCGGCCATCACACCAACACTGGACTCACTAGACTGATAACCACACTCAATACCCTTAACACTATTGCTTCACATAGAATAACGATCAGTGTCCTTGGTTTTGTGGTAGAACTGAACTCCTTTGATTCCAATTTGTCACGACTCATCCTCGGGGCTCGTGCCGTGACTACCCCAAGCCCGCCTTCCATAGGACATGGGCTGGCGACTAGCACCAAATGCCTAAATCCCGATAAAAGGGAAGTAATTGCCTTTATAAAAGAAAACAAACACCATAGAGTACGCAAAATGAAGTAAACACTAAGTAAACTGTAAAACAAACGTGCTGAAAGTACAAGGGGCCAGAAATACAAGCAAAAAAATGTACAGCTAAAACCAAAAGAAATGTACAACTCAAAGGACAACAACTGAAAGGTGACAAGATGCTCTTGGATTTTCCTCTGGCTTCCAACCTAATGGGTAGGTACAGATCTCCTCCTCCGCACTCCACGTTCGTCCGTCTCCTCCAGGTACCATGTGGTCGTGAAATCCACCTCTGGGAATTGACTCAACGTGATATCCACCTCTGGGCATCGACTCGTCATGAGATCCTACTCCGAGTACAGTCCAGCTCTACAATCCTCATCCACGATCAGTGATGTCCGTCATCTGCAACCAACATAACATAGTGCAGGCGAATCCTATGCAGGGGTGAGTATACGATACTTAGTAGGGACCCTAAGACCCCCGAAGGTCTCCCTGAATCCCCAAAGTGTAAACCACAATGAAAAGATACAATCACGAAGTATCATCCAACACTACTTAGGTATATTCCAAGATATATACCTAAGTCATCAAATCCAGTTCAGCTCCAACTCAAGAGCTTAATTACAATCCATTCCACTCCGGAAAGTAAAACTTAATCCACACAAGAAAGTATGGCCCAATCCACATATAAAAGCATAATCCAATCCACAAAGGATATCAGGTCAATCACATCGAATATAATGATTGAAAGTCACGACTCGGCTCACACAGGTATACATTTACGAAGAGGGGTGGAGATGATTAGATGTATCTTCTAAATCATCTTCTCTGCCAAACCCATGTAGGATACAAGTTTAGTAGTTGTCGTTACAGACCCATGGAGGATCCGAGTATAGCAGTCATCATCATCGAACCCACGGAGGATCTCAGCACGGTAGTCGAACCCACGGAGGATCCCAGTACAATAGCCGTCCTCATCGAACCCACGGAGGATCCCAGTTAGGTCGTCGTCCTCGTCGAACCCATGGAGGATCCTAGTACGGTAGTCTTCCACATCGAACCCACATAGGATCCCAGTAGGGTAGTCTTCCTCATCAAACCAACAAAGGATACCAGTATGTTAGTCTTCCTCATCGAACCCATGGAGGATTCCAGTACAATCATCGTCGTCGTCACAGTCGCAGCCAGCCCTAGGGTTCCCGCACACAGAATGCTCGATTCCGGTAGGGTCCGCTCCATGAGCCAATGGGTTATATACATTAACTGACACTATGTATGGAGTTAATATATCCCAATGTTCCATCTCGTCAATAGGAACACAATGCGACAGACAGCACATCAATCAGATGCCCAGTATGAGAGTTATTGGCTTTTTAGTCCCAGGGCCCCAGTTGGTTTTTAAGTCAAAGCCAACCCGACCATATTTCAACTTAGTCAAAACATCAAGAGGAGTAATCCAAAATAACCATCTCACTAAGTGGTATCCAACAAATTCGACGGCACGTCAATCGGACATCTGGAGCTCATGTTATAAGTGTTTCTGCTCCAAAGGCCTGGTTGGTTTCCTGTCCGAATCAACCTGGATGTACCCATTGTTCTTCTAAACCTTATGTGTAATATACCAAAACAACCGTCTCGATCCTAGGATCACATCGAAACTGACAGTGCATCGATCGGTGGTCCGTAGCCCATGTTATGGGCGTTTGAATGAATCTGTCCGATTTTAGCGGGGTTTGGGCCCGGACCGACCTGGCCCGAAACCTCCTGGGTCGGCACGAACCGGGGATACCCGACCCGGGTCTGGGTCCGGCTCGTTAGGGCACGTCCCATCCCGGCTGGCATGGCCTAGTCTAGCCGGCGCGGCCCGGTGTGTGTGGCACGGGTGGCCCTACTTGGCAAGGGCCTCCACGGCTCGGCACGCGACCGAGCGGGCGCAAAGGGGGAGCCCTGCCCAATTTTTGAGGAACGGCGGACCCAGTGGGGTCTGCCCTAATTGAACCCAGCGGTTACTCCCCCCAGTATTCTAGGAAAATGGCCGGCCACTTGGCCTGCCTAGTGAACCGCCGTGGGACCCATGAGGGGTCCAGCCTCCTGGAGCTCCGGCGGCAGGCAGTGCCTGGCTACCGCTTGCTGGTGACCGCCACCACCGCAACCTTTGGCGGCGGCCTTTATTTGACCATCATGGTGTGATGGCGCCATGCTCATCCACGGGTTCCTCGACCTAGCGATGTACTTCGACATCACCTCTGTTTCAAGCCACGAAGATAATAAACGACAAAAGGGGGAAGAGGTTTGGCTGTGTTCGTGTGGTCCGACCTCCTCCCGTTATTTTGGATAACAGGAGGCCAACAAATTTACGATGAATCGTCAAATATTCTTGAATTGTAAAATAAAACCCTACCTCGAAATGTGGTCGCACGGTGTGGAGCTGCGGAAAGAGGCAAGTGTCGCGATGATCTGACGTCACGATAAGTCGGTGCCAATTTCATTGACATCAAAGAGAGAGTCATCGTCGATGGAGACGTTTACCATGGTGGTGACTCCTCCCTTGATGTGAAGGAAGAAGAAGAGAAGGGAAATCGTTAGTGACTTCATGTTCTCCACCGGAGGCATTCTTCGTCAAGAACGTTCTTTGTTGGAAGGAGGGAGCTCTCCTCCAATTTCTCCAGAGGTTTTCCCCCACCCATAATATTTTCTCCACAAATATTTTACAAGGTCCCTATAATAAAAACATTTCCACAAAAAAAAACAATTCAAAGAATTTTTGACACTCCAAAATAATTAATAAAAGTATTAATTATATGGGTTGGCATATTTAATTGAGAGAGGAGGGTGAATTGTTTAAAATTCATAAAGAATTATTAACACCAAAATTAATTCAAGCCATTAACTAAATGGGTTGGCACACATTAAGAGAGTGGAGATGGCCTCATTAATGCTTGGGAGGTGGAGGGGTTTAAGAGTTGAGAATTTGAGGGGTTGGGCTCGTGCGGGTCCCACCCCAACATCCTCAGGTGGAAGTTAAACTACAAAGTAAAATAACGTTGTAAAACATCTTTATTCACTTAACCACAAAAATAAAAAACTCTTCCCGAGAAAACCAAACTCTGGAAAAAGTCTTCTTAAGTAATTACCAACACTGTGGTTTCAACAGTGCCCTCAGACATCGATTTCGAGCACTTGTTGAAAAGATAGAAAAACCCACTCGTTCGTTCACTGAACATACACGTTCTAAACTTCGGAAATTGATTCCGGGCACACCGGGCATCGAAATCAGATACCGTCAAAGACTGTGTACTCGTAAAATTGCAAAGAAATTAAGAAAAAAAATCCTTGAAATTTACTGGTCTTTACGTTTACAATAGGAATAGATGATCCTAATCGCATTATAAAACGATTTCCTAACGATTTTTTAGTAGTTCAAATTTATTTAGATGATATTATTTTTTGGATCTTCAAAAAATTCACTATGTACTGATTTTTCTAAAATGTTGCAAAACAAATTTGAAATGAGTTTAATGGGTGAACTAAAATTCTTTCTTGGATTTCAAATCATTCAAAATAATGATGGAATTATTTTAACTCAATTTAAATATACTAGAGATCTTTTAAAACATTTTTGATTGGATAACACAAAAATTAGTGACACTAACATGACTACAACGTGTATGTTAGATCTTGATGAAGATAGAAAATATGTTGATCAAACCACTTATAGAGGAATGACTGAAAGTCTACTCTACTTGACTTCTAGTCATCCTGATATTATGTTTAGTGTGTGTATGTGTGCTCATTTTCATGCAAATCTAAAAGAATAACATTTAAATGCTATAAAAATAATTTCCAAATATCTCAAGCATACACCCAATTTAAGACTGTTCTACCCTAATGGAAAATCATTTGAATTAGTCAGTTATTCCTATGCTGATTTTTCTGTATGTAAGTTAAATAAATAAAGCACCTCTGGAACATGTCACTTTTTTGGGAAGTCTCTAGTATCATTATTTAGTATGAAACAAAATTTTGTTGCATTATCTGATGCATAAGCGGAATACATAGCTACTGGAAGTTTTTGTGCACATATTTTGTGGATGAAACAAACTTTAATAGACTATGTATATCAATTCAGACATGTACCAATAAATTGTGACAACAAAAGTTCTATTAACATTTCAATGAATCGTGTTTCACATTCTAGGACGAAGGATATTGATGAAAGACATCAATTTTTGAAGGATCTTTATCAAAAGGGTGATATCACTTTAGAATTCATTGGTATTGAATATCATCTTGCTGATATATTTACTAAACCATTAAATTATGAGATATTAGACTACATCATACATGATCTTGGTATGATTAATCACAAATATACATATTACCGGTCTTACGGTTTAAAATTTTGCTCTATTTTACTTTACAGTTTCATGCATACTATTTCCCAGTTACTGTTTCATGCTTACGGTCTCATAGTTAACACCTTATGTTCACGGTCTGTCACTTAACAATCTCACCATGATAGAACAGTTCACTCACTTTCTCATTGTGACTGCACATAATAGTCATTGTCTCACTTTGGCGACCACCAACTGTCTCACTGTGATGACTACATTTCATCGCACCGTAACGCCTACTCACGGTCTCACCATGATGATTATTTATGAATTTATTGTATTCCTTATCGCGGTAATTTTTATTTCACCGCTATTTACGTTCCCGAGTTTTTTTTTCATGACATTCGACATTCCCAAATGATAAAACAAAAGGGTTTTCATTCGATTCCTAACCCGAGATCTCTCCTGCTCACACTCTCGAACCCTCTTTACCATGAAAAACTTATCTCCTTCTCTCTCACCTGATCCTTTAGTGAATGCCAAGGATGAAGCATCCATCTGGACCCTTATATTAGAAGCTCCAATCTAAGAAACAAAAGAGGACACCGATGCTTGCACCCGAAGGACCCATGAATCCTAACCTAGTAAGTCGTACTGTTTCTCCTGAGAAGGAAATCAGCCCTGAGTGTCTTTCATCTAGAAAGTCTTTAGTCCTGAACGTATTAAGAGAACATGGATGGATCTAATGGTTCTCTAGACAAGATAGACCTATTTACCCCAGGATGGTTGCACAATTTTATCAGTATGTAATGTTTTCCATTAATGCTGGAAAACGTTTTATGGTAACAAGCATGATCAATGGACAAAAATACTCATTCTCTTCGGGGATATGTGTTGCATTCCTGAGGATTCCTCATGATGGTATTTGTGATGATTACCAAAGAAAACCTCCTCCTTCAACCTAAATCTTCAACCAAGAGAATGCATTGGAAATTATAACTGTAAATGGCTCAAATAGAAGTGCCATAACAGCTGAATTTGATGGGTAGACTAGGAAATTGTTTATGTTTGTTCAGAGTTTGATTAGCCCGAGGAAGGGTGACTTTTTTTTAAAATATCAGGATGTCTTCATGATTCATCTGATGAGGAATGGCATAAGATAAATCTTTGAAAATATATCATTCATCACATGTGTGAATTGATTAAGTTCACTTCCAAATCCACTTGTTTGTTTTATTGAAGGATGATTTAGGCTATGTTATTTTCCAAGGGAGTAGTTGGACCAAATGAAGAAAAGCTTGTGGATTTTGAGTACTATTTATCGAAGCCTACCATCAGATGGATTAAGATAAACATGAACCCCAAGAATAAGAAGTGTGTTGAAGATAATGAAAAGGTTAATAAAAAGTTCAATAAAGAGGATAATCCTATAAGGCCTAAAAACATTACTGATCCGGGTTTGGAACCAGATGAGATGGATGAGTATCCATAAGAGGAAGAAGAAGAAGAAGAGGCAGAAATACCTCATGAGGAAGCAGCTCATGTTGATAAAGAAATTATTGTTGTTCCTGCTGATGTTTCAAGAGAATAGGTTATTGTTGAAAAGGAAATTACTATTGGTCCTTCTGTTGTGCTTGAAGAAGAAGTATCTCCTACCGATGTTGATCAAGAAAACCCAATCTGAAGTTGCAAGAGAGTTAGTTGTTTTTGAATCTGAGAAGCAAGACATGGATGAGATATATCCGATAGAATAAGAACTCCTAGATGAAAATGAAGCATGCCAGGAAGCTCTACCTGAGGAACAATCTATTATTGATTACATACCCTCTACTAAAGAGAGGATAGAAATTTCATTTCAGTTGGGAAGGAATGAAATGGATGAGGAGTTTATAGACGATCCTGTAAATCTTATCCCAGTTCCGAAGCCTCAAGAATCTGAAATGGAAGCACATTCTGAGAGGGACGAACGTCAAAATCTTGAGATTGAGGAAGCTGTGCCTAGTGATGCATCTCCACCAACTAAGTCATACTCGATGTATACTTGATATGAGTTCCCCATCTTCTATGATGTGAGTGAATCAAAACAGGTGACTGCAACTGGGATTGACCTTTCTTCTTTGTTTCAACTGATGTCAGTCACACACCATGAACCTCAACCTCCACATCAACCTGAATCAGAATCTGAAATTGAAAATGACATAGAACTGCTACCATACCCTGAACCTTCTCATGGACAACTTTCTTCACCTCAAACCTTACCTAGGAATAAAATTTTTATATTTAAGGATGATTTAAAAGTATTTGGAGAGACTATCTTAGATAGAGTGGATAAGATTATGTCCTCTCAACTTCGTCATGTGACTCAACTAAGTCAAGAAGATGCCTCGATTCTTTTGGAAAATATTATTCTGCATATTCAACCCAAAATGATCCATGAAAATAATGAATTAAGGGTTGAAAAGAAATTTCATTTTGTTGATGATGTAACTTTGAAAAGTATGGTAGTAGACATGTATCATGAAATGACTTCATGATCAGAGCATACTCCTGTTTCCGCTCCTGCACCTATTGCTACTTCTCCTAATCCTTCTGTATCCAACATTTCTAGAGATATTTTATCTCAGATGCATCCCTATCTATTTCTTTTTGAAGAGAATATTGGAGAAAGACACACAAAGATGCTATAACACATGAGAGAGATTGTATAGAATTTGAATAATCTTAGAGATAAATATATGGTTGTATTCAAAAGGTTTTGAAACAGCTCAAAGCTCAAACCACAGCTTTAAATTCTTCTCACCCCTCTGGTCAATCCTCTACTCCTTCTATGGATTATTCTCTGCTCAGATCCATAATCAAGGATGAAATTCAGAATGCTTTTAGTGGATTGGATCTGTCTCCTTTGCCTGAAGTTGTTAAGAATAGTGACAGATCACTTGATCTTTTTCATATTCATTCCAATATTTCCAATGATGCTCAATAGGAGATCACCAAGAAGATAGATTTGTATCTCAATTCTATTTACTCCAAATCTGATATGACAAATCACATTACGTATCTTGTGGAGAATCAGAAAATCCCTCCAGTGAATTAGGCTTTAGAAACTCATGTTCATATGTTCACGGAGTTCCCCAGATTATTGGATAAATTCATAGTGAATAAAAGAGATTTTGAAAAGGCTATGAAATATAGTGGAGAAATCATTACTGATTTCATAAATTTTTTAATGACATATCTTCATGTGTATAGTATATTTATAGTTGCACCGGCTGCTGCCCCTCTTCGACCAGGTCTACCTGCCCTAGCCTCAACTGCTATGTCAGTCAACCAAGCCCTTTCTCAGATCAGACCAATCATTCTTGACCAACCACATACTAGATCTTCTACTGCTACTTATCTAGCTACATCTATTTTTAACGATCTACCTTTACCTTATTTTTTATACTGCCTCAATGCCTTTATCCACATCAGCAACTGATAAAGGCAAAGAGAAGGCCACATCGTGAAAAAGTCCAATGACTACGTTCTTTTTTATGGGGATGTTTTGTTTTTTGTAATTATCATGTTTTAGGTAATTTGATCTTTTGTAATGACATTTGATTTGTTTACCCTCTATTTGTCTACTTTTTGATAATCTATATAGGGGGAGAAAAAAATCAGAAGAAAACATAAGGAGTTAACTCATCCAAAATTATATTTTATTGTTATTTATTTTTCTCTGAAGATTCATTCAATTTATAAGTTCTCTATATATGATTTCTGATCATCAAAAATGGGGATATTGTTGGACTCCATGTGTATTAATCACGTTTTCATGATCACAAATCTAATTACTTTTTATATATCCCTTGACTAGTTACAAATCTTGTTACTAATCTCAAATATCACTTATCTTATCAATCCTTTATATTTATGTTTCAAGTTATCTAAAATTATAATGGTTAGGCTTAATTTATATTATTCATATAACAGTTTAAGTTTGAGTACATTTATTTGTCTAAGTATAAAGATAACATGAAGTTTGACATAGTAAGATAGACTGTGTGCAAGACACAGACACCGTGAAGTGTTAGACAGACAAAGTGATGTAGACACTGTGAAGTATAAGGCTTAGACACCGTGACCCATATACCGTGAAGGACTCACCATAAACAAGACATCATAACTCATATACTGTGAGGGACACACCGTGAGCAAGTCATTGTGACCCATATACCGTGAAGGACACACCGTGAGAAAGAAACTATGTCCTATATACCGAGAAAGACACACTGTGAGTAAGACACCATGACCCATATACCGTGAAGGAGATACCTTGAAGGAAACACAGTGAAGGATACACCGTTTTCATAACAAACTGTTACACCGTTTCTTAACCTTTTTGTCAATATTATTTAAATATTGATAACGGTCATATTTGATGTTTTTAATGCAATTAATTATATTTAATGATAGTTGATGGCATGTCAGGTAACCGTACCTAGTACCTATGAAAAGGTAATCATTCCTATTTCCAGAGCTCGAAGAATATAAGGAGGATTGAGCTGAAACTAGAAGACATATACAGATATACACAAATACACATACTAGAACATACGCGAAGCTACAAAAAATGCACGTGATCTCTGTACTAAACAGAAGAACAATCCTGAGCATGAAAAAGAGATTGAAATATCTTTCAAGAACTCACATGCATGCAATATGACACTACTAGAGGAACTGAAATGAAGGGAAAATTCTCACTCATGAAGAACAAAAGTTGAACCACGACACTCTGTTTTTCAACAAAAAACCAGAAAAGGACTCGGAAGCATTTCTGCTAAATCCAAGGAATCCATAAATGCACTGCCAATCACTAGAGATTTATAAACTTTTATATACTATCTCTAATTGATTCATTATTGATTTCTTCGATCAGTGTATGTAATCTGTATATCATACAAACATGCTGACTCCTGTATTTAACTGAAGGATATAACAATCCTCACACCAAAACTCATTACTCTTGTTTACCCAGGACAACTGTGGAAGAGGGTCTTGTGTGGCCTGGTCTTTATTTTTGTTTCCCATGAAGAACTATGGTAGAGGTCCCTGCATGGCTTGGACAGTCTTGTACTGATGTTAACCCCAGTCCAGGGTGAGGATCTCTTTTATATAAATTGTTTAAGAGGAATAAGACTCTGCTTGAGACTGAACTTCTTAGTTATATCTGCAGTGCATTTGAGTTTATGTTTAAAGTATACAATACCTAATTTATATTCTTCTTGTGTTACTTTGAAATGAAAAACTATTTTAAAGTTACATAGATAGTTAATCTAGATAATTTTTGTATGAATATTAAAGTATTAGTTTTTCTTAAAAAGTTAATTAATCTTCAGATTAGTTTAATTGAGATCTAATCAATCTTTGATAACCTAACTGACCCTTTAATTTAATACAAATTCACTACAGATTATATTGTTATTCAATTTGGGAAATTTTAACTGAAATAAATTTAACAGAAATTTTTATTGGTACTCAATTCACCCCCTCTTGAGTGTCCACTCTGACCAACAACATATGTATTTGATGAATTATATTCAATACTTAAAGTAAAATATCTAAAAATTGAAAAATGTTTTTATGATTTCATCAAAAAAAATTCCTTTTTTATGAAAAAATATTATTAAATAAAAAATTATTTTACTAAAAATTGTGTATGAATTTAATATGAATAAATAGATACATTATAAATAGTTACAACCGAAACAAAATTTTATCGTAATATAATAATTATTATTTAAACATATTAATTTAATAACATTGTTATAAAAAATTACAATATCATGGTTTTTTTAGACTCGAGATCACATGTAAAACAAATATCAAATACATCATGTTTATTTCAATAGAAATTCATATAAAATATTGGGATGAAATAATACAAATAATATTGTATAAAAATAATTTTTTTAACATAAAACATGTTGTAAATTTCTTTTTTAATATCTAAATTCATCCCAAAACCATTCATATAAGAAATTTATGAAAAAATGAATATATCATTCAAGGAGGTGAATGTTTGCAAGTATTCACCAGAGAAACATGCATTTTTTAATTGACGGAAATGTAATGGCTTGGGAAAGGATTTATAATTCATTAATAATACATAATTTATAAATATCTCGTAATATCCTTTAATAAACATTCATAAATATACATATGAGCTGCTTTATAAAAATGAATTACTATGCATCATAGATGGGACTGTCTACAATTACGCAAGAGCAACATTTTTATTCTCCATTTGATGACAGAATATAAAAATTGGTTTTTTAATCCAAATAATTACATTTTTATATATTATTTATATTGAAGTTATTATATTAATATGTGTTGAATATATTTTAATGAGGTGGAAGAATAAATATTCTTGAAGGAAATTGGTTACGACTATTCAATATTCATTTGATACCATCCTTTAGCGTACACCTTAAGCCTCACTAGTTTTGTATTCTAGTGACAAAATAACCATTAGAAAATATAATGATATCTGTAGAGTAATATAGGAAATATCTTGGTTATCATAAATCCCTTAATGTGTATATAATAGTGATAGTCTATGGAATCATTCTATAAGTGAGGGCAGTGACACTCTTGTAGATAATTATAAATTTAAAATAACATAAAATTATTTCTCAATGTAAAGAAGCAGGAAGTGGTCATATGTTCTTTTAAATGACATTTTAAGGGTATAATTCCACACATATAATCAATTTTAGGATGTTTTAGATATATTTGAATCTATATCGATTAGTTTGTCCCCAATTAAACTCATTTTACCCTTATTATGGTGAAAATTATTACTATAGTAACATAGTATTATGAATAAAAATGAGATTAAAATTATTATATAATTTAAATATAATAATTA
Organism: Viscum album; assembly: GCA_963277665.1. Classification (NCBI taxonomy): domain Eukaryota; kingdom Viridiplantae; phylum Streptophyta; class Magnoliopsida; order Santalales; family Viscaceae; genus Viscum; species Viscum album. The sequence goes on along the minus strand of OY728146.1, from coordinate 1,765,992,478 downwards.
AAAATAATTAATCTAATTTACGTTAATATATTTATAAATGAGTTAAAAATAAATATTAATTCCAATTAATATACTTCAATGTAAATAGATATCTAGAAAAATTCCTTTATAATATTCAATAGATGTTATAGTAATGTCTTATATCAAAAAAACACCTAGAAATATATTATTATTTTTCAAAAAAAAGAGATCAATGTGATTGAAAAAACATTCTCAAACATATTTTAAATTTTTAGATAAATAATTTAAGAATATTGATGAACATGATTATTTTATTAATGTAAATAATTACTCGAATTTCAAAATACTAAACATTGGGTTTTAAAATGAACATAATATTTTAAAATGATTAATTTTAATTTATAAATAATGTTTTTAATAGAAAACATTTTATAATCATTTTATAAATCAATATATTAGGATTAAGAGTTATAATATTTAAAAATCCTATACATTAACTATTCACCAATGAAACATTAAGGACAAAAAAGTGCATTAAAAAAATTACATTAAAAATATTAATCAATACATAAATTTTCAATATAAATAAATACATAAGTTCATTAAATCAATTAAAAACTATAAAATTTATTAATTTATCATTATATAGTAAATAATGAATAAAATGAAGAACATTTTTAATTAAAAATGACCTTTTAGAGTATAAGTGTACATAATTTTTTTATTCCACTAATAATTAAATGGATGATTATATATTACATAAAAAAATAAAATATTAGATATTATTGTAATAATAATGAAATTTCTTCAATTTAAATTTTTAGGAAAAAATAAACACTGTTATAAGAAAGCATTCCATGAAAAACAATCCTTTAAGCAATTAAATCAAATCAATTATTTATCAACTAAATGTAAAAAAATATTTGTATAAAATATTTTTATTCACAATATATTTTATTATTCATGTAAATTTGGTAATAATTATCAGTGATCATATTTCAAATCATTTCAGTTTGGCGCTTCAGGTAACATAAGATATCAAACATAGTTTTACTTAAAGGAAAATACATTATAAAATATGTTGTTGTTACTTTCTACCCCTTAAATAAATTGACCTCACAAAATATTAATTTTTTCATAACAAAATGATTTTATCCTGACATTATAATCATATATATATTTTATCTTCATAATAGATTTCTATTTCATTTTAAGAATCATAGAGTTTCAAAATAAAATATTTCAAAAATACATCTTTTTATCATTAAAAGTCTCATATTTTAGAATACCTTTCAAAAATAATAACCTATAACTATGTGATATTTTCCATATAATACCTAAAATGTTTTCACCCTATTTTTTATCTTATGAATTCTTGTACTATCGATGTATATAATGATATAATACACATATTTTTTTCAATTTATATATGTGTCTCTAAATCCACTGATTTAGTTTTGGATTAGTTTTCACCTGTAAAACATTTATAATTCAAAAATTTAATGACAATGATGAATATTTTAGGATGGAATAATGAAAAATAAACTTTTAACATTTTATCCAATGTTCCCATACCCAAGTGGTATGGTCCCCTAAATGGAATCCAAGACAACCAATATTGAAACCAAGTGGAAATAAATTTATAGTAAGATAACAAGACTATATAAGGAAATGTCGTTGTCATTGTAGCAATACAATAACTGGAATTGTTCAGTATTGTTGCAGGCACTGTAGAAGTAATGTAGCAGAAAATGTTCGGTACTGTTATAGCTATAAAAAATCACCCTGTTTTGGACTCTGGGAATCTGGTTTGGGTCTACGTGTCTCAGGGACTTTGGTTCGTCAATGAATTTCGGGTCATAGGGCCTTCATACCACATACGCAATGTAGTAGACCAGTTCCCATAGTGTAGGCCCCAGAAGTGGATCAGAGCAAAGATTAGTAGTCATTAGAATCATAGATAATCATATTAGAAGAATTATATGGTATGAAAACCAAATTTAAGACCAGGCACCATATAGCTATGTATGAGAAATGCTAGCCGATCAAAAAATCTTGGTGGGGATCTAGGTTATCAATGATGTATCTGTTGGGGAGGTGCAGTTCAGTGGTTTGGGCCTACAGTTCTTTTAATTGGCATAGTATGCCTCTAAACCTTCTTGTAATGTATTGGCTATCAAGTAGATTTGGGCATTATTCACTATGCCTATGGGTCATGTTATAGTTCCACTTCATCCCTTAAATAGGGGATTATACATATTAAAATAAAAAAACACCCTTGGGACTTCAGGAAAACTTCTAAAGTATTTTGGGATCTACAAATATATGTCATGATATTACTCAAATTTCAATGTGATTTCTAAAAACATTATATACAATAATAAATAATAAAGAATTATATAATGAACTAATAATTGATTCTCTAAAAACGCAGCATAAAAAATAAAATTTGATGATCAATATAAATCATTCCACATATTGTTAATTTTATAAAAAATGTATCAGAGGAAATTCAAATATATAAATTTACAAATATTTGAGAATATATTATCCCCAATCACTTATATAATAACATACACAAATATATATATACCCTAATCATATATAAAAATTAATTAATTATCCATTACAAAATAACCTAAATCTCTCGGACAGAAACCACTACGGAGTAATTGATTCTTCTAAAAGTTAACACAATTTTTATTTCTCAAATAATATTAATCAATTGATTTAAAATTCTATTCTGGCCAATAATTTATCATTGATTATAATATTATATTGTTTTTAAAAATATTTAAAATTTCTTACAAAAAAACTATAATCCCATAGTCACAAAATTACTTTTCAATAGCTAATGTTATCTATTTCAATCGACATATTTTTTAATAAGATAATATTACATTATTCAAAATAAAAAAACAACCATAAATTTATATAATCCTTAATCATTTATTCTTGAGAAAACATAAAAGTATACTTGAATATAAATAATAAACATACAATAAAATTACATAATACCATATTTTAATCTATACCTTTGATATTATAATATCCATTAACATTATCGATAATTATATTAAATTCTGTAACACTATAACTTAAAATACAATTTTTTTGAACACATTAAACATTTAAATTATATTGAAAACCATTATCCAATAATTTCTATTATATTATTTAAAAATTGTATTGAATAATAATAAATATGAATCATATCCTTTATTTTGAGTAGGTTCTCAAACTAAAATAATTATTAGTTATTAAAATACTTATATTGTTGTATTGCATTTAATATTACTCTTTATCCATAGATTACATTAATTATTATTTCTCTATGGTTTAATAAATTTTATACTTATTTCATTATCATACATATTAATTAATTTTATATTTACATCATTTCATATAATTCATATATTATATTATATTTTGATCACTTCATTTTATTTTATAAAATAAGTAATACATGTTATATTTTTGGTTGATAAGATAATTATGTCATTCAATTCTGTAAAATATCATTGGTATAAAATTTTATATGATTAGTATATAAAATATTAGTTTACTATGTATCTAAATCCATGAACCCATGGCTAAATTGTGATACATGTAGCCCAATTTATAGAATTTGATACCTTCTTTATTTTGAACCAAATATTGGGTACAATACAAAAAATTGAGTAAATCTCAATTCAATAGAAATATAATGGAATTATCTAATTATAATTAAATTTAAACAAAATATTATTACTATTTTTCAGGGACGATTCTAATTTTTATATCTAAAATTAAAAATCATTTTATATATATTATAATATTAGATACATGAAATGGGTTATGTGAATCATTTTTACGTGAATTATGAATTTTTTTAGTGAATAATTATATGGAATGGATATTTCAGTTGTATAAATATTTTGGATTCATTATTATTTTCTAATATGCTGAAATCAATAATGTTATTTTTCATTTATTTTATGTGTTCTATTTAGATAAATTAACATATATATAGATATTCACCTATATAGAATTTGGTGATGAAAATTTTATTACATTTATATTTTGATTTAGTGTATATTTCCACAATCTGATAAATAAAAAAAATCAATAAACATAAATAGTAAATTTATTCTATATATCTAGGTGAATTTATATTGGATTTTATAAATCATGCTATATTTAAAAATTTATTTTATATTTCCATTTTATGTAGTTTTATTATGAATATTCGTTGTTTTTTATTTATTGTAAAATTAAACATTATTTATCTATAATCATTGGGAATAATTTTTACGTTTTATATATTTAATTAAATATTATTAAAAAGAGACTTATTGTGTATAAATATTCACAGTATAGTTTAAGAAAAATATTAAATTATAATTTAAATCATTTAAAATTTGAAATGTTAATCATTCTTAATAAATGGAAATTAGCCAATTATATTAATAATAATTCATTACATAAATAATTAATATTCTTATATATTCAATAATACATGCTATAATTTTGTTTCATGGGGTATCATAAATGATCCAAAATAATATTATATTTTTTATAAAAGTTTTACAAATGGTTCATTTTCTAGGAAATAAGGATGGAAAACTCTAATGTTGTTTTTTGGTTTCCAATGACAAACCCATGATTACGAATATTGTAATATATTGTGGTTTTAAAATGTGATATACGTTTTAAATAAATAGACTCTATATGTATAGAGTCATTAAAACAAGGGAAACAAAAAATGTATATTTGATACATGAATTGTGAGTAAATTAAACATTCAAGAACATCATCAGATCAATGTAGATCAGATCACATGTCTTTAATTAACCATCCAATGCCAATTTTCTTAAGTGATTCACATAGCCTTTTCATTAACTGGTTCATTTTCTCAACTATTTAATATGGGGATGTAATTATTTATATTCTTTTTTTCTTGAGTTTTTATATGTTATAATACCCAAATTAAAAGGTACAAGATTGTGGGATGTAGATCCCCTAAAAATTCCAATTTGGGTTTCACATCTAGGTGAAAAGTATGATTATTTTTTTATGCATCCTAGGGAAAAAGATAGATTGTTCATGTTGTACGTCTTGGTAGAAAAAAATAGAGGTCATACATGGGTTTCAATATCTATGGAATATGGTTTAATAATTTTGTATTGACTCTAGATTTGTCATGTTAATGTAATATTACATTGTTTTTTGGATTTATATCACTCAAAATATGATAGATATGAAGAGTAGAGTTGAATCAATTTTATCCACATTATATTAAAATTATCATTCTCCTTTTTATTTTTTTATTTCCACTCCATTGAAATTAAATATCTTATATAATCACTTAAATTATTTGAAATGTTTAATTCTTCCCTCATACGTTATTCATCCATTTCCTAATTGGGACCAACGATTTGTATCAGAAAATTAACCAAATATTTATTTATATTTTTTATTTAGATTTTTGAACCCATTACATTACTTATCTTTAAAGTTTAAAATATCAACTATAGATATTATGAAAAAAATAAATTGATGGATTGTCTCCTCAAGGACCAATACTGTTTAATGGAACTTATTTTTGATACAATAAATCTCAAAAATAATAATTTATTAAAAACATTAAATTTATCATTGGATAATCAATTTGACACCATAAAAACATTTCAATGATAGACATGAATTATTGGATGGTAATAATGTAGTAATGTATGTTTTGAGTTGCAAGGTGAATTTTTTTTGATAATATGATATAAATGTAAATGTATATAGTCAACTATTTGCCTATAAAATTGTACATGAAATCTATAACATCATTTATTTTACTAATGTTTTCTCAAATAAATTCAATTAAACTATTTTAGAAGTGTTATGTTAAAAATATAAATAATTTAAAATAGGTGATGAATAAACAATTAATTAAACGTTCCATATAATTACTTGTAATTTAAATTTAATTAAATAATTAATTGAAACATTAGAAAACACTATCTTTGTTGAGTGAGTACATAAATTGCTTTATAGTAAGTTTTATTCTAAAAACATTGTAAAAGATGAAAGTAAAATCATCAAGGGATATAAAAATGATGATTTTATTTGATCATTCATACAATATTATAGAGATATTAATAATCATGCTAAATAAGATAATATAATGCATAAGAAGGTTATTATTTATAATTTTTCAAAATACTCCAATGATTTTTAATTATAGATAATTTACCATAATAATAATTCCTTTGTTATGAACGGAACATATTTAAGAAATAAAGGTATTTTAAGAATATTTTAAAATGATTATACTAAGTATGATTTTAATTAGAATAATATAGTTAATTTTATTTATAATTATTCCCATGATATTATCGTTTATGGGTGTCGAAAATGGGGGCATTCCAATCATTATTTAAAAATATTAATGAATGAAAAATAGAAGTGGATACTATATAATAAATAAATGAATGAAATGATAGTCAGATGTAGTTTCACTATGGATTCATATTTTGATGAGGAATATTGTTTACAAAATGATATTGGAATACTATTCATAATTAATTCATCAAATAAATTATGTGACAACACTTATTTTTCATCCTCTAAAATTAATTTTCAAAACCCATTTGTAGAGGAACTATTTAAAGTGGATAAGAAAAATTTCAAAATTTCAAAAAAAATCACTTGTTTATATAAAATTCTAAGAATCATTATAAAAATGTTTTTAATGAAAATAAATAATTTAAAAAAACGTGAATGGTAGGCATACGAACTATACATTTGGATCTGATATATTTCAAAAAATTATAAAATTATCTCTTTATGAAAATGAAAAATCATAGATAGATGATTATTTCACATCAAAATTACATTATAACGATGTAAGTATTTTTGAAGTTTTTATTAAATAGAATGAATGAATAAAAAATAAAATGTATTATTTAACGACTAATACTTCCCCTGTTTTTTATGGTAATTGTTTTTAACAAAGTGAATAAGTCTCAATAAAAATAACAAAAATATATCTGTTCTTTGTGATGACAATAATTTATAAAAACAACTATGAAATTATTTTATTATATAACCTAATAGATGTACTATTACTAATACATATTTTTTACTTCAAATGAAAATAAAACATTATAAAAAAATTTTCAACTTGAGGTTTACCCTACCACCTATATATACTAATGATTTAATTTATATATCATTATCTACTAGAACAATTATAATTAAGTGATTAAATTTTTTTTGGTATCCTTAATATTTTTAAGAAATTCTATAAGACCAAAATTTTCATGGTATTGAAAAAGTTCATAAAACTATTTTGGTAAAACAATGAATCATAGAAGCATTGAAATAGATGTTTGGTATATGTATTGTAGATGATCACAACATATTGTGGGTTAAATATATAAATTTTATTATCATTTAATAAATGTTATTGTAGAAATTTAACTTTTAATTTAATATTCTTTCATTATGTAATTGTATGTATTTATTTACATTTTAGTTAAATTTCATTTTCGTTATTAAATGAGTTAGTTATTGGGTGTATGAAGAGTTTCAGGGGTGTCGTATGTATTTTGGGAGATGGAAAGAGAGGAAAAAAGGCCAAATAGTTTTAAGCACACTGTTGGTACACGGTTAGTAAAAACTATGCCCCTGGCCCAAGAATATGTGCAGCGTGGGGACTCTTTTAGAGAGAGGCTAGATAATGGTTACAACATTTGTTTTACAAACTATGTAAGTGCTTCCCTGAAATCATGTTCCATGGTCCCTTTAGGACATTGGGAGATGCCAGGTTGGTGCACAATTTATCTAACCATGCTCCCTAACCCTACGACCCTTAAAATGTGTGAAATTAGAGTATTCCCCCCCAATATTTGAGTGTCCTTACCCAATTTTCATTAATGTTTATCCTCCAAAGTGATGGATGATGAACCAGACACCCCAATATATCTAATATATATTCTCATTAGATTATTATGAATTTTGTGTGAGTTCATGTGGGAATCGATGATCGAGGTTAGTCAAACACATCTCTTTGACCTTTTTTCTGGATTAAAGCCTGTAGAATCTCTCCCCTTTATCTGAATTCCTAAAACACACACGTTTCTAGTATATTCTATGATCGGGATTTAATGAGTATTTTATTTTGAATCATGGGGGGTGGTTAACCAAGGTGTCTTTAGTGAACACGATGTAGGTGGTCTTAAATATTTTTCACTTAGTCATATTGTTATATATATTTGTGTATGCAGTTGATACAATAAATTATATTTCTTTCATTCTATTTTTATTATAAGGTAATGTGATTTGAGAATTATATTGAGTTGGAAAACCATTAACAATCCATGTTGGGTCTATTAGTGAGATAAACTACAACTAGGTATACCCATGTTATTAGTCGAACCCTTATAAATGGAAAATAACATTGGAAAAAATTGATATTGGGAAATTATAATAGATAATGTATGGTAAAAGAATAATTGATTATATGGAAATGGTTAATTAGTTAATTTAAATTATTGTAAGTTGGATTTTGTAAATTCTATGGTGGTTTTTAAATAGTTTTGATGCTGTTTTTACAGATTTGATAATAATTGAGATTTATTGAAGTAAAATTATGTTTGAAAGTGATAAGTGTTTTAAAATGAGTTTTCGACCTCAAAGTTTTCTTAAAAGATGTTTTCCTAATATATTTCAAATGATTTTCGAAATTATGATATGTTTTCAATTTTTAAAATCGATTAATGGTTGTTTAGATGGTTTGAAATGGAAATTAAAGCCAAAGGACATGTTTTAGTTTTCAAAAAAGGATGATCCATGGTTTTAAGGGTTGTTTCATGATGATTTTATATAAATATTTAGAAATTTTTTTATATCATTATGTTCTTTTAATGGTCTATTGGGACCAAAATCATTGAATTTATTTATGGGATAGTGATATATAACCCTTGATGATTGCATTGACATGTCATCATGTTTATAAAATGTACTTGATCACGAATATGCCTAACTGATGGCATATTATAAGGAGGTCATAAAAATATTGATATATGTGTTTAATAGTTGTGGTTTTTGTTGGTAAATGTGAAATGGTTTGTAAATGAGATTAATGATAATTGTTTACAATTCACAACATTGAATTATGAAGTTATTGGTATAGTGAACTTGTGTTAATGAGTTATGAAATGTGAATGGTAAATATGTTAATAGTTAAAGGATGAATATGATTTATGTTTTGAATAAAATATGAAATGTTAATGTTATTTTTATTTTTTGATAATACTTTTCAAAATGGTTTACGTGATAAATATTTCAAATAAGCATGTGAACATGGTTTGGTGTTGTGGTATTTTGGATTGAGGCTACTCATACGAATCGGTTTGGATTTGGGATATAAAACCCACCCCTAGAATGCATACGTTAGATATATTGAATGAGGATCTACATCCATAATGGTTTCACTAGATAAAACTACCTAAAATGAGGATCTAAGGTATGTGTGATAAAATTGTTTATTAAATGTTTTCCCTAGTGAGATAGAGAAATTTACTTATTTCTTTATTTATAATAATTGACCGAAAAGGCCATTCTGTACTTGATTTAAATGAAAAACATATGGGATATATGATAAAAAGTTTTATTATTAAATGGTAATGTTAAATAATATTCCTTGATAATAGGTTTCAAAATGTGAAATTATTAAAGATAAATATTTCTCCTACTGTCAATGTTTGTTTACTGAACATGATTTCATTTATACACTATTTTACAGAATGGTTACTAATTTAGACATTTTTTTGTTTTCCTAATTTATTCTATTCACCCCTTTCTTGGGCCTCCATGGAACCTAGGTAACCAAGTAGATGTTGTGTGTTTTTATATAGGTTTCAGTTAGGGACCCAATGTTTTTGTGTTCATGGGATGGCAGGTAAGAGCATGGGAGATTATGACTGGGTTGGGACTAGTGTTTTGGTTTATGGGTATTTAGTGGGTTTTTTGTATATGATTTTATGATTGTCGGACATGTATTTTATTCATCATGGTGTAATAGCTTGTTCTAAAAGGTTAATTGATGGAATTTATTCATGAAGTCCTTTTATTTATGTCTAAAGATTACTATATATGTTGATATCATCTATACTATTGAAATAATATGATAAGTGGTTATATTCTCCCCAATATTTTTCCATACACTTGTGCTAATATTAATAATCATTTGTCATATGGGGAGTCATGCATGAGGTCATGAAACAATCAGGCCCAGTGCACCAGATATTGTCCACCGGGTCAGGGATGTTACAAAGTGGTATCAGAGGATGATCAGTTTTTCTATTATTTGGGTCTCGGTTGATAAGGTACTAGGATCATATTGACTTTTGGTAATGATCTCATGCATGGGTGACTACAACCCCATGTATGAGGGAAAATCCATGTCTCTAATGGTGGGAATTGATATCTCATTTTTTTCATTTATGTTTGATTTCTATTTCAACCTTGAGTGGAACACTTGTATGTGATGTTTTTGCTATATAATGATTATGACTTTTCCAGGTATTGAATGAGAGTGTGTATGAGTTCATAAATCATGATTGAAACACTGGTTTTTTAGGTCATTTGTATGATTCATGCAATTTATAGTAAATTTGAGTTTATATGTTGATATTGTACTTTTCTTTTTTTAATTTTTTATATGTGGTATTTTCCTTTAGTATTTTCAGAAATTGAAAGATTTGAAATATGAATTTGAATAAATCATAGATTTATGAAATTTATTGTTAATAAAAAGTTTATCCGATGTGTAAATTCGTAGGGTTTTTGAAAATTGACAGTTTTTTAAATTTGAAACCTCTAGTATTAATTTATAATATTTAATTATTAATAAATATGAAACATTATGAAAATGGTAGGGATAGTTGAACTTGTTATCACCAGTGTGGTGACAAGATCCTATTTATGGGTAGTTTAGTTAGTGATAGTAACCATGTTTGAGACCATAGTATTCAGTTGTGCATTTTATTGGGTTTCATAGTACATTAAAAGAGATGTGCTTCTCATGACTTCGATAATGTTGTGACCATCAGTTATGATTTGTTGTCTGGTGATGTGAATGTGGTAATTTTTATTGATTTTTATAATGAAAATTTGATATTTGACTATATTTTAGGTGTTTGATTCATGGTATCAATGTATATGTTTGTGTATTCTTGGTGTGAGGATTAGAGTAAATGTCTGATTGGGTGTGTTAGACAACACCTATCATAGAGTGGTGGAAGGAGTGCTATTATGAGGATGAGTTGGTTGAGGATTGATGTGTATGTATTAAATAGAGATATCCAAGGACCATTTCTAGATTTATGTATACTTTCGGTAGTTGGTACAATTTTATCTTCGATGTTTCCCTATGAGAGAGTTTGGAAAAGTTGTCTGTACCATTAGATGCAGATGTCATATGAATATGTTTTAGAAATTGAATGTTACCTAAAAATATGGTTTCAATGATTGGGTATTTCCTAGAGGGATAATAAGGAAACATAATGGATCTATAAATATAAATCAAGTGGTGGTTATGTGTTGATAGTTTTGGGAAATTGAGAGTAGATTCATAGAGGGTTGTCTCTATGATGAAGGTGCATTAGGATGTGATGTGTGTATGATGATTTAGATGTGAAATTGATAAAATGGTTGGTGACCTATAGTGTGTTAAAATTTTTTTTATTTATTATTGTCATTATAACAGGTCATATGAGTTATTTTCATTTTTTTAAACATTGGTTTGGGGAACCGATAGGGTCGTTATGATCCTTGCCCAGTATCCTTGATGTTGTTTGATTCGATAAAAGATGTTGTTTTTCGATGAGTAGGACAAGAGTGACTAAATATTTGATAAAAACTTCTAGTATAAAAGGGATACTAAGGGGATGATGGGTCATAACCTATTGTCAGAGGTTTATGAAGTGATAATGGTATTTAGTTAGAAATATCATTCTAGTTAATGAATGTGGGTGTTTTTGAGATGTTGGTGGGAAGGGAAGCGTAATACATTCACATTATTATGTTGTTCCCACAACAAGAGGTGATGAAATTTATTGATAATTTGTGCTGTAATTCAATTTTGAAGATTTATCATGATATTAGATAATGATAATCATGTACAATATCAAGAAATAATCATGGGTATTGTGAGATATATAATTCATTACAACCATCTAACTAAAAGTAATTTTTATGGGAATGAAGCCTCCAATAGGAGACGCTAATGTAGATATGTCTGTAGTGCAAGATAGCGGGAAATACATCTTCGGCCAGTTACTAGTGAGGTCCATGGGATACACCGTATGTTGATGAATTCTATGGTTTCCATTCTTGGAATACAAAAATGAGTAGTTAGTGATGTTTTTTATTGATTCGGTAGAATACATATGGGCATGACTTGTTTTTTAATTCCAACATGAGATCAAGTCATGAAATGTGATGGTTAATTTACAAGAGTAAAACAGAGAGAAAAATACACCTTATATGGTGATTGGTAAATTATTCATTGATGTAGAGAACAATATGTAAATTGGATGTGGTGGAAATAATCTACTAAAGAGAAATATTAGAGGGAGATGTTTTCTTTCTCTAGGAATACCAAGTGGGACTTAGGTGAGACAGTTGAATGAGCAAAAAATTAGTTTCATGCTCGGGTCGGTTCTGATATAAATTTATGATACCTCTATTAGATATATAATTATTGTAGAAGAGAAAGATTATGGATTGGATGGGTATTGGATACTTTGATGGTGGTGTTTTACTAGAATTAATACAGGACACTCATGTGTTAGAATGATGATAGTGGTGTTCATAAAGTCAAAAAAGTTCCATGGATATGGGGAGAAGAAGCAGTTAGAAAATTATCATGGAATATGGGTGCTTTGGGACAAGGTAGTTTGGGACAGTCTGACACAGTTTGGTAAAATAGGACAGATGTGGTGAGTTTTTAACCACCCTTGGTTAATTCTAGTAGTGATAAGTGTGATTTGGGATTGGAATCAACCTATATAAAATTCAAAATGTTTTATGTTTTTTATTGGTGAAAATTTTTTATATTTTACAAGTGATTCTAATGGAATATCTTCCATCCAATAGAAGATAATTTTCTAATGTATTTTGTGTATGATGAGTTTGGAAACACATAGGGTAAGTTAGTAATGTTGTGTTGACGTTCTCATAATCCTTTCAAAAGTGGTGGTGAAAACTAGTAGAAGGTGGGGTTGATGGGATAAAAGCATATGGTGTGGATTAAAATAGTGGATAAATGGTCGGATAGAAGTGTGAAATGTGAATCAAGAAGGATAGTGTTGGGAGAGATCCATCTCAGAGTCTAATCACGATGAAAGGTGTTTTATCAGGTTTTGACTGGTTGATATCTTTGTGAATAATTTTAGGCTTAGGTTTCCCTTTTATATGTTCGAAAGTGGACTAATTAATTTTCAACTAATCATATGGAGTAGAGAAGAATGTGAGACATCGTCATAATCTAGATTTTCCATCGAGCGATGTTAGTATTTACTCACCATTACATATTTGAAGAATGGGGTAAGATGGCCCCATGCAATTGCAGCCATTAACACTGAAGATAATCGAACCTATAGTGTTTCGGTTGGATATCCCATATTAATGTAGTTCCCTTTGGGGTCATTTTTAGTTTATCATTGATATTACATGTGCCTCCTCTTTTTTTGTTATTTTGGTAATTATGATTTTGATGTAGTTACATCCTTTAGGATCATCGTCTCATAATGGTGGAATAAAGTTGAGGAAGTTTCATTGGGATAAAAGTATTTTTTTTGTCTGAGCATTGTTATAGTATGGCCATGTCTAGGAGAAATAATGGGAAATAAAAGATGATATGGGTCCTTGAGGACCAACAATTAGCTTTGGAGGCTCAATATGATTTGTAAGTACCACTTGAGGATGAGCCATTATAATGTGGAGAGCTAGTAAAATCCCACCCTTTCATAAGTGTACATGCTTAATTAAATTTTTGTTATAATTCATTTTCGTAGGATAATGAGGTGGTTTTATGGTGTATGTTGAGTTTTAAAGGTTTCATGTGGGGTTTGGGAATTAAACAGAGGGGAAAATAGGCCAAATACTGTGAAGCTCATGTTTGGCGCGTGGTTAGGACAAACAATGTACATAGCCCAGAAAACCATGCAACATGGGCACCCTTTTGCACAGTGGATGGTCCACTGTTAATGCATAGTTATCCATAATGTGTGGGTGATTCTATGTAACCATGTTTCTTATACCCTCATTGGAAGAGGGTTCTGCATATTTTTCTCACATTTTTCTACCTCTGTCTCCAAACCATGCATCCTATAAAATGTGGGAAGTTCATTTTTTTAATATTTTTATTTAAGGGTTCTAACATGCTATTTTTACCTATTCTTCCTCCAACATCTTGGGTGATAAAAAAACACCCCAGTACATCCAAAATAATAGTATCGTTTGATTCTTCGGTTTTTGGAGTGTATTTATGAGAAAATTGAAGATCTATATGAGTCTAACACTCCTCTTTTCTCTTTTTTCTAGATTAGGGCATAATAAATATCACCCCTTATTTTGAATGACTAAAACCCTAACATGTCTAGTATAGTCTAATTTGATACTTTAATGGGGTTTGAGTTTAAATCAATGGTGGATTTTAGCCAGTTGTTTTTTACTTAACATGAGATAGGTGGTAGTAAATTTTTTCCCCAGTATCATGTATATATATATAGTTGTTTCTGTACATTACCTTGTTGTGTTTCAATGTTTTTATTATATAATGTTATTTGGGTATTATATTTTGGTTTGAAAACATTCACGGTATATGATGGGTTCATTGGTGGGTGACACAAAACTTAGGGTTGGACATGGGGTCTGTTGGACCATTGTAAATGGTAGATAATATTGGAAAAAATTGATATTGTGGAATTATAATAGATAATGGGTAGAAAATCACCATTTATTGTGTGGGATTGGATAATGGGTTAATTTAAATGATTATAAGTTGTATTTTTAAATTCTAATGAGGTTTTGAAATGGTTTTAATGGTGGGTTTTGGGTCCTTCCCCCAATTGGAGATTTAAGGAAGGAAAATGATATTTCAATTTAAGAAATGTTTTAAAAATAGGTTTTGACAAAAATTTTATTAAATTTATTATGATATTTAAAAGTATGTTTAAAATTATCAAAATGTACCCTATTTGTAAAAATGGATTAATGGTTGTTTTGGATAGTTGAAATGGAAACTAATGTTGTGGGGGTTTTAGTTTTCTAAAAGGAATACTCAAGTTGTAAAGTGTGGATTAAAGATGATTTCCAATAAGTATTATAAAACTTTTTTATATCATGATGTGATTTTAATGTTTCATTGTATCAAAATTTATTTAATTGGTCTATGGGATAGAGATTAGGACCTTTGACATTTTTATTGGCATGATAAAATGGTTATAAAATTAACTAAATGATGAATGTGTATAGTTTATCATAGAGCATTAGGGTTGTTAAGGATAATAATATATGTGTTTAAAAGTTTTGTATTGTGCTAGTTTATGTGATATGGGTTGTAAATTATAATAATAGTAATTTTGTATAATTCGAAACAAGGAAAAATTGATTTTTTGTTCTATTTAAGTTGGGATAATGTGTTATAAAATGTAAATGGTAAATGTGTTAATGGGTTTTGTCCAGAATGTGATTTATCTATTGAATGATATATGAAATGTGAATGTTATGTGTATTGTTTGAATTATTTTTTTAATGCGTATTTAGGAGATGGTTCAAAGAATCATATCCACATTTCATAGTGTTTTTTAGATTTCAAACTAAGGATCTGCCAACAAGTCAGGTTATATGGAAACCCGACCCCTAGAATGGATATGTTAGGGAGTCAGAATGCGGCCCTAGACTCATATTTGTTTCATTGGATGATTCTCTTAAGACTAAGACTTCATGGTTAGTGTGAATAAATGGTTTATTAAATTTTTATGCATAGTGAGATAGGTATTATGTTTAATTATGTTTTACATATTAATTTAATGACATAGGGAATAATGTTCTTGATGTGATTGTCTTAACCATGGGTTATGTGATAAAATGGTTATTTAGTTATTGATAAAAGAAATGCCTCTAACATGGTAAGAGTTGGTTTAATCCGTAATTTTTAAAAATGAAACATGTTCATTCATTACATTTTTTTATAGCACTTATTTCTATGCATGCACTATTATATAGACAAGTTATTGCTTTATATTTTATTTGTGGTGACCCTCTAAGTTTTACTCACATGCTTCTCGAGTTGTCATGAAACTTGGGTACCCATATTGATGATATCTATTTTCTAAAAATATTTTTGGATAGGGAAATTTTTTTTGATATACATGGGATGATAGGTTGGTGCATGGAGATCAAGATTGGGTTGGGACTCGGGTTCATGGTTGGGTACTTTTAGTGGTTTTGGTTTTTTTATGATTATATGATTTTCTGAAGTGTAATTTATTCATCATGTTGTTGTATCATGTGCTACATTGATACTTCTAGTCATCGATTCATGATATACATATATTTATTCTTATTGATTACTGTATCTATTGATATAATTTTTGGTTCGTCATTACGATCACAATTGGGTATAGAATTTCCAATGATTCTCTAGAGACACACACTACTATTCAGCAGCCTCTAGTGTACAGGGAATTATTTCCGATGTCATGTAATGACCCATCTCGAGGCACCAGATAGTGGCCACCCAGTAAGGGAATCTATATTGATGATAATTATAAAGGAAATATAAAATCTTCTAGTGAGAATAGAATTTCAATTTATTAAATTGTTTTTAAAATTTTAATTTTTTTATTAAAACATAATTTTATAATCATATTTATATTATCTAATAATGGAATTTATGTTATATTTTTAAATGATATGATATTTTTATTTAAATAATAGTCTATTATATTCAATAAAAATAGTAAAACCACATTTTTTAATTTATTTTTTTCTAACTAATAATCGCAATGATAAATTTATAAATAATGATCAATATGATAATTCAATAAGGAATATTAGATTTAGACTTGAAAATTTAAAGGAAATGTTCACGGTGGGAAAAAATAATTAGTTTTATAACTGCCTAGGTTTAAAGAAGACACCAGACTTGTCTGTGACATGTGTATGGTAAGTAAATAGCATAGAAATACCTTCTTGTATTTAAATAGTATAATAACTATTATTTATATAGATATTATTCATTTACATTTAGTTAGACCTATCAGTCATCCATGTCTGTGTGGTAAGAGATACTTCCTTTTTATTATCGATGATTTTATTAGATACACATGAAAATATTTTCTCAAACTAAAATATAAATCATTATCTAAGTCTATCAGTTTTTTTAAAATTTTATTAAAATGAAAATTTTCACTTAATAAAATAAATTCAAAGGGTTTTTTGCATAGTTATGTAATGAAAATTTATATTTTAATAATTATTCATCATATAGAAAAAAAAATTTAGTATATAGAGATAATATATAAATTATGTAAATGGAAAAGACCATTTTCAATGAGTTTAATCTACATAAATATATTCATTTATAAGCCGTAAATATGAAACTTTATGTTATGGAAATAATTATCCAATGATCATTGATAAAAAATTACACTTTACGAGATTCGTAAGATAAAAAATACAATTATGTATTTTATGGGACATTTGGTGAATTTTTTTTCATAATAATACACAGTTGTATTGTTTAAAAATGAATTAAAATAAGAAAATAAATATTCCTAGGTTTTTCAAATAATAATAAAATATATAGATTATACCTATCCATAAATTATCTTGGTAGAATTTTAAATATCATACAATTAACAATTTAATTAGAAGTGTTGAGTAAAAAGACAATAGTAAGGAATCTATTATGAATATTATTGCAAATCAATTTTTTATTTATTATTTTTAATCAAATAATATTAATTATGTAGGATCACAAGAGTATATTGGAACACTATAATTGGGGTGAATTTTAATTTATAAAATAAATCATATAATTTCATTAACCTATATATATATATATAACAATTATATAGATACAATATTTTATTTAGAGTTTAGAAATGTTTATAATTAACTATATACACATTCCTTATCATGAACCATTGAATAACATGTTGCAAAAATACGAAATAACAATGATTATATACTTTATCAAACCAAAATTTAGGATTAATTATAATAATAACATCATAATGGATATAATTTTGATAGAATGAAATATCCTTAACCTTTAGTATCCATTGTTTTAACATAACTATAATTGTATGTCTTTCATATAGAAAGAATCAACTCAATGTGATGATCATAAGAACTGTTATTTTGTTATCCATGGGTACCCTCTATCACACAAAATTGGACTAACCTCGGCCTCTCAGAACACTGTGTTCCCTCAATCAAGATTTACTAGACAGAAAATTAAAATCACATAATTATTAAGGAATCTATAGAATATTCTCATAGTGGTTTACTTAAGAAAAATACTCACCAAAATATTAAGATGAAGTGAACTCTATGAAACCAGATTTTTTTAATTTATTCACAAAACCATTTAGACCGTTAGTTGTGAAAAATATTCTTCTTTCATGAATATTGTATACATTTTTATGAAAATTACCAATAAAAATATTTATTATATCTAATAGGTGATTGAAATGGAAAAATTTTAACTACCCATTTACATGTAATGTTATGAATAATTTCATAATATAATGATTTCTTTGAAAAGGTACTATTTTAATGGTTTTTTATTCTGTCGGATAGAATGAATTTTTTCATCTAGAATGATAGTTTTTTTTCAGTATATTTTATATATGTTATTTGATAAATAATTTCAATATTTATCTAATTAAGTTCATTTAATAGACTCTTTAAAACCTCAATTAATAAAACATAGTTATATTGTTTCTACTAGACATTATAAATATCTATTTCAAATAACATTAGAATTGGATGTACATTGTATTTATATATTTTATGTCAAATCATTATCTAATGAAATGATATTTCAATGATCAGTAAATTGATTTTATACACAGAACAAACTTATAAATTGGGTAAAATTAATATTACTAAAATATAAAATTTTATGGATGTATATTTTCATTTTAAAAATATTTTTATAAATTTTTCAATGATATCCTTTGAACTAAAATTTATCACCCTTTTTAAAAGTAATAACCCATAATTTTGAAGATAAAAATAAGGTTAGAACAGTAATTACTTACTCCCTATATCTCATATGATAACACATTTTACCTATATTCTATATTTTTCTTTCTACACCATAATTTTAGTTTTTTTAATAATCCATCTAAGTCATTATTAAAATGTTTTTGTATTTTTATCCCAAATTCATAATCATATACCCCAAAGTGACTTTCAAAAAGTGGTATTTATAGATGATTGAATGTGTACCTAAAATATTAGTGATTGAAATTTATATGAATAAATATATATAGAAACATATATAAATCATAAGAGATACATTAATTCATAATTAATAGAAATACATTTTACCAATTAAATTAGAAACATCTATGAAACAAAATATATGAAGAACATATATCCAAAATATGAATTGATTGAAAAAAATTTAGTTTTTTACAAATCATTCCAATAGTTCATTGAAAAAAATAACAATGTTTCATGGAAATGTTTTTGTTGACCATAATGATTTTCTTTTCAAAAACATGATAATTATCTTACGACTCATTGACATAATAAAATATTACAAAATCATATTCATTGATTTGAACATTTTTGATATTTTATTTCATATTAGTCTCTTAATATTATATATCATGATTCTTATTACTATCATGGTGATTTTATTTAGTATTATTTAATGTTTTTAATGATGTAAATATTTTATTTTTGAAATTTTTGATTTTCAAATTCTGTTAATAATCATCATCACATAAATTTATACCAAGGAACATAAGGTTTTCAACATTCCTTGTAGTTTCATATGTATCATGTTTTATTCTCCTTAAATAATTATTTACTGAATTTTTATATTGTTTGAATAAACTGTATTTTATTATCATAAAATATAAAATATCATTAGTATTTTAAATCATTTAGATAATTTTCATAATATTTATTTAATCATTTTGAGATCAACCATTATAATCATTCAAATCTATCACATTATAATTGAAAATGTCTATCGTTTTTTAAAAGAACATATAATTTATAACAAATAAGTATTCACATGAATTTATAAACATATTAAATTAATTTTATAGAAAATTTCAATAATTCCGTCTCTATGCTGAATTGTTTTATTATGTTTTTTATTTTCATCTTCATTTGGTGGATAATTTTATAAATCTAACCAAATTATTAAAACTGAAATCCCCAGATGAATCTATGATCCTCCATCATGTTTTTAGATAGAAAAATTTTCATAAAATTTTAATACTAAATTAATACTAATATATAATTTTTGTTTTTTCAATGACTGTGTTTTTAATAGATATTCATTTTACTCTAATGATTCTTCTTCTTCAAAATTACTCAATGAAACACCTGTTATATCATTAATAGATTATGATATTTAGTATTATTATAATATCTCTTCAAATTTTAAATACAATTTTTTCTTTTGATCCAATGTAGAAATTTTATTTAAAATTTTCATACATGGATCAGGAATTAATTGTTTTGGGAATGATTGACCAATTCCTTCCTTTAATTTTTCAACATGACCTTCTACATCCAAAATAATGTCATCAATCATGACTTACTTACAATTACATTAATAAACTTATAATGGTTTAAAAAGATTGGAATATATTGTCTTATCAGTTGTTTAGATAATAGATCCTCCAAATGATCATTTTAAATAACTTTATTCTCACTAATCGATTAAACTATTGAAGTCATTTTATCAAACCATTTAATAAAATATATGTATATATTTTTAGTTTTTTCTTTATGATCTAACCTCTTTTAATTTTATTAATCTTAGATATTCTAACATGTTTGTTCTTTATGATCTGAGATCGTAGACTTATGCATAAAAATGATATATTATCATGTTTCTTCTCTTACATTATTTTTATAATTGTTGTGAAGGATTTTGTAGAAATTTTCCATTGAGTTTTAATTGGAATAAGTTGACATTTTTTTTCTTATTTTATCTTATCATCATTATATTTGATTTTCTAAATTTCAACATTAGGTTCATCGTTGTCATATTTTTTAATAAACTTGTTTTAAAAATTATTATAAACCAATATAGTATAGTTTTTTTTTCTATTTAATAAAAATATTCTCATTAAATAGTATCATAATTATTGAACTTTTCAAACACTGAGAAATTCACCAAAATCATTGGGATAAAAACAGTTTTTGAAAGAAACATCAACATAATGAAAAGTAATTTGTTAACTTCTATTATAGTGGACATATTTTTTACAAGTCTAAATTTTATCATACTTGAAAAAAATTTAAAACATACACATATTTCACAACCAAATTATCTCATTCTTATTTTCTGAGAATAATAAAATTTAAATCCCAAATAATAACTATTAAAGTATCTTGTGAATGATGATATAGTTGTTACATTTTTTTTACAAAATAAAAATTGTTGTTTCTACATTGTGTTTTTTCAAAATATAAATGTTTTTAAAACATATAATTCACTATGATAACATCAACATCCAATGGTATTTGGAATAAATTGGTAGATTTCTTGAAGATAAAATTATATTATTTTATAAATAGAATTTATTTTACAACCTAATCTATATTTCACACTAAACGTAGTAGACGTATAAATACCTTCACTAACAAAGTATTATGGAAATGAAACTCATATTTTTCTACATAGATAGATCCCCAAATCTAAATAAATATCACATATATTAACAATGATTTATAGTATCCATACCAGTATTTTTATATCAACCATTATTTGACATGTTATCTATTAGATATTTCATTAGAAGAATATATTTATTTCTGAATAGTCAAACTAAAGAATCGGATAAACCAATAAAGGTGGGACAATGGGGAATCTGAAATCCGAGAGCTATTCCCAAAAGTAATAAGATGAGATGTAGTGATAACCAAAAAATATTTTATATTTAACATTAAATATAGATATAATTTATCTTTCCCAAATAAATTATATAGATTAAAAGCATCAATTAGATTAATAATTCCGCATTTTTCTAAAAATATTTATAAACGAAATTTAGAACACTTCATATTTTCTAATAACTTTTGATATAGTTTTAATATATCAGTGATTTAGTCTAATAAAAACCCAAAAAATTTAAATGTTCATATATAGTGAAGTCAAAAATATTCTTTCTGTAAATTTTATATTGAAATTATATATTTAAAATATTCCCATTGGAGAAAAAATATTTATATAATTTCTTTTGAATATTTATTCATAAATATCTACTTCATGGTTTTTAGGAAAAAATATCCAAATAAATATAGTTAAATAAAATTTTCAAAAAACAATGCCAAGGAATATTTTTAAAAATGAATTATTATTAATTATTTCAAATAATATAATAGTTTAAAATTAATTTTATAAAAAAAATGTTATAACAATTTTTTTTAAAATATATTACAAAATATTTTAATATAAATTTTTAAGATTTTTTTTAAATTTAATTGAATTTATTATATTAAATAATTATTAAGGAAATTTTTTGACGAAATTTTAATAAAAATATTGTATTCAATATTTAGGGAAAATTTTATAGAATATATTTTTTGGAAAAATTTTATTATCAAAACACAAGAAAAATGTACTTCCCCATTTTAAGGAGTTCATTATAATAATGTAGTTTTTAAATAAGAATTGTATTCAAATATAATGTTATATAAATAATTTCATGCTATAATTTAATATATTAAAATCTAAAAAAATTTATAGATTTATTGAAAAATATCACTATGTTGTTCATACAATTTGATAAACTGAAAAATTATGTCTTAATTTTGTGTATGATCACTTAGAATATGGGGTATTAAATATATTTTATTCTACCTAGAATATTTTAATACCTTAAATATATATATATATATATTGTGTTATTATACAAAATAGGATTTATTAAAAAACACATTCCAAAATCATTGGGCTTGTGTTTCATCAACCACAGTAGAGCACAACAACTTCCAATAACGACATTTTTAACATTAGTATTTTAATGATCTAAAAATTATTGATTCATCAAATAAAAAGACACTACGTCCTCTCATATTAAATGAAATATTATAGTTACAATTTTTCTAAATAAACATAATCTTAAACATATATGTTTATAAAATAGTACAAAACTTCTATTTAAGAAAGATTAAAATTTAGAAATTAATCATATACTAATAGTAGATGAAAAACATAAACTATAGAAACTAGAAAATATATTTATTTATAGGAAATAGTTTCATATTGATTATAACCCATTATAAAATTTCTAAATATTCATTCATTTTCATCAGATTTATTTGGAAAATCTATTTTACTCTAATAACTCTTTAATCTTCTTTTCATTTAACCAAAGTCCAAAAACATTTCTCTCCAATTTATGAAGTTCAGCATGTATTTAAATTAACTACTATTAATCACCTTAATCCAAATCAAGATTCGTAATTTAAAATTGTTAAAAAAATGAGGATTATTCAATTTCATTTCATAATGACCATGCTGTATTGACAGGTTTTCATGAATTAATAAAAATATTATTAGTTTAATGATTCCTACTAATTATCTACATCCTTTTATTTATAAAAAATTCATAAATATTATGTTTAATATCATAAAGGTTTAAAAATTAATAAAAAATTGATTCAATTTTTCCCTCATAATAAAAATATTCCATCAAAATATTGAATAATAATTTTTAAAAAAACATCCAAATATGTGGTTTTATAATTGTTAAAAATATAAGGGATTAATTTATCCAATTTCACATGTACTATTTCCTTAAAAGAATTTTTTTAAAGTAACATGATACTCTTTAACTTTCATAAGAAACCCATCACAAAATTTATTATCATATTTTGGATCAAGGTTATGTAAATTTACAGCAGTAATCCAAATGAACACATTTCCTAAAAGACTATAAATTCAAAATATTATGGATTTACTTATTTCCACCTGTCATAATGATTTTTATTAATAAAATGAATAAGAAAAATTAAATATTTATTATAACAGGTAGTTCTACCTACATCAAGGAAAAAGGAATTTACCATTAAATATTGACATATCATAGTTCTATAAAAATAATGAAGAATTCTATTTCATATATCAAATACACCATTTTACATATGTTTTCTAGGAACATAAAAATTAATTCTTATAACCTTAATCATATTAAAATATTCAAATACATAATATTCATATTCTAAACAATGTTCACTATGAATATTAATCAGTTGTATATTTGTATAATTTCTATCATGGGCAATATAATTTTAAAAATATAAATATTATTCTAAATTATTCTCTCCAAAATAATTAATTTCATACCAAATATTCATAAATTAAAATATACACATTGTATTTTCCACCAATAATTATAGTTTGTGGTAGACCAAATAAATACATGCACAATAATAGTAAACAAAAAACAATTTGAAACAACACTAATACATTTAAAACTAGACTTATTTTTCTTTTTAAATTGAATGGGATATCTTACATTAGAATAATTAAAACTAATCTATAATAAATATCATAAAATATTTTTCTTATAATTTTTTTCTATGTTTCTAACTTTGTAGTGTCTTAATCTTCAAAAGCCACCACCATGACTGATATTCCATTTCAATAATTCATGTTATATCTTGTATTAAAATTAATTCTAAGTTTATTATTTATACATTATCATGACTATATAAGAGAGAATATATTTATCTTTTGAACATATAAAATTAATTTTTTGTCCATTATATTTATAGGATATCATTGATCACTTAAATGATATATAATTTTATGGTTTCTCTATTTTCTATAAAAAAATAAACCTTTTATCATTAAATGTATTTTAGTAGGAAAAATATTAGAAATATAGTAGATCTATCTTATATTATTATCACCCCAGGTTACTTTTACACTGTTTATAATTATAATATTATGAAATAATTATTTGTTTCTATTCATATTCTTGAAACATCCACTATCTACGTACAAAATATTTTTTTTCTATTCGTACTATTATTATTTTTACGAAAATAAAATGTTAGAATTTTGGAACCCAAAAATGATTGGGACTATAATTGATAAATAAAATTGGGATGTAAATTTTTCCACTAATTACATGTTGTGAAACTGTCAACTATTTTGAAATATAGGCTTTATGAAAACCAAAATATTGATCTCTATTCGAAGAACACGTATATTTTCATTGTCATCCACTATGACATTTTCAAAAAAATTCCCGTATTATGTATTAAAGAGTTACAAAAAAATTTGTTTTTGAGTTATTAAAACTAATTGCAATGATATTTCTATGATATCTAATTTTTCTATATATATTATCATTATTTTCCTCTCTAGATGAAAATATTTCTAGTAATTTTTTTAGAATTAAGAGTTTGTAATTTATGTATACTGTTAAATAATTATTCTCACTAATTAATGAAAAACTGATTAATTATTAATTCATTATAATTACATCTCTTCTATATTAAAATTATTGATATTATAGAATAATTTTTGACATGATATACCATTCTATTTTCATAATTTAATGTAATTTTTATGTTTTTTGGCAAATTATCAAAATCAAGAAACATATTCATAAAGAAGAAAAATCACATTCTTCATATAAACTAGTTTATTCATCTTATAAGGAAGTATAATCACATTCTTCATCCGAATCATAATAATTTTCATTGAATGTAAATTTTTTATGATATTAAAACGATACCTTAGCCATAAAAAATCGGGTTTTCTTTTTAATTTCATTTTATAATACCATATTCATTTAACTATCACTAGTATCCTCAGAATAGTTTTTATAAGAAATACCCTTATACTATCTCCCCAGGTATCAAAATAATTCAATATTTTGATTCATTTATGCTTGTAGAACTTTTGTAACATATTTTGGAATGTATTATCTTCTTATCATTCATATTTAGTCTAGGACACAGTGGACTGATATGAAATTTATTCTTAAATTAATGGAATAAAATTTTAAATAAATATTTATTCTCATTACAATATTTAGAATTATTAATTTACTTATAATTAAAATTTCTTTTTATGACTTTATTATTCATCGCTATAGCATGATTTTAATATTATATTCCACTATTTTCTAAATGGAAAAATATCATCTCAAATTTTATTTTCTTCTCCTTTTATTATTTTTATATTTTATCGGAAGATATAACATTTTATCACTATATAAATTGAATACAACTCCACTTTGTTATTGTTTTTCACAATTTTATCATACCTTTTTAACATAACCTCAAAGTGGTTGGTTGCTCCAATTAAATTATCTATGCTCTACATAGTTAAATGTTTTATATCATTTATATTTTTCCTCATTTATTCCAACTCATCATCAATAACGTCTATAAAAATTTCAACTAAACTCCCATATTAAAAATCAGTATCACCAAACTACTTTTAATTATTCAAAAATATTATAATTCAAAAAAAAAAATTTATAAATATTTTTTATATGAAATAAATTGAAGTCAATATGCTATAATCTCAACATAACTCACTGTGTTTTTATAACCTTTGTTATTAAAAAGTATGAAAATCCTAACTTCTTCCCAATAATATTATCAATAACTCAAGAATAAATCTGACAATATATATTTCTATTCATTGAAATTAAGAAGGTATTTCTAAAATTATAATTTAGTTGATACATTATTTTCGAACATTTATAAAATGTAAAATTTATTTTTATGAAATATCATAGTTCATAGTAAACATATAACGTTACCAACTCATGTGTTAATAAAAAAGTTATTAATTTTATATCACCAATAATCAATGTTTTCACCCTTAAAAATATTTTGATTAAATTTATATTTTCTAATGTACCAATCATTAAACGTGTCATCTTTTAAATATAAGATATATTCTTTTCTACAATACACGTTTCTGTAATAGTTTATATAAATTGTAAATAAATAATCTAACTCAAATACAAAATTAAATGATTTAAAGAGTTTATAATATCATTATAAGAGGGGTGTATTGAATTCTTGTTTTCGAAATAAAACAAACAATTTAATTAACCTTATTATATATGATTATCATATGAATATTCTATCTGATTCAATGTTTAGAAATTTTTTCAATCAATAATATAAATATTATTTATAATGTAAAATAGAAAAAAAAAATGAAGAAAATTAATAACAAAGATTGTAAAAATTATATTTTAAATTATATAGAAATTTTTATAAGAATATATACACTTTCAATATAATTTTAATTGAATTTAAAAACCATAACATTATATATTAATTGTTTTAAAAATACCATAATTGTATATATTTATTACATAATTAAATCTCTTAATATTTTGATTGGAAGAACCTCTCATTCACTGTACTAGGGAACCCTCAATCGTATCAGACTAGATTATCTTTTTTATGACAAATATTTGATAACCCTTGATATTGATTGATAGGACGGACAATTATAAACACGTAAATTATAAAATTAATTTTAGAATATCCACTCATTAGATGAATTTTGAACAAAACCATACTAAATTATTATAATGTTGTTTCATCAATATAACATTTTGTTAAAAAATATTTATAGAAACATTTTTATTTCCAAAGATGTTAAGTATTCTTACTCCTTGAATCTTGATTCAATTTATAGATAATTTTCTAATGAATTTATTTTATATATCACATAGGTGGTTTGAATAGTATTAATCAAACACTTAATATAAATGGAAAATTTTCCACAAATCCTTAGTCCGATATTCATATTAATAAAGCTAAATTATAATGATTTTGGATTCTTTCTGATAGAATGGATTTCCATTATCCATAATACTAGAGATTCTTCATCTAAAATATTTTGTAAATATTCATCCAGAATGAATGTATACATCCATCTAATGGTGTTTTGCTGATATATTATACAATACGTTTTATAATTCTTCCAAATTATAATTTGTCTTTAGGAAATTATAAATCTATGTTTCAAATCATAATGGAATAAAATTAAATTTATGATTCATAAAAAATAACCATCTAATGAAATATGTTTTCTAAATATTTTTAAAAAATATTTTCTAAAAACATAAACCTATAACTCCATATGATTAAAAGTTACTACAATATAATAATATATTAATGTTTATTATTATTCGCAAAATAATTTTTTAATGTGTTGAATTATATCCTTTTATATCAACATATAATGCATTAAATGATTCCAATTGCATATTGGTAATGTTATCAGAGTTATATTAGTTTACCAAAAATAATGTGTTGACTTTTGTTTTTCCACAAAGTGAATTTAATGTTATTTGAATAAAATTTATCATTCCAAAAAACAAGATTCATAAAGAAATAGATATAAAAATAATTCTCTATTAGTTGGAAAATGAATTTATCATGAATAAGGTAATAATTTTTAAGAATAAATTTTAATAGTAGAAATATTATAATAAATTATAATATTATTTTCTTTGGAATCATTTCAAAGATATTAATTTTTTCAAAGGGACGTTAAAAGTGATTTTTCAAATGGTTATATTTCTAAAGAACTGGATCATAGATAGCCTCTTAGTTTTGAAAATTAAAATCATCATGAACATGTTTGAAAACTATTTTAGGATGTATATGGTTTGAATTAAGATGCTAAATTTTATATGAAAGGATAATGAGTTTTCCTATGAAAAATTCATTTATAATGTTAATGTCTAACCCTAATCATTTTATTAAGAACGTTTTTATTGTTATTTTCATGGAATTTTTTTTGATGGAATCATTTTTGGATCTCTGTGATCAAATATTCATTGTTAATTCTATGAAATTAAGATATCTGAATTTTATATGACTGCAGTGGGAGAATTTAAATTTATTCATGTGTTTCGTATTTTTTTAATAAATTATTTTATCATTCCAATCAATCTAAGTATGTTAATGATCTATTTTAGAGGGTTTTTATAACATTGAAAAACTACAAAATAACTCTTGAATACTATATGTAAATTGTATCTAAACAAATATTGAAAACATATTGATATTGAAGCTTATAGACGAATGACATTTTTTTTAACAATTAACTACATAAAGGATTGATTTAATGATTTTAGATTTTATGTGTAATATATTTCAATGTTACCCTACGGAAAGTCACATACTTTATGTTATGATTATTATTATATATGATAAAGAATCATTAAATCATTTGAACATTTCTCATTCTAAACCTTATTTTTATTTAATAAGTTATCTAAATTATGATTTTGGGGGATGAAGCATATAAATAAAAATAACATCAAGTTTGTTTCATCTACTAGATAAATCATTAGTATCAATGAATTAAAATACACAAAATTATTTATATCATTAAACTACATAATACGAATACATAGATTTTATATATTATTATGGATATTATTATGGGATAATCAAAAAAAATTTATTTTTATTTTTAGATTGATATGATTCTTATATTGTGTGATAATAAATATGATATTTCAATTTAAAAAAATCCATAAAAACACACTTGGACTAATCAAGATTGATGATAAATTTATTTTTTATAAAGATCACGTTACATAATGGAATATTAATATATAATTCATTTCTACAAGAAATTAAATTTCCAATATCATTATTAAAGCCTTGAAAATAATTATTACGGAGAAAATAAATTAATAACATGACAAGACAGAAATTTAAATATTACTATCAAGAATTTAGGGTGATTATGGGTTTATTTATAAGTTGAAATTATAATTTTATAAATTTAAATTTTTGGTCGCATATTCTTATTATATTAACCATTCCATTTAATATTAGATGGTTTCTTCTTATTCATTAATTATTCTCTTTTATTTAAATGATATTTTATAAAGGGTTTATAATTATTTTTCAAATAAATAATTTGAAATAATCGTAGTATATATAAGTCAATTATCTAATAATAGAAGTATTTATAAAGGATTTGGAAGAAATATTATGGAATATGCATGTTTAGTAATTATTTTTCTAATATTTTTATTAATTTTAATTTCATTAATCCTATATTAGTTACAATTTTATCTGGATAAATCTACTTATATGTTATAATGTGTTTTAAATTTTCATGAATTTTTGAATTTATGGTGGGTTAATATTTGAATACAATTTAATGAGACTGTAAAACTAAATTATATTATAGGGGTATAATTTTATATTTTCATGTGGATATATTTTTGATCAGAAATATATTTTTGATAATAACTTAAAAATGATGAAGCTTAGAAATTATTTCCTATTTTATAATTATCAAAATGTGGGAGACTGTTGAGTGGCACAATTAACCACTTCATGTTTTGATAATTTAAAACAATACTTGTTTTATTTCTTTAAAAATTAGTCTTAATATGATGATTAGTGTAATTACAATTTATTATATTTTAATTAAGTTTTACCATTAATTTTCTATACTATATATTTATTATAGTTGTATTTTCATTCATTCTTTTAATATATTTTTTATATACATAATATATTTTTTGAATAAATTTTTAAAACTTGTTTCACAATCTCTATATTGAGTTTGTAATGTAAATATTTCATAAAGGATCATTATATATCATTTATTCATGTTTTTGTATTGTTTCCATGTTAATTTTTCACTGTTACCACATAGCCAAATCCAAAACCACATACCCCAATTGTGATCCAAATATCTAAATATCATCAAACAATAACTTCTATATTTCAATCCCAACATAGAATATTGAACAATAAATTGAGTGATTCTATATTTTCTATTAATATAACTGAATTATATAAAAATAATTTTAATGATCCTAATGGTGACTCTTATATTTTAATGGTCTAATTTTGTTCCGATATTTCCTAGGTCAAGTTATTTATAAATGTAATATTTTTTGACCAGTGAATTCATTTTTGTAATTGTTTTGTTTATTTATAATGAAATGAACTACTGGGTCTTAACTAAATAGTTTAATATTGGGCCTCTATATTCCCAATCATTACTCTACATTCTAGGGGTTGTAAACACATTCTTAGAAAGAATAAAAAATGGAAGGCATTTTCTTATAGTACCAATGCACACACACCAAACCATATCCATGAAGAAGTAAATATAAATCATAATAAAATAAAATAACATATAAAGTAAAACACATTTATTTAATAATATATAGGGAATACAAAATATTGATATAATGAAATATAAAAAATAACGGAAAAAATAGACACCCACTCAGAAAAGTTGTCCCAACCTAACAACAATTGGAATAAAGTAAATCTAATAGTGCCTAAATCTTGACATCCAAACCCCAACAACCGTATGCAGTCAAATTCAACCATGTATCCCTATGTTCAAATAAGGCCACAAAAAACATTTCTTTCATCAGTATAAGACATGACACATGCGGGAAAATACCATGTATGGGTGAGTATAAACATACCTAGTTGGATGCCCTGATACCTAAATATAGAGAAATAGAAGTCACGGTAGAAGTATTTTTCTCAAACAAAATAAATGAGTAATAGTGAAACTAAAATGTATATATATATATATAAATATTATCATAGATGAATCCCAAATTAGAGATAAATGGGACCACAATATCCTATATCATCAAATGAGGATGATTTCTCATATATCTCTAAAGTTCAATCATAGAGGACATGTATCTCACATGTCTATCCCATGATTTAATTAGAAGGGTTTACAACACACAAAATCCCCATATCTCGAGGAATCATAATATCTAATAGATAATGGACATAATCCCTAGCACAATGGGATAATGAAACTTAGTAAATAGTATACCCACACACATTAATTGGAGTACATTCTATGTATTTATGTATGGAATATAGGGACATGTTCCCAAGTGAGTCTAGGTAGTATCACCCCATAGGTAGAGGACCCATTCCAATATAGGGGGTAATATCTATATATCTAGAATAAAATTTATGTAGGAGTTGCACAAACAAAAGGTAGTTCTATATCCATAAAGATATGATCGATACTCTACTATGAAAAGGGGGTATCACTTCTTCTAGTATAGGTTGCATAGGGTACATGTGCCCTGGTGCGGTAGGGAAGTTCCCTCCCAATGGACAGAGTTCGCTAACCAATATATGATAGGGGTGTACTAACGCTTCCCCGAATAACATTTATTGATGATCTACATCCTCTAATAATAGTGGAGTACTGTCTTCATTGATAGAGAACTCATGCCCTGATGTGACCAGAGAGTTTCATCATTATCTTAACAAAATGTATGGAATATCTACACCCTTGTTCTATAGTGAGTACCATCTCCATCTGAAAAAATAGTATGTTGGAACCACACATTGGTGCAATAGGGGAGTACTGTCTCATTCAGAACAATATAATGATCCTTCCCAGTTACTTTCACTGACCATTGTCACTAGAGGATGTCTACCACTATGAGAAAATAACATCATATGTAAAAAATAAAACACAAAGGATACCGAAAATTTCTACATAAAAAATCCCCCATGAAATATGACTAATGGGATTGAATATGTTCCAAAATAATGGAGGTATGAGAGAAATAAGATGAAGGTGGAAGTATGAAACATGTATGCGGGTCTACATTGCAAGTGAACCCACCTATTCACCTTGTTGTGTCCTTTCAAAACATGACATTAATTCCTTTTCATTTTACATGGTGTATATAGAGACCACACGATATGTCTCATCCACTCGAGTCATACTTGTTTGCACGTTGTTTTTCGCATGTTTTTAAAGTCGTGTCATTTAACTAGACATTTACCTGGCCATGCCTATGTTCTGATACATGCCTTTTTTCTCCTAGAGTATACAAAATTTTCTCCATCACAATGTCTTGTGCATTTATATTTGATACACATCCTACATACCTAGTGAGAATCAAACTATGTGTTTCATAGCCATATGGAATGTGAGATTTCTCTTTTTCCCTGAAACGCTAGCCATCATAGTTAGGTGACTATACATGATGTGTTCATCCTAGAACATTAATTGTTGTTATGATATTTGTAGAATGTATGATTTTTTACATGGATTCTAGGTATGTGGTTTCTTATGTGATTCCCACCTATTAAAAACCCAAAATTATTGTAAAACATATATATTTGCCGATTCTGACACTCATGTGGGTGAAAATTAGAAACTGACTATATTCAAAATGATTCATTGTGTGTCACACTCTTCCTCCCAAATCTTCTCGCAACTCGGGATCCTAGATCCGTGGACTATAAAAAATGTTACAAAAATTATATTTTGAAAAAATCAATGTACCAACCATTTATTCAGATATACACTTGGAATACGAGGTTCTGATAATGCTTGAACCTGCACAAAAAACATTAATCGTGTCCCCATAACATAATAGTTAATAACACAATGATTGGGTGTGGGATGGAACAATAACAAAGGTGTATCAGTATTTATCCAATCATTTAAACACAGTGTTTATAGATATGAAATATTTTTTATTAGAAACATTGAATAATCATGAAAAAAATGAACAACCAATTTAATTTGATAGACAATTTCATACGAATGATAATTTATTCACATATCAAATAATTGAAAATAGAAACATGATCCCTATTTTAATAAAGGGAAGAAACCACAATTGACAAGATTAACTCAATTATGTATTGATCATTGAAGAAGAATGTGTTTTCCAATGATGAGGATGATCTGATGTGTCTGTTGTATATTGATTCACCTCGATCCAATCACATGTCGTCATCCAATCTTGATCCTCTAATAAGTAATGATGATACCTACTATAAAATATACTATGGTTTTGTGGATAAATTTGGATATTTTACATAATATGATATTGAAATATGGAAATAGGTTTTTGAGTATTAAATGAATTAATTAAGTTGATTAATTTATTAATCCACTTAACATACACACCAACAGCTTCATCAACTGAATTCCCATCATTAGATAACATTATGTTCCACCTAGGGTAAGCCCCATGATATGGATTAAAATATGGTATTATTATATTATGTGAGACATTATTCAGGATATATACAATTAATTTTTTAAAATTTAACATGCTTTTTATAAATTATATTTAATATTGTTATAAAATTAATCATTGGCCCTCCAGACCTACGAATATTTCATCATCAGAGTATATATATATATATGAAAAAAAAACTTTGATATATTTCAATGTGTTACATGGTGAAAACAAATTCTCTACATTATTACCACTATCAAAACATTTCATCCTATAAAATAAAATACTTAAAAGATATGGGGTTACTAAGACCGCATCTTTCTCTCTGACTTTGAGGATCCCTCATCAAAAATCCAATACTGCAACAACATATGAACCAAGGGAATAGTCTATCCTCATTGGATCATCTTTTCTATATCCTCAGTCAACACTAGGAACTATGTGATCATGTCTATATCCTTGGTGTTCATCTCCACCCATACAAATATGTTCATAGGGTCATTGATGTATCTACTCAAGTGAGATACAAGGAAGATGTATTGAAACTACTCCAACTGTGGGGGAATGTCTAGGTGATAATAATCATTACTAACCATATATAGGTTCTTCAATGTCCAAATAAAAGTCATTGATATCTTGTATCCCTGACCAAATATATGCAATCTTCATCTTGGGGAGAATCTCAAGAAAACATGGTCTCCCTATTCAATCTTCAAGGGCCTACAAATTCAAGTTTCATAAAAAAAATTCTTAGGGATGTCCTTATTTTCTCATGTGACACTTGGACCTTTTCCATCATCACTCTTATTATCTATGGAAAAACCATAGAAACCTCACCGATCTCACTCAGTCATAAGGATGAACTAAATTTTCCCCAACATATGGCCCTGAAACCATTCATGCTAATAATAGTGTGATAGCTATTATTATAAGAAAATAATACAAATTTTCTGTTACCTTCACAACTCTAGTCAAATTCTAATATGAAATACCTAGGTATATCCTCCAATAAATATATATTTCAATACATCATACCTTATTTCTAGAGGGGATAATTTGAATTCATCCTCGCCATGGACTCATATGTCTCCTGAATTCCCCTATATAACCATGATGTAATCCATGCTTACCACTTGGATATAATCATCATTGTATCCACATGTATAGTTTTAATCTTCCACACATACATATTCATCAAACTCTCTAAAAAAATCTACTCCCTAATAAAAAATAATTTTGATAACCTGGGGAGTTGGAAAATTATTACATAGATGACATTATATTCTATCATGGCCCACGAAATCCCTATCCCAAATTCTATGGATATTTCATCACACATAATCTCTGGGATCTCATTAAAAATCAATAGACTTACCTAAACCTGGTTCACAACCATCACTTTATGGAATGTATGTCACTGATAGATGAACTTGAAAATTATTCACCACATGTTAGCTAACCAAAACTACCATTGATGCTCAGTTCAGATCTTCCCTGCAATAGGATTTAAGGAAATATAGAATTGTGAAACTCCCTCATCACCTACTCTAACAACATAACTAGAACCTCCATCCATCCTTAGAAAATGAGGAAATGTTTCCCCACATTATAGATTCTTTTCTTAATTTTTTTTGTGGATATCTGGTACTATACGATCTCACAGATGATGTTTATAAATAGAGTATCCATCACATGATAGAGAAGAGGATGATTCAGCACCATCGACTAATGAAAAATTATACCCCTATCCTCCACAGGGGATTGCATGATATTAGCCACTTTTTCAGACACCTACTCTAGTAGAAGAGAATGGTACTTTCTACTATGGTCATATAACACCATGTTTTCCTTCTCACGAGTCTATACTACCTCAATTTAATATTAATACAAGAAATATAACTAGAACCCCTATCTGAGATTCTTATTTCTCTATGTGAAAACATACCTAAGTCTATGAGTGTATGAGTAATCAATAATGTGCTCTCGTAGAAGACAGTTCAACAACATCTATAGATTGAAGACTACTACTACTAACTCAAATTTGGGAGTTATATTATTCTACACATGGGCTATTAACTACCTTGAACAATATGTGATTATATCATAATTCTACATCATCATGCATTTAGGAAGATCTATAGATGAATTACAAAAAACTATATACTCTACGCCCTCCTATGGTAGTCTCAAAATAAGAGAACTAATTAGCCTCAAACATATCTAATCAATGTCTCTCAAATACTTCTTAGTGTGGGTATGTAGATGGAATTTCTAAGTAATATTGGTCAATGGGGATACGTTCGAAGAGAATTCCATCACAAACCTATTATATTGTCTTACTATGAAAATAAATTTGTGCTTATCTAACACGCTCTTATATAAATCCAACAGGAGAACAACATTAATATTTATCAGCTCCATTGATAATCTATTATTAGAAATTAAATTTCCAAGAATGTTAACATTTTATATTCATAAACGGAACTTAAACAAATTTTAATATAGTTATTTCTCTTGAACCAAGTCTCGTACAGTCCTTACATTCTCTACATTATCATCCTATAAAACAGAGTACACAAATATGTCATCAAATAAGAAAATCACAAATCCATCCAAGTATGGATAAAATATCCAATACCTCAGATTCATTAACATTTAAGGGGAATTTGTCAATTAGAAATTCCTCACCAGGATATAATAGTGTCTATAGCGATATTTGAATTCAGGATTTAGAATATCAGCTTAAAAAAACCCCCATCTAGTTATTTTTGAACATAAGATCGATCATTTGGAACCATAACCTTCCTCAAAATTGAAAAAATTGGTATTCAATAGCTAAAAAGGGGTAAATCTTCATTACCTTGTCCTTGTTCTTGTGATTATAAAAAATTTTGAATGTTTCCATCCACATTTTTCATTAAAAACCCTAGAGCTCTCCACTAGGACACCATAGGTTTGATAAAAACATTCTATCAAAGGTCCTCTAACTTCACCCTTGGGTTTTGAATTTCTTTAGGGGACATCTAATATGAAAAAAATAGATCATAGTAGTATCTAGGATCAATTTAAAGAAAAAATGCACATTTTTCATCAAATATAGTCTGAGAACATCCTCCGAGAAGACGTCCATATAATCATCCTTTAATAAAGGAAACAAAATTAATATGGATGCAATTACGCTAACAGTTATACATGCTAACTGATGGGTGATGGGTTTAATATTCATATTCAAAACAGAAACTCCCTCTACTATGAAATATATCTCACCCAAAAAGTAGAATCTTGTCTCCTCATTCTAGTGGCATATGACTCATCTGCAGTGAAAGTCAATATGACCTATAATTGTGGATAACTTGTCCTTACACATTATTAAAACATTAGGTATAATTTTGATATGAAATTGGTCCCATAATTAATTCTCTCCCCTTTAATAAATACTTCAATTAAATCCATAAAGTGACATTGAAGAAGTGATCCCTATATGATCATCATGTTAATGATGATGGGATAACACCTCAACTCGGTGCTCCAGCTCTCGCACTCTATGGGTAATTATATGTGAAAGAAAAAATATTTATCCAACCCTTGTGAAATAATATGAATATTTATTTTTTCAATAGGTAGGTAAACCCATCGTGTACTTTGGAATGATATCATCATTCACCATCATAGTTATAGAAACCCACAAGCTCATAACATCCACTACACTATTGGTAACACTAGACAAATGAAAAATCTATTGTATCCTCGTATGAATGACAAAATCCTATAATTAATAAGGTTAAATAATTATTAAATGAGTAAAAATATGTACCAAAAACTTGAACCACCACCATACTAATGAAAAACAAAAAATGAACCCACTACCACTATGAAAAATATTTCATTGGTGGCGACCTGACTTTCTATGTGAAGAGTAAGATCACACTATTATAAGAAATGAGGTATCACATATCCAAACTACCAAAGCCTCCAAAACAATGTTGGAACAAAAATTTATCCACTAGTATCATAAGGTCTCAAACATGTGCTATAACTAGGGAAATATGGATTTTGACTGTATTCTAAAATCATAGCTAGGGTAGTGGTCACATGGGTCATACCTCGAATCAACCTTGATACTCTATGAAATAATTCCCTAATATCAAATGCTCATCATTTACGTTACATGACTTCTATAATCAAATAGGAACTTCTATAAAATCTCAACAGACCGACCTTTAATGAAAACTCAAGTATAAGGAACACATCTACCACACCATGAAAATATAGACTTTAAAAAGATCTAGCTCTCTCTTACAGCTTTCAAATTTCATCCAAAGAATGTGTATCAGTATGAGATGTTACAATTTTTATTTAATCTACTAATACACACACAAAAATATATCTCAGGGCTCTACTAATACGCAAAGTCATCCTAAATAGGTTCCACATTGAGGAACACCACTTGGAGAAGTCCATATACGAGTTGGATATCCAAACCACGGGATCAAGCATGACCTTATACACTTGATATGAGATTTATTAACAACATGATAATAAGATTAATTTTGTCTATGGAAAAATTTAATTCACTCCATGTTTTCCTATTCACTACCATCGCCACCTAAACCAACAACTTCACTATGAAGAGATGTGGATGCAAGTGAATCTATCTAGTCAGTTGATATTTGCCTTATCATAGAAATTCTGAACAGTGAATTAATCCAATCATCCTCTATTTTGGGATCTAGCTCACCATATATCCTCATCATCATCTGTCATTAGAACTCATGGAGTATGCTAATATTTTGTATATTCCCAACCTACTCAGCCAATGTAATATGATGCTCGGCAGGGGATACTTTTACCAACCCACCTAGACGAAAGATCTTGTGAGATGTCCCATGAAATAATCTATAGCCACTCATTGAATCGTTATCATGACCCTGAATCAAAAACATGATTGATTTCCTTCATAGAGTCATCATAAAAGTAATTAACACTTACCATGATCAAATAAATAAATAAATAAATAAATAAATATATATATATGGAAAACTGACTCAAGAAGTAGTGTCACGTGACTCAATCATATATGATAATGTTTTGGTGTTCTCTGGAGCCAATGTATTAGGATTCCAAATTGATAGATAATTAGTCAATGTCCTTGTGAATGAATACAAAAGACGTTCCACCAACACTAGGTTCCCTAGCCTGAAATTCACAGTCAGAATAGTTTAACATTGCTTCCCTAAATTCCGAACCAAGAAAAATATGGGGACATAACTCAAAATACTAGAACAAGGATGAAATATCCATGAAACAAGAATGCAATGACCATACCATATTGTTTCTACCTGAATGGTGAAATAACATGCCTCTACAACCCCAATCCCACCTAAAAAGGTCAAGGGGAGACCAAAAGCACCGATAAAGACTAAATAAAATATTAGTCTATTACCTAAAGTACATGTATACACACACACACACAACCATATGTATATAAAATTGAATAATAATAATAATAATAATAGACATTGTCATTTAGAGTAAAAACCAGGAATGCAATTACATATATGTAATTTGGAAGAGTGTGAAAATACAACATGAAATGTGTAAGAAAAAATTCACTCCCACCATTAATATACGTCACAACCTAAAAACAAATACAATAATGTAATGTTGAGAGAGCTCGAATCATAATATATAAGCCTTTACCACCTTACATAGTCATATACACCCATGTATCCCTAAGCTCTACAACGGCCACCACTGAAATGTTTCCCATCTGAATTATACATGACTTGTGTGAGAAAATTTGAAACATTGGTGAGTATATATGTCCCCAGTAGGATTCCACAATATCTAAATAGGGAGAAATAGAATACATGATAGAAGTAGTCTTCACATACCAATTCAAGGGGGGAAAGGAATCCCAACAACACACACATATATATTTATATAAACATAAAAGATACCTATATGTGAGAGAAAGTGGATATCCATATCACATACTATCCCAAGGAAATGATTCTACCTATAGATCCAAATTTCTGTCACTGATGCATTGAATAAAACTTTTCTATCCAAGTAAGTCATGAGATGGGTACGCACCATGCCACCACTCCACAATCTGGGAAAGTGTAATCTCTAAAAGATGGAGGACCTATTCCATAACACAACTGGGAGATTCCACATAGTAGATAGAGGACCTACACCCATGAATAGAAGTAAATCCTTATTACTCTTTGTGGAATATGAGGTCTCGATCCCTAGTGAGAATGGGGAGTGCCTTCCCCAGAGATAAGGGACCAACACCCTTGTAAGGGAGTACTATCTCTATATCTATAATAACATGTATAGATGAACTATTAATATGTTTGGGATTAATATCATTATGGATAATGGAACTAAGGCCTTTTGAGATTGGGTAGTACTGCTTATGCATGTATAGAGTGTATGGGGGACCTACACCCTAGTTCAATAGGGGATTACCATACCCATAGATAGAGGACCTGCTCCCTGTTCTAATAGGGGAGGATCACTATTTACGCATGAGGTACATCGTTTTGAGGAATAAAAAATGAACATATGGAAAACAACTAATTTGTTGATATTATAGCATTTCATATCATTTTTATCATTTTTTATACTCGATTCACGTCCTGACCCTTTTTGGTGGGTGATATGGCCGCACCAGGATTGGGAAGTGTGTCTATCTTAGATTGCAATGGGTTTTCCATAGTTTAATGGTCCTTAAGAATGATTTTAATGGGTCAATTGTTTGTGCAAGAAACCCATGTCATGTGTGATATCCTCATATTCTCTAAAATGGGTTTATTCAAGGATCCAGAAACACCCAACATCCCTTTTATCAGTGATTTGTGGAAATACTTTCCAAAGGAATATTCTCATTGGATGATTTGTCTGAAGACACAAAAGGACCCCATTGTTTGAGAGAATGGTAGGTCAGTCTCATCACACCCTTTGGGGTGGGATTATTTTCTACATTGTAGTCCTTTTATAGATTTATAAAACGTTCATATGTTCGTAAATATTTTGTCCATTCCCATTCATGTGATCCTAGATTACCCTTCAGATTCATGATCAATTAGGGATATACATGTGTCAGGGATTACAAAGACATCACTAGTAGATGTCAAGTAAAGAGGTGCTCTGA
This sequence comes from Viscum album, assembly GCA_963277665.1. Lineage (NCBI taxonomy): Eukaryota > Viridiplantae > Streptophyta > Magnoliopsida > Santalales > Viscaceae > Viscum > Viscum album. The sequence continues at coordinate 1,765,951,093 of OY728146.1, read as the reverse complement.
ATATTATCATTATCCAAAGGGGAGGGGAGCTGTTTTTGATATTAGACGCAAATCCATAATATGGACTTCCTATATATACTTGTGATAAGATTCAGATCCAACATAATTTGGTGCCTCTTAACTAGACACAACACCTTTTAAGGTCATCTGACGTGAACCCATCCATGCGGTTTAATTTTATGCAGTGAGGAAATTTAGGAGAAAGATGTATAGTCAAGGTTTGGTGAGGGATTTACATTGAGGCAGATCGAGATGCCCAGAGATGGAGTGGTCCACATATTTGATATGAAAATACAAAAAATATGGCTATTGAAACATTATGGTGGTTTTGGATACATGATTGGTCGTTTGAGAGGATACTTGTGTATCCTAGTAAGTTGGGAATCAAGGCCCTCATATTTTATTTTTAGTTGGTAATTCCACCATCTAGTAAGACTTTTTTTGGGTGCATGATTGGGGTTTTTACATGGGAGCTTCACATTTTATAGAAATAAATTGGGGCTTAATCTTAAAGATGATTAACTAGAAGATTAGGAGATTTTTATTAGGACTAAATTAAAAAGAGAATTTACCTTTATATTGGGCCTTCATATTGGCATCCTACGTATCCTAGTTAGAGTAGTAATCAGAGTTCTTGTATTTCATTGAATTTTGGTATTGTATCCAAGAGAAGAACATTGTTTCTGGAACCATGAGGAGGATCCGGACTCATGATGATCTAGAGGTTCTATATGCGATTAAACTTTAGGGGATTACCATGATTTGGGATTATGAGGATTTCATAATTACCACTAACCTATAATCCTGTGTGATTCATTCTTGGTGTGAGAAAAAATAGGAGATAGTGGGTATGAAGATCACATGTCCCAAATAATCTTGTAATATATATTACAAGAGCCTAGATGGGGAGATAGAGGGGGGTTTGAATGTGTATATTTCCACCTCTGTGTTGATATCCAAGATAGTAATTTATTTTTACCTAACCAGAAAAGTCCATGGATGAGGCAAAGTGGAGAAAATGCGCTAGATCCCAAAAAAAGAAGATAGTTTGTCAACATAGAGAGTTATCCATTGAGAATTATATGGGGTATACTAAAGTTTAATGTCATGTAATTTAGATTGTGATTAATGAGATTATAATCATGGAGAGATGTTATTTCATGCCTCAAACATGAGATGTAATGTATGTAAAAAAACATAACTCTGGGGGATCCAGGATTTGGAGAAATGATGTGAGGAAGAGATGGCAGTATGGCATATAAGGGAACATGTATCCTCTCTTAAGTATTAATATTTCTCTGGTTAGTAAGATGTTTTTTTGGAAACTTATGTAGAGTCATTGGGTCATTGTGTTCATAGTTAAGAAGAGGTGTCTTTAATACTCTGACCTTTTATTTCTGATGACTGGATATGTTTATAAAGATCTTAAATCACTCACTATACATCAAATTCAAGTCATATATCCTGGATGATGGAATAAATGACTAATATTATATTATATGTACTAAGACAAGATAGTTTAATTGTAGGTCGTAAAGATGATTTTGGGCCTTTCAGTTTAAGGTCATATAAGGGGGACCATTTGTTAATGAAATTATGAATAACTAAAAGAGAATCAAACAAAGATGTTACGACATGCCTCAAACATGAGAGGTAATGAAAGTTTAAAACATGATTTTGGGTATTCTCAGATAAATATAAATGAAATATGGCATTGAATCCATTATGAAATACAGTGGTAGAAAAACCCCCTCCTGAGGATGAATATGTCCTTGGTTTATGAGACATTTGTTGGGAAACATAAGCAGAGCCAATAAAGAGTTGTGCGAATAGTTAATAAGAGGGGTTCATCGGAAACTGAACTTATATTTATGTTGTTCAATGATTTTTATGATGATATATAATTTCTTAGGTAATTGAGTTTGGTGAATGGAAATAATGTGACTTGTCATGTAAAAAAACTTTCATAGCATGTTTATCTGTGGAGTCCTAGATCAACCTAGCATAGAAGGCAGGTAATGGGGTTTTAAATGTTTTTTGAGGAGTATGTCTACTCCTAGTATTATTGGTATGGATATCATGGGGGTATGTAACAGCATAAAGGTCCAATATTGGAGTGTCGGGACCGAATCACGGAAGTAATCCCAAGTGAGGTTAAATGGGTTCAGCCCTAGCTATATGGATTGGGGGATAAGAATAGTTTACTGTATAAGGGTGACTATATTGGAGCTGGCATTAAAGGGAATGCTGTGAACTGTCATCCGCATAGAGGAGTCAACAGACAATTTTTTACTATGGGAAATCCACATTCGATTTTATACATGGGGTTTTCCATGTACTATTTTCTTCATGGGTTTTTGTGTGTGCTATTTTCATCATAGGATCATTCACATAACATTTTCTACATGGCTTTGTCTACATACTATTTTTTTATTCTTTCATAGGGAACAAAAATGACACCTCATTTCCATGAATGACACTACCTCCATGTGTTATCTTCCATGGAGGGTCATCCATAAACCATTCATGTGATATATTCCATGAAGGTTCACCCACATATTGTTATGGAATGACTTTCATGATAACAATTGAGTGGGGGAGGGATTTATCTGGCACCCATTAAGTTTATCTCTCTATGATTTGTAATTTTTTCATTCATATGGGGAGTTATCTTCCTCTCTCAAGAGAGTTCTTTTTTATCAACCTCAGATATTATTTACAGAGGTGTTGAGTGTAGGATCGATGGGACACATAGTTCAGTTTACTAATTCCCATGGAGAAAACCTATATCCGTGGACGACATTGTTAGTGGGAGGCATCCTTTTCGGGCGTTGGGATCCCAACTCATCACACAAATTACATATTTCATGGGGGTAAGTTATGTGGGGGACATAGTATGTGTGGGAAGAATTATCTACCTCTATTTCTACAATGACACCATTTTTGGGGGCTGGTGTCATTTTCATTTTCTGCAAACCATTTATTTCACTGATGATGCCTTCCGAGAACCATTATATGGATTTAATATGTTGATGCGCTAATTTTCTATTCCAAATTTACCTTCTTCAACATTCATATTTGATCATATTAAATACATTACATCTATATTTATACATGATCGATGGAATTTCCATCATATTGAATGTGAAATTATCAAAACCCAAAATCCAAATCTGTTTATAATAATGAGTATAGAGGACTAGCTGCCTTGTACGATAGGGGAGTATTGTCATTAGGGATAGAGGAAACACACCCTGATGCAAGGAGTGATATTATTACTTTTTTAAAAATAACATAAAGAGGACCCAAAATTTTGTTGAAAAAAGGGGATTAATGTCTACATCTAAATAATGATTATGAAGGAATTATACCCTAGTGCGATAGCAGAATATGGAATATACCTCACCCCTTAAATGATCAGACCCAATCAATAACATTTTTTAGTATTGTTAAAGAAATCATCCCAAATTTAAAATATCATATTAATATAAAAATATATGATTAAGTCTAACATCATTTTCTATTTAAAAATAATAATATAGCCATCATTTAGGAAAAATCTGATTCTAAACTACAGAAATACAAGTAAAATATGATATACAGGGAAATACACAATATTTATGGGGGTATATATAGTGTCTCAACCCGCCTCATCGCCTAACTATGTCTCCACTAAACATGGATTGAAACCTATGTTGTCATATATGGGTTTTACAAGAACCACATAGGGTATCTTAAAAACCTAGAGACTTAATATATTCTTCCTTTCATTCCTGATTCAATCAGGCCATGTCGTATACCTAGCCTCGATCTTGGCCATGCTTTCATACCATCACATGACCACATAGACCCAAAGTACAAACATATTTCCTCCCACATGGGGTCTTGGGTGTGTGTAGCTGGAACAAAACGAAGATACATGAAGTGTATCTCAAAGTATGAGGACTAGTAACATGGTGTGTGATACTTATCCTTTTTTAAAAGCCTATCCACCATAGTTGGTTTACTACATTTAATTTCTTCATCCCAGTATATACTGTTTAGTATGGATTTTATCTTATTATTATATCTCATTTGATTCATTTTGATATTTCACATATACTATGATTCACAACTACTGTGTGCCTAATGTCAGTGGAAAATACCATTGTCTGTCGATTCGATCCCTCTGGTGACTAGTGAGTAGAAACTCGCTAAGTGCACTAAGACATGGCATGTGTTCCACTCTTCCTACAATAACCCATCATCCATCACCACTATGGATCATAAATAAATATATTATCACCCATTTTCTATCCTAATATATATAAAAATCATATATATTTAACTATTTCATACATCAACATTGAATCTGGGGGTCCGGTTGCACTCAGTCTCACCGACAATGCCAAACAGTGGCCCCATAGACCAAAGGTTACAAATGTGAAGAAAAATTGGGAGAAAAGAAAGTAATAAAATTGAATAGATAATTATATAGGTTTTCATTTCTATCAATCATATATTTAGGATATTCATTTTTAGAATCAATCCATAATCATGAAGAAATCAAAAAAATAATTTACATTGATAATAGAGCTCCTGTGATGTATCAATTAATCATAGATCAAATAATAACTGCTAATAAAATTCTTAGTATTTTAATAAAGTGTGGAAAAATCTATAAATGATATCTACCTCTAATATTTATTGATCATTTGTGAAGAAAATGTTTTTCAATGATGGGGATTATCTGCTACATCAACTATCTTTCGATCCACCATGAACTGTTCACCGATCATCATTCGATCTCAATCTATAGATGAATAATGATTAAATCACCTCTCATGATTACTAGGGTTATGTTTCAATCCCTATATATAGTCCATAATGAGCTATATAAATATTTTAATATTTTTTTGAATACTAAATGAATTAAATTAATTTATTAATTAATCCCTTTAATGTATCCATCAACAACTGTCTCATCTGAATTCCTGACGCTGACCAACATTAGGTTGCACCAAGGGTAAACCATAATCTTTGGATTCAACCACAGTTTTATATTGTATATCTAGGACTCTTTTATGTATATAATATATTATTTATAAAAAATTTCACATGTGAGATATAAATTTTATTTAATTTTTTATGAAATTAATTTCATGATCACTAGGCTTTAGAATCTCATATCAACTCAGTGCCTAGTTATAAAAATATTAATTGACATATTTTATATTTTTATTATGAAAAATGGAATATATAAATTATATTAATTCAAAATTTAGTAATAAGAATAAATTTAATAGAAGTGTATTTCAATTATGTTTAAATATTTTCTATGGGAATATAATTGAATATGTAGAAATTAGTTATGAGATTATTTAGTTACATGAAATATACTATGTAGAAAACATTAATTATGTGATAAAATTCACAAACATATAATTTATAAATGTTAAATTTTTATTGTCTATATTACAATTAGGTGTATATTTTTTTATTTGATCAAATTGATTAAGTAACAATTAATTAAATTGTAAAATTTTATTATGAGGTTATGTGTGTTCATATGGGTTGTTTTAAATCAAAATATTTGGTCTTTTTTGTATATTTCATATTTCCACATACTATATAATTATTATTTACGTTATTAGTGTTATTTTTGTAATATAATTAATCATTAAATAATTCTGATACATACGAATATGTTTTTGATATTTTAATGAATAATTAAATGAAAGTCAAATGAAATTTCCCATTTAAATATATTCACAGTAATTTTTTTGAAAATTTGAATTTAAAATATAAAATGTTTGGAAAATTAGGAATAAATCGTGCATGACATATGGTAATATTCATTTGATATTAATATTTATTATTTACTACAATATTAATTGTCCTAATATTTTCCACTTTATTGAATTTTTCTATTTTTTATAGTCTATTAAGACTACTCCGTGTGAATATTAATTTTTAGTTATTAATGATTTACCAATGGAAAATTATCAAGTAAATAAGAATAGAAGACTCTAAATGTGATTTTTTTATCATGGGTATCTCTTGTGTCAGGAAAATGAATGAGGACACATTTATAAAATTAATAAAAAATAGAATGACGAAACTCCCAATATATATATAATACATAATTAGTGCAATAGAATAATTTAAAATGACACATTAACTTCGAAACACTTCAATATTCTTGAACCTCATATGATAATTTTGGATATGATCATTATATTGAACCTCATCATATGATTCTCAATTAAAAGGGTGATCTATAATAGCTTAAAAATAATATCCTTTATTTCTTTAAATATTTTCTATGGTGTTTTAATTCTTTTTATTATTCTATGATTAAGCATGTTTAGTTTTTACTACCCATTTTAAAGGAACATGTGTGTGTGGGCTATGACTACCTAATAAAAGTTATTTAGGTTGTGCCTCTGAGGGAGAAAGTAGGGACACTACAAATTGTGGATCCCTATAGAAAAATGTATGATAGTATTTGAATTATGCCTCTAGTGAAAAAATATTTTTAATTGGGTTGTGACACTAGGTGTGAAAAATTATATATAATATTATACAGTAAATGTGTTCCATCTCTCACTATTTTTAAGAGGGTTGGAGAGATGAGTATGATCAATTTAATCAAAAGTAATATAAAGGTCTATTTTATTTATTTGATTTATTTATTTCAATTTCATCATCATCCAAACCATGATATAATCATTAAATTTCATTTAAAAGGAATTTTCACATACCTCATGGCCAATAAAAAATTTTCTATTTTAAACTGAAACTAAAATTCAGCAATCATAATCCAAAATTATTTCATATGTTGAACATAAGAAATAATTTTGAAATTTTTCACACTTTTTATATATATTCATTTCCTCTTTACCCTCAATTGAAATATCATGTGACTTTGATAAACCATTATTCATGAGTTATTACTAATCGAATTGAAAAAATTTATTAATTGGAATTCTATTTACATATAACCTATGCTCCAAATATTTAAGTAATTTAATTATTAGGATGGAATTTCGATGCGATGTACACCCCTTTATTGTGTTGAACAAAATCATTATTTTTTAAGTATTTTATTTAAATATTTCCTTATTTTCCACATAAAAAATAATTTATTATTCCACTATAACATTTTCTTGAGTGTTCAATTAACAATTCATAACATTTAGGATGCTTATTTCATTATGCATGGTCATTATCACCTACAAATCCAGTAACCTCATCTATCAACTAATATTATTTGTTTGGAAGTTTATATTGGTTTATATTGTTAAAAAAACTTGCCATATATGTTTATAATAACAAACATATTCCTCACTCAATCATTTGTCTTGTGTAATTTCTTATCTGGATGACCTCTATATTGTCCTTTAAATATGTTCTAACATGGTTCCTCCTTATTCCATCAAATTACTTAGAAAATATTCATTGTGAGTATTTCAATTGAAATCATAATAAACCATATTATGAAAATACACTATTGAAGTCCTTAAATTTTCACCTTCAATTAAATTCATTATATTTAAAAAATAGACCCTTAATATACCTATCATTAAGTTTATATAACAATTTTAACAAATGAATATAGACTTACAAATTAACCCGTACAGTTTTAAATTAAACTCATCGAAATACATCCTAAACTATAAATTCATCAATATAATTGGTTTAATACCACCTATAACACCCCATAACAACACTCCCACGTCTAGTGCAAGAATATAAATTTTATATACAGTCTATGAAAAAAACTATAACAACCCAATACATAACCAAAAATTAATTATAACATTAAAATCATGGATTTTAATTTCATACATTTTCATTATCTTTTAGTCTTAGTTATTAAGATAATATGGAATACCATTATATAAAATAGTATTCATATACAAAGAGTGCTCAATTTTTCACAAAATAACATCTTAATTGTAAAACCCTATTTTCTTAATGATGATTTTTTATTATTCAATTTGAATAATAATATTTTAAATATTGAACATTTTATAGTTCATAAACATCATTAATTACGTTGAAAATATTTTAAAATATTGATGATCACGAAAATCATGTTAATAAATATAAACGAAGATTTTAATTTGTCTATTAGATAAATATGAAAGCCCAAATGAAAGATAATATTTTAAAATTATAAAATTGAGATAATGTATCAACTAAAAAGTAATCAAACATTATTACACATTATTTTTCAAGTAATATTTCAATGCTAATTATAAAGTAAATAATCATAAATTTCAAGGGTACATGGGATATCATATTCATATAATTCATTTCTTCACCATTATAATGAAATGAACTACATGGATAATTCTAACTTCATTATAATTATAGATTATGTTAAAATTGCTCCATTATCTACACATCTATATAGATGTAACTAAAAACCATTAAACCACATCTACATCATAGGATTAACATATAACTAGTTAGATCTATCCACAACCCATAATTCATTGATGGGAAATAATGGTCCAACATGTCATCATATATTGTGTGAAAAAACCATTGCATCAGTCAATAGTATAAGGTTGCGATCAATTAAAAAAATTATACTTTTATACCAATAAGTAAAAGCATGATTATTTTTAAAATAAAAATATGGAAAATTATCATTCGTTTTTTAAAAAATAATAAATTATATAAAATTTAATAACTAATGGTAATTAAATTTTCTTTGAAAAAAAGGAAACAAATATAGTAATATTTTAAATGATTAATGGATATTACATAATAAAATTTTCTCTTATATAAAACATAAAAAAACATTCTTTTACTATTTTTGTATGTAGGCAAAAATTGGCCCATAAAAATTGGTAAAATATTTCTCCAACAATAATTGTTATGGTTGTGAATGATTCTTCAATATCACATTTAAAAATATTTTAAATATAAATAAATACATTTAATAAAAATTTGGAAGAATTTATACATGGTACATTAATATATTAAAAAACGTAATACAGGATTTTAAAAAATCTAATACTGTATGCCTTTAAAAAATTCATACGACTTCCACCCTCCATAATAATACATATAAATTAATTATTTAGTTTGATAAAATTAATATTTTCTTTCATTCCCTTATTCTCAATCTACTTATTCAATTTACTTTCATCCCCCACAGAGTTATTAAATTGGAAAATTACAAATTACCCGTTTTGGGATTGTTCGATTCATAATCTCTAAAACATCATCGATGTTATTATTACTATAAACTGTGTATTCTTAAGTGTTACATAAGATATTAATTTTAACATTATACAATATATATAATTAAAATAAAAAAAATCTTTTAATAGGATGTGACATAGTTTTTTCCCCATGAATCTACAATTATAAACTTGTCATATTAGGTTCAAAATAACTACTTTAATTTTTATATAATTTCATAGTTATGAGTATGTTTCATAATTAATTAATTATTAATAAGTTTAAAATAATAATTATTCGATTATATTACTTGTAGGTATATTTATGATGAATGGTTTTGTTACTAACATTGTGTCTCAATACAACCATTTTATGAGTTAAATTTTATGATAAATGTTTTTGTCAAAATAACTAAAATAATTATAAAATTATATATCAAAAATTTATATTCATGTTATAAGTGAATTAATTATTTATTCAATCCATTTAGTAGTATATCCTTGTAAAGAATTAATGAAAAATGAAATATGATATTCAATGATATGGAAATTAACAAGTACAAATGAGTGACGCCTTATTTTTTAAATGGATTGAATGGAAAGAGTGAATTATTTTTAATATTTAATGAAATATTATTTATATGTAAATATCATATTAATTTCTCAAATCCATATTTGTATCCATATATGTGGTCTGATGATCAGAAATGGAATATATCCATTCATGGAGGTGATGGTCTATATATATGCCTGAGAAATATTTTCATTTTGTGATTGATGGAAGGGATGTATAAAATAGATGTTATGTCCACATAAGAAATTTATGTATCTTATTGATACTGATTTAAATATATTAAGATGGTATGAAAATATTTTAAGGAGATAGAAGAATAAAAAAATTTGAAATTATTTTATATACATCAAAGTATTCCATGGATGTCATCCTTTATCCTAAAACATAATGCAAATTAATTTGGAAATTTGGTGAGATCAGGAGAACTAGGAAATAAGAAAAAACGCTTGGGGGTATATGGTTATATATTTGTTGAGTTAAGTGCTAAAAAATCATTAGTTATGGTGTCATTTTATACAGAATGGGATGGAAAATATTATAAATTATCGTAATTTAATATATTATAAATGCCTCTCTATGGTCTAGTTTCTCCACAATGAACTTTTTTGGAATATTTGACAATGTAAGGTTGAAATACAATCATAAAATAAAATTTGGAAATTTTTTATAGTTTTTTTACCCATTAGCCTTCACTTTAACCTTATATTTAACACTTATATCCCTTATGTGGGGGACTAACATTTACTATGGCCTCATAATTTTAATAAAATATATGTATCTTATTGGAAAACATTAATATTATGATAATAAATATTCAATATAAATTTTAAATAATCATTTTTTAAGAGGTAAATTTTTTTTCAAATGTCAATATGTTAAATATAACTAAAAATTGTTTTTATAGAAATAACAATTTAATAACATTAGTTTACACTAAAATAATTTTTTAAACAAATCAATAAGAAATCTATTTTTTTATTCATCAAATTTGTATTGTTATTTTTCATTCAACCCCAGGAAAATATAATTTATTTTTTAAAATAATTAATTTATGATTGATCAAAATCTATCTTTTTCTTATAATGAAACATTAATTATGTTTCAAAATATCAATCATGGGTTTGTAAATTCAATGTAATTTTTGATAAAAAAAATATTTTTCTTAATAGTTACTTAATTTTTATAAGAAAAATTCATAAAAATGACCCATTCTTATATAGGGATAATTTTAATAAATTTATACTAATTTATAAATAATTACTTTCTATATTATCCCAAATAACTAGCTTTTAAGAAGTAAAAAAACCAAATTTCAAAATATGATAATATTTAAATGTTTAATTAATAAAGGAACTTCATTTAATAAAATAAATATTCTAATGATCACAATTTTTTATATTTAAATGAAAATAAAATTTTTTCTTATAAAAAATGAAACTTTTAAACAGGATGTGTTCTTAGTTTTATTTTTCAAATATTACAAATTAATTGATTTATAATATATTATTTAATAAATTCTAATATTGTATATAGTTAGAATTATCTATTAGGGTGATCTATTTAATTTTTTTAATAAAAATTCAAAAAATGTTCAAAAAGTGATAAATGAAATAAAATAATTTTTAACATTAAATCATATAAATTTTTTATAATATATATTTGAAAAGATTTAATTTATTACTCTCATTTTATGTTATAGTTATTTTATCATAATAATATTTTTTAAATAATTTTTATCTTATATTTTATAAATAGATTTAGTTTGGTTTTTTGTTTTACACAAGATATCAATAAAATATCATGTAAAAGAAAAATACATTCTATAATATTAGAGTGTTATAAATATTGTCCCAAAAAACACTAACTCATTTAAATTCATTACTAATATATATGACATCTACCTTATGAATTTCATGTAAATGCATGAGTATGTTATCTTTTGCAGCCCAATACATAAATATAACACCATTCCATGATTTTGATTGTAATAAAATGTTTTTATAAATTTATTTATATAAAATTATGACATATGAGTTTATAATGTTTGTATAAAATATTTTCTCTATTTTGATTGGATATATAAATTTTAACTCTATTATTACATTAATTTCATTAAATTTATATTGCATTAAATAATGTGATGATGTAAATGAAATGGGATCTCACCTCATATGAACTACATCGACCACTCAGACATTAATTACAAATCCCACTTGAAAACACCACACCAAACCTTACTCTGGGAGGAGTAGAAGAAAATTATGAAAAATTAGAGTAGGGGAATCCTAGGGTTTCAATAGGCTTTCTTCACCAAATATAATATAAAAATTATATTCCATAAGGGAAACTCCATTTAAAATGTAAAACTAAAATATTTTATCCAAATATTATTAAAAATCATAAAATATAAGGAATGAGACACTTATAACCTTCACTACAACAATCGCAAATTGTTATAGTGTAGTTATGTCAAAAGAATATGTGGATTATAAGTATATTTCATCTAAAATAATATTAGTAGACATGGTTATGTCCCATTATTATATAATAAAAACCTCATCTTCATAAAACAATAATACGTCCATGAGAAACGAAAAAAACAAAGGGATAAAAAATAAAAATATTGAGAGTAATGAAAGAACAAAATATAATCTATATGTGAGAAAGTTATTATAGGCCTTAGATAGGTAACCTATAAAATAAATGAATTTTGTGGAAGAATGTGAAGAGAATGGAGGAAACCATAAATCACTAATATGAGTGAATCAATTGTGTAGGGACTCATTAAATGAATCAATTAAAATTACTTCGGTTAATTATTCATGAAACCTCTAATTGCATTATTTTTGTTTTTTCTTCCTCTTCTTATCGTATATTATATTTCATATTATTCACCTATTATGTAGAATTTTTTTTCCTTTATTTTCATGGAATCCTCTATGTTCACCCATGGATCAATTTATTCGATATTATTTTAAAACCTCTCAATTTATCACGGTTTTTTCGATGTTTATGATTCTTGTATATTTAATTATAATTTTGAATGAATTATTAATATAACAATACATTTTTTGGGGTTCTTATAAAATAATATATTCATATAATGAATTTGTTAATTTATTATATCTATTAAAATTATTAAGCATAGAGATATTGTTTTTATCATTCTATATAATGTTATTCATTGTCAAAATGCATTGATATATTGAAAATAATTCATAACTTATTTATATTATGTTTCATTATTTTTAATATTCTTAATTCTATGTCTCATTATTAATGTTATTGATCTATTTTTATAATATTATTATTAACAATAGTCTAACACTTTTACATTTTTTGATTCATTTTTCATGATAGGTTGAATTATTCATCCAATTATTGAGCTATTATCTCACCCTTTCATAGATATACGTGAATATGAGATTAATTTTACTAAAGATACTACAAAATACAAAAATACTAAATTTAATATGGATTCAAATAATTTTTATAGTTTTATGGTTTTTATATTTTATTAATCTATTTTTCAAAATACACAGACTATATCGGTTTTGGAAGTTGTAATAATATATATGTCTATATAAAAAAATGTAATAATATTATAAATATATATATATTATGTATATGTATACCTGGTATTAGTGAATTTTTAATTTAATATTATCATTATATTAGAAAAATTAAAACCTAGGTTAAATATAAGGATTTTAAAAATTAAGTCATAAGTACGGATTTTATTATAGGAATTAGGTGTTCTTCAATGTTTTGTTGACCAAATTATTGTTATAAGATTTTTATGCATAGAAAATGGTGTGAACATAATAAAAAATTAAAATTTTGAGATATAAACTCAATAATAGTTAATATTATATATTATAAAATATCAATGCATTTATTTATATCCTGAATGTTTCTATGAAACCATAAAGCACCTCTACGAAACAATGAGGTTTATAAGGCTTTGAAATCACATAGTGGTGAAACTATTGGAACCCAGCTATGTAACATTATCCAATAAATTTTTATGGAAAGGTACATTAAAAAACTCAGAAATTTTGATTTTGTGAAATTTAATGTTATTCTCTTTCTAGATTAGATCCCACAGTATAGATATCGTTGCAGCTTCCAATTTATATAATCACATTTCATATTCCAAACCATATTATAATGCTATAAAAATGCAAGGATAATTATTAGTGTCTTTTAAAATTTCATTAAAAGAAATGGGTATAGATATATAATCAATAATAATGTCATTATAATAATTGTTAAGATAAATAAAATAATTAAATATGGATATATATATATATTATAATGGAATATATTGATGTACTTCTTGGAAAAATATATATCATTACACATAGTCATGTAGTCATTCATTTCAGATAACTTATACCTAGAGCTGCACATATAACTATTAACTCTTATAAGATGGATCAATTAAAATTAGTGGAGTCTATGAAGAATGTAAAAGATAATTTCTATAAATAGTATATAAACCCTAGAATATACCCATAGGGTGAACCAATGGACTTTATTAAAAATATGTATTATTAGGAATCAAATTGATCATCTAGATAATAAGAATATCATTCTAATTAATATTTATCCACATCGTTTAATTTTATATTTATTTAATCAACATCATGTATATAAATATATCCCAAAAGTGTATCTTTATCCTTAATATATTATTTGGATGGATAAGAGAGGCTATGTTTATAAATATTTATCAAAAATTGTTCTATATATGATATGAGAACTTTTTATTTATAATAATTCAATTTGGATTTTAAAAAATCCTAGAAAAAATCATGGAATACATTTATAATGTATTTATAGACTATATTAATAAATTTTTTCCGGTATTTTTAATTTATATTATGATATACTATTAGAAAAATAAATAACCTAAGGGAAAAATATGAATTATGATAATATTTTTCTATAAGGATAAGTTCTGTGTTATATTCAAAAACTATGATTTCATTAAACAACTAGTAACATTCTTAAAGAATGAGATTACATTATAGGCATTGTCTATTAATCCTTCAATGAAAAAGGAAATTGAGGAATGTTCAATACTAAGAAGTGTCATGTAAATATATAATTTTCATAGATTAAGTGGGTTCTATAAAATCATGAGACATCCAAATTTATAAAATTTTATACAAATTCAATCTCTTTGATAGCCTAAAATACAGACAACACCATTATTAAATGAAAATTGTCTGTTAAAATATTATTTAAACATGAAAAATATTACCAAGATGTTAATTTGGTGGATATTAATAGTAGTATCTAAATAAGTAATTCTTTATTCTTTATACATATACAAAAATAAAATAAATTTATATTTATTTATTATGAATAAAATAAGAATTATTTAACTTAAAAGGGTAGTGTTTCTAAAAAATGTATATTTTCTAAAAGACAGTTTTGTAATGTTTTTCACATATATTTAAAATTTATATATTACCAATTTTTGAAAATTTATTTCTTAAAATGAATTCAAATTTTAAATTTAGAATCTAAAATTTATATTAATATGAATTTTTTTGATTTTAGAGATTGTTTCATTTTCCGATGAATAGTGATAATACTTATTTTTATTGAGTCCCACTTTTCATTTAAATTATTTAAAATTATATATTATAATTTATATTATTTTTATTATAAAATTAGTTCTATTAAAATTATATATATGAAATTTATTTTATTTTAATCAATTTCATTTGGAATCTTGGTATGAACACATTATATACATTATATACATTTTAAAATTTTCCCTATGTGTGTTGTCTTGTTTCATAGAAATTTCTCTAGTAAATAAATAATATACACCAGGTTTTCATTATAAAAATGACGATTATTCATTTTTATGTCCTTGAATTTTAGTACATGTGAATGGTTATGTACATAATTCATTAAAACAGGTTTATGGAACACATCGTGATAATGATAGATGATTGGTGGATGCACAAACTAATAGTTTGTCATCTTAAAATGACCATGAATTTAAAATGTAATTGTGTAATAAGGTATTATTTTTTCCCTTATTTACAACATTCATTAACTTCTTCCTTGGAAAAATATTAGGAAACAACATCTCACCGACTTCAAATTCCAAATCAAAAAAGTGATGTTTATCATAACATTTCTACTGAATTTGTGTTTTCCTTATGTGTTGATAAATGGAATGAACCATATTTACCATTTACTAACATATCTCTAGTCCTAATTGATTTATCTCACTAACATCATTCTACTACATTGGTTTCCTACACTTAATTTTATATATTGATTCATAAAGATTAATCTAAATACTTGAGTAAAAGCTATTTTTTATGAAAACATAACAAGGAGAAGGTGTTGATCCCAACAACCATTAATATATAAGTAATTAAAAATCAAAATATCCCTTATGTTTTCAATTGATCTCCGAGATTTAACCATATGGATGCGGATGATAAATTATACTGAAACTCAATTCTATATCAAGATCTTGTTAAAATGTATTGCATAATATAAATATAAACCATAGATCCCAGTTAGATACAATTAAATATGGTACTAAATGAAACCTTACAACTTCCATAATGTATATCCTAGAAATCTGATCCAGATATAAATAATGTATGATAATGATGAAGTGTGTTATATTTATAAGGCCTTTAACTAAATCCCATATAACATTATACCCATAAAATTATTTGTGGAGTCTATTAAAAAAATCCATGTTGACGTTTTACTATTTCGATTCAAGGATGGTAATGGATGTAACATCCAATTATAAATTTGCCTCTCTTCCTAAATTGCTGACATACGATTCACTAAGATACATACTCTGTGAAATATCATACCATTACATAACATCAAAAATATTCTTTCAAATCTATTTACATCTTCATACTTCCAGGATAAATAGAGAATGAAGAACTGTGAGTTTTGGGTAACAATTTTTTCTTCAAGTCATAAATGTATAGAATACATATATTTTTTCTAAAACATATCATTCATTCATGATCATGGTAAAACTTATGAACATTTATAAACATCTTTTTCATATCTATATATTATTTTAGAACCTCTTTAACATGATTTTATCAGTTTCAATCTATTGAATAAAAGGAAACATATTATAAGTAACAATAATCAAATTGGGGAACCCCAAAATTACAAAAAATCACATATAAGATGTATAAATAACGAAATAATCATTGAAAATCTATTAACCCTTAAGTTTATAATTGTCCATTAACTGTAATAATATATTTAAATCATTAAATATGGTTCATGGTTAGTTTTTAATTTCCAATCCATATTATCTGGGATTGTCAAACCAAGTGTAATGCAAGGAACATTTTCATATACCAGGTGATGATCAAGCCTAGATAAATGAACCATTTTCAGAGTTATTAAACCTATCTACATATATTCTATATCCACATCATCATATTGTATACATAAATATAAGTATATACTTAGAAACCATTCATACTATTCTTTACTAATATTCTAGTACATTTTTTAATAATTTAAGATATCCTTTGTCTTATCCTTGGAAATGTTTTTATGGATCTCAGTAAACATTTCTCATTCAAGTTTCTAAATAACAACTAACCTCATTGTTTGATATAAACTATAAATACACGGTATTTTCAAGTATATATATTACATAATTTAGATGAATATTCATTAAATTACACAATAATACTCAAGAGGATCATAAAGGTATATTGATTTTGGAAATATGGATTGATAAAAAACATGTCCATAAGTGAGATACTTCATATCCCATTATGATATTCATAACTATATCCCTTCATAGTCATATAATATATAATACCTTTTTTATATATTGGGGATTAAAAACATAATAAAGCGATACCTATGATGATCAATAATGGTAAACAAGGGATATATCAATATATCAATATCACTAGGTTATGAGAACATGAAAAAAAATCAAAACTATACCATATATATCATATATAATAAACATTAGGCATAACATAAATCTTGGTATTTCATAAGAAAAGAATCATAATTGAATCAATGAACATGAACCATGATAACCTATCATTGATATAAGACATATATTGTTGGAATAAAAATAATCATATAATATTTATTTACTTATTATTTAAAGGCTCATTTCCATGACTTTTATAGTGTAACAAGCACACTCCCCAAACCATCTTAGAATTCAAGGATCAATCCCAAGTCTATCATAGTGGATAGAGTACCCTATTAAATATGGTTCAATATTTTATTATTTGTGTTAATAGAATGAGATATGAATATTTACCCAATTAATTGGAGGTATATATATGTTTTATTAGTATCATAATAAAAATCATATATAATTGTTACCTGAGATCATAAAACATTCATCATATTAGAACATAAGAAAAAATGAGATTCATTAAACATTCATTTTATCAAAACCCATCATAATAACTGTGCTTAATAAAACATTCATAATATTATAAAATATAAATATAACTGGGTTTTTTTAAACATTTCATCGTAGAGTAACCTGTCAAAAATAAACAAGCATCTTAATTATTTCCCCATTCCATCATTGAATAAAACATTGAAAAATAATATGGTTTAACAATAATCATGTCCTCGGTAGAATAAATCATTCATAGAATGAATACTAACGTTATAAATGGATCATATCAGTATTAAATCCTTAATATAATCAATTTATTTCATCATATATGTATAATTATATTCAACAACCACATAGAAGCATTCTTTTTGAAAATATCCATTACTATTTGAAAAACCTTTTTAATAAATTTAATCATTTTCCAAATTTTTTTTTGAAAATTAGCATGAGGACATATATTTTTAACTATAATGATAATAATATTCATGATGGATGTAAATACCATCCATGTCATTTAAATTAAAACAAATACTCCTTTCACATTTTTTGTAAAATAAATATGGGAATTTTTTTAAGATGGAATGAAATTTCTTAACATATTTTTTAATGTTCAGAAAATGTTAAAAAATATAAATAAAGAATCATTATATATTAGTAAATATTTTCATAAATTTTTTTTTTAGAAAACCTATATATGGATGAAAAATTATTTTTGAATGATGAGATAAATAATGTCCATTGATATTTTCTTGAACTAATTAGTCTGTAATGTGAGAAAAATGAATACAAAAACATATATTATCATGAACTAAAAATTTTATAGGAAAATAATTGAGTTTCTAGAGAAATTTGTCATTATATTTCACTACTGGATTCATAGACATAAAAATCCAAACAAATAATTAGATTTTATCATAAAACCCATATCAATTTCCTAAAATTAAATCATAATCCACTTGAAAGAATAACATTAAATAAAACATAAAATGTAATGAAAATTAAAAATAATGTTATTAAATTTCAATGGGTCTCTATATACAAATCATAAAAAAATTAATAACCTAACATTTAACCTAATGAAGGAAAATTGTGACAAAAATACCTTACCTATTGTCTCAAATTCTTTCATACATAATCAAATCTCATGTCAAAAAAAATTATATATCTCTTTCAGAAGTATTATTATATATTTGATAATATATATGATTTACATATGACCTTTTATTATCTGTTTATTAATAATTCCATCTTAATGTCAGGTTTCAAGAAACAATTTCCTTGTTTTTGTCTATGTTTTGATTTCATTTTAAGACTAATTACATTGATCATGGTTCCATATTATCTATAATATTACCCATGATATAAATGTAATTTCATTTAATGACCGTAAAACTATTATACAATAGATGGTAGCTAATTTATTTCCAATGCATAAGATTCAAGGATTCGGTTCTCGAAAGACAGAATAGTTTATTTGTTTTGGTAAATTAGATATATATATGAAATTAAAATTAAATTGTAAAATATATAATTAACACTGAATTTTCATTGATAATTTCACAATTCCCCTTAGTTTATCCCAGGATATTAGTCATAAAATACTCTATCATATCCTTGGGAAAACAAAACCTAAGAAAGGGGCGAGCTTAGATGCTCCGTGAGGGTAAGAATATATTAATATCTATGAATAAATGTTGAATAATATATACTAAAAGGTAAATAACAAAAACACATTCCATTAAATCAATATCATACACACAATATAGAAAGAATATAAGATAATAAAATAAATCTATTTTAATAATCCTAGGTTCTTGGAACATGACCATGAATGTTCTAACTAATCGAATAATCAAAATGGAATATGAATAGTAAAATATATAATGATTGTATACATAATTTTTTACATCTAAAAAATATCATTTGAAGTCTTTTTCAAACAAATTTAATATTATCGTGGTTCATTCCAAGACATCTATATAAATGTGTAAGCCCTAGGCCCAAACCATATTTAGTATGTCTATTAAGACCCATCGATGCATCATGGGGTTATAGAAGGTGACAAAAATCACAAAAAATTCCAATAAATTACTCAGATGAAATGGGTTAAATATAATAAAAATTAATATAATTGTTGAAAAATATACTTTTTAAATTTTTATACTTTCCCCAATCAATAAACATTATCATAAATAAATCATAGTAAAATATTTAATTGTAATAAAACAATACATATTATATTAAACCGATCATAAATCATCCATATATATAAAAATGAAGAATATATCAATATAATATATCCACAATGGATTATAATTACATTAATGGTTTGACGTCACTGGTTAATAAAAATACCGTAAAAATATCAATAAAAAAATTATTATGGAAAACAACTATTTCATTTTGATAATTAAATTTTAAAAATTAATTTTAACAAAAATTTTGAAAATATTTCATTATTAATATAGACATTGAAATTCATAAATTAAAAATCAAAATATTTATTTTCCATGAAGGAATGGAAGTTCATACATGCTGAGTATATTAAAACAAAGATTCCATTCAGATTTTCAGTTAATACTATACAAGAATTTTTTTAAAAATGCATGAAGATTCCAATAAAATTATATTTGAATGAACCGGGTAAATTTTTTTAAATAAATAATTCTTATAAATTGGAAAAAAAATTGTAACATTTTTATAAAACATTGGTTTTGATGAAAAAGGATTTCCAACAGAAGTATGAAATAATAGATAGGTTTTCATTAAAAAAATTCTCAACCATTTAACGTACCATAGAGTAAAAAAATGGTACTATTACAGAAATGCATTATTAATAAAAAGGTAATGAATATATATATTTATTTTAAGATATAAGTATCAAATAATTACCTCAAAGGATACCTATGTAAAAATAATCTTGATTACCATTTTGGTTACATTTATATAATAACACCTATGAAATAAATAATATTAAATGGAACATTAAATAGAATAACTATATATAAATTCATCATGTAAAATAAAAATCTGATGTATATACACCACAAAAAAAGAAAACACTGGTGAATATGACGTATCTATTACATAAGTTAGACTGAGACAAGAAACCATTACCTTGGGTATGACTCATTATGTGTTCTCTTTATCTTCCTTAATAATAAACTTATATTGAATATTTTATTCCATAATAAAAATTTTAAGTCTCATTGTTCATTTTATATTATTTATTAGCATGTTATATATGATTATGAATTTCTTTTAGTTTACATCATATGTTTCATCGATAAATGGAGTTTCTGTCAAAATAGGCTTTAATATGATGATTATGGTCAAAGAGGTCTTTATTTAAAAATATATTGAATAATAATAATTAAATAATAAATTTAATTATTCATCAGCTAAACATTGAAAACCAATCATGAATGATATTTATTAAAAATTTACTATGTTAAAGTCATAGAGATAGTAGGTCGTACGTACGCATGAGAAATGTATTAATTTTACAATAATAATTATAGAAAAAAGATAGGTTATGTTTTACCTTTAAATAATTTCCAAAATATCATATATAGAAAGATTAATATTTTTTAAATATAATAATATATTTCATTCATGTGGGTTACAAATTAAAACATAGTCATATCCCTTTAAAAAGCTTGTATCCCACTCGTACATGCATAATGTTACAATTTTGTCATGTAAAAAATGATATATTGTCTTTAATGAGTGAAAAATATTCGTTGAATATCAATATTATTTAATATTTTTCACATATATTCATTACAATTATCTGTATTACCTTCCATATAAAACATTAGTGAAAGACGCATCACATCACTTTATAAGGTGGTAGTCCACCGTACACATGAGCGACAATATCGTATCCCCTACCGAATATAAACTAAAAAATGAATATATTGTATAATAAATTTGGAGGAATAAATTATTCTAGGATGAAGTTATGGATGTTTAGATATTATTTTGGTATGATTTATTCACATAAAATGACATTATATTTGTGCATATGTTATATTTTTGAGTTGCCATTTATACTTTATGATGTGTATCATTTTTTTAAATACTAATAAATATTATATAATTGGAGGTCACACTCACCACAAGTTTCTCCATAACTGATAAATAATTTATTTTAAGGGTGATATAGTTGATTACCACCACACAAAAAAACACATGTTTTAAATATGACATTCCATAGCCTTTAAGATTTAATCATATTTTCTGATTTAATTTTCACCATGGTAACATGTTTTTTTAACTTAGTTAATTTATTTTTTAATCCTAAAATAAAATGATAATTAGGAATATTATAACTAATAATTCTAAAAATAAAATCAAATTTATCAAATAAAAATCCTATCTATGTTCAAAATTAAATTTAACACCAGTGCGGGTAATGAATAAAACCCAATTTTAATCTTAATCATGATTATTAATTTTTAACTAGTTTTATTAATAGTTGTTTTAAAAGTATTATGTTAAGATTATTAGATAATATTAATTATGTATATTCCAAATATGAAATCATTTTTTTAAATTTAAATTCCTTGAAGTGGAAAATTTAAAGTTAAAATTAATCTCACAGACACAATGAGAATATAGGTTTCCAAAGAGATAATTACCATAAGATTAATAAGGTTTGTCATAAATATTGAATATCTAAATGAATCCAATTATAAACATATTATTAATATCTATAATTTTTTATTTTTTATTTCAACCAATTAAAAAAATAATTTATACATATGTATATATAATAAATGAAATGTTATTTTTCCAAAAAAAAATATTTTTTTAACTTATTAGAAAATAATTATACATTTCTCAAAAAAATACAAAAAAATACCCTAAAATGATATTGGTATCTAGATCTAAAAAAGATTTTTATTTTAAAAAAAATATAATAGTGTTCAATATTATTATAAAATTATGTGAGAAAAAACAAATAAAACATCTTTTAGAAAAATGTAGTTTTTCTGAAAATATTTTTTCATTTTAAATTTATATTATTTTATTACTAATTAAAAGATTAATAATAAACATATTCAAAATATATAATTTCATTAATTAGATAATATTGTTAATAATCTTCATTCTATAGGATTTGTGTTAAGTTTCCTATTAAATAATATTATTAATAGTATATTTGTGTTCATAAACAATTACTATTACGTGTAATGAACGCTATCAATGAAACATGTTTTTCATGAAAATTATGATACAATATATGTATTAGTATAAAATATATATTAATATTTTTATTTAATAAAAAATAAATATAATAAAAAATCTCAGGTATCTACATTCTCCCAAATGTCAATAATATTTTTCATTGAAAGTTGATACCAATCGTTAAAGGTTAATCCTTTTTTGAAAACCCACATCACGAAGAGGGATAATAAAACACTAATTAAAAATTGAAAGTTATGAACATAATGGAATCATATAGAAACTCATAACTAGGTTTCCATATAAATATAACATATTTGATAATTGAATATTTGGACAGGGGAGAGAAATTTAATGTCCAAATAATGATAAATAGTGGTTGATATTGTTGATACCGAGAAGGTGAATGATCATTTGAAAAGAAGAAGAACAATAAAAAATTGTGGTTTGAAATAGGTCATTTATATCATAAATTATTGTAATATGTTAAAATTTTATTTCAATATCATTTAATAAAAGTTGAATAATTATTTTTCAATATAGAATTTTAATATAAGGAAATATAATTACATGAAAAATAATGACATGTATTTCCATTGATTTTATCCCCATCAAAAATTGTTAGAATTAGTTATCTAATATACATACAACCTTATTTGGTGAAGTAATAATTTAATCTCAAAAACCTCATCCAAAGTTCAACATAAATAATTTTATAACAGGTTATCCTTATATACCATTCAAATTATTATGATCCAAAACATTATAATGAATGTCACTAAATTACAAAAAATGAACTTATCATTAATCCCATACACAACATCAAGCATCTCTTAATACTCACTTAACTGACATGTGATTGTCATCATCATCTATTCTCATAAAACATGGTAATAAATTGTATTACCAGAAGACCTTATTGAATAAATTTATGCTTCTTTATTAATTATGTTAAACATCAATTACGGTATATATTTCGAAAATCCAAAATTTTTGTAATCTCTATCAATGATAGAATAACCCACATTTTCAAAAAAAATCATTAATTAGTCACAATGCAGTTAGTAATATTCAGTTTAATTTACCCATTTTAATTATCTCTATATAAAAACCTAATTATCTTTAAATTATAATTATATGATGGACTATCATTCCCTCAATCATGTGTTATCTAAACAAGTTCAACATTCCCATGAACATTTTTCTTGGTCATAAATACCATTCATCATAATCTCTAAAATCCTTTATTAAATATTGCTAAATTATAATCCATATAAATTTCTTAATTCTTATAACCATAATATCATTAGTAAAATACATTAATAACATGTTTCAATCATTGAAATAAACAGTCACAAAAATCATTTCACTTCAGTTGTATCTGTAGAAAACCATTAATCATGATCTCTTAAATTCATATGATGTATATTCCATTGTTGTTTTCATAATTGTTTTTCATATTGATCTATCTTCTTATAGAGGAACCATTTGTGTTTCAAATATTATTTATTTCTCTAATAATCATGAGCATTGTGGCCATATTATGCACACATAATGAAAGATATTTTTCATTTTAAGCATGTACCAAGGTGTTATCTTCAATAGGTATTACATGTTAGAAAATAATAATTTACCTTATTCACATTATCCTTTTTTTTTCTTTTTCATCCACTTCTTCTCTTAGATCCCTTTGATGTCATAATACTTAAATAATTTCTTTTCTGTCTTATTGGCATGTGATATTATGTCTTCATCTGATGGGAATGTTTTGGAGAATAGATCCCTTAGAAATATTTTTTTAAACCCAGAAATTAAATTATTATTTTTATACCATGAATTACATGAATTTATGTGGTTTAGATTATATATGTTAGTTTCTATTATTTAATGGTGGAATACACTATATTAGATCCTTGCATTATGATGTATAAAGTATATTCCCAAAACAAGTGGAACTCATAACATAGATTTAAAATTTTATTCATAGATAATCTCATAATCATAAACATGGTTTCTTTAGGGATATAATTTTTTTCAAAACATTCATAATGGTATGGAGTTAAATTGTAAATTATATTAATCATAGCCCCCAAGAGTGTCAAACTAGTTGAAAAATAATGCCCATTTTCGTATAGTAGTTGATGATCTATTCGAGGACAGTGTGCACTTTTTTGGAGTTGTTACCCCTATGTACATCTGCTCAATAACCATGTCCACTTTTATTATCCATGTAGGGATATATTTTATATTAAAAACCCACGTAATATATTTCTTATCGAATCATTATAATGTTACTCTATACTTGTCCTAAAATTTTACCATAGGGTTATGTGCCCTAATCTGTGTCTTCCTTAATATATTACACACGTTTTATACTATAATACATCTAATACAATATGTAGAAACCCTAATCCTTGTATCCTAGTTCTAGTAACTACATAATTACATTGTAAAAACACAAAAATTTCAAGGAAATTTTTTTATGAATTTCTCTATAATTTTACAAGAACGCAGTTTCTGACGGCGCCTGATTTCGAGGCCCGGTGTTCCCGGAATCATTTCTTGAAGTTTAGCTCGGGTACGTTTAGTGAACGAACGAGCGGGTTTTTCTAACATATGAATCGGTGCTCAGAACTGAAATCTGAGGGCACCGATGAAACCGTAGCACCAGTAATTGCATAAGAAGACCCTTTCTGGAGTTTCGTTTTCTCGGGATGAGTTGTTAAAATAATGTGAGGGATAAAAATATAATTGTTTTACAATTATATTATCTTTTCTTGTTTAGTGGATTAAGTGTTGTGTCACAACACTTTTCCCCTCTCTTATGTGGTTATAACCTATGTAAGGGAGTTAAGGGTGGGACCCACTTGTTGTTAACTACCTTTGAGAGGATTAAGGTGGGGTAGGGCCCACCCGATCCCAACCCCTCACCTTCCCCTAACGTTCATAACTTTTCCCCTATTAATTTTTTAACTCTCAAAAAGAAAACCCCCCTTTAAATAAAGTCAACTCATTAATTGATTAGGTTTTTCAAGTAATTAATTCTTGGATTCATTTGAATTTCAAATGACTTTTTGGCTTGTGTTTTAATTAAATAAGACTAAGTCTTATTTCGTGGCAGGATAGTTGGTGGTACGAGAGGATTTGGAGAGGAAAGCTCTAAGTTACGAAGGACGTTATTCCTCCTTGAAGAACGCGAAGAACACACCGTCGCCGGCGAAGAATTCCGACCTCCGATGAATGACAGCGTTGAGAGACGCATACTTTAGAGATCAACGACGCGACGCCGTGTACCGCGATGCTAACGACCCTCTCCTTCTTCGACGAACCTTCGATCAACAATTCCATCAAGTAGGGGGTTTGGTTTAATTTAGGTGGATTATATCCCCGGTCTTGATTAATTTGTTGATAGTCGTTGATCTGCCTATTATCGTAATAATGGGTGGAGGTCGGACCGCACGAACACGGCCGACCCTACTCCCCCTTTTAAGATTGTTCTTATTGTGGCACGAGAAATGGCGGCGCGGTTCCGCGGCACCACGTGGAAACAATGAAGAATGGGCAAAGAAGCGTGTCGCCATCGTGCCGCGCTGTTGTGGTGTTTCGAAGGCTCTACAGGTCGTTTAATTGACGACGGATCGTCGGGCGTTGATGGAACAGGGCACAGAGGTGTTTTGAAGGCTTAGAAGTGAAGGGTAGGTCCTGAGAGAACCGCCAGCGAAAATGGAATGATAAACGGACCACCGGACCACGTCTGGTGGTCCACGGAAGGCCCTGCCAGTGCGCCACGCCATCATGGTGGCACCGGAGGTGGCGACGCTTGGCACGCCGCCAAAAGGATCCGCCGCGGCTTCAGCCGCGGCGTCAGATGCTGGTCCTGCGGCCGTGCGGGACCTGGGAGAAGACCTGGGGTCGTATCCCCTAGCAGTCAAGGGAGCATCCCCCACGTGGGGGTGGGGGGCAGCTTCATTCAGGGGGGTAGCGCCCCCCCCCCCCCCCCCCTGTCCACTCAGCTCGGCCCCGGCCGAGCTGGCCACGCGGGCGCCGCGACAGCGCTAGGCCGGGCCGCGTCGGTGGGGCCGGGCCCTCACCAGGCGGGTCGGGCCGTGCCCAAGCGGGCCGGACCTGAACACTGTTCGGGTCGGCACGGTTCGGGCCCACCCAGGGGGTCTTGGGCCGGGTCGGTCCGGGACCAAGACCCCTATTTTAGGACTGTTTTCATTATTTTTCCCATAACATGGGGTACAAACCTCCGATCGACGCACCGTCAGCTGCAATGCGATCCGTGGATTGAGACGATAGTTTCGGTCTATTACAATCAAGTTTTCAGAGAACTTTTGGTATGGCCGAGTTGGTTCAAGCACGAAACCAACCAGGCCCTCGGAGAGAAAACGCTTATATCTCGAGCTCCGGATGTCTGATTGATGTGTCATCAACTTTGATGGATTCCTCTTGATGAGAATAACATTTGGAATGCTTTTCCTGAGTTTTGGATATAGTTGAGATATGGCCGGGTTGGTTCGCACACGAAACCAACCGGGCCCCTGGGATGAAAAGGCTAATAACTCAAAGACTGGGAGTTTGTTTGACGCATTATCTATTACGTTGAGACCCCTATGAAGAGGCGTTCCTTTGAGATACTTTTTCGTGGGACTCTGTGATACATGGAGTATCGACCTATAGCTCATGGATAGGACCCTCCCGGAGACGAGCATACAGAGTACGGAGACCGTGTAGCTAGCTAAGACCTGATGACTTTTTGTCTGATTCGATTCGGAGTGACTAGAATAGCCCAGTGGGGGCACTAAATTGTGAGGTGGAAGACCCATGGTGTAGGAGCACTACTTTTTGAGGTGGTAGACCCACAGTACTCGACAAGAGAAGTACCTTTGTAGGCTATGAGGGGTAGCACTACTGTGTGAGGTGGCAGACGCACAGTACTCGATAGGAGGAGTACCTCAGTAGTCTTGGTTTAGTGAGCAGTACCTCGGAGTCGTGACAGGATCATTGTACTTTCCATAGATGGAGTTCTTCAATAGTTACAGTTTCGATAATGAAAATCTTGGTTTGAGCTGAGTCTTCAACCTTTGAGTCTACCTCATGATTCAGATGGGACACTTAATGACTTAGGTGTATGTATGGGCATATACCTAGGTAGAGGATATCCGTTGATTTCATAACCTTTGTGTTTCCTCATGATTTAGATGGCTTACTTTATAACATAGGTATAAGTATGGGATTATACCTAAGTAAGGGTTATCTATTGAGATCCTATTTGTGGTTATGCTTGTTGGATTTAGTGTGACCATGAGGGTCTAGGGGTCCCTACTGAGTATCGTATACTCACCCCTGCACGGGCTATGCACTCAACTCGTTGTGTTGGTTGCAGATGACGGGCAGCGCTAACGGAGGCTGAGTGTTCGAGAACTGGACGTTACCCTGTGGTGGACTTCACGAAAAGACGATACTCAGAGGAGGTTGACGGGAGAGAGCGTTGAGGAGGCTATCTATACCTACCCATTAGGTAGGATCCATAGTAGACTATCCAAGATCTGTGATATCTATACCTACCCTTCAGGTAGGAGATGAGGTGGACGTCCTATGAGCTTATTCTTTTCTTCCAGCTGTTTTCTTTTCTGTTGTAGTTCCTTTCAGTTGTAGCTGCACTTTTTAGATGGGTTTGTATTCTGGCCCACTTACTTTTCAGCACTTCTTTTTTTGTACTTAGTGTTTTTCCCCTTGTACTCTGTGGTGTTTTGTTTACCTTTATTAAGGCAATGCCTTCCCAGTTTTGCGGGATTTACCCCTTTCGTGCTAGTCGCCAGCCCCTGGCCTATAGAAGGCGGGCTTGGGGTAGTCACGGCACGGGCCTCAAGGACGGGTCGTGAAAATTGGTATCAATGGAATGGGTTCTATAG
The DNA here is from genome assembly GCA_963277665.1 of Viscum album. Classification (NCBI taxonomy): domain Eukaryota; kingdom Viridiplantae; phylum Streptophyta; class Magnoliopsida; order Santalales; family Viscaceae; genus Viscum; species Viscum album. The sequence continues at coordinate 1,765,921,828 of OY728146.1, read as the reverse complement.
CAGAACTTATAACTCTAATATTTTCTTCTGTGAAGCAATATTGTTATGGGTACCGAGTGTGGTTTTCAGTTCAGGGAGTCCAATGTTGGTGTGGGCGGCTGATGAATCCATACACCAGGACCCTGACAACTGATTTCCGACTTTGTGCATGGAAACACTGATTTTGTGTGTGTTTTCAAAGGTTTTCCCTTAAAAAAGCTCAAAGCAGGTCAGATCACCAGGTGTAAATCGTTTGACGGTGTCTCATTTGTTTATTTTAGGATGCCTCCCCATGGACGACCAGCTAGAGCCCCAAGAGTTGTACATACTGACAGCCCGCCGAGCGACATGTCCTCAGTATAGGGCCCTATCCAATTTGAGGCACCAGCGGAGGCACCAGCAGTACTACTCCCATTGGGCCACCGATTCCACCAGCCCCAGTAGTAGAGGATGCACATCGCTTGAGCGCACTGCACGAGTTCCAGTGCCACTGGCCATCCAGGTTCAAGGGAGAGACAGACCCGCAAGCGGTTGAGTATTGGCTGGAGGATGTGGTGAGAGTCTTCAAGCTAGTGGAGATGCCAACAGACATCATGGTGATCCTTGCTGCTAGACTTATTCAAGCAGCAGCAGGTAGATGGTGGAGCCAGATGCTTTAGATGCATGACAAGGCGACACTTCTATGGGCAGACTACGAGAGCCTGTTCTAGGATGAGTTTGTACCAGCCTCCCTTCGAGCAGTTCGTATACATGAGCTGCTGTATCTACAACAGGGTAGCATGAAGGTGGCGCTGTACTCAGCGAGGTTTAAAGACCTCTCGCGATACTCCACAGATATGGTACGCGACCCGTTATCAGGGCCCGAACCTTCGAGCAGGGGCTCAAGCGAGAGATTAGAGATTCTGTTGTTTATCGCAACATCCCGACGCAGACAGGGGTGTTCGAGAGAGCCCTATTATTGTAGAGTCTCCTTACTGAGCAGTCTCCAGAAGCAGGACCCACCACTAGCCGGCATGCGGCAGAGTCTTCTATAGCAGACAGTAGACAGATGACGCAGAGGTCCAAGAGGACAAGACCTACAGGTGGTTGACCGCATGACTCAGGGTCTGTAGTGTGAGGTACCATGGGGAATGAAAGATCCATACCTTCCATGTAGTGTTACTCATGCGGCGGGATTGGTCACATGGCACGTGACTGTCTGACCCTCCATGAAAATGACCAGTAGTTAAATGAAGAACCTCACTGGCTGAGGCAGAGGTTCGATCTAGGCGGACCGCTAGGAGCCGAATGCCGAGGGAGGGGAGCTGGTCGTGCTGCTAGAGGTCGATGACACTTCGAGGTGTTCCCACCACCACCACCAGGAGGTTCACCCCGATCACCAGGAACAGGTGGACATGATAGAGCTCAGCTTCATGCAGTAGAATCATACGACTACGGAGCACCAGAAGCAAGTGGAAAGGAGAAGAACTAGTGGTTTCGTTTTGTTCTTCATACTTCTAGTACCATGTTGTTGTTACATTTTGGTCTTTGTACTATGAGCTGATATAATATAAAGGCACTTACCTTTGTGACATTTTCTTCCTTCATTTTTGAGTACTACAAGGTTTCGGTTTAAACTGTTGACTTGACCCTCACTTTTGAGATTCCTACTGGAGGAGACCCAGTTACCTCACGCTGATGCTGACAGTGTGACTCGACCCTTAGAGGAGAGAGTGACGATTGGATCTCTTGGTAGTAACGTCGAGGCCTTACGACGTCATCCATCGCATGAATACATCATTCATCTCCGGATTGACTGTATCAGGCCAAGAATGTGGTTCATCCAGGGGATGAGACCAGGTTTCTATTTTCGGAAAAGAAGAAACCTTAGCAGCTCTTGTGGCACCGAAGATGGTCCAGGCCACAATAGAGATGGTCCAGGTCATCCAAGAGTGTATGAGGACAGCTCCAATCCGACAGAAGTCTTATGTTGATAGGAGACAGGACCACTAGAATTTGTAGATGGCGACCACGTTTTCTTACGGGTCTCATCTCGACAAGGTCTATGGAGATGTGGTCGAGGTGGCAAGAAATCTACGAGGTTCAGCGGACCTTCTCAAGTCCTCAGCAGGGTAGGTGAGGTGGTTTACCGCTTTACCTTTCCACCTCAGTTACAATGGGTGCCTGAAATCATCCACGTACCTCAGCTGAGGAGATACATGCATGATCCATCACACATCATCGACCTCAGGGAGTTGGACATCGATGACAGGGCGACATGCGCAGTGATTCCAGTGGAGATCAAGGATCAACAGGATAGCGTCCTATGTGAATGATCAATTCCTCAGGTTCATTTTCACTGGCAGCACAGGAACCTCCAGGTTAGCAGATGGGAGAAGAAGGCTCTGAAGCGTGCTCAGTACCGCTTTTGTATCCCTAGTTTGTGTTAAAGTTTTACAAGGACGTAAATCCCCGAGGTGGGAGTAATGTAATGACCCAGAAATTTAAAGGAAATTTTTTTCTAAATTTGTTTGGAATTTTTACAAGAATTCAGTTTCTGAAGACGCCTGATTCCGAGGCCTGGTGTGCCTGGAATCATTTTCCGAAGTTTAGCCTGGGTACGTTCAGTGAACGAACGAGCGGGTTTTTCTATCTTTTGAACCGGTGCTCAGAATTGAAATCTGAGGGCACTGATGAAACCACATCACTATTAATTTCTTATGAAGACCCATTCTGGAGTTTCATTTTCTCGGGATGAGTTGTTAAAATAAAGTGAGGTATAATAATATAATTGTTTTACAATTATATTTTCATTTCTTGTTAAGTGGATTAAGTGTTGTGTCACAACACTTTTCCCCTCTCTTATGTGGTTATAACCTAAGTAAGGGAGTTAGGGGTGGTACCCACATGTTCTTAACTACCTTTGAGAGGATTAAGGTGGGGTGGGGCCCACATGATCCCAACCCCTCACCTTCCCCTAATGTTCATAACTTTTCCCCTCTGAATGTTGTAACTCTCAAAAAGAAAACACCCCTTTAAATAAAGTCAACTCATTAATGGAGTAGGGTTTTCGAGTAATTAATTCTCGGATTCATTTGAATTTCAAAGAATTTTTGGCTTGTGTGTATATTAAATAAGAATAATTCTTATTTCGTGGGAGGATAGTTGGTGGTGCAAGAGGATTTAGAGAGGAAAGCTCTAGTTCCGAAGGACGTTCTTCCTCCTTGATGAATGCGAAGAACGCACCGTCGTCGATGAAGAACACCGACCTCTGATGAAGGAAGATGGTGAGAGACGCCTTCCTAGGAGATTGATGACCTGAAACCATGTACCGCGATGCCAACGACCCTCTCCTTCCATGAAGAACCTTTGTTCAACAATTCAATCATGTAGGGGTTTTGGTTTAATTTATGTGGATTATATCCTCGGTCTTGATTAATTTGTTAATAGTCGTTGAGCCGCCTGTTATCATAATAATGAGATGAGGTCAGACCACAGGAACAAGGCTGACCCTCCTCCACCTGTTATGATTGTTCTTGTTGCAGCACAAGAAATGGCTGCGCAGTGCAGCGATAGCTCGCGGAAACAATGAAGAACGGGCGAAGAAGCGCGACACCATCGCGCCGCGCCGTTGTAGTGTTTCGAAGGCTCCGCATGTCGTTTAATTGACGGTGGATCGTCGGACGTTGACAGAACATGCCACAAAGGTGTTTTGAAGTCTTATCAGTGAAGGGTAGGTCCTGGGAGGACCGTCGATGAAAACGGAAGGTAAAATGGACCACTAGAGCACGTGCTGTGGTCCGTGGAAGGCCATGTCGGCGTGCCACGCCGGCACGGTGGCCCTGGAAGCCGGAGGAGGCGGCCGACACTGTCCTGAAAAGAGGAGGCGACGGCGCCTGGCGCGCTGCCAAAAGGATCCACCGCGGTGACAGACACCGGTTTCGTGGTCGCGCGGGACCCAGTGGAAGACCTAGGGTCGTAACCCCCGGCGGTCAAGGGAGCGGCCCCCATGTGGGGGGGGGGGCTTCAATCATGGGGGAAGCCCCCCCCCCGTCCACTCAACTAGGAACTGGCCGAGCTGGCCACGCGGGTGTCGCGCCAGCGCCAGTCCGGGCCAGGCCGCGCCCAAGCGGGCTGGACCCAGACCCGGTTTGGGTCGCCCGGTTCGGGCAGACCCAGGGGGTCTCGGGCCGGGTTTGTCCGGGACCAAGACCCATATTTTATGATTTTTTCATTATTTTTCCCATAACATGGGGTACGGACCTCCGATCGACGTACCATCAGTTGCGATGCGATCCTTGGATCGAGACGGTCGTTTCTTTATATTTCACTCAAACTTTCAGAAAACATTGCGTACGACCGAGTTGGTTCAAGCACAAAACCTACCAGGACCTCGGAGCGGAAACACTTATATCTCAAGCTCCGGACGTCCGACAGATGTGCCATAAACATTGTTGGATTCCTATTGATGAGAAAAATCTTTGGGCATGATTCGCCTGAGTTTTGGATAGAGTTGAGATACGGCCGGGTTGGTTCGCACACGAAACCAACCGGGCCCTTGGGACGAAAATAATAATAACTCATAGACCGGGCATCAGTTTGATGCGCAGTCTTTTGCGTTGGGACCCCTATGACGAGCATAGACCAGGGGAGCAATAATTTCTGAGGTGGCAGACCCATGGCGGAGGATCACAACTATGTGAGGTGGCAGACCCATGGTACTTGACAGGAGGAGTACCTCTGTAGGCTGTGAGGGGGAGCACTACTGTGTGAGGTGGCAGACCCATGGCGGAGGAGCACTACTGTGTGAGGTGGCAGACCCACGATACATGACAGGAGGAGTACCTCAGTAGTCTTAGGTTAGTGAGCAGTACCTCGGAGTTGTGACAGGATCACTGTACTTTCCAGAGACGGAGCTCTTCAGCAGTTACGGTTTCGATAATGAAAATCTAGATTTGAGCTAAGTTTTCGACCTTTGTGTTTACCTCATGATTGAGGTGGGTCACTTGATGACATAGGTGTATGTATGGGAATATACCTAGGCAGCTATTATATGTTGATTTCATAACCATTGTGTTTCCTCATGATTGAGATGGGTTACGTGATAACATAAGTATAAGTATGGGCTTATACCTAAGTAAGGGTTATCTGTTGAGATCTTCTTTGTGGTTATTCTTGTTGGATTTAGTGAGACCTTGAGGGTCTCGGGGTCCCTACAGAGTATCATATACTCATCCCTACACGGGCTTTGCCCGCACATCGTTGTGTTGGTCACAGAAGACGAGCATCGCTGACGGATGCCGTGTGTTCGAGAACTGGACGTTACCCGGGGGTGGACTTCAAGACGAGACGATACTCGGAGGAGGTTGATGGGCGAGAGAGTTGAGGAGGCTATCTGCACCTACCCATCAGGTAAGATATGTGGTGAACGATCTAGAAGCTGGGCTATCTGTACCTACCCTTTAGGTAGGATCCGAGGTGGACGACCCAGGAGCTGCTTCTTTTCTTCCAACTATTGTCTTTTCTGTTGTACTTCCTTTCGGATGTAGCTGCACTTTTTAGATGGGTTTGTATTCTGTCCCACTTACTTTTCAGCACTTCTTTTTATTACATAGTGTTTTTCTTCCTCTTGTACTCTGTGGTGTTTTTTTACCTTTATAAAGGCAATTCCTTCCCAGTTTTTCGGGATTTACGCCTTTGGTGCTAGTCGTCAGCCCCTGGCCTATGGAAGGAGGGCTTGAGGTAGTCATGGCGCAAGCCCTGAGGACGGGTTGTGACATATATTGACATCAAATACAAGGAATCACATATTGAATGATTGAGTATTTTAATATCCTTGATAATCTATATATATATATACATGAGCTTCATGCTAAATTTTAAAACATAAAAGACACATAAAAAATAATATATAATGACATTATTCATTTTAGTGTATCCAAGTATATCAGTCACACTAAACTTCCTGATATCTTGAGTAAAATAAAACATAAAACATGGGTGTGCTCAGATGCTTAGTAAGGGTAACCATACTACGAAATCTACGAATAAATAAATCATAAACAATATAGAAATTAAAATTATTGAAATAGAGGTCATTTGATTAATAACAATACCATTTTATGGAAGAAATAAATTATGATAATATAATTCCATATAAACAATATCATGAGCATGAAACTTGACCATGGATATTCTTACCAATCAAATAATCAGATGTAATTTCTATAAGTAAATTCATAATGATGGTATGATTAATGTTGGAAATTTAAGACATACCATCACGGATTCTTCCAAGACACCATATATCATTGGGGCTCATTCAAACAAACATAATATTGTCATGTCATGTGCTAATACATATATATTATTTAGTAAGTCCTTGGTCAAAACCATGTATAGTTTGTCTCATGAAGCATAAAAATGTATTGAGGGGATATAGTAGGCACCATGAATGAAAAAAAATTTATTATTCATTTCCCATATGTATTGGGGGAATATATTAAACATTTAATTTTTTATTGGAATGAAAAAATACATAATAATAAACTCACCCCAATCAACAAACATAATCGTAATCCATTTTGAGTAAAATGGTGAGTTTTAATAAAATTATACATCCCCATATAATTATATAATAACTATTATAACGAAAAAAATAATGAATATATCAATACACAAAGTATATTGTGGATCATATTTACATTAAATGTTTGATTTCATTGGTGAATAGATGAAACATAAAATCAAATTTTAAATATTCTAGAAGAAAATATCAATTTGATTTCGAAAATAATATTTTAAAAATAAAAGATCACAATCCATTTTGAAAACCATTTTCTTTGAAAATAATCATTTAAAATTATAAATGAACTTTTAAAACAATTTGTGGATATGATGTAAGGATATTTCAAACATGCATAGTACATTAAAAATGATTTCTATCACATTTATGGTAAAATCTAAATAGTATAATTTTATAAATGAAATAATGATTACATTAAAAAAATTATAAAAAGTAAAAATGATTATAAATTTCATTAATAAATAATTTTAAAAATGTTAAAAATATTTTTGATATTTTTTAAAACATGGGTTTTGATGAAAATATATTTTTGACTGAAGAAAGGAATAAAGATGGATTTTCGTAAAATCATTATAAAAAATTTTCAGTACCAAAGAGTGTCAAAATAATACTATTAGGTTAGAAAGATAATGATTAACTGGAGAAGAATAATATGGATTTATTTTAATGTAGAAATATCCAAAATTCCCCCCATGGGAGAATTAAATAAAAACAATCCATAATGGAGATAAGATTTTGATGTAAACCCTTATCATTTGTGTAACATTAATTTAATAAGAACCATGAAAGATATAACATTAAAAAAGATATTAAAAAACCATTAATATATATAAATTCAACATATAACATAAAAAGGGTATTATATAAACCATAAAAAAATTTAGGTCTGAATAAGACGTATGTCTCATAGATTTAAATGTGAGAGGAGAAACCCTTACATTGAGTCCCACTAAAAATATATGTTTCTTATCTTAGTGAATAACAAAAATGTGTTATTTGTTTAATTTATTAATAAAACTTTTCATGTTAATTATTATTATTATTTTACTTATTATCATTTCATATATGATTACTTAATCAAATATGTTTATTTCATATGTTTTGATGATATTTGGCTTATATTTAAAAAATAACTTTGTTAGTTAGAATCTGGTCAAATAATTAGTTATTTATATAAATCCATAATATTAATCATGACATTATTTTCATATTTATTCAGTAATTATACTCTTATAATAATTAATTAAAAAAAATTATGAAAAAATAACTATGTTATTATTATATAGAGAGTAGGTCATATGTAAGTAGGAGTAACATTTATATTTTAAAAAGATAATTATAAAAGGAAGTTATGTAATATTTTAATGATAAATAACTATAATAATATCATATATACTATATTATTTCCAAAAATATTATTATATATATCATCCATGTTGTTTGGTAAAGAAAATAGAGTCACATCACTTCTTCGAGCTTGTAGTCCATATGAAAATGAATGATGTTATCATTTTGGAGTGGAAAAATGAAAATGATATATTATATTTTACAAATGAAAAATATTTTAGAAATATAATATATAAATAATATTTATAACATAACTTCATTTAAATTTTCATTATTACCTTCTATGTAAATCATTAGTAACATATGAATTACATTGCTTTGCAAGGCAGTAGTTCGTTGTACACACGAGCAACACTATGGAATCCCCTGCAGAATGGATAGTAAAAAAGTTATATATGATATAACGATATAATTTCTATAACCATGTATTTAATATCATATATATATGTATTTCATATCCATCATCATACCCAACCTTTAGAGGTTGTAATGAAAAATGAAGGACATCAGTTCACAATGCGGTAGTCCTCTATACACACAATGGATGAATTCGTAATCCATTTGATGGATTTGTGGATTATTGCTTGTAATAAACTAAAAATAAAATAATATTTTTATATTAACACACCATTTTTTTATATAAAAATGTTTATTACAAATTTCTGGTGGATGATAAAGAAATAAATTAATAATGCACATTGAATAACATTACATCTTCTTCATGTCTCCTCCTTTGGTTTGCACAAATATCCTTATGATATTATCTTTATGAAAAAAATTGTACTTATAGGATTAGGATATGTATTTTTTGAGGTTATTTTAGAATTTAATTATGAGATAAATGGATTTAGAGGTGTGATGAATTGAGTGGAGTGAGTTCTATTTTATAATTCAGTATGAGTGAATTTTTTTTAAAACCAAATTGTATTCAATACTTGGGGGCCACTCTCACCTAATGTGGATTAAATAATTATAAATAATATATTGGGGGCTATATGGTTCATCCAAACCTCCAAATAATAAAAACATATGTCTGAAATATGTCATTCATTAGCATTTAATTTTACCCACTTCTACGATTTTAATTTTCACCACAACAACTAATTTTTTTACCTAGGTAGTTTATCATTTATTTATAAAATATAATGATCCATTTATAATTTATAAATAAATATTATAAATATTAAATACTATTAATTAAAAATAATATTTTATTTGTGGAAAATTAATTTTAACCCAAGCGTATGTAACACACAAAATCTCATTTTAACCTTAATCGATGTAATTATTTTTTAATTATTTTCCCTAATAATTATGGTGAAAATTTAATTTTACCATATAAGTTAATATAAATTATTATTTTTCAAAATATGGAATCCATTTTTTCAAATTCAGTTCAAATATGTGAAATAATTTAATTTAAAATTGATCCCACAAACATGATGAAAAATAGGGTTTCTAGAGAGAAGCATTTAATATGTTTAAAATCTTTTAACAAAAAATTTAAATATGAAAATGATTCCAATGGGAAAAATTATATATATATATATAGTTTAAATATTTTTTATTTTATACTAATTCACATTATAATCTTTATTGTTAAATAATTTATATGAAATGGATATTATTAATAAAAACAATATTTTATCTATTCATTGAAAAAACTTTTCACTAATATATTTATGACATATTGATTTCAAAAACAATGTTAAGTTTTATAAAGAAAATTATAAAATTACTAAAAAATAATTTTAAATTTTGTGTTAAAGGCACAAATAAACCACTTTTTAGAAACTGAAGTGTTTCAAAAAATATGTCTTTTTCATTTTAATGACTAATTATATTTCTAATAAATATATAAATAATAATAATATATAAAATATATATTTTAATAAAATAGTTAATAATATTCATACATTCCATTCCAATATATAGTTGGTAAATTATATAATAAATAATATTATTAGTGGTATATTTTTGTTGGGTAAAACTCAGACTTGCATGTAATAGAAGCTATCGAAGAAACTCATTGTTACATGTAATTAATGATAATCTCAGTGTTTCATACAATAAAATATATGAGAAATTAAATTTATTCTAAATATATATATATAAAATATCAGGTTGTTATATATATATATATATTATATATGTATTTATATTTATCCATAAAATTCAGATATTAAAAATGAAATACCCAATTTATAGAGACTGTAAGTCATTCCTACTCATTTATGATTTTTCTATTTTATTAGTAGACTAAATTAAAAAGGAACATAATATATTTCCATTCCAAAATAATTTTTATTTCATATATATAACATAATTTCATCAAACACACTGTTATTAATGTTAATATAAACCATGAATGAATCACATCCCTCCGGAAGGTAGTAGTCCATCATACACACGTGTAAAATTTTGTTATTCAAATATAATGGAAAGTATGATGGTGTATATGAAATTGAATTTATAGAAGAATTCATATATCATAAACATCATATATTAAAATTTAGTCCATTGTTATATCAAACAATGATTGGTGGTGATGGAAAATGAATAACAACGATTGATGTGGTGGTAGTATTCTTTACACATTAATGATGATTTTATATCCTATTTTATGGAATATGAGATGGAAATATGTTATTACATTGACATAATAACATATCAGAACATGGAAGATAATTTTTCAATTATATTATCATAATTGAAAATTATTTTTATAAGCTAGAAGAACTAAAATAAATACCCATAGTTATAAACATTGCATCTTCTTCAGATAATATATTTAGAATTAACGTAAATCCTTCCTAGATTTGCTTTATGATATCATAATTTCCTATAGTATGTTGGTATGTATTTAAGTAATATATTTGGGTATTTTTGGCTGATACATTGTTTTAGGATGTGTGAAGAAGATAGGAGAAAGTGTGTCACAATATAATTGGGGGGAGTGGACAAACATGGTATTTTTAAAAACAATAAAGTGTATACTTTTTTTCACGTGCCAAAAATCTAAAAATAGAATAATTATAAAACATTATTGGTTATAAGGATGAAATATGACCCTAAAATAAAATTTTTGAAATCAAATATCTAATTTTACCCCTTATCTTTTTAGTTTATCCACCTCTTAATCCCATTTTGGCCTTAATCATGGTAATTAATTTTAACGGTTTTTACTAATTATTTTGATTAAAATTATATTAAACATAATATAAATTATAAATTATTCATATAATATATATGTAATTTTTTCCAAATTCCATTTATCTAGGTGAAAAAAATTTCACATAAATATAAACTTATAAGCACTGCGATATGGTGGTATTCCTAAGAAAAAATGCTAAGAATATTAAAAAAAATTATCTCAAAATGAAATATGAATTATTTTTTCAATGATATAAATATTATTAATAAATTAATAATTAATCTAATGATAATTTTACACCATTTTTTTTATAAAATAAAATTTTAAATTATTTAATATAAAAGGCAATTTTCAATAAAAATTAATGTATTTTACTATTTATTAAAAATTTTATACTTTCAGAAAAATATAAAAAATCACACTTAGAATTTTTAAACATTATATTTTAGATATTAATTTTAAATTTTAAAATCTAATTTATAAAATTTTCTAAAATTAATTTTTTTATTGGTCATAAAAATAAATAAACTTTTTGATAAAATAGTATTTTCAAAACATATAAATACTTTACTGAAAATCGAGTACATTTTTATCTATAAGTATTATTCATTTTAAAACATTATATTTAGTAATTAAAATTTTTCATTCCAATTAATCTTTTAAATTATAATGGTCAGATAATAATGGTTTTGTTTAAATAATAATATTAATTTTTTATCACGGTCAATTAAAAATTGTTGTTCTATATAATTTGAACAATTGAAAGTTTTAAATTTATTCAAAGAAATATATTTCATAAAATAATTTGGTGTTACACACTTTAAATTATCTCAAATTCCATTATTTCAATTTCCTTAATTTTATATCCAAGGGTAATTAATCAAATGGTAGTGTAATTGGGTTTACAAAATATTAGTATATAAAAAATATTCACATGAAACCACTTCTTCCATAGTTCAAAAGAATTAGGATGAAGTATCCTAATCAGAAAATATACTAGATCATCATTAATCTAGATGAATCTAGAAAGGTCCCCCAATGAGTAATGTTGTACTCCTCCCATGTTCTATCGCATGGACCCCACTCAACCCTTTAATCACTATGTTGAACCATATCAGCTCACCCTCATTAGGGAGAAGAATAATTTTCAAACTAAATATCAAATATCACCTTAGATAACCTTTACTGGGCAGAATTATCCTTTTTATCCTCACACAAGATAGTCACCTCATCTCAAATTCACCATGGTGAAGCCTCTTTATCTCAATCACAATGAATATTTACCTCAGATTTCTCTTACTATAGATAAAACCTTATTGAACATACCTGTTATAATCATGTTGGATCTCCCAATATAGGTTGAATTATTATTATCACCCTCACTAAGGAGAATCATTTTAGTTACATAATCATTGGATAAGACACCTTCTATGACTTACTGGTGTGATATACCATGCATCTCTCTCAAAAGGGTGAAGCCACATTCTATACCTGACTAGGGTGAAGCACCATAGATCACCCTTATTAATAAGAACCCTAATTTCTCCTATTAATATAGATAATTATTCTTTGAACCATCCAATAGGGTAAAATATCATTCTATTCACCGCATCGGGGTATCATAAAAATCCTATCATTATTATTAGAGCATCTATGTTCCTATGTCTCTTATGTAGGTAGCAATTTTTTAAGGCATCCTATAATGTGAATGAATAAACATGACCAATTTATTTTTAGTATTGGATACTACGTATATCATATATTTCGTTGATAAAATTCCACTCCCACATTCCCCATAACTAATATGTCTTTCAAGATATTCACACATATGTCTCTCTATGATAATGTGGGTCCTTATTATAGGAACATCAGCAAATCCACCAGTGTCACATGCATTACAAAATTCCTTTCTCAAGTCACAACCTGGATGGAATAGGTTATTGAGGGACTCCTATTCCACCTAATGTTCCTTGTGTAATTTTATTTCATTCAGGGTGTAAACTCAACCATGTTCCCATAAATGCTTTCATCCCAAAGAGATAATTATTATCCATGAACACCCACACAAAGACATAGAAAATTTGTTCAGCAGCCCCACCCATGCTCTCTGAGATCTTGAAAATTATTTCAACACTCCTAGTTGTAACACACCAATCATGGAATCATCACTGGAGACCACCCTTGTCCACCCAAAAATTATTTCTCTTTAGAGATGACCCGATGTGTAATTGACCCTCAATAATTTTTCCTTCTCTTCTTTCAATATGAAAATTTTCATGTTTGTTGATGTAAAAATACATGGAAATTTTATTTTATATTATTGTTATTCAACACGTTATGATCCAATCATATAACCAAAATATATATCACTCGAAATAACATATATTTTATTTTATTCCAAGTAAACTATGATCCATTCCCAATGTTCAATCACTCAATTTATTTTGATCAGGTTATACTATTTATTCATTAACATTAAAATTTAATGACTAAATATTTAATGTAATATGAATATATTATGATTTATTTATAATATGTTTTCTTTGTTTTACAGTTTATAAACAAATATATTTATTGATTAATTATCACTTCAATTTTATAATCATTATATGGTATTTTATCTCAATTTCCATTTCATTGCGACATATATATTATTATGCACCTATTCAATTTCATGGGGTGTATATACCACTAATTTGATATATTTATCTTGAATGCCTTTTTATTCTATATGATTAATGATTAATTTTATGTTTAATCTTCAAGGAGAATAAATTTAAATGTTACAAAATAGGAAAAAAAATATTTTAAAATTTCAGCTTTTTTATTACTTTTCATTGAAAAAGTAACATTTTTTATCATTTTTTCATTAAAAAGAAATTAAATAATAAATACCGATATTCTTGTATGATGGATTTGATTATTCTATTAATTTTATTCATTTATTACATACGGGGATTTCATTGAATGTTATTTTATTAAATGGGTAAATATTGATAATTTTGATTCCATTACCCAATACAGATATTTAATGATAATGCATATTGTTCATAAATTAAATTGATTTTTTAATAAATGAGAAATATTTTTAGACAAGATTATATGGATGGGACTTGGTTAATGATACCCCCCCCAATTCATTTATATTCTTAGGATATGGGTTATTTTTCTCACAAAAGTTAAATTGGTTTTTGGTGTATATATTCCCATCGGGTTTTAACCATTTTTGTGAAAGTTATTGAAAATATAGGTATCATGATTCATGAGATCATGATATCGAATAGTTATGAATTTTATTTATTATTAATTTAGTTATTATTATTTATGATATATTTATAATGATATTATCTCTATATGAATTTAATTATTAGATTATTGATTAAATGTTATGTGTTTTTAGTTATTTACCTTGAAATATTGAGTATGTATTTTCTAATCACGATATAAAATTTATTAAAATATAATTTTTTTGGTATTTTACATTACATGTTTTTTATGCTTATTTATTCAAGAATAATTATGATATACTAAAACCTTATAGGTCATTTGAGGTCACCAATATTTTGTTGAATTTCATAGAAATCTAAGAAATGTAATATGAAAAATATGAAAGGATACGATGGAGGGAAAATTAATTATTTCAAAAAATTATGATGTAATTTGGAATTCAAATTAAATATGAGAATCATATATTTATCCATTTTTCCATGAATATTAAACTATTCATTCATTTCGGATGTGATTCCATGTATCTTATAAAAATTTATTTATGAAAACACAATCTCTACGTTACTATGGTTTGGTTCGTCACTTTATATATCTATTTATAGTTATCATATTGATGTAATATAATAATCACACTCTATTTATAATTATGGAATAATCATTTTATCTCTTTTCGAAAAAGTATCATTTATGGTTGATTTACCTTCATAAGTGGTCATTGTCAATTATTACATATCACAGCCTTTGTAATTAGTTATATTAATTGTTGAACACTTAGTTTCAATTATAAAAATTAATCATAGTTTTAATAATGATGAAAAATTTCATTTACTCTTGTATGTAAATTATATTCTTAGTATAGGTGGAAAATCTATATAATTATGAGACACTGTTGAGACATAACCTTTTGTCCATGACGTGCATCCAATATAAAAAATATATCTATGTTTGAGGCACTACCATGATTTCACACTATCATATTGTGATATCACTAGACTAATGAATTGAAAATGTATGGGACACTGTCGACTGAGAAACCACTAGGATGTCATGATTATAGAACATAAATTTCCCTAAGTATGAGATATATTTCGATCTAAAAACACAAAACTCATACCAACAATGATAAAAAGTTACCTAATACTAAGATGGTGTCATAGCATATACTATGAGACAATACACCATTAGTTGAGACCCCACCAGCCTTGTGGAAATTTATAAATGTATAAGGCAAATTTTAAGTAACATACCTCTAAAAAATATACCCCCCTGAGATTGATACTATCATATCATAAGACACCATCACTATTTTTATCACCTTACGTATTTTTTATTACATTACTCTAACATTTATATTCATTAAAATTAATGCTATTTATTATTTTAATGATTGTACCATGAATATTTGATAGAAATAATGTTTAAATGTGTAGTAAGAGGTAGAAATTGATTCAGATGTTCCTATTACAACTGATAAAAGTAGAGAACACTCCCTCATGTAGATATTGAGAACAACATGCCAAAAATATATTAAATCATTGTAGAGAAGAAAAGGGACTTGAAAAAAAAGATATTTTGATTCAAAAACTATCTGATAGCTGAATAGCAGAACTTTAATTCAAAAAATGTAGAGCTCACATTCTATGAAAACTTGTGTGATAAATAAAAAGAATTATTACATATGGTTCGTACCTTTAGTTAGAAAACAAGAGTTTGTGACACTATATGTTCCTAAATATTTTTAAATAACCTGACTTAAGTTTCAATTATTAATCAAATCAAGAGTCTCAATATGAATTGTAATAGACTGATCATTTATAAATTATCCACTCTTATACTTATTAATTATATTTATTTTTATAACATTTGTGAAATGTGTTTTTGATTACTCTAAATTACCACACACACAGTATCTGCTACAATAAAATGGAAGATGCAAGATATTTTCAGAAATGCTATTCTAATTTGATTCACCCATAGATAAGGGTGGTAAAGGTCCCTATTTGGAATGATTATTTTTTCACCCATTTATAACTATGGATGTGTTCATGTGTGGTTAGGATAGTTATATATTTCTTTATAAACCTGATCTAGGTTTTTTATCATTTAGTTTATTTTATATTAACATCTTGGTGGTGGGTAATCACCAAGTGGATAGGAATATGTTTCTGCATAAGACTGAACCTATTGTAATCATTTATTTTCTCTATGATA
Organism: Viscum album; assembly: GCA_963277665.1. NCBI lineage: Eukaryota > Viridiplantae > Streptophyta > Magnoliopsida > Santalales > Viscaceae > Viscum > Viscum album. The sequence continues at coordinate 1,765,905,344 of OY728146.1, read as the reverse complement.
TATTTTGGTTTTAATTTATATTATTTTTAAAACTAAATAATATTTCTAACGTAAAAAAAATTTAAAATCTGACACTTTATCGTAATTTTTGTTTAAAAATTATTTTATTCAAGTAAATTTATTTTAATGGATAAATAATATTATATATATTATTCATTTGATAACTAATAAATATTAAGAGTAATAAATAAAATATTTTGATATATATAATACCACTTATTTTGATTAACAATGTTATAGTTATATAATTGTGGAATTTCAAAATAATACATTTTTATTAAAAATTTAATTGGGTACTCAATTAAATGCCTCTTTAGATACTCTCTCCAACCAATAACTGATTTTAGATATTCTTTCATTCATCTCTATTAATGATTTAAAAAATAACTTTAATTTTAGTTATACATTTAATGTCTAAAATTTATATTTTTCTAAATTTAGGTCTTTAATATGGATAATCCTCACGAAGGATCTTGTAGAACCCCAAATTTGTGGATTGATTCTTATTTATGCATTTTTATTTGTTTAATGTTGATGGTATGAGTTGGGAATAGGTTGAATGTATTTTGTGTGATTTTGAATATGTTTGGAGGATTTTCTAAGTGTGCACAGTTTGAGAATTATAAGGGGAAACTGTGAGGGTTCTCTATGAAACTGTTCAGGGAGAAGGTATGCTTTGCATGACTTGAACTTTTTTTTTCAAACCATGAAATCCAACCATGAGGACACCCTTCTCTCGAGGTAGTGGTGTCCACACGGTTAGCGTACGGTTTTCCAAACTATGTGGAGTAAACATGCACCAACTAAAATGTAGGTTTTTTAAATTTAGGATCCCATAGGGTTGAAACTTATCAATTCAAATTTTCTCCCATAATATCCTCATTTGTTATTTTGGGTTTTCAACGGTTTAAGGGGCTCTCCCACTCATTTTTGAAGCGATTTGATTTGGGTATCAAGGTCGTTTCTTTCGGGTATATCTCTCTTATTTGTTTCTATATGGTTTCTTCTAGATCTACTCTTTTCCCAATCATGGTTTATTAGATCTACATCTGTTTCATGTAGATATAAAGTTTTGGTTTCATTGGGTGTTGATTTCAAGGCATTTGTATATTTGGGTAGGGGATCTAGATATATTTCAGTGGAGCATTTTCCCAGATTGGGATGCAGTTCCTTGTGGGTCAAATTCTCAAGTACCCTGAAGGTAGGTGGCTTCTCTATGGAATCCACATTGTTAGAACATGAAGAATGGTTAAAATTAAATTTTATTTCTTAAAATTTACTGTGTTCTTGATGAGTGAAATTGGATTGAATTGCCGTTTGTGATGTTTTTGGGGTTTTTTGGAAAAAAATGGTTTTGCGGAGAAATGATCGTGTTGTGATTTTAAAATGGATATTTTAAAATGTGTTTCTAGCTGGTTTGACTAATATTGTTTGATAAAATAGACCATCAATAAAAAGGGGTTTCTTTATTTAAAAGAAAATTTTTTGTGTAAAATTAATGGAGCGTGTTTCTAATAAATGATGGATTTATTGAAGTGGATTGAAATGTAATAGAAATGGGTGATTATTGATGATATGGCCTTCATGTGTCATATTCATGGTTATGGATTATTTGAAATGATGTGTGGAAGTGGGATGAGTGTACCACGATAATAAGGGTATGGTTAGTGGATTGAAGGTCCATCATCAAATGACAAGTGGAAAAGAAGTACCACTAGTAGTAATGGGTGAAAGGCTTGGATGGAAGCTCCTCTATTTAATTTGGCTTGATGTGTCTGTCTTTTCATGTTGTAATTTTTTGCGCTAATGAGTAAATGATGAATTGGATTCTGTAATGATTTTTTGGTTTTCCCTTGTTTTCAGGGATAGGTAGAGGAGTCTTAGTAAGTGTGTGATTGATTTATGTTAATAATTTCACTTGTGATTATTTTATATTCACTACTTTATATAATCTTGCTAATGGTTTTATCCTTTGGGCATGTGTCGGGAAGTCATTTGCAGAAAAACATACTGAGTATTAGTACTCACCCACTACTTTGGAATATGGGTGCTTTTGCAGATGTCGTATTCTAGGACACTTGTAATGGTAAAGAATCTCATTGCTAGTGGCTTATGGTGATTCTTGGGTGATGTGTTGGTGCTTGGGGCATAGATCTTGGTGTGAAGATATGGAGTGTGTCTTGGTTTATTTTTGGGCCACTTTTTTAGTATTCCGCATACTAATCCCATATTGTGTGGGGTCGTATGGGTTTTTCATTTTAATGTGGATCAACTTGGTTGTCTTTTGGTAATAAATGCTTGAATGTATTATTGACATGAATTATATAATCTCTGTTAGTGGATGGATTGGTTGGTGTTGTCTTTAGTGAAAATAATTACCCAATTTCTTCTTGAATCCCTCGGCATATATTTTTGGACATTGGTGCCTTGGGAATGTTTTTAAGGTCACATTACAGTCCCCTCCCCTCTCAAGACAATAGTATGGGGTAGTATGTTAAAATTGGTAACAGTTTGTTCGATCCTTATCATTCCTGTGAGATTAGTTGTTCGATCCTTGGTGGTGATTGTTGGTCATTGTGTTGATATTCGTTCTTGGCCTATTCGTTGAATTGGCATGGTAGAAAGGTGTAATAATTTTAGAACCTGGAATGTATATCATAAAAGGATGTATCTAACCCTTTTATGTTGATCATGATGTTACCAGGGAGTTGGGTACATAAGTGTTTGTAAACACTTAGAGGCATTGGATATCTCAATGTAACGGGTGTAGCCAATTAGAAGAGCATGACATGGATGTTATAAATTTATTTCAACATGGATGAATATTTCATTAGGTTGTAATAAATTACGGTGTGATATTAATTTTTTGATATTGAAAATATCTATTGGTTTTCAAAACGGTAGAATTTGAAACATAAAAACTGGTGGCATTTTAAAAATGGGTGGATTTTCAAAACATGGTGCATTTTTCAAAATAGTGCAATATGGTAAATGTGAACATGTGGAAGTCCTGGTTGTGATAGTTGTAGTGTAATTTAACAGTAATTTTTGAATCAATTGTTGGTAAAATTGAATGACTTTTGGTTGTTTTTGTATTGATTGAAATGGCTCTCGATGGGTGAAATAGAAACCAATCGGAGGAGGCTGCTGAATGTGTATTTCCACCTAATCCCCCGGTGAACCAGTAGCTAGTGCAGAGTATAATAAATGTTTTCAAGTAGTAGGATGTATGAATAATGTGGATGAACCAAGGCATGTTGACCATGCTGTTCAATTTAAAATGCATAATCCCCACATCTTTATGGCTAATTCAAAGCCTGAAAGGGTAAAAGTATGATTTAATAGAATGAACAAGATCTTCTAATTTATGGTAACACTAGTAAAGTTGAAAGTAACTTCATCCCCCAATATATTGGAAAATATTTACATTCAGTTGTGGGAGTTGGAGGTCTATGATGGAACTGAACATGGTATGACATGTGACAGATTTGAGAATTTTTTTAACAAAAAAATCTACCATAAAACATTAAAAATTCTATTCATAATAGATATAATCCTTTTAAAACAAGGGAACCTCTTGGTTACAGAGTATGAAGATAAATTAATGAACATAATGAGGTTTTCACTCGATTTGGTGAGTTGTACATCGTTGAAAGCTCATATTATTAAGATTATTTGAGGCTGGAAATTCGGTCAAGATTGGAGTGCTGTGTATAGATGAATATAAAAAGATGGTGAATCCAAACATTGGGGTTGATAGAGATCACTTCAGTGCTGCGAATAGAGGAATTATATTATTACCAGTGCGGAATTGTGGGAACTTGAATGCTAGGTTCAACTGAAATAGGGACACATATTTTCATGTTTTGAGTATGACTCAAAATCTAACTACATGATTAGTGAATATTCCTCTGAAACCATAGAGTAATCCGAGATGTTATCAGTGTGGTTCTACAAGTCATATCTAGTGGGATTGTATGGAATAACCTTGGTCATGTCATAATTGTACGAATATGGTGGAATCTGTAGCATTATTTTTTGAATTCTCCAAGGTTAGATGTCTATGACACTCCTCACGAGTCTCAGGGGTATTCTTCGTCGATGGGATAGGGGCAACAACATACCCCACAGAATTAGAGTAATGTGGGTCATGGTGATTCTTGAAATACCATGGCGCCATAACATGGAATTAATGAGAATAGAGTGACAAAAAAATAGTTGTTTGGAGATGAGAAGGATGCGGGGGTTGATCATTAAGGACCATCCACAGTGCAAGGTATGGTTATTTTAAATTCTATGTTGATGCATTATTTTATTTCTATAGGTGCTTCACATTTTTTTCTTACTTCTCACATAATCTATTTGTTAGTGTTACACATGGTAATGATGACTTCTGTTATGAAACTACAATATCATATGGGTAAAAGAGAGTGTTGATAATTCCCATGTCAAGGTTGTTGTTTAGTTGTGAAGGGAACTGAATTTATGCATGACTTATCAGTGAATGAGATGGATGTTTATGATATAATCCTGGTAATTGTTAGTTTACATTTTTTAAGGCCCAAATTGACTGTCATGCATGAACAGTTAGTTTTGTGACATAGGATGGCATGAGACATCTCTTTAGAGGGGGGAAAATGAGAATTAGGGTGCAATAGGCTTCTTGTATCCAGTCGTTGGCATGATATCATACCGGTTATAGGCTTTTTCATTGGAAACAGTGGAAAGTATTGAGTAGTGTGTTCTTCAAGTAGTCATGGATCATTTTATGGACGTTTTTTTCTAAATAATTCTCATGGTTTCTACCCATGAGAGAAGTGGGATTTACAATTGATCTCTTTCTGGGGACCAGTCCTATCTCACTTCAGTCTTACAAAATGGTACCTACAGAATTGATAATGATGAAGGTGTAGTGTGAAGTGTTAGATAACAAAGGGATAGTCCTGACTATAATATCTATATGGAAATCACCAATATTTATATATAAAAACAAGGATGGAACCATATGGATATGTGTTTATTATCATAGATGTAATCAGGTTATGATATAGAATTGATATCCTCTTCCATCAATGATTGTTTTTTTTATCAGTTTAGGGGAGATCAGTGGTTCTCCATGAATGGCATACAATCTGGTTATCATCAGTTGTGGGTGAAGAAGGTTATATTCCAAAAAATCATTTAGAAGCAGATATAGACGTTACGAGTTTGTTGTTATTACCTTTGGTCAAATGAATGAACAAGGACTATTCATGAAATTAGTTAATATGATATTTTAGAGATATCTAAATGCTTTTTTGGTGCTATTTGTTCATGATATATTGGTGTATTCGAGAAAAAGTGTGGTGTATGAGAAGCCCTTGGTGATAGTTTTGGGGATCTTGAGGGATCCTCTATTGATTTCCAAATGGTAAAAGTGTTTCTTTTGGATATTGAAGGTTCATTTCCTAGACCATGTTATTGATGAGAGGGGTGTTTTGGTTGATCTGTAAATGATAGAGGTTGTTATCTCCTAGATACCACTAAAAATTATTTTTTAGATATGGAGATTCCTTGGTCTAGCTAGGTATTCTAGATATCTTCTTCATCATTTCTCATGATTTGCTTCACCAATGACAAATTGGATAATGAAGACTTTTCCATTTCAATAGTATGAGCAGTGTCTGATTTTTTTGGAAGTTTTAAATCGTCCCCTAATATCAGCACCAATCGTGGTTTTTCCAGAACCAGGTAAAGTGTACATAGAGTATTGACATGCATTGGGATCTGGTTTTGGGGTGTGTTCTCATGCACATGGATAATGTGGTTACATATGGTTAAGGATATATGAGATATCATGAGAATAATTACCTAACACATGATTTGGAGTTTGCAGTAGTGGTACATGCTTTAAAAATGCAGTGCCATTATATTTTCAGTGAGAAATTTATGGTGTTTACTGATCACAATATCTTAAAAAATATCTTTTCACAAATATATATGATATTTAGGTAAACTAGATAGAATTAATATCTCCATATGATTGATTTTTACCTAATTTACACACATGGTAAGGGAAATTAGATGGTTGATGAATTTAGTATGAAATCAAATTCTCATGTGGTGAAGCGGGTATCTGATCAATGGAAATTGATGTCAGTCATAACTGACATGCGGTTGGAATGAGAGGGATGGGGTGATAGAGTGGTCTTTTTTACATTTTCTCTGTTTCCTCACATAGCTTGTTTGGTTCAAGATGTAGTGGAATATAATTTCGAGTGTATGGAGATCAGGTAGAAACTCAATGGTGGGGAGACCATTGAGAACTGGGAACTGAATGGGAATTCAGTCATGTGTTTTTGGAATCTGATGGTGGTTCCAGTGGCTTGTCGAGATGAACTTCTCCTAGATTATCCTCATTCTAAGTGGTCTATTAATCTTGGAATTCAGAAAATGTATATGGAAATAAAGGCCCAATTTTGGTGGATGTGGTTGAGTTTGTTTTTCTATCCTTGACATGTTAGAATGTCAGAGTAGAGCATCTTTGGCCAGTAGGAATGTTGCAGACTATACAATTCCCAGTGTAGAAATGGCAGCAGCTAGTAAGGTATTCTATAAATGGTCTCCCCTGAATAGTCTGGATACCTGATTCCTTAAGGATTATAGTGGATCATCTCAAAAAGATAAAAAATTGTATCTTTATTCATGAATCTCATATGGTGTACGCTCAATCAAAATTCTATATCCGGGAGGCAGTAAAGAGTCACAGTGTTCCAGTTCTATTTTTATCAGATATAGATCAGAGGATCACAACTCGTTTTTGGAAATATTTGTATCAAGGTTAGGGGACATAGCTGATTATGAGCATTCCATATCATCCTCAGATAGATGGGAAATTCAAGAGGATGATACAAACATTGAAGGATATGTTAAGGGATTCTATGATGAACTTTGTTGGTTCATGGGAGCTGCACTTTTCATTAATTGATTTATCTTATAATATTAGTTATCTGGATTGGATACATATGTCTCCATTTCATGACTTATATGGGTGCCAGTGTCATTCTCCAAAATGTGTGGTGGAAGTAAGAGAGACTTTAATGATCATACTGATCATTTTCCATGAGACTGTGGAAAAGATCAGTTTGATTGGGAAGAGGATCGAGAAATATCAATGTAATTAGTAATCGTATGTGGACCATTTTCCTCAACCGTTGTCATTCGAGGTGGGATATCATGTGTTTTTTATGATCTCCCATAGGTTGGGATCTCACCGGTTTGGGATGTAGGGTATGTTATCTCTAAGGTAAATTCGTAATTTTGTGATACTTGAGTGGATTGGAGTGGTGTCTTATCATACATACTTTACACTAAACATTAGTGTAGTGCACAATGTGTTTCATCTGTCACATTTGAAGATGTAACATATGGATCTTGACCATGTAATTAGTTGGGATCATGTTGTGCTAGAACCGAATTCTTCCTTGGTGTATGCGTCATTACGGATTGTAAATAGGAATGATAATGTCTACCATGGAAAAATCATTATATTAGTTCATGTTTTGCGGAAGCATGGTAAAATTAAAGAGGATACATAGGAGTGGGAGAAAGAGATGGCCAAGAAATTTTTTTAGCTCTTTCGACAAAGTAATGGGTAACTACATTTCAAGGACATAATGTCCAATGGTGTGGAAAATGTACCACCCCTGGAATGCATTATGTCGACTTTTTATGACTTTTTATGTAATTTATGTGCATTATATGTTTTTGGAAGAGTTTTGGAGAGTTTGGAATGGTTTGGAATAAGTTTGGATGCTTTTCAAAGAAGACACGGTTTCAGAAGAGTTAGGGGAAACCATGCAGGCTCTCCAGTAAAACGTGTAGGGGGAGATAGTAGTCTTCACACAGCTAGAACATGGTTTTCAAAACCATGTGAGGAAACATGGAGGACAACCTTTTCTTGAGGTAGTGGCATTCGACTGGTTAGTGCACAGTTTTCCAAACAATGCAATCTAAACATGCAACCACTTAAAAGTAGGGTTTTTAAATTTTGGATCCCTCATGGTTGCCTCTTTTCACTCCAAATATTCTCCCACTCATGCCCCACTCATAATTTTGGGATATCAATGGTTTAAGGGGCCCTCCCACTTGTTATGGAAGCGATTCCAAGGTGGTTTCATGGTGGTTTCTCCCTAGAAAGTCATTAATCATGGTTTCTCTTGGATTTCCTCTTGGCTGAATCTTCTCACATTCTTTGTTTTTTAGATCTAAATATGTAGCATGTTGATCTAGGGTTGTGGTTTCCTTGGGTGTTTATTTCATGTAATGTGAATGTTAGATAAGGGGATTCTGATTGGTTTCGGTTGGGCATTTTCCCATAATGGGGTGTGGATGCTTGTGGGATGAATTCTCCAAAACCCTACACGTACTTGGAAACTCTCTTGAATCCACTTTTTTATAACTTCATGCTTGTTTAAAATTAATTTTTGTTGATTATAATTAATTGTGCCATTTATGTGAAAAATTGTTTTTATATCCCTTTGTTGATGCTTTGGGTATTTTTGGGAAAAGTGGTTTTTTGGTGAAATGCTTTTATTGTAATTTTTAAATGGACATTTTTAAATGGGTTTCATGTTGAATTAATTATGATTTTTTGAAAAAATGGTTCTTAAAATAAAGGAGTTGTTTTATAAAAACATGAATTTGGCATGTAAAATAGATTAAGGGTGTTTTCAATAAATGTTGGATTAATTAAAGTGAATTGAAATGTAATGGAAATAGTTGATTGAATGATTTTGTGGACTTATATTATCATATTATTGGTTTTGGATTGTTTTAAATGTTGTGTGGAAGTGGGTGGGAAGTACCACTGTTATATTGAGTTGGTTAGTGGATGTGTGTTCCACCTTCAAAGGATAAGTGGGTGGGAAGTACCATTAGTAGGAATGGTTGAATGGGTTGGATGGAATATTCATCATTTTAATTTCCTTTTTTGGCAATGTTTGGTAAGATAGAAATTGTTTCTCAAATGTGTAAATGATGAAATGGATCGTTGCATGTTTTTTTGGGTTTTCCCTTGGATTATTGGTTTGGGTTAGGTGGCTTGGAAAGAGTGTGTTTGGATCATTGTGGTGGTTGAACATGTGATTTTTTATATAAACTACTTTATATAAATTTCCTAATGGTTTTATCCTAGTGGCATGTGTAGGAATATTTGGGGAAACCTACTATGTATTAGTACTCACCCACTACTTTGGAATATGGGTGCTTTTACAAATGATGTATTCTAGGACATAGGTAATTGTAAAGAATCTCTTTGCTAGTAGATCATGGTGTTCCTTTCGAGATGTGTTGGTGCTTGGAGAGTGGATCTTGGTGTGGAGCAATGGACTATGTCTTGGTTTATTTTTGGGGTCTCCAATTTAGTCTACCACATATTACAATGATATTGTGTTGGGTTGTATTGGTTTTGGGTTGTATTGATGAATAAATTGGTTGTATTTTGGTAATACATTCATTAATGTGTTATTGTAATGCATCATATAGTCTTTTTTAGTGGATGTAATGGTTGGTTTTGTCTTAAGGGAAAATCGTTCCCCAATTTTTTCTTGAAGACCTCAGCATTTATTTCCATCCTTTGTCTCCTTCAGAACATCGCTTAAGGGAAAATATCATTTCCCTTTCCTCTCAATCCAATGGTATGGGGTAGGGTATTACAGTTCTACTTCCAACAGACATCATTTATTCAATTGATCAAATATTTTCCAATTGAAAATAAAGATGAAAATTCAAAAAAAAAATCATGGGTTTTTATATTTTTTCATTTATAAAAGATGATTATGTAATACCTTGTTCTACTAGAATCGTTTGATATAAGTAAAAATCTTGTGAAGAAGTTAATTATAAAGAATATAATGTATGAAGAAGAACTAATGTTAAACCTTTACAATGTCGAGAACATAAAATAAGGTTTATAGCTTTTAAGACTACTAAATGTAGACTACAAAAGGGAAAAATAGGAACAAAAATTTCTATTTTTTAGATTTTATTGCTAATGAATATACTTCTTATAGTGGTAAGTAAATAGATCTCCTAGACAAATGGTTTGAGATTTCCTAAAAAAAGAAACATTTTTTTAGAAAATGAAACTATAGAGGCAAATATGACCACAGATGAAATTGGAAGAAAACTAATAATTATCCAAAGGAATTTATAAGTTATGAATGTAAAATGAAATGTCGTATAATATTTTAATTTTCCTAGATTAAATTAAAAATATAATATGAGGATATAGAAATAAGATATAGGATGTCCATGAAATACACATGTAGTATATCTGAGGATAGCTCCAGTGACTTAGATTCTTAACTAAAGAATAGAATAACAGAGAAAATATTTGTTTTTTGACAAAATTTAGTAAAGTATTTTCTTTACAAACTATTTTTGATTTTTTTCTTTTTCATGAGTTTGATGAGTCTATTAATTTGTAAAATGAACAAAATGATTATAATAATATGTAATATAATGAAATATTTTACTATTTAAATATGATAGAAGAGACCATTAATTTTTTTAAGGATAAAAACATGGTTGTGAAAATACAGAATGCCCTAACAAAAATTATAAATTATGAAAATTCTATAAAAAACAGAAAAATACTCATCTGCTCAAAGAAAAAACTGATATTAAAATATCAAATAATCAATTGAAGAGAAAATTCGAAAATATTAAAAATGTTTGATATAAAATGACAAACAAATTGAGAAAATAATTCCCTTGCAAATATATTAATGGGATTGGATATGGACATGGAGAGACGATATTATCTATGAATAATATTGTTGCTAATTACATAACTGAAAGCATTACTGCTAATCCATTTTCAAAAGGACCCAACAATGTTTTTATTTTTAAGAGTCTACAATCCTTTTATAGTAAACCTATAAGGAAAATTAGGTTGTCAAAGACATTCAAACTAGCATGTCATGAACCAAATAGATTTGGCTACCAAAATCATATCTTGTTTAAAACCTTCTTTGTAGGAAAATGTCTCGATGGATTTCAGTAAAAGTCTATACTATATGGAAATTTTCATTTCAAGACATATAAAATGATGTACATATGGCTTCAAGAGCCTTATCATTTTTATAGTGGCCATGTAACCTTTTCTGATAATGTAAAATGTAAAATCATCAGTCTTGGACAAATTGGTAACAAAATATCTATTTTGATTTCTAAAGTTTTATAATTTTATTGTTTAAAATATAATCTGTTTAGAATTTTTAAATTGTGTAATGATGGTTTTTATGTTACATTTTAGAATGAATATTTTAATGTTTTTTTATTAAAAATGATTTAATTATCATAACATTTTTAAATGAAAATTTTTATGTTGTAGATATTAATTATTTAGTTTCTCATAATGTTTCATGCTTATCTACATTTCAAAATGAATCTTACATATGGCATAACATACTAGGACATTGTAACATTCACTCACATAGGAAGCTAACTAGGAAATGTTTAGTTATAGATCTACCTAAGCATGAGTTACTAACTGTTGAAGTATAAAATCCTTGTCAAAAGGGAAACAACATAATGTTTCATTTAAATTAATGAAATAAGTGTCAACATGTCAACCCATCGATTAGTTTCACATGTATTTTTATGGACATTTCAAAGTTTCATTTCTTAATCAGATGCAATGTGTTTATGTTGTAGTATATGAATATTCTATGTATACATTGTTATAATTTATAGATAACAAAATTGAATCTTTTTCTTACATTACCATGTATAATAAGTCTGTATAAAATCATAATGGACATAGAATTATAACCTTAAGTTGTTATCATGTATGTTAATATTTGAATCAATTTTTTGAATTTTTTTCTTAAAAAATGGATACATTCCTAACAAATCTTCTTCTAGGAAACCCCACCAGAATGGGTTAACTGAATGAAGAAATAGAACCTTACAAGAGATATCTAGAACTATGTTGAATAATTATGAACATTCTATCTATTTTTGGGTAGAAGCTATTAATACATCCATCCATATTATCAAATCAGTCTTGATTAGACCTATCCTTATGAAAACCCATTAATAGATGTGGAAGAATATCAACCATATTTTTAATTACATTAGAGTTTTTTTTCAATGACTTTATTCATAAAAATGAGTATAATTTGGACAAATATTCATCCAAAACTGATTAAGGAATTTTCCTTGGATATTAAATATCAATAAAATCTAATCCTATTCAATTAGAAAAAGAAAAAAGTGATATAAATATTCCATGTAATATTATATAGAACTCATTCACATAAGACTAATTCCTTTTTTAAAAATCATGATTAGATTTATCTTCTCTGAATTTAAATTCCAAACCATTAGATTCAGCAGTAAAACAAGATGAAAAACAACCCAGTTTGAAATAATTTCAAAAACTATCAGAACATAACCCTACAAATTCTAAAAGAGACATGTTAATATTTCTCTATAGATATTAGAAATATTAAGTAATATCCTTTTATTCTTTTTTATTCAATATAAATAGAGTAAATCAAACTAACGATTAGTTTAGAAATCATGTTAAACATCAAGATTCTATGTCTCAGCATAAACCATAGAACATCAATGAAGATATTAATGATGAATTATGGGTAATAGTATTGAAATAAGTTTTAAATTAGTTTAAAAGGAAAAAGGGTTAGAAACATGAATATTTACCTATGGATACATTAACTATTAAAACTATATTGTTGTTTGTGAATAATTTCTTTGAGTCTGGTAATATATTTAGATACATGTTTAGGATTTATTCACAATTTATTGTCACGAAAAAGTAATTTACTATAATGAAACCATTTCACCTGAGGCCAAACATGAATCTATAATAATCCATTTCTTCAATATAGAACATCTACATTGTAATAAATTTCAAGAGTAAATTTTAAATTGGATTTATATGTTATGATGTTTTTGTGGAACAACACGCCAGTTTTTTAATTCACCTCTTTCTAAATAATTTTTTAAAATTCTGTAAAGCATTATATGGTTTGAAAGAAACTCATAGATATTAGTATGTTGTGATCAGTAATTTTATAATTACAATTTTTTTTTCAAAAGTAATAGTTTATCCTACCATTTTCATAGAATAAATTTCAAAATTTGTATTACTTGTAAAAATATATTTTGATGATATTATTTTTAGATCTTCAAAAAAGTTACAGATTTTTTTAAATTGATAATAATTTAATTTAAAATGAGATTAATGGGTGAACTCGAATTCATTCTTGGATTACAAATTTTTTAAAATATAGAAATGAATTATTTTGAATGAAATTAGATAAACAAAATCTCCTCTAAGATGTTTTATCTTAGATGAAACTAAGAGTATTATCACTCTTATATATAAAAACCAGTTAATTGGATCTTAATGAACCTGGGAAAGAAGTTGATCAAACCAGTTAAAGTTTTCTCATTGAAAATTATCTATATATGACTGCTAATAGACCAGATATTATGTTTGGTCTGTGAATGTGTGTTCATTTTTAAGCAATCCTAAAAGATTAAAAACATGTTTTTGTTAAAATAATTTCTAAATACCTCAAGTATACTACTGATTTATAATTATTTTTACCCAATAAGAAAATAATTTGATTTAGAAAGTTGTTTAATTGCGGGTTTTGATTTATATAAGATAGATAGAAAAAAACAATGTAACATGTAACTTTTTTAATATATTCTAGTATCATGGTGTAGTAAAAAAATAATATTTTGTTGCATTGTCTACTTTGGTAAATGAATACTTAGAAATAAGAAGTTTGTGTCCACATATATTGTGGATGAAACACAATCTACTATACTGTAGATATCAATTCTGACATTCCCACATAAACTGTGATAACAAATGGGTAATAAACATATATAATGATCACATTTCTCATTCTAGTAAAGCAAACATTGATATAAAAAATAACTTATTGAGATTTCATTTTTAAAAGGGAGATATTACTTCGACTGTATTAGAATAGGACATCAGTTTGTTGATATATTAATCAAGGAAATTAATTATAAGATATTGAATTATATAAAACATGAATTAGGAATGATAAATTTCAGTTAATTTCAATGACATAACATTTTGTGTGACATGTGGTTGTGTATGAAACATAATTGTGTATGAAATACTATTGTGGTGACACACTATTGAGTTTTCATTCAATATGTTTTTCATGTTTTTGTCTTTTCTTGGTGTTGATTTGTTGTACTATTGATTTTTTATACTATTTCCTTTCATTCAATTGAAACAAAATCTATGTTTCACAATATTTAGAACCACCGATTTATTTTCTCGATTGTTCTATTTATAAAAACCCGATGTCTATTTTTACCTTGATCGATGATTTTATTTTAAGTATAAATTGGATTTAAGAATACCCAATATCCCAAATGATATAAAAATTTCATATGTTTATTACCAATAAACCATGATCCCTACTATATATTATCACATCATTCTATTTTCGACCGAGTGAAACCCTTGGACTTCTGTATTTCTAATCATCTCATCCTCATTGAATGATCCAATTGAGCCAATCAGAATTTCAAGAATGAAGTGTTATTATTACCTTTACATTTTTATGTCTAGATCTTCATAAAAGTAGAATACAGAAACTCATATTCCTGCTTCAGTACCATCTATTAGTTATGTTATTGTAAACCATGTTGTCATTATAGAAAATGAAGTAGAATTGAAATGGATGATGTTGAGTAATTATTTAGTACATGAGGTACACCAAATCCAAGGTTGGTAGGAGTGGTTATTTTCAAATAAGATTTATTTTTACCTAGAGTTGGTATATGAAATTTTTTATTTGGTGAAATATTCATTCAATGATGATAGAACTGTTTTTTATTAGAAACCAAGTCGATGAATTTGTGTTTAATTTTTCATCCAAATAAAGGACCAAGTGTTTAAATGTACTTCATGATAAGGTATTTGATGATTACCTAGTAATTATTGTAATGGGTAGGACCTCTCTAGTCCATTACTTTGTAAAAATGTGGTGTTAGAGGTGTTCCAGGAGGTCAAGGTGACTTATCCCCAACAGTTTGCCAAATTTCCAGTTCTGTGAATAGTGTTTCTAGTTTTATAAACAATATCGGTAGGTGAACAATGTTTCTATCGTTGAGGTTCTAACGGTGACCTTCCATCAGTAGGCTTGAACAGTGTTTCCAGAACGGTAACCTTATAATGGTGACCTTCTATCGGTAGGCTTGAATAGTGTTTCCAGAATGGTAACCTTCTAACGGTGACCTTCTATCGGTAGGCATGAATAGTGTTTCCAGAACGGTAACATTCTAATGGTGACCTTCTATCGGTAGGCTTGAACAATGTTTCTAGAACGGTAACCTTCTAATGGTGACCTTCTATCGGTAGGCTTGAACAGTGTTTCCAGAACGGTGAGGTATAACAGTGACATTTTCTTTCCTTTTCCAAATTTTGAGTATGTGAACAGTGTTTCCAGATTCCTACATTTTTTCCTATTTGACATTTCCTTTGATATAAAATACATTTAAAGCCTTTTATTAAGGACTCTTAAGGCCAATTCAATTCCATAAATCCTATATTAATTATTCCTAAGGACGGGATGTATTTACTTGGTCAAACCTCATGGGTTAATGCGATCCGTTTTTAATGGAGAATTAACTGGGTCTTAAACTGTCGCCCCATTAAATCTTAAAAAAGGGATGAGATGTCATTCTCCATTGTTCTATCCATTTTTTCTTAGTTAAGAGACGCTAGAACCTTTCAATCATTCTCGTTGGAGTTGCACAATCAATCTTTACTCCTTGGATTGGTTCTGCTCTGTTTTGGATGCAACCGAGCTGTGTCGGTCAATCTTCCCAATAAGGTATGTCTTATCATCATTATTTTGGGGATCATCTTCTATTTTTTCTCCCTCCCATATTATACCATGTATGTTCCAAGATTCTAATGTGGTTTTCTTGGCGTTGGTTGGTACTATCGTACCGTGTCATCCTCTGGTTGATGCAGTTGTCGTGAGAGGTGTATTTTGAGCAGTTGTGTGGATAAAGGATGTCATGAACTCTTCTAGGAAGGGGATTCATGGATTCTATAATTTTATATGTTCAATCCTAGAATTAGAATGATTTAGTCCTTTGAATCACAATGAAATTGACATAATTAAATACATGAACCAGATTAAAAGGATTGGTTGATCACATGTTGTTGCTTTATACCGTGATAACGGTATGCCTCAAATTCTGATAAATATAGTGATATCTATGATTTATTTGATTTGTTGTTCGTTCATGATGGAAATTTATACTGAACATAAAGTCATAATTAATTGTTAATTAACAGTCTAAAGATAAAAAGGCATGTAAATTAATCTGGTTATTGCTGTTGTTGTAGGTTTTCTAATTTGTGGTTAATCAAATTAGGGAAATAAGCATGGTTATTTAATTGTGATAGGTTACTGATTGGGTATCCTGTAATTGGAATCTACGAATAATGAATCTTCTAATTCAATATGGATTAAATAACAGATTGTGTGGGAATTTCTAAAAGGGTTCTGAGTTACCCTCTTGTTTGTTAAAGGGTCAAGAGCACATGGTTGTGATTGTTTTTTTCCTGTTTCTTGTGCTGTGATGTGAGCCTAGATGGTTGTTGTGATATGTGGAGGCATGGAGGCCTTATGGTTGTGGCAGCAGATGACATCTAGAGTGGAGAGATGCATCAGTTTATGCATGTGGGTGTCAGGGAGGACAACAGAGGTGATGGAATGGGATGGATGTGGTTGCTGGATGCTTGTGGATTCTTTGAATGTTTATCTTCTTTGATTTCCCCCCCTGCTCAAAGCAGCTGGTCTTACTACCCTTCTCCCGAAGGAGGTGAAGACGCGTGGGGTATGCCACGTGCTTTCCGTGTTTATCCTCTCGAGGTAGAATGGGTCTATGCTCTTTCTATAGGCGGAAAAGACTCGACGGGTAGTATATCTACTCACTGTGTTGAGCCTCCTTCGTGTTTAGAAGCATAGGATGCTTTTATAGAATGACTGGGAATATGGAAAAGTAATTCTGTAATGAATGTTTGATTAAATGGTGAAAATCCACGGGGATGGAGATACTATAATTTATAGGTGATGTGAATCTTAAAAGGAGCAGTTGATTTTGAATGTGATGCCAATTCATTTTAATGTGTTATTTTTCATGGTTAATTAATGTTTAAAGAATTAATTAATGTACAGTGGAGCTGATAAAATGAGAATGGAGTAATCTAATAAAGATCTTCAAATGTTTTTGTGATTATACGATACCTAGTCTTAGAAGTAGCAGCCTGGAGTCTGAGAGACGTTAGCTGTAGTTGTATCTAAGACTAGGTAACGCCCATAGTGTGTATGTGAGTTATATATATATATATATTCAGTTCTTTTTGTGTTTCTATACGCTACTCCACCCTGTCGGTAAGGGCAACTGACACCATAGGGATTCCAAGCCCTGGGGGGGTGTTTTCCCCAACATTCTGATGGGATGTCGAATTGATGACTACCCCCTTTTGGCCCCGCTCTCTTCTCTTGGTAGATACATGTGCCAAAAGGCACAAATGTTAGTTTCCCCATATATGTGTGTAGAGGGCTGTAATGTCTTGTGGTTATTTCACACACATATATTCTGGATGTAGTATCCTATGGACTATTATATGTGTAATGTGTATAGGCTGTCATGGCATGAGGATCCCTGCTAAGTGTATGGGCTATAATGGCTTGAGGTATAATACCCGATGTATGATACACGTTATGCAGGCTGTGGTGGCTCCCAGAACATACCTGGTTACTTTTGGTTGTGAGGATGGTGTGGTGCTTCACCCCAGTGTCTACGGGCAAGCCTTTGTAGTGCACGAGGTGCAGATTGTGGAGCTTAGCCCAGGTGTTTGCAGGCAAGCATTTGGAGAGAGAATCACATGACGTATTTCATTGGGGAAAAGCGGCAAACCAGTAGGGAAGTAGTAGCTGGGTACCCTTGATATTTTTTACTATATTCTATATTCTTGTAAGTGTTACTTGGTGAGAGTAGCCATGGTGAGGTTGGGAACTTAGTATACCTGACGAGTTAGCTTCACTTGTTGTTCACTGGGCTTTAGCATGCTTTCCTTACTTTGGCATGAGAGGATTGGGGAGGATCCTACTAAGAATATTGTTTTACTCACCCTATGTATATATAAACTGTTTTTCAGGTCACTTGGAGCAGGTTGGTGATCAAGCTGGTTACTACTAGCTTGTGGTTGGAGGAGGAGTTGTTCGGGCTTGTGGTCGCTGCCATTTTACTTTCTTTTGGGTACTTTTAGTTTCCCCTTTCTGTTGTAGAACTTTTTCATGACTTTTCATATATGTTCTTGGGTTTCTTTTATATTTTAGTTCTGAGTTGGAGTTTATTTATGTCTATTCTATCTCTATCTTCTGCATGTGTTCTCTTAGAGGGTAATGCCTCCCATTTGTGTGTTTATTGTACCCTCAGTGCTAGTCGCCAACCTGGAGCCTACTAGAGGCGGGACTCGGAGGTCATTATCTCTCTTTCACTTTTCCAGCCCAGGAGGGGTACACTTTGTGGGGAGGGGGTCGTGACAGAGTGGTATCAAAGTTCTGGTTGAGGGATAAGATGGATTTTGGAGTTAGGCACAGGTGAGGATGCATGGGATGGTAGGGAAATCGTGTCAATGATGTTTAGCAAGTGGGGTAAACACTAGAGACCGGTAGAGACATAGGAATTTAGGGCCCCCTATGATCTGTTTCAAGGACTTTTAAGTTTATGATGGCTACTAAACAAAGTGATATTGGTTGCAGGGTAGAGACCTAGGAAAGGATCATGCATCATTATTCTTTGTGCATGTGTTTGAATGGGTAGACCTTGGGATAGGTAACCTAAAATTAATAAAACAAAACAATTAATTAATTAATGTTGAGTCTTCCATATTCCAGGCATAGGAGCTCTAACAGTTGTTATTTTACAGGTATGGATCCTGGTCGACGTCCTCGTCAGGTTTGCACAGAAGATGCCCAACAGGCTGTTCCAGCTGATCGCCGCCAGGTAGAGGTTCACGACGATGACACTTGGAGGAAGACACTCTGATAGTTTCAGACCCAGAGTATATAGAAGTACGAGGTCTCCATTTCAGATCTAGTCACAGAAGACTGGTTGGAGGAGGTCGAGATAGGCTTCTGTTCGATTAGTGCTCGGAAGGAGCAGTGGGTGTCCTTGGTTGTGACGATGCTGCGTGGATAAAGGAGGAAGTGGTGGTTCATGTTCCTCGGGGATCGTGAGAAGTCAACAATCTCATGGGAGGAGTTTCAAGACAGGTTTAGAGTCGAGTTTCTTTCTTCGACTGCGAAGGCGTCCAGTCGCTAGGAGCATCTTACCTTTCGACATGGGAGCTCCAATGTTTGAGAGTTTGTAATCCATTTCATTAACCTTCTACGATATGATTCAGACCTGTTACCAGATGAGGAGGACAGGGAGAGGCATTTCGAGGAGGCATTGCATCCAGAGATCCAGCGCCAGGTCACCCCATTCATGATAAAGACATGTCATGAGGTGCTGGCGAGGGAAGATGTTGTTGAGAGGACTTTGGATAGGAACATATCATCATGAGAGGGGAATCGTCATGATTCCTCACGAAGCAAATCTGTTGTCCGAGGCTCCCAGTTTTCAGGGCAGAAGAGTTTTTGTTCACCTAGGGGTAGGTCCCGACCCTTCCAATATCGTTTCTGGAGGTAGAAACTCTCAGGCCTATGCTAAGGGATCAGGCGCTTATTTTTCTTGTGGTGGTCGTGGTCATCAGAAGCGGGAGTGCCTGACTTTTCAGAGCAGTCATCGTGCACCAGGCGCTCCGCTCAAGGTTCCTCTGTTGAGGATGTTCCAGCCGAGGCAACAGCAACAGGTTGCACCAGGTTTGGATCACCAGAGAGTAGATGGAGCAGGCAGAGGACAACCCCATGATTCTCCTCATCCTCAGAGAGCAGAGTGCGGCCATGGTGGTGGTCGTCATCAGGGTCAGAGAGGCTGTGGAGGAGGTTGTGGTCAGCTTCATGCTCTAGCGTTTCCAGCCCCAGGCGAGCCAGATGTTGGTCTAGGTACCCATTTCTTGTTTTCTACCGTGGTCTATGCATTGTTTTTTTTTCGGGAGCAACACACTCCTTCATATCACCTACACTTGTCCATGATTTTGGACTTGAGGTAGAGATGATTCTAGTGCCCTTGGCATTGACTATGCCAGTTGGAGGTCAAGCTGACTTGTTTGAAGTATGTAGAGACTATGATCTAGTGTTGGGGTAACACCACTCATGGAGAGATTTCATATGTTTACGAATACAACCATATGATTTCATACTCGGCATGGATTGGTTGTATTCGGTACAGGCTATTGTGGATTTCTATAGGAAGAAATTCATTTTATTTGATGCAGATGGAGGGAAAGTGGTGTTTGTTGTTGAGCGAGATCCTCGAATGATTCATATACGAGTTCCATCCTTATCATCCATGATGGTTGGGATGATGCTGAGTTCTTCAAAGGTTTAGCAGTTGGCGTTTCCTAGGGTCATAGAGGAGTACCCTGACAACTTTCCTGAAGAGGTTGTATCCTTACCCCCTTGACGAGAGATCGAGTTTGGGATCAAGCTACATCCAGGAGCATATATTATCTCTATGTCTCCGTATAGTATGGCCACATCTGAGCTACAAGAGCTACGTATTCAGCTTGATGGTCTATTGCAGTGCGGTTTTGTTCGGCCAAGTGTGTCACTGTGGGGAGCACCGGTTGTGTTTGGGAAAAAGGATGATGGCAGTTTGCGGTTGTGTGTTGATTATCATCGATTAAACAAAGTGACAATAAAGAACCGCTATCCTCTTCTGTGGATTGATGACCTATTCGATCAACTGAAGGGTGAATGTTGGTTCTCAATGATCGACTTGCGGTCAGGATATCATCATATGCGTGTAAAGGATGAGGATACCCCGAAGACTGCTTACCGTTGTCGTCATGGGCATTATGAGTTTTTGGTAATGCCATTGGCATGACGAATTCTCCAGCTATTTTCATGGGGTTGATGAATGTTGTGTTTCGTGAATTCCTGGACAAGTTTGTTGTGGTTTTCATCGACGACATCCTTGTGTACTCCACATCTGAAGAAGAGCACGCAGAGCATCTACAAGCCATTTTGGGAGTTCTTCGCCAACATCTGTTGTTTGGGATGTTGTCCAATTGTGAGTTTTGGGCTCGAGAAGTTCGTTTCATGGGGCATGTTGTGTCCCAATAGAGTGTAGCTGTGGATTCGTCAAAGATAGAAGAAGTGGTGTCTTGGGTAGCCCCCAAGTCCGTGTCAGAGGTGCGAAGATTCCTTGGTCTCACAGGCTATTATAGGAGGTTTGTAGCCAATTTCTCCCGAGTTGCGACTCCTCTGACAGCTTTGACTATGAAGGATCAAGCATTCATATGGACTGATCAGTGTCAGACAGCTTTCGAGTATCTAATGAAGAAGTTGGTAAGTGATCTAGCCCTTTGTCTTCCAGTGGAGGGAGTCCAGTTTTATGTTTTCTGTGATGCTTCACATCTGGGGCTAGGCTGTGTTCTCATGCAGAAAAGGTCAGTTGTTTCTTATGGGTCTCGACAGTTGCGTCCTCATGAATGCAACTATGCCACCCATGATCTTGAGTTGGCAGCTGTGGTGTTTTCTCTGAGGTTGTGGAGACATTACCACATTGGTGACAACTTTTTGGTTTTAACCGATCATAAGAGTTTGAGTTATGTTTTCTCCCAACGTGACTTGAACTTGAGGCGGCTTCGGTGGATGGAGTTCTTGCAAGAATATGACTTTGAAATATCGTATACACCTTGAAAAGGGAATGTTGTAGCTGATGAACTAAGACGAATGTCACACAATGATGTTGTGCATGAATCTGGTGATTCATGGAGTGTTATGGAAGAGCTATCAGCTTTGCATCTTGATATAGGAGAAGTTGGGGTAGAGGTTGTCTTTTCAAGATGATGGTGCAGTAATCCCTGATGCAGAAGCTGGAAGAGACCCAGTTGGGTGATCTAGAGGTGGACGTTTGGAGAGACAGAGTTGTTTTTGGTGAGGCCCATGATGGTTGGTCGGAGTATGAATAACACCGAGTGTTGTATCATGGAAGGCTTTTTGTTTCCTTGGCGATGCGCGAGACGGTTCTCCGAGAGTCACATATTTAGGCCTTGGTGGTACATCCTGGTTTGAGAAAGATGTATCGATCCTTGAAGAGTCAGTTTTGGTGGCCTTGGCTGAAGCGTGAAGTTGCAAAGTGTGTGTCTCGATGTTTAGTATGCCAGAAGGTGAAGGCCGAACACCGTGTTCCTGGTGGTCTTCTCCAGCAATTAGAGATTCCTCAGTGGAAGTTGGAGGACATCTCAATGGAATTTGTTACAGGTTTACCTCGAGCTCCGGGAGGACATGAGTCTATAATGGTGGTAGTGGATCGTTTAACAAAGTCGGACAACTTCATAACGATCAAGGAGTCGAGCTCAGTGGATGTTTTGATGAGGCAGTATCTAGAGGTGGTGGTGAGACTTCATGGAGTACCTAGGATGATCATTTATGATCATGATCCTCATTTTACCTCCAGGGTGTGGAGAGGACTCCATCATACCTTTGGCTCTCAACTATGCCCTAGCACTACTTTTTATCCTCAAACGGATGGTCAGACAGAGCGAACCATCCAGACTCTTGAAAACATGATGTGCTCTAGTGTTCTTGATTTTGGATGTTCATGGATGAAGCACTTACCCTTAGTAGAGTTCGCTTAAAATAATAGTCTTCACTCTACCATTGGTATGTCACCGTTTAAAGAGTTTAATGGCTGACCATTCCGTTGTCCGTTGTGTAGGACTGGGGTCGGGGAGTCACCAATTCACGGACCAGAACTAGTGCAGAATACAATAGAGACGGTTCATGTGATTTGTGAGAGGAGGAAGACAGCACAAGATCGTCAGAAATCATATGTTGATCAAAGAAGGAGACCGTTAGAGTTTAATGTTGGGGATCATGTGTTTCTGAAGGTGACTCCCTGTCGGGGGCAGTGAAGGTTTGGTCATGGAATTAAGCTATCTCCTCGGTTTGTTGGGCCTTTCGAGGTGTTAGCTCGTGTTGGATCTATGTCGTATCGAGTATCACTTCTCCCTTATATGAGTCGGATACATGATGTTTTCCATGTATCACAGCTCCATCTTTATCTTCATGATGAATCTCATGTTATCGATTGGGGAGACATCGATATTGATGATGATGCAACATTCGAGGAGCGACCTGTCGAGATCCAAGACTACAAGGATAAGGTGTTACATGGGCGTTCTATCCCCTTAGTTCGTGTCTTGTGGTGACACGGTCGCATGAAAGAGAGTACATGGGAGCGTGAGTCACACATACGTGCTCAGTACACACAGTTGTTTAATGATTAACGCCTTTCATGTAATGATGTTTTCTTTGTGGTTAGACCTTTCATGATTTATTTATGTACTTTTCATGTGATGTTATGTTTGAATTGTTTGGATATGGATTATTTGTTCCCATACTCTCGGATGTCATAGTTTTGTTCCAGCTTTCAAACAACTCATGGTGGTTTTCCCCTGAGAGGTATCTTATGTGGTGGTTGTTCGGACCCCTCTTTTCTTCTTGGTTGGGTTTTAATTGTCAAGGAAGAGAATGTTTTGAGAGGTATCTAATGTAATGGCCCAGACCTCTCTGGTCCATTACTTTGTGAAAATATGGTGTTGGAGGTGTTCTGGGAGGTCATGGTGACTTATCCCCATCACTTTGCAAAATTTCCAGTTTTGTGAACTGTGTTTCCAGTTTTATGAATAGTATCTGTAGGTGAACAGTGTTTCTATTGGTAAGGTTCAGTGAACAGTGTTTCTATCAGTGAGGTTCTAATGGTGACCTTCTATAAGAAGGCTTGAATAGTGTTTCCAGAACGGTTCCCTTATAACGGTGACCTTCTATCGATAGGCTAGAACAGTGTTTCCAGAACGGTAACCTTGTAACGGTGACCTTTTATCAGTAGTCTTGAACAGTGTTTCCAGAACGGTAACCTTCTAACGGTGACCTTCTATTGGTAGGCGTGAACAGTGTTTTCAAAATGGTAACATTCTAATGGTGACCTTCTATCGGTAGGCTTGAACAGTGTTTCTAGAATGGCGAGGTCTAATGATGACCTTTTCTTTCCCTTGCCAATTTTTGAGTATGTAAACAGTGTTTCCAGATTTCTACATTTTTTCCCCATTTGACATTTCCTTTGACGTAAAATACATTTTAAGAATTTTTTTAAGGACTCTTAAGGCTGATTCAAATGCCATAAATCATATTTTAATTATTCCTAAGGCCGGGATGTATTTACTTGGTCAAACCGTGTGGGTTAATGCGATCCGTTTTTAATGGAGAATTAACCAGATCATAAACCGTCACCCCAATAAATCTTCAAAAAGGGACAATATATCATTCTCCCTTGTTCATTCCCTTTGTTCTCAGCTAAGAGATTCTAGAACCTTTCAATCATTCCCGTAGGAGTCACACAATCAATCTTTACTCCTAGGATTGGTTCTGTTCTGTTTTAGATGCAACCAATCTGTGTCAGTCAATCTTCCCAATAAGGTATGTTTTATCGTCATTCTTTTGGGGATCACCTTCTCTTGTTTCTCCCTTCCATATTATACCATGTTATTTCCATGATTCTAATGGGTTTTTCTTGTGGTTGGTTGGTACTGTCGTACTATGGGATCCTCTGGTGGATGCAGTTGTTGTGAGAGGAGGATTTTGACATGTTGTGTGGATAAAGGGAATCATGAACTCTTCAAGGTTTGGGATTCATGGCTTCTCTAATTTTATATGTGCAATCATTGAATTAGCATGATTTAGTCCATTGGATCACAATGAAATTGACCTAATTATATACTTGAACCGGATTAAAATAAATCGTTGATCGCATGTTGTTGCATTATACCGTGAGAACGGCTTGCCTCATGTTTTGCTAGATGGAGTGATATCTATGATTTCATTGATTTGTTGTTCGTTCATGATGGAAATTTATAATGAACGTAAAGATGTAATTAATTGTTAATTAATTGGGTAAAGATAAAAAGTCAAGTAAATTAATCTGGTTATTTCTGTTGTTGTAGTTGTTCTAATTTGAGGTTAATAAAATTAGGTAAGTAAGCATGGTTATTTAATTGTGATATCTTACTAATTAGGTATCCCGTAATTAGAACTCACGAATAACAAATCTGCTAATTCAATATGTATTAAAGAACAGATTGTGTGGGAATTTCTAAAAGGTTTCGGAGTTACCCTCTTGTTTGTTAAAGGGTTAAGAACACATGGTTGTGATTGTGGTTTCCCTGTTGCTTGTGCTGTGATGTGAGCCTGGATGGCTGTTGTGATATTTGGAGGTGTGGATGCCTTGTGGTTGTGGAAGCAGATGATGCCTAGAGTGGCGAGATGCATCATTTTATGCATGTGGGTGTCGGGGAGGACACCAGGGGTGATTGAATGGGATGGATGTGGTTGCTGGATGCTTGTGGATTCTTTGAATGTTTATCTGCTTTGATTTTCCCCACTAATCAAGGCATCTGGTCTTTATACCCTTCTTCTGAAGGAGGCAATGACGCATGGGGTATGCCACGTGCTTTCCATGTTTAGCCTCTCGAGGGATAATGGGTTTATGCTCTTTCTATAGACGACAATGACTCGACTGGTAGTATATCTACTCACCGTGTTGAGCCTCCTTTCTGTTTAGAATCATAGGATGATTTTCTTGAATTCCTGGGAATATGGAAAAGTAATTATGTAATGAATTTTTGATTACATGGTGAAAATCCACGGGGATGGAGATATTAGAATTTAAAGGTGATGTGAATCTTAAAAGGAGTAGTTGATTTTGAATGTGATGCCATTTCAGTTTAATGTGGAATTTTTCATGGTTAATTAATGTTTAAATAATTAATTAATGTACAGTAGAGCTGATAAAATTAGAATGGAGTATTCTAATAAATCTCTTCAAATTTTTGTGTTCTTATAGGATACATAGTCTTAGAAGTAGCATCCTGGAGTTTGAGAGATGTTAGCTGCAGTTGTATCTAAGACTAGGTAATGCCCATAGTGTGGATGTGAGTTATATATATATTCAGTACTTTTTGTGTTTCTATACGCTACTCCACCCTGTCGGTAAGGGCAACTGACACCCCGGGGATTCTGAGCCCTGGGGGGTGTTTTCCCCAACATTCTGATGGGAGGTCGAATGGATGACTAGCCCCTTTTGGCCCCACTCTCTTCTCTTGGAAGATACATGTGCCAACAGGCACAACTGTTAGTTTCCCCATATTTTTGTGTAGAGGGTTGTAATGTATTGTGGTTATTTCACACCCATATATTCCTGATATAGTATCCTATAGACTACTATAGGTGTAATATGTATAGGCTGTCATGGCTTGAGGATCCCTACTCAGTGTATGGGCTATAATTGCTTGAGGTATAATACCCGATGTATGATACACATTATGCGGGCTGTGGTGGCTCCCAGAACATACCTGGTTACTTTTGGTTGTGAGGATGGTGTGGTGCTTTGCCCAGGTGTCTGCGGGCAAGCCTTTAGAGGGAGAAGCACATGACGTATGTTGTTGGGGAAAAGCGGCAAACCAGTGGGGAAGTGGTAGTGGGTTACCCATGATATTCTTTACTATATGCTATATTATTGAATGAATTACATGGTGAGAGTGGCCATGGTGAGGTTGGGAACTTAGTATACCTGACGAATTAGATTCACTTGCTGTTCACTGGGCTTTAGCATGCTTTCTTTACTTTTTCATGAGAGGCTTGGGGTGGATCCTATTGAGTATACTATTATACTCATCCTATGTATATATAAACTGTTTTTCAGGTCACATGGAGCAGGAGGGGGATTAAGCTAGTTACTACTAGCTTGTGGTTGGAGGAGGAGCAGTTCGGGCTTGTGGTCGCTGCGATTTTACTTTATTTTGGGTACTTTTAATTTCCCCTTTTAGTTGTAGTACTCTTTCATGACATTTCATATATGTTCTTGGGTTTCATTTATATTTCAGTTCTGAGTTGGAGTTTATTGGAGTCTATTCTATCTCTCTCTTTTGCATGTGTTCTATTAGAGGATAATGCCTCCCATTTGTGTGTCTATTGTACCCTCGGTGTTAGTCGCCAACCCAGGGCCTACTGGAGGCGGGACTCGGGCGTAATTATCTCTCTTCTCACTTTGTCAGGCCAGGAGGGGTATACTTTGTGGGGAGGGGGTCATGACAATTATACATTAAAATAGATATATTTCTATATATGAGGATTCCCTATATATGTAAACATGATATTTTACAACAATGATGAATGTTTCATTGGTGATGGATGTGGAATTTAGGATGTTGTTTATGATTTTGTAAAACATGATTTGCCCAAGGAAGGGTGACTTCGCTACCAAAATGTATCAGGGTGTTTATCTCTAAACTATTATTACTGATGGTCTCAATATTAATCTCTTTATATATCTAATGGAACACATGTGTGATATGATCAAATAATCCTCAAGATAAAAAAAAAATTGAACTTTCCAATGTTGATTTCTTTTACATTATTGGTCAAGGGCCAAATACATGAAGATTAAGAGTCTGTTATAGACCATGGTGGTTTCAGCATAACTAGTTCAACATGATAATGAATTAAAATAATATGGAAACCATGGAAGAAATAATGGTGTGGTGATAGTGAGATGTTTTATGAAGAATACAATCTACTGTATCATCTAACTAGACCAACGAATGATTTTGTTATATTTTTAGAGCCTGATAAAGTTGTGAAATACTCAGACGAAGAAGAAGTTGTTGGTGAAGATGTGAAGAAGGAATAATATGTTTACGTAGGGAGTGACACTGAAATTTCTCTAAAATCCTATCCCATCAACATTAAAAATAATCGTACACATAGTAGGTTTCCAAAAATAGTGAAGTTGGTTAAGAGTCATAAACAATAAAATATGTTCTCTGGAGATGATGAAAATAATGGTTTAAAATCAACTTATGATGATGTTGATGATGAGGAAGAAGAAAATAAAGAAAAATATGAGACTGAAAATAGTAATAATAGTAATAAAAAAGACGATGAATACAATAGATTAAACGATGGTTATGATTCTGAACCTTTTGATGAAAATGTCAGAATCAAGATAAATGATGTGGAAGTGCCTTCGCAGCATAAGGATGCATTAGTTGAGGGGAATAATTCCCCATCAGTGGAGAATTTTCATAATGATCCATTTTGTTGATGATGTTGATGCTAGCATAGTTCCTACTAGTCAAGTGGTTTTAGTTTCTACTATGTAAGAAAAGATAATGTAATAGATATTGTGGAACAACATGTCGCCGAGAAAGAGAATAAAGAGATTATTGAGGATGAATTTTTAAATGAATAGATAAATATTTTAAATGATAATAAGTATCATGTGTATTAAAATGTGGAAGATGAATCCGTTATTGTTGGTTCCAAAACGAATATGCATATACAAGAAGGGTAAACAATAGGAACATAGTTGGATGCAATGCCTGCCAGTGGTGAAAATACTATGGATGCTCAATGTTCAGTTTCATTTACAAAATCTCAATGTTTTAGTTGTTTCTAAATGTGCGGTAACTTCTATCATAGTCTCTATTTATTGGAGTATGATGTATCCTATCAAAGATAAATGGGGAATGATTTATAATGTTTCAATAACACCTACAAATAGTGATCAACTATATGTTAGTTTTGTAGGTGATCCTATGAAATCAATTATTTCCTACGGTGATCTTGAAGTTCATTTTGAAAAATTCTGTTCTGTGAGACCTTCAATAATTGAACCTTCTCTTGCTCCTACAGTTCTTCAAATGGATCTTTTCACTGAAGGTGACTATAATCTCTTTAGTGAATATATGATGTATGAGTTTCAAATGTGTGAAAGGAATCAATCCCCTCTATTTGAAATACTCGGTGAAAATGATGGAAGGTATAAATTTTTTCTGGTTTTCCAACATATCCAACCCAAGATGATGAATCCAAATTATGATATATTGGGTGAGAATAAGTGGATAAGTGGTGAACTAGATACTCTTTTGGATTTTGTTGACGAAAGAAAATCCGAGGTTAAATATTCCATGTCTGGTATCTTTATATGTATTGAGGATGCATCCTCATATACTTTTATTGTTTTCGAACCTCCTCTTGTAGTGTTATATGTTGATCAATTGAGATTAGTTTGAATCTATGATCATATAGATCCATCTTCTAGTGCTTCATGTAGTGTCACATATCATTCCCCAGGATAATTTCACCAGCAGTTGGTTTAAATCATACAATTGTCTCAAGTTTCATTCCATCTATTCCCATGATATTAAATATGGTCGTGAAACTATAACCATGTTTATAACGATTTATCTATCTCGTATTTATATCAAAAATAAAATGGATGCTAATTTAAAATTATTGCATTATAATTTAAGAAATATTTTTATGACACTAGCTTTCAATGAACATGTCATATAGCTCTAGGAGATGACCGTAGTCTTGGACCGTTTTAGGGAATAGAAGGGTGATTTCATTAGTTTAATGGAAATGGGTCGCCAAATTATAATTTATTTCGTCAATATCATGAAGATGTGTCTTCATGTCCCTGGTTATGAAGTGGTTTCTCATAAATATGTTCCTATTAATCCTCATTTGTCTCTCAAACCTAGAGTTTCATAGGACCCTTTATAACCTTTTCCAACTCATTTCCAGCCTTTCCCAATGTCTCTTATTTAATTATTTTAGAAAATTCCATCCAATTTATATCGTGTAATATCATCTATGAACTATAGTTGGACTCTCCTCTAGTGTTCCATACATTTTTTCTACAGTTTATCATGCTTCCTTGGATAAGGAATAATAGAAATCAAAGGCTAAATGAAAAGAACCAATGGACCTCTCCACCAAACCATAACCATTATATTTTATTATATTTGACTATCATGCCTTTGATGGGTTCTGTATTGTAAAAAAATTATTATCTTAATATTTAATGCCTTTCTAACTTCATATTTTTCATGTTTTACTTTTATCCACCATTAAGATATTTTATTCTCTTTTATGTTCCTACATCTAATTTCATTATTTTAATATCCTCAACATTTTTTATAATCCCAAAATGGGGGAATTTTTAATGCATATTAGTTTTGAATAATTTTATAGAATTATTTTTATCTATTTTATAAACAAATTATCGTTGATACTATTTGTTTTAAATATTTCTATCTTTGAAATATGTTCTTCCATTTGATACGTAGTTTTGATACTTATTATTTTTCTTAATATTTTCCTTATACCATTGACACATATTGTGATTGATAAGTCCTGATTTATATTTGGATATTTCCTTGCATATCTTGTCTAAAAATTTGATATATCATTGAGGACCTGTTTTTTTAATTTATAATATTCTTTTAATGCCCTTATTTTTTATCATCATAAAGGGGGAGGTTGTTGGCCTCCTAGTTTTATTGATCACGAAATTGTGTTTTTAATAATATTAATGTATTCATTGTTTCTTTTATGTAATTTTTATTCTAATAACATGCAATAAATATTTCTATGTATGTGACACCATTGAGATATACTTTTTTTACATGATGTTCCAACAAAATAAATATATATCTAAGTCTAAGACAGGGCCAAGATATCACACCATCAAACTTTTATACTGATGGGCTGAAGAATTGATAAATTATGAGAATCCATTGGAAAACACACTACCAAGGTGTCAATATAGGAGAACATAAATCTGAATTATTATGAGATACTACCAGATGTCACAATTCCATACTCATATCAATATAACTTAAAATCTACCTTAGTATAAGTCAGTGTTAGTTCATACACAATCTACCATACAACATTAGTTGAGAAACCACGAGTATTGTGTAAATTTGGATATGTATTAGACATTTTTAGAGTAACGAATCATCATAGAAACATACTATCAGAGCATGAAACCACAATATCTTAAGACTAAGTTAATATTTTTATTGATTTACGTATTTTTTATTACATTATTATAACAACCTTATTCATTTAATATAATGGTATTTAATATTATAATGATTATACCTTGAATTTATGTTATAAATCATGCCAGAACATGAAATGCGAGGTAAGAAGTTGATTTTGATGTTGTTGTTTCTATTAATAAAAGTGGATCGCACTTTGTCATGAAGATATAAGAAAAAATGTATAGAAAATATAGAAAAGTGGGTTGAGAATAAAATAGAAGAGGTCATAATGAACTGAAAATTTACTGAATATATGAGAGTGAAGAGCTTATACTTATTACATAAATGTAGAGATAACCTATTATGATCCCCTAACTAATAAAGGAATGTCATCATCATATTTAGTTCATTTATTTATTCGAAAAAAAGTGTTTGCAATAGTTTATTTTCCTAAATATTTCAAAATAACCTAACACAAGCTTCAATGATGAATCAAATCAAGAGCTACAAGTTTCATTTCAATAGACCATGAATCTCTAATCTCTTCTCTCTAGGATTTACTTATCTATTTTTATAACATTTTTCTGTATTATGTGTGATTATTCTTCTTTAAATTATGTACAATATCTATTATTGTAAACTAGAATACACTCAATAAATTACCAACCAATTTTAATATTATTTTTCCCACAAATTAGAGTGGTAGATGTCCTTGTGTGGCCACTTTATTTTTAATCACAAACATAACTTTGGATAATGGTGTGTGTGACCGAGACAGTTGTAAACTATTGTATAAATCCAATCGAGGTTGTAGATATTCTAGTTTATTTAATATAATATTCATGGATGTAGGTGATAACTGAATAGAGAGTATTAAATCCCAAATTGATACTGATCCTATATTAACCAATTTTCCACTATGTGATTTATCTTTTTGTTATTAATTATTTCTTTAAAACAAAATACATTTTTAATTATAAAAAAATTATTCATTCAAAGATTATCTTATTTTATATTCATATTGTTTTTAATAAAGTGAACTGATTTCAAAGGATTTAATAATATTATATATATTATTCATCCAAGACCTAATCAATTTTTAGTGGAATCATTAGATTGATTCATATCTGTATCGTACTACTTATTTTGGTAAACATGTCCATTGTTAAAAAATTGTGGAATTTTAAAATAATATATTTTTGGTATAAATTTTATTTGGTACTCAATTCATACCCTCTTGAGATACTCACTCCGATCAACATTAGCTATTATATAATCAGTATTTATAAAATTATATATATATATATATATTTTATTGTAATTTTACTATTAATAAATAATAATGAATTATAACTATAACATTTAATAAAACTTGATAATCCAAATATACATATTTTTAAACCATTAATCATTCATTAAAATGTAAATAACTAAATTATAATTACCATTATTAATAAATAATAATGTATATTGATTAGATATACTAAACTATAATTTTTTTTATAATTATAGGTTCATATTAAATGAGTAAAAAACGTGAAAAAATGGGGCATAATGTAAAGGGGTATTTAACATAAAATTATTCATTAGGATTATCTTGTAATCATCTATATGTTTAAAATGAATCATCAATGATAAATTTTGAATTTATTTTAATATTCATTTAATCTATTCATATGGGTTTATACATGATTATACCTCATAGATATGAATTCATATACTCAATTCGATTATTATAGATGTTGACTTATTCATAAAACCTCTCATTGATTCTTTCGGTATTTATTATGGACATCATCATAAATTATGATTTTTAATGTTATCCCACACTTTGATATAAAAAATTATATTTCTCATTTTATTTTATAAACTAGAAATTTTTATCAACATATGCCTCAAAAACATATTTTGATCCACATTTGATTATCAATGGTTTTTTTGAATTAATACATGATGGAAAATTCCATTATATGTGGAATGCATGATTATGAGTATATTATAATGTGATACGTGGTCCCAGACTTATACACCCCTCTAATGAATTTGTTAATGTATTACATATCATGAGATCAATATCTGTAGACATAACATCCTCAAATAATTCATCATCATTATATATGGACATAATGAAGTTAGTTGTATCTATAATGTTAAGAATTATTTATACAAATACATTACTTATAATTATATTGTTCCAATATTATGTATTTTTTGTATCTTATAACAATTTAAAATTACTTCCAAATAGATATATTGACGAACCTATAATTATGATATAATAAAGACGATTACTCTACCCCGTGTATTAATATTGATTCATGTCTCATGTTACTTCTTCATATTCCTCCCATTAATGTAGTTTTATGTCAAACTTTATTTCTTTTATATCCCAATAAGATGAAATATACTAATTAATATAATCAAGTAAATTATAAATCTATGTTTATTGATTAAATTATTTTTCATGAATTATGTTCTTTTTTATGTATAAACCATATATTCTTAAGACACAAATTATGTCAATATAGGATATTGTAATAATATATTAGTTTATAAATAAAAAACATAATGAAATAATCATGTATGTATGTTATTTATCATTATATTTTGCTCTAGAAAGGTATTTTTAACACAATATAAATCCCTAATCAATTACTATCTTCTTGTTTCTTCTACCTCTGTCTAAATCCCTAATTTTTATATTTTTTTAGGTGCTCTGGGTTTTGGTTATTTCTTAGGAATAATTTGATTTCTCTTGATTAGTTGGATATTAATGGATTCAAATAAAAATAATTAGTCTAGATAAAACTTTTATATGTTTTTGAATAAGCTATTATGTGAGACTATTTTTTTGTATGCTTGAAATTCCAATATATAAGTTTTTTAAGTGGACGAGCAAATACTAAGTATTGAAAACAAATTTTTATGGGTTAATGATTGGCACAATATAATGATGGTTACCATAAAATAAATTTTATGTAAATGATTCATAGGTATATCGATCATAGTTTACAAGAATGGATGAGTTAGTTAGCTCATTATGGTAATGGATGTATTAATTGTTGGAACATATGATTTTTATTAGCCTACAATTAATTAGAAAAAACCAGAGGTTTGAAATAGGATACTATAATGTGTTTGAGATTAATTTAGTTATGTCAGTTATAATTGTATAAATCCATGTCTTTGTGAGATTTAGATTATGAACTAGATTGAGTATATAAATGATGGGGGGTTTTGTTGACACTAATACCAATTATATAGAATTTTGTAGTGGATTATATCCATGGGACCTACCCACTTTGGAGGCTACTTGTTTATCTCATGGAGGATGATTGATATATAACCCCCTCTATAGAATATTTAATATAACAATTTTGTATATGTAAGTAGTGGTGGGGTGTCACTTTGGATGATGGTGTTAGTTAGACTCAAATGGGGGGTAATATAATTTATATCATACACATATCACATAAAAGGTTTATCAGTATTTATCATATATATTCTATGGGTCAGTACCAGATATAATGTTATGGCCTATCTTGTTTGAGTGGATTATATGTTATTACCTCTTCAAATCACGTCCTATATTGTTACTGATGGTTTCATGGTATTTTATGTATCTCTTAGTATAGTTTTTTCCATATTAGTTATAATTGGGGTTTGTGGTGGCCTATTTATAACTCAACGATCCTACGATATTGAATTATTTTTTATGTTATTTCTTTTCAATTAGTGCATGCACTAAAATATGCATTATATTAATTATTTTAAGGACCAGTTGGTGATGTTCTATTTAGTTTTTATACTAATGCCATTTCATGGGAACCCCAAAGAACATATGAATTTTTTTTAGGGATTTGATTTAATGAATGTATAATATTATGGGAGATTTATAAATATATGTTGGTAGGAATGGATTTAATACAAATAAATACTCACGCATAAAATTCCAATAGTACCGCAAAATCCCATTATTCATTGTTTAATTATAAATATTGATCAATTTCATATGGGGGTCACATTGATTTTTTTAATATATGATATGGTTATACGTTTATATTACAAGTTATTTTATTTATAAGATTAGATTACAATTGTGATTCCACACTATCTCTATTATTTTCATGTAATACCTAGCCGATTTTTATTATTGATAGTCATGTAATATAACTGAAATAGTCTCCCAAATATATAGTTGAAGAACCCATTTTTTTGATATCTATTATGTACTAGGAGATTATCATGAGGAAATAGGGGTCCTTAGATTGGACATACTGATCTGAGCTATTGTCATATATAATTATTGACAAGAACTCCTAAAAATGAAATATAGTGGGGAATAAAACATAAATAGATGAATGATATAATTTTTACAAGTGTTACGAAATATTTTTTAGTTGATAATACATTCTGATTTGTGGGATATATTTCATTTAACATGTAATTTTTTATATAATCATAAAAATTATGTGAATAAGGAAGAAATTACTCTAGTCAATTATAATAAAAATACCCATTAATAATGTGCATTAAAAAAATTTAAGACCATTTTCCATCCTCATTCTAATCCTATGATCTATTTTTTAAATTTTTCACCCTATTCATCCCTAAAATATATAAAATCAAACCCTAATATTTTCCATATATTTTGTCACGACATGTTCTCGGGGCCCATGTTGTGACTACCCCAATCCCGCCTTCCATAGGCCAGGGGCTGGCGACCAGCACCAAAGGCGTAAATCCTGATAACTGTGAAGCCATTGCCTTTATAAAATTAACAAAACACCACAGAGTACAAGAAGAAGTAAAAAACTATGTACAAAGAAAGTGATGAAATGTATAGGGGCTAGAATACAAACCCAACTAGAAATACAGCTACAACTGAACAAAAGTACAATAGAAAAAGACAAACAACTGGAAGAAAGGAAGCAGCTCCTGGGTCGTCCTCCTCGGATCCTACCTGAAGGGTAGGTATAGATAGCACAGCTCCGGGATCGTCCACCATGGATCCTACCTGAAGGGTAGGTACAGATAGCGCAACTCCTCAATGCTCTCGACCTTCAACCCCCTCCGAGTGTCGTCTCGCCGTGAAGTCCACCTCCGGATACTGACTCGTCGGGTGGTCCACCTCCGGGTACCATCCAGTCCTCGAACGCTCGGCCTCCGTCAAAACTGATCATCGTCTGCAACCCGCACAATGAGGTGTGGGCATAGCCCGTGCAGGGGTGAGTATAACGATACTCAGTAGGGACCCCGAGACCCCCACGGTCTCACTAAAACCAACAATGATAACAAAAAAGAAGATCTAAACAGATAACCTCTACATAGGTATATGCCAATACATATACCTATGTTTATCAAGTAACTCATCTTAATCATGAGGAAACACAAGATTATGAAATCATCGG
Organism: Viscum album; assembly: GCA_963277665.1. NCBI lineage: Eukaryota > Viridiplantae > Streptophyta > Magnoliopsida > Santalales > Viscaceae > Viscum > Viscum album. The sequence goes on along the minus strand of OY728146.1, from coordinate 1,765,868,834 downwards.
ATAACCACTACCCAGGTATATTCCCATACATATACCTAAGTTATCAAATGACCCTTCTCAATCATGATGTAAACACAAAGGTCATAAAATCAGCTCAAACCAGGATTTTTCATTATCGAAATTGTATCTGCTAAAGAGCCCCATCTATGGAGTGTACAGTGGTCCTGTCACGACTCCATGGTACTGATCACTAACCTAAGACTGTTGAGGTACTCCTCCTGTCTAGTACCGCGGGTCTGCCACCTCACACAGTAGTGCTCCTCCGCCATGGGTCTACCACCTCACACAGTAGTGCTCCCCCTCATAGCCTACAGAGGTACTTCTCCTGTCGAGTACCGCAGTTCAGCCACCTCACACAGTAGTGATCCTCCGCCATAGTTCTGCCACCTCACAATGTAGCTATCTCCGCAAGGCTATGCTAGTCACTCCGAATCGAATCGGACAAGCAGTCATCGGTCAAAGCCAGCTACACGGTCTTCGTACTTCGTATGCTCATCGCCAGGAGGGTCCGATCCACGAGCTACAGGTTGATAATCCAAGTATCACAAGTCTCGCGAAGAAGTATCTCAGTGGACCGCCTCGTCATATGTGTCTCAACGCAAAAGACAACTCGTGAATCGGACGCCCGTTCTGTGAGTTATTAGCCTTTTCGTCCCAGGGACCCGGTTGGTTTCGTGTGCGGACCAACCCGGCCGTATCTTAAATGTTCCATGAACTCTCATATGGTATATCCATATGGACCGTTTCTCAACGTGATCACCAACCCCGCTGACGGTTCATCAAACGGACGTCCGATCTGAAAGATTTCAGCTTTTCTGTTCTAGGGGCCCGGATGGATTTCAGGTACAATCCAACCTGGCCATACTCCAACTACATCCAATACTCCGGCGAAGTATGCCAAAAGTTCCGTCTCATCAAGAGGAATTCAACGAGATAGACAATGCGTCAATCAAACGTCTGGTCTGTGTGTTATTAGCCTTTTTCGTTCTAGGGGCCCGGTTGGATTCGTGAGCGAACCAACCCGACCACACACAGACGATGTACAAACCTCGATCGGAGTAAGCCAAAAGTTCCGTCTCATCAAGACGAAACCAAAAAAGTCGATGGCACGTCAATCGGACGTCCGAAACTCAAGATATAAGTGTTTCCGCTCCGAGGGCCCGATTTGTTTCGTATCTGAACCAACCCGGTTGAACCCAAAGATCTCCGAAACCTTGAGTGTAACATACCAAAACGACAGTCTCGATCCAAGGATCGCATCTCAACTGACGGTGCATCGATAGGAGGTTTGTAGCCCATGTTATGGGGGAAAGACCGAAGAGGTCCGAAGACGAGGGTCTGGGCCTGGCCCGGCCCGGCCCAACCCCCCTTGGGTCGGCCGAACTTGGTCAACCCGAACCGGGTCCAGGTCCGGCCAAGTTGTGCGCGGCCCGTCCCGGCTGCACGGCCTGGCCCAGCCTGGGCAGCCGGCTGGCCTCGCGCTGGCGCGGTGAGATGGGTGCGGGGGGTTACAACCCCTTCCCCCCCCGGTTGTCAACCGGGCACGTCTTAAACCACGCGACCTCAAACCCGGAACGGCCCGGCTGTTCCGGTTCACGTCCCACCGCCGAAGCTCAGCCGCGGCGGTTTTCTCCAGTGGCGTGCCCCTGCTGCCGCCTTCTGCGGACCACCGGACGCGCTCCGGTTGTCCGTTTCGCCTGCCGCCTACGCCAACAGTCCTCCCAAGACACGATCTTTACTACGAAGGAATTCAAACGCCATTTCGGCCCGATTCATTGTCTCCTGTTGATCATCACTCAACGTTCTAAACACGACGTCTTCTTGGTTTTCCAGCACGGCGTGACGGCGTCGCACCCCTTCGCTGCGGCCCGAATTCAACGGCAGATTCGTTCGACCTCAAAGGCGCGGCGCGACGGCACCGCCCTTCCTCGTCGTGATTCTCTAAATTCCCGCACGGTGCGACGACACTGCGTCGCTTCCATTTCAAGCCATGTAGATAACTAACAAAATAAAAGGGGAGGAGGTTCGGCCATGTTTGTGTGGTCTGACCTCCTCCGTTATTTTGATAACAGTTGGCTATTGATATCGAAGAACTTCTAAAATTATTCACGACATGAAAACCAAACCTCTACCTTGCAAATATGTCACACGTCATCGAGCCGTGGAAGAGGCAAGCGTCGTAGTGATCGGACGTCGCAGAAGATTGGTGCTGATTCCGTTGACTTCGGAGGGTGAGTCGTCGTCAATGGCGACGTTCCCCACGGTGGTGTCTCCTCCCTTGACGCGGAGGAAGAAGAGGAGAAGGCACGTCGTCGGTGATCGCCCGATGAAGAATGCTGTGTCTCGCTTCCTTCGACGTAGAGAGAAGGTGCCACATGAGATGAAGTTCTCCATCGAATCATCGGTGTTGTTCACGTTCTTCATCAAAGGAGATGAAGCGTTCTTCTTTGGAGGAGGAAGTTCTTCAAAACTCAAATTCTATCTTCCTTTTCTCTTAACACAACATTTCTAAACAAAATAAAATAAGGTTCCACCTTATTTTATTTTCCCATTATATGAATTCAAAATTACAAAATTCAAAACCAACACACTTAATTAATTAATCTTGAGTTGTCAAATGAATTAATGTATAGGTGTCATGAATTACTATGGGAGTTGAGGAGGAGTGGAGTCACTTCAGTTAAAGTGGAGTTACAATATTAAAGTGGGAGGTGAGTTATGGGAGGTCAAGGGTGTTATGGGAATATCAAGGGGGTTTAGGGTCCCGTGTGGGCCCCACTACCCTCTTTACCTCTCATGGGTAGTTCCATAACATCCACTCAAAGGATATAACAACTTTAAAGAAATAAAAATTGTATCTCAATTTTTATTTTATCTTCCAAAATTTTTTAACAACTCTTCTCGTGAAAACTCAAGTCCGAAAAACATCTTCTTAAGAAATTACCGGCATTGCGAATCCATCGGTGCCATCAGAATTCGATTTCGAGCACCGGTTCAAAAGTTAGAAAAACCCACTCGTTCGTTCGTTGAACATACCTGAGCAAAACTTCGGAAATTGATTTCTAGCACACCGGGCCTCAGAATCAGGCGCCGTCAGAAACTGCGTTCCTGTAAAATTTCAAAGAAAATTAAGAAAAAAAATTTCCTTGAAATTTCCATGTCTTTAGATTACTCCCACCTCAAGTCTTTACGTCCTCATAATGCTTTAACACAAACAAGGGCTACAAAATCAGTACTGAGAATGCATCTGAGCCATTCACTCCCATGTGCTTACCGGGAGGTTCCAATAGTGCTAGTGAAAGTGCTCCCAAGGAATCGACCATCCTCGTAGGACCCGCTCCTGTTGATCCTTGATCCCCACTAGAACCTCCGTGAAATACACCCCATCGCCATCGTCCAGCTCCCCATGGTCAATTATATGAGGAAAATCATGCACGTATCTCCTCAGTTGAGATACGTGGAAGTCGTCGTGCACCTAGTGCAACTATGGTGGATGGGTCAAGCAGTAAACCACCCCCCCTACCTAGCTGAGGACCTAGGAATGGTCCACTGGACCTCGGAGATAACTTGCCGCCTTGGACACATATCTGTAATCCTCATCGTGTTGAGACCCATATAAGGACGTGATCATCATCCTCGAACTCTAGAGGTCTCCAATTCCTGTTTAGAACTAGAACTCAAAATGACTGCTTCCACGAGGATAAGTTTGACAGACTCAATATTGATCGGTCACACCCTCTTGTGCATGTGTTTTTCCTTTAATACCTGCGGTTTCCTTTTCTCCGACCAAGGAAAACCCATTCCGACATCGTAGTCAAACCACATCCTTCTTGCCTAATACTATCAATTTGTGTATGGACTGTGATTGCCCAGCCCATACTCAAACCAACGTCGTAAGGCCTCGACACTGCCACCATGATATTCCAACCGAAACTCTTTCCTCGAGGGTCTGACCACACTATTGGCGTAAGTGTGATTATCGATTCATCTCATAAGGTATCTCCAGACATGAGGGTCAAGTCTACAGCGTACCGGAAACTCTAGGTCTGGGAAAGATTCGTGGAAGGAATGATTCATATCGACATCTGTTACTACGACAACTAGTAGTGGATATAGATTATCTCTTGAATCATTATTAGAGCCATTGGGTAACTCTCCCTGACCACAAGCAGCTACTATCTTCCCCTGCCCTCCTGCTCTCTGAGCCTAGCGGGGACAACTAAGGTGGGTGGTTGTAGTATGTTAAAACGTACACCACCACATGCTGCTCTCCTAGCTCTACCTCCACGTCTACTGCTTCACTGACACATCTCTCATTAAAGCTTACACTTCTTGAAACATTTAATATGCCCGAGTCTCTATGATTGGTGCCAGTTTCCTGTTTCTTACTGTACTGTGCAGTCTTCATCCGCTCCTGGATGATCTGCACCTTCTTTTCCTACGATCTGAAAGTGCTGCTAAAATTTCTCCTTTTCCGAAAAGTGAAACTTGGTCTCATCCCCTGGACGAACCACACTCATTGCCTAATATAGTCAATCCTAACATGAATGATTCATTCATGCCATGGATTAAATCGTAAGGACTCGATGTAACTATCAAGAGATCTAACTGTCACTCTCGCCTCCAAGGGTCGAGTCACACTATCGGCATCAGTGTGAGGTATATGTGTCTCCTCTAGTAGAAATCTTGAATGTGAGGGTCAAGTCAACAGACTTAACCGGGACCACTCAGTATCAAACAAAAAAAAGGATAGGAATGAAAACATCACAAAGATAATTGTCTTTTCATTATTACATCTCATAGTACAAAGACATGAATACAACAACAACATTGAACTAGAAGTACAAGGGACATATCCACTAGTTCCGCTCCTGTCCACCTGCTCCCGGAGCTCTACTTCCTTGTCCACTGCTCGGATGTTGCTCAAGCACTCGCCGCCGCTTCTTCCTCGGTGGCTCCTCCAACGCCTGTGGATCGACTATGCGAGGAGTCAGACAGTCACATGCCATGTGACCCTTCCTGTCGCAGGAGAAACACTGTCCGTTTCTGGCACACCTAGCCCTGACTCTACCCCGGGTGCCCCCCACTACTGATCCTATAAGCTGAGGTCACCCACCTGCTGGTCTGGTCCTCTTGGACCTCTTCATCATCTTTCTACTGCCCAAAGATGACTCGGCTACTGATCGAAAACCCTGCCAAAAAGGCATAAGCTCCTGTACACGCTCGGGGTGTAGAGCTACTGGCATAAAATCCCCCCTGAATAAGGTCTCGAAGTCTTCCCATATGAAGGTCATCCCGTCGCAAAACTCGAACAAGTGGCTCCACCACCTACCTGCTACTGCCTGAAAGAGGCTGGCAGCAAAGATCACTATGAAGTCTGCTGACATCCCCACTAGCCTGAAGACTCTCACCATAGCCTCTAGCCAATCCTCAGCCGCCTATGGGTTCGTCTCTCCCTAGAACCTGGGTGACCTCTGTTGCTGGAACTCGTGCATCACGCTCAAGTGGAGTGCATCACCTACTACTGGGGCTGCTGGCATCGCTGGCCCAATGTATGGTAGTACCACTAGTGCCTCAACTGCATGGGGGCCTTGTACCGAAGCCTTGTCGCTTGGTAGGCTGTCAGTACGCACATCCCACTAGGCACTAGCTGGTCGTCCATAAAGAGGCATCCTGAATGAAACAATGTGACACGATCAAACGATTATACCTGGTGAGGTGACCTGGTTTGATATGACATTTAAAAACTTCTGGAAACACACATACAATCAGTGTTTTCATGCACAAAGTCGAAAATCAGTTGTTAGGGTCCTAGGGTATGGATACGTCGGCCTCCCGCACTAACACTGGACTCCCTGAACCGAAGACCACACTCGGTACCCTTAACACTCTTGCTTCACAGAAAGAAAATATCAGAGTTATAAGTTCTGCAGTAGAACCAACTCCTCTGATACCAATTTGTCACAACCCGTCGTCAGGGCCCGTGCCGTGACAACCCCAAGCCCGCCTTCCATAGGCCAGGGGCTGGCGACTAGCACCAGAGGCGTAAATCCCGATAATTGGGAAGGAATTTTCTTTATAAAAGTAACAAAACACCACATAGTACAATAAAAAGTAAAACACTAAGTACAAAGAAAGTGTTGAAATGTAAATGGGTCAGAATACAAACCCAACTGGAAATACAGCTACAACTGAACAAAAGTACAACAGAAAAAGACAAACCGGTGGAAGAAAGAACGCAGATCCTAGGTCGTCCTCCTCAGATCCTACATGAACGGTAGGTACAGATAGCGCAGCTCCTGGATTGTCCAACACGGATCCTACCTGAAAGGTAGGTACAGATAGTGCAGATCCTCAATGCTCTCACCCGTCAAACCCCCCCGAGTGTCGTATCGCCGTGAAGTCCACCTCCGAATACTGACTCGTCGGGTGGTCCACCTCCGTGTACCATCCAGTCCTCGAACACTCAGCCTCCGTCAGCATTGCCCGTCATCTGCAACCAACACAATGAGGTGCGGGCATAGCCTGTGCATGGGTGAGTATAACAATACTCTGTAGGGACCCCAATACCCTCATGGTCTCACTAAAGCCAACAAGGATAACCACAAAGAAGATCTCAACAGATAACCTCTAGATAGGTATATGCCCATACATATACCTAAGTTTATCAAGTAACCTATCTCAATCATGAGGAAACACAAGATTATGAAATCATCAGATAACCACTACCCAGGTATATTCCCATATATATACCTAAGTTATCAAGTGACACTTGTCAATAATGAGGTAAACAAAAAGCTCATAGACTCAGCTCAAAGTAGGATTTTTCATTATCGAAACTGTAACTGCTGAATAGCCCCATCTTTGGAGTGTACAGTGGTCCTGTCACGACTCCGAGGTACTGCTCACGAACCTAAGACTGCTGAGGTACTCCTTCTATCGAGTACCGCGTGTCTGCCACCTCACACATTAGTGCTCCTCCGCCATGGGTCTGCCACCTCATACAGTAGTGCTCCCCCTAATAGCCTACAGAGGTACTCCTCCTGTCGAGTACCGTGGATCTGCCACCTCACACAGTAGTGCTCCTCCGCCATGGGTCTGCCACCTCACAAATTAGCGCTCCCCACTGGTCTATTCTAGTCACTCCAAATCGAATCGGACAAGCATTCATCAGTCACAGCCAGCTACACGGTCTCCATACACTATGATCATCTCCGGGAGGGTCCTCTCCACAAGCTATAGTTTGATACTCCATGTATCACAAGTCCTAGAAAGAAGTATCTCAAAGGACCACCTCATCATAGGGTTCACAACGCAACAGACGACGCATCAATCGGACACCCGTTTTGTGTGTTATTAGCCTTTTCGTCCAAGGGGCCCTGTTGGTTTCGTGTGCGAACCAACCCGGCCATATGCCAACTGTACCCCGAACTCTCATAGGGTATACCCATAGGGACCATTTCTCAACGTGATCACTAACGCCGCTGACGGTTCGTCAAACAGACGTCCGGTTTGAAAGATATCAGTTTTTCCCTTCCAGGGGCCCGGTTGGATTTCGGGTACTATCTAACCCGGACATACTCCAACTGCATCCAAAACTCAGGTGAAGTATTCAAAATGTTCTGTCTCATCAAGAGGAATTCAACGAGAGAAACGGCGCGTCAATCAGAGGCCCGGTTTGTGAGTTATTAGCCTTTTTCGTTCGAGGGGCCCGGTTGGTTTCGTGAGCGAACCAACCCGACCACTCTCCGACGACATCCAAACCTCAAGAATAGTAAGAAAAATTTTCTGTCCCATCAATAGTAAACCAACAAAGTCGACGACACATCAGTTGGACGTCTGAAACTCACGATATAAGCATTTCCGCTCTGAGGGCCCGATTGGTTTCGTATCCAAACCAACCCGGGTGAACCCAAAGTTCTCCAAAACCTTGAGTGTAACATACTGAAACGACCATATCTATCCAAGGATCGCATCGCAACTGACGGTGCGTCGATCGGAGGTCCATAGCCCATGTTATGGGCGAAAGACCGAAGAGGTCAGAAAACAGGGGTCTGGGCCCGGCCTGGCCCGGCCCAACCCCCCTGGGTCGGCCAAACCGAGTCGACGTGAACCGGGTCCGGGTCTGGCCCAGAGGGGCACAGACCGGCGTGGCTACGCGGCCTGACCCGTTCTTCACGGCCAGGCCCAGCCTGGGCAGCCGGCTGGCCTCGCGCTGGTGCGGCGCGACGGGTGCGGGGGGGGGGGGGGGGGGGTTACAAACCCCCCTGGTTGTCAACCTGGCACGGCTTAAGGACGCACCGCCTCAATCACGGAACGGCCCAACTGTTCCGGTTCATGTCCCACCGCTGCGGCTCAGCCGCGACGGTTTGCTCTGACGGCGCGCCGCCGCCGCCTCCTTCTGCGGACTACCGGACGCGCTCCAGTTGTCCGTTTCGCATGCCGCCTTCACCAACAGTCCTCCCGGGACCAGATATTTACTGCGAAGGAATTCAAACGCCATTTCGGCCCGATTCGTCGTCTTCCGTTTATCCGCACTCAACGTTCAAAACGCGCCGTGTTCGTGGTTTTCTGGCACGGCGCAATGGTTTCGTGCCCCTTTGGTGCAGCCCGACTGCGACCGCGGATTTGTTCGACCTCAAAGGCGGGGCACGACTACACCACGCTTCTTCATCATGATTCTCTAAATTCTCGCACGGTGTGACGTCACTACGTCACTTCCATTTCAATCCACGTAGATAACCAACAAAATAAAAGTGGAGGAGGTTCGGCCTTGTTTGTGCGGTCCGACCTCCTCCGTTATTTTGATAACAGTTGGCCGTTGATATCGAAGAACTTCTGAAATTATTCACAACATGAAAACCAAACCCCTACCTTGCAAATACATCACACGTCGTCGAGCCGCAGAAGAGGCAATCATCGTGGTGATCGGACATCGCGGAAGATCAGTGCTGATTCTGTTGACGTCAGAGGGTGAGTCGTCTTCAATGGCGACGTTCCCCGTAGTGGTGTCTCCTCCCTTGACGCGGAGGAAGAAGAGGAGAAGGAACGTCGTCGGTGATCTCCTGATGAAGAATACGGCGTATCTCTTCCTTCGATGTGGAGAGAAGGTGCAATATGAGATGACGTTCTTCGTCGAAGCTTCGGTGTTCTTCATGTTCTTCAACAATGGAGATGAAGTTTTCTTCTTCGGAGGAGGAAGTTCTTCAAAACTAAAATGCTCTTTTCCCTTTCTCTTAACACAAAATTTTTAACCAAAATAAAATAAGGCTCCACCTTATTTTATTTACCCATGCTATTAATTCAAAATTAAAAAATTCAAATCCAACACACTTAATTAATGGATCTTGAGTTGTCAAATTAATTAATGTTTAGCTGGCATGAATTAATGTGGGAGGTGAGGAGGAGAGGAGTCACTTAAGTTAAACTGGAGTTACAATATTAAAGTGGGAGGTGAGTTATTTGAGGTCAAGGGGGTTATGAGAAGATCAAGGGGGGTTAGGCTCTCCTGTGGGCACCAGCACACTCTTAACCTCTCATGGGTAGTTCCCTAACTTCCACTCAAAGGATATAACTACTTTAAATAAATAAAAATTGTAACTCAATTTTTATTTCATCTTCCACAAATTTTTAACAACTCCTCCCGTGAAAACGAAACTCCGAAAAAGAACTTCTGAAGCAATTACTGGCGCTGCAAATCCATCGATGCCCTCGGAATTTGATTTCTAGCACTGCATCTAATTTTAGAAAAACATGCCCGTTCGTTCACTGAACGTACCTGATCTAAACTTCGGAAATTGATTCCAGGAACACCGGAACTCGGAATCAGGTGCCGTCAGAAACTGCATTCTTGTAAAATTCTAAAGAAAATTAAGAAAAAAAATTTCTTGAAATTTCCGGGTCTTTACATATTTTTTAGGAAAAATATATATTTAATTTAGTGAAATTTAAATATTTTAAGATTCTCAAAAAAATCATCGAGTAATCAATGGTATTATATTATAATTCTTGTTAAAATTTTAGTGAAAATATATGGAATGAAATATAATTTAAAATAACTAAATATCATCCATAGAATATGCTATATTTTTCAATAATAACAAATTTTTTATAGAGGAATCAATTTCATTCGTTGGAACATCCTTAAAACTCATTAAATTCATAGTTTCAATGTTAAAAACAACTAATTTTTTATTCTTCGTACCCATTTCATATTTATGTGGAAGAAAATAATTACCATGAATTTTAGATTATTTTAATGTACTTTTTCATAATAAGGGACATTATTTTATTTTGGTGATGACTATTCATTCTTCATTTTTAGATTCCCTAAAATAGAAAATTTTGAAAAAAACACCAATAAACAATAAATAATATGAAGATTATATTCAACCACTATTTAATATTTATACCATAATTTACATGAATTAAATCATCCTAAACCTTAATAAATAATATTAGTTCTTCAATTAATGGTATAAAACATTAAAATATGATTCCCTATCCCCATTAATCTTAACAATTAAAAGAAAATCCCCAAAAAAAAATTATATTTTAAAATAAAAAGTAATATCCCATAATGAATGTTCAAAAAAACCTCCTAGATTACACAATATTTTCTAAGTGGAGGGGTGTAAAACTGATTCAATAATTATTTTTTGTTTATGTAGTAAAACTACCATCATAATTGATTAAACTGAATTTTGATAGATTTCAATAAACACATGCAAAGGGGAAACATGTTCTCAAATTTTTCATCTCAAAAAAATAAAAAAATACTTATAATTGTATATATTTCACTTAGAACATGCTACCCACAAGTTTGAACATATAGGTTAAATGAGAAGGGTGTATCCTTGTTCATGTGTTTAAACAGGTCTCATGACTATAAAAGGTAATATTACAGTATTAAAATTTTATATAAACTGATATCAATAAGAATAAATCCTATCATACATAACCTTCATTAATTCATTCAGTGCTGGAATTCATATTATTCTTTAACCATAAAGATCACGTGTATGGTATCTTTACTATGAGTAGATTTTTATGAAAACGTATAATTTCCCATTTCATTTTCTTCATTATAAACAATTTTAATTAAAAAACCAATATATTAATTTTAATAACAAAAACATGTTTCATCATACATTTCACTGAATCAATTAACAAGTATACGAGCCAATTCAAATGTTTCAAATTTTAGTTCAACCCAATTATTTACTTTTATGCCTCCACTATTCCATTGTAATTTTTAATAATTGGATATTGTTGGATAAATTATACATCATTAATACTTCAAAAAAATTATATAATATCATGTTGGTGAGAAATTAAGTCACCCAAGTATCCAAATCATCAATACCTATTCATATAGAAATGATCAACCTATCATGACTTCTTCCATGATCTAATTCATAATTCTTGTATATTTTACCTTACATATTCCAATACCATGGTTAATAGTCCTCTAAAACCTACCTATATTTTCTCTTTAATCCAAAAATTTAATATGAATTATTATATGATGGAAATTGTCTTTAGATTAAAAAATGTTTTTTATGGTTAGTATACCTTTCTTCCTTGACCACCTTTAGGCACCACCATGGAAATTTATAGCATTCTCATTTTATACAAGGATAAAACATAAAAACAATGGAATTTTCATTTTTCACATGGAGAGTAAAAGACTACCTTGGCTGTCATCCCCTTCTAAATTCCTACGTTGTTTATGGATATTAAAACATTCACCATGCTATGGTTATATCCATTCCAAGATTCTACAAAATACCTTCCACGATGGCTGTGTACATGAATGATTATCTTTCATTTCTACCAATAATATTCAGCACATAATGAAATAATTGAATGATAATGGACCAATCATGATTTTTTAACCTTATATATCAATCTAGGTGGAATAATTTGATTAATTAATGAATATTCTTTAGATATTGATAAAAAATATACCACATTAAATCATATCTTCTTCACCAATTCATCAACCTCAATCACCACAAAAACCATCTTAGCACCTATTTGGCTCAACAACAACCCCACCCCTAGTATTTCAGTGTAATGTATGGATGATAAATTATTATAACTCTTTAATAACCTAGAAATGGATTACAATAAAATAATTATTATACTAAAAATAAATATTAGTTTTGGAAACATAAACTTTGAATAAATAATACCAAATTTACCACAAAATATTAATATATATATATATATATATTTTTATATTGATCATACTTACAAAAACTATAAAATCAAAAAATTTAACTCCATTATCACATAATCATCATTTTAATAATAAAAACATAAAAAATCATTAACAATAAAATATTAAAATATTTCACACATGTTGAGATTACATAGTACCCCTTCAAATAAATATATTTAAAAATATACATCCTTTTAAATGAAATATAACACATATCTTTATTTACTACTCCTATATTATATACTATCCATTTATCAAAAAAATGATGAAAAACATAAATGAATACATATGTGGAAATTTATCACCCCAATTTAAAATATTATGTAATAATAATATGATATATAAGAAAAAAACATACCATATTCATGTAATTAATTGAGTTGGAAACCTATATTTAACCTAAATTTAGGAATTTCATCTTTTGATAGAGGCTTATTGAACAAATCATCAATATTATCCTTTATTGAAACTAATTCAAAATTTTAATCACAGTTTTCCACAATTTTATTGAGGATGTGATATTTATTATCAATGTTCTTGGATATTGAATATTGTAAAATATTCTGTAAATGATTATTAATAAATTGATTTAAAAAAATATTAATTGAAACTTCACTTTATCCTCTATGTAGTTTAATTGAGTCCCCATTCACATAATATTTTTAGGATTCAGTGGAATTAATATATTAATCTTTACTAGTTCTCATGTTGACTGAGTTATACATCTTTAAAAGCTAACACACACACCTTTATCAACGATATAATGGTCCACCAGATATAGACCTCATATTATTAACACATCCTTTCCAATCTATATCTAAGTAACCCAATAGATCAAGATTCTCATTACATTAATATTTCTATATATTGTTTTCTAATCCTTTAAAATATCTATGATTTAGATTTCTATCAATGAAATGATATTTTATATAAATTGTTTGATATAATTAAAAAAATTTAAGAGCATACATTATAACTGATCTAGAAGTTTTCTTGTCAAGCAATCAGCCAACCAGCTTCTATAATTCACTTACATTTACATCATTTACTATATAAAATATAGTTATTATTTTTTTGAATTTTAATGTTATATAAATTATATTTGTATTCTTTATTACAATCATTGTATAATATCCATTTGCATGCTTCTCTTGATTTGAAAAATGTAATAATTTTATTGAGAAATCTATGACCCACGAATGTATTTCATCTCATGAAAATACAAATTTAATGATTTTATTGATTTAATTAGAAAAATAATCACTAAAGTAATTATTATCTCTAATATAAAATTTATATTATCCTTAAATGATAATAATGAGATTCAAATCCACATAATATTTAAGTTAGAGACTAATTTCAACTCATATTTTTTGAATAAAAATTTACACAATGAAGTGTTCATAGAATATTAATCTCTTGGGAATTTATTTATCCACAATAAATTCTTTTTAACCAGAAAACACATTTGTCAACTTCGCCAACCAATAAACTACATTATTGTTTATTATAAATATCCACTTCCAAAACACCATTAAGAAAGTATGACTTAGAAACCATTTTTATAATCATTCCATTCCTTTATAATATTATAAAAATAAATATTTTAATATTATAAATCATAGAAATATTTTCAAAGGCCTCATAAGAGTCAACAACTATCACCTAAATAAATCATTTAACCCATAATGTTTAATTATTTCTCCCCATTACCCATTTTATATTTATCATAATATGGTATACCAAAATTTTCCCGATAATGTTTTTCATTTTTGGATTAGAATACAACAACCATGTATAGTTATTTTATTTCACATATTACTCTACATTTATAATATCAATCCACTAATGATGTATCATATTTCTCATTCACATCTCTTGGTTTGACATGGTAGATAATTGATATATTAGTGGCCAACCTAATGTTTCTTTACGTTTGAATTTTTTTTCTATGATGTGAAATGATATTTTCAACCACAACATGAATTATCTACCTTAGTGGATGTGAACATGATTCTTTAATCATTTTAATTTACTAAATCAAATTATTAAATAAGAAAACCCTTATAAATGTAACAATTTTTTTATGAAACTTCAACCTTTTATTTCATGAAAACAGTTACATCGTCATCACATATGAAACATTATTATTCATTTGAGTAAATTTATTTGAACATTCAGTCACTTTTTAAATAATTTAATCAATAGTTTTTTTTATTTTTCATTTCTTTATGTATATCATCTTCTATTTAGTAGATAACTTGTAATGGTACCATCAAACCCACTTCCATAAAATTTCCAATATTTTCTCTTTCATCACTATTTATTTATGGGCCTCTAAAAACATTATCTTTCTTAAAACCTTAATATTTCTTGTAATACACCTCATATGAAAAAATATGTAAATTTATCCTATATGAACGGATTTTGAATATGAAAAAATAATATAATTTATTGTTTTTAGAATTTTGATATGTTTCATGCTATACCTACATTGTTAAATCCTTATCCACAAGACGTAAATTATATTGTCAAGATAAACCAAATTTTCTAAGGTATGTATAGTCCATTGAATGTGTGTCTGTTTCTATGAATTTAAATTTAGGCTTTAAATATTCCACTTGTATAATAATAACCATTATCTATTATAATATCATTCAAGGAGTAACTAAAATATTTATAACCACATCACAAAAAACTATTTAACAATTTTTTTAGGAGTTGATTTATATTTTATTAATATACTAAATATAATATGAGTATAGTAATAAATATAGAAAATAAAATAGTAATTACTGATTGTTGATTGCATCCCAATGGGCCTGCAAATGACATGATAAATTAACTCCAATGGATGAATAATTTTTATTTAAAAATTCTTGTGTGGAGTATTATAAATCATTCCCATATGAAAAGTGTAACATATTAAATTCATTTTAATTTTCATCAAATTTTAAAAAAAAATTATCCCACAAAAAAATCATTTAAAATATCTTTTAACTAATATATCAAAGCCTTTTATGTGAGAGTTGATTTTATTCATTCATGCTAAAATAAAAATAATTTTCATCATCGCTAATATAAAACAGATTGTTTATTTTCTTATATAATATTTTTGTTCCACATCCATGATTCATGTTATTTTTAGCAATCATATTTTTCAAATATATCACTTTATTTTGTTCATTACATAACTAACAGACATGAAAAATATTTTGGATTAGTAATTCAACAAACTATATGCACATGGATTTTAATTAATCCTTACCAATCAATATTGATCAAGAACATTTGATTTTTATTAACTCATAATTTTAAAAGGTCACGAAAACATCATCACATTTTTCAACATCATTAGTGATATTATGATACCATAAATTTTTTATGAACCACTACAATAAAAAATAGATGAACATTCTCCATGGGATAATTTATAAAAAAAATTATAATAATATGTTTCTATTTTTATTTCTCATTCTTCATATGATACTTATCAATACAATCTCATGTGAAACTATTATATGGTATCACAATAAGAGATCATTTTATAATATAAATAGGTTCCTGACATTATTCATAAAAACATAATATCGTTTAAATATACTTTTTATTATCAATCTGTGTTTCTGAGGTTGTCTTAAAATTATTATATTTTTATTTTGTAGATCCTCTCTAAAATGTAATCTTATGAACCATATAAAATAATAATTTTATTGGTAATTAAACTAATAGATAATTTCCATGTTATCCATTCCACTACTAGGACAAAAATAACCATAAAATTCTTTTTTCTATTAATCCCATCATAATGTGTCAAAATGTGACCCTTAATTTCAAAATTAGAACCACAATTAATCATAGCATCTTTTTCTAAACCAAAATTTTAGTATGATTTTTACTCTATATTTTTAAAATAAATATTATTTTAAATTATATTTCATTCAATATTCATATATTTTATTTCATTATATTATATGCAGTTTGAATTTCAAGAATCTAGAAAATCACTTAATTTGTATACAAACACCTTCATCTGGATTTGAATACTGTTGACAAAAATAATCATAGGTTACTTCATTGTTTTTATCATTATTTTTGAAAAACCAATGGTTACTTCCATAAGCATCATCTTTTCATGAAATTTCCCTAATATAATAAAAATAATTTTGGGAATTCAACATAAAATTATCATGATTTTTTTAAATACTCAACAATTTATGATGAAAAAACTCAAACTCCTTATTTTTATCCAAAACTCATTCCTCTCTATGAATAATAAAACTATTATGTTTAAATACAAGTTTATTCAAATAATAAACATCTTTTTATATGATTTATTTTTCATCAATATGTCTAATTTAGTGCTTTTGGGAAAAAATTCAATCTTCAATGATTCAATCTCCTTTTCCAATATATATATCATTATAAGAGACTCATTGATCTCTATTTTAAGAATGAATTCGATATTAGTTTTTTTATTTTATTTGAGTGTACTAAAACTTTATCTAGTAAATTGTTCTTCATTCACATTAGCAATGATTTTTTTCCACCAACATCATTTTTCCACATACATTTCCACTTATATCTCAATATAATCATTTTTTTCATAATTTGATAAGAAAATACCCCTTATTAAATTAAAGAAATTTTTTCCTTAACATTTATAAGAAACCCATGATTTTTCAAACATTGATGATCCCTTATTAAATAATCAAATTAGTTCATCTAAATCATTTTCATCATAGACACTAAATTATTTTAACATGGAATATTTTGTATTAAAGTGTCCAAATACTCTAATCCTAATGATTTTTTTTGGAATATTCCCTTTAAATAATCAACTTCCAATTCCCATATATATATATAATGATGAAATCATCTTATAAATCATTGGATCCAAAAAAATTGAATCAATATAAACAATATATTTTTCCACAACCTTCTTTTTATGTTACTATTTAATTTAGGCCTTTAACGGTATTTCTTTTTTTGTTGTTACTTTTTTCATTACAGTGTTTGAATATTGTTATTTTTCACTAAATTATGACTATCTATTACATGAATCTAAAATTCAACCTAAAACACTTTAAATTTATAGAAATTAATTATAAAACATCATAAAATAAAATAAAAATTTGATGAATCATCCCATTGAAATGACATAAAAAAATACACCATGAATCAATGAATAATCATTGAGAGGGTGGGTTGAATCCCTGATTCAATTATTAGATGTTTTTTCATAGTGAAACAATCCTCATAACTTGTTAATGTGAATATTGAATATTTCCCAACACACATACATGAAGTGAAATATGGATTTATAATTTTAAACACTTAGCAAAACAATTATTGTATTAGGAGTGATACATATTTCATTAATAACATGAATCCCACAATTTTTAATGTGTTGGTATAATAATCATAGATCATAATTGTTCCTATGTTTCAATAGCTCTCTATATTGTAAATTTTCTTCTTATTTTGTCACAAATTAAAAAACATGATATCAAAAAATAATAAATTCTACTATTCATAATCATCATTTATTGATCTATTATACTCTTTCTCTTAATCTTAATCTTATATACATTCATTTATGATCTCTCCACTGTATTCCAATTATCATAGACACTTATTCATCTTTTTCTTCTTATTCTATTTCTTCTATTCTTATCCTTTATACCTGAATCTACATTAAAGGTAACACTAAATTCATTAACATCCCATAAAAAATATATTTCATACAATCCAAATCAAAAAAAATAAATTTATATGTTCATAATATAATTTTCAAATTCCAATCCAAACCATTATCTTCCTTCAACAAACTCAACTACTCATACTTAATGATGATCCATTGACTCTTATTGTGTATATTTGAAATCATTGTTCCTTAAAAAACAACATTATTTGTTGATTTAGTGACATATAGTTTCATCCATGTAACCACATCATCAAAACATCCCAAAATTGAAATGATCATCCTGACACGACTTGGTACATGGCATGGTGAAAAATAAATGGTCCTTTTTTCATCAAAAGGAAAACATAAATTGATATAGTCCTCATTAGCATTATTGCTATACCATTATACACATCCTATGATCCAATAATTCTTATAATATAGTCATGGCCTTCTGAAAATACCCTTCATGACCTGCTACTCCACTTATTGACTCTGAACACCTTTAAACACAAACATTTGGATTTTGGTTTCCCCAATTTTTTACATGAAAAAAAATTAAAACCACACTATTACCTATTATTATTTTGTCCTATTAAATTTCACAAATTAATAATGAAAACCCTTATAGGTACTAACATTGCTATGATCCCTTTTTAGTTGTCTATTTTAGGAATTGTCCTCACAACATTCCTTATGTTATTAGTTGGGTCATGAACATATTATCCAACATTCATTACACCATGGGCATGTAATTATAGGGTTTAACCTCTATTATCCTATAGTTCTTAAACTGTAAAATCCTGTGATTTTAAAATAAGGGAAGAATATAATATAATGATTATGTAATACAACCCCTAGCTTAAATAGACTACAAATTATTAATATATAATCTTCACAAACATGAAATTAAATTTGATTGTATTATAAATATGAACTTAATTTAGAAATATATATAAGGGTTCTAATATATTCAAATATATTTAGTGATTCTTAAAAAATAACTACTCAATTGTTAGTATACCAATTTGTTTCCAAAAATATATTTTCCTAAAAAATAATTTTTTATTATTTTTTTGAGTGAATAATATAAATAATTTATATTATATTATGAAATTTTATTAGAAAAACTAAAAATACATTTTCGAAATTAACACCACAAAAATTAACCTTTGGTAAAATTTTGAAATTTTTCTTAAAAGAGTAATTTAAAAAAATTAGGTAAAATACATATTTTTATTGGAACAATATTTTATTTTAATTTTTATACAATGTAAAATTATATTTTTTATTATTTTTTTAAATATTATTATTTCTTTTTTCTTTAAAATAAAATCCATGTTTGGTTTATGAAATGAATGTAGTACGTGGATTTTGTATAAATACATTTTATATTTAAAAGGGGTGTTTTCTTTGAAAAAAATGGTTTTCATCTCAATTTTTCATTTTATTTTTAACCAAAATTATTCCACTTATATTATGGTTATTTTTTAATTTTTATTTCATGAAATAAATCATGAAGTCAAAATTTGATAAATAATATCTTTTAATTTTTAGTCATAGTGAATAATATCCATGGTAATTTTACTACAACATTAAGCATTAAATATTATAATTTAATGCTAAAAATAAATTGATAAGGAACAAAAAATGGCCTCAAAACATTTTTTAATTTATTTTATTTATTAATTTCATCCATTAACATCCAATATATTATGTTATGACCTTTATTCCCATATAAATATGATTTTTGACTTGCATAATATTTTATTTAGGGAACGCCGGCAGCGGGGAACTCGGGCCACATGGAACATGTAGGTGGGTTGTGGGAGGGAGTTCATATGGATCGCTAGAGGGTGGGGTGGGTAGCAGGATGAGGGGTGTTGTCTTGGTGAATATTAGTGTTTTTTTTCATATTTCATTATTTATTTATCTATTAATATATATATAACAAAAAAGAATTAGGAATTTATATAAGTATTATATTTTATAAGGACTATAATTGTATGTATCAATATATATATATACATATATTACAATTAAATATTACTAAATTGGGATATTTTAATTAATTGTATATTTTCATTGTCAAAATGATATGCTCGTAATGTGTAATAAATATAACTATATATTAATTTTTTTGTAAAATATTTGATATTATTGAATTATATAGTGGTAATGGATTTTTTTAGTAAAAAAAATATTTATTTGTAATAATAACTAATAATAATATATTCATTTAACGATAAATCCATTGTTCGTATTATTATGATTGGACAATAAATTTTAATGTTGGTAAAAGATTTATTGTTATTGAAATACTAATATAAACTGATATTTTCTTGGAAAAAATAATTATTGGTACCTATATCCAATATCAGCATGATTTAATATATATTTTAATTATTCATATTTACCAACAGATATATTATTTGTTAGAGGTTTTCTATTAGTAATTGTCACTTTTTTGTGGTTTCTTTCCAAACCCACAATTAATGATATACTGATTGAAATTAAATTTTGTAGATCCACTAAGAATGCCTAAATTGATTGAATATATCATTAATGTGTAGATGTTGATACCTATTATTTATCATAAATTGGTTAAAAATATAATAATCCACATAGAGCCAATGAGTTTCATCTACCATTTTGACAAACAAGTCTGGAGTTGTCCATAGAGATTTTCCCAACCGAATAAAACCTATTCTTTCTAGATCCACTAATAGCACTTTAGACTACCTTAATTCTATTGGTTCAAATTGATAATATATATTTTAAATATGTATAGTCCTCAAATGGATATCAATCATATAGAAAAATTTTATCATAGGTGGAAACCCTAAAAAAATTTGGGAAACACATAACGAAATTTTTATAATATTTATAAAAAAAATGTTGTTCTCAATATCATCCATTGATGGAAATGATAACAATAACAATTGGAAAAATATCAACCCATCTTCTAGATATAAAAAACATGTTTCACCTGTTATTACATGTAGTTCTCCTCAAAATTGTTGCTCGAATCCATATTCAGATATAAAACTGACTCATCATGTATAATAGTCCATGTAATATATAAATGTTTTCAAACAATCTGTACCTAGTATTATTTCATATAAAACATTGTAAATCATGGGGAAGTACAATTACAAATTATCTCCATTAACTATTATATAATGTTCTCTATATACAAATACCCAACATTCTCTTCATCAAATAAGACTTTGATGTTTTATCACATAAAGAATCATCTCAACTTTTAAACTTAAAAAAAATATGGAAAGAAATAAATTAATTAGAAGCATCTATATCAAACAATTATTTTATAATGGTAGAATTGAAAATAATCATACCTCTTGTTATAGATATCCTAGGAAGACCATCTACAATAACCTATTCAGCTCTATAAATATTTTTTCTACTCATCCACTGTTCTTTATTGCCCTATTGATATTACACTACCTGAGGAATCATAATGTTCCTAGAAGAACCTTGTATTGATCTATTCTACTAACAATATTGATTATAATTCCCTTATACCATCTAATCATATGATGACTATGGAACCTGATAAGTGTGTCAAACAGATGACCTTAGAGAACTATGACAATAGTACTGAAGGTTCCACATTTTTTTCAATTGTGGAATGCCCTTGGTGGTGTGATACACTGTCACTTGATGAGGTCAAAAGAACCACGTTGTAAACATCCGGCACTAGTCAGGGGTCTCAAAGGAAGATTCACCGATTTATCCATCTAATTTTGATTCATGATCCAGCCTTGTAAATAGTTGTACATATTCCAATTTCCACCTACATTAGAGTTCCCACCATTACATATGGGTATCAACATACTTCCTCCTCCCATATTCTCTGAGAATCCCTTTTTACATACCATCATTCTATTTATTATATCTATATAATCCATAATAAAGAGTACTATAAAAATTAACTGAATCTCATTCCTCAACCCTAATTCAATGATAAGATCCTTTTATGATGTACTAAAAGAAACAATGGGTGAAAAGAACACTAAATTCATAAATTCTTCTTCATGATTATTGATAGAAATATTTTCTTGTTTTAATCTAAATAAGTTAATCCTTTTTTGAATTATGAACATTTTGGGACAGAATTGATTGTTAATCAATTCCTCCAAATCCTCTTATGTGATGCCATGGTCTAATTTAACATGAATAACTAAATACCCCCACTATAATGTATTATCTTTCAATATATACATCACCATCTTGAAATTCATCTCTCATATTATGCTAATGAATTTGAAGAGATAATTCATCCTATTTATCCACAACTCTTCTTTTTCATGTTTATAATCACCCTGAAATATGGGTGGATTCTTTTTTTAGATATAAGTGTAATGATCCACTTTCCTTGGATCATCCCTCCCATTCCCACTGTCTATATCATTAAATTAATAGACAATATTCTGAACCAACTAATAGTTTATCAGTGGCTCAGGTGAAACCACATTCTCAGGAACATTATCCGGTTGGTTTATATGATGCTTATCGAGTACCATTTTATAGAATCAGAACAACCTTCATATGCCCTAATTTTTTTTGGAAGGCCTAACACATAGAATTAAACCACATCATACTATCACAACAGTGCTTTCCAAAATCAAACATTTCTAATTACATCCATTTTTTAAATATAATTGTTTCATATGAAAATAAAAGTTTTTTCAATATAGGAATATTATTCATATTTTGAAAATGTCACAATTGAATACAATTTCATAATTTTTGAAAAATCAACAACTAGCTCAAAAATATACTCAGACTGAAATATGTACTCTTAATGGGAATTCATTTCATTAATGTATGTCTTGGTCATCTCATTGTATAAAACTATAATAATTTTATTCTAATTCAAATATGTGTCTCCAAAACACTTATGTACCTAACTCCATGAAAACATGATGTTCAACATAAATAGGTTAGCTACATTTTGTTTATTTTCTACACTTCATGTCCAAAAAATCCTACCCCTTTATATGATCCCAACTCAAAAAATTACTTGAATGAATTGTCAAATATAAGACGAAAAACTAATAAAAATATAAACATTAATAAAGACTACTACCACTTTTTTTCATAAATATGTTAATAAGGACAATTCTGATACCACTTGAAACATACATATTCATCTCGTTGGCTTGACAAGTCAGGAGGAAATTTCTTGGCTTTAAAAAACATCCCCACGATAAGAATTGATGGAAATGAATTCCAATGACTTCATCAAAAGTTAGGGGAAAACATCCCCTATTAAAATAAAACAACCAATTAAACTTGAAATAAAAAATTAAACTACTACATTATACATGATAACAATGAAATACACCCCAGTAATTTTATTTATATCAAAACCACTACTAATAGTACCATGGAAGAAGATTAAAAAATAAATGGACAATAATCAAGACTACATAACCAATAAAACAAAAAGACACCCATTACTCTAAATCTCCTACATTTCCCATGCTCCATCAAATAGCCTATGTACCAATAAGCTGCACTAGATATGTGTTATACATTACATATTCCCCAACAGGTCAAGGATTTTTAACCTTCTCAAAAACCCACTATGTATCATTATCCCCACAATAACCTAGATTGTACTCGATTTATAATGAATTACCCAGAGATTAAAAAGAAAATAACCTTCTCACTTATATTAAAATATTATACCTAAGTAATAATTTTATAGTTACACTACACTTATTACGCTCCCCACCTAAGGAGTTTCCTTCATGATCAAGTCCTGAATAGAAAAAACATTTGATGCTTCCACTAACATTCATTAGACTCAAAATTTATCTCATGGTGTATTATAAATCATGTTCCTCATTGGGTGCTCAAATAATATTTGTTTCATATATAAAACTAGTCATTACTTCTATATCATTAGATGATCATGAGTACTGATTCCATACATGACACTGACAATATCCTGCATGTTATTATATTCACATAAATCTTGAATCTCAATATATGGTCAGATATACCCCAAATGATATATAAATATGTATCTCCAATAAAATCATGATGCTCAATCACCTCATAAATAACTAGAATCACATAGATTCCTAGATTCATACAAAATTCATAAATAACCCTAATCACATCAATGCCCACATAATTCACAATGCCAATACACCTTGAAAATACAAAAACACCACATCGTAATTGATGCCGACCTATAAACTATAACATGGTTAGTCCAAAAACATTATTTTTGCACCTTATGCACAAAATCGGCCAAATCCAGAATAAAATAGAATAGGTTCTTGCTCATATTCATGGAATACCTCTATCATTAGAAGTATTTAAATCATGCATTACATCATATAACTCTACTATGTGCACGTAGCCTAAATCCTTATTACCCAGGGCATGGTCTCCCTAATGAGCTGCACCAGTTATCAGGCATCGACCCCACTAATGGGAATCTTTGAATCTATTATGACCTACACATATAGCTAACTCTCAGCTACAATCTCTTCATACCACTCTTGATCTGAACTCAGATCCATAATTATGTCTTGGTATTTGAATTATTGTTATTTGATAAGGATTCCCATAGAACCTCTCTAGATTTCTTTTCTCATTGATTGCCTAAAATTACTTTAGATCCTAATCACACTATGATAATACATGTAATGGATACCAAAACTAAAAGAACACAACTTAAGAACAACTCTATAATGGTACACCTAAATATCAAGCCTAGCTTCCTATCTAAGATTCCTGATGGCCAAGCGTCAAGCTACCTGAACCAACACCCAAAAAATCACCTAACATCATCACATGAATCGAATAAGGCCAGTCCTTCAGATTCCCCTCATCTATAATTTCTTGGTTGGCCACCTATGAAAAATAAATCTTCCAAAAAAGTATCACATAAACCATGATGGAATACCGTATTCCATCCTCAAAATGCTACATCCGAGTGATTTCATCACCCAACATAGCAGGTGAAAAACATGATTGGTCTATAAATTTGGTATTATGTACCATTACTAAAATTTAACACCTAATGGATATTCATTAACTCATTGTATAATGTACCTCACTTATTCATACATTAAAATTACATAACTTCTATGGGATACTTAAAAAAATTAAAAATAAATGCCCAAAGACTCTATTATTTTAGTGCCTTTGGAATCATTAAAAAATAAAAACTAGTACATAAGTGAGATAAATTATCGCCCAAAAGGTTCATCTTAACTTGAACCCTTCTTATACCCATCAATCATAATACATATCCTAATAACATGGGATTGGAAACATAAAATCGAGTGATCTCATATGCTCAGTAAGTTTAAATAAAGTAGATATGTATGGATAATAATGAAAATAAGGATATGAGAACATGAGCATGAAAATTGAAAATCATACCCAACATATCAAGGAATATAAACATTAATCATGTAATAATTCTTAGATATTCATAAGACATAAATAATAAAAAAATATATAACATAAGCCATGAAAGAATCACATTGGAATAAGACATGGAATTTTGGAAAACTACTAATCTTATAATATTATTTCCATATTATCCAAGGAATAACAACCATGACCATCATAGTAGAATGGGATTACACCCTATACCATCTTGGTATTCATGGTTTTCACCCTTAACCTTATGATTATCAAGATTTTTATCCTAATATCATCCTGGTAGACGTGGTTCTCTCCCATGACCATTTAAATAGTAAAGGTTCAACACCAAGACAATATTAGTCTATCTCATGAGATATAAATCATTACCCCAAGAATTAGAGGTTTATATAGGTCCCACAAATATCATAATGAAATTATACATATATGTTAAACAATATCATAAATAATCATATCATACCCCATGTAATGAAATGGGTTTCATAAACATGTAATCATATCATAAATTGTGAAACAAATATAGGCTTCATACTCATTTCAACAAATCATAACTCGTGAAAGAAACCGATTTCAAGAGCATATAACATGGGGAAGAGAAAAGGGATTCATTAAATCATTCCATCAGAATAGAATCCATTCATATATATAAATGAATAAAAACATTGAATAATATAACCCCTTATGGCTTGAATAACAGCAACAGATGTTATCTATGATGGGAAAACAATTTAAAGATTTGTTAATGAAATTTCTTGAGGAAAATATCAAATTTTATTTGAAAATTTATTTTTAAAACATATAAAATTTTGAAATCCATTTTCTATAAAAATATTTTGAAGATATATAAAAAAGGCTTTAAAATAATTTTTAAAACCATTACCATTGAAATAATATAAAAAGTTCTCAAAACCATTTTGAAATTTTTTTCATTGAAATCATATAAAATAAAATTAAATACATTTTGAAAATTTTTTCATTTGAAACAAAATTAAAAAAATATAAATAATGCTTGAAAGAATTTTTAAATTATTTTCATTGAATATAACTTCAATACATAAATAGAAATGTTAAAAATGTTTTAAAAACCATATCATTAAAAATACATTGAAAACCTATACAAAAATCTTGAATTTTTTTTGAAAATAATTCCTTTGAATATACATTGAAAACGTACTAAAAATTAATGAATAATATTTTATAAGAATTTGTTATAAAATACATCAAAAAAGAAAATTAATTCAAGAAAACCTTTTTAAAACCATTTCTATAAATGACATTGAAAACTTATAAAGAAATAATGAAAATATTTAAAACTAATTATCAAAAAAACATTGAAAACAAATAAAGATTGATTGAATTTTTTTTAAATATGATTCATTTAAAATACATTTAAAACATATAAATTATCAATTAATAAATTTTTAAAACCTTTTTAGAAGATATGGTTTTGAAAGAACATAGATTTCATATATAAGACGGTGTATCATAATGCATTCTTATAAACACATTATCACCTATATTATGTGATAAAGAGTAAAACATTTGTCCCAATACATGAATAATTAATGAATAAATATAGGAGAATAAAATTCAAGAATTTTGATAAGATATGGATCATAATATTTCCATAATGTAAGCATTATAATAAACAAACGTGAAAAGAAATAATATTATTTAAAAAACTCATATAACATTGTAAATATGAACAACAATACCCATGTAATAATGTGAAATTAAAGGAAGATATCAATATAATTAAATTAAGTATATTCATGATATAACATGTTAAATAGATGTATGTACACCATGAAAATAAATTTAGGTGTATAATAAAACATGTGTCACAAAGAAGGCAAATTGAGACCAAAATGTCTTACTGATTTGGTAGCATTTGAAACATTAATAACATGAAATAAAGTTCATATAATGGATATTTAAACACCCATAAATTATAAAATAATAATAATTTAATACATATAATGAATGTATACACACCACAAAAAATTTATTTGTGGAGAATAAATCAGGTATCTCATAGAAATAAAATGATAGATGAAATTATCTTAACTTCTGTATTGACCATGTCGTAATAATTAAATCCTACGTTATAATAAATATAATTTTATTATACATATAAAACAAGGAAATTTTATATATATAATACCTTATATGGTTATATTGAGACTTTATATTTTCTGGTTGTTGGCAATTCTTTGTGACGGTTTCACTTTGGGTAATATCCTCTTTCTTCCTTACATGTGTCGTAATTTGTTTTTTATCTGGTCCGTATACTTATATCATGATTTGTATAATGTAAATAATGTTATAATTATCATTTTTATTCATTATATTTTTGTTATATTAATTTATATATTATATAAATATGAAAAGGAATACACCATTCATAGAGACAGTATATCATACGTATGCATGAACATTGTTTCTGTTTTTATTTTCCTATTTAAAGAAACAAGTTAAACTGAATAAGTTTGTATATATATATATATATAATTATTCATGTTTAATTATTTTATCATTTATATATAATAATTTATAGAACCCATCATTTATACATTCCATGTAGTTTGTGAACGAATCACATCGCATTGAGGTGGCGGTAGTCCACCCTTCCTCAATCAAATTTATCATATTTACAACAAAAGGAAGGTATAAATATATGTGTTGTAAAAAAATTAAATAAGAATAATGGAATAATAAATATAATATATGACATATATAAATATATTTTCTGTTATTATTTCCTCTATAATAGGTGGTATGCAAAATTA
Organism: Viscum album; assembly: GCA_963277665.1. Classification (NCBI taxonomy): domain Eukaryota; kingdom Viridiplantae; phylum Streptophyta; class Magnoliopsida; order Santalales; family Viscaceae; genus Viscum; species Viscum album. The sequence goes on along the minus strand of OY728146.1, from coordinate 1,765,840,696 downwards.
ACAATCATCATTTTTAGGCGGTAGATCACCATTCACACAAAAAATGTGTTTGTTATCCATTTGATAGTGGTATGTGTATGTGTATTTATAACACTTATAATTAATAAAATACAATTATATTCAAGATACTAGTGTATTTATACAATTATGGAATAAATACAGTTGATATTGGGAGAATGAAAATAAAAGAAATGAGTATGAGAGAATTCGTTACCTCTTAATCGAGAATCTCCATTTGGTTTGTGATAAAAGGACTCCTTTGATTGATTTATTCAAAAAGAGAGGATTATAGGAAGTCATTATTTATGTTTAAAAGTGTATTGGGATGAAATTTTTCTAAAATAAGTGGTTTTATATGTGTGAATAATAGGGATAGGTTGTGGAATTTTTTAGTGAACGAGAAGGACACATATCAAATTTTTTAAAACATGATAGGTATACCAATGTTTTAAACATAAGAAGTCATTAAAAATCATCCAAACTCAATAATGGAAGTTTTCGTTCCAAATAACATCGATAAAATATTTTTTGTACATGTGTCCATGTAATTTTGTGTCTTAAATTTATGTTTAAGTACTTTGTTAACCTAGTTTTTCTCTATGTCATTATAATTAAATTTAGTCATTTACTATAATCCTATTGGTAAAAATTAAAATTTGACCATATTATACATTATAAATAATTATAACTCCAATTATTTAATCCATTCATTAAAATTATAATCACATATGTGGTTCAAATTAATTTAAAAGTAATAATGTTGACTGGATGACACTACAGGTTTTTAATGCATAAACGTTTACAAGTTTGCTATATATTTTTTCTACCAAATTTAAAATTAAAATATAATCCAATGTACTAAATAAAATTAATTTATAACATTGTAATAGAATTTAACTTAACAATAAATTTTAATTATAATTTAACCTTATAATTGAATTATATAAAAATTCATTTTTCTGTTAAAATTCATTATATTTAACATTTCATCAAAAGAAAAACTTAATGAAAAAACAACAAAATTATCATAGCCTAATTTTTAGGATATTATTTCAATGATGATGTTTATTTTGACATATTAAATATATAAATTTTCCAATATTTTTATTTAAAATTAGTTATCCATTAAAAGGTGGTAAAACTACAATGATTAAAATATAGGTTTTTAAGAATAAAGTTGTGTTTTTTCTTATAATATATCAATAAAATCTATTGTATTATTATAAAAAATATTAGTTTTAATAGATAATATATAAATTTAGTTAATATCATTCAATATTAGCAATTCATATAATTTATTAATATAAATCCTATTTTTTTACATAAAAGTAGACTTTTATAAAATCATTACAATAATATTCATTTAGTGTTTATATTATTTTATAATTAATACATAACCAATGAATTAGACTATATATATTCATAAGTAATTTAATAATATAATATTATATTTAATGGAAATTTTATGGCATAATAAATAATAATATTTTCATAATGAATTAATGTTGAATAACGCTTGGTATTGCATGTTACACAAGTCATCGAGGAAAGTCCATCATACATGTAACATAATCTAACCATAGTGTTCCATGTAGAGAAAGAAAAAAATTATTTTGCGTGTATTGCATGATTAACTTATTATTTCATATAGATCAAACCTAATATATATCATTAATATAAAATAAGCTATTTTTAGTATTGGGTGAAATGATAAATATCAAAAAAGGATAAATTAATTCTAAAAATAAATTCCCAAAATATCTTGGTGTTACATTCTACTCTTCTTAATATGAATTTCACACTCAAAATTTGTTGGAGATATCATAGTTCTAATACTTGAAAGCTTCATTAATAGAATCTGACATGTTAAAACTAAATCCTAAAACATCCTTTAAAAAGGTATTGTTGAAAACATAAAGTTTACCCAAGTATTGTATAATTAGGGTTTAATATATGAGAACTTATGTGGAAATTGAAAACAATTTCTTAGAGGAATGGTATAAATATTTATTGGGGGATATTAAGGTAATCAATAAAAAACATTTGTAAGATAATTGAAAAATTGAGGTATTAAAATGGTAACAACCCCGATCCGGGAGCCACTCCATGGGTGCCCTGAAACCGGATGGTCACATGACCTCAAGTGCATTTCCCCAAATTCCAGATGCTGCCGACTAGAAGCGAGGGACTAGGTCTGATAGTGGACAAACTATTCCATCATGTTTCAAAGGGTAGTTTAGCAGAACATATATAAGCATAGAAAATCCGAAGCAATAAACAATACTAATATGAAATCGACAAAAGTAGAGAAGTAAAAGAAATGAGATATAGTCATATATAATTATGAAATATGTCCCTAAATATAAGAATGCATCCAAAACACTATACACTGCAATCGGAACAATACAGTACAAGGGACAAATATAACAAAGAAAAACAGAATAGTACAGTAGGAAATCAGCAGCATCACAAGCCTATCCTCAGTCCCTTGATCTCAAACTCCTCTACAATAACCAAGTACCTATATAAAGTCTATTTACCTTATACACAGAAGTTATAAAACAATCATTTTGGGCCCAAGACTTGACCCAAATTGTGTGTGAGAGATAAATCCCAATGGAAACCACCAATGGCATGTTCCCAACTGTCAGTGAAAATGTGCAATAGTAGTGTGCAGTAATGAAATGCTGTAAACTAGAAAGTACTCAAAAGAAGGTAATATAACAAGTTCCAATACCATTTAATTGATATTTAAACAATCCCAATCCTATGATTTGTCTTTCCAGGTATAACATCAGGAATCACCAAAGTGAATATTCAAAGTAAATTGTGTCCTAATACATAAGAACTGTTACCCCTCGGGCTAACAGAACCACGCCCTCAGGAAAATCAGATGAACCCCCTAAGGCTAATAAGAACCACACCCTCAGGCTAACCATAACCACACACTCAGGATAATCAGAAACACACCCTCAGGTAATCAGTACCACGCCATAAGATAATCATGTAACCATGCCCTCAGGATAATCAAGTAACCACACCTTCAAGACAAAAAAGTGACCATGCCCTCAGGAAAAACAAGTAACCACACCCTCAGGCCAAACATGTAACCACACCCTCAGTTGAAACATGTAACCACTCACTCAGGTGAAACATGTAACCATTCCCTCAAACCAAACAAGTAACCAGGAACTCAGGCCAAACAAGTAACCATGCCCTCAGGCATAACAAGTACCCAGAAGCTCAGGATAAAAAAGTAAACACGCCCTTAGGATAAACCAGTAACCACTCCCTTAGGCTAAACATGTAACCGGGCCGAGCCCAACACATATGAAAGAAAATATATACACAATTTCTCTCAAGAAAACATAAAGCATGCTATAATCATGGCATACCCTCTTGTATCCTGGTCAAACATCTAAACAAGGGAAATGAACCCACATGATGGCCCTAGATCAAGGCAATGATCTCAAATAGCAGTTTATACATAATCATTAAATTACCTATACAAATCTAGGTATTTAATTATTTAAGGCCTCAACCATATGGTACCACAAACATGGGTGTGTAGCATAATGGTACACAAAAGACAGCTTTACCATTGGAAATAAACACCAGCCCACCTACCTAGATCTCCACTGATCGATATGCGCGAAGGATGCCTCCCAAAACACCCGAGAACGGTGTAGATCTGGGATAAACGTTCACCCATTCAAACTCAAATAACTTCCCCTCGGGAATGAATTGGGAGGAAACACACAAGTAGAGGAAGGGATTACATGCACGGTGCGAACATGAACGTTAGCGAAGGAATCGTAGTCCTAGTGTTCGGTCGGGAGTGCTTCCATGGTTTGTCCATCTCTCCGGTGGCATGTCAGCATTCTATGATTCCTCTATAGAAAGAGTAGGCTACTGCCGATTTATAACAAAAAAATCACAACTAAATGGCGTGTACTCTCGTATACAAGGCATGCACTTTTCATTTTTTAACTGTTCCTCTGGAATCCACATTCCACCGCCTCATTGTTCATCGGTCGACATGATTACACGATGTGTATTTTAGAATACATGGAATGTATTGTCATTCCCCTGGTGGTTACTCACATCGCATTACTATACAGTAACTAACTAATTACATGGTGTGTATATACTATGTACATGGCGTGTAGTCACCTTTTACACCATTCATTGCTGACAGGCCTACACACCATGTGTACTCATTCCACACGGCCAAAGAACACGACGTGTGGAAGTGTACATGCTGTGTTCCCACATTTTTTTGGGGATTTTTCCCCATTTTCCCTATTTTCTCAAAAACATTTAAGGAAAAAGGATTAGAAGAATCTTGTAAGAATTGGGTTCTTACAAACATCCCCCCTTAAAGAATGTTTTCCCCGAATTGCCTTTCCCAGGGTGGTAAAGATAATTTAGATAAAAACTCTGGCTACTAAGCCATGAGACGGGACTGAGTCATAATTGCACAGTTGAGATGCATGGAAGACGTCGTTCATAGCCTGATACCTCAGTGGTAACTACAACCGGTAGGCAACCATCCCAAATCTCTCCAGAATCTCAAACACCCCCACATTCCTCGATGAATGTTTACCATGTCTCATGATCCACCTGTGTCCCATCCTCATTGAAACATGTTAGAAAACATGATCCTTCACCATGAAATCCAACGGGCGTCTGCGTCAATCAGCATAATACTTCATATGAGAATGTGTAGTAGTCATCTACTTCTGAATCAACATGACATGCTCTGATGTCTCCTACACGAGATGTGGTCCTACTAAGCTTGTCTCACCTGCCTCCAACCAGAACAAGGGTGATCGTAATGGCCTACCCTATTGAGCACTGTAAGGTGTCATATCAATACGTTACTGAAAACTATTATTGTAGGAAAACATGAATAGGGGTATTTGATTCTCCCAAAATCCCCCAATTACGAGGATTCATGCACGTAGCATGTCCTCAAAGAACATGTATCGTACGCTATTAGTGGACATCGGTCTGAGGGTGGTACGTTATGCTCAAAAGCACCTGTGTACCCATTTCCCTCTGAAAACTCTGCTAGAAATGGGATGTAAAGCAGGAAGCCCTATCTGAAACGATATAAATAGGGACCCCATACAGATGTACTACATCTTGGAAACATTGATGGACTCTTTGATTGGAAAAAATTGAGCTACCTTCATATGTTTATCCACAACGAACAACACAGCATCACTGCCTCGACATCACCTCGGCAACCTGGTCACGATGTCCATCACAACATCAGCCCAATTCAACTCCAGAATGGGTAACTGTTGTAAAAATAAAGCTAGCCTCTGATGCTCCGCCTTCACCTTCTGACTAGTGGAACATCTCACAATAAAACTAGCTTCCTATCATTTAATACATGACCACCAATACTGACGTCTCAAGTCATGGTACATTTTGGTAACTCAGGGATGCACATCTCAATCTGAAGCATGAATTTCCCGCATCAAATCCTTATGTATATCCCCTGGAACCCACACTCTTCCATGGATACACAGTACCTCATCATCACCTATTTTCCAACCAGTAGGACAGTCCTCACTTCCCACAGACTCTCGTAGAACAAGACCTTCTGAATCGGATAGTTATCTCATCCTCACACTATCTAGGTGGGTATAATAGACAAATAAGGATGAAATATAAGCTCTCCCCTAACTATCTTTCACCTACAAATAAATATCAGAGAACAAAGCCATGAGCTTCCACTCACCATTGGCCTCCTACACTACCTCTATCTGAGTCACCCTACTCAGTGCATCAACAACTATGTTACACTTACTATGTGTATAGGAAATCTAAACGTCGAAGGAATGATAGTATTCAACCTAGCATCACTGTCTCAAATTCGGGTTACAATACAGAAAGATATATTTAATACTTTTTTGGTCCATAAAGACCACAAAATTTTCTACCGAGAGATAATGTCTCCAACAACATAACACATTAACAACTCCAACCAACTCGAGATCATTAGTCGGGTAATTCCTCTCATGTGGCTTCAACTGCCGAGACTCGTACACAACTTCTTGATCACCCAACATCAATACTACTCCTAGCCCAATACCTGATGCATAATAGTATATTGTATAGCTCTTCCCTTCCTTTAGAAGTATCAGGACTACTGCAGATGTCAACCTTGCCTTTAACTCTTGAAAGGCTGACTCACATGATTCTAACCAAATGAACATCACACCCTTCTTAATCAAACAAATCAACAACACTGCTATGTTGGAAAATTCATGTTTAAATTTCCTGTAGTAACCATCCATTCCAATGAAACTCTGTGTCTCAAACAATTTCTTAGGATGCTCCTAATAAACTAGTGCTATAAATTTCTCTGGGTCTACCACAACTCCTACCTTTGAGATAATATGACCCAGGAAGTGTATCTTTTCCATCCCAAAGTGGCAATTTGAGATCATAGCATATAGATGATGCTCTATCAGTGTACTCACCATGATCTCATGATGGGTAGCATGGTAATGTCAGGGGTAAGAGTACACCAAGATATCATCCATGAAGACTACCACAAAAAAAACTCCAGAGAAGGGTGGAACACAATATTCATCAGATCCATTAAAACCTCTGATGCGTTCGTGAGTTTGAAAGGCATGACCAAGTAATCTTATAGAATATATATACATAGAAAAGCTATAAGAGGTATGTATGACGGACTAACGCATAATTGATGATATCTGGATCTGAAGTCAATCTTCGAGAAGACTTGTTCTCCTCGAAGTTGATCAAAAAGATCATAAATCATTGGTAATGGATATCAGTTCATGGATTTCAACTAGCTTAGCATCCGATAATCCACAAAAATTTTGAGTGTACCATCTGCCTTCTTCACCGATAGGATAGGAAAACAACAAGGAGAAGTACTGGGTCAGATGAAACCCTTTTCATGCGACTCCTCCAACTTCCTCTTCATCACGTTGAACTCAGGTGTAGCCATCCTATAAGGTGGAATGGACACAGGTTCTACTCCTGGAACATGCTCAATAGAGAAATCCACCTCTCGCTCCTCAGTTAGACATGAAAATTTATCCTAGAAGATATCCCTGACAAGATCAACCACTTGAGGGAAGTCCTTCAGGAAATTTTCTTAGTCATCCAGATATAAACTCGAAATATGGGCTATCACATTACCTCGTCCCTAATGCTCAGGTCCTTCTCGGTTCAACTAGACATCCCATTCCCCTTTATATAGAAACTCTTTGCCCTCTAGTGACGTGAAACTCACCCTACGACGATAGAAATCTACAAATGCTCGAATGGTTACCAACCAGTCCATCCCAAGAATGTCATTATAGATCTTCATCTCTAAGACATGGAGGTCCCATAGAAAGTGACACCCAACAACCCTTAAGGGGAACTTGCTGCACTAACGCACACCAACCGGTCTAATCCCCTTTAGGGTGTCTATAGGTATAACATTAGACGAATAAGAAACAGAGAGCCCAAGGCTCTCTACAATAGCGGCATGACTCTACAAGGTCAAACACATGCCTTAGATAAAGATCCCCCAGATCTGAAAACAAGTAGTGTATGAGGGGAACATGAGAATGATAACATTAATGTTTTACAAAATAAGACTACATGGCTTGTAGAATAACTACACTACATGTTCTCCCATTTCTATCACATGGGAGTGTACTTCTACCAAAACCGGTCATGTAACATCCCAAACACACACCGTGTTGTCCACACACATAGCGTGTACATGAAATTTCTTCCCCTGCCTGAGTCCTTCTACACGGCTTAGCAACATGGATCTCTTTTGAACGAGACTACATAGCGTGTATAAAGTCTACACGGTGTGTAATAGATGACCTTCACTGACCCATGTTGTCCGCGACCCGGATGGGTACACAACTCAAACTACACCGTGTGTTCTAGATTGACACGACATGTACGGCTTAGATTCCAACTGCCCATGTTGTTAGTGGCACAGCTAGCTACTCAGCTGACACAACACGACATGCTACACCTGCACATGACATGTACACCACCTTGTCTCCCCATCCACACGGTCAAGTCCACATGGCCTCTCACCGATCAAGACAACACGATGTGTCACTCAGGTACACGGTGTGTACTAAAAGATCTTCTCTAACCTGTGTTGTTTGAGACACGGCCAAATACATGGATCACACTACATGGCATGTTCCATATGGCTACAGAGTGTACTCGAAAAGATAACATTGAGTAGTTTTGTTAGATACATGACTGAATTCCCATGTTACGCTATACAACATGTTCAAATGTGTCATGGTGTGTTCAAGCAAGGTTTTCTCTGCAGGTGTTGTTAGTTACATGGAAGAAAAATGGTCAACACGACATGGCATGTACAACTGGTACTTGGCGTGTTCCCTCTAGAGTTTTCACATTCATGTGTTTCTTCCTACATGGCTGATGACATGGTTAGGAACTACACGATGTGTGCATAAGGTACACAATATGTACATATAAAAATTTCTTATATTCCCAAACATAAGAGTACATGGCATGTTGTAAAAACTACAAAGCGTTTATTCTGGGTTTTTCTGGATAGTAAGCCATATAAAATGCTCTGGAGCACAGAAAAAAACGGAAACCAACACAAATGTTCCAAATTTTGATCCATGAGGGCCCCTACTCCCAGCAAACCAAATCGTGGCATCTTATACATGTTATAAAAAAGTAAACAGTCGATGATTCACCAAATTCTGGTTGATGAGGGCCCATACTACACAATAACAAAAGTTTGGCATTAATTCGCTAAAACTTACATAAAAATACACAATCAAGTAGTAGATATTTTATCGAGGCATCTATCGGAACAGAATGAATTTTCTAGCACAACACCTATCACAACAACATGAAATTTCTAATGCACCAGCATGGAATTGAAACTACACATGCAATGTGATTAAAATATGTTCCTAAATGATGCATGGTATGGAATACCCTCATCTCATCAGGCTGTAACTTAATAAAACGCAGGTATAAAAATGTAAACAAAACACCACAACTGTGTCTCCCAATGGTGAATAACAAATCAACTTTAACAATCATAAATAGGGAATCAAAATTTTATTCGAGGCATTCAGACCATTACCTGTACATGGGGTCTCTACTCCCAACAATAGTTATTACGGAATCCCATAGTAATATATATCTTTCTGTCATCGCCAAATAATAAAATAACTCAGAAAAAACAAAATCCCTCTGATACCACTTTGTAACGTCTCAGATCCATGTCCCACTTAACGGGTTCCCCGAACACAGTTGGTCACATGACCTCAAGCACATTTCCCCAAACACCATAGGATACCGACTAGCAACGATGTCCTAGGTCTGATAATTGGGAAACTATTCCCTCATTTTTCAATGTGTAGTGCAGTGGAACAAATACAAGCATACATAAGAGGAAGCAATAAACATTTCTAACCTGAAATGGACAACGATACCGAAGTAAAAGAAATTACCAACATTAATATATAATGATTCAATATGTCATTTAGTCTATGAAAGTTACCGAAACAGGATACACTGTAATATGAACAATACAGTACAAAAGACAAATACACCAAAGAAAAACAAAATAGTGCATGAGGAAGTCAGCATCATCGCAAGTATGTGCTCAGTCCAATGCTCTCATACACCTCTACAACAATCATGTACCTGTATAGGGACTCTTTACCTTCTCACCAAATGAATCAAAATAATCTGTTTGGTCCCATGAAATGACACAAACAGAGTGTGAGAGATAAATCCAAATAGGCAACTGACGAAGGCCCGTTCCCAACTATCAGTGAAAATGTGCAACAACAGTGTGCATTAATGGAATTTAGTAAACTATGAAGTACGAAAAATCATCTACTCCTACCTGTTCCATTACCATTTTATTATAATCTAAACAATTCCAAGAATGATCTTTTTCTTGGATGGTATAATATCATAAATCACCACAGTGAATATTCCAATTAAATAGTGACCTTAGACACAAGAACTGTTTCCCTAGGGAAAACATAACCACTTCTTCTGGCTAATCAGAACACCGCCCTCATTCTAATCAGAACCACGCCCTCAGGCTAATCATAACCACGCCTTCAGGCTAATCAGAACCATTCCCCCATGCTAATCAGTACCACACCCTCAGTCTGATCATGTAACCACACCCTCATGATAATATAGTAACCACGTCCTCAAGACAAACAAGTGACCACGCACTCAGGATAAACATGTAACCATGCCCTCAGGAAAAAAGTGTAACCACAACCTTTGGAGAAACAAGTAATCACACCCTCAGGGCAAAAATGTAACCACGCCCTCAGGCCAAACAAGTAACCATGCCTTCAGGCCAAACAATTAATCACTCCCTCAGCCCAAACAAATAACCATGCACTCAGGCTAAAAAAGTAACGACGCCCTCAGGCTAAACAAGTAACCACTCCATCAGGCTAAAAATGTAACCGGGCCAAGACCAACACAGAGGAAAACAATTATATACACAATTTATCTCATGAAAACTCAAAGCATTCTATAATCACAGAATATCCTCAGGTATCCTTGCCAAACAGCTAAACAAGGGAAATCCACCCAAAGGGTGGCCTTGGATCAAGACAATGAACCAACATAGTATTTTATATATAATCATTAAATTACCTATACAATTATAGGTATTTAATTAGTCAATGCCTCAAACATAAGACACCCCAAACATAGGCGCCCAGAACAATGGTACACAAAAAGAAAACATTAACGTTAGAAATAAACACCCGACCACCTACCTCTATTTACACTGATCGATATACACGAATGACGCCTCCCCAAACACACACGAATTTCATAGGTTTGGTATAAAATTTCACCCATTCAGACTCAAATAACATCCCCTCAAGAATTAATTGGAAGGAAACACACAAGGATATGAAAGGGAATGCCCGCGCGGTCCGAACGTGATCATTAGCGAATGTATCATAGTCTCGGTGTTCTGTGGAGAGCTCTTCCAAGGTTCGACACTCTCTCCCACATCTTCCCAGCATTCTAAGCTTCCTCTGTTGTAAGGGGATGCTACTGCTGGTTTATAACAAAAAAACAAAACTACAAGAAGTGTACGTTACATTTTTTAACTGTTCCTCTGGTGGCCGCATTCCACCGCCTCACTGTTCATCAGTTGACATGATTACATGGTGTGTATTATTAAATACACGACGTGTACTATTGTTCCACTAATAGTTACTCCCACTACCTTACTATTCACCCGCTGACTGATTACACGACATGTATATATTAAGTAAATGGCGTGTAGTCAGCTTTTACACCCTTCATCACCGACAGGCCTATACGACCTATGTACTCATTCCACACGACCAAATTAAATGACATGTGGAAAAGCACATGGCGTGTACCCACAATTTTTGGTATTTTTCCCCATTTTCCTTATTTGCTCAAAAACACTAGGGGAAAAAGTAAAAGAATAAACCAATACCTTAAGAATTAGAACTGAGTTTATACAAAAATTCATAAATATGTGATGATTTAAAAGGCCATTGATTCAAAAAAATTACTAAATTAGGCAAAAACAATTTTTTTACCAATATTCTATATTCATGTAATTTTTTATGGAATAAGAATGTACAGAAATATAAGTACTTTTTATGTTTATATAAACAAATATTCAATCATTTTTTGTTCCTTAGTATATTTTTTATTCATCTATTAATACTTGAAATGGATGTCAAGAAATTAACTTTGAATCCCCAAGCACAAAAATACACTTTTTTCACAGATTAAGGCTTGTAAAAAAATAAAAAGATTTACTATTTATCTATACAAATCCATAAAAATAAATATGGTTAAGACATTAACATCTGAACATAAAAATTATCATTATTTTTTGTCATAAAAAATAATTCATCTAAATTAACTATACATTAACCTTGACATCATATAAGCCAGTGGTAGGTGTGAAACCATTATCATCCTTCAGTCCATGATTCAAGACATGTGGCCTTTCTACCCTTGATTGGTTTTCACCCGACATAAAAGATTTCATCTTCTAAAACCCCGCTAATATAATATTCAAAATGAATTTGTTGTAAATCTTTGAAATAAGTTTAATGCTGAAATAGACTATTAAATAATTATTTCAATACAATATCAATACATAATTACATCAGTTGATGATGAAAATAATAATTTCATGAATGGTTGACCTTATAAAACTATTAAAAGATGAATATCCATATCATTAGAAATAAATTAATGAAATCAACATAACATTGATCACCCATATATTACAATGTCTCTCTTGACTATCACATTACAAACTTGTGAACACCCTCTACATTTATTTTCTCGAGACATGGTAATAATTTGAATCCCAATAAATTATTTTATAAAACATGCATGATTCATTATTCCATAGATTCATGGTTGTAATCCATAAATTATAGAAGTTTTATACATCATCCATGATAGAATAAACAACTTGTCAAAAATTATTTTATTAGTTCCATGGTTATCATTACCATCCAATTTAATTATATCCAACAAATATTTAACCAAAAATCATTATTGTAATATAAGAAACATATTAAGGCTTATATATCCTATAATAATGTGTTATCCAAGGACCTAAACTTTCCATTAATTCAATTTTCTATTCTATCAGTTCCATTCAATATATTCAAGTAAATAAATACCTAAAAACATAAATTGGAAAATAATTATTTATTTTACCATTAAAATAACACAGTTTCATAATCCCAAATACATGAAAACATTTATTATTACACTTCATCCATAATCCATTATAATTCTACCTCATTTGGAATCTAAATACCTATTTCCTTCAAAATTTCACTAATAATCTCATCAGAATTATGAATATAACTATTACTCAGACCACAATTCAATTTATCGTAAAATGATTTCATCTTGGGTCATTGAGTTGCATAAACCCCATTTATTCCACACTTATAACACTTTACATTAAATTATTTCAATGGAAGGACAAAATTCTCATCCATTTCTTTATCTTAACTCTTCATTTTTCTTCAACCGTGACATGCTTTGTGTCCCTATTTTACACAGACAAATCATCTTTTTGTTCCTATAAGACATTTACATAGGTTATTATTTTCATGTTATAGAAACATAAGAAACTAAATATTATTTCCTCCATGTTCCTCATTACATGTACTCTCAGTGAACTCCTTTCTTCTTTTCATAGGTTAGATCTAGAGTTGGTTATGGTACAAGTTGTTAACCCTATTCCATGAATACTAATACGGCATGATCGCAAAATCATTAAATACAATGAGCATCCCACTTGACTGCTCGTCAGCAAATCTTCCATCATAGTCAACGTTTTTCTCATTCCTTCGGGTGCTGTCCATTGACTAAAATTAGAATAATAGAGTGAGTTTTACTTTTCATAGCATAAAACAACATAGTCATGAATAAATTACTCATGGGATTTCTAAATCATGAAATATTCCATAATCATGTAAACCTTAGGTTTATATTATGTTATTAATACACAACGTATATTTAAATACATCATGAGGGTTCAGTTGGAGTTTGCTAATTTCTAAAGCATATCCCCAAAAATTTTTATATCATGTTTGTTGAATGTCTCATTATCATGTACCATATTACCCTTAGTCAGGCCCATAACATTTTATCATAGTTATTACTCCGAGGTACATCTGTTCGAGATCTACATCCACTAGAAGTGACTATACAGGTATATATTTCTAGGAAATCACTCGCTCAACCCTTTAACAAAAAGTTTATTATATTTTACTATAATTTATATTATATATATAATTATACATAGACATTTTTATATGGTTACCCCTATGGTTTTCCCTTCTTTCCTTCCAAATTTTAACTCAACCATTGATATGATATGAACAACATCGACTCTCACTTTTTATAAATTAATAAAATAAAACTTCTTTAGAACACATAAAACATTATAAAAAATGACACCCAACGACTGTACTAGTCTAGTTCCTACAAAAAAATAGAAACTTTTACATCGATATATATGTGTGTTACATTATCTCCCAATAGGTTATTCTTTACTAGAACCATTCTTTAACGCATCAAAAATAATACATATATTAATAACCTGGGGATGGAAACATAAAAGGTTGTGAGCTCATATGCCCAGTAGAGGTAAATAAGGGAGATATGTAAGATTTATCATGAGCATAAGTGTATGAGAACATGATCATGAAAATATAAAATAATACCCTACATATCAAAGATCATAAACACAAATCACTAAATAAATCATGGTCTTTCATATGATATGAATCATAATGAATAAATAACATAATCCATGTAATCATAACATTGGAATAAGACATGGAATTTTAGAAAACACATAATCATATATTATTATTTCCAAAGACACCAAGGAATTACTACCAAGAACATCATAGTAGTGTGGGTTCACTACCCATACCGTCTTGTTTGTCATGGTTTACAATCATGGCCATATTTGTACCATGAGTAAACTAATCATACCATCATATGAGTCAATGATCAATCCTGTGGCCATCTTAGTAGTCATGGTTCATTCCTAATACCATATTAGACTATAACAGGATATATAAATATTTACATAACGCATAAGATAGAGATATAGGTCCTAGATCTCTCATAGGGGAATCATTTATATGTGTGCCTCAAAATAAATAATAATAATATCATAAACCCTGAAATGAAAAGGGTGTCACAATCATGTATTCATATATTATCTTTTGGAAAATTATAGTTTTAATAATTATTTCATCAAATAGTAGCCTATGAAAGAAAGAAAATTTCATGACTATATTACCCAAGGAAGATAAATGAGATTAATGAACATAATTTCATCAATATGTAATCAAGTCTAAGAAATAATATGAATGGATACATTGAATAATTTACCCTAGAAATGAATGAGTAACACAAAAAAAAATATTATCATAGATTGAAAATAATATTGAAAGATATTTTAGAAAACATTAATAAAGAAGATATCATCACTTTGATGAAAAAGATTTTTTTAAAATATAACCTACTGAAAACCATTTAATTTAAAATTATGTTGAATAGATAGAAAGATGTTTAATGATTAATTTTGAAAGAAATTTCCCTTTAAAACAATTAAAAAATATTGAAAAATAATTGAAAATATTTTTACATGACAAATTGTAAACTAATATTCAAAACATTTTCAAAACATTTTTATTTGAAAACAATTTTAAACAATATAAATAATTCTTGAAAAAATAGTGAAATATATTTAATTTAAAATAATTTAGAAAATTATAATGAAATATTGAAAACGTTTTGAAAACCATTTCATTTAAAGTAAATTGAAATCATATAAATAAAGATGAGATTTTTTTAAAAACAATATATTTTAAAATAGATTGAAAATTTATAAATAAATCTTGTAAATTTTTTGAAACCATTTAACTAAAAATATATTAAAAACATATAAATAAATCATGAAAAAAAATTGAATACCATTAATATGAATCTAATTTAAAAAAAATATAAATACATTTTTTTAAAAATAAAATAATTTAGTTTAACATACTTCGAAAAATTATAAATAATTATTGAAAACATTTTGAAAACCTTTTTAAAAAACATGGTTTTGAATGAATATTTATTTCTAATCAAAGAGAGATTAATGTGTGGATTTCTTAAAAACACTTTCTAAACTATCTAATATACCTTAGTGTTGAAAAATGGTACGAATACATTAATAAATCACGAATTACCAAATTAAAATAAATTTAATTTATGTTCTAGAGATAGGGATCATAATATTTCAATAGAGGAAGAATAATCATAAACAATCTAGAGAAGATATGCGATTGTTTCAATAAACTTATATCACTTATTAACATTGAACCATACTCAACATTTAAAAATTTGAAATTAAATTAATGATAAAATATCATTAAATAAATTATATTAAATATATAACCTATAAAATTTATGAATATAAACATTGGAAATAATGCTGGTTAAAAATAAAACATGTGTCTCAAAGGAGAAAAATTGAGACAAACCTATCTTACCATATTAATAATTATTGAAGCATTATACTTGTGAAATAAAGATAATAGAATTAATACGTAAATAACAAAAACATTAATTATAATAATAATTTTATATATCAATTGTTAGTATACCCATCACAATAAATGAATGGGTCATGAATAAAACATGTACATCCGAAAAATAATAAGTGAGTTGAAATTATATCGTACTGTATCTTGACTCTCATCATACTAACTAAAATATCTTGTATAATAAATAATATTTCATTGTATGAATTTCCCAAAAACGTATTATTATATTTATTAACTTATATGGTTTTATTATGACATTATATTATCTTATGGTTAACAAGTCTATGTTAAGGTTTCACTTTGGGTAATATCTTCTTTGTTCTTTTCATGTGTCATTATTTGTTATATCTTTGGTTATTATACTTATATATGATTTAAAAATTGTACATAATGATATAAATATAATTTATATTCATTATATTTATGTTTTAATAATTTATATAATATATAAGTATGTAATTGAATACATTGTTCAGGGAGATGGTAAATCGTACGTACTCATGAATGTCATTTCTATTTTCATTATCGAATTGAAAGAATGAAGGTAAATTAAATGCATGTATACATATTTATATTCGTAATATTATTATATTATAATTTGTAAATCATATATATAATATAATTTCACGAATCCCATATAAATCCATGGTTTGAGTGAACTAATCATATCACACTGAGGGGGATGTAGTCCATAACTCCTCAAACAGAATTATCATATTTACTCCGAAGATAAATTATAAATTTTTTTGTTGTAAAAGGATTAAACAAACAAAAATATATAATAATTATAATATAGAAGATATATAAATAGAGTTTCCATCATACTTTATACCATGAGATGCGGTAAGGAAAAAAATGAAAAATCATTATTTTGTGAGAAGATAGTTCTCAAGACACATAAACAATTTGTTCATTAGTTATTAAATGGAGGTCTGTTTAAGTGTAGATAGAACCATTATAATATAAATAATCCTATAATATTTAATATAATGTTATTTTTATACAAGTATTTAATAAAGAGTGTGGATGGTGTGGAGAAAGAAAATAAAATAAAAGAGTTTGGGATAAGTCATTAAATATTAATCGGGTAACTCCTTTTTATTTTGGCCAAAAAAATTCCTTTGATTGATTTATTCACAAGGAGAAGACTGAAGGTTGAACTGAGGGATTTTGGGAAATGAACTAGGTATATAATTTTTGAACCTAATTGGTTTGAGTGTTGTGAAGTATAGAAAGAGGTGGTGTCCATTGATAGGAAATGGAAAGGAAACACTTGGAATTTTTGAAAGCAAGTTAGGTTTACGCATGTTCTTAGATAAAAGAGTAATAAAAAACCAAAGACAATAATTTATGGTTTCTGGATAAATAATGGTAGTAAAATGGGTTTTTAACTAGTGTATTGTTCTTTTTAGGTCATAAATTTAAGGTTTAGTACTTTGTTGATGTAAATTTTCTCTTAATCATTGTAATTAATTTAAATCACTCTCTCTAATATTTTTGTTAAAAAACTAATTTGGCCTTATTAGACATTATAAATTATCTATGTTCAAAATATAGAATATATTTTTTCTAAATTATAAACACATAAGGGGTAGAAATTAAATTAAAAATAATCTCATTGACATGACAACATTGAGGGGTTTTAAAGTAAATACGTCCAAAAGATTGAATTGCTTTTATACCCAATTTCACTGTAAAATTGATTCCAGTGACCTAAATTGAAATAATTAATAAAATTATTATATAAATAAACTTTACAACTAATTTGAAATATAATTTTACATTATATATGTAGGGGATGAAAAATCTTATTTGAATTAAAATCCTGTATTTTAATAATTCAAAAAAATTACACCTTAAAGAAAAATACGTAAAATTTATCATAAACTAATTTTTTTTATAATTTAAAATGGTTTTTATTTTGAAATATTTAATTTATAAATGTTTAGGAAATTGAATTTAAAATGGGTTCTCCATTGAAAGGTGGTAAAAATACATTTATTAAAATATATGTTTTAAGAATAAATTTTGGTTTTTTCTTATTTTATTTCTATCAAATATATTGAATAATTATCAAAAATATTTTTTAAAATAAATAAAATATAAAATTAATTAAAATCATTCACTATTAGTAATTAATTTAACTTCTTAATTTAAATCACATATCTCACATAAATATTTACCTTTATAGAATCAGCCACTTTATATTCATTTAGAGTCTATATTCTTTTATATTTAACAGGTAACCATTGAATTAAAGTATATATATCCATAATTTAGTTAATAATATAATATTCCATTTAATGGTTGGGTTACATCCTATTAAATAATAATATTTTAATATAATTATTTTTCGGTAACACTCGATCATGCCTGTTATGGAAACCATCGAGAAAAAGTGGTCTTGTGTATAATTTAAGCTAACCTCAGTGTTCCATGTAGAGAAGGTTATAAATTATATTTCATGTTGTTAGTGATTAAATTGGTGTCACATATAATGTATGAAAACATATAACGTTTATATAAACTAACCTATTTTTATTATTAAGTGAAATGAAAAATATCAAAAAGGCTAAATTAAATCAAAATATATATTTCACAAATTCTCAATGTTTTACACATACTCTCTATCCCCACTTGGCATATCTTGAAATAAGTGCTCAAATAATATAGCCTCAAATTCCTTCCATTATATTCCCTCATGATTACGCACCTGAACTTATACATTCATCAAAAAAATTTCTGATCTACTAGTCATGTAGGTCTCTAGCATTACCATTTGTCCTAGGGGTGTCTCGATATAATCAAAGATATTCTAGATTGACTCGATCTAGTTCTCATCCACTTGTGGTCCACCCTCAACCTAAAATATTGGTGAGTACAATCAATAAAAAATTGATTCTTATTATGAAATATGGGATAACAACATAAACACCAAACAAGAATCACAATGTTTAAAATGGATGCTGTATAAGGGAATCCCATTGGATAAAATTATCACATTCCAAAAAAAGTAAACAAAATAAAGAATAAATTATAATAGGTTCTTCAAACATACATTATTTCAAAAGTGCATCCACAGTAATGTTGGCATGTCTTTCGATATGCCACACAGAACTCCCCTATTTGGTTTCCATATAACATCTTCACACCACATAAATTAGATTCCATGGAGGGTACTATGACTAAATCTCTTGAGTAAGGTATTCCATAGATGGATTAGCTCCCAAGTCTGCCCTATTGAATAACTGTATGACATGAACTACGCACTCCCTAAGCTACTCATCATGTTAAATCCCAATGTCAACCATATGTGTTTGTACCTACTATAATAATGTTTGTACCTAGGTATCATTATCATTATGACCCACAATGGTCTCATCCTGACCCTAAGGGTCCTAATCTCGTGCATTCTCATGTGGAACCATCACAACGCCCTCAAAATGCTCTAATGTTACCTGTTTAGGTTGGATCCCCCTAAATACCAATAATGATGGTCAAACATCTATAACATTATATAAACAAATATCATAGATTAGGAAATATGTAATAGAAAGCCCATATCAACACACTTACAATCTTTTAATGCACCCTATCTCATGGAATGTTTTATCATGCACCTTTACCTACACATATAAGAGGAAGGTATCATAAATCACATGGCATTTTGGCTACATATAACCTATATCAGAGTCAACCATCAACTATATTCTGGCCTCACGGACCCTTTCTAACCCTTATCATCTTCAAGAATCATATATATATATATATATATCTGGTATAGCTAAGTAGAAGGTCACCAAATAGGCTTTATGGAAAAATATTGTTTACATTATTTATTTACACATAATACAAATCACCCCTATAATAATACATTCCTACTCATATGAAAGTCCATACCGTATATAAAATTCAATACACATTACATACCGATCTCACTGGAAACACACGCCAGGGATGGCTTAGAAAAATTCCACGAAAAGTGGCTATGGAGGAAAACATTGTTTATATTTTTTCTATACACTTTATACATCCCAACCCTCTTGTTGTATTATATTTTTCATTGAAAATAACTATAAAGAAATCCATTATATGATCCAGAGTTCCTTCCATGATGTTTAATAAAACATCAATTACCATATTGTTTTATGGTCATAAAACCACATAATAGATAAAAAACACACTCAAGTGTGACAACCAAGGTGGAAATCGAATTAACTTTCAAAGTTCATAGAAGAACATTAAATACACACACCTTGAAACTTTGGCTATCCCTACTGCATGGGGCTATATGAACCCAAAAATGATCTTTCTATATAGTCTCAACTATATCCAGGTCTCCAGTATAAAATATTCTAAATAGTAAGACCAAATGAGAAATTACATATGATATTATTTATAACCTACTGAACACAATTACCATTTAAATAGATAGGTCTTTTTATGCTTCAAGGGAACAACAATAAGAACATAATCAGATACCATTTATAGCACCTTTACATTAATTCCAATTTGAAATGGTGGTTTGGTCTATATTTCCATTAGGCCTTAGGCATGCCACCCTATAAACCAAATGCTTTTGTCTAGCTGTAAAATATTTATATGTGAGAATAGGGGTTATATACCCTTAAGAGGTAAAAATTATAATTGTGCATAAATAATTATAGCATCAGAATAAGAAATATTTAAATATATGAAAAATAAAACCAGTGGAATCATAATCAAAAGAAACAAATGATAATAAACATGACTCAATGGAATAATACTAGTTTTATAGAAACATTCTATAATATTTCATACATAAATATAGACAAGAAGGATCTCCCATATCAAACCATTAGTATATAAATATATATTGAATGTTGAAAATATAAAAGTAATCTCCAAATGATGCAAGAATAACCATGGTGTAATCCCATCCATCCCATTCTAAGAAGCATAACTCATTCAGTAATGTCCAGCTCCCATACTCAGTCTCTTACCTTATCTCAGAAACATAAATTCTATAAGAAATCCAAAGGGTCTATGTAGGGTGTGGGAATGAGCTCAATAGTACCCCACCAATGGGTTCATGTCTTACATCCACAATGATACTAGTTCATGAATAAAATAAAAAAGGAATTACACACACATTCATTAAAATACCAAATTCTATTTTTCTCAGAATCCATATGAAGAGATCACTTTATTCATCCATTTCTTGTATAACTATTTTACAATTTTCCCTTGTTTATATATATTTCATACAACACATGTCTGCATTTATATAACTTTAGTGGTAAGAATTCATGATTAATATCACAAGGAACCCTTGACGAGCATCAAACCAAGATAACCATTAGGTTACACAAATAATAGTTTCAATGGGACCTCATTCCATCAATCATGTACCAAACATCCAAACATCATGACCAATCAATAAGTAACTAGTCCCTTAAAACTCATCTTAGCATATAACCACTGGCCGAATGACTGATTCCCAAGGAAGAACGATATATTTCCTTCATTAATAATATCCATCACATTGATGATCGACATCCCAAGTAACAATAACATCTTCCTTCCCAGTATCTTGGCCTAGTGACCTCAAGTATCCCGGTTTTCCTAAACCCCCAACTGATGGTATCAACTCCATCAAATGAGGGTCCATCACCATCCATGTGGCTATCTATGGTGAGATCGACCAATGTATCGTATGGTCAACATCATCACCTAATACACATTGTCTTCATGGGTCTCTAATCATATCATGTTGTCAACACCACCTCGATCTATGTAATATCTCTGTGCACACACCCTCAATGGAACATTGTCCATAATATAGAGAGTATAAATTACCAATCTTACCTAAGATGCATCATCTGACACCTCATGGAATTACTACCATGACACTATATCCTGACAGTCAACAACATGACTTATCAACTAGAATATGCCCTTATCTTGAGGACCTGATCGCCTTATTCATACAACAATGTCGCAAACCAATGGATCACAATCATCTCATATATATTAGGCATCTCCCGACCTAAATAAACTTGTCAAATCAATCCAAGTGACCATCATCACCTAAATACTTAGTAAAAGAACCTCAAATTCCCATGATACTCTAATATTTAGTAAAAACATCTCTGTTTAATTTGAAACACACACACATCCTTATCATCACAAGAGGCATGATTTTCGTTTCCAATATTATCATAAAATAATGGTCTAGTTAATATCTAATGTAATAACATGGAATCAATTCATTAATTTAAAAACAATCATTTAATTTATTAGAGTCTTTAGTTGTCAACCCAAAGATACATTTTTGGAACTCACCTAAAAAATAAAATCTAAATCAAGGAAAAACCTAGCACCATAAATATTAGGCTAGTATGTGATCGCTCATCTAATATCAGCCTCCAACAAAGGTTAAGAAAAAAAAGCGATTTTTCAATGCACCACATAAAAATATTGGAGAAGGCCTCACAAGGATTTATTGTTCTGTTTATTGAGATAAATTAAGAAAATAAGGTAGGAGATTAAAGGCCTTACCAAGAAAAAACCATAGACAATAATAGATCAATGATCAGAGTCAGATTACAAAATATCCCTCAAATCCTAGGTGTGAAAAAATTGAGATAATTACACAATGAATGAAGTGGAAATTATAGAAATGGTAGGATGAAATCTAGATTGGAGGGAGGGGAAGTTTCGTAATTTAACACTATAAAAAGAGGTGCACCATTAGCTCTCCCAATTTTTCTAACCATGCACCAACAATGCATACTAACAATCCAAAAGGGATCACTCCTCGCTAGCTAGATGGACGGTTTAACAAACTATGTGCTACATGTGTACATGAAACTAACCAAGGAACCCACTTCCCATGGTGAAGCGCATAGTTTTTCAAACCCTACATAGATCTTGTGAATCCCTTCTTCTAAAAAATTAAAAAGGCATCACATGGTCATGTGCCCCAACCTATAGGGTTTGAAAAACTAGTTATATAGTAATTCATACCTTGCACAGTTACCCTTGGAAGGTATAAAGGTTTTCCCAAACTGTGCACCTCTACCATTATTTTCCCAAAAATTAGTTTATGTGCCCCATCACACCTAAAACTCACCTGAAACTCTGAGGCACATTTTGATCCTTATAATGATTCCCTAAAAATGTATTTGGGTCATTAAAACACCATGAATTAATTTTTCAAGATAAAAAAATTGGAGCACTCACCAAACACAAAAATTCAAAAATGGTAAGTATTATTATGACACTCAAAAACCAGAGACATTACATACCTAGAACATGATGTGGTGCAACTTCAATGCACTCATCCACTAAGGGGACTTTGGGAGGACAAAAATAATGGTTAATCACACTATTTTACTTTAGGATCTATCTAGATATCTATATCTGGAACAAGGGTTTCGAGTTCCCTGTGGTTCAAAAAAATGTATAACATATGTTTTCTATAGAATAGAGTTGATGGTTTATCCACCAGGTCCCTAAGACTCCCCACGAAATCATCCAGAACATAACAACCCCCCTATACAGTTCCTTGACTACCAAGAGGGCCCCATAACCAAAAAAAAGACAAAACACATACCCCATGACTTGAATCCAAAATCAAATTTCATCTCAATATTCACCACCCCCAATGACGTGGTTCATTAGAGCATGACCAGTATAAATAATTTCAGAACCTATAAAGTCTCATAAACTATTTATGGACAAAAACTACAAGGCAAGACAGAGAAAATTCTTAAACATGAAATTTTTCAAAAAAAATATCATAAAATATTCATCAAAATTACATACCTTGGTGGGGTTCTACCCACCATAAAATCATTCATTATTTTAAAATATTGATTCATACAAACAAATAATTTATCTAATAAACTAGCATAAAACTTCTCAAAAATAATTAGTGAGATATGGAAAAATTATCATCAAATGGGCCCAATTGTAATGAATTAATTCAAATGACTCAATAATCTTAATACAATTACAACTCAATAAATATCCCACTAAAAATTAATTAAAATTCTGATATATGTCTAATACTTCCAACACAATGTCAAACATGAATACCAAAAAATAAATTCCATGACACTTTAATATATAATGGTTAATAGTTTAAAAAAATAAATACCATAATAAAAAACAACATCAAATTATAATGATCTATATGCATCATACAAAAAACCCCATTTTCATTAATAATAAAAAACAAACTCATTTTGAAGAATTTTAAATCATTTTACGTTTAAATTGAAATTTCTCCATTAAAAATGAACATTTTTACCCAGAAAATATTTTATTTACATCATTTCAAAAACAATTTTATGGAAATCATGAACTCTAAAAATTTAAATTTTAAAAATATTAAATTGTAAATCCATACTCATATAATGAGTCAATAAAATAAAATAATGAGAAAATGATATTAATATTGACACAAACATAAAAAAATTGAACCAATAGTCCCCTTCCAATTTGATTTCCATTAAATCATGATTTTTAAAACCAACTTTATGGCTAGTTTAGTGATGGTTTAATTGGATGAAGCCTTATTTCATTTAGTGGTTTCCCATAATAAAATCATATATATATGCTTATAAAACCACTCATAAACAACACATATTTTAATACGTAAGGAAAATAAGTCCAATAATAGTTTAAAAGTTGACACATACATAAAATAATTTATTGTATTCATTATAAAAAATTATTTCTCTACTTTATAAATGGTTTAGATTAAAAATACCCAATCAAACCACACATGAACTAAAATATCAGATCAATCATCACAATAAATCAAAATAATCAAATGAATATAAATAATGAAAAATAAACACACTTAATTAAAATTTGAGAATGATATTATAAAACCAAGTTTAATTCATAGAAAGCGGTACTTTTTTGAAAATATTGCATAAAAATCAATAAAAATTGTCATTATATATGAATTTGACTTCAAAAAATAATATAACAATGAAAATACCCAATGGTAATCATATAAACCTAAACCAAATTAATGTAAAACATGTCATATGTTACATAAAAGTATATAAAAATCATCAATTTCAATAAATCCTGTCTAAAAATTCAATAAAGAATGATAAGAATAAGTAAGGCATAATAAATACACGCCATTCCAAGACACATGTCATTTTTACATATTAAAATGTTCATAGACGTGATATATATAGATCATTTGTTCCCCTTAATCTTTTGTGATAGTGGTTGTCTTACCAATTAAAAACAATAAATCCAGCCTTAGACTAGAATCACATATTATATATATCCACTTGAAACTCAAGGGTTGGAACAAGAACTTATAATGAGGCAACTACTCATAACCATCATCCATTGTACTAATAATCATATATCATATCGACCTAGACACTTTAAATAATATAGAAAAACCGATCAATGATAATTTTTTTCATAAACAAACTAATCTCAACCATGATTAGGGTACATGATTTGTGTCATGAACCAGCATAAATAACATGATACCTTGATGTCTAATCAAGAATCGACATAGCCCGATGGTCATTCTCGGTCCCAACGGGTTAGAGTAATGAACCTAGAAATATAAAATTTAAAATTTGTAATGATTTATCCTCAAACATAGCCAATGAAACTTATACATATGAGTATGATCAGAAACTCTCAAAGGAGATAGTTTGAGAAACCAAACATATATATCAAAAACCCAAACATTAAATCCTAAAATATTCAGAAACAAACAAGATTCAACTCAAAATTCTAAAGGTATAAACACTCGAAACCCAATGGTCCTAGAACATCCACCTCCTCATGGTGATGATTTCTCTTTACACAATCTTGAGAAATGAAAATCTACAAAAAATTATATAAAAGATAAAGAGTGAATTAAACATCCAGGTTGAGTCACACCATGTGTTCCATAATAATATTACATAGACATAAAACAAATAACACATTAAAATTTAAATAAAACAATCATGTAAATACAACTTAATATTTAAAACTAAACATAATTTTCATTTCAAATGATAGAAACAATTAAAATAGGTTCTTAAGTAAAAATTTTATATAGAATATTATATATATATATATATATATAACTAGGTGTGAGAAATATAGTTTCACAATCAATGGAAAATATACATATCAAAGTAATCATAATAATCACCATGTTTATCATCCCTATGGTATGTTAATTTATAGTTACATGATCCTCACAATCTTTTATCAGTGACCATGGAACATATACAAACATGATTTTCGGGGTCTTGTTTAATAGGTCTCGTCAATGTTCTATCTTGTGTATGATCTACCAAAGTATATTTTTTTATAGTTTTCATTTTCAATTTGTATCTTGGGAAATACCATCCTAGAACTCTTTTCCCAAAAAACCCTCTAATTACCCAGGCTCTCATGTGATCAATCAATCAATCAAAAATTGGTAAACCATTTCAAACTATTTTTAAAATACAAGTTCCACATTTCTAGTTTCAATATGAAAATTTCATTTCAAAACAAAAACATTTTTTTTTCGTCATGTCATGATTTATCATTGTAAAAATAATCATATGTTCTTAAAAAATTAATTTAATACATTTTTATAAGAAATCAATTAAAAAATTTTGATCTATTATAAATCACCCCTCAAATTCCAATTCCATTTGAATTGTGGGGTTTTCCCAAAAATTTCATACCAAATAAATATTAATTCCAAAATTTTATAAAATTGGGTTTTTTGTAAATAAATTAAAAAAATTTCAAACCCAAATAAATTCAAGAATAACCCAATTGGTCAATTTTAATCAAAACCACTTACCTTTATTAATGAGATCACATATCCATAACACCCACATTGGGATTTTCCAATGAAGGATGATGAAAATGGTTATCTAAAAATAAATTATATATTCAAGATCCAATTCAAATAATTTTAGATACATCAATAAAAATTTTTTCTAACAATCGATAAGGAGGAATGGAAGAGCGGTCGAGAGAGAATTAATTAAAGAAGAATCACTTATTCGAGAGGAATCAATCATGTTCCACTATAAAATTATCCATCTAGAAAGGGGTTTATATGATCCAAAGGGTTTCATGAGATCATCCAAGACCTAGGATTTCTAGTTATGAGGATATAGGGTTGATCAGGTGGTATAAAAGATGTTCGAGAATTTTAAAAATATTTTTCAAAATAAAAAATTTCTGCATGGATGGTTAGCTTGTTAGGGTCAAAAAGTTAAATTAACATTATTTTATAATTATTCACCCCTCTACTAGGGTGAACAATTCTTACTAGTTCGTAGCATGGTTTTTCAAACCACACGCCAATCATGTAAACATCCACTGACTAGGGTTGTAGAGTTTTCATTGGGTGGGAACATGTTTTGAGAAAACTGTCCGGCAACTGTGCATAGCCCAGAAATTTCCACTAAAATCAACATTCCACCCAAAAAACCCATGAAAACCCCCAAAAAAGATAAATAAAAAAGGAGGTTCGAGGAGTACCTAAAAATTAATAACATGAGTTTATAACCTACCCACTATAGTAACATTATCTCCACACAAATCCTATTAAGAAATTTTTATATAAAAAATATGAGGCCACTACTCTCTCATCAGTGCCTCTCTCTCCCACTTCTCATACATATGAAGACCATGGTGTCATATCACTCAGGACAAAGGTTTATTCCTGACACAAAGTACCATTGTATCATAATCATCTATCCAGATAGGATTCTCAATTACTGATAAATCTGACTCAACATCAAGATCAGTTGATCTTAGAAAATGAGATGGATCATAATGATATTTGAATAGTTTTGATACAATGAAAACGATATATTTGAACATCAACCATATAGGATGTTCTAAATGGTAATTCACTTCCCCCACCTACTCAACAACCTCAAAAGGTCCCACAGAATAATGATAAATCTTGACATGCCTCCCAATCCATTGATTTCCTAAAAGTGGTGAACCTTTCAGTACAAACTATATAAAAACAAAAAACAAAAATAGTCTATGATGATGATTAGCATAATATTTATTTAGGTTCTGTGTCATTAATTTTATTTGTTGAATCAACTAAATATTTGTTATCATCTTTTATACTAATCATGGTCTTACTAATGAACTCTCACCGATCTCCAACCAACATAAAAGAGATTTAAAAGGTCCACCATAAAAGGATTCCAAAGGACCCATTATCATCATGGACTATTCAATATTTTTGTAAATTATCTCAACCAATAATAAATAGTCATCCCAATCTCCACCAATATTCATGTCATAGGTAAAAATCATATCCTCAATAATAAATATATTACTCTCTCTCATTCGATCCATCTATAGCTTATATGTCATTCTCAAATGAACATGTGATACTAGTTCCTCATAAGTACATCACTCAATGAATTAATTTATATAAAGATATCTATAAAATACTATAGTATATAGAACTCCACACAAACAAACAATCTCACTCACTTGGAGATTTTCAAACTCCTTAACATTTGTTGTATCACGAATGGGTATAAACTGTTCCAATTTGGTCGGTCTATCGATCACAACCCATATCAAATTATTATTTTTGGGGTATGAGGAAACCCAATATAAAAGTTCTTAGTGATCACATCCCACATCCATGTTGAAAAAGGATGTGGTTTAAGAAAATACGATGTTATCTAGTGCTCGGCCTTGAAAGTTTAGAATGTATAAAAATAAGTCACAAAATCAGCAATGCCTCAGCTCATACCTGGCCACCAGAATCATCCCCACATGTCATAAAACATATTGTGGGTTCCTAGGTGCACTTCCCAATATAAATTATGGAAATACCCCAGAATATATTTTATAAAGGGAACGAAAAAATACACAAAAACATAGAACATCCTCCTTCGATAATGACAACTTAGAAATCATCTACCCACTATAAATAGAGTCTCTGATGCTACAAAATTAATCATCAAGATGTTTTTCCGAAAGAATCATCTCGAGAAGAGTAGAGGTAAACTAAAAACTTTCTAAGGAAACCTCATTCCCTATTTCCCAAACTCTTATATGCAACTGGGAAAAAAGAGACATCAAGATCCACTCTACTGATTATTCTTTCACATATTGGTTTATGAAGTTTCCCACTCAATGCGTCATCAATGTCATTCCCTTTCCCCTAGGTATATGTGATGTCAAAATAAAAGGAATACATGTACCCTACCCAAAACCTTTCATAGAGATTTAATTTTTTTTATAAAAGATATAACACATGCTCTAATGTCTTGGGACCATGTTAGTAATTGACTTGTATTTTATGTCAATGAGGTCAATAAATGTCAGTGATTGTTAAATAACATCTCTTATGCGAAATCAATAATGTAAATTCAAAGATTGATGCGATTCTATTATGTTCAGAGAACTTGTATCTTGTGTGATACATTATTTACAACATTGATGTAGCATCCACTTAAGGGTGATTGAAGTGATCTTGGTAATTCAAGTTCCAAAAAAGAAATGATGATGAAGAGGATGCACAAGATCATCATTTAAAGAAGAATAGGCCTTCGAGGTGGCCAGGAATATATTTCAATATGGCCATGCATTTCACTTTGTGTAACTCCCTGAACCCAGTTACCTAGAGTCTGTGCATTATTACATAACATTATCATGATCATAAGAAGGATCAAATCTCGAAAGACCGATTGGTTTAGTAGCCTTGGTAACAATAGATATATTAATAAATATTACATTACCTCACAAAATGAAAACTACAACAACATAGTATCTATATCTCACATTCTTATTCCCTCATATTATCCCTGCAGGTCATTCATAAATTACTTATTCACATCCTGGGAAAAATAAAACATAGAAAAGGGGTGAGCTCAAATGCCTAGTAAGGATAACAATATAGCAGAAACATTCATAAATAAGAATAAACATTTAAGGCAATGTATAACTATAAAAAATCCTTTTAAACATGAACTTCAACATAGTATGGAAAAAATAAAATTAAATAATTCCATTTACTTATTCACATGGATATTCTACTAATCGAATAATCACATGCAATAACAATAACCACTTTCATAATGATGGAATGCATAATGTCAGACTATCATAACCACATAGCCAAGGCCTCGTGCCAAGACTATAAATAAGATTTTGTCAAGCCATTATGTGAAGACACTAGTTTTTCTAATGAGGCCTACCGATCCATCGAGGAGCTATAACAAACTCCACCCGTCACATATTAAGTCCAATGCATTCCCATATGAAAAGGTTTAAACATAACAAAAACATTCGTATTAAAAATAGTATACGAAATTTCAATACTTTCACCATAAACCATGAATGGTATAAAAATAGCACATCCACAGTCAATCATATCACAAAACATTCAATACAATATAGAAGTTTTGTATCAAAATAAATCAACTTCAAATAAGCGTAAAATCCATCAAAGGATGTTGACATAGATGAAATCTAAACTCTTTTTAGAGAAATATCTCTTTCAATATTGAAATAATTTAAGAGTCAAATATTTATAAAATAAAACATTTTACTCGAAAATATTTTTATAAGCTTGTAAGGGAATCTTCGATGATTTTATAACGGAGAAAAACAGCTGCACCCACCGTATAAGTTAAAAAAACATTCTTACCTTAATTCCGTCGAAAAGGTTACAAAGCACCTTGTTTGGAAAATGGCGGAATGATTCCTTTATAAACCTCTTATAAAAAGTAAAACATGGGTATAAATGACTTTATCCCATGTTATTTTAAATTTTAAAAATATTTTGAAATGCCTTTTTAAGAAACATGGATGTGGATTATAAAGAGATCCAAGTAGATTATTACATATAAACAACCTTGGATAATGAAGAGATTTCGAAATTATCCTTACCTTGTAATTTTCTTTTGTTGGGGTAGGTTTACCTCCTTTATAATGGTGAAATAATTGTTATTAAATTATACAAGAATCATATACAATAATATGATATCATATATGATCTTTTAACATTTATTTGTTAATAATATCGTAGTATTATCATTGTTTCGGGTGTTAACTTACTCATTTTATTTTATAAGTTTTGTTACGTAATCCATGGTTGTCATGGATAGGTTGTATCTTATTCATATCTATAATGATATCATGTCCTTAAACCTTATTTTTAAATCATCAAATGATAATTATACTTGAATGGATACGATGGAGAATGAATCTCATCGCGTTCGTGGAGACGGTAGTCCGTACGTAAGCACAAGCGACAATGTCATTTTTTGATATTAAAATAATATTTAATTGGATGGTATATAATATATAAATAATCATTATCATCTTATATTTATTATTTACATGAATTACACATCATTATTATACCCATCCAAATGATAATTTATTGAAAAACAATTACACCACGACGTGGAGACGGTAAGCCGTACGTACGCACATATGGTGACATGTTATTCAATGGATGGATAAAATACTAAAATATGGTTGTAAAATGTTTATAATAATATCAATGTATATATAATATACTGGGGTTATTATTTTATAATGGTAATAACAAAGAATGAATAAGTGGAAGAAGAAAGGAAGTTGAAAAAGGGTGGTGAAATCAATACCTCTTCTTCGGGTTCTTCCTTTTGATTTGATCAAAAGGGCTCCTTAAGTTGGCATTATGACTAAAGGAAGGCCTCTAGGATGAAGTGAAGGAAGCTTAGAGAGTATTTGGGAAGAGTTTGGCTGATCCAAATGGCTTTTAAGGTGTGAGTTAATGAGAAGGTAGATTTCTATTTTATAAGAGGGGTGAGGGGCACCTTTAGAAAAGCTAGAAATATTATTTTATATTAAATTCAAATTCGGTTTCTAATGGCTCCAAAGTGGATTATTTAAAGTTTAAGGTGGGTATGGGTCGAAAAGAAATCAACCAATAGAATTTATATAGGTTTGGGTTACTATATTAACATTATCATTAAGTATTAACTCTAAGTTAATTAGTTTTACTTTTACAATGTCTCTTTGTATTTTTATATTATATGGTTAATAAACATACTATATACCTCAAAGAGACCCCCCAAGTGGTATGTTAATGATACAAATATAATGATATAAGTCTCTTGGATGACCCATAGATTTTTAGGAATATAATATCAATTAATAATATAATATTTTTTTTAAAATCTCTTTTATGTCAATTTTGACACTATTCAATAATTTATTTTTGTGAAAATCATAACAGAATCATTACTTTTAACAAAGCTAATTAAGTAAATAATAACATGTCATATTGACCTATAAAATTAGTTTAATTCATAAAAAGTCTCAAATTATATTTATTTGGGTTTTTATAATATCAATTATTTAAATTTTTTCACTATTATGGTAATTACTGCATCATCATTGTGTCCTATATAAATTAACTTATCTAATGTCTAAAAAATATAAATAAACTATAATTATGTATTAAATAGCCTTATCTTTCTAATGAATATTTAAAATTGAATTTATCTGATGTATAACCCTATATTAAAAATGTTTTAGTAAATAAACATTGATTTTAACTCTCTTAACTCTTCTTTGAATTAAATAATAATAAATGTCCTAATCATATCCATGTGGACCTAAATGAAAATATTTTATCCATAAAGTTCTTTTTGGTCGATATACACTTGTCCAATAGGATTAGGATATGATTTAGGGTAATATAGATATCATTTTTACCCTTAATTACCATATTTACTTGTAACCGTGGTAAATAAATGTAAAAAGTTACTATTCACAAAAAATTATTTTCATTTCATTGAACCAAATTTTACTACTTGATATTAACCGTGTCTTTCATATTATCAAAATTCCATTCACAGAAGCGAAAAAATTATTTTTTATGAAAAATACAGTTTTTTAACAACCACTTAGTGGCTGATTCATCAAAAATTGATGTTTTTCAGAACAATGCCAAAATTTCACCATAAGCTATAATTGATATTCCGAATAAAAAAATTATTTATATTTTAAAAAATTCCAAACATATAAGTTGCATTAATTAATATTATAATTAATTCCTATTGTTACAACAATTAGAGTGTTTTTAAGAAAAAATATATACCACAAGATTGACAATTGTTTATGTCCAATTTCAATGTGAAATTAATTCTACTGAACACCATTGGATAAAATGGTAAAAATATATTCTAATTATACATTAAAACCAATAAATAATATAATTTATCACTATAAATTATTTTTATTAAAATAGTTGTTTTTAAGTATTTTTCACTATACATAAAAATTGGAAGTTCTCAGAAAAATACAAAAAATTCAACTTAGGATAATTTCGATATTCTGAATCCAAAAATGAAGTCCATTTTGAAATATAAAATATATATAATTTCAAAAGGTATGTATTAATATTCATAACGGCTAGTTTGATTGGTTTTGGTGTCTTATAACTCAATGTTGCGTAAAACACACGCTATCACATTATTCAAAGGGAAGCGTACCGTAGAAGCTTGGGGTGTTACATTCTCCCCTCCTTCAAATAATTTATTCCTCAAAATTTATAGAATACTACCACATGAAAGGACTCAGGTGGTTCTTCATCATAAGTACATCGGGTTCCCTTGTTCCCTCTTCCATCATATGGTTTCTCCAAAAAACATTTACCAGACGCGTCGTCCGGTTTCTCGGTACTTGTTCTCTCTTATCAAGAATCCTGACGAGATCTTCACAATAAGACAGATCGGGTTCCAGTTCTAATTCCTCATAGGTGAGTACATGCGTTGGGTCCAGTATGTATTTCCTCAATAGAGATATGTGGAACACATCATGAACTTTGGAGACACTTGGCGGCATTTCCAATCGGTAAGGTACTACACCAATTCGTTCTAGAATTTTGAAAGGTCCTATGTACCTGGGACTCAATTTACCTTTCTTACTAAAACATATGACTCCCATCAATGGAGATACCTTCAGGATAACATGATCATCGACATGAAATTCCAAATCCTTCCTTCGATTATCAGCATAGCTCTTCTGCCTACTTTGAGCTGCTTTGATGTGATTTTGGATTACCATCACGTTTTCCATCGTTTCCTCCACCAGTTCGGGACCTACAAGTTTTCTTTCACCAACGTCATCCCAACAGGTTGGTGTGCGACATCTCTTTCTATATGACACTACATATGGTTCCATCTAAATACTCGAATGGAAGATGTTGTTATTGAAAAATTCTAGAAGAGGTAAATATTGATCCCACATAGCTTGAAAGTCAAGTGAGCAGCATCCCAACATGTATTATATGGTTTGAATAGTTCATTCTGATTTTCCATTTGTTTGAGGGTGGTAGGAAGTGCTCAAATGATGTTCAGTATCCAAGGCTTTCTGAAGTCTTTTCCAGAATCTTGATGTAAAACGAGGATCACGATCAGAAACAATCAATAGGGGTACTCCATGAAGTCTCACAACTTCATTAATATATAGTCTTTCTAGTCGTTCAACTGGTAAATCTTCTCTTATAGCAAGAAAATGTGCTGACTTGGTAAAACGATCAACAATGACCCATATTGAATCGTTCCTTCTAAGAGTCTTTGGTAGCCCCATGACAAAGTCCATCGTAATATTGTCACATGTCCACTCTAGTATAGGAAGAGGTTGCATGAATCCTCCAGGCTGTTTCCTTCCAGCTTTCACTTGTCGACAAACCATACATCTTGACACAAAATCAGAAATTTCCCTCTTCATGTTGTCCCACCAAAAATGTTTCCTTCAAATCTCTATATATTTTTGTGCTCCCATGGTGTATAGAGAAATTGGAACTATGAGCATCATCTAGAAATTCCCTTTTTAGATCAGGTATATCGGGAACACAAAGTCTCTTCCCGAATTTCAAAATTCTTTCTTCATACACAAAGTCTCTCAATCTCCCATCATTAACAGCTTTAATCTTCTTTTGAAATTCTTCATCATGAGTCTTAGAACTCTTAATCCTTTCTAGTAAAGATGGTTTTGAAAAAATTTGAAAAAGAATTGATGTTTCAACTTCCCTGGTAATTCCCATGTCCATCTTCACTAGATCCATGAAAATTGGATCCCATTCAATTCTCATATTGTTCAAAACTCTATGATCTTTTCTGATCGAAGTATCTTCACCTTGTTTTCTTTCCCCGGGTGGTAGTGTATCGTACAATCATAATCAGAGAGTAATTTAATCCATCTCATTTGCCTCTTGTTGAGTTCTTTTGTGAGAAAATATACTTCAAACTCTTGTGATCAGTATGAATCTCACATTTTTCACCATAGAGGTAGTGCCTTCATATCATCAAAGTAAATATCACAGCTGCTAACTCGAGATCATGAGTAGGATAGTTTTTTTCATTAGTTTTCAACTGTCGTGACGCATAGGCAATAACTCTATCATTCTACATAATGACACAGCCATGTCCTTTATTTGATGCATCACTATAAATAACGAACCCATCATTCCCCGATGGTAGAGTCAATATAAGAGCATTGAATAATCTTCTCTTCAGTTCTTCGAAACATTTTTCACACTATTTTTTCCAAAAAAAATTAACCCATTTACTTGTGATCTTCGTTAATGGGTTAGACAATCGGGCATTATTCTGGACGAAACGTCGATAATAACTTGAAAAACCAATAAAACTGCATACCTCAGATAAAATCGTAGGTGCTTTCCATTCTTGAATTGACTTGGTCTTAGAAGGATCAATAGAGATTCCATCTTTAGAGACAATATGGCCAAGAAAAGAAATCTCTTAAATCCAGAATTCACACTTGCTAAACATTCCATATAATTCATGTCTTCTCAGAGTCTTCATGATAATGCACAAGTGATTTTCGTGATCTTAGTAGAATTTGGAGTATACCAAGATATAATCAATAAATACCACCCCAAATTCATTGAGATATTCCTTGAAAACTCTATTCATAAGATTCATGAATACAGAGGGTGCATTAGTCAATCCAAAAGGCATTACTGTAAACTCATTATTCCTGTACCTGGTTCGAAATGTTGTCTTCAGAATGTATTCCTTCATCACACGCAACTGATGGTATCCAGATCAAAGGTCAATCTTTGAAAAGTATTGAGCTCCATGCAGTTGGTCAAATAAATCATCAATGAAAAGTAGGGGATACTTGTTCTTTATTATTATAGCATTGATCTCCCTGTAGTCGATACATAACCTCATTGATCCATCGTTATTTTTAACAAAAAGAACAGGGGTTCCCCATGGAGATACACTAGGGAGAATAAATTCTTTATTACTCAATTTCTCTAGTTGGTTCTTTAGTTCGACTAATTCCATAGTGGCCATTATATAATGGGTCTTCGATATAGGCTTTGATCTAGGAATTAAATCAATGGAAAACTCATCTTTTCATTCTGGAGGATGTCCAGGTAAATCTTCAGGAAATACATATACATATTCTTTCACAACAGGTACATCCTCTATTTGAACATTCCTTTCCTCACCCACAATCATTTCATTCTCTTCCTCCCCAATAATTGAATTTAGTTGAGCTACTGGGGGTGGATTTAGATAAGAATTAGGTGGTGACGATTCTGATGTAAATATAATGTGTTCCTTATCATCATCATCAAAAATATTAACCTCATTCTTCTTACAATAAATATTCGAATCATAGTCCGAAATCCAATACATACCGAGGATTATATCAAACTCAATCATAGTTATGACAGTGAGATCAGGAGATAAAGGATATTTATGTTCTCTAATGGGGACTGATTCAAAAAACTTTGTTGCAATGATACTTCCCTTAGGAGTTTTAACTGACAACTCCCTTTTTAAATCAAATTGAAAATATCTAGTTTTCTTAGAAAACTAGGATGATATGAAACAATTCGATGATCCAGAATCAAATAATGAATTTGATAAACTTGAGGAAACCATAAAATTACCTGCCACCACGTCTTTTGGAGCTTCTACCTCAGAAGTAGTGATAACATAAGCTTGGCCTTGATCCCTTGGCCTTTTCTGAGGTAATTTCCCCTGACTCTTAGGACATTCATTTTCATAATGTCCCATCTCTCTGCAATTGTAGCACTGAATAGTGGTATCTTCCTTTTTCCCTTTGTAATCACGAGCTTGGTTATAGAGACCCGAAGCATGACATACATGGAAATAACATTACTTTTGCAGAATACGTAATACATAACAAAAAAATACACACAAGGATCGTAATAGTTTAGTGTCTTTGGAAACTCAAAATATAATCTTCTAATCATGGTGAAAGATCTTCAACATCTCCCATAAAGATCATCCCTTTTTTTCTTACCTAAAACCATTATTTATATCCTGGGGAAAAGAAAACATAAAAAGGGTGAGCTCAATTTCTTATTAAGGGTAAGCATGGGTAAAATAAAACATACCATATACATTTGAACCTAAAAACATGAACATAATGTTTAAACATCAAAAACATGAGCAAAGACATAAAACATAGAAGTCCGTAAGGCATCGATAATAATGAAACATTAAGAATGATAAAATAGCATGGTAATAAAACATGTAATTTTGTCAACCATTAAGCACATGATATGATTTCCATATTAGCGAAGGCATTGCTGCCAAGACCATCTTAGTGGACAAATTCCCTTTCTGAATCGAGTTCACTCCTCGTTCCAGTCCTGTATTACTGAACCGGTTTAACTTGCTGTTCCAGCCATGTCTATCTCATGAGATATAAATCTTTACCCAATGCATTGGAGGGAGATATATGTCCCACCCATATCATAGTGAAATCATTCTTACTTGTGCCACAAAATAAACATAAAACATTCATTATAACCCAATGAATAAAATGGGTTTAATAAACATCATCCAATCATCACATAATCCATATAAAACAAATGGATATTTCATCATAATAAAATTGAATCCATGTAAATCATTGAGAGATTATACTTGAAACATAAACATATGAAATAATGTCATCTTAGATAGAAAATGGTTTTGATAAAACACTTGAAATGAATTCATGATGAAAATATCCTTTCTTCTTCAAAAATCAATTTCTTTTCACAACACGTCATGCAATTTTAAAAGAAAAGGATTTTTTTGAAAATAGTTATGAAATATTTTAGAGGAAGCTTCTTGAAAATAAGGCTTTATAAAACCGTAAAAATATTTTTGTGCCGTATAAGTTAAAAATAACAATCTCCTCGTACTTTGGTCGGAAAAGTAAAAAATTACCTTGTAACGTAAAAAAAAGAATGTTTCCTTACATACCATGCAGTAAATGTCAAAAAATGGTTAAAAAGGACATTAATCATACATGAAACCATTTTTATAAAACATGGGCTTGGATGATAAAGATAAACCCATTAAATACCTAAGAATAAACAATCGCTGATAAAAATGAGATTGATAAATTATCCCTTACCTTATGTTCAATATGCTTCGTATATATCTGAAACTCCTGTATAATGATTTAAATAATGTCGTTGACTTATTAAAGAATCATATTCATTGTTATGATATCATATATGGTTCACTTATGTCTTTATTTTAACCGTTCGTTTGTAAATTCCATGTTAAAGAGTGTTTTGGGTAAAATCATTTCATTTGTCGTTCATGTTTTGAATTGTAATTATTCATATGATTACTTAGATAATGATTACATAATTACAGAATATAAAACATGATTAATATATAAAATATATTCATAATATACATATATATAATATATCTATAAATGTAAATAAATACACCGTTCATGGAGACGTTAGGTCGTACATACGCATAAACGCTGTTTTCGTTTCCTTATTGAGTTGAATGTAATTTAGTAGATGACAAACATATACATAAATCCAGTATCTTTATAATGTAATATATTTCATTATTATTTCTTATATATACTTTATAATCATTCTTAAATTGTTAACATGGTGAATGAATCTCATCGCGTCGTGGAGACGGTAGTCTGTACGTACGCACGAGCGATGATATCGTTTCCATAATTATTGAATGGAATTGGATTGGATGATACAATATATCAGAATCACTATGATGTTATAAAAAATATTTATAGTTATTATTTACACCATTATACCCATCCATGTAATGTGGTGTTGGAAAAACAGATTACACCACGACGTGGAGACGGTATTCCGTATGTACGCACGCGCGGTTATTTCATTTTCCCTAGGATTCATTGATGGTGAAATAGAGTTGTTTCATATATATAATGACATATTTTTATATAAGTGATACTTATGTTATTACTTCATGATGAAACAAATAAATAATAAGAAGTAGAAGAAGAAATAAAGTTGAAAGAATCGGTAACAGACATTACCTCTTCTTTGAAGTGCCTCTTTGAGAACTCCTCTTAGGGAACTAAAATTGGTCTTTTAAGAATACCATGACCTCTAGTATGTTTCTAGGTAAGTGGAGAAGATAATTTTTCAGGGTTTGGCCGAGATTGAAGGCTCCAATTGGTGTGAGGAAGAGAAGGAGGAGGTGCCCTTTTATAAGGGAGGATAGGGGCACCTTTGGAATTCTTAAAAATTATAATTTATAATAAATCAAACCCCACTTAAAACCCTCCAAAAATGACTCATATTCGAATA
Organism: Viscum album; assembly: GCA_963277665.1. NCBI lineage: Eukaryota > Viridiplantae > Streptophyta > Magnoliopsida > Santalales > Viscaceae > Viscum > Viscum album. The sequence goes on along the minus strand of OY728146.1, from coordinate 1,765,800,901 downwards.
TAAGATGATATAGGTTTTTAATCTAATCATACAATCAAATTTAGACATGTCTGGATATTATTGTAAACCTTATCATTTTGATTTATATTTATTTAATCTATTTAAGTTTATTTGTGGTAATAACATTCTAAATTTAAAATTATAACCAATATTTACATATTTGTTGTGAATATTCCATAATTGGTTACTTTATAACATTATAGACCATATAAATTTAAATTTATAATTTTTAAATATTTTTGTGATATTTAAACAATTTTATAATATGTCATTTTTATAAAATAACAATAGTGTCAATTTTGACACTATTCATTTATTTGAATTTAAATAAATTATATACAGAAGATATGTTCGAAAAAAAAGATTTAATAGATTCATAAAAGGTCATATGTCTCTATAAAATTAGTGGATCATATTAAATAGTACATATAACATTTATTTTATTATTTTTAAAACCATGTATTTGGTTTATCTCTTAATAAAATAATTACCACAACATTGTTGTATAATTATTTAATATAATTATTTGTTGCATAAAAATTAAAAATAAAATCCTATGATTAAGATAATTCTATTAGATTTCACAATAATACTTTTACTAGAATTTATCATCTTAAAATCACAATAGTTAAATAGTTATATTTATTAAATTATGAAGGTGACAACTTTGGCATCATTTAAAATAAAATAATATAAGTGTCATAATCACTTTTATAAGACTCCAAACGGTTATATATTAGGTAATTGGATTCTTAAGATGTATATATACACTACCAATAAGTTTTGGTCTGGTTTGGGGGCCTTTTAATGGGTATTATTATTTCAATAAAAACTATATTACTGATTTTTCACTTAATCAATAATTTCTACATCATTAATGTATCACCATTAATGATAATTATTTAATCCCTAAAAAATCTAAATAAATTATCATGATGTATATAATTTTATTAGATTTCTGGAGACTATTATTTTTTGAAGTTTTATGATGGTTATCACTAAATTAAAATTATTATACTTATAAGATTTAAGAGTGTGGAATGTTGTCACTTTCTTTGGTTTTAATAATATTTAAATTATTTTCATGGTAAAAAGTCCATAAAATGAATCTAATCTGACCCTTAGGTGATATGTGTCTACTTTTAGTCATCCAATAGAATTTGGGAATGTGTTAGGGTAATTTTATAATATTATATTCACCCTTAATTACCCGATTTACCTTTAGCTATGGTAAATAAAATTTACCATAGTTACAATTCATAATTTCCAAAAATAAAAAGTATCCTATTAACATAATTTGTACCCACTGAATCCAAATATGGAATCCGTTTTTTCAAATTCAATACACAGAAGTTTCAGAAATTAAATTAAAATTAATCCCATTGTCCAATGAAAACGGGTTTTTGTTTAAAACATTGCAAAAGATTGAATTGATTTAACATATGAATTCAATGTAAAATCAATGCTAATGAAATACATTAAATCAAATGGTAAAAGTATATTCTATTTATACATTTAAAACATTAAATATTATAATTTAACCACATATGTTATTAATATGAAAAAATTTATTTTTAATTAAAATATATCATGTTTTTACTATTCATTAAAATATGAAAGTTATCAGAATAATATGAAAATTTTATCCAAGGTAAAATTTTATATCCTGATTCCAACGAATAATTTTATTTTGTAAAATTTAACTTATAAACATTTCAAAAACAAGATTTAATGTGGGTGTGCCATCAAAAGGCGGCAAAACTGCATTTTTTTAAAAATAATTATTTTACCTGAAAATTTTATTTTGTTCTTATACCATGCTCTAGAAAATGTGTAAGATGAATAATAATGTTATGAAATTCAAAATATAGTTGATACTATTCATAATGGCTAGTTCATAATAATAACATATCGTTGTTTAGTAAAACTCGGTATTGCGTACAACACACGCTATCGAAGAAGGTCACGATTGCGTGTAATGCAAGCCAAGTCAGGGTTGCGTGTAGTGCAAGAATCCTTTGTTGTTTCATTATAACAGAATCCAACCATTTTTTTCATATATACATAGAATATATATATATATATATATACTCAATGTTGCGTAGAATGACTATTATCAAACGAACTTGAAATTGTGTGTAACACAATCAAAGAATAGTGTTGCGTATACTGAAAGCTAATACAGTTTTGCGTATAACACAATATAATCTTGGTTTAGTGTACAAAAGAAGATATGAATGAAATTAAAACGAATATATCTTATAAAATCTTGGGTTATTACATTATACACCCCTTAAAATTGAATTTCGCCCTCGAAATTCGTCAGGGTTATAAATGGTTTTCTACTTGAATGTTTCTTTAATTGAAACCCACATCGTAAAAAAGAATAAAAAACTTAACTTTAAAAACTAAAGTATGAGACGTAACAGTTACCCAAATTAACTCAACACTAGGTTTCCACGTAGGAGAACATAGGTGAAAATATGGATATGGAAGAGAAATCTAACCATAATGTTCTGATGGAGAGTGGTAGAGAACATGGCTATAAAATATACAACAATCAAAAAGCCATAAATTTTCGATGATCTAAGGTACCATCTGATTCATCGGATATAAGAGCACTAGGACAACATTTTTGGTTTTCAGGATCATTTCTCTAATGTTGATGAATTTTTGAATCAAATGAAATACTTACTTGATTTTTGTACAGTCTCACCGTTGTTCGTGCCTTGAACAATTTCCACTTCATCTCTTAATGAAATGAAGTTGAATTTTTTATTCATGAAGTGTTAGCAGATCATGTGATAGAATGATGGGTCATTCCATCTGTTTCAAAAAAAAGGTTAGCAAATGTTATAAGTCCATCTTATGGTTAGATTAATCTTATATGGTTCCCAAAAGGAACTTATAATTCATATATCATACCGATTAATAAAATAGAACTAGTTTCTACTAACCAGGGACTTCCTGTAGGCCAGTGGTAGGCAATAAAGGCCAGTAGCACTTCGGTTGTGGGTTTGATTCCCACATCTTTGTCAGACGCGATCGGTTGTCATCAGTCCTATAGGTTTTCCTTTTTCTAAATTACTATAACATCCCATCAATAATATCAAAAAAAATTCTATCCTTAAATAATACTAACTTATTTCCAACATAATACATTCCATTCTTTAGGCTTATCTAAAATACTTTCGTCCAAGCTCATAGTATAATGAACATGATTACATGAAATGTCACATAACAATCACGTGAATTCCATCATTTATCCCCCATATATCATAAAATATATCTTTTTGGTCAAATTACAAACATTTGAATACCTTAATGATGTATTCTCTCGAAAAATGAATACCCATTTAACCTTAGTGAAAACATGAATGCTATAAAAAGTTAACTCTTTCCACATACCAAAATCCCAAAATTTCTATATAATCAAACCTTAATATCACTTAATCTTAAAATGAGTCATGATCTCATGAAAACAGTCAAACATCTCATTATCGTCTTATCCCTTTATTATGTGCATATCATCTACTTTCCAAAAATATCTGAATTACCTTCCATTTTTACCGGTACCATTCAACATATACTTTCATATTCTTTAGAAAAAACTATAGTGTAACAATCCTTAGATGATTCTTTATTCCATAGTACCATAAATTATTCTTTATAAACATACAATCATTCCAGTAAATTCATAAACCACTAGTTGAGATTCATCATTTATTTCATCTCATATTTCATTTGTAGTCTCTTCATCATCATCCACATAAATACTTCCCGTATGACCATACTGATTCTCTTCATGAGATTTCCCTTAGGGCATTGGTTTGCATAATGCCCATACATTCCACAATTAAAACATATAATCATTGTTGATGTAACACCCCAAGAGTTTATGAAAAATATTATTTTAATTTCATTAATGCCTTGTGTTGTATTCTACACCAAGATTACCTTGCGATATACGCAACACCGTATTAGCATGCAGTATACGCAACACAATTCTTAGATCGTGTTACACACAATTTTGATAATAGTCATTCTACGCAACATTGAGTATATATATATATATATATATATATTCAATGTATAAATGAAATATGGTTGGATTCTGTTATACGAAACAATGATGGATTCTTTCACAACACGCAACCCTGACTTGGATTGCATTAAATGCAATCGCGACCTTCCTCGATAGTGTGTGTTGTACGCAACAACATGTTTCGCTAAACAACGATATGCTATTAAAATATTATTAAAACTAGCCGTTATGAATATTAATAACCACTTTTTGAAATTTTGTAAATTTTATTTTTCAAAATGGACTTCATTTTTGGATTCGGAATATCGAAATTTGCTTAGGGTGAAATTTTGGTGATTTTCGGATAACTTTCATATTTTGATGAATAGTGAAAATTACTATATTTTAATTAAAAACAACTTTTTCAATCGAAATAATTAATAGTGATAAATTATTAATTTGAGTGGTTTTAAAGTATATTTAGAATATATTTTTATAATTTAATACAATGTTGGTCATTGGATGTAATTTCACATTTAAACAAGTTATAAACAAGTGTCAATCGTTTGATAGTTATTATCTCTTAAAAACATGCCTTTTGTTTTGACGACAGGAATTAATTTTTAAATTAATTAATGCAATTGATATGTTTTGAATTTGGTAAAATAGAAATCATTTTTCAGTTCATAATATCAAATATAGCTTAGGCCTAATTTTTGGTATTTTTCTGAAAACATTCAATTTTTGATGAATAGTGAAACCACTAAGTGGTGGTTAAAAAAACTGAATTTTTCATAAAACATAATTTTACCGCTTCTGTGAGTGGAATTTCAAAAATCCGAGAGACACGGTTGATGTCAGTAAGTAAAATGTGGTTCAATGAGATGAAAATAATTTTTGGTGAATAGTAACTTTTTACTTTTATTTACCACGGTTAAAAGTAAATAGGGTAATTAAGGGTAAAAATGATATTATTATTACCCTAACACATATCCTAATTCTATTGGATAAGTGTAATTCGACCAAAAAAAAACTTAGGAATAAAATATGACCATTTAGGCCCACTTGAATTAGATTAGGACATTTATTATTATTTAATTCAAAGAAGAGTTAAAAGAGTTAAAATCAAAGTTTATTTAATAAAACATTTATAATATAGGGTTATACATAATATAAATTAGACTATAAATATTAATTAAAAAGATAAAAATATTTCCTACATAATGGTAATTTATTTGTAATTTTTAGACATTAAATAATTTAATTTATTTATGACACAACGATGATGAAATAATTATCTTATTAATGAAATATTGACATAATTGATGTTATAAATACCCAAATAAATTTAATTTGAGACTTTTTATGAATTACACTAATTTTATAGGTTAATATGACATGTTAGTATTGATTTAATTAACTTTTTTCGAACTGATCATTCTGTTATAATTTTCCCAAAAATCAATTACTAAATAGTGTCAAAATTGACATAAAATAGTTTTTAAAACAAATATTATACTATTAATTGTTATTTTATTCTTAAAAATCTATGGTTCGGAAAAATGACATAGATTAGGTTATATATATTAATAATAAACAATTTGGGGTTCGTTTGGCTTCTTATAGTATGTTTATTAACCTTATAGTATAAGAACACAAGAAGACATGGTAAATGTAAAATTATTTAACTTAATGTTAAATCTAAATGATAAGGTTAAAATAGGAAACCAAACATGTCTAAATTATATTGGATGAGAGTATTTAGACATATCCCCACCTTAGCGTCGAAATAAATCAATTTGGAGCTATTTAAAACCAATATTGACTTTATAATAAAATAATATTTTTAGTTTTTCCGAAGGAGCCCCTCTCCTTCCTTATAAAAGGGAACCTCATCCCTCTCTTCCTCACACAACATTTAGCCTTCAAGCTCGGCCAACCCCTGACAAATTCTCTTCTCCAATTCCCTAGAAACATCCTAGAGGTTCTGGTCTTCCTCAAAGACCAATTTTAGTGCCCTAAGAGGAGGTCTCAAAAAGGCGCTTCAAAGAAGAGGTAATTTCCGTTACCGATTCTTTCACCTTTATTTCTTCTTCCACTTCTTCTTCTTAGGTTGTTTCATTATGAAGTAATAACATCAGTATCACTCATATACTGATATGTTATTATAAGTATGAAACAATCCTAATTCACCATCTATCCATCCTACGGAAAACGAAATCAGCGCGCGTGCGTACGTACGGAATACCGTCTCCACGCCGTGGTGTAATCTGTTTTTCCACCAACAACTTACATGGATGGGTATTATGGTGTAAAGAATAACTATACATAGTTATTATAACATCATAATGATTCTGATATATTGTATCATCCACTCCAATTCAATTCAATAATTATGGAAATGATATCATCGCTCGTGCGTACATACGGACTACCGTCTCCACGACGCGATGAGATTCATTCTCCATGTTAACCTTTTAAGAATGATTATAAAGTATATATAAGAAATAATAATGAAATATATGACATTATAAAGCTACTGTATTTATGTGTATATACATGTATGTCATCTACTTAATTCCACTCAATTCAATAAGGAAACGAAAACAGCGTTCATGCGTACGTATGGCCTACCGTCTCCATGAACGGTGTATTTCATTCCATTTATAGATACATTATATATATGTATATTCTGAATATATATTATATATAAATCATGTTCTATAATTAAGTAATAATGATCTAAGTAATCATATGAATAATTACAAGTTAAAACATGAACGACAAATGAGACGAATTTACCCAAAACTCTACTTTAACATGAATTTACAAAAGAACAGGTAATATAAAGTCATAAGTGAACCATATATGATATAAAAACAATGAATATGATTCTGTAATAAGTCAATGACATTATTTAAATCATTATACAGGAGGTTCAGACACTTACGAAGAAAATCGGACCTAAGGTAAGGGAAAATATCACAATCTCATTTTTATCCGAGATTGTTTATACTTTGGTATTTACTGGGGTGTATTTTATCATCCACATCCATGTTTCCTCAATATGTAATATTATTTCCATCCACCTACAATTGTTTAAATCCAATTTTACCCTTTAGTGAGTTTTTAGTAAAAGATATGAAAGGAATATTTTGTCGTTTTTCGTACGAGATATTTTTTGACTTTTCCGACAAAAGTAAGAGAAGAATGTTTTTTTTAACTTTTACGGCATGAATGGATTTCTAAAACATTAATTCCGTGAATATTACTTTACAAGTTTTCATGTTTATTTTTAATCAAATTTATTTAGTTTAAAATTGTATGACATGTTAAGAAAGGAAAAATGTTTTTGATGTAGAAATGATATTTTCCTCAAGAATCGAGTTCAAGTGTTTTATCAAAATTATTTTCCATCTAAGATAATAAAGGGTTCTATTTCTATCCCTATTATTACATTGATTTTATTATGTTGTGATGGAATTATTTTTATGAATTCCTTTATCTTATATGAATTGTTTGATGATGTCACAATGTTTAAGATTCCCACTTTTATTACATGGGTTATGAAATGATGTTTGATTTATGATTTTGTGGCACACATAAGAATGGTATCATTATGAGATGCGTGGGACATATATCTCCCTCCAATGCATTGGGTAAAGATTTTATATCTCATGAGATAGACATGGCTGGAACGGTAGGTTATACCGGTTCAGTGAAACATGACTGAAACGAGGGTGACTCGGTTTAGAAAGGGACTTTGTCCACTAAGATAGTCTTGGAAATGAGTAATGACTAACATGAAATGATATTCTATGATTATGTGTGTATTCCACAAAGTTTAATGTTTTATGTTATGATTATTGTGATTACATTTCACTTCCATGAGTTATCCCAGGTTATGAAATTATGATCTCTTTTACAGGTTAATATTTCCAAAAGTTATGTGCCTATGTATATGATGTGATTGATATTTCTTTTGTTTATCCTTACTGAGTATTTGAGCTCACCCTTTTATGTTTACTTTTCCCCAGGATATAAAGAAAGGTTTAGGTATAAAAAAAAGAAGATCTTTATGGGAGATGTTGAAGATCTTTCACCAGAATTAGAAGATTATATTCCGAGTTTCCAAAGACACTAAACTATTACGATCCTTGTGTGTATGTTTTTGTTATGTACTAAGTATTCCGCAAATTTAATGTAATGTCAATGTATGTCAAGCTTCGGGTCTCTACAGTTGGTATCAGAGGAAAGGTTTAGTCAACCTTTGGAAACTAGGATGCGAAAACGTTAGTGAGATCCCTAGAGACATTTCTAAGTTATGTTTAGGGATTTCCCTAAGGATAATAATACGTATAGGATATAGTCCTAGAACTATGGTAACGATATTATATTAAACCAAAGATGTTAGATATTGAAGCTACTCCCCCTTTATTATGATTTTTCCCGCTCACACTATTCTTTTTGGGGTTCAGAAAATTGCTGGAAACAAGATGATTCACGATAATGGAGGATATGATGGACAATGGAATGATATTAATCATGAGAAACCAAATGAAATGCTATTTGGATGTCCAAACATCATTATTATGCCGAATCAGCAATCTCATAATATGATCAATAATGTAAAATTTGGTATGTTTTCTGACTCGGCTAATAAGAGAAAGATGGAGTTTCATGATGATCATAGAGTAAAGAAAGTTCAATTTCCCCTATGTAAATCATGTGGGAAGAGGTATCAAGGTGAATGTTTCAAAGGAACTGGAAGATGCTTTGGGTGTGGAAAATAAGGACACAAAGCCAGTAAGTGTAAAGGAAAAGAATCAGTTAACACCAAGGATGAGGATAATGGTATTGCTACGACATCAGAAATGGTTAAATGTTTTAAATGTGGAATTTACGAGCATTATGCAAACCAATTACCTAAGGGAAAGTCTCATGAAGAGAATCTGTATGGTCGTATGGGTAGTATTTATGTGGATGACGATGAAGAGACTACAAATGATATGTGAGATGAATGAATTGTTGAAGCTCGGTCAATGGTTTAAGAATGTAGTGGAATGATTACATGTTTATCATGCGTAATGTTGTATAAGTAATCTCATGCTACTATAGAATAATGAGACATCTATGGAATGTTACCCTGTTGTCTTTCCTCGAGTTTTGAAAGTGTACGATTAATGTTACCAGTATCCCTAAAAGGATATTCCGATATTTTTGGAATGTAGATGATATGCGCATAATGAAGGGATAAGGATAAAATTAAATGTTTGATAGTATTCATGAGCTCATGAATGATATAAGGAGAAGGTTATATCATGGTTTGAGTATATAGAATTTTTGGATTTTGGTATGTGGAAAGAGTTAACTTTTGACAGCATTCATGTTTTCACTATGGTTCAATGAGTATTCATTCTTCAAGAGAATTCATGATTAAGGTATTCACATGTTTGTAATTTGACCAACAAGATATATCTTATGATATATGGTGGATAAATGATGGCATTCACGTGATTGTTCTGTGACATTTCAAGTAATCATTTTCTTTATACTATGATCTTGGACCTAAGTATTTTAGATAAGCCTAAAGATTAGAATGGATAAAACGTTTTTCGATATTATTGATGGGATGTTATAGTAATATAGATTTAGAAAAAGGACAACCTGCAGGACGGGCGATAGCCCATCGCGTCGGACAAGGCTGTGGGAATCGAACCCACAACCGAAGTGCGACTGGCCTTTATCGCCTACCACTGGCCAACAGGATGTCCCTGTTTAGTAGAAACTAGTTTTATTATATTAACCAGTATGATATATGAAGTATAAGTCCATTTTAGGAACAATATATGATTAATCTCACTAAAGAATGACTTATGTATATTTAATAACTTTTGCTATCCTTTTGTTTGAGACAGATGGAATGACCAGTCATTCTATCACATGATCTGATAACACTTCACGAATAACAAATTCAACTTCATTTATTTATGAGATAAAGTAGAAATTGGTCAAGGCACAAACAACAGTGAGATTGTACCAAAATAAAGTAAGTATTTATTCTAATTCAAATTCTTCAACTTTAGGGAAACGATCTTGAAAACCAAAAATGTTGTCCTAGTTCTCTTATATCTGATTAATCAGATGGTACCTTAGATCATCACAAATTTATGGATTTGTGATTGTTGGATTTTCCATAGCCATGTTCTCTACCACTCTCCATCAGAACATGATGGTTAGATTTTTCTTCCATATCCATATTTTCACCTATGTGGAAACCCAGTGATTATTTTATTTGGGTAACTGTTACGTTTCATACTTTTGTTTTTAAAGATTGGTTTTGGTATTCCTTTTTACGACGTGGGTTTCTATTAAAGAAACTTTCGAATAGTAAACCATTTATAACCCCAATGAATTTCGAGGGAGAAATTCATTTTAAGGGGGGTAGAATGTAACACCCCGAGAGTTTATGAAAAATATTCTTTTATTTTCATTAATGTATTGGGTTGTATTCTACACCAATATTACCTTGCGCTATACGAAACACCGTATTAGCTTTCAGTATACGCAACACTATTCTTGGATCGTGTTACACACAATTTTGATAATAGTTATTCTACGCAACATTGATTATATATATATATATATATATATTCAATGTATAAATGAAATTTGGTTGGATTCTGTTATACGAAACAATGAAGGATTCTTTCACAACACTCAACCCTGACTTGGCTTGCATTACACGCAATCGCGGCCTTCCTCGATAGTGTGTGTTGTATGCAACACCATGTTTCGCTAAACAACGATATGCTATTAAAATATTATTAAAACTATCCGTTATGAATAGTAATAACCACTTTTTGAAATTTTTTAAATTTTATTTTTCAAAATGGACTTCATTTTTGGATTCGGAATATCGAAATTATCTTAGGGTGAAATTTTGGTGATTTTCGGATAACTTTCATATTTTGATGAATATTGAAAATTACTAAATTTTAATTAAAAACAACTTATTCAATCAAAATAATTAATAGTGATAAATTATTGATTTTAGTGGTTTTAAAGTATATTTAGATTATATTTTTACAATTTAATAAAATGTTGGTCATTGGATGTAATTTCACATTTATACCAGTTATAAACAAGTGTCAATCTTTTGATAGTTATTATCTCTTAAAAACACGCCTTTTGTTTTGACGACCGAAATTAATTTTTAAATTAATTAATGAAATTGATATGTTTTGAATTTGGTAAAATAGAAATAATTTTTGAGTTCATAATATCAAATATAGCTTAGGCCTAATTTTTGGTATTTTTCTGAAAACTATCAATTTTTGATGAATAGTGAAACCACTAAGTTGTAGTTAAAAAAACTGAATTTTTCATAAAACTTAATTATACCGCTTCTGTGAGTGGAATTTCAAAAATCCAAGAGACACGGTTGATGTCAGTAAGTAAAATGTGGTTCAATGAGATGAAAATAATTTTTGGTGAATAGTATCTTTTTACTTTTATTTACCACGGTTAAAAGTAAATAGGATAATTAAGGGTAAAAATGATATTATTATTACCCTAACACATGTCCTAATTATATTAGCTAAGTTTAATTCGACCAAAAATAATCTTAGGAATAATATATGACCATTTAGGCCAACTTGAATTAGATTAGGACATTTATTATTATTTAATTCAAAGAAGAGTTAAAAGAGTTAAAATCAAAGTTTATTTAATAAAACATTTTTAATACAGGGTTATACAAAAGATAAATTAGAATATAAATATTAATTAGAAATATAAAAAGATTTCCTACATAATGGTATTTTATTTGTAATTTTTAGACATTAAATAATTTAATTTAGTTATGACACAATGATGATGCAGTAATTATCTTATTAATGAAATATTGACATAATTGATGTTATAAATACCCAAATAAATATAATTTGAGACTTTTTATGAATTACACTAATTTTCTAGGTTAATATGACATGTTATTATTTATTTAATTAACGTTTTTCGAACATATAATTTTGATATGATTTTCACAAAAATAAATTACTAAATAGTGTCAAAATTGATATAAAATTGTTTTTTAAAAAAATATTATACTATTAATTGTTATTTTATTCCTAAAAATCTAAGGACCGGACAAATGACTTAGATTAGGTTATATATATTAATAATAAACAATTTGGGGTTCGTTTGACTTCTTATAGTAAGTTTATTAACCTTATAGTGTAAGAACACAAGAGGACATGGTAAAAGCAAAATTATTTAACTTAATGTTAAATATAAATGATAAGGTTAAAATAGGAACCTAAACTTGTCTAAATTATATTTTATGAGAGGTTTGTGACCCATCCCCACCTTAGCCTATAAATAAATCAATTTGGAGCTATTTAAAACCGAACTTGACTTTATAATAAAATAATATTTTTAGTTTTTCCAAAGGAGCCCCTCTCCTCCCTTATAAAAGGGCACCTCCTCCCTCTCTTCCTCACACAACATTGAGCCTTAAAGCTCGACCAACCCCTGCCAAATGCTCTTCTCCACTTCCCTAGAAACATCCTAGAGGTTCTGGTCTTCCTCAAAGACCAATTTTAGTGCCCTAAGAGGAGGTCTCAAAAAGGCGCTTCAAAGAAGAGGTAATTTCCGTTACCGATTCTTTCACCTTTATTTCTTCTTCCACTTCTTCTTCTTAGGTTGTTTCATTATGAAGTAATAACATCAGTATCACTAATATACTTATATGTTATTATAATTAATAAACAATCCTAATTCACCATCTATCCATCCTACGGAAAACGAAATCACCGCGCGTGCGTACGTACGGAATACCGTCTCCACGCCGTGGTGTAATCTGTTTTTCCACCAACACCTTACATGGATGGGTATTATGGTGTAAAGAATAACTATACATAGTTATTATAAAATCATAATGATTATGATATATTGTATCATCCACTCCAATTCAATTCAATAATTATAGAAATGATATCATCGCTCGTGCGTACGTACGGACTACCGTTTCCACGACGCGATGAGATTCATTCTCCATGTTAACCAATTAAGAATGATTATAAAGTATATATAAGAAATAATAATGAAATATATGACATTATAAAGCTACTTTATTTATGTGTATATATATGTATATCATCTACTTAATTCCACTCAATTCAATAAGGAAACGAAAACAGCGTTCATGCGTACGGACAGCCTACCGTCTCCATGAACGGTGTATTTCTTTCCATTTATCGATCCATTATATATATATGTATATTATGAATATATATTATATATAAATAATGTTCTATAATTAAGTAATAATTATCTAAGTAATCATATGAATAATTACAAGTTAAAACACGAACGACAAATTAGACGATTTTACCCAAAACACTACTTTAACATGAATTTACAAAAGAACGGGTAATATAAAGTCATAAGTGAACCATATATGATATAATAACAATAAATATGATTCTGTAATAAGTCAATGACATTATTTAAATCATTATAAAAGATGTTTGGACACTTACGAAGCAAATCATACCTAAGGTAAGGGAAATATCACAATCTCATTTTTATCCGAGATTGTTTATAATTTGGTATTTACTGGGGTGTATTTTATCATACACATCCATGTTTCCTCAATATGTAATATTATTTCCATCCACCTAAAATTTTTTAAATCCAATTTTACCCTTTGGTGAGTTTTTAGTAAAATATATGAAGGGAATCTTTTGTCGTTTTTCGTACGAGATATTTTTTGACATTTCCGACAAAAGTACGAGAAGAATGTTTTTTTTAGCTTTTACGTCATGAATGGGTTTATAAAATAGTATTTCCAAGAAGATTACTTTACAAGTTTTCAAGTTTATTTTTAATCAAATTCTTTTAGTTTAAAATTGTATGACATGTTAAGAAAGGAAAAATGTTTTTGAAGTAGAAATGATATTTTCCTCAAGAATGGAGTTCAAGTGTTTTATCAAAATTATTTTCTATCTAAGATAATAAAGGGTTCTGTTTCTATCCCTATTATTACATGGATTTGATTATGTTTTGATGGAATTATTTTTATGAATTCCTTTATCTTATATGAATTGTTTGATGATGTCACAATGTTTAAGATTCCCACTTTTATTACATGGGTTATGAAATGATGTTTGACTTATGATTTTGTGGAACACATAAGAATGGTATCATTATGAGATGGGTGGTACCTATATCTCCCTCCAATGCATTGGGTAAAGATTTTTTATCTCATGAGATAGACATGGCTGGAACGGTAGGTTATACCGGTTCAGTGAAACAGGACTGAAACGAGGGTGACTCGGTTCAGAAAGGGACTTTTTCCACAAAGATAGTCTTGGAAATGAGTCTTGAATAACAAGAAATGATTCTTTATGATTATGTGTGTATGACACAAAGTTTAATGTTTTAAGTTATGATTATTGTGATTACATTTCACTGCCATGAGTTATCCCAGGTTATGAAATTATGATATCTTTTACCGGTTAAGATTTCCAAAAGTTATGTGCTTATGTATATGATGTGATTGATATTTCTTTTGTTTACCCTTACTGAGCATTTGAGCTAACCCTTTTATGTTTACTTTTCCCCAGGATATAAAGAAAGGTTTAGGTATAAAAAAGAAGAACTTTATGGGAGATGTTGAAGATCATTCACCAGGATTAGAAGATTATATTCTGAGTATCCAAAGACACTAAACTATTACGATCCTTGTGTGTGTTTTTTTGTTATGCATTAAGTATTCCGCAAATGTAATGTAATGTCAATGTACGTCAAGCATTGGGTCTCTACATTTGATGTCGTAGCAATACCATTATCTTTATCCTTGGTGTTAACTAAACCTTTTCCTTTGCACTTACTGGATTTTTGTCCTTCTTTTCCACACCCAAAACATCTTCCAGTTCCTTTGAAACAATCTCCATGAGGCCTCTTCCCACATGATTTGCATGAGGGGAATTGACCTTTCTTTCCTCTATGATCATCATGAAACTCAATATTTCTCTTATTATCTGATTCGGGAAAATTACCAAAGTTGAGATTATTGATCATATTATGAGATTTCTGATTAGGCATAATAATGATGTTTGGACTTCCAAATCCCGTTTTATTTAGTTTCTCATGAATAATATCATTCCATTCTCCGTCATATCCTCCATTATCATGAATCTTCCTATTTCTAGACATTTTCTAAAACCCAAAAAGAATATTATGAGAGGAAAAAATCATGCTAGGGAAAACAACATAGTAAAGGGGAAGTACTCTCAATATCTAACATCTTAGGTTAAATTCTAATATCGTTACCTTAGTTCTAGGACTATATCCTATACGTATACTTATCCTTAGGGACATCCCTCGACATACATTAGAAATATCTCTAGGGATCTCACTAACGTTTTCACATCCTAGTTTCCAAAGGTTGACTAAAACATTCCTCTGATACCAACTATAGAGACCCGAAGCTTGATATACATGGAAATTACATTACATTTACAGAATACTTAATAAATAACAAAAACATACGCACAAGTATCGTAATAGTTTAGTTTCTTTAGAAACTCAGAATATAATCTTCTAATCGTGGTGAAAGATCTTCAACATCTCACATAATGATCTTCCCTTTTTTTCATACCAAAAACCGTTCTTTATATCCTGGGGAAAATAAAACATAAAAAGGGTGAGCTCAAATGCTCAGTAAGGATAATCATGGGTAAAATAAAACATACCATATAAATTTGAACCTAAAAACATGAACATAATGTTTAAACATCAAAAACTTGAACAAAGACATAAAACATAGAAGTCCGTAAGGCATAGATCATAATGAAACATTAAGAATGATAAAATTGAATGGTAAAAAAACATATAACTGTGGAAACCATTATGCAAATTATATGATTTCCATATTATCCACGACATTGCTGCCAAGACCATCGTAGTGGACAAAGTCCCTTTCTGAATCGAGTTCACTCCTCGTTCCAGTGCTGTATTACAGAACCAGTTTAACTTGCCGTTCTAGACATGTCTATCTCATGAGATATAAATCTATACCCATTTCATTAATGGGAGATATAGGTCCCACCCATCTAATAGTGAAATCATTCTTAATTGTGCCACAAAATAAACATAATACATTCATCATAACCCAAAGATTAAAATGGGTTTCATAAACATCATCCCATCATCACATAATCCATATAATACAAATTGATATTTTATCATAAGAAAATTGAATCCATGTAAATCATTGAGACATTATACTTGAAACGTACACATATTAAATAATGTCATCTTAGATAGAAAATGGTTTTGATAAAACACTTGAAATGAATTCATGAGGAAAATATCATTTCTTCTTCAAAAATCAATTTCTTTTCACAAATCATCATGGAATTTTAAAAGAAAATTATTTTGTTGAAAATAGTTATGAAATATTTTAGAGGAAGCTTCATGAAAATAATTCTTTATAAAACCGTAAAAATCTTTTTGTGCCGTATAAGTTAAAAATAACAATCTCCTCGTACTTTTGTCGAAAAAGTCAAAAAGTACCTCGTAACGTAAAAAAAAGAATGCTTCCTTACATACCATGCAGTAAAAGTCAAAAAATGGGTAAAAAGGACATTAAACATACATGAAACCATTTTTATAAAACATGGGCTTGGATGATAAGGATAACCCCAGTAAATACTTACGAATAAACAATCTCTGATAAAAATGAGATTGATAAACTATCCCTTACCTTATGTCCAATATGCTTCGTATGTATCCGAACCTCCTGTATAATGATTTAAATAATTTCATTTACATATTAAAGAATCATATTTATTGTTATGATATCATATATGGTTCACTTAAAACTTTATATTACCCGTTCTTTCGTAAATTCCATGTTACAGAGTGTTTTGGCTAAAATCATTTCATTTGTCGTCCGTGTTTTGACTTGTAATTATTAATCTGATTACATAGATCATGATTACTTAATTCAATAATATAAAAAATGATTTATATATAATATATATTCATAATATACATATATAAAATAGATCGATAAATGGAATGAAATACACCGTTCATGGAGAGGTAGGTCGTACGTAAGCATGAACGCTGTTTTCATTTCCTTATTTAGTTGAATGGAACTAAGTAGATGAAAATCATATAAATAAATACAGTAGCTTTATAATGTAATATATTTCATTATTATTGCTTATATATACTTTATAATCATTCTTAAATGGTTAACATGGAGAATGAATCTCATCACGTCGTGGAGACGGTAGTCCGTACGTACGCACGAGCGATGATATCATTTCTATAATTATTGAATTGAATTGCAGTGGATGATATAATATATCAGAATCACTATGATTTTATAAAAAATATGTATAGTTATTTTTTACACCATTATACCCATCCAAGTAATGTTGTGTTGGAAAAACAGATTACACCACGGCGTGGAGACGGTATTCCGTACGTACGCACTTGCGGTGATTTCATTTTCCGTAGGATGCATAGATGGTGAAATAGAGTTGTTTCACACATATAATAACATATCATTATATAAGTTATACTGATGTTATTACTTCATATTGAAACAACTAAAGAAGAATAAGTAGAAGAAGAAATAAAGTAGAAAGAATCGGTAATAGACATTACCTCTTCTTTGAAGCGCCTCTTTGAGACCTCCTCTTAGGGAACTAAAATTGGTCTTTGAAGAAGACCAGGACCTCTAGGATGATTCTAGGTAAGTTTATAAGAGAATTGTTCAGGGTTTGGCCGAGCTTGAAGGCTCAAATTGGTGTGAGGAAGAGAGGGAGGAGGTGCCCTTTTATAAGGGGGGAGAGGGGCACCTTTGGAATTCTTAAAAATATTAATTTATAATAAATTTTACCCCACTTAAAAACCTCCAAAAATGACTCATATTCTAAGATTTGATGATATAGGTTTGTAATATAATCATACAATCCAATTTAGACATGTTTGGATCTTATTTTAAACATTATCATTTTGATTTATCCTTATTTAATCTATTTATGTTTATTTGTGGTAATAAAATTATAAATTTTAAATTATAACCAATAATTACATATTTGTTGTGAATTTTACATAATTGATTAATTTATATCATTATAGACCATATTAATTTAAATTTATAATTTTTAAATATTTTTGTGATTTTTGAACCATTTTATAATATGTTATTTTTAAAAAATAACAATAGTGTCAATTTTGACACTATTTATTTATTTGAATTTAAATAAATTACATTCAGAAGATATGTTCTAAATAAAAGCATTAATATATTCATAAAAGTTCATATGTGTCTATAAAATTAGTGGATCACATTAAATAGTACATATAATATTTATTTTATTATTTTTAAAACCATTTATTTGGTTTATCTCTTAATAAAATAATTACTACAACATTTTTGTATAATTATTTAATATACTAATTTGATGCATAAAAATTAAAAATAAAATCCTATGATAAAGATAAATCTATTAACTTTCACAATAATACTTTTACTCGAATTTGTCATCTTAAAATCACAGTAGTAAAATTGTTATATTTATTAAATTATGAAGGTGACAACTTTGGGATCATTTAAAATAAAATAATATAAGTGTCATAATCACTTTTATAAGACTCCAAACGGTTATATATTAAGTCATTGGATTCCTAAGATGTAGATATACACTACCAATAAGTTTTGGTCTGTTTGGGGGCCTTTTAATGGGTATTATTATTTCAATAAAAACTATATTACTGATTTTTCACTTAATAAATAATTTCTGCATCATTAATGTATCACCATTAATGATAATTATTTAATCCCTAAAAAATGTAAATAAATTATCATGATGTATATAATTTTATTATATTTCTTGAGACTATTCTTTTTCGATTTTTTATAATGTTTATCACTAAATTAAAATTATTATACTAATAATATTTAAGAGAGTGAAATGTTGTCACTTTCTTTGGTTTTAATAATATTTAAATTATTTTCATGGTAAAAAGTCCATAAAATGAATCTAATCCGACCCTTAGATGATATGGGTATACTTTTAGTCATCCAATAGAATTTGGGCATGTGTTATGGTAATTTTATAATATTATATTCACCCTTAATTACCTGATTTACCTTTAACTATGGTAAATAAAATTTACCGTAGTTACTATTCATAATTCCCAAAAATAAAAAGGAGCCTATTAAAATAATTTGTACCCACTTATTCAAAATATGGAATACATTTTTTCAAATTAAATATAGAGAATTTGCAGAAATTGAATTAAAATTAATCCTGTTGTCGAATGAAAACGCGTTTTTGTTTAAAACATTGCCAAAGATTGAATTGATTTAACATATGAATTCATTGTAAAATCACTGCTAATGACAAAAAATATATTAAATGGTAAATATATATTCTATTTATACTTTAAAACCATTCAATATTATAATTTAACCACATAGGTTATCAAGATGAAAAAAAAATTTTTAATTAAAATATAGCGTCTTTTTACTATTCATTAAAATATGAAAGTTATCAGAATAATATGAAAATTTTATACAAGGTAAAATTTTATATCCAGATTCCAAAGAATAATTTTATTTTGTAAAATTGAAATTATAAACATGTCAAAAACTAGATTTAATGTGGGTGCACCATCAAAAGGTGGCAAAACTGAATTTTTTTAAAAATACATATTTTACCTGAAAAATTTATGTTTTTCTTATACCAGGCTCTAGAAAATGTGTTAGATGAATAATAATGTTATAAAATTCAAAATATAGTTAATACTATTCATAACGGCTAGTTCATAATAATAACATATCGTGTTTAGTAAAACCTGGTATTGAGTACAACACACACTATCGAAGAAGGTCGTGATTGCGTGTAATGCAATCCAAGTCAGGGTTACGTATAGTGAAAGGCTCTTTTGTTGTTTCGTTATAACAGAATACAACCATTTTTTTTCATTTATACATTGAATATATATATATATATATACTCAATGTTGCGTAGAATGACTATTATCAAATGAACTTGAAATTGTGTGTAACACAATCTAAGAATAGTGTTGCGTATACTGAAAGCTAATACGGTGTTGCGTATAACACAAGATAATATTTGTGTAGTGTACAACAGAATATATGAAAGAAATTAAAACGAATACATCTTATATAATCTTGAGTTATTTCATTGGTGGCCTTTTTCACCACACTTGTAACAAATACCCATTCCCTTTAAGCAAGTACTGGGGTGTTTCTTCCCACATTTACTACAGGATAGATATTCAACCTTTCCCTTCTTCCCCTTATTTCCATTTCCCGATTGATCTGTAGATCTCTTCTTCTCTTTCTTTTCTTTAATTTTATACGACTTAGAGAATTACTTTTCAGTCTTGATAGCACATGAGAAAATGTCTTCATACGATGAAAAGGATTGTGAGACTAATGCTCGACGAAGAAATGGTCTTATCCCATCAAAGAAAGGATCAATCTTACTTCTGGGGTTAGGTGTATAATCTCCAGCATACCTTGTTAACCTTCTAAAGTTATCCTTATACATTGCGACATTCTCATCCTCCTTTTGTCTCAGACTCAGAAATTGCCTTTCCATATCTGCTCGATGGTCACTAGGAAAGTATTTTTCTAAAAACAGATCTTTGAACTCCCTACATTCCATACTTGATACTTCAAAATCTTTCTTCGTTTTTTGAATCAATGACCACCACTGATCAGCATCTCCAGTGAGGCGGTAAACTGCCATGATAATTTTTTTCTTTTCACTAATCCCCAAAGCTTGAAATATTATCTCTATGGAATTTATCCATTTCTCATCTACTAAGGGATTTTTACTCCCATTGAACGTTGGTGGTTGTCGCCTCCTGAATCGATCTAACATTGATCCTCCACGCTGTAGATCAAGGTGCTCCATATGGATAAGGTTATTATTCATAACCTGAGTGAGTTGTCCCAGTATGGTGATTAGCTGATCGGCACCAGTTGCATCACCAGCTCCACTGTAATTATCTTGCGAAGGAGGGAAATCCCTACATGGAGTGCGTGCATTGATACAGTTTCCATTTCTTCCACTAGGCGCTATTTATAAACAATGGCATAAACTAGATCAGTTTCCGAATCACAATACATAATCCCATAATTATAAAACACTTAACATAAATTTAAGTATTTATGAATATAATCCATAATCATAAAAAAAAATTCTTTGAGAAATTATATACTCATAAACCCTTCATAATGATTTCTAAATAAAATGAGAGTTGTC
Source organism: Viscum album (assembly GCA_963277665.1). Lineage (NCBI taxonomy): Eukaryota > Viridiplantae > Streptophyta > Magnoliopsida > Santalales > Viscaceae > Viscum > Viscum album. The sequence goes on along the minus strand of OY728146.1, from coordinate 1,765,779,547 downwards.
TTATGCATATCCCCCGGGAGTGTCGTAACCAAGACTGCAGCAAGACCCGTTGTCGTGCACCAGTTCCCATTCAAGTCTAGCACAAAGCGGTGTTTTCGGGTTTTACCCCTAGGTACATCTGTGCCAGAGCCACCTCTACCTGCTCGTATCCAGACAGGGATGTATTGCTCGGAAAACTCACAAAATCTCTATAATAACAAAATTCTAAGAAGTCCCTCAATACTAATCCTCAATGTCCATCGTAAATCAATGTGCTCCAATAAGAGATTATCTAAATCTAGCTTCTAGGGATTGTACTAAACATCCTTTGATACCAACTGTAATGCCCCATCCCAAGTTACCCAAATTCGGTGCATTATTACATAACATTGGCATGATCATAAGAATGATCAAATCTCGAAAGACCGATTTGTTTAGTAGCCTTGGTAACACTAGATATATTAATAATGTTTACATTACATCATAAAATTAAAACTACAACAATATAGTCTCCATATTCCACATTCTTATCCCCTCATATTATCCCTGCAGGTCTTTCATAAATTACTTCTTCACATCATGGGAAAAATAAAACATAGAAAAGGGGTGAGCTCAAATGCCCAGTAAGGATAACAATATTGCATACACTTTCATAAAAAAGAATAAACATTTAAGGCAATGTATAACTAAAAAAAGCCTTTTAAACTTCAACTTCAACATAGTATGGAAAAAATAAAATGAAATAATGCCATTTACTTATTCACATGTATATTCTACTAATCGATTAATCACATGCAATAACAATAACCACTTTCATAATGATGGAATGTATAATGCCAGACCATCATAACCACATAGCCAAGGCCTCGTGCTAAGACTACAAATAAGATTTTTTCAAGGCCTTGTGCCAAGACACTATTTTGTCTCATGAGACCTACCGATGCATCGAGGAGCTATAACGGGCTCCACCCGTCACAGATTATGTCCAATGCATTCCTATATGAAAATTTTTAAACATAACATAACATTCGTATTAAAACTAGCATTCAAAATTTCAATACTTTCACCATAAACCATGAATGGTATAAAAATTTCACATCCCCAGTCAAAAATATTACAAAACCTTCAATAAAATATAGAAGTTTTTTATCATAATAAATCAACTTCAAATAAGCGTAAAATCCATCAAAGCATGTTGACATAGATGAAATCAAAACTCTTTTTAGAGAAATATCTATTTCCATTTTGAAATCATTAGAGAGTCATATATTTATAAAATAAAACATTTTCATTGAAAATATTTTTATATTATTGTAAGGGAAGCTGCGATGATTTTATAATGGCAGAAAATAGCTGCACCCGCCGTATAAGTTAAAAAACATTCTTACCTTAATTCTGTCGAAAAGGTTAAAAAGCACCTTATTTGGAAAACGAAGGAAAGATTCCTTTATAAACCTCTTATAAAAAGTAAAAAAAAGGGTATAAATGACTTTAACCCATATTATTTTAAATAGTAAAAATGTATTGAAATACATTTTTAAGAAACATGGATGTGGATGATAAAGAGATCCCAATAGATTATTACATATAAACAACCTCGGATAATGAAGAGATTGCGAAATAACCCTTACCTTGTACTTTTCCTGGGTTAGGGGAAAGTTAAACTCATGTATAATGGTGAAATAATTTTTATTAATTTATACAATAATCATATACATTAATATGATATCATATATGATTTTTTAACATTGAATTGTTAATAATATCTTAGTATTATCGTTGTTTCGGGTGTTAACTTACTCGTTTTATTTTATAAGTTTTGTTATGTAATCCATGATTGTCATCGATAGGTTGTATTTTATTCATATCCAGAATGATATCAAGTCCTTAAACATTATTTTTAAATAATCAAATGATAATTATACTTGAATGGATACGAAGGACAATGAATCTCATCGCGTTCGTGGAGACAGTAGTTCGTACATACGCACGAGCGACAATATCATTATTTTGATATTAAAATAATAATTAATAGGATGGTATATCATATATAAAGAATCATTATCATGTTTTATTTATTCTTTACATGAATTACACATCATTATTATACCCATCCAAATAATAATTTAGTGAATAACAATTACACCACGATGTGGAGACGGTAAGCCGTACGTACACACGTATGGTGACATGTTATTCAAAGGATGGATAGAATACTGAAATATGGTTGTAAAATGTTTATAATAATATCAATGTATATATAATATACTGGAGTTATTATTTTATAATGGTAATAACAATGAAAGAAGAAGTGGAAGAAGAAAGGATGTTGAAAAAGGGTGGTGAAATCATTACCTCTTCTTCGGGTTCTTCCTTTTGATTTGATCAAAAGGGCTCCTTAATGTGGCTTTCTGACTAAAAGAAGGACTCTAGGATGAAGTGAGGGAATTTGAGAGAGTATTTGGACAGAGTTTGGACGAACCAAAAGGCTTTGAAGGTGTGAGTTAATGAGAAGGGAGAGTGCCCTTTTATAAGAGGGGTGAGGGGCACATTTGGAAAAGTTAGAAATATTATTTTATAATAAATTCATATTCGGTTTCTAATGGCTCTAAAGAGAATTATTTAAAGTTTAAGGTAGGGATGGGTTGAAAACCACTCAACCAATATAATTTATACAGGTTTGGGTTACTATATTAACCTTATCTTTAAGTATTAACTCTAAGGTAATTAGTTTTACTTTTACAATGTCTTTTTGTAATTTTATATTATATGGTTAATAAACATACTATATACCTCAAATAGACACAAACGTGTTCCATTAATGATACACCTATCATGATATAAGTCTCTTGGCCGAAACATAGATTTTTATGAATTTAATATCAATTAAAAATATAATATTTGTTTTAAAAATTATTTTATGACAATTTTGACACTATTCAATAATTTATTTTTGTGAAAATCATAACAGAATGATTACTTTGAAAAAAGTTAATTAAGACAATCCTAACATGTCATATTAAACTTGAAAATTAGTTTAATTAATAAAAAGTCTCAAATTATATTTATTTGGTTATTTATAATATCAATTATTTTAATTTTTTCACTATTATTATAATTACTGCATCATCATTGTGTCATAAATAAATTAACTTATTTAATGTCTAAAAAATATAAATAAAATATAATTATCTATGAAATTTTATTATATTTCTAATGAATATTTAAAATCTAATTTATCTTATGTGTAACCCTATATTAAGAATGTTTTAGTAAATAAACATTGATTTTAACTCTCTTAAATCTTCATTGAATTAAATAATAAAAAATGTCATAATTTAATCCAAATGGACCTAAATGATAATATTTTATTCCTAAGGTTGTTTTTGGTCGAGATATACTTGTCCAATAAAATTAGGACATGTGTTAGGGTAATATTAATATCATTTTTACCCTTAATTACCCTATTTACTTTTAACCGTGGTAAATAAAAGTAAAATGTTACGATTCACCAAAAATTATATTCATCTCATTGAACCACATTTTACTACTTGATATTAACCGTGTCTCTCATATTTTCGAAATTTCATTCACAGAAGTGGTAAAATTATGTTTTATGAAAAATTCATTTTTTTAACCACCACTTAGTGGTTTCACTATTCATCAAAAATTGAAGTTTTTCAGAACAATGCCAATATTTCACCCTAATCTATAATTGACAATCCGATATTAAAAAATGATGTCTATTTTACAAAATTCCAAACCTATAAGTTGCAATAAATAATTTTATAATTAATTCCCGCTGTAACAACAAATAACGTGTTTTTAAGAAACAATATATATCAAAAGATTGTCAATTGTTTATGTCCAATTTCAAAGTGAAATTAATTCTAACGAACACCATTGGATAAAATGGTAAAAATATAATCTAATTATACTTTGAAACCACTAAATAATATAATTTATCAGTATAAATTATTTTTATTAAAATATTTTTTTTTAGTATTTTTCACTATTCATAAAAATTGGAAGTTCTCAGAAAAATACCAAAAATTCAACATAGGACAATTTCGATATTCTGAATCCAAAAAAGAAGTCCATTTTAAAATATAAAATATATATAATTTCAAAAAGGTGGTATTACTATTCATAACAGCTAGATTTATTGGTTGTGGTGTGTTAGAACTCGATGTTGCATACAACACATGCTATCACATTATTCAAAGGGAAGCGTACCGTAGAAGCTTGGGGTGTTACACTTTGAATGTTTACATTTGGATTACGAAACCTTGTCTTACAATTGAGGCCACCTGAGGACCTCACCTCAACAACACGGGGGACCCGAGGGTCAAACACACTTGGGGGAAGCCCTCAAGGCCAGAACTACATGTGGAATGGGTGTTCAGTTCATGTATATGATTGTAGGAGTGTGTGCACGATGATCAACTCGTGCAGAGGGATTCATAGTGGGAGATAGAAGCGTGACCGCATGAGGCATGTGTGGGAGTAGAAGCACGACCGGAGAGAACTGGTGAGAGGTGGTTCCAGAGGGGGAGATGACTATTCTAAGCAGTTTATAGGATAAGTTGTATGATTAACCACACCTTTCCCACATCTCTGTTTCGATGTGGGACAACATTTTAAGAACACTGATGTAATACCATCCAGACATCATATCATGTATCTCAGTTGACCATCCATTCATCTGCGGAAACAGATCATCTCATCTTCACTGCTCATTAAATCTTGTGTTTCGTACGTTTGAACCAGAACCATCTGACCCTCCCACATAATTTCATCCATCCCACACTGGCGTCATCAACCACTCGACGCTGCTGCGACCCATCGGCGACACACACCAGAGAATATGCTCGATCACCATGTTAGAACACTAACTATAAAACATGATCATTTCTATACAATGAAATATACTAGATCAAACATAGACCATGCATGAAATCATTGTATTTCATGCATGAAATAACTCGATGAAGAAGGGTCGGTCAAGGAAAGCAGAGTTGTAGAGGCCATGTGGGTTCGAGATAGATTCCTAAACGAGTATTGTGCATGCAATTTTGACTCCATGCATGACTATAGGATCACACGTTGAAGTGGAAACAAATCAATGATCATGGAATATCTTCACATGTGGGTTTGAACATATCAAAACGTCATATATCGCGAGAATTAAAAGCCACAATCTTGATGGAATCTCACGCAGGTCTTGTTATAAGTAGAGGTGTTCCCCTCAACTATAAAAAGAGGATTATTTTCCTGAAGAATGATGTTTCTCCCTCATTCCCAATATCTCATGTTCTAGAAAAATAGAGCATATCTTCACATCAAATCACAGTGATAAAGCAATCAAACATGAGTATACAAGGCTCCACAAAGACGATATCCTGTAATCCTTCGATAGGTGCTACAGAACATTGAATTGATTCGCAATGAACCATCTCGTAAAGATGTGATTAGTTTTGTAAAACCCTCACAGTGCGTCCCAAATTCCACACCATTGTGAGCTAGTTCTTGAGATTAACTCTCACTGATGTTTCCAAAGTGGAAAATCTGTACACCTCATGCACAAAGAATATCTATGAATTATTGCGTAATGGATATGACTCGTGGCCATCCAGTTTTCATGAAAAATGGTTATAACATTCACCTATTTTTATATTTATATAATATTGTATATAGGGTTTCCTTTTTTGAAAAATAATGAGATTGCATTTGGTGTCTTTTATGGAAGTCTGTCTTTGATTTGAATAATCCTGAGGGCTCGAGTGTTTGCAAGTGAAGAGGAGGAATAAATCCATGTAGTCATGTGATTTAATTGATGGAGCCTGAGGCCGTGTACAATTTTGTGAGAAGGACCTCTCATTTGGAAAGGGTTTCACGCATTCAGTTTTGAATAAACATTAATATATAAACTCAACAAACATTATATCCCAGTGCAAGAGGAATATTGATAAGAAAGAAGAGGAAGAGTAGAAGATTCTGATTGTGTGTGTTTGCTTAAAAACTATACAAATTTAGGGTTTTCACATAGAAAAAGGAATAGGTGAATGCATGCATGCATTACTTCACATGCATATGTGAAGGAACTCAAATGAAAGAACCCAAATTGTGTGTGAACATATTTGAAGAAGGATAATGAAGAGTTCAACCCTAATGTCATATGCATGATCACAAGCATACTTGAACAAGAAGAAAATAATTAATATAGATGATGCACAGTGAACTTATATTAATTGACTAAATTATAACTTTGGTGTATTTGATTCTAGAAAATAAGATAGAATATTTTTTAGTGTATTTGGTTGTTGCACTAAAAAGAAAAAAACATGTCTAGTGCAATCGGTGTTGCTCTAGAGAATAAGAGAAAGAAAGAAAGAAGAATTTATTGCATACTATTTTTCAAGTAATCAAGTGAAGTGCACTAAATATGATTAGGAGACGAACTTAATTTACCATGATGGAAGAATATTTTCTCTTTAGGCTATATAATGAACCAACTAGAGGCTACAATTTGGACTAGGCTATCACTGGCTAGGGAAGTGGAGCTTTTCCCACCTCCCTCTAATATGTAGTGACTGACACTTTCTATAGACTTTTTTTACTGGACACTCCATTGTAACAAAATATTACATTATATTGGATAATCCATGCCCTGGTCATTCTCATCCATGTAAAGGTTGTAGCTTCTCTTATTGAGTGGTTAACCTTGTAACAAAATTGTGTGCATATTTCTACTACATTTAATTATTGTATACGATAGGGAAAATAGAATAAGATAAGAAAGATCATAATAGGTCAGGAGAAATAGGGATAAAATGTTGGAATTGGTTTAAATAGAACTCAACACTTATTGACCCTCACTTACATTTTGGTATATGGCAAACTAGTCATCTCATTGTGGTCAGAATACATGGTAAATGTTTCTTCAAAAAGTTAATGTCGCTATCTCTTATGCAATGAATCACAGCTACGGGGTCAATGTCATGGGGCATATAACTATTCTCATATGACATACACTTTCTAGAGACATACAATATGACCTGATCACCCTATAAAATTGCAGTTCCCGAAACCAAACCTAATGCATCATAGAAGACAATATATCCTTGTCCATCCTTTGGTAGTGTAAATACCGGAGTAGAAGTGAAAATAAATTATATCTCAAAAAAATAAAACTGACATTTCCCATCCTCAGAAAACATTTCTCCCTTCCGAGTGAGAGAGGACATCTGAATAGAAAATTTTCATAAATCCATTACAAATAAGTCATAATATCATGCTCATTGCATGAGGATATGAATCCTGAAAACAATACATTGTTGTTAACATTTCATAATAGCATCACCTTTTTATGGTCAACTAAGATATAATTTAGTGAGACAACATATCAAAATAACCTCACATCCTAAATCCATAAATTTCATTTTAATATCTTTTCATAAGGTTGAGTATTTCTCAACAATTCCAAAACTACTTTCCGATGACGCACATGATCTTCCTCAAACATAGAGTAAACCAAAATTTAATCCACAAAGACTGTAAAGACTCTAAAATTTCTAAGAATTGTTTTTCCTAATTTCATTGGAAGGTTACGAGAATGTTTCTTCTGATGGAACTTGATTCTGAGGTACGATGTTTTGGAAATCAATTTCGGATGTTTAGATCGTGTACGTTCAGTAAACGAACAAATGTGTTTTTCTATCTATTGAACCAATTTTCAGAATTGAAATCTGAGGTCACCGTTGAACTCGCAGCACGAGTTTTCATTTAAGAAGACTTTTACCTCAACAGTATATGATCGGGTATGAAAGTTCGTTTTTGGGGTTTTATGTGGGTTAATAATAAAAAATAATTGAACAATTTATTTTAATTTTTTAAACACCTACCGTGTGGATAAAGTGGTTAGAAGCTTCACTTGGGAGTTTGTGGTGGGACCGCCACACCCTAACCCCGCATGAGAGGTTATGGTAGTGGGGCCCACCGAGATCCAACCTCCCATGTGAGGGTGTTTGTGGTGGAAGAAACACGAGGCCTCCCATTAAAGGGAGGGGAGTCATAACTCCTTGACTCCACCTCATTTATGAGGGAGAGCCACTAGGTTTAAATCCCCCTCTTAATTTGATGAGGATGAAACCACCCTTTTCGATGAGGGGACCACCCATGAATTAACCACCCCTTTCCTTTGTGTGGTTAATTAATGGTGGGGCCCACCAGGAAATATCCTCCCTTTGGAGGACATTCTCTTGTGTGGACCACCTGGGCCAATAACCCCCCTTTTGACTTCCTCTCCATTTTAATGTGCCACCATAGCAGATTAATTAGGTGGAGCCCTCTGTCATAAATCCTTGATTTATGACTTTCATGCCAACGATGAACCCTCCCACTCATATATAAAGGAGACTAGGGGTACGAGTTCTGGATGGATTTTTCATGCGGCATAATGCTAGCAGCGAAGCACGAAAGCCATCAGTTTGAGAGTTTTCCTCTTCCTCCAACGAAGAACAAAGAACAAAGAATGTCGACGCCACCCTCGGTTCATTCCTTCCCAAAGTTGACAGAACGACGTCTGTCTTCTGTGGTGCCTGTCTTCCGCGACTCTCCATCGTTTAATGTCGTTTTATGAGGTAGGGGTTGGTATTTCCATGTTTTAATACCGTTCATCATTGTTCTTCAATTCTCGAGTTTCGTTTGGCCGCATGATACCATCTTGATGATGAAGGGCTTGGTCCACATGAACATGGTCCGAACCTTCCCCTCTAGTTTTTTTTTGTGGACGATGGAGGCGGACTACGAAAAACCAGTCGACATTGGGCCAACCATGAGCTGATCGTCAGCGCATGATTTCTGGGTCGCCGCAAAGGCGCGACACAGTCGTGCCACGCAATGTAGAGCTGGACCGCGATCGGAATGAGCCGTAGCGGAGCGGCGTCGTGCCAACATGTCGCGTTAAAGCCATAGGGGTCGTGGCCGGGGAAGACGACGGCGCCGTCACACCGTGCCTGTTGAACAAATCTGCAGCCTAAGGATGCAGCAGATTCGAAAGGGGGGGTCGGCTATGCCGACTGCTGGTGCCATCAAGATGCGAGCCCCGATGGGTCCATATATTAGCCAAAAGATGGCCAACAGGGCCGAACATTTCAATGAATCGGGGGGGGGGGTGTAACCCCCCCCCCCCCCCCCCCGCCAATCATCGGCTAGGGCGGGACCCACTAGGGGCCGCCTCCCCGCCTGGTCGGCCAGCCACGTGGCCCACCATGTGGGCCACGCGGGCTCGGCCACCAGTGCCGGGCCGGGCCATGCCCTATCGGGTCAAACCCAGACCCGGGACGGGTCGACCAGGTTCAGGCCGACCTAGGGGGTGTTGGGCTAGGTCGAACCGGACCCAGACCCCCTATTTTCGGGCCATTTCGGTTAAATTGGTATATCTTGAGCTAAAGACCTCTGATCGATGCACCATCAGTTTCATATAATTATTTGGATCACGGTGGTCGTTTTAGTATATTACTACCAAGGTTTATGCGAAGTTTGGTTATTTCCAAGTTGGTTTGAACTCGAAACCAACCAGGCCCTCGGAGCGGAAACACTTATAACATGAGCTCCGGACGTCAGATTGACGTGTCGTCAACATTATTTGATTCCTTTTGATGAGACAGTTCTTTTGGAGTACATCACCTGAGGTTTGGATTCATTTAGTGTATGGCCATGTTGTATTTTACCTAAAATCCAACCGGGCCCCTGGAATGGAAATGCTAATAACTCACAGACTAGGCGTCTGATTGACGCGCCGTCTGTTTATTTGAGACCCCTATGACGAGGCGGTCCTTTGTGATACTTCTAAATGAGACTTTGCAAAACTTGGAAGTAATGACCAGTACCTCATGGAGAAGACCCTCCTGGAGATGAACATAGGGAGTGCAGAGACCGAGTAGCTATAGACCTGACGACTACTTGACCGATTCGACACGTAGTGATTCAGTTAGCCTAGTGGACGGAGCACCCGGTATTTGGCGGTAGACCTACGGCGGACGGAGCGCCTGGTATTTGGCAGTAGTCCCGCGGTACTCGATAGGAAGATTACCTCTGTAGGCTATTAGGTAGAGCTCCCGGTATTTGGCGGATGACCCTCAGTGGACGGAGCACCAAGTATTTCATACCATACCTGTGGTAATTGACAGGAGGAGTACCCCAGTAGTCTAAGGTTAGTGAGTTGTGCCTTGGAGTCGTGACATGGCCAATGTACCCGAAAAAGGATAAGTTTCTCCCGAATTTGTTGTTTCGATAATGACAATCCTGGTTTTCACTGAGTCGATGTCCTTTGTGTTTACCTCATGATTGAGATGGGTAACATGAAAGCATAGGTATATGTATGGGCATATACCTATGTAACGGTTATCGATTGAGATCTTTCTATGTGGATTATCCTTGTTGGATTTAGTGATACCTTGAGGGTCTCGGGGTCCCTATTGAGTATCATTATACTCACCCCGGCATGGGCTATGCGCACACCTTCTTGTGTTGGATGCAGACGACAAACATCACAGATTGTGTGTGAGGCTTGTGGAGCTGGATGGTACCCGGAGGTGGACTTCATGATGAGATGGTACACTGAGGTGGACATCATGATGAGATGGTACCTGGAGGTGAAAGACAGACATGAAGAGATGAGGTGGCCATTTGTACCTACCCATCAGGTAGGAACTCCGGAGGACGATCTAGGAGCAGCTTGATACCATCCTGCTATTGTGTCTGTACCTTTACTTTTGGGATTGTATTTCTGGACCCTTCACATTCCAGCACATCTTTTGTTATATATTGTTTACTTAGTGTTTTCTTCTGCTTGCACTCTGGTTGTGTGTGTTTACGTTTCATAAAGGCAACTCTTTCCCTTATTTTCAGGATTTACGCCTTTGGTGCTAGTCGCCAGCCCTTGGCCTATGGAAGGTAGGCTTGGGGAAGTCACGGCACGGGCCCCAATGATGGGTCGTGAAAAATTGTTATTAGAGGAGTCGGATCTACAAGTTAACATAGAACTCTGATATTTTCTTTCTGTGAAGCAATAGTGTTAAGGGTACTAAGTGTGGTTTTCAGTTCAGGGAGTCCAGTGTTGGTGCGGGCGACCGACGTATCCATACACTTGGACCCTGATTTCTGATTTTTCACTCAATGCATGAAATCACTTTTTACGTGTTTGTTTTCAAAAGTTTATTTTACATCAGCTCAACCAGGTTAGCACACAAGGTATAGTCTTTTGACCATATCGCTTCTGTTTATTTTAGGATTCCTCCCCATGAATGACCAGCTAGAGCCATGAGAGATGTACATAGTGACAGCCCGCCTAGCGATGAGGCCTCAGTACAAGGCCCTCTTTCAGTTGAGGCACCCTCGGAGGAACCAGCAGTACTACCACCTGTTGGGCCACCGATTCCACCAGCCCTAGCAGTAGGCGATGCACGTCGCTTGACCGTGTTGCACGAGTTCTAACTTCAGAGGCCACCCAGGTTCCTGGGAGAGACGGATCGATATGCGGCTGAGGATTTTCTAGAGGCTTTGGTGAGAGTCTTCATGCTAGTATGTACACATTTGGACGTCCTGGTGATCCTTTCTGCAAGACTCCATCAGGCAGAAGCATGCATATGGTGGATCCTGATGCTTCATATGCATGACGAGGTGTCACTTCTATGGGCAGACTTCAAGAACTTGTTTCGGGTGGAGATTGTACCAACCACCCTTCGAGCAGTGCAGATACATAAGCTACATCATATACAGTGGGGAATCATACGTGTAGCTCAGTACTCATCGAGGCTCACATACATATCGTGCTACTCTACAGATATTGTACAAGACCCGTTCATCAGGGCCCATACCTTCGAGCAGGGGCTCAGGCGAGAGTTTAGAGCTTCATTAGTTTCTCACAACACTCCGGCACATACTAGAGTGTTGATGTGAGCCCTTCTAGTGAATAGTTTTCTTACTGAGTAGTCACCAATAACAGGACCTACCACTAGTCGAATTAGAGCGTATGCTTCTGCAGCTAGAAGTAGACAAATGACACAAGGGTCCAAGAGGACAAGAACCACTAGTGGCCGACTACACGACTCAGGTTTAGTTGTGCGGGACAACCAGAGTGGTGTTAGAGACAGTCGTTCCATGAGCGGGCAGTGTTACTCCTGTGGCGGGCTTGGTCACATGGCATGTGACTGTCTGAACCTCCATTCAAACGATCATTAGATAGATGAAGAACCTCCCAGACAGAGGCAGAGGTTCAATCGAGGTGGACCGCAAAGAGAAGGAGTCAGAGGCAGAGGATCTGGTCGTGGAGATGGAGGTGGACGATGCTTCGAGGTGTTTCCACCACCACCACCCGGAGGTCCACCCCGACCGGAAAGAGCTGGTAGACATGGGAGAGGACAACTTCAGGCAGGTGAAGCATACGACTATGGAGCTTCGGAAGTAGGTGGATAGAAGCAGGACTAGTTCCAGGCATGTAGGCCTTTGTTTTTGGTGCATCTAGTATCTGTTTTGTTGTTGTTCTGTTTTCATTGTGTCATGTACATGAGATGTAGTAATAAAAGGAATTTATCATTGTGACACATACTCTCATGTACTTTCTGAATGGTTGATACTACGAAGTTCTGGATAAAACTGTTGACTTGACCCTCACTTGTGAGATTCCTACTAGAGTGGACCAAGTAACCACAAACTGATGCTGACAGTGCGACTCAAACTTTGGAGACGAGAGTAACGGTTGGATCTCTTGGTAGTAGTGTTGAGGATTTACGATGTCATCCATGACATGAATTTTACCATTCATGTCAGGATTGACTTTATTAGGAAAAGAACATGGTTCATCTAGGGATTGAGACCAGATTTCTTTTTTCAGCAGAGGATAAATCTCAGCAGCTCTTGAAGAAGGTAGACAAAGAAGGGTGGACATGAGTACATTCAATTGTCTAGTTTCACCCATTTTTCGTTGAGTGAATAGGTTAAGGATCTCTCCAACTCAATAGTATTAGGTGTATCTTCTCTTAGAAGGACATGAACCTGAGATAATGGTAATGGCTTGAATTTCTCCGGGACTATGACTTCAAGATAGTATATACTCTTGGGGAGGAGAAACACTGTAGAAGATGCTCTTAGTAGAAGATCGGGAATTCAACTGTTAGGAGTAGTGAGACAACAGCTGGAAACGTTTCAGATATCCTTTGTGGATAGTGACAGAGTCAGCATGTGTAGAACCAGAGATGATTCAGGCTATGTCGGAGAAGGTGCAGATCATCGAGGAGCGTATAAAGACTACACAGAGAAGACAGAAGTCCTATGCTGATAGGAGACGAGAAACTAGGGTACGAGGGTGGTGACCACGTCTTCTTATGGGTCTCACCTCGATGGGGTCTATGGAGTTTTGGCTGGGTTGGAGAGTTATCTCTTCGTTTCATTTGGTCTGTCCACCTCAGATGCACCAGGTGCATGATGTCATCCACATATCTCAGTTGAGGAGATGTGTGCATGACGTATACATCATCATCAACCATGGGTAGCTTGACATCGATGACGGGGCATCCTTCACGGAGTTTCAATAGAGGGTGAAGATCGACTAGAGTGGGTCCTACGAGGACAATCGGTTCCTCTTGTGTGCTTTCGTTGGCATCACGGGAACCTCCAAGAGAGCACATGGTAGAGGGAGGCTCATATGCGTGGTTGGTACCTCCTTTAGTTTCCCTATTTTGTGTTGTAGCTTTATAGGGACGTATATACCTGAGGTGGGAGTAATGTAAAGACCTGTAAATTTCACGGAATGTTTTTTCTTAATTTTTTTTGAATGTTATGAGTCTATGGCTTTTGATGGAACTTGATTTGGAGACCTGGTGTGCCCGGAATAAATTTCTGAAGTTTAGCTTGGGTAGGTTAAGTAAAGGATCGAAGGGGTTTTTCTATCTTTTGAATAGGTGCACGAAATTGAAATATGAGGGCACCGTTGAACTCGCAGCGTGGGTTTTCACTTAAGATGTCTTTCACCTCAACGGTAGATGATCGGGTATGAATGATAGTTTTTGGGGTTTTACATGGGTTAATAAAATAAAATAAGTGAACAATTTATTTTATTTTTTTAAACACATGCCGTGCAGATAAAGTGGTTAAAAGATCCATATGGGAGTTGGTGGTGGGAATGACACACCCTAACCCCCCATGAGAGGTTATGGTGGTGAGGCCCACGAAGATCCAACCTCCCATGTGAGGTTGTGTGTGGTGGAAACCACACGAAGCCTCCCATTAATGGGAGGGGAATCATAACTCTTGGACTCCCCCTCATTTACGAGGGAGAGCCTCTTGGTTTAAATCCCCCTCGTAATTGAGGAGGATGAATCCTCACTATTTAATGAGGGAACACCCAAGAATTAACCACCCCTTCCTTTTTGTGGTTATTTATTGGTGGGGCCCACAAGTAAATATCCTCACTTTAGAGGATATTCATCTGTGTGGACCACCCGGTCCAATAACCCCCATTTTTGACTTCCTCCTCATTTTAATGCGCGACTACAGTAGATTAATTGGTTGGAGCCCTCTATCTTAAATATTCCATTTATGAATTGTGTTCCAACAACGAACCCTCCCACTCCTATATAAAGGAGGCTAGGGGAAGGGGTTCTGGACGACTTCTTCAAGAGGAGGAATGCTAGAAGCGAAGCATGGCGCCGAGCACTTGGAGAGTTTTCATCTTCCCCCAACAAAGATTGAAGAATGAAGAACGCCGCCAGCACCCTCGGCTCCTTCATTCCCCACATTGATGGAATGACGCATATCTTCCGCGATGCCCATCTTCCGCGACTCGCATCATTTAACCCCGCTTTATGAGTTAGGGGTTGTGATGTCCATGTTTTAATACTGTTTATCATAGTTCTTCAATTATTGACTTTTTTTTGGCCGCATGATACCATCTTGACGAGAAAGGGCTCAGACCACACGAACACAATCTGACCCTTCCCCTCTCGTTTGCTGTTTGTGGAAGCTGGAGGCTTATTATAAAGAACCAGCAGGTGTCAGACCAACCACGAGTGGACCATCAGCGCATGATTTTCGTGTCGCTGCAAAGGCGCGACACCATCGTGCCGTGAGGAGTAGAGCCAGAACACTGCCGGAACGGGCCGTAGTGGAGGGGTGAGGTGTCGTAGTGCCGCGCCGGAGCTATATGAGCCACCGCTGGGGTAGGCCGTGGTGGAGGGTTTCGGGGCTGCAATTCCATGCCAGAGCTACAGGGGTCGAGACCAGTGTGGGCTGCAATGGCGTGGTGCGGCCCCATCGCACCGCGCATGTTGAACAAAGTCGCGACCTAAGGCCGCAGAGGATCCAGAAGGGCAGCTGGCTGTGCCGGTCGTCGGTGCTATCAAGAGGCGGGACCTAAGGGGTCCCGCTGTTTCCCAAGGGACGTCGAACACGGCAAGCCATTTCGAAGAATCAGGGGGAGGGATGTAACCCCCCCCCCCCCAAATTAGCGGCTAGGGTGGGCCCTGCTGGGCACCGTAACCCCACCTGGTCGGCCCTCCACGCGGCCAACTGCATGGGCCTTGCGGCCGAGTCCGCCAGCACCGGGTCAGGCCGTGCCATCCGGGCTGTGTCATGCCCTACCGGGCCAGACCCGGACCCGAGTCCGGTCGTCCCGGTTCGGGCCGACCCAGGGGGTGTTGGGTCGGGTCGGACCGGGCCCATACTCCCTATTTACAGACCATTTTCAGTAAAATAAAATATCATGAGTTACAGAGCTCTGATTGACACACCGTCTATTGTGTAAAATTATTTAGATCGATGCAGTCATTTAGGTATATTACACTCTAGGCTTCAGAGAATTTTGGGTATGTCTGGGTTGGTTTGAACTCGAAATCAATCAGGCCCTCAGAGCGGAAACCCTTATAACTTGATCTCTAGGTGTACGATTGACGTGCCACTGACTTTATAGGATTACTCTTGATGATATAGTTCATTTGGAATAATTCACCTATGGTTTGGATGCAGTTGGAGTATGTCCAGTTTGGATTGTACCTGAAATTTAACCCAGGCCCCTAGAACAAAAATGTTAATAACTCAGAGACCGGGCGTCTGATTGACGCGTTGTCTCTTTCGTTGAGACCCATATGATGAGGCAGTCCTTTTTGATACTTCTATGTGAGACTTCATGACACTTGGAAGTAACAACCAGTAGATCGTGGAGCTGACCCTCCCAGACACGAGCATACGGATTGTGGAGACCGAGTAGCTGTAGACATGACGATTTCTTGACCTATTCGACTCGTAGTGATTCGGTTAGCCCAGTGGATGGAGCGCACGGTGTTTGGAAGCAGACCCATGGCGGGCGGAGCACCTAGTAGTTGGCAGCAGTCCCATGGTACTTGATAGGAGGATTACCTCTGTAGGACATTATGTAGAGCACCCGGTATTTGGCAGCAGACCCTCAGCAGACGGAGCACACGATATTTGGTAGCAAACTCGCGATACTCGACAGGAAGAGTATCTCAGCAGTCTAAGGTTAGTGAGTAGTGCTTCAGATCCATTATAGGGCCACTGTACTCGACAGAGGAGGAGTTTCTCTAGCAGTTGTGGTTTCGATAATGATAATCCTGATTTGAGCTGAGTCAATGTCCATTGTGTTTATCTCATGATTGAGATGGGTTATTTGATAACATAGGTATATGTATGGGAATATACCTAAGTATAGGTAAACTGTTGAGATCTTCCTTTGTGGTTTATCCTTGTTGGATTTAGTGAGACCATGAGGGTATCAGGGTCCCTACTGAGTATCGTTATACTCACCCCTTCACGGGCTCTGCCCGCACCTTGTTGTGTTGGATGAAGACGACGGGCAACACTGATCGTGGTTGAGGCTTGTGGAGCTGGACGGTACCTGGAGGTGGACTTCACGAAAAGTAGGTACCCAGAGGTGGACTTCATGACGAGATGGTACCTGGAGGTGACACATGGATATGGATAGCTGAGGTGGCCATCTGTACCTAACCTTCAGGTTGGAACTCTGGAGGACGATCCAGGACCTTCTTGACACCATCCTGTTGTTTTTTCTGTACCTTGTACATTACTGTTGGGCCTATATTTCCATCCCCATTACTTTCCATCACATCTTTGGTTATATGGTGTTTACTTAGTGTTTGATTCCTCTTGCACTATGTTTGTGTGTGTTTACGTTTCATAAAAGCAATGCCTTCTCTAATTATCGGGATTTACGTCTTTCATGCTAGTCGTCAGCCCCTGACCATTGGAAGGCGGGCTTGGGGTAGTCACGGAACGAGCCCCGAGGATGGGTCGTGAAAAAGACTCCCATGAATGTATCACAATACGCATGGAAGATCAAGTTAATGAAATCCATAAAGACTAATGTAGCTTTGGTTTGTCCCAATGGAATGAGCATGTACTCTTAACGGACATACATTCTTTTGAAGGTAGTTATTTGAATGACAGATTCTATTATTCCGAACTTGCGATAACCAGATTGAAAATCAATCATTGTGAACCAGTTCACCCCTTTAAATAGGTCAATAATATAATCAATATATGGAAAGGGATACTTGTTATTTACCATAACTCGATTGAGATTATAGTAATCAATACATATGTGAATTTACCTATCAACTTTCTTATCAAAGAGAAAAAGCACTCCCCATGGTGACACACTCAGGTGTGTAATGACTATATGAAACAAATCAACAAACTGAGTCTTTGACTATTTTATTTCAGTTTGTTTCAAGTTATAATAATATATAGACATTGGTTGTGTACCATGATATAAATTTATAGAGATATATACCAATCTTATAGGTGGAAGACCATAGAATTCCAAAGGAAAAATGCGACGAAACTGAAAAAAATAGAGGAAGGACATCACTCAAAGATTATTAATCTAGGGAGAAACCCAACACAAATATTAATTTTCCCAACTCTATATAAGATGGCTCATATTTACTTAACCTCTGGACCCATTCTCCATGAATGATACAACACACCCCATCAGTCACAATAAAAGAGAATCATCGAAGATAATAATATATTCATTCTTTAATACCAATGAGCCAACCCATACTGTAAATGACATTAATATGATTCTTGTCAAGAACAATAAAATCCCATGTAAGGTCAATATTTGTTAAAGGGTTGACACAAAGATAGAAATGTAGACCTTGTCCTTTCTTCTTTCTAAGGGGTATAGTAATATTCATCACATAAGATAACAGCTCGGTAAGAAGAATTAAAATATTTTGAAGAAAATGATAAAATAAATTAATGAGATGAACGAGTATCAAATAAATAATTCAATAATGTTGAAACTATTGAGACCGAATCTCTCATAGTCGTTGGGCCCATATTTTCTTCCTCTAGAGACTCTTCCACTACATAAAGAATCTTTGTTCCAAACTGGTTTTTCCATAAATGATTTCACTATAAATCCTCTGAGTTCACATGATTATTCCAAGCCACTACATGAATAAGAATATATATAACCGAAATTTTGGTTGTTTCATGGATGTCCATATGAGCTGTAAATCAAGGATGCCTCAATAAAAACTCGTTTTTAATGCCTAGACTTTCCAAACTATATGAAAGTCAAATGGACTATTATAGGTACTATAAAAGGACAAGACGAACTCTGCTATCGAGAACCAAAAAGATAATCATCACACATTCTTTTCCCATTATATGAACTCACAGAACTACCACTAGGAGAAAATGTAACTCTCACCAACCCTGAAATACCTACCAGGTCATGTTCGACCATCATCACTCTATCTATTAATTCTACATAATAATATATATTCAGCAAGGAAACATATGAACAAATCTCATATCGATGTCCCTCAATGAACTGTAATTCCATCATCATTCAATTTGATACAATCTCAGTTGAAAACAAAACAAGCTCGACAAATTAGGTCATATACTCAGTCACAGTCATATCTGCCTACTTGAGTTTGAGAAACTCTATGTCCTTAGCCGGCACTATAGACTCTTCATAGAAATGGTCGGTGAAAATAAACTTTAATCTATTCCACTATAAACCCCCTGAAACTTTTTCTTCACCATCGAGTCTCACCATCTCTTGTTAGGTCCTTCCATATTGATGGTGGTATGTTTCACCTAGATAATTAGGAATTTCCAATAACTCAAAAAGAAACTCTATCTTACTCAACCAATAATCAACCAGTTAAATATTATTATAAACATTGAACAATATTGGATTTTGGTGAAGGACCTCATGAGAACAACTCTATAATCCACCCCACCAAGGTTTAATAATTGGATCATGAACATGAACAGTTGTGGGTGCTTGTCATAGAGATTGGACAAACCCCAGAATAATATCAATGATATTCTAGTCCATGGGAGTATTCCCTCGATATGGGTCATCAGCAACATTTTCCGAGAGCTTATTCATGCATTTTCTATGAGACATGATGCTATAAAACATAAAGGAAATTTATCGGAGGCATTAGAAGGTCACTCAAATCAATAACTCAATACGAGCATCAGGAAATTAATCCCATTAGACATGATATCATAATTTTGATATCAATTATCCAAATAAAAAGTATGGGAAATGAAAGAATTATTCCTCAATATGTCTTTCCCAAAACACTGATGGTGGCTTAAGGGTTATTGTGATGAGTTCTGGTCAGGGTCTCACTCACAACTACCTCCTAGGTCTCAAAAATATTATGATCTATATACTGACATCAAGATAGGATGCACAACCTTCACCAATAATACCACATTGTCCCAAACATGCCTTAATACATTGATACCCTGATACCCAAGCTGACATTAACGAAACCCAAATGGCGTTCCTGATCCCCATAGGTTGGAAATATGCACCAAGAATCATGACACATAAAAGTGGGAACAAATTTGTTACAAACAAAGTGGAAGAAACAAATACATATCATTGTGAACAAAAATCCATATATGAGACAATACAAAAAACCAAACATTTATTTCAAAAACCCAAACAACAAATCATAAAGTACATAACTGACAACAAGATATAACTCAATCATATAAGAGTTATTAACACTCGATTTCCAAAGGGTCAAGAACATCCACCTCATCCAAGAGGTTCAATCCCTTTCAAGAAACCTAGTAGAAGGAAATATACAAATGGCTAATGGAAAAGGTATGATGTTAGATAAAAATGTTGATTGGGTCTCACCAAGTGTTCCATATTAAGATTCCTTAATCATAAAAAAAATCTTGCATTAAATTTTAAATAAAATAGGAATGGTAGAATAATTATTAATTAAATAAAACATACTTTTCATATTAAATTATTCATTCATTTCAAACAATGACTTAAACAAACATTTTATATAAACAGATTTATATAAATCAATATGAATGAGAAAGTCAATTTCACAATTATCAGAATATTTACATATCAATGTAATCATAATAAGAATCATCTTCATCTCTCAAACAATATAATACTTTTCAAGTTATAGGATCCTTACAAAATCATATCAATGATACTGGCATATGTGTACACATGTCCCGCTGGAATAGTCCAAATAGGACTCATCAACATTCAATAAGGAATAAGATCTTCTTAACTATATTTTTGATAGTGTTTTCATCATTAATCCACAAATATGGAATTACCATAGTGTCGTGCTTATCTCAAATAAACCATTAATATCCAAGGCTAACATGTTCTCAATAAATATATAAATAAAAGTAAAATCATTTCAAATCAGTTTTTAAATAAAATAACCCCAATTCCAGTTTCAATATGTCAATTTCATTTCAAAACAAAAACAAAAGTTTTTTTTCATCGTGTCTTTCCTTTCCAAAATAAATACAATCATAGGTTCTTAACAAATAAATTTAAGAAAATATTCCCAGAAATCAATTTTTAAATTATTTCACAAATTTCCATCAATTAATAATCACACATCATATTATAATTTCATTAGAACTGTGTGTTTTACCCAAAGATCTCAAGAAAAAAAAATTGTGTTCCCAATTTACATCAATTTGTGTTTTTTATTATTCAATTGATATCAATTTAAAACAGCATGAAATTCAATACTAAATCATTAGTCCAATATAAAATGGAACCCAATACCTTTATCATGGATATCACAGATCCACAACACCCGTGACGAGATTTTCCAATAAAGAATGACGATAATGGAGATATTGAAATTCAACCTAGATTTTGGATCCAAATCAATAGATATTATATACATCAACCAAAAAAAATATTTAACACCCTCTAAGGTGGAAAAATGGTGATCATAAGAGAAGGAATGGAAGAATAATCACTCATAATAGTTGGATCAAACAAGAACCTCCACACCATGATCATCTTTGGAAGGGGATTCTAGGTGCCAAAAGTGGTTCTTGAGATCCTCAAAGACCTATGATATCAGGTTATGGGGATGTGGGGTCTAATGGGAGGTAATAAGAGGGTTCTTGAATTTTGAAAATAATTTTATTAATTATAATTTTCCATGTGCATGGTTAACAGTATAGGGTTGCATGGTTAAATGAAATTTAATCCCTAGCCATTCGACCCTCTACAAGGTTGAACGATTTCTTCTAGGTGAGAAAACGGTTTTCAAACCATGCACCATCTTTGAATGCCACCAGAGACTAGGGGTTCATAGTATTCATTGGCAGGTGCATGTATTGGGGAAACCATGTGTCAACCCAGCACAACACATATTTTTCCTAAAAAAACAACATTCCTCCTAAAAAACATGAGACAAATGCCAACTAAAAAATATCAAAAGGGAGGGTTGATGAGTACTTTAAAATCAATAATAGTGTATTACACTCCAACCTATGACAAGGCTCAAATGGGGATTCCAATTTTCATTGGCTCAAAACTAGAGTTAAGAATCAAGATAAACTCTATTGGAAATGTTTTTTCCCAATTAAATTGTAAAAAACATATGGGTTCCCTTCAAATTTATACAATCATCATTCCATATATTGAATGGTAGCATATAAGAATAAGAATATTCAATTTATAATTAAATGAAAATAAACATACTAAAACCAAAAATAAATCAATGATTAAAAATATAAAAATACAAACCTTGCACTAATCCACATGTAAGGTAAGGTAATCCTCTACATCAACCCACAACCATTCACAAACAAGGAACTAAGAACAATAACTACACCATAATGGTTCCAAATCTGAACTCATAATGATAATATGTGTGAGAAAAAATCACTCTCGTGTAATTACCTCACACCCTTGAATAATTATTAATATAAAATACATTTCATGCTAGTTTAAAATACATATATAAAAGTTTGTTTCAATTTTTTTAAAACAAATTACAGACATTTATTATGTTAATAAATTTCATTCAATGAAATTTTTTATTCCATTATTTCTTAATAAGTTTATGTCTTTTAAAATTAAATAATATGTTTTAAATAAACTGTTCCCATATGAAATAACCCACATGTGAATAAATATTTTATATAACTATGAGGAATATTCATTAATGGAAAATTGAAAACATGTAAATAATGGAACACCAAAAATATTATAAATATTTTCATATTATATATAGTTTTAATAACACAAAAATATATATAAAAGGGAAATGATCATTATATAGAATATATATAATGAAACAATAGTTTCTAATCAAATAGCCAAAATATATAATAAAATATAAATAACTGTAAGATCAAAAAAATGAAAAAAATGATTATAAATAGAAATGGAATATGAAATAATAAAATAAGTGAACAAAAAGATGATGAAATCCAGATAAAAACACAAGGGAAACTATGGTAAGGGAAAACTAGGGCCCTCATAAGAACTTTTTATCTAATTAAGAAAAATAGTTTTATGCAAACCACTAAGGATAGCATGACATAGCCTAGCAGTTTTTTTATAAATCCCATAAAACCACATCCAAATAACTTTTATGGGGTGAAATTTATGGCACAGTAGTGTGGTAAAACTCATCTAACAACACCATGACCGCATATCCAAGACTAATATTTTATGTTAGTTTGGAACAATTGAAAGTTCATGTGCATAACATACCCTTCCCTACCCATAAATCAATGTCTCCTATGATAATGTAATAATAGCGAGTAACATGTATCATAAAGTCAATTACATAATATATTAATAAAATGTTCAAAAATTTTCTCACCCCCATTCATTAATCACTAGACTCTTATGAACATCCAGTTATCCCTACAAAGAAATACTTTTGAAACCATATAGTAATCTACTTTTATTAAAAACCAAACAATGTGATAATTATTTTACATCCTTTAAAAACAACATTCTCTTTCACAAATTTGACCCAGTCACATTCGAAACTAAAATATCAATCCAATTTGAATAAATCATTTACAAAATTAGTGATACATAAAACTTCTTTAGGAAAGTAATTTATATCATTTTCTTGTAAACTATTTCCTTAAAATTCATGTTATCCCTTTCAACTATTTAAAATCAACAATCTATTTTATAACTAGATTCAATAGGGGTGATTTATCACGATTTTGAAAACACTATATTTACATGAGAAAAATATTTTATGACTGAAAACATAAAACCCATTTCCATAGTCACACCATATACTAAGAAATAAATAAGGACATATATGTGAGGTTGGTTATACACAATATATATAACTCTTGTATTGTTAATGTATGATATTAAAGGAATGATAAATCTATGTGTTAAAATTTAAAGTTTCATGATGAGAGGAACTTACATCAACCAATGTCTGACACATCGTTTCCAATATCATAATGACCATTCATAGAATATTGAGTAATAATCCCAACCATAATTTCAGAAAAATTAATAATCCAAAAATATAAAACTAAAAATCTATAATTGTAGAAACTATTACAAACCGTCTAGATGGAATATTGGTGCTAAATATAAGTGTTATTGGTGGATGTCTACAGTCGACACACATATTTCTATAAGCTAAAAAAACCCATACATATATTCACCAAACTGATGAAATAATAATTCACAAATCAATAAAACCTTTAATTAATCCAATCAGATATATAGGATAATAAAAATGATGAACTATGTCATAAATATGTTCTTCTAGAGACTTAATTACATTCCATAATCAATTTACCCATCAAGATGAATGATTATGCTCTGACATGTTAGGTTTGTCATTATTAATCCCTAATTTCAGAGTAAATATTAGCGTATATTCAAGGAAAAATATTGAAAAACTCACGGAGAATGAAGGAAATCACATAACAATAGATTCCATGAATAAATATATTGATGTGTTATCTAAAAATATTATTTTAGATGTAATGGGGTGATGGTTCAATGGGGGTGGCTAGGGATAAACAATTATAGAGAATAACAGATGAGGGATAGTATACTGATCATGGTAAAAAATGAAATTTCAAACTAGAAACGCGATTCCCTTCCATCACCACAGTAATTTCCACAAAGATTGTATTGTGGTTACCCTTAATTGGGAGCACTGACCACATGGCCTAGTGACCAACCATAGAAAGTTTCTACCAATCTATTTCATATCAAGATAACCCATAGATACACATGACACTGACCACAGTGTGGTTCTCACAAGGTTCTACAAAAAAATACTATCCAATGTAGGAAATAATGTAGAAATTGTCATTTTGGACACACATTTCCTAGGATTACTTGATATTAATTTCTTTTAATTCCCCATTATACTAGATTATCCATTTTATGAAATAATGTTTTACCTTCCATGTAACATTCATTGTCATATTACTTAACTATAATTAATGAGAATCCTTTCTTTAAAACACGGATTCATTTCAATGTTTACCAATTCTTTTCAATCATGAATATTTTTTTAATATCTAATAACCATATAATTTAATCAAATTGCTGACTAAATTCATGGTGTCAGCTCTTTACCCAATGGATCTTGGGCAACAAATAGCCCAAAATCACCTTTATTGGCTGGTGGTGGGGAAATATACAAAAAATGATATCTAAAATGGTAGGCCTCATCCTAATGTACTCAAACATACACACACAACCATATTAGAACATAAGTGTAGAGGAATGATAATATAAAATATCAATAACTAGAAAATAAAACATGCATGAAAAACCACTACGGTGTACAAGAGTACAATAGTGAAAACTGAAAAGTGTAGAAAACAATACACACATAACCAAAAAAATGTCTAACCTGAAAAAAATAGAAAGTAAAATAATGAGAGACAAAATAATAATCTCCAAACTCCAATCATTATATGTTGTCTAATGCACATGTTATCCCTATTCACCTCTATAGCCACCGCTAACCTATCCACTGTCTGCAGAAGACATTAGACATGAAGGAAAGTCCCGTGTCGGGGTGAGTATATTCATACATTATTGGATTCCCCAAATTTTGAAAGGGGATTCAAAGAGACACGTTTGGAATATATAGACTATATGAAACTCAACCCAATGAAGGAGAGTAAAAATAATCTAATAATTTGGATATGTGTGTGTGTGTGTACTCAAACCAAATAATCCAAAAAAATAGATAATGCGATCTCATTAACGCCGCCCATCCCAAGAAAGAGAGCCTACATTTCCATAAGCTCCATTATCTATGCCCAACAACTTGCACGTAGGCCAAACGAAAAATGATATTTCAAGACACACCACGTCATTATGTCGCACTATTGAGGGTAAACTATCTCTAAATATATGACCCATGCCCTGGTACCATGGGAGGGTAACACTTAGTAGATAGCTCGAGGACATGTGGCATATCTCGATAGGAGTGTTCTACTCCGATGGTCGTGGAATCATGCCCTAACTCCCAAGGAGGGTTCCACTCGATTAATCCATAGAGGCCACATGCATGGCCCTAGTAAGATGGTGGAACTATAGTTGTCGATAGATGACTCAAGCCCTATACCAGTGGAGGGGTTCCAAAATAGTAGTCGAGGACCAATTGTATGATATAACAGGACGGTGCCTCTTGAATTGAAGATAGAGGACCCATGCTCAACCTAGAATTAGGGTTTCACTTTTGAAATATAGGATCCATGACCTGACTCATTAATTTTAAGATTAAAAATATACTATTTTTTTAAGGTTTTTAATTATTATATTCGCTAATTTTAGTATTGAGTTTTAAAAAACCAAAATATTTTATATAATAAAAGGATTTCCTATTTTGAATTAGTAGTTACCAATTATATAAGAATATAAAAATTATTTTTAGGCATTAATGGTAAATTATAGATGTATATACTAATTATGGTGGTAAAAAAATCGTAAATGTGAAAATTCCTAGACTATAGTTCATAATGTCATCTTTAAAATGGAACATCCTAAGATTTTATGATATATATCTTTTAAAATAAATTTCATTTTTTCAATATCTAGATTTAAATAAAACAAATAGTTTAAATAAATCGCATAATACTATGGAATTATTATTATTAAATTTATCTTTGATCACAAAGCCATTTGGTTGGCAGGTATTAAAAAGTCCAACTTAATTATGATAATTTATCGTTTTTATACAAATCTATAATTTCTGTATTCAATTTTTTGATCTTAATAAATTAAGTTAAAACATATTGATTACTTTTTTTAATTAATTGTAATAATAATATATAATATAATATATTAAACACATTTATCTAATTGTTTAAAAATTTTATGAATGAATAATAATTTTAGTTTTATACTTTAAATGGATTTATCTAAATACAGTTTTACTGAATTTTTTACAATTTCAATAGAATGAAATAATATAACATATAAAAATTAAATCATGTAAAATGTATTCATATATGGTATCATAATAATATAGATGATTCAATAAATACAAATTATTTTCCTGATCATAATTAATTATATAAACATGTAAATATTATTTCTATGGGTATCAATAAAATGGTTTTATTATGGGGTGGTTAAGAAAAGAGATAACGTTAAAAATACCACATAATCCCATATAAAACATATTTTTTGTATATTTTGTGGCATTATCATATGATAACATTTAATTCATAGATATTTAATTATACATTCATAAGAATGTGATGTTATATTAACTAAATCATTTATATAATTTCATGTGTGTCCCTCTGCTCAATTATTAAAGGGACTCTCCTATCCTACCATATTCACATAATTTAATCCAACAATCTCACCCAATCTATAAAGACCCCAAACCCAAAAATCTAGAGTTAGTTACTTCATTATTAAAATGGAATAACATTAAAGGAATAAAATCATGAAGGATCAAATATTTTAGCAGTGTTTGTAAACTACATACAAACATGATTCCAATATTACATTTGAATTCAAATATTACAATATTTTTTGAGAATTACATAATTTGTATTGGTTACCATTATATATAAAATGTATTGTAGCTCATATATTCTTGATAATTGTATAAAAATAAGTTTTATCTTAAATGATCAGTAACGATTATTCATAGAATATATTACAATGATGTGGTAATAATAAAGAGCATGGAAAGATAAATAACTGAGAACACATGCCATTAAAAAAAATGGATAAGGAAGTATCAATATGAAAATTAAAACAAGTGAAACCTAATATATTTTAATAGATAAAATTAAAATTTAAAACATATATAGATAATTTCATTGTAAAAAATCACATCTATAAAAAAACTGAAATAATAATGAATTAAATTCTTAATTATGGGATGTCAGGGCCATGGTACATGATACCTCAACCATTATTATCATTCAAAATATTTTTTAAACGATTGGAATATTTCTATTTAATACTAGAATAACTGTTTTATCTCATTGTAAATACTGATTCTTATAGGGTATTTATAATAATGAGGACGACTCATCAATATAGGCATAAATAATTACACACACACACATATATATATATATATTTCATTCATGAATCAATATTCTCTAACATCAAATATATTTATTGAGTAAAGAATATAGTTTTATAAATATTTCCCTAGTAAAATAAATTATAGTCAATGTAAAACACCATATGTAGAAATGATATGTAATTTAATAAATAACAATATACATGAAAAATAAATTTGATATACAGTTTAAATTAAATGAATAATTTCAAAATATTGTGAATATTTCAATTGGAATTTAATGTCTAGATAATAAAATGTTAAAGGGAATTTAAATACTATACTTGATAAAAGAAATTCATAATTCAATCAGTGTAATAATAATGATAGAATAAACATATACCCATTAGAGTAAGAATAATGTGTTTTTTCATTGATGAGTATTAATACCATAAAATTATATTTAAAATAATTATTTATGAAAATATTATTTTCAATTTTAGAAAATTTCATAAAATACTTTTATTTGAAAATATATTTTAAAAACATTTCCACGATTAATATCCTCCTACACATTTAATGAACACATTCAACATATGATGGTCCAGGTGTTGTGTAAATTCATACATGTTGTATAAGAATGGAAAACATTACATTTACCATTTATGAAGGATTGGATAGTTACATTCAAATAAAATAATAAGAATATTCAATTCACATTTTCTGTGAAATTGAGATGAGAATTTTTTTTAAAATGACAAAGATTTCATTTGTATTTTTAAAAGCACAAAGTGGGTAAAAATTACCATAAAAGTAATTTTTAGTGGGAATCATTTTATATAATTTTTTTAGAAACCATGGTTTTGAAATAAATATTTATTTCCCATCGATGAGAAAAATAATGTTGGATTAATTTTAAATCATTTTCTTAATTATTTTATGGAAAAAATATTAATAAATAATATTATTACCTGAAAATATAATAAATTATTATAGGAGCATAAAAAAATATGATTTTTATAATAAAATTATTTAATAATTAATTTCAACTTAAATTTAAAAATAATTTTTTTATTAGAATGTAAACGTGAAATAAACCCTCATGATGATCATAACATTGAAGTGAAAAATAATCAATAAATTGATAATGAGTCTAAAATAAAATTACATAAATATTATGTTGAAATATAAAATATGGTAATAAAAATTAATTATACCCATAATCATAGAATGAAATAATCAATTATATAGAAGTTTAAACCATGTATTGGAAATCAACTTATGAAATCCATTAACTAACACCTACTTCTAATTTAACATTATTCAAAATTATTTATAGTTGTTCTAAATAGGTTCTAAAATTACCCCATAATTATATTAATAATTATAATATCATATATTTCCTTTATAAAAAATATAATAACCCATTCATTAATATTATTTTATTTTTTTCATTTTTTCTAGTGTCAATTTTCTTATTTCTTATTGCATGAGTAAAATTTATGTTTTCCATTGATTATAGTAGTAAGGTGTAATTTAATCATATATATCTAAATAATATTATAAAATAATAATTACCATATTATATACTTATATATATCATCCATGGGGTGTGGGAAAAAATGTGTCAAATCGCTTCATGAATGTGGTAGTGCACACACACACGAACAATATTTTTATCCTTACGTGGGTGAAAATGTAAGAAAGAAAATAATCTATATTATATTTCTAGAATGATAAATATTTCCTGATTATAATTAATTGTTATTTAATAACACATATAATAATTCCATTTTTCCTTATTACATTCCATGTAATGTATTAGTGAAAGATAAATCACATCGCTTCCTGAGATTGTAGTCCAACCGACACTTGAGTGAAATTATTATATCCCATATCGAATAAAATATAAAAATATATATATCATGTACTGATTCTATATGTATAAATATTTTAGAAATAATATATATATAAATATATATATTATATCCATCATGATACCCAATAATGAAATGAGGTAATAGATGAATGAATGACATCGATTCACTAGGTGGTAGTCCCCTGTACACATAGACGATGATTTCCGACCAATTTTATAGAAGGGGAGATGATTGTAGGTAATTAAACTGTTATAAAAAAATACCAATATATTTATGACATGACGAGTATTATATCAAGATGATTTAATAATAAATTAAGGATGTATATAATGTAATAAAATAATGAGAATTGTTGATGAAAATTACCACTTCTTCGAGTCTTTATTATGGTTTTCAATAAATCCCAAGTCTATTTTCTAATGAAAAATAGAATTCTAGGATGCGATTAAGGATTATTGGATGCTATATTTGATGGAAATGTCTGAACTAAAATGTTTTAGGTTTTTAAGATGAGAGGAGAGATGGTTCCTTTATATATGTGAGGTTAGTGACATACATGTAATTTTTTAAAATGATTTAATATTAAAGACGTATTTATCTTCAAAAATACATCCAAAATGGTATATCCATAAAAAATGAAGATAGAATGTCAAAATGTGTCTCTAAAATGGGTTTGTGAATATTTGAATGTCATTTTCCCCATATCACTATTATTTAAACCCATAATAAATCAAATTTTACCTTAACCAAATGAATTAATCTTTTAACTCCTTTCACAGTTCAACTTTGTCAAATGTTAATGGAGAATTATTAAAATTTATACTATATTCTCATTAAAAATACAGAATCAAAATTTACAAATTCAATTAAATTATGTGGAAAATATAACTTAAAATTAATCCAATATACATATTAAGAAATAAGGGTTTAAAACTGAAAATGTTCAAATGTTTAAAATGTTTTTATAATAAAATTCACTATAAATATGATTTTAATAAACTAGATTGGATTTTTTTAAAAATATAATTGACTTATTATAAAATAAAAATAATTTAAAAAATAATTTTAAATTAAATATAAATGAATTGAAAATTCAAATTTCACTTAAAATCTGTGTTTTTAATAATTAATCAAAAATTGAATGTTATCAAAAAACAAATCAAACATTCACCCTTTAGTTTTGATATTACAATTTAAAAAATGATGATAAATTTTTTCAAATATAATTTTTATATTTTTTTATAAAATTAATTCTAATTAATGTTGTAAAATCTCGAACAAAAGTTCTTTTTGAATAAATACTCTTTTTTATAAAACTACAATATTTTTTTTATTTTAAATTGTTATAAATTTATTTTAATAAATATATAACTATAATTTTTGTAATTTATTTAGTAACATTCTTACTATAAAATTTAATTTTATGGTTACAAATATTATATATAAAAATGTATCACTTGTTATTTAAAATTAGTGATGTTTGTAACGTACGTTAAACTATGCGTTCCATGTAATGTAAGATAAGTTATGAGTTTTGTTAAATAAAATATAAAATAATTACTCTGTATATGAATGATATTGAAAATATTGTATTTATTTTTCCAAAAATATATTGTAATGTCTCATATTTTTATATTATCTCATAAACATGGTGTTACCTGTCGAATATGCTGAAGTGTACAGAGACTTTAGTTTAGAGTATCTTTGTGTTTCATTTTTTCCACCTTAAAGAATTTGAATACACCTAGTTTAAACATATTATTGCTAAGTCGTGGTTTTAAATTGTGAAATATCATTGGTGAGAAACCAGTATCACAAAAGGGTTTTGTGAAATATAATCTATATAAAAAATCAAATGAATTGTGATGTTTATCTGAAATAAAACATAACTAGGTTTATAAATAGGAGGACATAGATAAGAAATGAATACAAGAACTTGGAATAAAAGTGAAAATAATTATATTGAGTGACTTTGTTATTCAATCACAAGAAGGTTAATGATCAATTGAATGATATGTCTCTCAAAACGATAAATGTGTGATGATTTAAAGAATATCTAATTTACAATATATGAAGGAAATAGGATAAAAAAAAATTTCATTATATTTTTCCTAAAGAAGTTGAATTATTATTTTTAGAACTATAAGGGAATTTTCATATTAATGATTTTTCAAATAAACAATATTTATTTTACCCTTATGATTTGCATATATAAATTTCAAAATTATCAATAAAACAAAAAAAATAAATATACATAAATGTTTTTTATTCCTGAATTACTAATATTTACATTCAATAGATTTAAATATCCATAAAAGATATATATATTATTCTTTATATATTTAACTATTTTCTAAATCCAATATGGTTATCATAATTTAAACAATATAAATAAATTTCCATATATTAATGTAATATATTTATATTTAAAACCAATTAAAATATCAAATTATATATTTTTATAAATTTTTTACCTTATGGACCTTCCTAAAGATTCATATCTATAACATTAGAAAGATTTTCGTTGAGTTTAAAAAATAAATATATCATTAATCTATCAAAAAAACATAATGTATCCCTTAATTTTCAAATAACAAACATTTAAATACAATTATCATGTATTCTCTTGAAACATGGTAATAACAACAAAACCATATTGAAAGCATGCATTAAAATTCATTACATAATTAAAACATAGATTATTGAATACATTACATATATTAAAATAATGAAAAACATAAATAAAAAATAATTTGTCAATAAGTCATTATTTAGTATTATGTTAGTTATTGCTTCCCAATTTTGAATATCCAAATTAGTCTTATCATTATCCCAACACCATTATATCAACATCCAAAATATATTACCAATAATATTTTCCTAAACAACGAGTTTTCTAATAAGTTAAATTTTCTATCAAATAACTTTTATTTGTAGATGCTCAATGTACAAGAGGGGGGGGGGGTGAATTGTACATTTTAAAAATTCCTTTAAACAAAGGAAAGAGCTATGTTTAACAAATTTAATCTAAGAATATTCACCACACCTCTAACACCAATTGAAAACATGGAAAAAGGAATGAGGTTATAAACTTCAAGTCCTATGTACTTTCTTAAAACTGGAAAGAGATTCTGAGAGTAGGTTCTGGAAATATGGTTCCATATATTGAAACTTAAAAAAATATTACAATATGAGATTCTACCTTAAAGCATATAGAATCTAAATGAAACAGAGTACAAGTAAGGAAGTATAAGAAAGTTATACTATCCTTATAATAAAAAATGCAGCGGAAATAAACAAGTAGTAAAACTACAAGTAACAAGATATAAGACTTTTAACTCATAGAGAAGGGAATCCAACAACCTGGGATAAAGGTCCCTTAATTTATACATTCAAGAAAGTATGTCTTACCCACGCCAGCACAATCCCTTGATATGAAGATCAGAGTCTCTCTCTTGATATCCTTGCAAGCCCTCAACTTCAAGGTAGTTGGAAACCTCTATCTTCCTCAGCAAGGAAGCCCTCGAACTTCAAGGTAGTTGGCACCTCTATCTTCCTATCCCCAGAAGTCCTTGAATGTAATCACCAACATTCGGAGTCGCACGAAGCTTTGAGAGTTAATAAGAGCCCCTCTCTCTAGAAATCACTTCAACAGCATGTGTGAACAATGTCGAAGAAGTTATTCATCACTCAACATCGAACTCTTTCAAATGTGCTTCTATTTATAGGCAAGGTTGTCCGCCGTTCCAACGGTCATATTTTCCTTAAAAATCAGAGGCACATGTACATGTGTAACTTAACCAACAGTTAGTTTATAATAGAATAGACTACATCTTTTTATAAAAAAACAAGTGAAACAAAAAGTACGACATCGTTTAAAGTCTAACTCAAATGTTAGGAGTGAATGTTCGGAGTGTAAACAAAAATATTTTTTCGGAGTCTAAATAAATTCAGAGTGTATAAAACTAAGATGATCAAATTCTGTTTAATAGGTGAATTCAGAATGATAATTATGAATGAGAATTCATCAACAGAATTTTTAATGAGAATTTGTCATCCGAATTCTTAATGAGAATTCATCATCAGAATTCGTATTGAGAATTTTTCATCAGAATTAATAATGAGAATTTGTCATTAGAATTCGTATTGAAAATTAATCATCAGAATTCATAATGAGAATTCGTCATCAGAATTTGTAATGAGAATTTATCATCAGAATTCGTAATGAGAAATCGTCATCAGAATTCGTAATGAGAATTTATCATCATAATTCCTAATGAGAATTCGTATCCAGAATTTGGAGTAGAACTTAATTAGAGTTCGTATCCAGAATTCGGAATGAAACTTCATTACATTTATCATCTAGAATTCAGTACTTAAAATAGAATGTTTCATATCAATGTTTCAAATGACTCCGATAATATAGAATTTAATCCGAAACTTATACTTAAGAAATATATGAATGAATATATGACAAGGAAAATTTTTCTTACAAAAGCGATCTTCCTTATAAAAGCGATTTTCCTTATAAAAGAGATTTTACTTATAAATGTGATTTTCCTTAAAAAACTATTTTCCTTAAAGAAAGGTGTTTGTGATTTCCAAAACAAGAAGGAATGGAAAAGTCATAAGGAAAATATTATTGACTCAACAATCTCCCCCTTTTGGTAAAGCACAAACATCCCTATGAAAAATAAAGTCTAAGAAGAAATAATAAAATGAGGCTTATCTCTCTTTTTTTATGGATGTTGATGAATACGACTAACTCCCCCTTAGGCTTTGAAACACTAAGGAACATATTCTAGATTTCAGGAATGATATTTCATTTAGAATAAGAAAGTATTCTTTAATGATAAACTCCACCTTAGATAAACTCTATTAGAGTTTGTTTTCTTTCTCATCCTTTGTTAAGATTCTTTTTCCCCTTTATTAGGGTTCTTTTCCTTCTCCCCCTTTTTGATTTTCAAAAACAATTCGAGGGAATGGAAAGTATAACAAAGTACCTGAAAAAATTAGTATTGAAAACAAAAGAAAAGAGCAAGCACAATTTTCATTAAGTTTGAAAGATCAACAATAATGAAGTTTAGATACAAAAAAGATAAGATCTTTCTATTTTGGATCTTTTTCCTTCACCATGAGACCCTTAAGAATAGTCTTTATTTTATTCAAGTCTTTATGATCTTCCTCGGCTTGCTTTTCTAACAAAAAAATTCTTTCATTTTGAGATTCAATCTTTTCTTCCTGGGCTTGAAGCTTTCCTTCAGGAGCCTTCATGATCTGTTCTTTCGTTAAGAACATTTCATCATACTCAACCTGATGATCCCTTTCATACTTCCAGTTTTGAGAAATAGAATTCATCTTCCTATTCAAATATCTATCTTTTTAAATCTGGAAATTCTTTTCATCTGTCAACTTTTCTTCAAAGGATAAAGTATGTTCATTTATCTTCCTGTCTTCTGTCTCAAAGGCATCCTTCCCATTATCTTGGAATTCATCAAAGATCCTTATCTCTTCTACAGTCTTCCTAGACCAACTAGTCATCCTCTTGCAAGATCTTTTGTGGGCTTCATAGCCGACAAAGAATGTTTTGAACCGAGCCTCTATTTCAACACATTTGTCCATAACTATGGATACAGAGTCTATTTTCTGATTCAAAGCATGTTGGAGCATCTGGCATCTTAAATCAATACATGATAAAGTCAGAATAGAACCTACCAATTTCTTTAAAGACTGAACAATAAAGTCATTCCCAATGAAGATGACTCCGAATCCGAGACTTTTCTTGGAGAAAATTCTTCTTCAATATTCTCAAGCTTTCCCTTTGAAGAACTACCATCTTCCTTTCTCTTTACAACCACTGAGCTCTAGGTATCAACAACAAGTTGTTTCCCCATGTCCTTTTTCGGAATGGAGTCCTGTTCTGGAGTTCTCTTTTCACTTTCAGACACTTGAACAACATTGTCTTCATCATCAGAAACTTTCTAAGCACCATCTTGTAGATTCTCCATTTTAGAAATATCATGTAGAAGTTGTTCTTCATCTGCATGATAAGCTACTTCTTCTTCTCCTTTCTCCTCATCCTTCCCTAGAGTGACTAACTTAAAAGACTCAGCTTCTAAAGTTTGGAGTGACAAATGTTCCGAAGGTGTCCCCTTATAATAATCTACTTGCTTCAAAACATATCCGGTGTCACCACTACCTTCAGCAACTTATTATTCCTTTTCCACTTGCTCTATCTAAAAAACTTCCTCAACAGGATTTGCTACTACCTCTTACGGAGCAACAAAGTTTCTTCCTGGAGTCTCAGGTAGAGATTCCAGAGAAAAAGTTCTCAAAACAAGAATGTTTGCTGAAACCATATCATTAAACTTCAACAAAGTATGAGCTACCTCATCTTCAGAAATCTTATTCTTATGCTTCTTTTCTTTCACTTGATTTTCTAGCTCATCCACAGTTCTTTCCTTCAAGGCCTTAGCCTTCGCAGTATCCAAGAAAAACTATGGCTCCCCTTGGACTCTCTTCTCGTCGATTTACCTCCATATAGAAACTACCTCATCTGGGTACGATTTCTTCTTCTTCGGTTATGGAGGTGCGGAATGAAATTCCTTAGATTTGGGATTCTTTGCTGCAACTTTAACTTATTTCAACTTTCTCTTCCTCACTGGCTTAGACGATTCATGTTCAGCAACTTTCAGAACTGTTTCTTCTTGAGCAGGTAAATCAAAAAACTGTCCAGTCTTCATGTCAAAGGCTACATCCATTCGTTTGAGAGTACCATCACTCACCAAAATAATCTTGAAAACTCTTGTATTATACTTTCAATCCTCCTTGAAAGACTCAAGGCAACAAAATATCAACTTTGAGAGGATTGCTGGATATATTAGGATCTGAGCTCCCAAATTCCATTTCTTAACATTCTCAATGTTAATAAGAATGTGTTTAATCAGATTAAACATCCTCAGATTTATCAGAAAATCTAGAATAAAAATCTCACTCTTCTTCAGACTATCTTTGTCACCCTTTCTTGGTACGATAAGGCCTTGTACCCATAATTCTAGAATCTGGAAATTCGTAGACAGATAAGCAATCTTCGGAGCCTTGTCATCTTCCAGTCCGAGAGTCTCTAATACCTTTTCCTTGTCGAAGCTTCACTTTGAATCCGGAAAAACATGAGAAATGAAATCGGCTTCTCCTTCATTGTCCAGCCCTACTAACTTGGCTGCCTTGGCATAAGAAAGCATAAAAGTCTTTCCATAAGTCTTAAACGATAATTTATCCCTGCCATCTTCCTTATAGAAGGAAACTGTCTCATAGAATTCTATAAGAAAATCCGAATAAACGTCATCATGATTTCCAGGCTCGGATACAACAACATCTTCCCATCATTAAAGCTTTATGTTCTTGGATATAAGAGAATCATAATTGTTGATGAAATCAGGATGAACCTACCTTTCTCTATATATTAACCACTTGGAAATCGACTTAGAGGAAGACATGTCTTGAGAAGCTACTTCCACAGACATTCGGATCTGAAGACCTATGAGAAGTTCGGAACAGAGAAATATGAAGTTCAGAACGACTTTAAAATGGAGAGGCAGAGCATCGAGATGCTGGATCTTGAAAACCAATGTAGTACAACCATTTGGGGTCCCCTTTATATAGGCAATGAGAAGACGGTTCGACTTCCTCAGTTGATCGAACAATTGTGACAAGTTGAGATCAGATCTGACGGTTGGAAACCAGTTCTCAAGAAAACTTGAATCCGATCATTTGAGGTTTTTATTAAAACAACGATTTAAGAAAACTATAAATCGAAAACAAAATATAAGAAAATTCCAGCAAGTAAAGTATGATTATGAAAAATTGAGTAAGGAAATCATACCTTTCAGATTGTCTTAGAAGGATTATTCGTAATGGGTAAAGTTCTTAAAAAATACTACGAAAAAATCATTACTACGAAAAGACATAGTTTGCAAAACTCACTAAGAAAAACAAACTCAGTACGAAAAACTCAGTATGAAAATTTCATTACAAAAAAAAATTGAAAAACGAAAAGCTCATTATGAAAACCTCGGTACGAAAATATCGTTATGGAAATACCAGTATGAAATTTTCCACTCCAAAAGAGTTCAATACGAAAATTTCCATTTCAGAAGTTTTTTATAGGAAAATATCCATTCTGGAAAAATTTAGTTCCAGAAATTCCCATTCCGGAATTTTAGTTCCGAAAAGTTTGAAAAAACTAACTATGAAAAAAATTAGTTACTCTTACAAACAAATGTACTCCCCCTATGAAAAGGAGTTTATTAATATAAGGAGACTTTTTCAACAGAAAGATAATGAAGAATGATTACATTATAGTTACCATTCCTAACTTGTGTTTAATGTATTCAAATCTATCAGAAGGAAAAGATTTTGTGAAAATAGCAGCAAGTTGATCTCGCATTCTGATAAACTGAAGAATAATATCTCCTTTGAGTATGTGATCCCTAAGAATGTGATGCCTAATATCTATGTGTTTAGCACGAGAGTGATGTGCAGGGTTCTTACTTAAGGAAATGTCACTTGTGTTATCACACAAAATGTGGTTTTAGTAATACTCAAGCCATAGTCTGTGAGTGTGTGTTGCATCTACAACACTTGAGAACAACAATTTCCAGCAGCTACATATTCCGTTTCAGAAGTGGAGAGTGCTACAGAATGTTGCTTTTTGCAAGACCAAGAAACTAACGAATCTCTTAAGAAATGAAAAGTTCTGGATGTACTTTTTCTATCCATTCTACATCCAACAATGTTAGCATCAGAAAAGCTTTTTAGAACAAAATCATTTCTAGAAGTTTAAAATAATCCAAGATCCATGGTTCCCTTAAGGTAGTGAAAAATTCATTATTCTGCCTTTAAGTGAGATTACTTAGGATTGGATTGATATCTTGCACATAAGCATACTGAGAACATTATGTCTGGTCGACTAGCTGTTATGTAAAGTAAACTTCCTATCATACCTCTAAATGATGTTTGATCTACTGGTTTCCCAGCATCATCAATATCTAAAGAGTTTGAGGTACCAATAGGAGTACTTATACTCTAAATGTTGTCATAACCATACTTTTTAAAAATATCTTTAATATACTTATGTTGAGATATGTAGGTTCCTTATGGTTTTTGAGAAATTTGAAAACCAAGGAAAAAAGTTAACTCACTCATCATACTCATTTCAAACTCAGATTTCATTAGACTTGCAAAAGAGTCCGTTAAAGATTACTGAGTTGAGCCAAATATGATTTCATCAACATAAATTTGAAGAATCAAAACATTTTTCTTATCTTTCTTTATAAAAAGGGTTGGATATGCATTTCCCTTAACATAGTTATTTTGAATCAAAAATCCAGTGAGTCTATCATACCATGCTCGTGGGGCTTGTTTAAGACCATACAGAGCTTTGGTAAGTCTAAAAACATCACCAGGATGTTTTTTATCTTCAAAACCAGGAGGTTGTTCAACAAAAACATATTCTTGGACATAACCGTTAAGAAAAGCACATTTCACATCCATCTGAAAAAGTTTAAAATTAAAGAATGCTGTAAAGGAATGTAGAATATGGATAGATTCATGTCTAGCTACTAGAGAATATGTTTCTTCATATTCTATTCCCTCTTGCTGATTATAGCCTTTAACAACAAGTCTATCTTTATTTCTTACTCTGACTGCATTTTTATCACATTTGTTTCTGAAGACCCACTTTACTCCAATAACAGAAGTTTCCTTAGGTCTTTCAACCAAGGTCCAGACTTTATTCCTTTCAAATTCATTTAGTTCATCATGCATGGATTTGATCCAATCATCATCACCTAAAGCTTCATCAGTTATTTTAGGTTCTAATTGGGAAAGAAATGCTAGATGTTATACTTCATTTCTTAAGGAACTTCTAGTCCTTACAGGTTGATTTACATCACCAATGATACTTCCACTGGGATGATTCTTAAGAAACACCTCATTTGGGTTTTGAAAATTCTGTTCATCAACATAGGGTAGAAAGTCTTCAGGGGTAAATGTTTCAGAAGTATCTTCTTGAACATTATCCTTATCAGAAGGTTCTTCTATTAAAGGTTACCAATCAGTTTTTGAAAACACATCTGAGGATGTAGGTTGGGATGGTTTAAAAACAAAAGGATCAGACTCATCAAATTTTACATGCACTATTTCTTGAACAGTAAAAGTAGTTTTATTAAAAACTATATAACCCTTAGATGTTGTGGAATAACCTAAGAAAATTCCATCATCGGATTTTGGAGCGAATTTATGTAAGTTATCTTTAGTATTCAAAATGAATACTTTGCAACCAAAAACCTTGAAGTAGTATAGTCTTTGTTTTCTACCATTCTATAACTCATAAGGAGTTTTATTAAGAAAAAGTCTAATCAAAACACGATTTATAGTATAGCAAGCAGTACTTACAGCTTCAGCCCAAAAATGACTAGCTATAGAATATTCACTCGACATGGTTCTAGTTACCTATTGAATAATTCTATTTCTTCTCTCAACTACACCATTATGCTGAGGAGTTCTAGGTGATGAAAAATTGTTAGTAATACATTTTTTAATACAAAAAGTTTCAAAATCAGAATTTTGAAATTCTCCTCCATAATCACTATGAATAGTTTTCAATGGAAGGTTTTTCTCATTTTTAACTTGATCTCTAAAACTTTTGAAATAAGAAAAAGCTTCATATTTCTTTCCTAGAATCTAAACCCAAGTAAATCTAGTGTAATCATCAACTAGAACAAAAACATAGTATTTCCCTCAAATACTTTCAGTTTGTGTTGGACCAAAAAGATCCATGTGCACTAACTACAATGCATCAGTTGTTGTGACATTACTGATCGATTTAAAACTAGATTTATGTTGATTTCCATATTGACAAGGATCACAAACTTTAGAAGAATCAAATCTAAGCTCCGGTAGATCCTTAACAAGTTTCTTCTTAGTGAGTTTATATAGGTTTCTAAGGTTACAGTGAACTAGTCTTCTATACCATAACAAGGAATGATCTTCCATTGCACTTAGGCAAGGTAAAACATGGCTCCTGAGGTCTTACAAATTTAAGGTGTAAACATTCTCATACCTATTGGCTGAAAGAATAAATTCATCCTTGGAATTGTGAACTAAGAACTTATCATTCCTAAAATTCACAAGGTAACCTGCATCACATAACTAACGTATGATAATGAGGTTGTTCTTAAGACCCATAACCAAAAGAACATTTGAAATAAATGTTTTTTCGAAAAGAACTATATTACCAATACCAACAATCTCCCCCTTAGCATTTCCTCTGAAAGTTACCTTTCCTTCTTTCGTTTTCATAATATTTTCAAAATAGCTTTTGTTATAAGTCATGTGCCGGGAAAGTCCACTATCCATGTACCATGTATTGTTGCTGGTACTCTCTTTATTTTCCTGAAATTAAGAAGAGAATTAGACTTTCGGAATCCAAACTTTTTTGGATCTGAGATTTCCAGATAACAAAATTTTAGGTACCCACAACATTTTAGAAAAGTAAGATTTATGAAATCCTAGTGATTGAGTTTTTTTAAGGAACATTTCTTTGGCCAGTGACCACCACATTGACACTTAGTACAAAATGGGGCACTTTGAGGAACAAAATAATTTTTACTAAAAATTTTATTTGAATGGGTATAACCAAATCTGGATTTATTTCTTAAAGGTCATATTTGGGAATACATTTTATGAAAATTTTCCTTACCATGGGTAAAGTTCGATAAACAATTCTTTAAGGAAAAAATTTCGGACTTGAGTTTTATAACCATGTTTTTATCCTCAAAATCGTTAGTTTTAGAACTAGAGCTAGGATGAAAGACACCTTTCTTAGAAATTACTTTTTTTAACTCTTTAGAATGTTTGTTCTTCTCAGAACATACTTCCTCAAGATTTTTTGAAATACTTTCAAAATCAGCATTTTTTTTATCATGATCTTTAGAAATATCTGATATCTCTTTTGTAAGAATATTATTCCTATTGTTTTCCTTATCAGGTTTTTTATTGAGTTTAGAATTCTCAATTTCAATAAGTTCAGCAAACCTAGAAACTTATTTATAAGTAGGTAAAGTATTTTCTTCATCAGAAGAGGATTCTTCATCAGAAGAGTTATAATACTTACTATCATTAGAATTTAAAGAAACATTGGACAATAATTCATCATTTCGTACCTTAGCCATCAAACAATGATTATCAACAGGTAATCTTGCTATAAGACCAAGATTCTTCTGTCTTGATGATTTGTAATCAGAAGATTCATCCGAAGAGTCACCACCACTTGCACTCCAGGTATCATTTGATTTCAGCACATTCTTAGTTTTGGCTTTATAATACTTCTTTCTGTTCCTATCTGAATGACATTCTTTCTTTTCATTCTTTTTTAGCAAAGGGAAATCTGGCCTAATATGTCCAGATCTCTTTCATTCATAACATGTGACTTCTCCATCTTTCCTATCTTTCCATTCCTTCTTCTTATACTTGGATTGGAAATTTCTCTGACCAGCTATCTTGTTCATCCTTCGAGCAAGATTTTCTAACTCACTTTCAGATACTTCACTCTCACTAGATTCGAATTGGAAAATAACTTTCTTAGAATTGGATTTGGTTACTCTCTCGGGAGTCTTATTTTTCATCTGATTTGATTTTGTTGTAGAAGCAACAGTACCCTTTCCATTTTTCTTCTTGATGTTATCAACATCTCTATTAATTCTTGTTTCATGTTGGAGAATAGTTCCAAATAACTCATCAAGAGAAATTTTAGTGACCTTCCTATTCTCATCTATAGCAGTTCTTTTGGATTCCCACTCATTGGGCATAATATCAATTATCTTATCCACAAGTGCTTCATCATCTAACCCTTTATCTCCCAGAGACTATAAACTATTGACAATAGTTATAAATCTCTGTTGAACTTTATAGATTGGTTCACCATAAGGAAAATTGAATCCATGGTATTCAGCTCTAAGCATAGCTCTCCTAGTTTCGATCACATTAGAAGTTCCAAAGTGTGTAACTTCTAACTTATTCCAGATACAATTAGCTGCTTCACAAGAAGAAATTTGGCTATATATATTTCTAGTCTTTGATCAAAGTAAGGTATTGCGTACCTTATAATTGAGTTAATACTCTAGCTTTTCCTGGTTAGTAAAAGTTATAACTTCCTTATCAAGAATTTTATAATCACCAGTAAGCATAATGAAGTTGTCCACTCCAGTATTGATAACAAAAGTCTTTATTCGATCTCTCCAGTATTCATAGTCATGACCATCAAAGATTGGTGGTCCTGTAGGATTTAGATTATCAATAGAACCAACATTAATTCCTGTCATACATAAAACCATTGGCACACAAACTTGTTAGTAGAAAAAGTTCATAATAATAATGTTTTGAATGACAAAATTCGGAATGAAGAAGTTCAGAATAAGAAAATGAGCAGGAAAAACTTATATGTGAGTAAAAGTATTTCAGAGACCTCCTCTGATAACAATTGTAGGATCGAAATAATGAAGTAGATGTTTAATATACAAGTGGGGGTGAATTGTACACATTAAAAATTATTTTAAACAAAGGAAAGAGCTATGTTTAACAACGTTAAACTAAGAAAATTCACAACACCTCTAACACCAATTGAATACATAGAAAAAGTAATGAAGTTATAAACGTAAAGTCTTATGTACTTTCTTAAAACTGGAAATAGATTCTGACAGTATGTTTCAGAAATATGGTTCCGGAAATTGAAACATAACAAAATTTTACAATATGAGATTCTACCTTAAAGAATATAGAATCTAAATGAAATAGAGTACAAGTAAAGAAATTAAAGAAAGTTATACTTTCCTTATAATACAAAATGAAGCGGAAATAAACAAGTAGTAAAACTACAAGTAATAAGATATAAATTTTTTAACCCAAAGAATAGGGTATCCAACAACCTTGGATAAAGGTCCCTTGATTTATACTTTCAAAAAAGTCTGTTTACCCACACCAGGGTAAGCCCAAGATACGAAGATCTGAGTCTCTGTCTTGCTACCCCCGCAAGCCCTCAACTTCAAGGTAGTTGGAAACCTCTGTCTTCCTCAGCACGGAATCCCTTGAACTTCATGTTATTCGGAACCTCTGTCTTCCTATCCTCATAAGTCCTCGAATGTAATCACCAATATTCGGAGTCTCACTAAGCATTGAGAGTTAATAAGAGCCTCCCTCTCTAGAAATCACTTCAACAACATGTGTGAACAATGTCGGAGAAGATATTCATCAGTCAGCATCAAACTCTTTCAAATGAGCTCCTATTTATAGGCATGGTCGGCCCTCTTTCCAATGGTCATATTTTTCTTAAAAATCGGAGGGACCTATACACGT
The DNA here is from genome assembly GCA_963277665.1 of Viscum album. Lineage (NCBI taxonomy): Eukaryota > Viridiplantae > Streptophyta > Magnoliopsida > Santalales > Viscaceae > Viscum > Viscum album. Next base: position 1,765,735,419 of record OY728146.1, on the reverse strand, counting down.
GTAACTTAACCAACGGTTTGATTATAACAGAATAGACGACATTGTTTTATAAAAAAAAGTGAAACAGAAAGTATGAAATCATTTAAATTCTAACTCAAAAGTTCGGAGTGAATGTTCAGAGTGTAAAAAAAAATATTTTTTCGGAGTCAAAATAAATTTGGAGTGTATAAAACAAAGATGATCAAATTATGTTTAATAGGTGAATTCAGAATGAGAATTCGGAACGAGAATTCATCAACAGAATTCGTAATGATAATTTTTCATTAGAATTTGTAATGAGAATTCATCATCAGAATTCGTAATGGGAATTTGTCATCAGAATTCATAATGATAGTTTTTCATCAGAATTCGTAATGAGAATTCATCATTAGAATTCGTAATGAAAATTCGTCATCAGAATTGGTAATGAGAATTTATCATCAGAATTCGTAATGAGAATTCATCATCAGAATTTGTAATGGGAATTTATCATCAGAATTCATAATGAGAATTCGTACCCAGATTTCGGAGAATAACTTTATCAGTGTTCGTATCCAGAAATCGGAAAGAAACTTCATTACAATTCTCATCTGGAATTCAGTACTTAAAACAGAATGTTTCATATAAAAGTTTCAAATGACTCCGAGAATATAGAAATGAATCTGAAACTTATACTTAAGAAATATATGAATGAAAATATGATAAGGAAGATTTTTCTTACAAAAGTGATATGCCTTATAAAAGTGATTTTCCTTATAAAAGAAATTGTCCTTATAAAAACGATTTTCCTTAAAAAACGATTTTCCTTAAAGAAAGGTGTTTGTGATTTTCAAAACAAGAAGGAATGGAAAAGTCATAAGGAAAACCTTATTGAGTCAACATTATTTTCTCTATTCTCCATATGCATTAAGATGATAAATTTTACATTGGAAAATTTTTCATTCTCTTAAAATCAAGTGAATGATAGCCTTTCTCTTCCCACCTCTTGGAAACAATCATCCCCTAAAATCCCAAAATATCTTGTTTTTTTCTAATAATATATTTGTGGAATCCATTTCTATGATCTTTCCATTATCCATCATTTCTCTCGATAACATATTCTTCTTTTACTTCAATATAAATACCTAAAATTATGAGTATTATTAATATATCTTTTTTATTATATTACTTATTATCTTTACATAATGAGAAGGTTTGTGACAGTAGTTTCCATTAAAAAATCGACTTATTATAATCATCGAAATGATCATTCTTACTATTTTTATTACAATATTTGATATGATATGTGATTATTATTATAGGAATAATTTATAAATTATGGAATACATTATATAAGATTATAACATTTTGAAGCATAGCGTTTCATCTCAAAACTATGGAAATACATATAATAAGTTAAATAATATATGAACAAAAACATAAAATAGTTAACAAAGTTTCATTTTCAATATCTCTATTTTCAAATAAAATTTAATCGTTTATAAATAAAATATTCATAATCCTAAGAATATAATTTGGAGTCAAAAATCAATAGTACAGTAAATAATTTTTTCATGCGCAAGGTCATTATCAGAGAAATTATAATGTGATATTATTATTGAAATGACCCAACATGTGCATATATTTCAGAACACCTCTCACTTTTAATATCCATATATTTATTTATTTCAAGGAAAAACATAGAACCTAAAAAAATGAAGTTATTCTTGAAATTATTATTAATGATTATAATTATCATCTGATCCCTAATTTATGGTTTCCAAAATCAAGATTCAATTTCTTTTAATAAATACTCATCTAAGAAAAACATTAAGGACCTTATTCCCATTAACCAGAAGAAAGTTCCCACTTTATTAACATGTCATAAGATAGAAGGAATCATATCTCATAGAACCGAAAAGTTTTGTAGCATTGGTGAAATAGATATAGATATGATTCAGATATTAAATTTGAATACAATAATTCAAACATTATTTTTTAAGAATAAATTAATACATTCTATAATATCTTTACATGTGAAATATAATACACATCATAGATTCAAATAGAAGGATACAAAAAATGATGTGTTAAATTGATTGGTAAGGGTTATGTACATTGGAATCTATCATTAATCAGTAAGCATAATAAAAAAGTAATGTTAATTAATTGAAAAAATCATTCCATTTAAATTACCAGATATATCATGATAAATATGGTAATTTAAATAACAAAAAAAATTCCATTTGAAAAATATAATAAAATTTATATGAATACATAATTAATATCATACTAGAAATCTCATGGAAGTTAACTAATGAACTCATAATAAAAGAATGGTTAATTATTGGGTATCATATATTATAAACATGATACCTCTATCACCATTACCATTATCTAGATGGTTTAAAATATAGATAAAAACCATTATATATATATATATCTTATCTGATTTTCTCATGATACCATCTGATTAATTGAAGGATTATAAAATACTGGACCCAGTCCATATCATTAGTTTCATTATATACCTTATATATTTAATAATCGTTTCAATTCATTATTCAATATTCTTTAACATCAAATATCAATACTGAGTAATGAATACCAAATTATTAAAATTTATCTATACAAAAAAATAACACTCCAAGTGAAAACGTATATGTATAAATGAGATATATTTTAAGGAATAACAATATATATTGTAAATAAGATGCATATTTATTTGAAATTTAATTTTTAATGATAAAATTTCTGTGAATATGTCATGTGGATGTTAATAACTAAAAAAAGAAACAATTAAGTAAATTTAAAAACTATCCTTATTAAAATAATCATAAAACAATAATATTAATAACAAGGATGGTATAAATATATACATATTAGAGTAAAAATAAACATTTGTTTTCAATAGTTAATAAAAATTCTAAAAAAAATTTCAAAAAATCTTTGAGAAAAATATATATTTTTAATTTTTTTTAAAAATTTATATTATTTGAAAATAAATTTCAGTAACATTTCATTGAATAAATCCACATACAAAATAAATGATAACCAAAAATAAATGACTTCCATGATAGAAATGTACTTATGATTTCACTTACTTAAATATTCCTTTGGATTACAAATTTGAAAAAAAATTATATTGTGGTTTTGACAAATTTATATAATTATACCCAAACAAAATTTAGATTAATAAAATCATATATGATACTTTAATAATATTTTATAACTTGTTCAGAAATAATATTATTTTCTCGCACATCTTGTTTTAATTTCCTTATTTTAACACACATATCTGATTATAAAATATCTAATTCTTTCATAGAATATATAGTTATATCATGTGTATAATAATAATAAATATATAATTATAATATTTTTACAAAAAATATACTTTATAAACCAATGATTAAATTTAGTTATGAAAAATGTTATATTTTATGGTCATGGAGACTATATTCCATGTGTACACTTGTGTAACCATTCCATTTATCACCAATAATTATAGAAAGGGTGAAGTAACATTTTTTATTCCTTTAATGATTATAATATCATCATTTACAAATTAAATAATTATATATATATATATATTAATCATGTGTTGTGGTGTATAAGATAGAGTCAAATTGCATTTCGATGTTGGTAGTCCACTTGCACAGAAATGATGTTATCCTTGTTAAGTGTTTTAAATTTTATAAAAAAATATGTATTTTTATTTAAAGAATTGTAAATATGTCCTTAATATCAAAAAAAAAATCATTTATATCACATATAAATTTTAATGTTTACATTATGACATTCTATCTAAAGCGTAACAGAATGATGAATCACATAGCTTCCTAAGATGAGCACATGTTGTACACATGAAAGACATTATCTCACCCCATTCTGAATGGATAGTGAAAATAAATATTATATAAATACTCTATATATATAATTATGTTATAAATATCATGTTTATACTTTACGAAGATCATCATATAAATCCTTTAAATCTATTAACGAAAGAATGAATGACACCTATTTGTGAGGCATTGTCTACCATACACACGAATAATTTTTTCATAAACAATTCAATAGGATTAGAACTTTTTGTTGGTAATTATCATATTATAAAAATCTATATATTATATTAAATATAATTATTTATGTGTGTCAAAATGTTTTTATAAGAATTTAAGGAGTCATAGAAGGAAAAAAATAAATAAACTCATAGATAAACATCACCTATACTTATTGTATGGCATTTAAGAATGGAGTATATTATTCCTAGGATTGATTTAATCCAATAAAAATTATCCAAGAATGATTATAAAGATTTTTCTATGTTATTTTATAAGGTATTCTCAAATCCAAAACAGTTTTGGATGCTTAAATTAGAGAGAAGAGGGGGTTTCCTTTTAGAAGTGTTGTCAGTGGTATACTTGAAATTTTCTATATGGATTCAATCATTCCATCATTTCTATCATCCCAAAATCATATAAAAAAGTACTTTATATGATATAATATATATAGGGTCAAAATATTTCCATACAATTAGTATTTTACATGTTGGTAGTTAATTTTTACCCTTAAATTTTTAGTTTATCCCGAAAATAAATCTATTTTTACTATAACGAAGATAATTACTTTTTGGTAATTTTTTCACAATTCATTTTTGGAAAACAATAATTAATACTTATTAAAAATTATGGAATATTAATAATTAAATATTTAATATCATTATCCAAATTCATGTCATGTAAGTAGAGAAAATTAATTTAAAATTGATCTCGTATTAGTATTGAGAAGGATATGTTTTCAAGAGAAACTACACAAAACATTAATTAGTATTTATATCCATATTCCAATAAAAAATTAAAAAAATGAAATAAATTGTTTTATTAGAAATTTTATCGAACAAATTTTACATGAGATAAATTCTAAATATACTTTATCAATGTATTTAATTTAAATGTAATGTTATTTTTTTTGTAAAAAAATAGTATTTTTCTCAATGAATAAAAAATGTAAATTTTATAAAAATAAAAATATTTGGTGATAAGATAATTATTTTATTCTGAGTTTAAATACAAATTTTATTTATTAATCTATATTTTATATAATATTTTAAACATTTATTTGAAATTAATTTAATAATGTGTGAATAAACCTCTATAAAAAATAATGTTTTCCAGAAAACATTTCAATTTAGTTTTAAATGATCAGAATTTTATATATAATCAATATACAACTATACATTTCAGTATTTAGTCCTTGTTATTCCTACATTTCTGTTTAAATGGTTTGTTATTACAATTATATTGAATAAAATATCACGTTTGGGTTAAACTCGGGGACACATGAAACATTACTTAAAATCAAAATTTAATGTACTGTACGATGAAATCAATGTGTCATGAAACGAAAGAAATACCCAATGTTGAATATTAATAAAGATAAAAAAGTTTATATTTATTTTAAAATATATATATTGTAATGTCTTTTAGTGTCATATTTTTAACAAAGAGTAGTGTTGCATGTCACATATGGTAGAGAATACAATAGTCTAATTTTAGAACTTCTGGTTTTTACATAATACAAAATCAAATAACTCTAGAAAATTCATTCCATAGTAATTAATAAAAATTTATTAAGTTAATGTCATCATAATAAGGTGTAATGTGTAATAAATTAGAGGTACCTAAAATAATACAAGGATTGAATGCGTAAAAAGAAATACAAGACTTGAGGGAGAGGATTTCTATTAAAATCACATTTACATATATAATTTTTTATCTTTTAATTTGAATAATGTAAATTATATGAATAATTTCATTTAAACAACATATATTTTATTATACTCAATTTCACCAATAAATTTTCATGTAATAGTATCATTTACCTATTTTTTTGATAAAAAAGTTTGAGAAAATATATTCATGAAAATGTCCTTACATCTTATTTAGACAGAAAATATTATTCTATATTTACATGATATTTAAAATGAATAATATTATTTTATATACATATATCCCTTTATATATTAACTCCATTTTCATTAGTATTTAATTTCCAATTGAATGGTTTTAAAATTAAATTTTGGAATATTTGTTCTACTGGATATTTATTACTTTTTATAAAATGTGTGATGTGATTATTATTTTGAAAATTTATAGTACAAATAGATTTTCCTATAATCATGTCTATTATTCGATTTTAATATTACATTTAATGTTTCCATTATTATTTTCAATTAATATATAACAATTTATATTCTGGTTTATTTTATTATTTAATGATACCGAAAGGAAATGTTATTTTTTTGAACTCAAATATAAATGTTCTATATGTGATTTAAAACATTATTAATCATTTATATTATATTTGTTTATATATATACTACACTTGGGACATTATCTTTGGATAACAACCACTTTCATTTCTAGGAAGGCTGATTATGATAATAATTGCAAGAAGATTATATTAATCGCATTTATTTCACATGGGTTAATTTAGTTATGCTAAATTTATTATGAAACCTATTTGATATCCCCAGATTATTATTTAGAAAATGATTCAATTTTTATAGTTTTTTTACCTATCAGGTGTTGAATAATATTAAATATATGAGTGTCTTTATGATCATTTGTAATACAAATATATGGTTTTTATTATTTCAAAGGTAGGCCCATTATATCCCTTCAATGCATTGGGAAATATTATAAAAATAATTCATGATAGGACATTGATAATAATGGACATGTTTTCTAAAAGATAGGGTCACATTTATATTCGTGAGTATGATATCTAGTCATAATTATAAAAACAATATGCATGGAAAAGATTATGAACAACAACGTTCATATTCTAATTTGTGATTTGGATTTCTTCTTCATATGCTCCAAATATTATGCATAGACAGTATTGCGAGAAAATATTTTACAAAAAATAATTATTTTTTATTCATATTTCATCCCATGAAAATTTTATGAATATTTAATTATGATAAATTCTTTTACATCATTATTAATCATTATTCTGAATGTGAATTCATTTTGGGTTTTAGGATGCTTAATTATTTTTTTTGTGGACCTTTAACATATAAAAGATGATCTTTTTTATGTTATCACATGATTTAGGACATATAATACTCTCTTGTGATTTATTTCTCTCATGATTCAAAATACTTTATATATGAGGTCACCATTTATAATGTTTTCCCTCACCTTGTTTTTATGTAATGTAAAATGAATTATGCTTCAGTACGGGGATTGATATAAATAGCATTTTGGGATACATTGAAGTAAATTTATTAAATAGTTTTATTATATATCTTGTTTAAAATGAATCTAAACATTTTCTTTTCTCAAGAATGTATATTTGCGATATATATTGAATATTCATCTAAAATAAATTAATATTTCTATATTTAATGGTTGGGTGACCTTAGTAGGTATCATAGGATGGTCTCATTTTTATATATTAGGATTATAATTATTTATAGATAACCCTAAGGATATTCCAATATATAATAGAATATCATATATTGTGGAAAGTAAAGGAGTGTGGATTTCAATGATAATACATACCGGTTTTTATACTATAAAGTTGTTCTTTTCATTGGAAAAAATTACCCACGTGCAAAATCTAAAATAGTGATCAAATGTTTTATTAAAATTATCAACACTGGATCACAATGAGTATGATTAATAATGTAAACATATATATACACACTTTAGGGATATTATTTTTTAAATTAACATTCATTATACAAACAATTATTATAAATGACATGATAAAACCTTTTACAATAAATTACCAGACATAGTGGTATGAGAAGAACACAGAGTGAGGTAGTTTTAAGGACTATTTCATACAATAGGATATCATAAAAATTGATTTCATAATCATATTAAATTCTTCTCTATTTATTTATTTTTAATTATAATTCTATATCTTTTTTAATTTAGTAAATTACAATAACTATGAGGAGTCATGTGAAAAATGTTTCTAATATATAAGGAATAACTGAATTAGTGAAATACCTTATTGATTTTGATATTGGATCAAATTACATGTAGCTATAATCCAACAAAACATTCATTCTTGGAGTAATAACATGGACCATGTAAAGATAATAAATACACAAAGGATTTAAAATCATTCCCTCAAGTATTTTATGTTAAAATTAAAACAATCTTTATGTAGGTCATTGATCCACTATTTTTTGAAAAAATGGGTCAATGTTATGGAAAATATTTTTTACATTAATACATGCACTGGTTGTGAGAATGTTGACTTAGCTTTCTATAACTTTATTGGTGAATTTCATCTTTTTTGGAGACATATAATGAATAATATTTAATATGATGATATAATTAAAATTGAATGGGAAGATTTAATGAGGATATTTCTCAATAAATAAATTTCTCAATGTCTTCACACAAATATAGAATAATATTTTTTGTATGAAATAGAAGGTTGATGAATCAAATTATACATTTGAATAAATATTTACCAAAATTTCAATACAATCATATAAATTTATAATGAACCACGGAAGAAAAAATAATTACTTATATAGAGGATTTAATCCAGTTCATTTAATTTTGTAATCCAAACAAACATTGGGGACTATGGAAATATATTTTATTTTTCAATGATTTTATACATGGATAGTGGTAACTTCAATTATGTTTATGGTTTTAAGGTATATTTGACAAAAGAATGAAAATAATGGATGAATGAATGAATCATGACATAGAGTAAAGGTATTTTTAAAAACAACACACCAAATATGTTGGTGAAATAAATCCTGAAAATTACTAAAAGGAATAAAGAAATGGTTCAATTTTGGAAGGATTAGTCATCGATCTATTTATTGTTGACAGAAAATGAAATGGCCTTCCTATAAAATCAATTATAACATGGATTTAAACAATGAATATCAATGTTATAGAAATTATTAGATTGGGAATTATGATAATCAATAACCATATTTACTATTTAATAATAATTATTATCCTAAAACTACCAAAAAAGGGATAAAGGGAAGCCCTTCATTTTCACAACTGTAGTGTGTCAGGTAAATTATGTTGTGAAAGTTATAATTACTATCCACATTAAGATGAAAAGATTAAAATATTATTTTGTATCTACATGATTATGTATATTTTTAAAATTCTTGGTAGTATCCCATCACCACCTCAATGATTAGATGTTTAGATGGTGGAAAACACTTATAATGGAATGATGATTTCAATCTATGTTTATTTCTCATCGTTGATACAATTTTTTGGTAGTTCACTTATATAATGTATTAGTAATATATCTATAGATGAATTTCATGATATACTATAAATGTATTGTATTTCAACATAAATACCCCATACAAATTACAGTGTAAGGGAGGTCATGTTTGATATTCTCAATGATCCATTGATATTATAGTAGTGTGATAATGAATTTGATCATACAAATAAATTTATATAAATTATGTGAGGATTAATGAAATATATAAATGAAAGTTTATACATAATGGTTTTGGAGTAATCCAATATTGATGATTTACCTTTGTTATGGAATTATTCTATTTTAGATATAAAAACATTCCTACTCCAATCTGTAATCCTGAATATGAGTATTCAATAGAACTAATTCTTAGTGTTATATGCTTTTCAATAAATTTATATCGTATTTTAACAATTTTCTATAAGGTATTTAATTAAAAACACCAAAATAATCTATTAAACTCCATCATATAGTAAATTAGGTACCTATGTGGTTCTCTTATTCTTATAGTAAACATGAAATATGGGTCAATAAATCATTACATTGATTATAGAGATCTTAATGAGTTCATTATCATGAACACAAATGCTTTACCTCATACTGGATTATTTTTAGAACATCAATGTTGATCTCAATACTTTTCAAATTTTGAACTTTGTTCCTGATATCATTTATAGAGAATCAAGGAGGAGGATATTCTCACTATATCCTTCCAAATAATTTATAACCATAATGAATGTATAGTAATTCCATTTTGAAAATAAAATAAACCGTCCATCTCTATGGATCTAATAGATAGAGTCATTTGAGATTACCATGATATTTTTTAGGATGTAGTTATAGGTGATATTATTTTATATTAAATATGAAATAACGAAAATATAAGTCATTTAAAAATTACTTGTAAGTCCCTAATGAATTAATATTTGTATTCCAAAATTACCAAGTATAAAATTTGGCCATATAAGGTTTTATTATAATGTTGTAAAATCTCTAGCATGGGTTTATTATTATATCATTAAATAATGGACATTATAGAAAAATATCTGTAACAATCCATTATAATTGAGATCCTTAGTTATCTAGGAGTGACTAGATAATATCCAGGAATTTTTGGTATTTATCTTTGCTATATAATCCACTATCCATATTTACATATAAGGGAGTTTATTAATTAAATGTAAATAGATGTGATGATAATTAAAAGGAACTTAAATGAAGGATGATTAGTGAAAATATGTTCATAGTACCCTAGACTAGATAAGTGTTTATTATCTATAGTGAATAATAAATGTTGCGACAGGGTTGAATACTTATGTTTAGTGACAATGAATGGACCATGCACATTCCCATTGAAAATTCATTAAAAAATTTACTCTTGAGATGATTTGGAGCTTTTGGGGGAAATTATTTCATTGAAAATATTGAGGAATTATCTATACAACGAATGATCTCATATATATACTGATCATAAAAGATTGATGTTTATATTCACATAGAATGGATTGATATGTTATGAATATTAGTGTTGAAAATAATTAGATATATTTAATGATAAACACACAACCAATATATGGTTATGAATAAGGTTTCCAATGATATAAGTCATAATTTAGCTGCATGTTTTTCTAATAATTGGATTAAAAAAGATATATTATTTAAGGATTTATATAAGTTTGATCTTTAAATCAAATTTAATATTGAAAAATAATATCATACATATTGGACTATTCATTCATCTGTCCATGTATGGATCGAAGTGGATTAAAATGAGGATGAAAAATTATAGAAGATTGTGAAAACTGTTTTTGAGTTTAACCATGATTATGATGGGATAACAATTTCAATAACTATTTGTGTTTTCTATAAGTACCGGTGAAGAAATATGAGTCATTTAATGAATATCATAGTTTATCATTATCCATTAACCCTATAATTACAAATGTGTATTGAGATATAAAATAATAATAAAATTGGTATAATTTAAAACAAATATTTTTTAGTATATATCTTAATTATTGACATTTCAAAATGTTAATACTAACATACAATTTCAAACTGTATGATGCAACCATTACCTATAAAATAAGTTATATGGTAATAAATCATTATGAATATCATAATTAGACTACCCAAAACATCAAAAGGCCATAATCCTATTTGGGTATTATCCAGGATCCTTATAATGATTTCATATTTCACTGTAATTAGTGAAGTTTTCCTTATTTATCATCCTAACAGGATATAACAAATGAATTTTTACAGATTCATGCGGTACCCCATTCTATTTTATATGATCGATACACATGGCTTAACTTGATGATTAAAATAATTATTAAACAATATTTCTATGTTGATTTTAACATTATCACAACTTAACAACCTCATACATATAGTAAAAATGAGAGTACCATTGAAACCCTTGAGGGGATACTTATATCATTTTCAATAGATTTTGATGGTTGTTGGGATCAACGTCTTATTTTAGTGTAACATTATTAAAAAATAAAATTCAATTGGTGAGTCATATGGATACTAATAAATTAATATATAAAAGCAAGTTTGGAAATATAGTTAGCTGGGATGAAAATGGGGAAATTAGGGTAATGTGAACTGATATTTCATATGAAATAAAAATAATTTTAGAGACATTCAACAACACATGAATAAATAATAGAACCGATAAGAAATCTATGCTGACATCCATCAATGAGATCTTGAGGTTGATGTAGAAGATAATTTATTACAATGAATATTTAATTGGAAAAATATTTAGTGATTTTTAAAGAGGGAAAATATATTCCAAATATATCCATATCTCACTAAATTTCATGTTGAATTGGGATGGTTTTTTATCAAAAGTTTGTTCCACCAAATCACACTCATGTTCACTTAGTGTTCCATGTTTGTCTCTTGAAAAATAATATACCTAATCCAACATATATAATGAACTAAAATGTTATAACACTAGATAATGAACTCTCAAGAAGAAAAAACAAAATTTATGTTAGATCCAATAGAGATTGTGATTATAAAGGATAACACTGAAATGGTCAAAATTTTATGGTGAAACCATAAATTTCTCGATGATATATGGTATCCCAAGGATGTGATGTGCCATAAGTCTACTATATAGTTTATATTGGAGTGATATATTTACAGAGGTGATGTTTTTAAAAAATAAATTATAATATAATATCCCAATATTGAACGATAAATTTCTCTTTACATAAATTTGATTTCATTGATATCTTACTTTGGAAACAACTGAGAGTTTAACTAAACCGTGGTATGCTATTGAATTGTTATTATTTTAATGTGAATGAAATTTACTATAATTTTTTTTATCTATATAAAGAAGATAAAATAAATAATATTTTCTTAATATTTAAAAATAATCAATCGTTATTCAATTTTATGAAATGATAATAAAATCATTTGAAATTAAAGGACGATTGATTATTTTTACGATTGTTTCTAAGCATGTAATGTGATATTAGATTAATTAATGAAGGTAATTAAAATTTATGAATTATTTTTATTAATCTTTTTTGATACTATATTCAATAAAATATTTGAACATCCATTTTATGGAATTAATTATTCATGAAATAAAAATTAATTCAGTTCTATGATAAAATTTGTTTTTTATTAAAAAATTGTTCATTTTCATTTTCAAAAATTATTTTAATGTTCATTTTTTAACATAAATATTTTTATTACATATATTCAATAATTTTAATAAATATTCTGAATATAAATTAATAGAGTTAACTTTTAGTTTTCCAGTAACAATAAATTGTAAAAAGGTAATGTTTATTACCATAATTATTTATAAAACAAATTTACCGCAGATTAATAAATTGAAAATGTTTGAAATTATACCTGAAATATATAATTATTAAGGTATAAACATATTAAAATCGTACATTATACTAAACATGATATAGAAGCACTTTTATTCCTATTTAATAATAAATTTATTATATATATTTTTTAAATATGTTAAATAATTGCTTTTGTGTACCTCCCCTCACTTATCTATGGTCACCACATCTAAAGATTTATTAATAATGTTTGACACATCTATCTTAAAAAATACCTAACCAAAAACATCATATATTCCATTCCATTTTTCTTAACATTATTATATTACCCAATGAAAACCATAATAAATCTTACGATGTAAGAGAATGGAGGACTCTAAATAAAGAGGATTTTTTAATGCATACAAATCTATATGGGACAGGAAGTGGGGTATTTAGGTTACAATATCATTCATTTCTGTGTTTTTTGGGTCAAATGCATATTTCAAGAAATTATATGATCATCATCTGGTAAAATCTATCTATTTTATTATCCAGTGGTCATTTCTAAAATTTACAAGTAATAATATCTTTTTTCTCTCTTCAGAAATTAAAATAATAGAGAAAATTTTTATAATAAAAACCAAAATTATATCATCTTTGGTTAAAAAAATTATTTATTCAGTGTAAATAGTATTTAAAAGGTATTTAATAAAATTAATTCCAATTACACAATGATTTTAACGTTATTTTTAGTTATCTTATAATATATTTTCACGAGATTAAATGAAATGTTACATTTTTTTATGAAAGAGATATTTATAAATTTCTATAAAATGTGTGACATGGATATCTATTTTCATTATTAATAGAAAAACATATTTTTTCACCATAATGTAAATTATTTTACATAAATCTGAATTTAGAAGATTCCATTATTATTTTTAATGAATATATTTTTCTCAATATTCTATGAATTTATTGTTTATAAAGATAACAAAGGAAAATGGTATTTACATTACTTTTAATAAAATGTATAAATTTTATAATTAAGCTATTTTTTATCTATGTCAATATAATTTACGTATTTCAATGAGTCACTATGGATATACTACTATGATACCATATAATTAAAATATCAATATGGATAAGAATGATGATGATTCAGGGTTAATTCAATTAAAATTGATTCCTTCGCATGAGTTAATTATATTATGGTGGAATATTTGTTAAAAATATTTCATTCCCATCAGTTATTAAATAATGAAATAATTTAATGTTTATAGAAACAATTTCATTACTATTCATCAATCTGTAATAAATAAAATAGTTTTTTTGGATCCCGTGGGACACTTATAATTGTCACTAACCATGTGATAAGCATGTTTGTTAGGTCCCTCAAATTGAATGAGTTTTTTGAAATATATATCTCATGATATTATAATGGTAAGAGTGTAAATTATTTATAATATATATTTTCCAATATTAATTTGATGGATACAAGATATTATATAAGGAATATGTGTTGACATGATTGTGAATAATTATATCTACAAATTTATGTGTGAGTATAATTAATTATAGATATGCAGATAAGATTATTTATAGTGATTATTGTATACATATATGTTCAAAAGGATATTATTACATATTATTATGATGTCACAAGTTTATGTTATGACTATTGGATAATGATTAATGGTTTAAAAACCTGATCAATCATGCTTCTTGAAATGAATTTATTTTACAGTTTATGTCCTAATTGTTTTTGTAATGAATAATTTATATGGTGAAAATATACTAGATTATGTCATCATACCATTATTGTTATATTGTTATCTATTGTGATTGATATATTCCATGTTTACCATTATTTAAAATCTATGATAACCCATTCTTATGTTTTGATTCCCTATTTTTATATAGAAGGTCATCTTTTTGATACATATGGATGGGTAATAATGTTAATATCATTATTCAATATGTTAAAAATAATTAAGAAAATATTTTATTTTGTATATCATTTCCCTATACAATAAACCATTATTGCCCTTTGGTTACTATATTTATGATATTTATTAATTATTAATGAAAAATGTTGTCAATTTATGATTCTATCGACTCCAAAACCTCATAAAACTAATTTGAAAATGATTTTATGATGAATTTCACAAGCTAATATGATCCCCATTCCATTATCTATTATTTTAGAGTGCTTAAAACATGTAAACAAGTCACATAATAATATTACATTGAAATATATATGAAATTTCTTACTCACAACTTATAAACGGATCTAATCCCTACTCCTTGAAGACCAAAAAAAATCATTTTCCTCCAAAAATATTACACATTTTATTTATTTATAATAATTTTATTATTACTTCATCCAATGGTAATTTTAATCTATATTAAGAACAATTTTTTTTTGAATTCCCCAATTAAAACTCAATTATTTCAATATGGGTACTCATTTTTTAAATCATATTTTAACTTCAATATTTATTTCGGAAATTAGGGATAATACATTATATATAAATACATAATTAAATTGAAATACTAAAATTTATTATTCTATTGTATGAACTATTAACAACATTTCAATTTTCTATTAGGAATAATGGAACTTTTATTCCAGTGTTGTATGAATTATAACCTTTACTGAACGATAACATTAATTTTATCACCCAACCTCAATATTCTAATAATAACGGTGTAATTAAATAATAAATGTGACATATATATAAAAAATAAAGAAAAAAAATACAATAATTCAGTTTCCTACTTATTCTTTATGAAATTAAAATTAAAACTATTCATTGTAACGACAATCACCACTATAATATAAAATATCATATTATGTTATATCTAGTATCATTCCTATATAATTAATTATATAATATATAAATAAAAAATTTATTATTTATGTATATTATACACATTCTTATATAATATCTATATAATTTAACTATAATCCACATTCACAATAATGATATCTTATTAATTATTGTATGTTAACATTTCAGTCATTCTAAAAACCAAATCGATCAATGCTATAAAAAATCATGGAATCATATAAGAACATATTTAAAAACAACATATTATATAAATGAAAATAAAATTTATTTTAAAATCATTTTTAAGGAATGAAATAATAATTAAAATCTCTAAATGTGATTCAATTATTCATTTGTTTAATATTAACAAAACATTCTTGATTCCACTTCATCGACATCAACAAAAACCAAAATTATGATTAAATGAAATTATAACACTGTAATTAATTTTAAAAAATCAATATTTGTGTATTTTGGTCTGTTAAAATGATGTAATTTGGAAAAAGAATAAATAACAAATCTACTTTTGTGAAATTAATTCAAAATAATACAGATTACTCACAACTAATATTAAAAATAGATAATAATTAAGAAATGTACATTTAAAGAATAAATATAAATAAATTTTATAAAATATCACTGATGTGAATAATTTTATAAAATAAAATATGAGTATATATTTTTATTCTCAAATGGATATTTATACACAATAGTTGATGTCTATAATAAAGGTGAGGGGTTCATGCATCAAATTTTCAACGCATAAATCATTTTCTTATTATAAAGTCTTTTTTATTTGGTATGGTGTATATAATTCCAAATTAGATAATTTTACTATATTAATGTAATAATATTTTTTGAATACCCATATCATTTCATCTTATTAAATATTTTATTAAAATAATAAATTTTTGAAATAATTTTTTTTGATACTATGACTTACTAATTTAAGTAATAATTCATCCATCAAGATTAATTTATTCCATGATTAGATTATTTCCCATTACAACTTTGACTAATATTATATCGTCTCTCTTTATGGTGGAAAATTACAATTTAAGTCATTTCTTTTTCCCTTTTAAAATTTTATTCCAAAAAAAAACATTCTCATTACTGGTAATAATTCCCAACTTATTTACTGATGTTTTCCCCTCCTTACTCATAATTTTATTTTCCACTACTTTTATCATTTAAAATTGTAAAAAAATTAGGTGTTATCTTATGTGATCTTTTCATTTCAATTATCTTCATTTAATAATATTTTTACCTATTTTTTTGATGTGAGTTATTCGATATTGATATTTTAAAATATTACAATGGTTATAAATTCATTTCAAATATAATGTTTAATCATCCACCACCGATTTAATTTGAAATGATAATTTATCTTTAGGAAACTATTGTTAAAATATATTTTAAAATTTTATATTTTATATTAACTTTTTACATCATCTTTATGAAAATGACTTTGAAAATCACCGTTAATGCTGACTATTTGGGAATGTATTCAAAAATTGTTTTTAATTATTTATTTGTGAAAACATATTTCTTCCACATTTGTAATTTCATATCAAAGTTTATCTCTTATTTTTCATGGTTTCTGAGATAAATATATTTTCCCAAATATTAATGGCTAATTTATTTGAAAATAATTTGAAAATATCATAAATATTTCATTATTTTTCAATGTTTTTTGTAAGTCTCCATCAAATTATATTACATCTAAGTCCTTTTTATTTAAAATATCCTATAAATTTTAATGGAATTTTATTAAATAACACATTGAATTTTTTTTATTTGAATTGAGTATATGAATTAATTTTATTTTGGTGGAATGATTCATCCCTTCTTTAATAATTCTGGATCATCATTAATGTGTATCCACAATTTTTCCTCTAATGGATATCCTCAAAAAAACATTATTTTTTATTTATTTGATAATCGGTGTTGACATAGATTCCAGAAATTGATTGTTTTTGGAAATAATTAAATTAATAATCACTCATATATCTATATTTTAAAAACATTTAATTCGTTATTATCATCATTGAAGGGTATATAACAAGAATGTTCTATAATTTATTGGGAATGAAATTTATTTCAAATCAGGATATCTTTTATAGAATATTATTGATTTGTTTATGTGATTAAATTTGAAAAGGCTATTGGAACCATTTATTTCAATGGGTTCATTATTCTATATCAATTAATTATTTCAATTAGAAATGTTTATAAGAACAATTTTATTTTAAGGGATTATTTAAGATGAGATTAGTTTATCATTTTCATGTGGAACTCATAAGTATTGAGGATGTTATTTGGGTTCCAATATCAACATCTAATTCATTTTTTAAATGATTATATTTTATTATATAAATATCCATGATTATATTTATATTTCTAATATGTTTTTTAATTTACTAGGTGGCTCATTAAAATAACGTTTCCCTATGCTAATATTTATATTATATTTGAAATATGTAATTTTTTTTTGTTTATTTTTCTTGTACATGTAATACTCTAATGGATCATATTTATTGATTTTCATTTCTACAAATTTTTATTCCTATCATATGATATTTATTGAATAATTCCATTATTTATAATCTATACCATCTTCAAAAAAATTTAATGTTTCATGAATATAATAATATTCTTATTTCATTCTCCCTTATAAGATTTTATTATTACTGCTTCTGTCTAAACTTACTATACATTTGAGATAATACCTTCATTTTGTTGCCATTTCCCTAAATTATGATGATTATTATAACTAATGATACTTCAAAAAGGTGTAAAATGTGCCATAATCATTCTAAAATGTTATCAATAATTTTACAATAAAGTATTTATATACTTTGTACTATAAGACACTAAATAATTTTTCCATGGCATTGTGAGATTATTTTTTATTATTTGATGTTAAAATTATTAAAATGTTTTAATATAAATATATGTATATATCAAGAAATATATAAAAGTATATACATTTTTTAAGCTGAAATTGATGAGGAAAAATTTATCATGGGATATTTCACACTAATTTCATCTATGTTTGGATTTTATACAAATGATCTTCCCCTGTATAATCCATTATCTATGATAATGAACTGGGTGTTTCCAGGGATTTAGTATTCACTTATGATAATGGATTTATAATGTTATCACAGAAGCATGAAAATTAATAAATAAAAAGTTATCAATAATATAACATGAATAATTACACATTATTATCATAATAATGGACATAGTCGTAGATTCTATCTTATTTATAGAAGATTATTTAGAATCTAAACCAAATGATTTTTCATGAATGGTGAGGATGGGAGAATCAATTAATGGCACTATCCTAGTTGTTAATACTGAAAAATTATTATCCCACACTGTTATGGTTTGATTTTTTATTTATCATTGTTCAACCACTACATTAGTTACATCATTAATATGGTGAGTATGAGTATCTATAAAGGGAAAATCTTGGGTGGAGTATCATGGAATTTCCCTCATAGACTCAAATAATGGATATCATCTTAGATTGTTGAATGGTGAGTTGAATTGATAGTCCTCATTTAAAACAGTCAAAATTACTAAACATACTATTTTTAAATGATTTGTAAGTAAAAAACATCAATTTTCTTTGGATGTTATTCCTTTATATGCAATGAATATATAATTATAATGACACCTTCTATAAAAAAGTGTCACTGGTTATTATATGTAATTAAAAATATTATTTGTTGAAGTATATGAATCTTCCCAGCCTATATCAACAATAGAAATAGGATAAATAAATAATTTTATGTTTCCATTAATAAAAGTGATCATTGTCATTAGGAATCTATGATTTACAAGGGGTATATATCTCTTTGTTTTGAGGGAATTCATAAAATACACAATGTAATGAATGAGAGGAATATCATATGGTTCATAATTTCATATTGTATATACTCAATGAATATATATATATATATATTGCAGTAAATAATGAAAGGTTAAATGATTAAAATTAATGAAATATCTGCATAATCGAGAAATTTTCTCCCCTTAATTATTAATTTTCTGATGGTTTAATTCTAATATGCACCCTATAAAACCACATCATCAAAAAAGAGATGTGATAATGGAATCTCACCCTTCATATACTCCTACACGAATCTACATCCCACTGATAATTACCTAATCCATAAAAAATTTGGTATATCCATATTATTGGAATAATAGTTGCAATATACAATTTTGATTTTGTCGAATGTGTCTTTATTTCAACCAAATCGAAATTGGGATGTGGTTTTCATAATAAAGAGTTTCCCATTTTTAAAAAAATATTTATTTGTGATACTAACATCGATATGGTATAATATTTTCCAAATCGATTGAAAATGAATTGAAAAACCTTTCATTAGTTCCTTATTCCATTATTTTTCTCCCATTTAATAGATGGAATATGGATGTTAATATCATTGATGATAATCTGTAGCTCTCACAGACATTATCCCACATTCATAGTAATTTTAACATAATATTATTTTTTAGATACCCATATAACCTAATATCATTGAAATTAAATTCCAAATTATAGAGTTTCCTATAGATACATGACAATATAGGGTCCATTATTCCATAATTATTCTACGTATATCCATATATAGTCTATAAAATCCTCATCTATTATGAATAAAAATCAATAAAATAAATATCCTTAGATTTTTTGGTCATTAGTTCTTAGTCAGATATTTGATAATAGGAGCTAGTGTGACATTCATATGGAGATGACTTAAATATCATGGATCTACATCAAGCTTTGTTACCCCATCTACCATTATCTTCCATGGATGTCATGGTTAAGGATGTGTTAGTGAATATATGTCATCATAAAGTTCCTCCTATTAAAAATATATAGTTTTCTCTAATTTCCCCATCATAGAGTTACTGTAGAAACCTAGGTAAAAATAAACTATTGTTATCATATGGATTTAAAGAACATAATAATTAAAAAATATTGTATTAATCACAATTGATGAACTCATATGATGATATTTATTTATATTTTGTTTGATTGTTTTCCTATAACCTAATGTTGTTTTCATTACACTATTATATTTTTTTCAATATTAACATCTATTAGTGTCAATATTATTAGTTTTTTTATTGAAAAAAATATCATGAAAACATTACATAACTTAAGATATACACATGATCTAACCTTCCACCATTCATACTAAAATATAATATCTCATATCCTTCATTAGATTTTTCGACTTAATTTTCACCAATTTTTTTGGGTGGGGGATCCCAAAGTAGATTGATGTTGAATTTATATTATTGAATCAAAATCATTATAGTAGATAATTACATCATTGAAATTTTTTAACGATAGATAAAATATGAACGAAATTGAATAATTAACACATAGATATGTTTACCTAAATATGGAAATCTTATACATTGAAATTTAATTTCACCCATCCCCATATAACATTAAATATCCTAATAATATAGAAGGGGAATTGAGATTATATACATACAATATAAAATGATAAATCTCTTATAATACTATTACTACCTACCTTATGGTATCTCATTTTTTTAGTATGTCTACTATTACAAATAAACCATGCATCACAAAAAATGCAAGTTTCAGAGATTAGAAACAATTTCTTCATCAACCACATCACAAAATAAACATTCTATCAATGTCTAAAAAGGTATTTTGGAATTAATATTATTTGATGACACTTCATACAATCGAATTTATAATACAATAAAATGTTTACTTGGGTTTCCCTATATTTCTATTATGGGGACTAGCATCTGTATAAGAAAAAGAGCCATGTCCACTGATTCTGTAAGAAGGATGTCATCCACAACATGAAATATGGACATCATTTTAATGGGGTGATTTACTATAATTTATTAAGTCATATTTTTTAATTCATTTTCCAAAAAGGATGAGCAATAATCTTATATAAATTTTTATTTTAGATTGAATTCATTACATGTAGTCCCACTGAATGTTTCCTTATGATATTATAAATGAATGAAAAATTGATGTAAATATATCATTATATCAGATGAGTGGAGTTCATTTGTGGGATTTAAAAACTCAAAAATAATAAAAAAATGTCAAAATTATTATATAAATATATATATAAGAAACACAAAATCATTAATAAATAGTAGGTACTACTAGTTTTATCTTGAGCTCATTCATTTTTTGGAACACCTAGTATAAGAATTTCCACTAAGTGCCACACAGTGTCTGCTATATAATAATATTTGTCTTTATTATATCCATATTATAATTCAATTAAATAATGGGAGAACATATACATTTTTAGTGTATATTGGACTATGAAATGTGAGGTTTCGTATCTTGGGGGGTTATGTAATGATGCTTCAAGAACAATTGGGGAAACCCTCCTTCATTGATATAGGTTCCCTTGGTAGAAATATTTTTCTATACCCATGTTCGTCTACTCTTGTAACCAAGATATATCATTGTGTGTGTTAATCCCAAGGATGATTATCTATTTTTACCTCCCATATCATTATAATAAAAAAATATATCGTATTCATAATATTCATAACATTATATGTTTTTCATCTTCATAAGATATTGTAGGAATATTGTACCATTTTTATAATAGATTGATCTAATTATTTTAGTCATTTTCATAATATAATTTTTTTTTCTATTTATAAAATGATATAGAACAATAAGACATTAACTTCTTGAATGAATTATGCAATATTTCATTCAAAATGAACAATGGTTTATATAAAATAAATTGAATAACTAGTAAAAAAAATAGTATCACAAGGTGGAAAATTAAATTTTACCCTTATATTTTTAGTTTATCCCAACAATAAATCCATTTTTACTATAACCAAGATAATTAATTTTTGGTAATTTTTTCACAATTTATTTTTGGAAAACACTAATTAATACTTCTTAAAAATTATGGAATATTAATAATTAAATATGCTATATAATTATCCAAATTCATTTCATTTATGTAGATAGATTTAATTTAAAATTGATCTCGTATTAGTATTGAGAAGGATATGTTTTCAAGAGAAACTACACAAAAAATTAATTATTATTTATATCCATATTCCAATGAAAAATTACAAAAATGAAATAAATTTCTTTATTATAAATTTCATTGAACAAATTATACATGAGAAAAATATTAAATATACTTTATCAATGTATTTAATTTAAATGGAATGTTATTTTTTTTGTAAAAAATTAGTATTTTTCTCAATGAATAAAAAATGTAAATTTTAGAAAAATAAAAATATTTGATGATAAGATAATTATTTTATTCTGAGTTTAAATACAAATTTTATTTATTAATCTAGACTATCTATAATATTTTAAACATTTATTTGAAATTAATTTAATAATGTGTGAATGAACCTCCATAAAATATATAGTTTTCCAGAAAACATTTCAATTTAGTTTTAAATGATCATAATTTTATATATAATCAATATATAACTATAAATTTCAGTATTTAGTCCTTATTCTTCCTACACTTATATTTAAATTTTTTGTTATTACTATTATATTTAATAAAATATCATGTTTGGGTTAATCTCGGGGACACATGAAACAGTACTTAAAATCAAAATTTAATGTAATATAAGATGAAATCAATGTGTCAGGAAATGAAAGAAATACCCAATGTTGAATATTAAAAGAGATAAAAAAATTATATTTATTTTAAAAAATATACACTGTAATGTCTTGTAGTGTTATATTTTCAACAAAGAGTAGTGTTGCATGTCACATATGGTAGAGAATACAATACTCTTATTTTAGAACTTTGGGTTTTTACATAATACAAAATCAAATAACTCTAGAAAATACATTCCATAGTAATTAATATAAATTTAAAAAGTTAATGTCATCATAATATGGTGTACGGTGTAATAAAGAAGTGGTACCTCAAATAATACAAGGATTGAATGCGTAAAAAGAGATACAAGACTTGATAGAGAGGATTTATACTAAAATCTCATTTACATTCATAATTGTTTATCTTTTAATTTCAATAATGTAAATTATATGAATAATTTCATTTAAACAACCTATATTTTATTATACACTATTTCACCCATAAATTTTCATGTAATAGTATCATTTACCCATTTTTTGATAAAAAAGTTTGAGAAAATATTTTCTTGAAAATGTCCTTATATCTTATTTGGACAAAAAAATATTATTCTAAATTTACATGATATTTTAAATGAGTAATATAATTTTATATACATATATCTATATATATTTTTACTCCATTTTCATTAGTATTTAATTTCCAATTGAATGGTTATAAAATTAAATTTTGGAATATTTTTTGTACTAGATATTTATTACTTTCTATAAAATGTTTTATGTGATTTTTATTTTGAAAATTTATAGTACAAATAGATTTTCCTATAATCATCGCTATTATTCAATTTTAATATTACATTAAATGTTTCAATTATTATTTTCAATGAATATATTACTATTTATATTCTGGTTTATTTTATTATTTAATGACACCGATAGGAAATAATATTTTTTTGAACTGAAATATAAATGTTGTAAATGTGATTTAAAACATTATTAAGCATTCATGTTATATTTAATTATATATATACTACACTTGGGACATTATCTTGGGATAATAACCACTTTAATTTTTAGGAAGGCTGATGATGATAATAATTATAAGATGAATATATTAAACCCATTTATTTCACATGGGTTAATTTAGTTATGCTAAAATTATTATGAAACCAATTTAATATCCACAGATTATTATTTAGAAAATGATTCAATTTTTATAGTTTTTTACCTATCAGGTGTTGTATAATATTAAATATATGAGTGTTTTCATGATCATTTGTAATACAAATGTATGGTTTTTATTATTTCAAAGGTGGGACCTATATATCCCTCCAATGCATTGGGTAATATTATAAAAATAATTCATGATAGGATGGAGATAAAAATGGACATGTTTTCTAAAGGATATGGTCGCATTTTTATGCGTGAGTATGATAGATAGTCATAACTCTAAAAAGAATCTGCATGGAAAAGATTATGAACAACTACATTCATATTCTAATTTTTTATTTTGATTGAATATTCATAT
Source organism: Viscum album (assembly GCA_963277665.1). Classification (NCBI taxonomy): domain Eukaryota; kingdom Viridiplantae; phylum Streptophyta; class Magnoliopsida; order Santalales; family Viscaceae; genus Viscum; species Viscum album. Next base: position 1,765,710,393 of record OY728146.1, on the reverse strand, counting down.
TCTCCAAAGATTATGCATAGACAATATTGTGAGAAAATATTTTCCAAAAAATAATTATTTTTAATTCATATTTCACCCCATGAAAATTTTATGAACATTTAATGATGATAAATTCTTTTACATCATTATAATTCATTATTTGGAATGTGAATTCATTTTTGGTTTTAGGATGCTTAATTATTTTTTTTGTGAACCAATAACATGTAAAAGATGAACTTTCTTATGTTACCACATTATTTTTGACATCTAATAGTCTCTTGTAATTTATTTCTCTAATGATTCAAAATACTATATATATGAGGTCACCATTTATAATGTTTTCCCTCACCATGTTTTTATGTAAGGTAAAATGAATTATTTTATAGTACGGGGATTGATATAAATAGCATTATGGGATACATTGAAGTTAATTTATGATATACTTCTATTATATATCTTGTTTAAAATTAAACTAATCTTTTTCTATTCTTAGGAATGTATATTTTTGATTTATATTGAATATTTATCTAAAATAATTTAATATTTATATATTTAATGGTTGGGTGACCTTAGTATGTATCATAGGATGGTCTCATTTTTATATATTAGGATTATAATTATTTATAGATAACCATAAGGATATGCCAACATATAATAGAATATCATATATTGTGGAAAGTAAAGAAGTGTGGATTTCCGTGATAATACATACATGTTTTTATACTATAAATTTGTTCTTTTCTTTGGAAAAAATTACCCACGTAAAAAATCTAAAATAGTGTTCAAATGTTTTATTAAAATTATCATCACTGCATCACAATGAGTATGATTAATAATTTAAAGATATATATACACACATTGGGGATATTATTTTTTAAATTAACATTCATTATACGAATAATTATTATCAATGAGATTATAAAACCTTTTACAATAAATTAAAGAACATAGTGGTATGAGAAGAACACAGAGTTAGGTAGTTTTAAGGACTATTTCATACAATATGATATCATAAAAATTGATTTCATAATCATATTAAATTATTCTCTATTTATTGATTTATAATTATAATTCTATATCTTTTTTAATTTAGAAAATTACAATAACTATGAGAAGTCATAGGAAAAATGTTTCTAATATATAAGGAATAACTGAATTAGTGAAATACTTAATTTATTTTGATCTTGTATCAAATTACATGTAGCTATAATCCAACAAAACATTCATTCTTGGAGTATTAACATGGACCATGTAAAGATAATAAATACACAAAGAATTTAAAATCATTCCCTCAAGTATTTTATGTTAAAATTGCAACAATCTTTATGTAGGTCTTTGATCCACTATTTTTTGAAAAAATTGATCAATGTGATGGAAAATATATTTTACATTAATCCATGCACTCGTTGTGAGAATGTAGACATAGATTTCTAAAACATGATTGGTGAATTTCATCTTTGTTGGAGACATATATTGAAGAAGATTTAATATGATGATATAAATAATATGGAATGGGAATATTTAATGAGGATATTTCTTAATAAATAAATTTCACAATGTCTTCACACCAATATAGAATAATATTTTTATTATGAAATAGAAGGGTGATGAATCAGATTATACATTTGATAAAATTTTTACCAAAATTAAAATACAATCTTATAAATTTATAATGAACCATGGAAGAAAAAATAATCAATTTTATAGAGGATTTAATCTAGTTCATTTAATTTTGTTATCTAAACAAACATTGGTGACTATAGAAATATATTTTATTTTTCAATGATGTTATATGTGGATAGTGGTAACTTCAATTATGCTTATGGTTGTAAGGTATAGTTGACAAAATAATGAAAATAATGGATGAATTAATGAATGATTACACAGAGGAAATGCATTTTTAAAAACAACACACCAAATATGTGGGTGAAATAACTCCCGAAAATTAATTAAAGGAATATGGAAATGCTTCAATTTTGGAAGGATTAGTCATCGATCTTTTTATTGTTGATGGAAAATGAAATGGTCTTCCTATAAAATCAATTATACCATGGATTTTAAAAATAGATATCAATGATATTGATACTTTTAGATTGGGAATTATGATAATTAATAACCATATTTACATTTTAATAATTATTATTGTCCTAAAAACTACCGAAAAAGGATAAAGGGAAGCCCTTCGTTATCACAACTGTAGTGTATCTGGTAAATTATGTTGTGAAAGTTATAATTACTATCCACATTAATATGAAAAGTTTAAAATATTGTTTTGTATCTACATGATTATGTATATTTTTAAAATTCTGGGTAGTATCCCATCACCACCTCAATAATTAGATGTTTAGATGTTATAAAACACATATAATGGAATGATGATTTCAATCTATGTTTGTTTCTAATCATTGATAGAATTTTGTGGTAGTTCACTTATATAATGTCTTAATATTATATCTATATATGAATTTCCTGATATAATATAAATGTATTGTATTTCAACATAAATACACCATTAAAATTACAGTGTAAGGGAAGTTATGTTTGATGTTCTCAATGATCCTTTGATATTATTGTAGTGTGAAAATGAATATGAACATCCAAATAAATTTCTATAAATTATGTGATGATTAATGAAATATATAAATGAATGTTTATACAAAATGGTTTTGGAGTAATCCAATATTAATGATTTACCTATGTTATGGAATTATTCTATTTTAGATAAAAAACATTCATACTCCAATCTTTAATCCTGAATTTGTGAATTCAATAGAACTAAGTATTAGTGTTATAAACTTTTTAAAAAATTTATATCATATTTTAATAATTTTGTTTAAGGTATTGAATTAAAAACACAGAAATAATCTATTAAACACCATCATATAGTATAGTAGGTGACTATATGGTTCTCTTATTCATATAGTAAACATGAAATATGGGTCAATAAATCATTAAATTGATTATAGAGATCTTAATGAGTTCATTATCATGAACATGAATGCTATACCTCATATTGGATTTTTTATAACATCTAAGTTGATCTCAATACTTTCAAATATTGAACTTTGTTCCTGATATCATTTATAGAGAATCAAGGAGGAGGATATTCTCACTATATCCTTCCAAATAATTTATAATCATAATGAATGTATAGTAATTTTATTTTGACATTAAAATAAACCATCCATCTATATGGATCTAATAGACAGAGTCATTATAGATTACCATGATATTTTTTAGGATGTACTTATAGATTATATTATTTTATATTAAATTTAAAATAAAGAAAATATAGTTTATTTAAAAATTACTTGTAAGTCCCCGAGGAATTAATATATGTATTCCAAAATTACCAATTGTAAAATTTGGCCACATAAGGTTTTATTATAATGTTGTACAATTTATAGCTTTGGTATATTATTATATCATTAAATGAAGGACATTATAGAAAAATATCTGTAACAATCCATTATAATTGAGATCCTTAGTTATCTAAGAGTGACTAGAAAATATCCAGGAGTATTTGGGATTTACCCTTGATATATATTCCACTATCCATATTTACATATAAGGGAGATTATTAATTATATGAAAATAGATCTGATGATAATTAAAAGGATCTTAAAAGATGGATTATTAGTGGAAATATGTTCATAGTACCCTAGACTGGAGAAGTGTTTATTATCTATAGTGAATAATAAATGTTGTGAAAAGGATGAATACTTATGTTTAGTGAAAATTAATGGATAATGCACATTCCCATTGAAAATTCATTAAAAAATTTACTCTTGAGATGATTTTGAGCTTTTGGAGGAAATTATTTCATTGAAAATATTGAGGAATTATCTATACAACGAATGATCTCTTATATATACTGATCATAAAAGATTGATGTTTATATTCACATAGAATGGTTTGATATGTTATAAAGAATAGTGTTGAACATGATTAGAGATATTTAATGATAAAAACACAACCAATATATGGTGCTGAATAAGGTTTACAATGCTATAAGTCATAATTTAGATGCATGTTTTTCTAATAATTGGATTAAAAAGATATGTTATTTAAGGATTTAAATAAGTTTGAACTTTAAATCAAATTTAATTTTGAAAAATAATATCATACATATTGTACTATTCAACCATCTGTCCATGTGTGGATTGAAGTGGATTCAAATGAGGATTAAAAATTATAGAATATTGTGAGAACTGTTTTTGAGTTTAACCAAGATTATGATGGGAAAACAATTTCAAGAAATATTTTTGTTTTCTATAAGTACCGGTGACGAAATATGAGTCATTTTATGAATATCATAGTTTATAATTATCCATTAACCCTGTAATTACAAAGATTTATTGAGATATAAAATAATAATAATAGTCGTATAATATAAAACAAATATTTTAGAGTATATATATTAATTATTGAAATTTCAAAATGTTAATACTAACATACATTTTCAAACTGTATGATGCAACCATTACCTATAAAATAATTTATATGGTAATAAATCATTATTAATATAATAATAAGACTACCCAAAACATCAAAAGGCCATAATCCTGTTTGGTTATTAGCCAGGATCCTTTTAATGATTTCATATTTCACTGTAACTAGTGAAGGTTTTCTTATTTATCATCCTAATAGGATATAAAAAATGAATTTTTACAGATTCATGTGGTACCCCATTCTATTTTATATGATCGATACACATGGATTAACATGATGATTAAAATAATTATTAAACAATATTTCTAAGTTGATTTTAACATTATCAAAACATAACATCGTCAAACATATTGTGAAAATGAGAGTACAATTGAAACCCTTGAGGGGATACTTATATCATTTTCAATAGATTTTGATGGTTGTTGGGATCAACATCTTATTTTAGTGTAACATTATTACAAAATAAAAATCAATTTGGGAGTCATATGGATACAAATAAATGAATATATAAAAGGATGTTTGGAAATATAGTTATCTTGGATGGAAATGGGGAAATTAGGTTAATGTGAACTTATATTTCATATTAAATAAAAATAATTTTAGAGCCATTCAAAAACACATGAATAAATGATAGAGCCAATAAGAAATCTATGCTGACATCCATCAATGAGATCTTGTGGTTAATGTAGAAGATAATTTATTACAATGAATATTTAATTGGAAAAATATTTTTTTGATTTTTATAGAGGGAAAATATAATCCATATATATCCGTATATTACTAAATTTCATGTTGAATTGGGATGATTTTTTATCAAAAGTTTGTTCCACTAAATCAAATTCATCTTCACTTAGTGTTATATGTTTTCTCTTCAAAAATATTATACCTAATCCAACATATATAATGAACTAAAATGTTATAACACTAGAGAATGAACTCTCTTAGAAGAAAAAACAAAATTTATGTTAGATCTAATAGAGAATCTGATTATAAAAGATAACACTAAAATGGTCAAAATTTTATTGTGAAACCATAAATTTCTAGATTCTATATGGTATCCCAAGGATGTGATGTGCCATAAGTCTATTATATAGTTCATATTAGAGTTATATATTTATAGGGGTGATGTTTTTATAAAATAAATTATAATATAATATACCAATATTGAAAGATAAATTTCTCTTTATATAAATTTGATTTCATTGATATCTGACTTTGGAAACAATTGAGAGTTTAACTAAACTGCGGTATACTATTGAATTATTATTATTTAATGTAAATTAAATTTACTAGAAATTTTATTTATCTATATAAATAATATAAAATAAATAATATTTTCTTAAAATTTATAAAAAAAATTCAATAGTCTATAAATTTTATGAAATGAAAATATGATCATTTGAAATTAAAAAACTATTGATTATTTTTACGATTTTTTCTAAGCATGTAATGTGATTTTAGGTTAATTAATGAAGGTAATTAAAATTTATGATTTTTTTTAATAAATTTGTTTGATACTATATGAAATAAAATATTTTAACATCCATTTTATGGAATTAATTATTCATGTCATAAAAATTAATTCAGTTATATGATAAAATATGTTTTTTATTAAAAGGTTTTTCAGTTTCATTTTGAAAAATTATTTTAAAGTTCATTTTTGTAACATAAATTTTTTTATTACATATATTCAATAATTTAAAAAAATATTGTGAATATAAATTAATAGAGTTAACTTTTAGTTTCCCAGTAACAATAAATAGTAAAAAAGTACACTTTATTACAACCATTATTTATAAAACAAATTTACCGGTGATTTTGAAATTGAAAATGTTAGAAATTATACTTAAAATTTATAATTATTAAGGTATAAACATATTAAAATCGTACATTATACTAAACATGATATACAAGCACTTTTATGCCTATTTAATAAGATATTGATTATATATATTTTTAAATATGTTAAATAATTGCTTGTGTATACCTCCCCTCACTTATCTATGGTCACCACTTCTCATGATTTATTAATAATGTTTGACACATCTATCTTAATAAATACCTAACAAAAACCATCAAATATTCCATTACATTTTTATTAACTTTATTATCTTACCTAATAAAAACCATAATAAATTTTACGATGTAAGAGAATGGAGGACTCTAAATGAAGAGGATTTTTTAATGCATACAAATCTATATGGGATAGGAAGTGGGGTATTTAGGTTACAATATCATTCATTTCTGTGTTTTTTGGGTTAAATGCATATTTCAAAAAATTATATGATCATCATCTGGTAAAATCTATCTATTTTATTATCTATTGGTCATTTATAAAATTTACAAGTAATAATAACTTTTTTCTCTCTTCAGAAATTAAAATAATAGAGAAAATGTTTATAAAAAAAACCAAAATTATATCATCTTTGGTTAAAAAATTATTTACTTAGTGTAAAGAGTATTAAAAAGGTATTTAGTAAAATTACTTTCTATTACAAAATGATTTTAACGTTATTTTTAGTTAGATTATAATATATTTTCATGAGATTAAATGAAATTTTACATTTTTTACGAAAGAGATATTTTTGAATTTCTATAAAATGTGTTACATGGATATCTATTTTCATTCTTACATGAAAAAAATATTTATGCACCATAATGTAAATTATATTACATGAATCTGAATTTAGAAGATTCCATTCTTATTTTTAATGAAATTAGTTTTCTCAATATTCTATGAATTTATTGTTTATAAAGATACCAAAGGGAAATGGTATTTAAATTATTTATAATAAATAGTATACATTGTATACTAAAGGTATTTTTTATCTATGCCAATATAATTTACGTATTTAAATGAGTCACTATGGATATACAACTATAATACCATTTAATTAAAATCTCTATATGGATTATAATGATGATGATTCAGGGATAATTCAATGAAAATTGATTCCTTCCCATGAGTTAATTATATTATGGGGGAATATTTGCTAAAAATATTTCATTCCCATGGGTTATTAAATAATGAAATAATTGAATGTTTATAGAAACAATTTCTTTATTACTGGTTAATCTGTAATAAATAAAATAGTTTTTTATGATCTCATTAGACACTTATAATTGTAACTAACCATGTGATAAGCATGTCTGTTAGGTCCCTAAAATTGAATGAGTTTTGTGAAATATATATCTCAAGATATTATAATGGTTAGAGTGTATATTATTTATAATATATATTTTCCAATATCAATGTGATGGATACAAGATATTATACAAAGAATATGTGTTGACATGATTGTGAATAATTATATCTACATATTTTTCTGTGAGTAAACTTAATTATAGATATGCACATAAGATTATTTATAGTGATTATTGTATAAATCTATGTTAAAAAGGATATTATTACATATTCTTGTGATGTCACAAGATTATGTTATCACTATTGGATATTGATTAATGGTTTGAAAACCTTATCAATCATGCTTCTTGAAATGAATTTATTTTACAGTTTATATCCTAATTGTTTTTGTAATGAATAATTTATATGGTGAAAATTTACTAGATTATGTCATCATACCATTATTGTTATATTTTTATCTATTGCGATTGATATATTCCATGTTTACCATTATTTAATATCTTAGATAACCCATTATTATGTTTTGATTCCTTATTCTTAGATAGATGGTCATCTGTTTGATACATATGGATGGGTAATAATGTTAATATCATTATTAGATATGTTAAAAATAATTAACAAAATATTTTATTATGTATATCTTTTCCCTATACAATAAACCAATATTGTCCTTTGGTTGGTATATTTATGATATGTATTAAGTATTAATAAAAAATGTTGTCAATTTATGATTTTATCCACTCCAAAACCTCATAAAACATAATTGAAAATGATTTTATGCTGCATTTTACAAGCTAATATGATCCCTCAATCCATTATCTATTATTTTAGAGTCCATAGAACATGTTAACAAGTCACCTATTAATATTAAGTTTAAATATATATGAAATTACATACACACAACTTATAAACAGATCTAATCCCCACCCCTTGAAGAGGAATTAAAAAATTCATTTTCCTCCAAAAAAATTACACATTTCACTTATTTATAATAATTTTATTATTACTTCATCGAATGGTAATTTTTTTCTATATTAAGACCAATATTTTTTTAGGAATCCCCCAATTAAAACTCAATTATTTCAACATGTGTAATCATTTTTTAAAACATATTTTGACTTCAATATTAATTTCGTAATTTAAGGATAATACGTTATATAGAAATACATCATTAAATAGAAATACTAATTTTTTTTTTCTATTGTATGAAATATTAACAACATTTCAATTTTCTATTAGGAATAATGGAACTGTTATTCCAGTGTTGTATGAATTATAACCTTACTAAATGATAACATTAATTTTCTCACCCAACCTCAATATTCAAATTATAACGGTGTAATTAAATAAAAATTGTGACATATATATAAAAAATAAAGAGAAAAATTACAATAATTCATTTTTCACAATTATTCTTTATAAAATTAAAATGAAAAATTTTCCTTGTAACGACAATCACCACTATAACATAAAATATCATATTATGTTCTATCTAGTATCTTTCTTATATAATTAAATATATAATATATAAATAAAAAATTTATTATTTATGTATATTATACACATTCTTATATAATAGCTATATAATTTAACTATAATCCACATTCACAATAATAATATCTTATTAATTGTTGTGTGTTAACATTTCATTCATTCTAAAAACCAAATCGATTAATGCTTTGAAAAATAATGGAATCAATTGAGAACATATTTAAAAACAACATATTATATAAATTAAAAGAAAATTTATTTTAAAATCATTTTAAGGTATTAAATAATAATTAAAATCTCTAAATGTGATTCAATTATTCATTTGATTAATATTAACAAAACATTATTGATTCCACTTCATTGACATGAAAAATACCAAAATTAAGATTAAATGAAATTATAAATCTCTAATTAATTTTAAAACATCAATATATTTGTATTTTGGTATGTTAAAATGATTTATTTTGGAAAAAGAAAAAATAACGACACTACTTTTGTGAAATTAATTCAAAATAATCCAGATTACTCATAACTAATATTAAAAATAGATAATAATTAAGAAATGTAGATTTAGAGATTAAATATAAATAAATTTTATAAAATATCCGTGAGGTGAATATTTTTATAAAATAAAATATTAGAATATATTTTTATTCTCAAATGGAGATTTAAACAAAATAGTTGATGTCTATAATAAAGGTGAGGGGATCATGCACCAGATTTCCAACGCATGAATCATTTTATTATTATAAAGCCGGTTTCATTTGGTATGGTGTATATAATTCCAAATTAGATAATTTTATTATATTAATTTCATACAATTTTTTGAATAACCATATCATTTCATCTAATTAAATTTTTTTTTAAATAATAAATATTTTGAAATACTTTTTTTGATACTATGACTTACTTATTTAAGTAATAATTCTTCCATCAAGATTAATTTATTCCATGATTAGATTATTTCCCATTACAACTTCGACTAATATTATATTGTCTCGATTTATGGTGGAAAATTACCATTTAAGTCATTTCTTTTTCCCTTTTAAAATTTTATTCCAAAAAAACATTCTCATTACTGAGAATAATTCCCAACTTATTTACTGATGTTTTCCCCTCCTTACTCATAATTTTATTTTCCGCAATTTTTATCATTTAAAATTGTAAAAAAAATTTGTGTTATGTCATGTGATCTTTATATTTCAATTATCTTCATTTAATAATATTTTTTCCTATTTTTTTATGCGAGTTATTCGATATTGATATTTTAAAATACATATAAGGTTATAAATTCATTTCAAATATATTGTTTTATCATCCACTACCGATTTCATTTGAAAAGGATAATCTATCTTTAGGTAACTATTGTTCAAATATATTTTAAAATTTTATATTATATATTAACATTTTACATTATCTTTATGAAAATGACTTTGAAAATCACCATTAATGCTGACTATTTGGGAATGTATTAAAAAACAAATAATTATTTCTGTGTGAAAACACATTTCTTCCACATTTATAATTTCATTTGAAATTTTATCTCTTATTTTTCATGGTATCTGAGATAAATATATTTTCCCAAATATTAATGACTATTTTATTTGAAAATAATTTCAAAATATCGTGACTATTTTTTTTTATTTTTCATAGTTTTTTTAAGTCTCCATCAAATTATATTACATCTATGTAATATTTATTTAAAATATCTTATCAATTTTAATGTAATTTCATTAAATAACACATCGATTTTTTTTGAATTGAGTATATGAATTTATTTTATTTTTCTGGAATGATTAATCCCTTATTTAATAATTCTGGATAATCATTGATGTGTATCCACAAATTTTACTCTAATGGATATCCTATAAAAAAATTAGTTTTTATTTATTTGATAATGGGTGTTGACATAGATTCCATAAATTGATTGTTTTTGGAAATAATAAAATTAATAATTATTCATATATATATATTTTAATAACATTGAATGATTTATTATCGTCATTGAAGGGTATTTAACAAGAATGTTCTATAATTTATTTGAAATGATATTTATTTAACATCAGGATATATTTTATGGAATATTATTGATTTCATTATGTGATTAAATTTGAAAAGGATATTAGAACCATTTATTTCAATGGGTTCATTATTCTATATCAATTAATTATTTCAATTAGAAATGTTTATAAGAACAATTTTATTTTATGGGAATATTTAGGATGAGATTAGTTTATCATTTTTAAGTGTAACTCATAAGTATTTAGGATGATATTTGTGTTCCAATATCAATATCTAATTAATTTTTTAAATTAATATATTTCATGATATAAATATCCACAGTCATATTTATATTTCTCATATGTTTTTTAATTTACTAGGTGGCTCATGACAATAACTTTTCCCTATGATAATATTTATATCATATTTGAAATATGTAATTGTTTTTTGTTTATTTTTCTTGTCTATATAATATTATAATTGATTAACTTTATTGATTTTCATTTCTACTAATTTTTATTCCTATCATATGATATTCATTGAATTATTCCATTATTTATATTCTATACCTTCGTCAAAAAAAATTTATATTTCATGAATATAATCATATTCTTCTTTTATTCTCCCTTATGTGATTTTATTATTATTTCTTATTTCTAAACATACTGTACATTTGAGATAACCCATTAATTATTTTTCCATTTTCCTAATTTATGATGATTATTAAAACTAATGATACTTGAGAAAGGTGTAAAATGTGTCATAATCATTCTAAAATGTTAACAATAATTGTACAATAAAGTATAAATATACTTAGTACTCAAAGACACTAAATTATTTTTTCATGGCATTGTGAGATTATTTTTTATGATATGATGTTAAAATTATTAAAAAATATTAATATAAATATATGTATATATCAAGAAATATATAAACGTATATACATTTTTTAAGATGAAATTGATGGAGAAAAATTCATCATGGGATAGTCCACATTAATTTCATCTATGTTTGGAAGTTATACACATGTTCTTCCCCTATATAATCCATCATCTATGATAATTAACTAAGAGTTTCCAAGGATTTTGTATTCACTTGTGATAATTAATTTATAATGATATCATGGAAGCATGAAAATTAGTAAATAAAAATTTATCAATAATATAACATGAATAATAACACATTATTATCATAATAATGGACACAGTCGTAGATTCTATCTTATTTATAGAAGCTTATTTATAGTCTAAACCAATCGATTTATCTTGGATGGTGATGATCGTAGAATCAATTAATGTCACTATCCTAGTTGTCAATACTGAAATTTTTTTATCCCACACTATTATAGTTTGATTTTTTATTTATCCTTGTTCAACCTCTACATTAGTTACATCATTAATATGGTGAGTATGAGTATCTATAAAGGGAAACACTTGGGTGGATTATCATGGAATTTCCCAAATAGACTCAAATAATGGATATCATCTTAGATTGTTGAATGGTGAGTGGAATTGATAGTCCTCATATCCAATAGTCCAAATTACTAAAAATACTATTTTTAGATGATTTGTAAGTAAAGAACATCAATGTTATTTGGATGTTATTCCTTTATATGCAAAGAATATATAATTATAATGAGACCTTCTATAAAAAAGTGTCACTGGTTATTACATGTAATTAAAAATATTCTTTTTTGAAATATAAGAATTTTCCCATCCTATATCAACAATATAAATAGGATAAATAAATAATTTTATGTTTCCATTAATAAAAGTTATCATTGTCATTAGGAATCTATGATTTACAAGGGGTATATATCTCTTTGTTTTGAGGGAATTCATGAAATACATAATGTAATGAATGAGAGGAATATCATGTGGTTCATAATTTCAAATTTTATACACTCAATGAATATATATATACATATATATATATATATATTACAGTAAATAATGAAAGTATAGGAGATTAACTATAATGAAATATCTGTATAATCGAGAAATTTTCTCCCCTTAATTATTTCTTTTCTGATGGTTTATTTCTAATATGCACCCTCTAAAACCACATCATCATAAAAGATAAGTGATAATGGAATCCCACCCTTCATATACTCCTACATGAATGTACATCCCAATGATAATTCCTTAATCCATAAAAAATTTGGTATATACATATTATTGGAATAATAGCTGTAATATACAATTATGATTTTGTCGAATCTGTCTACATTTCAACCAAATCAAAATTGGGATGTGGTTTTCTAATAAATAGTTTCCTATTTTTTAAAAATTCTTTATTTGTGATACTAACATCGATATGGTATAATATTTTCCTAATCGATAGAAAATGAATTAAACAACCCTTCATTAGTTCCATATTTCTTTATTTTTTCACCCATTTAATAGATGGAGTATGGATTTCAATATCATTGATGATAATCTATAGCTCTCACAAACACTATCCCACATTCATAGTAATTTTAACATAGTATTATTTTTTAGATACCCATATAACCTAATTTCATTAAAATTTCATTCCAAATTATAGAGTTTCCTATAGATACATGACAACGTAGGGTCCATTATACCATAATTATTCTACAAATATCCATATATAGTCTATGAAATACTCATCAATTATGAATAAAAATCCATAAAATAAACGTCGTTAGATTTTTTGGTCATTACTTCTTAGTCAAATATTTGATAATTGGAGCCAATGTGACAATCATCTGGAGATGACTTCAATATCATGGATCAACATCAAGCTTTATTTCCCCATCTACCATTATCTTCCATGGATGTCATGGTTAAGGATGTGTTAGTGAATAGATGTCATCATAAATGTCCTCCTATTAATAATATATTGTTTTCTCTAATTTCTCCATCATAGAGTTACTGTAGAAACCTAGGTGAAAATAAACTATACTTATCATAGGGATTTAATAAACATAATAATTAAAAAATATTGTATTAATCAAAATTGATGAACTCATAGGATTATATTTGATTATATTTTTTTAGATTGTTTTCCTATAACCTAATGTTGTTTTCATTACACTATTATATATTTTTTCAATATTAACATCTATTAGTGTCAATATTTTTAGATTTTTTAATGAAAAAAATTATCATGAAAACATTACGTAACTTAAGATCTACACATGATCTAACCTTCCACCATTCCTACTAAAATATACTCTCTCATATCCTTCATTAAAATGTTCCATTTAATTTTCACCAGTTTTTTAGGTGGGGGATCCCCAAATAGATTGATGTTGAATTTATATTATTGAATCAAAATCATTATAGTAGATAATTATATCATATAAATGTTTTTAATGAAAGATAAAATATGAATGAAATTGAATAAGCAACACATAGAGATGTTTACCTAAATATGGAAATCTTATACATTGAAATTTAATTTCACCCATCCCCATATAACATTAAATATCCTAATAATATATAAGGGGCATTGAGATTATATACATAAAATATAAAATGATAAATCTCTTATAATACCATTACTACCTACCTCATGGTATCTCATTTTTTAGTATATCTACTATTATAAATAAACCATGAATCACAAAAATGAAAGTTTCAAAGATTAGAAACAATTTCTTCTTCAACCACATCACCAAAAAAACATTCCATCAATGTCTAAAAGGGTATTTTGGAATTAATATTCTATGATGACACTTCATACTATCGAATTTATAATACAATAAAATGATTACTTGGGTTTCCTTTTTTTACATTATGGGGCCTAGTAACTGTATAAGAAAAAGAGCCATGCCCATTGATTCTCTAAGAATAATGTCATCCAAAACATGAAATGTGGACATAATTTTAATGGGATGATTTCCTATAATTTATTAAGTCATATTTTTTAATTCATTGTAAAAAAAGAGTGAGCAATCATCTTATATAAAAGTTTATTTTAGATTGAATTCATTACATGTAGTACCACTAAATGTCTCCTTATGATATTATAAATGAATAAAAAATTGATGCAAATATCTCATTACATCAGATGAGTGGAGTTCATTTGTGGGATTTAATAACTCAAATATAATAAAACAATGTCAAAATTATTATATATATATATATAAGAAACCCAAAATCATTAACAAATAGTAGGTACTACTAGTTTTATCTAGAGCTCATTCATTTTTTTAACACCTAGTATAAGAATATCCACTAGGTGCCACACACTGTCTTCTATATAATGATATTGGTCTTTATTATATCTATATTATAATTCTATAAAAGAATGAGAGAACATATACGTTTTTTAGTGTATATTGGACTATAAAATGTGAGGTTTCGTATCTGGGGAGGTTAAGTAATGATGCATCAAGAACAATTGGGGAAACCCTACTTCATTGATATAGGTTCCCTTGGTAGAAATATTTTTCTATACCCATGTTCATCTACTCTTGTAACCAAGATATATCATTGTGTGTGTTATTCCCAAGGATGATAATCTTTGTTTACCTCCCATATAATTATAATAAAAAATATCTCATATTCATAATATTCATAACATTGTTTGTTTTTCATCTTCATACAATATTGTATGAATATTGTACCCTTGTTATAATGAATTGATCTAATTATTTTAGTCATTTTCATAATATTTATTTATCTAATAATAAAAATGATATATAACAATAAGTAATTACCTTCTTGAATGAAATATGCAATATTTCATTCAAAATCAACTATGTTTTATATAAAATAAATTCAATAAATAGCAAAATAAAATAGTAGCACGAGGTGGAAAATTGAAAAGGTACAAATTATTTTTCCAAAGTCGTTCAGCGAAATACTAAGCCCAAATAATTATCGTAAGATAATTTTCCCAATGAGTTTTCCTCAACATTATTTGATATGATATAAATGATATGTTTTACCATCATATATGATTAACATAAATCAACATTAAAATTTGTGAATCCCTACAAATATGTTGGTTCCATGAGGTAAGGTAAACACAAGGGACGATGAATTTCAATTGTTAGTCCTCCCATTAATATAAGGTATAAACATAGTCACAATTACCAAAATTAATATTTTTTGCATATAGATCTAATGTATCATACATATACATGAAGATATTGTGTGGAGACTCTATAAAACACTTATTACTGCGACTAGAATGATCCATCTCTTCACTCTGATCAATATTTATCCCTATTCAAGAAATATTTTTACAAGAGGGTTTGTTTAACACTATGATCAAGCATTCTTATTCTAATTATATTCAATCCTATGGTGGAATTTATTATATATCTCACCTTATAATTTCACGAATACCTTGAATAAGGAATAACTTAATAACACAAGGAAATTTTCTATGGGGATGCAATCAATATTCACCCAAGCCCCCTGTAACATTTCATTTATTTTTTTGAATGTTAAAACTACATACACCACTTTTCCCCCCATTATTCACACATATATGACACATTCATTCACCACATTAGCACCAAACTACATTCATCAATTTTTAAATATTTTCTTATAAATTCTATAAGATCTTGGATCTTGGAATTGTTTTTTATTGATATTAATATATTCTTTTGGTGGGTTATGAGCCTACCCATGTCCTTCTAGAGGATAATGGGTGTTTTGAGGGTTAGAGACAAAAAAATGAAGAAAAGGGGGTTTTATGGGTAGGATACAGGGTCTGTAAATGGTTAGTACTAATCGTTCTAATAGACTAGGAAGTCTTACTGGAGGTGGGACATTGCACAGGGGACTCTACATGGTTTTTTCATGGTTTGGAAAATTTTTCGACTAAATCATGCAGACCTAAAACATCAAAAAAATTACAATTTTTCCACTCTAGGATTTTTAACCCTAACTCGATGTTTCCTCCAATTTCTCCCATATTCACCTTAGTAATGGACTAAATTTACCCAAATAACCAAGAGATCAATCTCCCTCATTTCTATAGAAGTTTTGGTGCTGTTGGTTGGAGATCGATGCTCTCGGTATGGAAAATCCCTTATCTGCTCCTCTTTTGAGTTTATGCTTTGTAACTACTTCATATCTCTTTCTAAATCATTAAAGCCATACACCAAGGATGATTTTTAGGATTAGGAATCAAGTATTGGTTGAATAATAATATAATAGAATGATTAGGAGTGTATCCACCCTTTTAATCAAGGTAAGAGGCCTATATGTTATATCTCATGGATTATTTTTTGTATGTTTTCATGTGTGGTTTTGTTCATGGGTGTCTCCTTGAATTTTTTGATCACCCTCAGCATGTCTAAGTAAAATAGATCTTAAAAATGTTAATGGAGACCCTCAAGATTCCCATGGTTTGTGTCGAGGGTGACAAGACTACGATAAGGCCACCCATGGTATTTTTCTACTATATTGTACCTAGGGATGTGTGAGAAACAAGTGAGTTTGTGGTGTAATTATGTATAGCCAATAATAAACATGTTGATGTGACTACGCTAGTGGGGTTAGAATCTATGTGATTCCCCTAGGCCTAATAATTACCTGGGGGTATTGGGTAGTTATGTGTAAATGATTAAAGATCATAATGGAATGGATTATGAGCATGTTAATGAATCATAGTGAGTTAGGAATAATGAACAAGCCTAATGAGATAGGCATAATGAATGTATTCTTAGTGATATAATCATAATCAAATGCAATTGGGATAAATAGATAAATGATGTAAACTGTGGTAAATGTGCTAATTTGTTAAGGTATGGTGTTAATCCTCATGTGATTGTTATGGTTTATGTTTTCATTGAGAATTGGTTGAGAAGTTTTGTAAATGGTTTATGGTTACATATATGTATATTAACTGCACAAAGCAAGGTAGTGTGGTGTATTGAATGCGGTTCCATGCCCGTAGGTCTAGTTAGAATGAGGCTCTAACCTCCACTCCTAATGAATTAGGTAGGAATATTACTGATGATCAATTTTCCTATCAGTTGCATCCATCGTAAATAATGCTTCTAGGTAAGGATATGTTTGACATGAACATGAACTTATGGTTTGAGGTTAGTATGTGGTTCACATGAGAAAGTGGGTCTTAGTGAGATTGGATAAATGTGTGTTTTCCTCATGTATGTAATTGTTCACATTAATCCTTGTAACCTGTTGGGTTTGATAAACCCTTGAAAAATATGTTATAAATGGTATGTAATGGAAAATGGGATAAAATGGCATAATAAAAAGTTGTAATAAATTTTGATAAGGTACCTAAACTAGTGAATTAACATCATCATTATTTGGACATGTATTATTCAGTATCCCTCCTTTCATCATAGTTGTTTATACTAGATATTTTTTAGACACTATTTTTGGTGGCCTACTGAGTTTTACTCACACCCTGCTCGGGCCACCATTGGGTCCCAAGGAGACTTCATGTTTATAGGACAAGAAACGACAAATGTGTCTTTCTAGGGAGTTGGGTTGGATTGGGTATGTGTGGACGAGGATCCAGACTTGGTGTCAAGACTATTTTGTGGATTTTTTAGTATGTATTCATTATATGTTTTTTTAACTTTTTCACATGTATCACAACATGGAATATTTTATTTTGGTCATGGTTGTACCCCATTTGGTGGATTTTTTGGTTATGCATAATCTTGTTTTATTTTTAATTATTATTATGATATTGTGTTTTATATTCTGTTGGGGCTTACTATGATAAAAAGTTGTTATATACTCCCTAATTGACTATTTTTACCCCCTATACAAGTAGGAAACCTTTGGAGTACGGGGAGGCGTGCTTAAAGTCTTGGGACCACCTGGCTCAGAGCACCGATTTAGTGGAATTCGGTACAGGGATGCAATAATTTTGAAATAGAGGAGTTATTTCTTTTCTTTCTATGGAATATTTTTATTTGTTATGGTGGAGGAGAGTTAGGATGTGTCAGGCCTTGGTAATGAGCTTGTTCTTGGATTATCTAACATATGTACATGGGAAAACCCAAGACAGCATGGGTGGGAATATTTGTTCTTGATTGTCTAATGTTACAGTTGATGATATTTTACCATTGGGTGATTCAAATATTGTTTTATGTGATTGTTTTATGATATTTGACTCATGGACTCGATGGAATGAAGTTTCTCATTCATTCTTCAATGTAGGTACCCAGAGAGGTGTGTGGATTGCATCATGATAGTAACATGAAGGTTGTGTGTGTGACTCATGAAAGACAGATGGATCCTTGCATCTTGATAATTGAAAATTGAAAGTGCTGTAAATGAAACATTGCAAGGGGGTAAAGATAAAATAATTATAAGTGATAATTAATCAAATATGTGTAATTAATGGTGTGAAATGAATTAGAAATTTTAATTGTAAAATTTTGTGTGAGACTCGTGGTAGGGTATGTTTGTTTACCCTTGAGGACCATGGACCGTGATATGGATGATTGGGGGTGGTGTTTTATGAATGTAATGGGTTGTTGGGACCCATGAAGAGCCTTCTTGTTATCATGTTGTGAATTTTTTTTGGAATGTGTTCAAAACAACCTAATTAGATGTGTAGATAAAGGCCACCACCACATCATCCAGCAGTGGGGAAATAAGAGGATGTTGTTGGAAAAAATCCACTAGTATAAGAGAATGATAATGTGGTGATCTGGGAAAGTGGGGAAGAGTAGTTCCAAGAGAACATGTATCATTTTATACAGATTATGGATGGGGACCTCGGGCGGGTCGCACCATATTTGTTTGAGCTCACTAGAGTGTTTCAGCTATTGCACCCTCTGGCCATTAGTGGAGATGGTGGGGTAGAGACAATAGATATTTGGATAGAGTCGTTCCATCAGTTGGGAAACGAGTCATGTTGTAAGCTTATATGTTGTTAGGCCATGAAAAACATTGGTGGTTATCCTGGATTAGACCGAGAAGGATTAATGGATTTTATGGAATGATGTTTAAGAAAAGATTCCTGACCATTTTTACCCAATGACTCTAAGTCAAGATCAGGTTGTAGTGCTCATGAGCCAAAATCAGTGATCAATTTCAATGATAAATTATGATGGCCACTTCACAAATGTTTTATCCATTGTTCTATAATTGGAGGGGGATGATGTGACAATTACGAGGCATTTCCAGGATGGGTAGTGGAAACAGATCAAGTCACAGGTGAATATATTTTCCATGAATATGTTTATAGAGGTATTTGATCAAGCAATTGATCTCAGAGATAAACCTAAAGGGAGCATCAGGTATTGGTCTGGTCGTTCCAACTAGACAGAATAGTGGTGCAGCATCAAAGGGCCAGAAGCGTATTTTTTGATGATTTCAGCAGTGCAGATGTGTGCAAGGTGGTCATAAGAGAGGTTCAACCTCTCTAGGTGGTGATCGGGTGTGCTGCTATCACCATGGTAGGCCGGGGAATGTACTTGGATTGTGTCCTTTATCTCTAGTTATGTTCTGATCATGTGGTATATTGGGACACCTACATAGGTTCTGAACGAATCCTCTGCAATAGATTATGAATGTTGGTGGCAGGTAGATTACCAACAATGTCAGTGGATCAGTTTCACTATAGCAGGCTGGTTGTTCGAGTTCCATGAGATATACATGTAGGGGATCTGTATGTGGAACATTGGGGCAGGATCATCCACATCAACATGGTAGTGCAGTTTACGTCATGAAGGATGAATCCAAGGGTAGAGGGGATGGTCAGATTCATTCAATTTAGTCTTCACCTGGTGATGGAATGTCTTGGACATCATCTATCCGAGGTATAATCCTTGTAGCTTCTAAGCTTTCTAGTGTGTTGTTTGAAGGCAGTTCCACATGGGATTTTATTTATTATATGATTTTGGTTGCATTGTATTTCCCTTTGGTGAGTGTGCATGGGGTGATGGATATTGACTCTTTATTGGTGTTATGAAATTTAGACATCAGACAATGTATGGGATGTTCGTTATAAATTGGTGTGTATAGTTTCTTGTGGGACTTGTTCATAATGGACATGTCAGGATATGACCTGATCTTGGGTATGGATTTGTTGGTGTCATATCAGGAGCACACAGACTGTTATCCTCCCATTGTGTCATTTATGTCACATTATAGTAACAATTATTTACATCACATAGAATAGGATGTTTGATCAGGTTGTGTGTGGCCATTTTTCATTAATTGAGTAGGCTCACAGCTTAATTAGCTTAAATTGATCTTGATGATGAAAGAGGGGAATAATCTATCTTCCATATAGTAGTGGACCAATTTCAAAATTTGTTTCATGATGAATTCTCATGGTTTCCACTCGATATGGATATTGAGTACACCATTGAGTTTTCGATGGTTGAGGATCCAATTTATTTTTCCATGTATTGAATGGAACCGTCAGAACATATACAGTTAAAGGTTCATCATGTGGAGTTGGAGCGTAAGGAGTTCATACATACCAGTATGTCACATTAGGTATCTCCTGTGATTTTTGAAAATAAGGATGACATGTCTTTAAGGATGTATGTTTAATATTGTATTTTAGATCATAATATGGTGAAAAATTGGTACCCTTTTTCATGAATTAATGACCTCTTTTTTCATTTGAGGTGTGCATCTATGTTTTTAATGATTAAACTGAGATCAAGTTATCACTTGTTGAGGGTGATGCATTTTGACGTACCGAAGATAGCTTTCAGAAGTAGGAACACATTGTTTGAGTTTGTGGTGATTCCATTCGGATTGAACAATTCACCATCGATGATCATGGATTTGATGAACCAAATATATCATCCGTACCGAGATCAATTTTTGGGTTTCTTGGTTGATGACAACCTAGTGTACTCGGAAACTCATGACAATCATGCCCAATATCCTAACATTATAATAAGTACAATAAGTGAGCATCAGGTTTACCCCAAGCTGTCAATGTTCCAGTTCTGGATTGGAGATGTTAATTTTCTGGGTCACATCATCATTGAGGTAGGTGTGACCATGGATCTAGAGAATGTCCAGGCTATCATATCATGGGAGTAGAACAAAATTGTTTAAAAATTCATAGTTTTATGGGTTTTTCATGATATTACCAGAGGTTCATTAAGGCTTTATCTCATTTGGTAGAACAACTGTTAGGCATGAACTAGAATGGAATAAGGTTTGTGTGTTATGAGGATTGTGGGAATGACTTCAATGTGTTGAAAAAGTGATTGACGACTGCACTGATCTTGATTTTACTCTAGAGAGGTAAAAAGTATGTCATATTTTGTGATGCATCTATGATTGGGATTGGGGCTATATTGATGCATGATGAGTGGGTCATGTATTATGGGTCAAGGTAATTGAGACACTATGAGCATAATTATCCCACTCATGATCTTGAGTAGGCTATAGTAGTATATGCCTAATGATATAAAGGCACTACTTGTTTGTAGAATCGTTCATAGTGTATACCGATCACATGTGTCTAAAATATATTTTTTTGCAGTGGGATTTGAATATTTGGTTGTGAATTTTTGAGGAGTATCTCTAAAATTTCATCTTTGAGATGGTATATAAAACGGGAAAAGGGAAACCCTATTGTTGATTCTCTTAGAATGAATGCTCAAAACCAGGTGCATCAGGAATACTACACCGAGTGGAAGTGGATGGATTTGATTGAAAAGATAATTTTGGAGGTGCTTGAGGAAAATGGTCAGGTGACTCTTTCTACAATGGTGGTTGAGTCGATGGTTTTGAGTCAAGTTAGGGATATTCATCTCGAAAATATTTAATAGTTGGATAGAATGGACTGACATAAAGTTGGATATCCATATTTTTGTTGGGACATCTGTGTGGTTTGGGTTGTTTCTGTTCATGATCATGTGGTTATGCCGATGTGTATGTTGGAAGAGTTGATGTGTGAGTTCCATGTATCAAAATTTTCAGTGGAACCTAGTATGACCAAGATGTATCGTGGTCTCTATATGGAGTTTTTGGGGACGAAAATGAAAATGGATGTTATGGGATTTATGTCATGGTTCCTTACCTGTCAGTAGGTGAAGGCCGACCATCAACGCCCAGGTGGTTTGTTACAACCATTAACCATTCTAAAATGGATGTGGAATAATGTGACTATGGATTTTGTTGTGGATCATTCAATGACACCATGGATGAATGATGAAATCTAGTTGGTTTTTGATTGGATAATGAATATTGATCATTTTAAACCAATTCAATAGACATACACATTTTACCATTTGTGTTATTTGTATGTTCAAGAAATAGTACAATTTCATGGTGTACTGCGGACCATAATTTTGGATCATGATCCTCATTACAGATCACACTTTTGGCAAGGGTTTCATATGGAGATTAGTACACATGTAATTTTTAGTACATGATTCCACCCACAGTAGGATGGGCATTTGTTCCATAAAATCCTAGATTTGGAAGACATTTTGAGGTCTTGTGTCCTGGATTTTAGTGGTTCCTAGGAGAATCACCTATCACCTATTGAATTTTGCTACAAAAACTGTTTCCGGGATACAGTTGAATTTCCACCATTTAAGGCTTTCTATGGGAGGTTGTCTAGCTCTCTTTAGTATTGGTTGGAGGCTAGTAAATCCTATCTTTTATGACTGAGGGTCACGTATGATACATAAGGTAATGTATAGTTGATTTAGAAATAGATGGAAACAGTTCAAAATGGGTATAATTATTTTGTGTATCAGAGGTGTACACATCATTATATCAAGGTGGGTGATAGTGTGTTCTATCAGGTGTCTCCAATGATGGGTCACCGATAGATTCAGAAGCATGGAAAGTAAGTACCCAGGTATATGCAACCATTTGAGATTGTGGAGAATATCGTGTCGATGGTGTACTGATTCTATCTTCCATAGCATTACAGTAGGATTGATGTTGTCTATTATGTGTCACAGCTTCAATGGTATCACCCTTACCAATTTCAAATTGTGGATGTTGAGGATGATGAGCTTAAGGATAATGTGTCCTTATAATTGCATCATGTTCATGTCATGGATCATAGTGAGAATTTCTTTTAGGGAAAATTTGTGCCATTAGTGTGAGTATAATGGCTGTATGGAAAGTATTAGGAAGAAACATGGGAACAAGAATCAGATATGTAGGTTTAGTGGCCAGATCTATTTCCCTTGGAAGTGAAATGAATCATGGGAGAATAGTTGGAGGACATGCCATTATATGTTGATGAATTTGTAAGATCCCAGGTCATGGAAAGTAATTATCTTGATTAGGTTTTGGTTTTGATTTCTTATTTTGGAGGGTTATGTTTTTACCCATGTCTTTAAAGAGGCTCATGGGTGTTCTGAGGTTTCAAAACCCGTAAATGAAAATATAAGGGTATTATAGGTAGGTTAAATGGTATGGGCATGGTTAGTGCTAATCGTGCAGATAGCCTAGGAAACCATGCGGGATTTGGGACATCTGAAAGTGACGTCTACACTATTTGAAAATGATTTGGAAAAAAGTGCGGGTAAACCATGCGTCACAAAAACATCAAAATGTTTACAATTTATATCATCTGGGTATTTTAACTCCAACATAGGATTTCCCCCCATTTCACCCCTAAACACCCTAAGAATAGATCAAATCTTCAAAGTGCTCCAAGAGAACAATTTCCCTCGTTTCTAATGCATTTTGGTGCTATTGGTTGGGGATCAATGATCTGGGTAAGGCTCTTCCCATTATTACTTATCTATTGAGTTTTGGATTTAAACCTTATTCTTGTCCCTTTCGGAGGCTCTACAACCCTACTCTTTGAGTCAGTTTTTGGTTGAAGCTTCAAAGGATGGTTGAAGCATAATCTAAGGGCTCGATTAAGCGTTCTCTCACCCACGAAATTGAGGTAGGTGGTCAATAAGTTATTTCACATGGTTTATTTTAGGATTTTTTCATTTGTAGTTCTTTTCCTGGGTGTGTCATAGTATTTTTTGATGACCTCACAATGTTCAGGTAAATTGATTCATACAAACGTAAATGTAGACACTTACATTCCTCGTGGGATGCATCCAAGGTGTCCAGAATTTTTTTGGGACACCCATAGGGTGTGCCGACATTCATGGACTTAAGTATTTGTGAAGAACATTTTAGGTTGTTGTGTAATTATGTAGATCCCTTGATAAGCATGTTATTGTTACTAATTTTTTAAGGTTAGAAGATAGGTTATGAACCTAGGATTGATTATAAGCTAATGGTTATTGGGGTTTTATGTGGAAATGATTAAAGACCCTAATGGAATGGATTATGAGCATGGAAATAAATCCTTGTGATTTATGAATAATGGAAAAGCCTAGTTAGATAATCAATATGTGTGAATACATAGTGATATAGTCATAATAAAATTGATTTATGATTAACAAATTATTGATGTAAAATGTTGTTAATGTTAAAATTGGTTTAGGCATGGTTTCAACCCTCATGTGATTGTTATGATTTCTGTTTTCCTTGGGAAATGGTTGTGATGTTGTGTAAATGGTTAATAGTTACATATATGTATAGAATGTTAACGTATAATTATTGTTTGGGATTTTGAATGTGGTTATATAACAATAGGTCGAGTTAGACTGAGGATCTAAGCATTATCCCTAACGCACGAGATTGGGATATGACTGATTCTTAGTTTTCCTATCAGTTGCATCCATTGAGATTGATGTTTCGAGGCGAGGATATGGTTGGAATCCACCATAACCTATGATTCACGGTTATGATATGGTTTACGTCAGTATTTTGGTCATAGTGATATAGAACAACTATATATTTTAGTCATGTATGTAATAGTGTAATTTAAGACATGTATGTTTTTGTTTTTGATAATTACATGAAAAATGTGTTGGAAATGGTATGTAATGGAAAATGGGATGAAATTGTATGATAAAAAAGTTTTATAAATTTCGGTAATGGATCTAAACTTGTTAATTCACATCATCATTAGTTGTTCACTAACTATTCATGCAAAATTATTTATATCAAATATATTGTAGACACCGTTAGTGGTGGCCTACTTGGTTGTACTCACACCCTTCTCAGGCCACCTTTGGGTACCCTAGAAAAAATCACGTTTGCAGGATAGATAAAGGTAAATGGATCTTTCTAGGGAGTTGGGTTGGAAGGGGTATGTGTGGGGTACCAGAACATGGTGTCAGGACCATTTTGGGGATTTGGGAGTTTGTCTGCATTTTGGGTTTTGTTCACTTTTTCACATGTATCACAACATGGATTTTGTTACTAATATATATGGTTGTAGAAATGTTTTTGGTTTTTTGATAATTCATGATCTTTTTTTTATCTGTTATTATTATTCATCAATTTTTTTCTATCTTTCATGGTGGCTTACTCTGATACAAAAGGGGTATAGTCTCCCCAATTAACAATTTGGCCCATCACTGCTGGTCAAAAATGATTGCAATATGGGGATGCACGCTTAAGGTAATGTATCCCACCAGAATAGAGCAATTTTTTAGGGTCTTCCTTGTAAATGATTTTACAAATTGGACACTTAATATGCTCATTTTTTCATTTTGGATGAAAATTGATAGTTTGAAAGCAAACTCTCTCAATTCTTATTCCCATTTCATGGCCCACCTATCATGCTCAAGTCGAAAAATAAAAAAGGGTGAAAAATATATTAGTCTTAAAATGTAAATTAACCAACAGGGGGGATGATTTAGTTCCCCAATGGGTTGAAATACTTTGAAATATTATGAAGAACCACATACCCCTAGTATATCAATGCTATGAAGAAAGACATATAAATAATCAAATAATTATAAACCATTCAACCAATTAAATCCTTGAACACCATTATTACTATGAAAAATATTTAAAAAGGCCTATTTAATTGTTTATTATTTCATCATTATTCCACTAAGTTTACACTTCCTCCAAATATTGTTCATGTAAAGTGTATTACTCACCGAAGTCTCACATGGTCATATCCTCTTGAACATCATTGTCTCATTTTAATGAAACAATTATTAGAACACGATATCACTTTTGTGAAATCCTCATTTAAGAAATCCATAACATTAACTATCCTAGTATTTTATCATACCATGGTGTTATGAATACCAGTTCTATAATGGTAGAGAATTATTTTTTTCATGGATCATATAGGGGACTTTAATTACTATGTCCTCTTTCAAGGTTACAAGGTGTGCATGGTCTTGTCTTACACAAACATTTAAACACATTGATTCGTATATTTTCCTGAAAAATGATTCTTTGGGAAAAATTCCATGATATGTATATTATATGGGGGGTCCATAATTTGGGATTCTCATGATATTGAGAAACCCAATAGAGAAGACACTAGATTTTCTCTCAATGATCATGTTGGATTTCTTCTCTATTACAATAGCTAAGATAACATAGGGTTCCCTCAATACATAATAATATACTATATCATCAATGATATTATACTTTATTCTCTATACCCCATTTGGACTAATAGACAAGTTGAAACACTGGATGATGAAATACCCTTCACTTTCTAATACAGAAGATGGTTATAGTTGTTGATAATATGAATGGTTCCTGAATAGTCACCCTTGGGATCCTCATAATGTATATGCCTCATTCTCAGATCACAATAGGTGTCATTTTAAGGAATATGGAATATTCACATCACTTTTGGGAATCCTGGATAGGTGTAATCCATAGTCACATGTCATTTGTGCCCCTCCTTATGTGTTAGCATGTGAAAAATATAATCATGCCTTCTCAAAAAATTTGATCTAAATTATGTTGCCTTTAGTTTCTATTACCAATAATTACCCACAAGGGTTTAGATATATATGTCAATAATTCCATTGAAATTATTAAAATTACTCCAAAATATTCATCCCATCTATTTTTTCACCCCAACAAATTATTTCGTCAATATTTATCTTGTTATCAGGATTTATAAGAGAATCACAATGGGGTATCTCAATACATATCAACCACTATTGAAACTTTTTCTCAATAAATTTCGTAAAAACAAACATCCTTTTATTGTAATGATATATCTAACGTAAAATATAATAGCCACATATAGTATAAGAACATGGAAATATCCATACCAGAGGACATTAAACATCAAATAATGGTCTTCTAATATGAACTTGAACAATGTCACTCAAAATATAAAGGATTTTTTCCATTTTTCATTGAATAAATATGACCATACTATTAGGTTAAAACCCAAAATCCTTTTGTTTATAATTTACATAATGTGAATATTAAAATAATACCAATTAAAACATTAGTTTTAATATTCTCCTCACGATCCTCCACTATGTCATTACCCAAGAAAATCATTTCGGTCCCCATATATATGCATCTAATTTCTTGTAACAACAAACCAGATCTAGATACCTATTATAGGAAAATCATAAGACCACCCATTGAATTAATTTAAAAATATAATCATCCATCTCTAATGATGAGAAATGGATTCCTTGGGCGATGATCAAGAGAAGATACCCATCTAGTCATAGTTAGTTATATATAGACATGAAAAAGTATAATGTCCATCCATGAATAAATATAAGGGAAACCATTTTAAAGAATATTTTTCTTATTAATTATTATAGAATGAAGATAATAGTTATATATTTTAACTAATCATGAGCATTAAAAATTTATATGTCACATTATGTCAAAATAATCTATAAGTAGTACGATTTCATTATTTCGGATACATACGAAGACCTGATTAGGGTTTTTATCTTAATATCATGATATTTTCCTCATTACATGATTAAAATAAATATTATATTTCCCTTATATATATTTCATTACAATATCCATGACTTAAATTAAGCATAACAAATTAATAAAAAATAATATGAACAACATTTGATATATCTATATTGTCCCACTTATACGAAAAGTCTACTAGATAAAAATTTTCACATTTATAGATTATATATATATATATTAAATGGAATCATCGATGCATAGCCTATGATGTATTCACAAGTTCACGTTGATGTAGAAAATCTAAAATGTATAAATGTTCACATCAATGCCTTTTAATGAACAAAAAATGGAATGAAGCTAACCTATTCCACATATAGATATCAGATGGATTCGTTAAAAACTTTTTAATTTATAAGAGTGTCTATGAGTATGAATAATTTCCCTTAAAATATTATAATTGGCTCAATATCCCACCCTCTCAAATAACATGCATTCTAAACCATCACATGAAAACCCCATTAGTTACCAACTACATTTGGAAAGATTTTTTATACCAATTTTTATGTAATTTTTAGATATGTGTTCTTAATTAGATGTTTTTGGTTCTAATTAAATTAACCCATCATAATCCAAATAAACCATGTTAGTATATATTTAATTACATAATCTGGTGTATCAATAATCAATGTAATATGGACAACTGAATGCTATTATTTTAATTGTTGGAATAAAAAAATATAGTTTTTTTGTGGGCTGATATTATTAATAAATCATGTCTTCTAATTATCATCACGACATAGTATTTGGTTTCAAAAATTAGTAATTTTCATTTGATAAGAAGGTAAACATATTAGAATCATTATAGGTGAAATATTGATAAAAAAATGTTAAATATTAGTGTAATTCATAATATATAATTTATTATAATATCAAGATAACTATTTAAACATTTCTTGTAATTGGAGATTACATATTTTTTCCAATAATACCTAATATATTGATAAATTATTTTAATATAAATCTCTATGATCATGAACAATAGGTTGTGCCAAACCTAAATTACTCTCCAACTATGGCCACATCATTTTAAGACTTGTATATAGTGTAAAACAAATTCGAATAATGAATATAGATAATATAATATATAACTATAATAAAATATTACACAGAAATTATGAAGTTACAAAATTTCATCTCACATACTTGAAAATAACATGATATTTCCACTTTACATATCATAATTTTACAAGATGGTCACTAGAAACATTGACCCTCCCTTTGCCTCAAGGTTTTGAATGAAAATATATATCAAAACATAAATTCTATAGAAAAAAATTACTTATTGGTCACTCAAATACATATAAATGAAATAATAGATACATATCAAATACTATAATAATTAAATAATATTTCATATAATTAATATGTTATATTGTTATATTATTAATCTCATACCCCTTAAATCTATTTTAGAGACATATTTTTTTTTGTAAAACCATATACAACATTATCTGATTGGCGATAATAGTTTTCCTTTCCTGTTGTCTAATTATATCATTCTACAAAATCACGGAGAACATACTTGATCCCTGCCTATAATTTAAATATATTTAATTACATCCTAATAATAATAAATTATATAACATAGTCAACAATTCTAACCATAATCACTGATGGTATAATCTCTTCTTACTAATATAGTCATAATTCAATTGTCTGGTATCATCAAAATTTTAGTATGGAAATTATAATTCACCCTGAGTAGAGAATGATCCGCTTATTTTATTTTATCAACTACTTTGAAGGAATTCATTTCACTTACTATTCCATAAACAACAGAATGAATTACCCATATATATACAAGTATTTAATGTATATATTCATTGAAACCCCATCGAAATTATTTCTAATATATACACATCATTCAATATGAGATTTTACGGGGGAAAATCAATATAATAGCCATTAATCAATTCTTGTTTCAAATTCATCGCTCAAATCTGTTAGCCTTAATTATTTATTTGATTATAAATAAAAGAATATAGTTTATTGACTCCCAAATTTATGATAGATTCTTTTAAATAGAAAATTGCTCCCATTAAATTTATAATAATTAATAATAATTTTTTAGTTTAAAAATGAAGGATAAAACTACTCGATGAACATCATTTGAAAAACTATAACAGAAAACTAAAATATATATTCTGTTTCATTTTCAACAACAAACATAATTTTTTGGGACCCACTAACATGTAAGAAAAAAAGGCCATCAATACGTAAAGAGTACATAAAAAAAGAATAATTTATTTTACTATTTTTTTATATTCTTTTAAAATTTATACCATCATTTTTAATGTATGTAAAAAAAGATATTGACTCTAAAACTAAAATGATCAATAAAAAATTTCATGGTTCCATTCATAAAAATTCATGGTTAGAATAATTTTTTTGACTGATGAGTATGTATAAAATAACCATGTTAAAATATCAGTATTAATGAATGGGTTATCTTAATGAATGACAAATTATAGTTAAAAAATTATCTACTAATGTGCCAGAAAATCCGTTTACCCTGATGTTTAAAAACAAAATTAAACACCAATATTCATAAAAACAAAATATATTTCATTAAAATATTTAAATTTCTATTCTATGTTAAATATGATATAATAAAGTTTCTATGATTTTTCCTTTTCTCAAAATTTTTCTCATAATTAAATTTGAAAATTAAAACAAATTTTTTTTAAAAAAAAATTATATTCTCCTCAAACATCATGAGACTCATTTTTCCATGCTGAAAAATAATTTCATATATTGATATCACATTCCATGTATATAATCCACTATTTTATATTTATCATTTTAAATATTGATACATAAACACACTACACAAATCAACATTTCATTATAGAAACCCACAAAAAATTACATCACCCTACAATTCAGGATTTCTTAGATCCCAAGTCAGATCTGAACTCATATAAATGTTTTTTTTTCTTGTAATGATTTCATCATATAGTTTTTATTGGACGTTATTGAGTCTATCCCGGTCTATCTAAATTATTACAATATTATTCTTTGTATAAACATAAAACTACATATTGATTCCATGAAGTTGTGTCTGGTTTAAGGTAACAATCTATTTATTCATTTAAGGGAATTACAATATAGTTCATTGATTTGTTGTTTAAATTTTTCTTTAATAATTTTATACTAGAAAAATTACCCTTGGATGATTCTGTAATTATCAAAATATTCCTAATATTATCACATTTTAAATAATTACAAATATTTTCCTATATAATCTATGAAAAAAAACATATTATTATAATTTCAAAAGTCATATTGTTACTAATTAAATGATTGTAGGTTGAAAAACCACATTTTAAATAATTTTTTTAACTATTCCAATAGAAATAATACTCTCAATTAGTTAGGGATACTATTAATGAAATACCACTGACATGCATTAGAATTTAATGGTTTCAAAATATTTATTTTTTATTTATAATTTTATATATTCTAAAACTCATTAAATACTCAGGGAATACCAATAAATGTGAAACTCATAATATATATATATATATATTAATCAATATATATCTCATAACTCTAAATTATATCCAACCCATCAAAATAGTTTTTACAGTTATTTTTACCAATGTGTGATGATATTCATATCTACATATTATATACATGAAATCACATTTTTTAAAATAAATCCAAAATTTATTTCATTATGTGTCAATATAAATAAATATTTATAATTATTTTTAATATTTTATTATGATATATAGTTTCTAGAAAACATTTACATCATTAATATATTTTTTGAAATGAATTTTGAAGATGTTATATGATTAGAAAATGTAGAATTACATTTATTATATATATATATATAATATAAATGTGATATTTAATTCTATATATATATATTTGAATTACTAATATAAAATAAATGATATGAAAATATGTTTCCCATCACGAGAGTATATTTTCATGTTCTAATAAATTGGGAGTCCTATCAAATCATTGAAAAGTTAGATGATATTGACGAAATAATTGGTAAGTATTGATATTATCCAAGTTAAAGACACTATTATACCAATCACTCCAAACCTATCAAATATTAACTTTATGGTTCATTCATGACCATTAAAATATCATATTTGACAATGTATTTTTCTCATGACATCCTTATTGTCAATAAAAACAATTTTAATGTGCATTTCTCAAATTAGTCAACATAATTATCTCTTGCTAACAAAGAAAACACGATTTATGAGAACAATAATGGTGACATTTTCTTCATGAAAAAATATTTTTTTACATATTTGGAGATGATATATAATCACTCTATGTTTATCAATATTGAAAATAACTTAGATAATAATTTTTTAACATCTTCCAAAAATCATTTCCATATGAAAGTGTATATGATACTATAATTTTTTCTTCTTATATTTTATTTTTTTATTTGAATAGTTTGTTTAGATACCTCAAATAATCTATTATAATATATATTTTACTGTTAAAAAACATCATTTTATTTAATATTAAAATTAATTTTTTTTGAGAATATCTCTTATATAAACCATTTTTAATTTTTTTTAGTTGACCAGTGTTTATATATAATGGAATTTTTATTAATTCAAAGAAAGGAATTGGACCAAGTATAGGGATATATTTATTATATTCTATTTCCCCCCATTGTATTATTTAATTCATCATACAACCTAATAAAAATAATTGTGAGATTACATAGTTTTATGATTGGGAAAATGAAGTGTCCCTCACAATTTATTCGCAATTCACAACAATTATTGGGAATCTTTCCCTCATGATATTATATAAATAAAATATATATATTTTTATTTTAGGTGATCCTTTATATTTCATTACAAATGTAAACGTTTATTTCATTTTATTGAAATTGTAATAAAATTGATTAAGTTGACTTAAAATAGCACCCTTTATAATCCAACACATTACTTAAAGTAGATACATGACCACCAAGGTTTGACACATTATAGTGGGTTATCAAAATATATACTTAATTGGAACATTATCACTATTTTACCATAATAATAATGAAATATACACTAATAATAATATGTATTGGTAAATACATACATTGAAATTATATTCCAATCTAATAAAATGTTATTAATAAATTGTGAAACCAAATAATAAATAACAGTACAAACAAAAAAATAGGATCTAATATATGAAAGTTATTTCTCTCAACAATAAATAATGAAATAATAATAATCATAAAACATTATTTGATAACATAAAATTAAATTAGAATACAATTAGGTTTAAAATATAAAATAAATCTGTGAAAATTTAATAATACATTAAAATCACAAAATTATAATTAAAATCTAATATAATTTTCAAAGATCCCCCTAAAATGCATAGTAACTATAAATACATACAACAACCATAAACGGAATAAAAATGAATATACACACTATGATCACAACAGCTGTCAAAAAAATTAGAACATTATGGATATATATCCACACACAAGTTTGAATATATCTTGTAAGTGAAATAAGACTAGTATGAGTCAATTAATTAGTCTAAAAAATTCCATTCATTTATTTTTTTCATAATTCTAGTATAACCATGATTTAAGAAATATGTTTTATAAATTTAATGTACATATAAAAAACATATCGTAAAATATTTATTTTTATAAGTTTATATTTTGAGACCCACATTGAAAAAAAATTACAATTTCATTATTGTAGAACATGTTTTCAAACCCAAATAATTCAATTAATGATTCTTAAAATATATATTTTAAAAAATTCAATCAAAACCTATGGGTGTAATCTACTATTTTAAATTGAAATTAAATTAATACTTTATAATTTATTAACCAAACATCTTTTGAAAATAAATTTATCCCATTTTGTTCCGTCGAATTCATTAATAATTTACATTAAAAAAACATGAATCATAAATAAAGGAATTAAATAAGGAACTATATATATCAAGGTAACCATAAATTGAATATTTATAAAATAAAAAATCTTATATAACATAGTAAGTGACACAAACCCCATACTATATAATATAGATATAGTCAATGTCTAATGAAATAATCCCCAATTCAATAAGATAAATGATTTAGTAGGTTTCATGAGAATGCCTATATGTTCTATCACGAGACATCATAAGACACATATGAAAATGAAGCATTGGTCAACATCCTATAATCACACTAGTTCATATTGATCCTCTCTAAATGTATTTTTGAGTCTTTCAATCCTGATAAAAAAGTTCAATTTCGTAAAAAACGTCGTATAGTTTAAATAGAATATATTTTATAGAATCTAATGTTCTGATAACAAATCAATGTAGAGGTTATTAGTCAAGGGAAAATTTATCAAACATTATATCAAGATACAAGAAAAATAAAATATCTCACCTTCAAATATCAATCATAAAATATATTATTTATCAATAATAAAGGATTGTATAAGAATAAAAAAAATAAACATCTCATAAACTGTGATCAAGTAAACTCAAAACATCAAAATAGTGGTCTTACAATCAATGTTCATGATCAATAAAAATATCATTTTCATAAAATTAAAAATGAGCATTTAAATTAAAGCATAAAAAATGACACCAAAATGAAATCACTATTTCAAAACCAACAAAAAACATTTCACATGAAAACATAATACACCCCGCATAGTATTTGAATAAAATAAAAACAACATTTTATTATAAAAACAAATTTAAAGATCGTTTATATTTTTACAAAATTGTAACAGGTCCATAGATCAAAAATTAAAAATATAAATCATTTAAAATACCCTCACAATAATTTTCACAATGTATCGGTATTGATATAAATTTTAAATCTAATTTATAGTAAAAAATTAATTGAAATACTCTATTCTATGTAATAGAAACCTATTAATCATTTTAAATCATTTCTCCAGTATTATATATAAGAATATATTTATGATATGAATTTTTTAACACAATTATAAACATCATCACATCTTGAAAAAATTTCATATAAACACATAAATCATTCCGAATAAGAAAAATCATGTCGTGCCTCCGTCAATATAAAATAATGTAAAAAAATTTAATTTACATGACCTGATCAAACAATTATCCATTTTTAAACTAATCTAAAACCCTAAATTATACCCACATAGTTATTTTCAATCATAAAGGAATGGGAATATACTGGGAATGGTATAGGGTGAAATTGAACATGAATAAATCAAGGTCTATCATTGATAAATCATTTGAAATCAAGGGAGGAGGCTAAGATCAAATTATTATAAATAGAGTAAATTCTGTTATATCTATGATTAAAAAATTGATTTAGAGGGAGAATAAAAGAGAACAAAACCCCTTAAATTTCATGTGATGTTAATTTATTATTAACAAATTTAAAATATAACATAATAACCTCCTGATTTTTCCCTAAGATCCACATCACAAAAAACTAACATTAATAAATATATGATATAGCCTTATGGCTGTTAACATGGAGAATAAATTCCGAGTAGGACCACAGACCATGGCCCACAAAAAATGTTATCTAACGCTTATTCATTTGATAAAAAAAAGCATATTTACACCCTCAACATCAGATAATACACCCATGTATAATTTGGAAACCATTCTGTTATAAATATTTCAATGGAAAGGGTGAAAATATAACTGATAAAATAAAAATACATAGAGTATTGAAAACATTGTGGAATAGATCTCCCCTATAACTAATAACATTATGTAACCACACCCTCAACACCATGTTCAAATACCATATTCAATAAACAATGTAATGGATAAATAATTTACTATAACAACATAATTACTTGTTGGTATACCATTGGATTTGGTGTGGTCTATGGTATTTCATCATTAAAATCTAATAAAATAACTATAATAGTTTAAAATTTCCAAGACACCCCAAAATCATAACCGACAAACAATATAATATAACAGTATATACCATAATGGCATGCAGTTGTATCAATTTTGCAAACCATTCCACATTCAACCAGCATAAATTCAATGTCAAAAGAATGGGAAATTATAGGAAATACTCATCACCCATCAAGGGATCTGATAGGGTTGGGAAATATAGTAGTTGTTCTAGTGTGATAGGAACCCTAGAAAACAACACCATTCACTAATCATAAGCAAAAAATATCATCATTAATCATTAACATGTTGAATCATAATTTAACTAAAACTACTG
Organism: Viscum album; assembly: GCA_963277665.1. Taxonomy (NCBI): domain Eukaryota; kingdom Viridiplantae; phylum Streptophyta; class Magnoliopsida; order Santalales; family Viscaceae; genus Viscum; species Viscum album. The sequence goes on along the minus strand of OY728146.1, from coordinate 1,765,673,426 downwards.
AGGTAGAACACAAAAAATCATTAACATATATTTTGGGTATCCACACCATTTAGAATTCATCATGAATAGTGAATTATGATAGAAACAGTATTATGAAAATTATGTCCAAAAATAATTCCTCAATATACCGTAGTTTAAATAATTATCATCTATAAATCATAACCAATCGATAAAAATACAAATTAAATATAAATGGAAGGAAACATCCATAAAAAATGTGTATGAAAAAATGTCACCTCTAACATCATATATTTAATGAAATGGTTAAATAGTGGAAATATCTCAAGAAACACCTTCTTATAGTGAACAGGATAAAGAGCCCACACATTAATTCTCCTAATCAATTTATATACACTTTCAACATCTAGAAAATTTCCTCAACAATGGTTACTAATGTGAGGATCATAGTATAAACCCTAAAACTAACATAGTCACACCATCATAAGTAAATGATTAAATTATTGATATCATCTCAAAAAATCTATATAATTTCATATGAAACAAATAATAAATTAGATAAATTGTAGTAATATTTATAGTTTATTGTATCATTTTCCTGAGTTTAAATGTGATTCAAAAACCTCTTAATAGTAATATTGTGGTTTTTTATGTCCACCATGAAATTTGGATTCCATTGAAATCCAAATTCATTTTTTGTGTCCCATTAATTTTTTTTAATGAAATGAATTGATATTTATCATAATATTGGGTTTAATGAATGTGGATTTCAAATATTTAAAATTTATTTGTGGTTCTTAATGTTGTGTTGTTTTTGGTTAATTTATACATTGATGGTTTTAACCACACCTTATTTATATAATAAGGTAATAGAATTTATAAATAAATTATTTCATTTAATACATCTATAATATTTTCAATGTCCAAAAAATGTATTCAATTTCAATCAGAAACCTAAAAATCAAAATTGATGATATAAAAATAATTAAAATCCAATCAATAAAATATATGAAAATATAATATCCTTCGACCAATAATAAATATTTAATTATACATAACATAATACTAGAATATAAATTTTTATATAATAATTTTTCACCTAACTTCAATAGAGTATCAGTCACCATATATTTATTTTATAGAGATGCGTGTACCAAATTCTCCATTAGTCACTCTTGTATATTCACATAATCTTTATAAAAAATTTGAAATATAGTTCATTCATTTAATATAGATAAAAATACAAAATTAATGGGTATATGATATTAATTATAACTATAGTGAAATTGAAATTATATATAAATGACTTTAAACTAATTTTCAATAATTATAAAATAATAAATCATGGAAATCTAGAAGCACGTCCAAAATAATTTATATATCTGCTATTTGGGGAATAAGACTCTGTACTCATTTCAACCCATCATAAGGATCTGATAGTAATATCATAAATTAGGTTATATAATAACAAATATTTATATCCTAAAATAAGATCTAACAAAAACTATCAACATCCTTATAAATATATAATCATATGGGAAGAAACTATGAAATTTCATTACCATAATTTTAAATACCAACATCCCCACAAATTGGAGATGTAATCGTTCCCATTAATAACCTCCAATATATTCTAAAATCGGAGATTGTTATATATTAATATAAATAAATATTGTAATTAAATTTATATTTTTATAGTTTTCATTATAAAACCATAAATAAAATTAACAATGCTAAATAATAATGCATTGATATATCCTTTTATATATTTATAAAAAATCAAAAAAAAAATATAATTAATCTGTAAATTTATGAATATTACTAATCGAGTTCCTTTTATGAGTGTTTATATTACTTCATGAATTCTATTTGCAATCTTATAAATACAACATACAATACACCCTCTAATTTTGAGCCCAAATAAATCAAATTTTTATAATATTTTCATGATCACTAATCATATATTATAGTTCATGAATATCCATTTGTGAACTAGGATAATAAAAACCTATAACCCTCTATAATATGTCATCATCAATGAATATACTTTTGATGTAACAAAGTCTTCTATTGGAGATGGTTCACAACTCCTCCCCCTCGCACAAAAATAGTTTACTTTTCTAAATACTCACGCGGTAGAATCGTATGAGGATACTATAAGTGTAAAGTATGGGTTTTCATCACATTGAATTTATCTTTATGATGTAAATTTATTTATATTAATATATAATATAATTTATAAACATAAAATAATAATAAAATTTATTCTTTAGTCAATTTTTATATCATGTACATTGACAAAATTTCCATATTTTTTGACATTGAACCACAACATTGTTATCAAATAGGATGACCTACCTCCTCAACTAATGACTAAAAATTACATACTATCATTTAAAAAAAATTGCATGAAGTGTTATATTTTTATATTGTAATAAATTTAATTACACTATTATATTTCATTTCATTGTGAAACACATTTAACAAGTTGTGCAGGGTAACTATTTATTCTCTAGATTAATATAATTTATTATAATATTTAATTTAAGAAATTATATAATTATAAATCATGATATGTTGTTATGATTTTTTTTATTACACTAATATTAAATGAAACCCACTATATGATTTATAATGTTAATGACCAATGGATGATTTCCATTGATCCATAGTCAGAGATTTTGAAATCGTATTTGAATTTAGGACACTGATAAGGATTCAATAATATTAAAAAAATTACATTTTCTAACTTATTTTTATTTCCATGGACATGAAATTTGATCCTTCACGTCTATATTCCTCTTTTTATTTAAATAATGACATAGAATTCGATAAATTATTTTGAAAATATTAAACAATTTGTAATTTAATCACACGTGCGTACCTAATTACGATAATTAATTTAACTAATAGTCTAACAAATAATTTTTATAAAATGGTGAAATGCAGCTTCAAACTAAATAATTAATAAAAAGGGATATCAAATTACATATAAAATTAAAAAAAACTACTCTAAAATTTCAAAATCAGCATAGGTGGGTACCCTATATTCATCGAAAGGATAAATTAACATAAAATTATTAAAATTCCACACATCATGAATATTAATTAATATTTCCCATTTGATATTATTTTTATTTGATAGACATATAAATTAATGAATTAGAATAATTTTTTTAATTAATGAATCTAAATTTAAATACATATTGATTATAGTGTCCTACTAATAAACATATGATTTCAATTGACTATCAGTGATATTAATTGATGGGTCCATTTTAAGAGTATTTTCTGATTACTTATCATCAACAATAGAATTCAAACCAAAAAGTGAATTCATATTAGGATAATATGAAATTAATTCAAAAAAATGTGCAAGGTACGTAATGATGGGTACCTTATTCAACATTGTATAAATGATAATCATATAACATAGAGAGGGTGTTGTCAGAAACACTTCTCATGTGTCCTCCCCAATAAATAAAAAAACACCACTACCATAAATAATATCAACCAATTTATTTTATAAATAAGAATAAATAAAATCAATTATTAATATATAAAAATTCATATTTAATTCTTGATTTTATATAAATATATCAAATATTTATGAAGTCTCATTAACAAAATATAATATTAAGTGAAAAAGATATCATATTAATTAATAGTAAATTGAAACTATTCATATAATGTTATGATTTGAATCTAAATATGAACTAATATATACATATATAATTATAATCATATATAAAATATATATTTAATTTACTTCACATTGAAGAGTTATTGAATAGTACGAAGAATATGATGGATCGAAGCTATAGGATCCAAGTGCTAAAACAATAATTGATTGGAATATGAGACATTATTTAATATATATTTCTGAATTAACCAAAAAACTAAAGATAGAGTTAAATAGAAAACTAGTATATAATTAAACCCAAATATGGTACAATGTAATGAAAAATATTAATCTTTTAATTTAATGATATATATACTAAGAAAAATATGTGATGGAATTTTGGAATCATATACCAAAACAATTTTGTCAATATATTATCCTCTTAATGTACTTTACATATTCAGAGTAGTTATATTATTGACATAGTATATTAAATGAAAATAATGTGAATTAAATAATAATATAACACACCTATGAACAAATATCATTAAATAATCCACACCAAATAGATCGTTAAATAGTAAATTATGTAATTTAATATATATTAATTTTATAATAAAATGGGATATTAATCTCAAAAAAATATCATATGTTAGAAATGAATTTTTTGAATAATAATTTTTTATGAATTTTTTCTTTTGACGAATAATATTCCATCAATTCATTATAATTCATTATACCACACTATTTTGAAAAATTGCATAAACAAGAATAGTTGAAAAATTATTTGAAACACTACTATCAGAAATGAAAATAATAGGAAAAAAAATATCGGTGAGGGTGAGATTATATCAGCAAGGTTCTTGAAGGGTTATAATGTGTTATGGGAACCATTTATGGTAAATGTGGAGAAGATATCATTGAGGGGCCGCTGGTTTTAGGTGATATAGTGGGAGAATGGGTAGCGACATCATGTAGGACCAATATCCGGGTGTAGAGGAATTCAATTTTATAGGTGGCAAAGGTATAATTATTATTTTTTAATTTTTTCATTTTAAAAAATATATTCTAAATATGTATTTTGAAATGGTTCGTATTAAATTTATATCAAATATTATTATTATCTCTACATTCCCAAAATTTTATAAAAAATAAAATTGAAAATATTATTTAATGATCTAGTAGTGGTTTTGGGTGTGATCCCATAGATTGTTCCAGTTTTTTCACCATGATTATATATTTAGACACACACACACACACAATATTATTTTGTTTTAAAGTAGGGATTCATTGATCATGGTAAGACATTTCTAGGTGATACTCTAGTGTTTTTTCTCAGTCACTAGAATATGATTTTATTTCTGGTATTTTATTTGGAGAATATATATATATCTATTTACTTTATAAATGATGTTTGTTATGGATTTGTGTTTTTTATATTTCTATATTTTTATAGAACTCCTTGTATATGATTTTTAGTATCTCTTGAAAAATTATTTTTTATATTATATTCCTTTCTATGAAATTTTTATACCCTTAATGATTGTACCCTTACTGGGGACTATGGAATGTGTTACCCACATTTCATTGTCAATTATACATCATATTATTACTAAGTTAGGTACTATTAGCAGGAGTAGTTAAGACAAATTCATCTGTTTTACATATACATGATAATAAATAAATTGTTAAATTCCCACAATTTTATCGACTATGGTCTATTAGATTCTAAAACCTAATTATATTTTATAAATTATCTCTCAATATAATATCATGATAATAATGATAGTATATCATAGGAATATATCTCATTTAGATACCATAATTACCATTATATGTTTAATTTGATGTGAGTAGTAAAGAAAAAAACCAAATATATCAACAAGCATAAACAATTCCTCCACTAATCTATAACAACATCACATGAAGTAACCCCTTTCTTGTTAATTAGGTGTCTGATACAAATTATAAAACACACATTCCATAAAATTTTATTACTATAGCAAAAATAAAATAACTAATTGATAAAAATTTGGGATTATTAAAATAAAATTAATCATTTTCCTAAATATCCAGTCTAGTAATTAAAATTAATCATGAAATTGAAAATTTTTGAAATCATACATTGAATACAAATAAATTTTCCATTACATTTAATGATCAATTTTCATAATTGGTGTATGGTTAAAAACTAATCCAATAGATTTTTAGGAATTTAAATCATTAAATATAGTTTACAATTTTTTTAATTCAAAGATGTTTTATAATACAACCCTTAAATGTAAAAATAAATTAAACTATCATCCGAATAATTATCAAAGATAATTTTTTGTAAAAATATATGTGTTTTAAACTATTTGAAGCATGTAATTCAAATCTTCTATTTTATGTAATGGAAATATATAGAAAAACAAAAATAACATTTAGGTTTCGCATATATGAATAACATTAATAATTATAAAAAAATCATGATCATTATAATATTTTGAATATAAGAATTTTATATAAACGAAAACATCATCAAAGTGGAAACACATTGAAACACAAATCATTAATGGATAAGTGCCCAATCTTGTAAGGAAACAGCCTCCACAAGACAAAAAAAATCTACATTATTATACCCATATTAAAAACTAAATTAAACCAAAAATGAAATTATTGTTCATTGAAGTAAATAAGTCATTTGGTAATGAATTAGTGTGATTGATAATATAGAAAAATGTAGGTCAAACATTAGTGAACCACATAAATTCAATAGCAGGGTCCATAATACAATGGGTCAGAAGGGAGGTGCTAAATTAATCCCACTAAAATGATAGTTTAATGAGTTGGAAGTGAATATAGGGAAAACACTATTAATATTAATTAGTGGTACAATTTTTTACTTCATAAAATTATAAAATGAAATAATAATGATACATAATTCCCTAAGAACTACGGTGTAGAACACATTCCTAGGGGAATGCAAAGTATTGATTTTGGAATTTAAAAATTGTGCATATTGTTAGGGGAGGACTGTAGACCGTGATTTCTATACTGTTGTATGTGGATCACCTCTTACATATAGTATAAAACCACTATAAACCCTTACCACAACACAAAATAAATGAATATTGAATGGTCATACTTCTATTTAAAAATATCAAAAAGGTAAGGTAGATTCCTTTAGTGTGAAAACAACCCCATGGTGAATTCCACATGATATAAACACTCATATTTTTCTACTTCATTGATCTTTTTTATAGATTTTTATAAATGGTAATTTATTGTTTTTTCTTACTAGGGTGATTTTTTGAAAACTCAGAAGTGTTTTAAATAATATTTGTCAAAAAATTAGATAGAACACATAATAGATCAAGTCATGTATTACATAGTGATATTTTTTGATAAACAAGAAATACCAATAAGCCTATGATATGGTGTGTTTTTGGGAAAATACTTATGGGAGTAACCCTATAAACCATAAATGTATTAGCCTCACCACTCCATGGATGAAGGCATGGTGGGTCCAAAAGTTTATAATTTTTATAATGCCCCAGCCTTAAACCTTACTTAATATTGAATTAAATTAATAATTCACATTGAGGATCTTTTCGGGTTTAGTTTTTTAGATAATTAGATCATAAAACTTTCATTACATTCCACATATAAACAAAGTGGTTACATAAAGATAGTATTCTTCTTTCCCATCAATGGAATCATATTTAAAATAAAACATGGATTCTTTCTTGACACTTCCTTGAAACTATCAAGATATCATGTACCTTTCCCTTGACCTATGAAAAACATTTCAGAAAACATGGGATGTTCATAAAAAGCTCAGTAAGGGATATAAAAATATGGAAAGGAAACATGGGTACATATATACATAAGAATGAAATCATACTTTACCCATAAAACATAAGCACTTTAACATACCTCATCAAATCATGAATAAATCATATAAATCATAAGACATAAAGGTAACTTGAGTAATTCATAACATTCTTACATAGGGAGTAACCCTCATGGTTACGTTTGGATTACCCATCACAGTATATTCCCTAAATCTCTTCGGAGAAACCTTAACGTTACACTCCTTCGCATTACCCAATGCATTGGAGACCTATATCGGGCTCACCTACCCTTAGTTTATCATGGAACCACCCGTCTACATAATAATGCCCAAGAACATCAATATAATCGTAACACATAAAACATGCATAAAGGAAACATAACATTTACACCTTTCAATTAAAAGATATCAATACAACACATTGATATAAAAACATTATGAAAACCATTTTCAATACCAAAAAAAAATAAAAGTAAAACATGGTATTTATTTTTCTTTTAAAAAGAAGGCATGGCTTGTAGAGGAAGCCGAAACTCAAATAATGGTCACGGCGGGGGAGAATTCGTTTTCGCTGCAAATGTATGACAAAAACATTCACTTTTGTCGTTTAGTAAACCTCTTCGTATAAAAAAGATTCCTTTTGGATAAACGTAAAAGTTAATGGGTTTTATACACCGTATAAAAAAGGATGTGTATAAAACAAATATGCCTCAATGAAAGGAGATTGAGACGAAGTCCCATACCTTGGGTCCGAATTGACTCTATCATTCATTAATCTTATGAATAATAAAATTGAGTTAATTTCTACTTGTTTAAGAACCTTTTTAAAGTTTATTATTCCTTTTATATCACTTATTTCCATGTTATGAACACTATGTAATTATTTAAGTTAATAACGGTTGTTTTAATGATCATTGGTACTTGAGTCAAAATAAACCCTTTATAATTACATGATGTTCATGTATCCATTATATCCAGAATTATATTAATTATGTATATATCATATATATCCAGTATATACATGCATTTATAATATTACATAATCATTTAGAGGTAAGAAATGAAATGCACCATTCATGGAGACGGTAAGCCGTATGTACGCGTGAACGCTACTTTCATTTCTATTTCATATTTTATAGAATGTAATCATAATGATATAAAGGTATATTATAATTACAGTATAATATCATATATATAATATCATTGTTCCATCCTTTATACATCCCACATATGGTATTTAACAAATCAAATCACTTTGAGGGGGCGGTAGTCCGCACTTCCTTAAATGAAGATATCGCGTTTACCCATAATGGAAGCCAAAAAGGTATGCCCAAAATGAATAATACAGAAGCATAAAGAAAACATAATCATATTATATAACATATATAAATATAGTGACATACTAATGGACACCTTTGAAGGTGTTAAAATAATGTTGAACAATCATCGTTTCAGGAGGCATAAATTCACCACCCACGGAAACAGTTTGTCCTTTAAGCATTAGATGTAGGTGTGTGTAAGTGTAGCTCAAATACTTCATATAAATACATCCTAGTATATTGAGGATACTGGAGGTGTTACAAAAGAAAATAATAAAAAGTGTTTAGGGGGTTGGAGAAGAAAAATAAAACAAAAGGACTCAAGTGAAGACATTACCTTAAAATCGGTTACTCTCTTAGATTTGAGCTCAAAGGCTTCCGTGAGAAGACTTCTGCCCAAAGTGAGGCTTCAAGGAGTAAGAGAGGTATGTGGAGAGCCAAAATGGGCAGGGGTTGGCCGAGAAAAAGGCTTTGGGAGTGTGGGTAAGGAGGTAGAGGTGGGGGCCTTTTATAATATGAGAGGAGGGGCACTCTTGGAAGGTAAAAAAATCACTTTATTTTAAAATGGTATTCGGATTTAAGAGGTCCCACATTGATGTGTTTCGAGAATAAGGTGATAAGGGTTCGAAATATACCCATACAGTAGGTTTTGTCAATTTTTTGGTCTTAGATTTTACATTATCATTCCATTTTATTTAAATTGTTAAATAATGAGGTCATCGCTGCATCATCATGATGTCATAAATAATTTAATTTATTTAATGTATAAAAATAATAATAAAATACTATGATGTAGGAAATCGTTTTAGCTTTCCAATTACTATTTATAATCAAAATTCTAATCTTTATATCCCCATGTAAAAATTGTTTTAGTAAAACATCTCATGTTTGTGTCATTTTTACTTTTACATTAAATAAAAAGTTATTTATGTCATTTCCCAAAAAAAGTGGCTCCCTGGGGTCCCCAAAATGACCCATGGATTTCCTTGGTCGGCCATGACACATAAAATGAGGGTAGGACTTGTTTCAAGCTCATCTCATTTTATTAAAGCATTATTTTTACCTTAAACTACACTAATTACCTCTAATCGCGATTAAGAACTTAAGAGTTACTATTCACCAAAAAATTATTTTAATCTCATTGGACCACATTTTAATTATTAATGACAAACATGTATGTCGGATTTTTGAAATTCAAAACACAGAAGTGTTAAAATTTCATTTAAACGAAAAATCAGTTTTTACAAGTACCACTTAGTGGATTCACTATTCATCAAAAATTAATGTTTTTCAGAAAAATACCAAAAATTCACCCTAAGCTATATTTGATATTCCGAATTCAAAAATGAAGTCTATTTTACAAAATTAAAAAGATATAAGTCACATTAATTAATTTAATAATTAATTCTCGCTGTCAGAGCAAATAGCGTGTTTTTTGTGAAATAATAAGTATCAAAAGATTAACACTAGTTTAAGTCCAATTTCATAGTGAAATTGATTCCAATGACATCTATTGGATTAGATAGTAAAAATATATTCTAATTTAACTTTAAACCCAATTCAAAATATAATCTAATCATATAAATAAATTAGATTAAAAAGCATTTTTGATGTAAAATGCAGTATTTTTCACTATTCATTAAAAAAAATGAACATTGTCTGAAAAATACCAAAAATTCACACAAAGTAAATTTTGATGTCCCAATCATAATGAATAAGTTTATTTTGACAATAATTGCTTATAAAATTGTCATAATATAGATTTAAAAATGTTTTTCCATCAAAAGGCAGTAAAAGAATCTTTTAAAAATATTAGTGTATGCCATGCTTAAGATTGGATTTATTTTCATTTTAAGCCTCTAAAACACTATCTAATTAATTAATAGACATTGATAAACATATCTATTATTCATTACTTACTTGGGATGTTACATCCTTCCCCCCTTTAGAAAATTGCATCCCCGCAATTTATTTACTTATCGAATAAATGGGGGTACTTATCCCTCATTGCATTTTCAGATTCTCATGTTGCATCTTACATCATGTGGTTTTTCCACAAAACCTATACCTGATTAGTCAACTTATTCTGTAACACTTGCTCCCTGTGGTCAAAAATCTGGACCGGTTGTTTCTCATAAGATAGGTTCTCTTCCAGCTGAACTACCTCTGGACTCAAAACATGAGATGGATCTGGCATATTCTTTCTCAGCATCGAAACATGAAAAACATTGGGTACCTGAGATAAACTCGGAGGTAAATCCACCTGGTATACAAATGATCCAACTCTCTCCATAATTTCAAGTGGTCCAATAAACCTTTGACTCAGCTTTCATTTTTTACCAAATCCCATCACACTTTTCCAAGGAGAAACCTTGAGAAAAACATGATCACCTACCTCGAAAGATAGATCCTTCCTCCAGTTATCTGCATAACTCTTTTGCCTGCTCTGAGCTGTTCTCATGTGCTTCTGAATCAGCAGAACCTTTTCTGCCATCACTTCTTCCAAGTCTAGTCCCATCAACTTCCTTTCACCCAATTCATCCCAGAAAGCCGGAGTTTGACACTGCTTCCCATATAATGCCTGAAATGGTGCCATCCTTATACTGGAACGAAAACTGTTATTATATGAAAATTCAACCAAAGAATGTTGTTGGTCCCAAATTCCCTGATAATACATAGAGCAAGAATGTAGCATATCCTCCAATGTATGAATTGTTCATTCTGACTGCCCATGTGATTGAGGATGAAATGATGTACTAAAATTTAATTCAATACCCAATGACTTCTGAAGGACTTTCAAACAGATAGAAGTGAACCTGGGATCACTATCAGATACAATGGAGAGAGGAACTCCATGTAACCTGACTATCTCTTTAAGATACAAACGATAAATTCAATCTAGAGAGAAAGTATCTTGTATATCAAGGAAATGAGCAGATTTAGTCAAGCGATCAACAATAACCTAGATTGCATTATTACCTCGAGATGTCTTCGGTAATCCCACAACAAAGTCCACAGATATATTCTACCATTTACACTCTGGCACAAGTAAAGGCTGAAGCATCCCTTTCGGTAACTACCACTCTGCTTTAACATGTTGACATGTCAAACACTTCACAGTAAAATCAGCAATATCTCTTTTCATTCCATCCCACCAGTAATACTCCCACAGATCTCTGTACATCTTAGTACTGCCATGATGAACTGAAAACGGAGAACTATGAGCATCAAATAACAACTCTCTCTCCAACTGTGAATCACAAGGCACACACAATCTCTTCCCAAATCTCAAAACACAATCATTATCAATGTTGAATTCAGGCAACTTACCTTTCTGAACCAGTTCTAACTTTTTCTGCAACTCACTGTCTTGCTTCTGTGCTTGCTTGATTCTATCTGATAGAGATGATATAACTGATACCTGAAACAAAACAGAATAACTTTTTTCACCATCAACTTCTATGCCAAATTTCATCAAATACTTATCCAAAGGATCACGTTCCAAACACAACATTTCTAATGAAGCATTACTTTTTCGACTCAAAGCATCAGCCACATTATTTTCTTTTTCCGGATGGTAATGAATTGTACAATCATTATCCAAGATTAATTCCAGCCATCTCCTCTGTCTCATGTTTAACTCTTTCTGAGTGAATATATACTTTAAACTTTTGTGATCAGTATATATTTCACACTTTACTCCATACAAATGAAGCCTCCAAATTTTTAAATTGAAAACAACAGCAGCTAATTCCAAATCATGTGTAGGGTAATTTACCTCATGAGTTTTCAACTATCGTGAAGCATAAGAAATTACATGATCATTATGCATTAGGACGCAACCAAGTCCATTCAATGAAGCATCATTGTATATAACAAACTCACCATTCCTGGAAGGTAGTGCCAAAACTGTTGCATTCACCAATCTTCTTTTCAATTCCTGAAAACAATCATCACATTCTTTTGTCCAGATAAACTTAACACCCTTCCGAGTTATCTTAGTCATTGGACTAGATAACCGTGAATAATTTCTAACAAACCTTCAATAATAGCCTGCCAAACCAAGGAAGCTACGAATATTAGTTACATTTGTCGGTCTTGGCCATGCTTCAACAACCTTTGTTTTTGCAGGATCAATAGTTATCCCATCTTTAGAAAAAATATGACCAAGGAAAGAAATTTGTTGCAACCAAAACTCAAACTTTCTGAATGTTCCATACAGTTTCTTTTCTTTTAAGGTTTTCAAGATAACCCTTAAATGTCTTTAATGCTCTTCTTTAATTTTAGAAAACACCAAAATATCATCAATGAAAACCACCACAAACTTACCCAAGAACTCATGGAAAATTATATACATTATGTCCATGAATACAACAGGTGCATTGGATATCCCAAAAGGCATTACTACAAATTCATCATGGCCATATCTTGTACGGAACGCGGTCTTCAGAACATCTTCCTTTACCTTCAGCTGATGGTACCCCGATCTCATGTCAATCATTGAAAAAAACCGAGCTCCCTGGAGCTGATCAAACAAATCATCGATATGAGGCAAAGGATATTTGTTCTTAACAGTGATGTTATTCAAGGCTCTATAATCAATGAAAAGTCTCATTGAACCATCTTTATTTTTAACAAATAAAACCGGAGCACCCCATGGTAATGTGCTAGGTCGAATGAAACCTTTCTCTAATAAATCTTGCAATTTCTCCTTCAACTTTAAAAGTTAAATTTGAGCCATTCGATAAGGGGGTTTTGAAATTGGCCTAGCATCAGGAACTAAGTCAACAGTAAACTCAACTTCCCGGTATGGTATTATTCCAAGAAAATCATCAAGAAAAACATCAGGATACTCATTTACCACTAGCACATCATTAATATGAACAGTTCCTTTATTTTCAACGATGTGTGCAAGGTAACATTCATTTCCATCTTTTACAATTTTCTTGGCCTCTTGATAAGATATCAACAGTAAGGGTTCATTCTTGTACACAAACTGAAAGTCTTTACGAAAAGAAACTTCTTTAGCTATACAGTCAATCTTAGCATGGTAAATAGAGAGCCAATTAATACCCAGGATAACATCAAACTATACTAGAGGTAGAAAAATAATGTTTGGCGAAATATTATTTATTGATAAAAAATTGATCAAAATAGTTCATGAATTTCTTTAAAAATTTCATCTTCCACGATAAAACATTTTATTCATATTACCTTGAAAAAAACTATTAAAATATTAATAATATAATTTAATAAATACATAGGTATTAAAATCATTTTATTAATTTTAGTAGTTCATAAAACCATTACATAATAATAATAATAATATATAAAACATAAAAAATTAAATAATAAAATAAATAAGATTTAACTATAATCCTCTTTTTTTTTAAATAGAGGATTATTTATTTATTTGAATTACATAATTTACAATTTGATTCATGAAAATAGAACATTGATATAAATATTTTATACATGAATTCCTAGAAATTTTTTTTCCCATAAGATCATTTCCAATAATAATAAATCTATGGAATATTATATTCATGACTATATATAAATAAAATTAATCGAATATATAACATTACATAAAGCAGAAAAAATATATAATTCTATTCATTTTTTTCTCTCTCATCATATCTATTATTCTCATTTTTTCATCTATTATTTCAAAATATTCAATCTGTATTATGATATTAATGGAACACTATGAGGATAAATATTTTAAATACATGTTTTTTTATTTATTATTTGATTTATTCATATTTTATTTTTTTAATAGGTATTGTATTGTGTTCTAAAAATATTATAATATATCTCTGAAATTATTTTATTTTATATGAAAAATTTAAATTTAAAATATTTCAATTTTTATTGCATGTGAAACAAGATATTTAACATAATATTTATTTAAGGGAAAAATACATTTGTGAATAATAGAGTGATATATAGTAAGAACATGAAATAACTTTTACCATTTTAATTTTATTACACTATTGAATACAATTTGGGTACTTTATTGCATATTTGGGTTCCCATGTTGCTTCCTCTTTCTTATGAATCCTGAATATAAATATTATAACGTCAGTGGTCTTGTTTCATATTAATATATCATTATGGGATAATATTTATAATATTTTTTCCTCATTTTAGAGATCATGTTGTAATGTTATAATTATAATTTTCAATACTCGTGTTGTAACACCCTAAAATTTTAAAATATAAACATCATATTCAATTGTGAAATTCAGATAAAACATCATTCATTGAAAGGAAAATAAAATCACAAGAATTTAAAATATATTTATTATTTTTATAAATTAAACCTATGATTTGGCTTTAAAATCACACAACACTATGTTTGGTTGTGTTACACAGAATAATGAATTTCTTCTACGGATAGAATTACAAATAGGACGCGGTTTTAAAAATGATTTTAATAATATTATTTAAAATAAAATTATATTCTATCCTTTAAATTATTTTTATGAATATTAATAACAAACTATAAAAATATATGGTGTAATTCATTGGTTACAAGGTAATTAGAAATAAATATAAAATTGAATGGAACATAAAGTAGAAATTTTATAAATAACATTTTTATGCTTTAATGGAATTATAATTTAATAAATTAAATTAATAAAAAATTAAATGATATTTAAAAAATTATATATTATATATTCATTAAATTGTATTTCTATTCTTCTAATATATATTATAGGAATAATATAAGAAAAAAAATCCAATTTTACAAATATGAGGATAGACATTTTTCAAAAGTAGTTTCACCTACTATTAATAATACACTTTTTTGAAGGAAATTTTTTGCAATTTATATATAAATTTTTTGATAATAAACATTATTTCTCAGTTATTATTTTTAATTTTATCTGAGCATTATTTTTCTGATAATTTTCAAGGAATTTTAATTTTTTCATAAATAAATAAAAAATATAAATTTAATTTGAAAACAGACATTTCATAAATATAATATATAATAATAAGTTATATTTTTATTTTTATCAATTAAAATTAAATAAATTATAAATCTATTAATCCAATTATTTACTTTTTATTAATTTTTCTAATTAATTTATATTTAATAATACTTAACATTGATAATTTTTTACGTTAAAACACTTATTTATTCCCACGTCAATGAGAGTATTTTTAATTTAAAATATTTACCTTATGTGGATTGAATTTGAGAAATTTATTCCATATTTTTAATCATAATAAATTATAATAACTATTAAAAAATAAAAATATTTTTTTTCAAATCAATTACTGAGAATATCTAAATATAATTATAATGATTAAGATTAAAACATGTTTATTGTGGCACTAGTCATTAAACATAAGGAGGAAAATGACATAAAAACTTCTACAAATCTTATTTTCTAGAAACATTTTTACCTCACCCATTCATGTATAAAATTTGGGGTATTATTGAATCCTTTTTAGGTAAAAACAATGATACAACTAATATCTTATCAAAAATGCAAAGTGTGTCCTCTCCCACAATTATAAATGGACCTCATCTCCTCCCTACTACACACCTTATGACCTCATGTCTTCATAAATTCAATACAAAAATATATTCAAAAATACAATCCCATCATCTTATATGTCTTATATTGTGCCTTAATCAATCATAGAATGGTGTTAGTGAAAACCTAAAGAGGATACCAAAAGAAGAAGTAATGTTTTTCAAAATGAATTTATCATTTCTCATCCTAAAAACCCTTATATAATTTTTATATCATTATTATATATAAAATTAAGTTTTTAAAATATAATGAAATGTTTTTATGTTTAGGATATGGACTAAAACATCAGAAAATTCTATCATATGGATTGAAAATTCATCATTTTTGTGTACGGAATCATGTCACCTAACAAATTGATGTCGTTGGTTATTTACATTAAAAACATTTATTGTCAGGAATAATGATTGAAATAATATTTATATATTATATTTATGATATTTATTAAGTATTTTTTATTATTTAATTATTATATTACACATTCCTTCATGAATTCCATTTTGTGATAATACGATAACATCGTTCGGGTGTACACTAGAATACCACCGCACAAAGGGATATTATTCGTTCACACATTATATTGAATATATTAAGGATGGTTTAACTAAAAAAATTTTATAAATATAATATAAATATAATATAAATATGAATAATGAATAATATATATATATATGTTTTTTTATTTCAATTTGATATGAAAATAGAAACAATGTTCTTGCGTACGTACGACTTACTATTTTAATGATTGATGTATTTCATTTACTGTAACAATAGTTTTTGGATTAATATAAATAAGGATGTATTATGTCTATAAGATATTTAGTTCATTTTTTACATCTTTTAGATGATGAAATTAATATATTCATAATATAAATAAAATATAAAAAATTTAAACATACTAAAAAAATAAGGAAATGATCACAGATGGAAATGAAAATAAAGAATGGTTATTAAAATAATAATAATAATTTCTTATAAAATGATCATATATTATTAAAAAAAATTAATTAGGTTCTATAATATGTTAATAACCTTATTAGGATAATTATACAGGTAGTTGAAACCAGTTTTACCAAAAGTGTAGCGCAAGCTAATAAATTTTGTCTTCATTTCATTCATTGATGCATTATGTATTTGTATGCCCCATGTTAACATTATATGGTTTATATAATACCAATATGACATGGAATATAATTAACATATCATTATTCATGGTTTTATAATTCTAATTTAGAGTTATTTCTTCCTATTGGTTTTAAATTAAAACTCACCAATTTGTGAATAATTTCTTATATCAATTTATTTTTATTATGTTATACCAGTTCATCGTTATCATTAACATTAAAATATTATTTGTGTAATGAATATTTAAAATAGTTTTCCTAGTTACTATTAATTTATTATGATTTATAGTGACACACATAATTGAATCAATAGATTGATTCTAAATTCATCTTTATGATATTTGTAATGGTTAAAATTAAAATATCATTTTATTTTAGATTGATAATATTATTATTTACAGTGAATGAAATCATTTAGTAAGTGATTAATAATGAATTTAATTTGATACCCTCTATTTATTCACTATTATATTAACCTAATAGTATAATTTCCCACAATTTGGTACCTAATAATTTTAGACAATATTTAAATGAAATAAAAACATCATTTCTCTCCATAGTGGGAGACCTATTTTTTTCTAAAACCATGTTGTTAAAATATGAGCTCAAATTTTTTTAACTGTTTAATAATTATTAATGAAATAAAATTTTATATATTTTTATATTTTAACTAATTTCTTGAATGGAATCGTCTTAGAATTTTTCAAACAAGGAACTTTTCTATCCTTTTTACAATCCAAATAATAATGCTCTATTTGCCTTGAAATATATGTACAGAATCCCCCACCACCATTTCCATGAAACTAAATTTTTATATTGATGAATAAATATTTAAATAATATCTTTTGTAATGAAAATCTTAATTAATTTTTTTCCTAAATTTTAATAAAATTGAAAATGATCTTTTTCAATGAGATATTTTAAAGAATATTTGTATTTCTTTAATGAAAATAACCCTTTTTTTTACTCAAATGGGTATACAATTTATTAATAAGAAACCGATTTATATTTTGGATAGAATATTATTATTTTTAATGGGGATAATATTGGCATTCTCTTCTATGAATTTTTTTTGTATTCATTAACTTCCTCTTGAGTTATTCACTTTCGAATGAATATTGAACATTAAATTTCTCAAATATATACACATTATTTATCATGGATATGATTATTTCTTAATATTTATACATTTTTGAAATTATTTATTTACATTGAGTGTTATTTGAGTATCTTGATAATTATTAATAAATATATATTCTATAATTAAAAATGATATTTGATAAGGCATATTATCTATAAGTTAAATAGATTATTTGATATATGAGTAACACATTAGTATTGTATGGAATTGGTGGGGGTACATTTAATGTATTCCCCTTGATGCATTTATTGTCTCAACGGAATATTTATTTGGATAAACTCATAAAAATGTGATTATAACCATCAATTTTAAAAATTAATGAAAAAGGTATTAACTGTAAAGGATCTATGTAGATATGATACATGGCCTAAAATAATTAATTGGAATCATCATGCAGATATAGTTCTTCTTATCCATGATATTTTACATATATAAATAACCATATATTTATTTAATTCTAATTTTATTGATTAAAAGGAATGGTCTTATATTATTTTCTTTTCTATATTTATTATTTCTTATCATATTATTTAAATAGTAAGAATGTTTAGTTATTTATCTTTCTGTATTAATTTTTCATTAAAATGTTATTTAAATTGAATGTTATCTTAGTTATTTATGATTCAATATTTATTATGCATATTTATAATTATTTCATAAAAATAAAATTAACCATTACTGGCCATTCAATATCACACTTTTTGTCTTTTCCCCATGATTCCACAATGTGTACAATGAATTATATGAAGGGATACGATCAATGGTATAATTATATTATAGAAAAACATTATATTGTAATTTTTGTATTGTATTTTTATATAACACTCATGTATGTATACTTTTTACCATGAAAAATATACTAAATAGTTCTTTATGATATTATTTCTTTGTGTCATATGCTAATACAATGATATTTGGCACCGATTCAAGCTACTTGAGACCACGTAACTACAGTTGGTATGAGAGAAAGTTTGTTTTAAACCCTAAAAAACTAAGATTAGGAAAAATAAATGAAATAATATAACACTGTGAGAGAATTTTACAAATATTTATATAAGATCATAATAATGTTTTGGTATGGTAGTGATTATCTGGGTTTTCAAAGGAACCAATCCAACCACGTATACTACAAATGGATGTGGTTCTATAAAATATGTACATATGGGTAATAAATCCCAAAGGGGACTGTTTAGATTCACTCGAACATAACTTGTTACACAAAAATAAGAAATACATCTCACCTAATTTGAAACAATATATGGAAATTCCAAAGATAGTTACAAATTATTTTAAAATTATTATGATGGATTTGAATTGATGAAAAAGTGGATAACCTATGTAAAACCTAAGGAGTTTTATATTTGAAATAATGTGTCATCCTATAAATAACTATACTATTTCCCACCATGATAACGATTCGTCAAATTCATTTACCTTCATCTCAATTTGTATACCATATTATAAATTCTAGGAAATATAACCCTAATTATAAATGAATTAATCATAATCATTGAGACATTGAGGATTATTATTATATTCATTGTATTTTTGTTTACATGTAGTTTTATTCCTCGTTTAATATTCTTAATGTTTTTTATATTCTAATATTTTAATTATTTAGTTTTTATATAACATTAGATCATTTTAATTAAATATAATTTATTGGGTTTTACTTTATGAATTTACATTTTAAAATAAATATTTATAAAATTATTCAAAGTAAAATATATATTGGAATATTTGGGAGTTATAATAAATGTGTTATAAAATTACTTTGGGGAATTTCCCTAGTGGTGGATATGGGCTTTCCCTGATTTAAATCAATGAAAAATCATTCATAGATAATACATAAATTTGGTAATTTTTACTCAGATAGGTATTCCTCCCATGATTAAATTACATAGGCTACATAAAAAATTATAAAATATAACTTTCTACTATATATAAAATATTTTCAATCCAAAAAATTATTTATGCTGAAATTTACCCTTAAAAACTATCCGAATATTATTATATCAATTATATGAAAATAAAAAAGTCAAAATTGTTGGGGGGAAATGTATTAGTTTGTCATTTATTTTCTGAAAATACTCTATAAACCATTATTGATTTTGATGATCACATATATCCATTATTGATTTATGAATGAATTCACCTATGTGTATTTCATTAAATTAATATTTTTTACCATGTTTATTATTGATTTATATTCAATATTTTATTATTAATGTAGTATTTGTTAATGTGTATGGAACACTCTTAAGTGTATTCTAGAAACACTAATTATACCCTATATACAGAGTGTAATTTATGAAAAAAACCATACACATTTAACAATGTTTATATATTATGAACATTATATTTATATTCAACCTTATGTTAGAAGAATTTGGATATTCATCATAAATACCACATTAGAAGAAACATGTGGTTAAATAATCTTATGTTTGGATGTAAGATAACATTTATAAATTAAATAATGTATGGTTAATGAACCCTACATAAGGAAGATAATGTTTATGGACACAATTATATGGTTCATTGAAAATACTTTTATGAAAACCCATATGTTTTCAACCGTACAGTTGTATAATGAATTTTACAATGTTTAACCCTAAATTTAATATTTTATAATTTTATTGATTAACCCTACATTTCACTATTCTATATTAGTGATTTAATTTTATGATTTTATATGAGATTTATGAAACCGTCTTGACAGAATTAGAAGGTGATTGAAAACTAATTTTCATCCCATTCAATTCTAAATATAAATTATTCAAAGGATCATATTAGAAAAATAAATTTATTCTAATTTTATGGGATGTTCCTACTCTTCTAGATGTTTTCAAATTTGAATATTCGTGATCTTTCATGTGAGCTTCTAGGATCTGGAATTCTGAAGAAAGATTTATTCCTTATTTAATATATCATTATATCATTATAATATATGGGATATAAAAGTAACATATTGTAATATTCGATTTAATTTTCATAAAAATATTTTATAGTGATTCTATAATGAATGATAAATCCTAAATGAGGCTACACTTTCGATACAAACATGACTAATCTATTACTACTATATACTGACAACTGATATTTTTGTTATAATTTTATATGATGATATTATCGCAACTATGATCACATATAAACTACCCTTTCCTGTATTATTTCTTTTATGAAGAAAAAGATCCATGTAAAATTATTTACTTATCCTGTAATTGTTATTTTCAACCAGATCATAATTTGAATGAATCTATTTTGATTTATTTGTGTTTCAACTATTCAGACGAAGTTGTGGTTGTGTATCATCATATCGATTTTTTTTGGATAACTATGTACTGTTTAGTTAACTATAAGGCCTTTTTTGAATTATTTTTAATGTGTGAACTCCGTACACACAATTTTGGATTTTTGTCCTGGGATAAGGGGACCATTTTAGATAAATTCACAAATATTGAAAATATATTCATCGGTGGTATGGAATAGAGAACCATTGTGCAATGAAAAAATAAAATTTGATGTTATTTCATTCTAAATATCATCCAATCAAATTTCACATTGAAAGAAATCATTTAAATTTTTCATATTTCAATAATGGATAACAAAGACACAGTTGTAGAAGAATCTTGAAAAGACACAATTCACCCCCTCTTGTGTTAATTTTTGTTATTCTAACCTAACAAATTAGTATTATAGGATAAAGATTTTGATTAATGATATACTATTCAAAAATTATATGGTATATATAAATCAAATGGAAATGGATTATCCATGTGTAGTGTTTTTTTGTTTATATCCCATACATTAATAAAGTAATTAATGGATAATGAAATTTGAAAATATTATCTATATGAAAAAAATGGGTTTCAAATTTTATATGAAAATAATTACTCCTTATAAAATCACTAAGAAGCTAGAGACTTGTACTACTAAAATTGAAGCTTAATATGACATCAATTTAAAATAAAAAAAATATATCGTTATATAAAATAGACCAGATGAGTTTAATATTGATCAAAAATGTCCTAAAACATATTATATTTGGAAATCTAGTGTGGTTTCTTATACTGGAAGAGACTATATAGGAAACATGAGGTATGATATTGAAAATTTATAATTTGAATCTATTAGCATTCTTGATGGTGAAAGCATCACACAGATGAATCAGATGATGATATGGATCGTCAATAATGTTAATACCTTGGTAGAACCAATCAAACATTATAAGGAAGCTCTAATAGTTCATTGAGTACTACCCTCAAAATGGATTTGATTATCTTCTACTATTCACCAATAGTCACTTGTCAATTTTCAGACTAAGATAAAACTAACTGGAACACTGATGATGTATGAATCATAGATGCTATAAAATGTTGATGATTATAATATTGTTATGAAAAAAGAAAATAATTATCTCAATGTTTCATCTCATAAGAATGGTAGAAAAAACGAGAAGGAAAAATAGAGAAAAACTCAGATTTTATATATTCTATAATAAACAATTACCTTCTCGACAACATGTTTATAAAAATTTTTCAAAAAGAAAGTGGTTTCAAAAATTCCATTATTAAATATGTAAAATAAACTATAAATTTTGGATTCTATGAATGAAAGAAATTATATCATATTATACCACATTTTCTTTGATTGAAAAATTAAAGGGAATGACCAGAAAAGAAATACCAAATGGGTAATGATTATGATAACTAAAGAAAAAATCTCAATGGAAGCCACATAGAGGGTATCTGATGAATAATGTTACTTTTAAAAATATAATTTAGAGAAAGAGGCAAAAAATCAAAATTCTTATATTTTTTTTCTTCCAAGGAATAATAAAATGTATAATCCTATTAATCCTATACTTTTTACTTTTCTAGTATCCCAAATAATATATTAGCTACCTACATCTCAATTCATGATGTGAAATATGATCCTTTAATTAAGAATCATGGATCATTGAATATATTTACATTACTACAATATTTTTAATACACACTCCGCCAAAAATGTATATATAACTATTTAAAATACTCAACTAATATTAAACAAACTCCATTGATCTTAAAAAATGGATTGAATATTTCCATGATAATGTAAATGTTGTTATAGTATTTAAATAAATATTACAAAATGTGAATATAATTATATAAAATTTTGTGAAATAATGTTATTAAAAGAGAATAATTTGGAATTAAAAGTATGGGTGGAAAATCAAAACGTGAAAAGAATTAATTTATGCACAATTTTAAAAATTCTATATTTTATTATTGTGGATTAAATGAACATGTCACTAAAAAAATATTATTTGATAAATTATCAAATTACTCGTATTAAAAAAAATTATTTTTCAATGTTTTTATAATGCTATTAAAATGAATTTTGTAAAAATAAAGCATATTTGGATCCACATATCATTTCTTTCTACCACTTATGTCCCAAGAAAATGTGGGTACCAATAAAATACATGTAAATTACATTTGATGGTAACATTCCATAGGAATAAAAATGATATATGATATATAGATTATCGTCAATATAGGAACATGAGTGGAGACTCAATAAATTTTCATACATGAACTCAAATGAATAGAGGTTTTGTATCTCTCAGTTTCAATGAAAAAGGAAAAATCCTTGGGGTTCGAACTATTTGAGATCCAATGACTATCATAAATCTAAGAAGTATTGAATGTATAAGGGATAATGGAAAATATGATAAGAATTTATAATTATTGTGATGATAGTATTTATTTTTATTTGTTTAAAAATTCATTCTTGGTATTTAATGAGAACCATATTAAATTTAGAGCACCCATAATTGATAATATTTTTAAATTGGATTTAAATTCCTTTTGTAAATAGAATGTGAATTGTTTTAACAAAAATGAAAAATGAGTCATGGATATGGAATAATAAACCAGGTCAATTTAATATTAATTCATTACATATATTATATAATAACTAGTTAATTTTTATTTTATAAGGTCTTAAATTTGATAATGATAAATTTTGTGATTCATGCGAAATTTGATAACAACACAAGTCTTTTTTCATATCTATTATCAAAATTTATACTAAAAAATCATTAGATAATATCCCTATATATTTGATTAGACCATCATAAGTAACATGTTTGTAATGTAAGTTATATGTTTATGATTTAGTTTAAGAATATTCTTAATTTACTTGGTCATATTTTCTCAAACAAAAAAGTAAATTATTCTCTATTTTTTAATTTCTTTGTAAAAATGATCAAAATGAAAATAGGTTTAAAATAATTTCCATGAGAATTGATCATTATAGAGAGTTTTAGAATCATGAATTTAATTATTTTTCTCAAACATAGGTATTAAACATACCATATATAAACTAAGAACACCTTAAAGAATGTAATTTTTTAAATAAGAAACTTAACAATCCCGACAAATATAAAGTACTATGCTAAACGAATATAATATTCCTACTAAAATGTTGGTATACAATGTAATCACAACCTAAAATATCATGAATAGATTTTTAATAAGTACTTTTTTAAATGGAATCCTTGTGTTTTCAAGTCTACTAGAAAACCAAAATTAACATACTTTAATGTATTTGGATGAAAGGTTGATATCTTTAATACTACGGTCAATCATAGAATGTATGATCAAAAAGCCAATAAAGTAATATTTATAGGATATTGTGGTACTTCATATTATAATAAAGTGATTAATAAATATGTAAGGAATGTTAATGAATTAGTTCATGTGATATTTGATGAAATAGAACCTTCCATTAAAGGTAAATAAAACTGATGATGTTAATAAAAAATTTGATAACATGAGACATGAAAATCCTGAAGTTGATTTAGAAACTGATATTAATAAAATTCAATCTATTTTAGAAGAAAATGATACAAAAACATGAATGTTGATATCCTATCAGAACCATAACACTAAATAACAATCCTTTGAAATATGTTATAAGAGACTTAGATACATGAATAAAAACTATAAGAAATGTGGGATTCCTAGCAGAATTTTATAGCATTATATATCTGATGGAACCTATTTCTATTGAATAATCCTTATAATAAAACAGTTGGATTTCATTAATGAAATAATAACTAAAAAAAATTATATGGAATGAGGCTTGGGAATTTTTTGAAAAGACAACCAATTATCTAGTTATAGGAACTATGTGTGCCTTTTAAAATAAATATTATGATATAGGAATTATAATTTCTAATAAACAAGATTAGTAGCTAAATGATATAATCATTAATAATGAATATATTATGATGAGAAATTTTCCCATACAACTTGATGAAAATCTATTAGAATCCTTTTATCAAATACATTCTATATTAAATAAAATTATCTTAGATGGATGTGAAAACATAATTTTTAAATTGATATTTAATGGATGATGTTTATGTTGAACAACCCCTCGTTTTGAAATTACTAAAAAATAAAATTCTTATTTTAAACATCCCAATCCCGCTATGGACTTAAACAAGAACACAGATCTTGGAATGAAAGATTATATTATTTTCTATTGAAAAATGGATTTATTATTTTATTATAATATTAATAAAATTTTACAACTTTTTTTGATCTATAAATTTATTAGTAAAAATGTATGTTTATGATGTCATTTTAGGTTCAAAAAATTAAAAAAATTAATGATCTTTCATAACTATAAAAAGAAAAAATTAACTGTTTATGTAGGGATAAATAAATTTCATTATAAAATTTCAATATTATAAAAAATATTATAGAATTTTTTTATCAATATAAATATATTAGATATTTATTTAAAAATATTGTCCCTTATAACAAAAATTTATACACAACTACTATATGTTCCTATATATCACATGATTTGGATGAATATAGAAAATAAATTTAATATAAGTTATATAGAAGTGTGGTTGGTACACTGTTATATCACAAAACAAGAAAACCATAAATTATGTTTCTATATGTCTATGTATTATACATTAATCAAATACAGAAGAATCCAATATTACTACTACTAAAATAATTTTAAAATATTTAAAAGGAACTGTTTTTAGTATATTATTTACCAAAAAATATATAATTTTAATATAATTTAAATTTTAGATGCTGAAATTGGAGTTTTTATATTATTTAACAAATTCACTTGTACAACCTACCACATTTAATGAAAAATATTTATTATATTGGTTATATACGAAATAACAATCGTGTTCCTTGTCAATAGTTGAAGAAAAATTTGTGACATCTAGATGTTTTTGAGTACATGTATAATGGATGGAAAACACTATATTTTACTTTGGATTAAATATTGATAATATTCATATTTTATTTGATAATACTAGTTCTATAAATACTTTAGAAAATCATATTATATATTATAAGAATAATTAAACTAATATAAGACATCATTTTTATGAAATCATGTTCTAAAAAAGGACATATCTTTAGAATTTACAGATATTGAATATTAATTAGCTTATATTTTCAATAGACCACCTCTTACTACATGGTTTTTATTTTATTAAGGGGGATTTAGGTTAATTTAATTTTAGAAAAACATTTGATATTTTTTATTTCATTTATTGAATTGAAATTTAAATATTTTTATTTTATATCAGAATTTTTTTTAGTTTTTCCTTTCAATTTTATGATAAAAATTAGTATTCTATTTGTTTATGTAAATAATTTTTTGGGTAATTTTTAGTTTCAAATCCTGTTTTTTCAAATACTAAAAATTAATGATTACCCTATATAATCAGCATGAAAAATAAAATGTCAACATTATTCATCAGAAACCCATTTAAATTATCTTAACTGTCCATTTACTGACTATTACACTTTTTAAAACCCTTACCTTTATCCAAAACTCTATAATCTGAAAACCTTCATCATTTAGGTTCTTAAAAATGTTAAAGGCCCTGAAAATATATAATGATGAAACCCATGAACTAAAGAATCTAATTGTTCCCTACAGAAGGATTCTTAAAGGAATAAATTTCAAATTTAAATTTTAGTATGAGACACCATTTGTTGAAAAATTTTCTTCTGTTCCATGGTTTTTAATTTTTGTTCCATGAATAGAATACATATTTTATT
Source organism: Viscum album (assembly GCA_963277665.1). Classification (NCBI taxonomy): domain Eukaryota; kingdom Viridiplantae; phylum Streptophyta; class Magnoliopsida; order Santalales; family Viscaceae; genus Viscum; species Viscum album. The sequence goes on along the minus strand of OY728146.1, from coordinate 1,765,645,776 downwards.
TATTAAGTACAACTAAATCATTTCTACAGTAATGTTTTGTTTAATTTTTTTGAATCAAAAGATACAATATCCTCTTGAATAGAAGATAGAAACCTTTCAATTTCATTAGTTGAAATTTCACACATATTGAACTTCCTATCATGAATGATTATTCCACATTGATATAGGATCAATTATAAATTATGATAATAATTATTAAGATACAATTTCTATTATTTTTGGATCCATAAAATATCGGTAAATGTTTTTATAGATTTTTAGGAAGATCAATGTGTTTATGTTAATCTTATTCAAAATAATATTACTCCAAGAGTAGTTGAGATGTATAATTTTGTACCCAAATATGTACTTATTTTTTTCATCGGTGAAATCAAGATGTATTTTACCCAATACATGCTGAAGTATATATGTTATTATTGTCATAATAAATTAATTTTGTTTTTATATTCATATGCAAGTATTCTATATCATATCATGTTCAGAAATAACATGATTCATTGGTTTGATTCAAGTGATAAATGTCAACACATCAATATGTTGAATATTGGAACACTAATAACGAATTGTTTTTTATAATATAATCAATGAACAATTAATGCATGTTAGTGTAGATGACCAAAATAAAACCTGGACTTTTTCTCAAGGGGGTAATTAAATAAATAAATGAAGAAGATAAAGAATCTAGACAATGATGTGTTGTTTAGTTTTCTAAGAGGAAACATAGATTTTATGATGTTGAAAACATTGCTTCATAAGATGGAGAAGAATATTATGTTCATGATGATGTTTTCATGAATCTAAGGAACAGAGAAGAGCAATATCTTGATGAAGTAGTGTTAAAATATAGATAAGATACTCTTTCAGTTCATTTTGAAGGATTAGATATGGTTGATGATCAACGTGTTGAGAGATAATCTCAAGAGTTATAGGATGTTGTGGAAGAATTTATAAAAGAACTTGTTGTTTAAGGAAAAAAACAATTGAAGAGATTAATAACCGAGTCCACTAATATTGTGGAACATAAATATATATTGACATTGATCATTATTATGAGAAAAATATATAATTCTATGGAGAAAGAAAATTGTGATTAATGATATGTCCCGTTAATGTGGGAAATCTATAAAAATTCATCTAGGAATCCCTTAGCTATTTTGGAAGCCTATTATCAATCAAATAATCTGGATGATGGTACATCTAATTCACTTTTAAATCATATTTTCAATCCTGTGATCATGTTTCACCAGGTTCTGGAAAATAATTTGAATCATAGATAGTAGAAGGAACCTTCAATAAATTGATTTGATGATTTGATAAATTTATCTAATCTAAGAATAGAATTAGTGTCTTCTTTGACATAACAGCTAGACATGATAAATTATTATATGTTAAAAATAGATTAGATGCTTATAGAAGAGAGATGTTGGATCATATTGAGAAGATCAAATATAAATATGTTTCTAAAATTAATTATTATGATTTAGAATGGTATTTAGAGAGTCATTTTTAATCAATCAAGGGGTGTATCAACAGGGTTGGAAGTTCTACCTGTTCCCAAATATAATCAATAGATTTTATTAGATATTTATAAAAAATCACTAAAATTATTGAAGATATGAATTATAATAATTGTAATCATTAGTAAAATATTGAACCCTAATTACTATGGTTGGATAATCATAGATAAAATTTTCATCAAAACATTTAATGTGAACCTGGTATCAGGTGGATACTCTATATGTTTAGTTATAAATTAACTCATTTTTTGAAATCAGAAGTGAATTTACAGGAATTTTTTAACTTCAATTTGAATAAGAATATAAATGTCATTCGAGAATCAAGAAGTTTGATAATGAATTTATCATACAATCATATAAACAAGCATCATGCTCAAATAGAATAATTGAAATGGGTTTTTTTTTATGGATCAGAATCATCCAAAAACTTCTCCTAACCAAATCCATTCGACATCCACATAAACATCTATTTAAACCATTATCTTGATCCAAAAACCTCTAGAGTGTTTATACAATTATTATTATCAAAATTATTTTCTTCTTCTTATTTTTTGTGACTTATTTTTATTATTTATTGTTTGTGAATAATTTATAAATTTTTCTCATTGCTTCCAATATCAATAATTTTTTTATATAAAAAATATATTATAAAAATTCATTTATTGTAGTGTGAGAAATTAAAAGTTTTTAGTAATTATTCATAACATTTGTTTTTAATATTAGAAAAAAATGGTGAGAAAATTGTCTAATAACAACATTTAATTTTAAATATATCTAAAAAGTAATATAAAAACTAAAATAATTTCTATTAAATGTATTTAAAAAGGTCAATAGTTTATCTTATATATTTTATCTGTTTTTTGTCATCAGATAGGGGATATTATTGGGAATGTACTATCTAAACAATAATAAATAAATCTTAACTGATTTTGAATCTATGATATACCCTTGTTTGTTTACCTATTTAAATTATATTAAGAGTAATTAAGGAAATACATATTTATTAAAAATATATTTATGAAAATATATTTAGGCATTTAATACACAAGGAATATTTGTCAAAGTGTTTAGATAACTATTAACTTTTTCATGAATTAATTGTTCATACATCACATTTTGATAATATCATAAGGAATAATAACTATGCGTTAAACAACACATATGGACTAGGAATGTTTTGTTTATATCCGACATTACATTAAAATAATGTTTTTATGGATCATAAACCCTATGTTGGAATGAATGTATGGAAAATGAACCTTATATTTTTATGTAACATAATTTGGTAAATAGATGAATGTATGGTTAAATTACACTACGTAATTAAAATACCCTATGTTTGTGGACAAAAAGGTATTGTTTTTCATACATACAATTATTATCAAGATTACTTCATCAAAATTACCTTCAGGGAATTAATTTTTCAATGTTTTAACACTACATTTATTATTATTTTTTAATAACGGTGCCATGTGTTTGACTTTTCAAATTTTGAGATTTAATTTGGATATCTTATCCGAGATTTAGGCAACTATCCTAACCGAATTATACATTGATTAAAATATCATTTTCAATCAATTCAATTTCCATTATGAATGATTCATGAAATGATATTCAATAGGATAATCCACTACTATATTTAATGTATGATATGACTCTTCTACATGTTATCAAATTTGAATATAGACATTCCTTGTGGTAACTTCTATAGAATAAAAATTTCATTTAAGTATTTACACATTATATATTATATCAATGCGTTGTTTCATTATAATTAATATACAAGTCACATATTTTAAAATATGATTTCATTGTCATAATTTTTTTAAAGTGACGCTGTAATGAATGATCGATTCTTTAAGAGTCCAAACTATAGAGACATACATGTCTAATCCCTTACAACTATAAAATTACTACTACATTTTGTTTATACTTTTATTTTGAGGTATTTTTTCCATTCGAATTTCATCAGAACTACCCATTATTATTGAATATATTTTCTAAATATTATTATCCATCCAATGTAAATTGATACTGCTACAATTTTGAATTTCAGCCTGATCCAACATCAAATAAAACACTTTTGATTTATTGGAGTTTCAACAGCTTAGACTCAGTTATGGTGCATTATTAGCATCTTCATATCATATGTGGATAACATGTTTTTTATTACAGAACCATAATGCCTTTTATCAATATATTTAATCGTTTCAACTACATGTTCCGAGTTTTGGGTTTTTGGACTTGTGATAAGATGACTATAGAAGAGAAAATAGACAATCTAGAAGGGACATTCATTGGTGGAGTGGACTAGGGGAACATTATGCCCCGAACCACTATAAATTTTCTATGCTCATTATTTCTGTTTATCCATTGTTCATAATTCATATAGAAAAAAATGTGGTATATCTTCATACATCACTACGGTATTGAAAATCAATAATTTTGGACGTTCTCTAAAAGTTCACAATTCACCCCTATTATGTCACATTGTATAATTTATACCTAAAAATATTATCATAAACCCCAAATAATATTTCTTCATAAATTTTTTTTAATCATAAAAAACATCATAAAATAATTTTATAGAATACATTTTTCTCTACATTCATTTAATATTTTACAATGATTCCATTAGTTCCTATACAAAAATTAAAATTCATATTTTAATATAAAAAAATTATTTATTAATATTTACAAAAATATAATAGAATATATATATATATAGTCATATATTTTATTGAATTGATTATTACAATCATTATATTAATATATTAGGAACTATTCACTAATAAAAAATAAAACTCATGTACAAATTAACTAAAATAAAATTGGCAAGAATATCACTTCCGCTTGATAAATTTAAATGATGATGAATGTTCCACAATAATTATTCTTCATTTACCTATTTTTAATATTTATATTCCTCCTTTAAATTATGAACATCAAATAGAATCCTAAGAGACACCATGAATGAGTAAAGATAAAATTAGATAAAACTAAATATGTGGAAATGTTATACTGTAATATACTAGTCAAAGATGAACATCCATATCGTAGTTTTGGTTTTATTATATTACATAAATTCTATCAATAAATTTTATAAAATTCCATTTAAATTAATTCTTATTAAAATTACAATCTATATGACACTTAATGAAACAATGATAATAAAATCTCCATCAAAAACATTTACATATATTAATTTTGTTTATCAAAACCCATTTCAAAATTGCATATAATTTATTTATAAAAATAATTCATTAAAATCAATTATTTAAATAAATAAATAAATTAAAAATATCCTCTAAAATTTAATTATCCAACATTTTATAGTACCAAATAATGTAAAAATCTATTATTGTATAAATACCATATTCTGAATTAAGTAATTTTCTTAGTTTTAAAATAAAGGCCAAAATATTTAACATTTACACTTCATAACTAATCCTTTAAATTTATATGTCTTTACATTATATAACTAATATAATATTTTTTTATTATAAAAATGAATAATAATTAAAATATTGAAATTACACATAATAATTTTTGTGACATTATCATTAATCATACAAGAATACACAATATCACAAAAAAGATAATTTAAAATTTTTTGGATATTATACTCATATATGAATTTTAAATTTCTATGTTATTTCTATTAAATCACCAAATTCCAAAATAACTATTTAAAACCCATAAATTTTAAAGATTATTTTTTTGTATAAAAATACTTTCATTAATAGATTTTCTTACACAGAACACATAATTTTAAAGAAAAATGAAAAACTCTTAATATTATTATATAAACATGATCATTATTACAGAGATTTTAAAAATGATTTTATGAATAATAAGAAATTTTTAATAGATTAATTGTAATGTTTTAGACAAATAATACATAATGATAAAAATTACATATTTTTCCGTGATTTCTATATATGATTTGAAAATATGATTTTTTTGAAATACTTTTCTTATTTATTTTTTGTGAACAATAATAAAATTATTTTTTAATATTAATTTAAAATAAATTTCAAAAAAATAAAATTACGTTCATCCATTCGTGTAATAATTATATTAGGTTTATTTTTTGGGTTTTTTTTAAAAGATTTGTTTTTTATGAATAAAGAAAAATACTTGTATTAGTTTGATACCACCATTTATATTAATGAATTTGTAAGGATATATTTTTTTTCAAAATTGGATTAAAATTATTGTTAATTTAACTTTATATATATATATTATTCAAATATAATTTATTGAAATCTTATTTCTATTGGATTTATATATAAAATCTTTTTTAAATTGTTTAACATTTTATCATTCAAAAAAATGATTTTTCAGAGTGTTAGAGGGTTTAATTTAATGTTAAATTGTTTCCCATATGGGAATTGAATTTAAAATATAGGATTAAATACCACGAATATTAATAAATTATAATTTATTATATATTGAAATTATTTTTTAGTTAATGTTAAAATTAGAAACAATAAAAAAATTACATTGAGTTAGATCAAAAAATGATCACTATGGATTAAAATACAACTATAATTTGTACAATGACCTATACAAATTTAGAACAACCATTTTATATCCAAATATTTTTTTTAAATCATAAAAGTTTTTTTAATGATAGATTATATTTACATATGGAATGTGGACAGCTTGGTAACACATTATTCTTTTGAAAAATTATGTGATAGTTCAGTCCCCCACTTATAAAAGACCTCTACCTCTCCTTCCCTATTCAACAATAAAAAACCATTTTTCTAATACCTATGAAAATTTATTCCCTAATTACATAATCACATTATAGATTCAATGAAGAGATCATAAATCTAATATATGAAGACTTTTGGTGAAACCAAATAAGGATTCTCAGAAAAGAGGTAATGTATTTACCTATATGATTTTACTGTACGAATTATTTTAACTATATAAATTATAATTCAAATTTAATTATATAATATCAATAGTATAATAATATAATTATATTTTATTCAATTAATTTAATAATATATATCCTTCTCAACATTCATAAAAATGGGAAACAAGGATGTCGATCATGTGTCTAGTGGGCGTCCGACTCTTGAAATGATGTTATTCATTTTCCATAATCCAATATAATGAATTTATATATTTAATGTTTTAATGTTTACATATTATATTTATTAAATTATAATACCCATTTAATTATAGTAAATCATTTACCGTCTAACCTTTCAACATGTTGGAAAACAATCACATCTCTTGTGTGTATGATGGACAACCCGCTCGCAAACATATGTGATTTGTTTTTAATTAATATTTTACATGGATACACATAAGATAAATTAATAATATATATATATATATATATGATATTTTTAATATAATTATACCTCTATATTATCACAAATACCATATCACTATCTATTTTCTAGGAGATATGATAATGTCATTCGTGTGCACGATAGACAAATACCATGAAAGGCAATGCAGTTAATTTTTCACATACTCATTAGATACATGGAAATGAAGAAAAAAATAAATGAATATATGTAAAATATATGAAAAAAATTTTATGTAATTTTACTATGTTTTTTAAATTTCATTGGTTTTATCCCTAAAATAAATGGAAACAAGGTTCATCTATACATACAACCCACCATCTCCATTAATGTTTTTTTCATTATATATATATAACTATTATGGATTAAAATAAATAAATATATTATGAGATTATTTTAAATTCATATATTCGAAAAAAGTTTAGATATGTTGTAACCATGATCAAATTAGGAGTACCAAAAATAACAAATCAATAAATACATGCAAAACTAGTTATTACTCAAAAACTATTTCTAACATAGATTTGTTAATAAAAGGGTAGTAAAAGGTCATAAGTAAATAATAAAAGGATTAATATATATAATTATGTAAATATAATATATTTTAATAATTATTATTTATAAAATAGGAATTTTTAATGTGAATTATAGAATTCGAGACTTATGGTAAGAGATTTATGTCTCACTGTAATTTTCGATGAGAATAGTGTTTTATAAAAAATATGTTTTTTGTGGTGCATATAATTCATATGAATTTATTTAGTGATTATTATATATAATCATATGGTAATTTAATTTTAATATTTAATATATATACATTTTTTGTTAATGGTTCAAAATTTACCAATGCACTAAGCGAGTGTTCTCTCAATTTGTCATTTTTTGGATATATGATATGTTTTGCAAGTATCTTCTATTATGAGGTTTGTTTAAATATTATATAAGATTTAATATAATTATTTCACATATTATCATGATATTATTATTTTATTTAATTTTATTTATTAACGTGTAATACCATTCAATATTACCAACGTGGTAATGATTTTTTGGTATAATTTCACTGATTATTGAAATTATTTATTCTTATAAATTATATGATAATATGATATGTTTTTTCAATCAATAAACACAGATAAATTTATTATACTATGGATATTTATTGATAATAAAAGTTTCCCTTCATTTTCATTCTTTACTCATGATTCGAAAAGAATGTTTTTAACAGAAACTGATTTTATTCCTCTGCTTGGTCAAATACTATTATTTATTCTTATCTGGGTTTAGTATTAATGTATTAATTTCCCTATAATATTTTTTAATGTCATTTTTACACTTATATTAAATTTCTATAAAATTATATAATATTTATATCATTACTAAAACATGGGATGTTTTGTTTTTTCTGAAAATTTTGAAGGAGTCATTGTTTTAATTTGTATAACATTTCATTTTATCAAGAACACTCAATGTATTAAAGATTATTTTATAATATTAAATTATTATTTTCAATGATAAATGTAATATCTTATATCGTTTTCTAGGTAAATCATTCTTTGAACATTTTATTGGACCTTGGTGGTCGAGTCTTATTTAGAGATGATGATCCTTCAGTGGGAAAATGACCAAAAGTGCAGGGTTGTATGTTTTTTAAATTAATTGAGTCCATGTATAAATATTTTAAATGATGAGTTTGGATGGATTCCTACGTGGTTTTGGTAGATTAATAAAATATGGTATGGAAATATTTTATTGGATAATTTCATGTCTTGTATATGTTACACGACATGTTTATGTCGCTAGACACATGTAATGAACTGATAAAAGACGTGACATGGTTACACGTCATGAACCTAATTCATTTAATCTATATATCAATCAAAATAAGTATAATCCTATGGTGATGTTTTTTTAGTTTATGTCACTAATTTAGGAATATTTGATGTAAAAGGGTTACCATTCGTGAAAGTATCAACCCCAATAGTTTTAAGACACCTGTACATATGAATCCATCATTGTTTCAAGGAAAACCTTATTTATCACAACCCTATGATAAATTACAGTTGATTTTAGTGTATCTTCGTACTTTATGTATGTCCCTATTTCTTATCTGGTCCTTGGGTAGTGTTTCTTCTTTGGATTCATTTCCCTTCCTTCATTCCATGTTGTAGTGGTGGGAACTTGTTGTATGTGAGTTAGATTAGAGATTTTTATCTTAACTAGGTTTGATCAAGGGTATTACAGTTATCTTATAAACTAAAATCATAATTTTAATTTTCAATTGAATGATTTTAATTGTATTCAAGATAATGATATTGTGTCTAAACATATCTCTATGTTCTTTTTAAATGTGATGTATACACAATATTATGATTTCACCAACGTAACATGAAATCTAATTAATTTATTTCCATATCAGAGGTACCTCAATTATTATAATGTTGGATATATTCATTGGTTTCAATTGGTTTTTGAACTAGTTTTAGGCTACATGTTGGGTGAGAGAACCCTTGAACAATATGAACTTTGATAATGGTTTAAAGTGTGATTAGCATGTCATGAGTGTTTAGGTTGTTTCTTGATATAGAATCCATAGATATGGGGTTATTTCATAATGTTATCACTTTTGATAATTTTATAAATAAATCTATGTTTAATTGGTTGAAATATGGCAATTTTTAATAATTAAACATTTAGGATTGGTATGTGAAATTTTTATATCCTTACTGTTATGATTTGTCGATCGATGTTGAAATTATTAATTATAGGGATCTTCTTGCAGGATGAAATGATTATATTGTTTCCTTGGAAAATTGTTACAAAAATAAAATCATATTTACTAGGAAATGCCTAGTTATACATGATTTAATGATTATATAGAGGTATATTATGAGTAATGCTTACAAAAATCATGATATAGTTGGTTGTGCTCAATGATACATTCTGAAATTATTATATAGGGAAGGATATAAGATGTGATACTTGTTGAAACGGTTTTATTATAGGATATTTCTAGTAATATTGAATGAAATTATTTATTGTTGGCTATTCCATGAAATAAATTCTATAATTTAAATAGAGATGGAAATTTCTATAGATATATGTAAGAATGATTATATTGCGGGTTATGCCTAAGGAAACCGGATGAAATTATTATACATTAGATTCTACCTTGTTTTTTCATTTCTGGAATGTATATATGGATATGGTTGACATGGTTATATTCTATATTTAGATAAATAGTAGAATTTTCCAAAGTAGGTAGATTGATATTGTGTATTAAACAATTAATTAATAAACTTTTGTATCACAATAATGAATACAGTCATTATCAGAGTAGTTTTATTTTGTCATGTTTGGGTTAAGAAACAAATTTCTACTCACACGCTATTCAAGCCTCTGTTTTTTAACAAAATAGATTATATAAATAAATTTTTAGATAAGGGAAAGTTACCTTGTTAGATATTATTTTGATTCATACTAGATAGGTTAGAATTTATAGAAGCGTCAAACATGAAATTTAGGATCGAGGAAATTGGAGAGTATTTAGTTTCATCTAATTTACATATTCATATTTTTTTCAAATTAAAATTTATATACTCCACAGTTTTCCATTACATATTTATCTATTATTAGACAATTGGTTTCTCATTTCCTTTTCTATTATATAAGATATGGTTTTTGTAGTACATTATTATTCTGATTATTATATTATCAGTTTATTTTATCTATTTTGTAACTATGAAAATTGGGGTATATTTTATACATTATAATAATCTCAAACCCACTACTAGTCACCAGCCTATGATGTATGGTTAAGTTCACATAAGGTATTTTAACCAACTATATTTGACCACGTGAGAGAGTTCATGATCATGAAATGGTACAATGATGTTTCATATAGATCAATTTCATTATTATTTCGTTTCGATTTTTTAAAAGGTATAAAATAAATTAGAATATTTCAATACTTTTTAATAAGCTTGTTAGTGGGAGTAGTTATCCCATGAATGGGGGGGAGACTGAGTTCTCTTTGTTGGGATTATTGTTTATGTTGTTCACGTGTTTTAGTTGATGTCATTTCACCATTATTTGTTGAAATGTTATGGGATATTAAAGTTTTATAATGAATTTTTTTTCTAAAATATATACAAGTGGCCTGGTATGGTGTGATATGAATATCCTTAAATATTGATAGTCACATAGGTATATGCAATGACATTTAACAAAAAGGATATATAAATATTTATTACATGTCTTATCTACTTCCATATATGAAATTTTGTATGAGATACCTTATATATATTTTCAATAAAATAATGAATTTTAATATCATGCTAAATCACATGTAAGCCCTATTTAGATAGACCCATAGTTGTGGTTCTATATTGATGTCACCAAATGAGGATGAAATTTTTTATTTGATTTTAAATAATTTGTTCTTTTCTTAGATAGAAAATACATCCTCATCATCTTTGAATTATGAATTAGGAGAGTGGAAATCATCACAGTCATTATGTAGTCAAACCACAGCTTCCAATATCCCATGTGGATAAAATCGATGCCTACCATTGCGATAGATTAAAGAGGTTCATGTGATCCATGGAAACTGAGACAATTCACAATGTTAAAATGATGTTTGAAATGAAGAGGGATTTTCGAATTCAACATCTACCTACGTTCAAAGGGGAGGTATGTCCCCTTGGTAATAATGTTTTTGATTAAGTCAGTCTCTATGATCTTCTAGAATATTGAGATACATAATGATATGATGGTGAATCCGGCTACGTTTATAACAAATTGACCTTCCATGAATTGGTGGTATATTCTACAGTATGATGGGATATAGTAGGAGTTATATTGTAAAGAAATCAAGGTAAGGTTCTTCAACTACTTCTATCCACAGATGTTGAGGGATGTGAAGGATCTCATGTTCATGCATCTGAAACATGAGGGAATATCCATGATTTACATTATTGATGTTTCACAGAGTTATATTTTTTTATATATTTGGATACCTATAAGATATCAATGATCACTCATTTTCAAGGTAAGATTCACTTTGATATTTGGTGAAAGGATATGATTTATCAATTGAGTGGCTATTCTGATATGAGGAATCATGGACTAACCATGGAAGGAAATGTAAGAGAGGACCCAAGGGGAGGCCATGCAATGATAGTTGAGAAAAAATGTAAATCATGCTCTGGTGGAATGAAGAACCTCAATGTGAGTTATCTCCATGTAAATTATGATCATAACAACCATATATGTGGTCATCCAAATCATACCTCTATTTCATTATTGTTCTATTAGTTATTCAATGTGGCACATGAAAAATCACTAGTGCCCATAACCTACATTGGAGTGTCATTATTATTGTTGGATATCCCATATCCAGATGTCTTATAGGAACATATCACTATATATTAGTTTCATTGGATTTTAATAGTTACCAAATTCTAGGAAGGAATTATCTATTCTTCAAAGATAGGTATCTCATATTCCACATGAAGTTTTTGTCGATGTTGTGGATATTGTAACCAAATTAATTAATGAATATTCCATAATATGGGAATATATTATGTGAGTTAGATAGGAGCCTAATGTAGTGGGGATGATCAGATGTATACTATGTAGACTACTCCAGTAGTTGTGGATATAAGATTATCTAATTTCAGATTTTTTATCCTTGTATCGTCTACCTGAGCCTCCATTTTTTAATGATATAGGGGCATGAAATTCATATTTCTCCAATCTCTATAAAAAATGATTAGGCTTGGTTGTGGTAATATTGAATGGTTCTTTGTTCACAAACACACCATTAAGAGTTCGGTCAGAAAATGTCAAATGTAGAAAGGTGTGTACTTGAGAGATCAATGATTACGATTTATTATGTGAACCATATATGCTGTAAATAAAAGGATTCAATATGATTCTTGGTAAGGATTGGATATTACTATACCAGGAGTATATTTATTAATAACCAAGGGAATTTACCTTTCTATCTCCAAAAGGAGGAAGATATTAATCGCATCGTGAGTGGAATCTTTAGGCCACATATATAGGACCAATTCAGTGTAGATTGGATTGTCTCATAGATCATATAAAAGAACATGTTCTATATAATTGTGAAAACTTAAAGGATAATTTTCCTCAATGGTATACTATTTTCAATATATATTTATTTATGATTTATATGTCTTACCATTAGTGAGGGAGATCAATTTCATAATTGATTTGGTTTCGGTAGAATATTCATTTTCTATCCCACATTATATAATGGTATTAATAGAGCATTACGAGTTGAATATTATATAGGATATTTTAGAAAATAATTGTTTTATATTGCCGAGTGAGTCTATATGTGGTTCTCCAGTGCGTTTTCCAGAATATTTGATTGTATATAGAACTTATGTGTAGATTATTAGAGATAGAATCTAATAACAGTCAAAAACAGGAATCCCCATCAATCGATAAATTATCTCATCAATTAGTAGAGGGGTTCTTAAATATTCTTTATTAATGATTTGATATCTGAATATCACTAGTTGAGAGTGATACATTCAAACATACCTTAATATTCATTTAAGATAAGATAGAGCTTGTGTGGGTTCATAATGATTTTTTCTTTGTTAAAGAACGAATCAATATTATTAATCTCTTTGACTAATACGATATTTCATATTTTTGTAGATTATTTAATGGTGATTTTTTTAAATTACTTCTTTGTGTACTTCCAATCAATATATGATGTTTTCAATAATTCTGAAATCATCTTATTCATATTGAATGATTGTGAGATTTATTCCAAGGTTACCAAAGTGAGTTTCTGGATTGAAAAATTGAAATTATTGGGTCATGTCATATCAGAGGAAGAAGGCTTAATAGACCAATAGAATATTGCATCAATGGAATCATAGGAGAAATTTAGGAATTCCCTTCAGATTCATTGTTTTATGGGTTTATATCTTTATTATCATCTTTTTATCCATGAATTATCCCATCTCGAAACACGAATTTCAAGGATAACCAATAAGGGAGTGATGTTTTTTCTGAAAAGATGCTTTTGAGAGGGTTATTCCTAGAGCTGATGAGTAATATATCATCCACACGTACCCTCCCCATACCTATTCCAAGTAAACCATATACTGTTTATTGTGATGAATCTATAGTTGGAATCCTATAATTTGTAATGAAGAATGATCGAGTGGTTTCTTATAGACATATATTTTTGATGATACATGAGAGGAATTATACTATTCCTGATTTGAAGTTAGATGTAGCGGTAAATTCCTTTAAATTTTAATGGACCATACATTACTTATAGATTTTACATCATCATTTAAGAATATATGTCACCTATGATAACAAAAAACATATCAAGACTATATGGGTTTAGTGTGTTTAGAAACTAGGAATCATAAACAACTGGTTAATAAATGATCTATATTGTCTCCCATTTATTTATTAATAAATAGTCTCTTTTTTACATATCATACTAAATACACATCTTCTTGACTTTTGGAAAAACATCTGAAAGGGTTAGATAAATTTTTTGTTAAGGGTAAACATGAGAAATATCAATTATATCATAATCATAAGGATATAACATTTCAAAATCTTATCAGGTATATAAAAGATCATAATATCATATTATGGGATAAATCATACAAGTTAAATTTAATCCCAATAGACATAACATAAGACATTAAATATCAATAAATACATAAATAAGCATATAAAATCATTTCATTTTAGTCAAGGATTATTTCTTTTACAGTCACAGTGGACAATGTCTACTGCTGAACAGACTTCACTTCCCATTCCAGCCTTGTAAAACTGAAGCGAATTTGCATTCCATTACATTAATGTCTATATCATGAGATTTAAATCATTACCCAAGTCATTTAAAATAGATATATGTCCCACCCATTTCATAATGAAACCATTCTAACATGTGATACAAAAACATAAAAAAAATCACCATAGCACAACCCATGAAATTAAATGGGATTCTTAAATATCATTTCATCTTAATTTACAAAAAACATATTGATTTCCTAAATAACATTCCATAATAAATAATAAAATCATAGTAATAATAGGGTTAAAAATATAATCCCATATAAAGACTTTCATCTTATACAAATAATTATTTTTAAAAAATAACTTGAATTTAATTCATGAGAAGAATATGTTTTCTTCTACAGAAACATTTTCTTCCTAAAAATGAAACACAATATTAGTAAAAATCATTTCATGTGAGAATATACTTATATTATTTGATGGGAACCTTCAATGAAATAATTCATTATGAAATCGTAAAAAATCTGTTCATTCCTTACATGTCTAAAAACAGTCTTCTCGTAATTTTTCCAGAAAAGTCAAAAAAAGTACCTCATACTGAAAATGAAAAAAAATACATTCATACCATCTAGTAAAAATTAACCAAAAGGTAAAAATTATGTTATAAAATTATATAAAGATAAAACAAATATTTTTAAATACATATTTTGAAATCATGGATGTAGATGATAAATATACCCTAGTAAATAAATACGAATAAACAATCTCAGAAAAAAATTATATTTTTAAAGTTATCATGCACCTTTGGGCCAATATGATTTGTATGTATCAAAAAATAATGTATAATTAATTAACTAAAATTGATTATTTATTCTAGAATCAGAATAATTTTTATGATAATATGTATGTTCATATTTTTATACATTTTTATTAAAATTTCATTGTTAATCCTTAGTTGGGTATTAACTGGTTTATGTTCTTATGCATGTTTTTAAGATATGAACTTATTCCACATTTTATGATATAGTTATATCACTTACAAAGTTGTACTAATATTATATATATCATCTTTATTCATTCAATTCATTTATATAATAATGCATTAAGGATTATTATATAGAATGAATCACATCACATCATGATGACGATAAGTCGTACACACACACACGTGTGATGATATAATTCTCATAATTATTAAACAATATTGAGGTGGATGATTTATATTATCTCAGAATAAGTATAATTATATATTAATCATATATATTTATGTATATATATATTAACTCTATCATTATACCCATTCACGTAAGGTGGTGGTGAAAAACGTGTTAAACCATGGTGTGGTGATTTCATTTTTCATAAGATGGGTAGAAGGTGGACTATGGTGGTTCCATAATAATAATAACCTCTTTGTTTATATTTTCTAAAAAATATTTTAAATTATAATGAAACAACTCATGAGGTGTTAGAAGAAGAATATTGATGTTTTAATGAATCGAAAAATGTTTTTACCTCTTCTTTGATGTGCCACCACAAAATCTCCTCTTAGAGCACTCGAGTTTGACTGTGAAGAAGACTAGGACCTCAAAAATGTAGCTATAGAAATTTATAAATAGAAATGGGTAGGTTATGGTAGTTATTTAATTCTAAAAATGAAGTGAATAGTTTATATAGGAAGTACCCTTTTATAATTGAGGTGAGGTGCACTTTTGAAAACCTCAAAAATATTAATATATAATAAAATTAAATACTATATAACAACCTAAAAATGACCTAATTTCATGTAATACATGATAAAATGTTGTAATATTAGGAACCAATAAATTTTAGAAATGTGTTTATGTAAATTTTAGCATCATCATTTCAATTAACACATAATTGTTCTATTTTGTTATTATCTAGGGTAACAAATATTTCAATATTAAAACTAAGAAATATTTACTTCATTGATGTCAATTAGACCATAAATGAATTCTTTAAAACATTTTAGACCATACCATAACTATTATATATTTTTGAAATGTTTTATTATTTATTAATAATTAAATAAAACAAATATTTGACAAAATGTCAATATGGTAAAATTAGACACTATTTATTTCTTGGAATTTTTAAAAAATTAAAAAAAAATTAAACCACAATATAAAGATTTTATTTTATTTCCACGAGGTAATTAAAATCTATAGAGTTCATTTTCGATAATAATTATCCCATATTATATTTATTGAGTTATTTTTAATATCATTTAATTGATCACTTCTTTAATAAAATAATTACTTCAAACATTTTGTTTAATTATTTATTAAATTTATTTATTCAATATGATCTAAAAATAAATAAATAGAATGAAAATAATTATATTTTATTTTATAAGAATACTTTTTGTTGAATTTATCTTCTTAAAAAACCAACAATAAAAATGCAACACTCTTCTAAAACATAAATGTTCAAAATTTATCTTCACATTAAATAAATGAATATAACGGTTACAATATCTTCAATAAGAATCCAAATGGTCAATAAGAAGACCCTAACATGATCACAGTTAACATATACTTGATTACTAATGTTTGATAAACTTATTGGGACTTTTTATGGTTATTAGTATTTCAATTAGTGTTTTATAGATTTATCATTAATTATTTAATAATTATATCATACAAGAATACAAATTTCTGGTAATTATTTATTTCATAAAATTAAAATTAAATATTCATGATAGATAAAAACATTTTTGAATTAAAATTAATATTTATAATCTAATCTATCTCTTGTATAACCTATTATAAAAAAATTATTTATTTAGGTATGAGTGAGGCATATATGGAAATAATTTAAATAAAATAAAACAAATGTCATAATCTCATCCAATTGGCATCCAAAGGATACCAATTCGAACCAATTATGTATTTGGAAAAATTATAATCTACCAATTATAAGGAGACAAATGTTAGAGAAATTTTATCATATTATTTAAGTCTTTAATTAAATGATTTAACATTTTATTGTGTTAATAAAATTTACCAATGTTTCTATTCATATTTTCACAATAGTAAAATAATTCTATTTACATAATTTAGACTAATTGATTCTATATATAAAAGAATTTTCAAAATTCAAAACATATAAGAATAAGTAATTTTTTAAAAATTAAATTCGTTGATGAAATTAGATAAAGAGTTTTAAAAGATAAAATATTGGAAAAGATTGAAATGTTTTTACATCAAAATTTGTGGTAAAATTAATTACAATGAACAATATTATATTAAATGATAAAAATATTTTTTTTACCCTAAAACCAATGGATAATATATATTTTCAATATATATTACTTCATTTCAAAAAATATATTATTAAATAAGATTTAGCTTATATTTACTATTTATCCAAACATGAATCTTACATTAAAAATAAGAGAAATTCATCCAAATTAAATTTTTATATACCAATTCAAAATCACATGTTTATGTTGTCATGTAAATATTATTAATGTGCCAAAATTATATTTAAAATTTGTTCGGCATTAAAATTATGAAAATCATGCTTTTAAAATATATAGGTATCAATACAACAAATAGTGTTTATCAAAATATTATGACAAAAATATCTATTGGATGAAAATAAAAAATATTTTATGAAGTATATAACACATATATATATCATTAATTTTATTTCCAAAAGTAATTCACTCAAAAATAAAAAATATTATTTGGTTTATATTTTAAATTAATAATCGATAGCCAATAAATTCCCAATGCATTTTCATAAGTTAGTTATAATTATTCTTGATAACCTAATAGTAAGGATATAATGATAATTTTATAATAAGGTTGTCTCATGGATCGTTTAAACTCACTATTACATGGGAATAAAGTGATAGATGAATAATAATTATTTAATGAAAATATTTCATAAAAAATATGTGTGTTATATTATACACCCATTAAATTAAAATTTTACCTAGAAATTTGTCACATAGAAAAAAAATAGATGAAGATACCTCTCCCTCATAATAACTTCAAGTTCCCACATAGCTTCCTAAAATTGATGGATCACCTATAAAACATTAATCAAGTGGGTGGTCCTGTTTCATAGAACATTTTCTCGGCGGTCTAGAAACTCTATCGGTTGTTCTTCATAAAAATGATATTGCTCCAGTGGTACGACTTCTGATCTTATTATATGTGATTTATCAGATAGATACTTTCTCACGAGAGATACATGGAACACATCATGAACATGAGAGAGATTTGGTGGAAGTTATAATGGGTTTGTTGCCTTCATAATAACTGTTTTGTCATCTTTGATATTCTATTATGTGATGTTGAATAGATTTTACCATTTCTACCATTTCATCAACAAGATCATGTATTAATAGATTTATTTCAACACACTCATCCCAGAAAGTTAGAGTTATACACATTCTTAAATACATGGATTAATAAGGGGAAATCTGATTACTGATGTTAAATCTATTATTGTGTAAGAATATTCCACCAAATATAGGTGTTGATACAAACCACATTTGAAATCCATAGATAATGATCTCAACATGTCTTCCATGGTTTAAATTCTCCTCATTCCCAATGAATATATCTAATCATGATAGGTAGTGTTGAAATGTAAATCGGTATCTAGAGCATACTGAAGACTTCTCCAGAACATCAAGGTAAACCTTGGATCATGATCATATATAATAGAATGTGGTAATCCCTGAAATATTACCACTTCCATTACATATATCTGAAAATGATGGTTAGGAGAGAAATATTATTTAATAGTTATATAGTTTTCTAACATTCTAAAGAGATCAACTATAACCCATGTATAATAATTGATTATCTATGTTTGAGGAAGTCTGATAATAATGTACATTGTGATGTTTTCCCATTTCCATTTTGTAAGGTTTCTGATAGTAAAATCTTTTTATACTTCTATCTCACAACCTTAACATGATAATAAACCAAGCATTGTGATACATTATGGATGACAATACATTTCATTCCCTTCCACCCAAAATATGATTTCTAGTCCCTATAAATCATTGTACTTCTAAGGAGAAAAGATAATGATAAACTATGATCATAATCCTATAGCTTATTCTCTAATTATGATATGTGAGGGATAAAAACAATTTTTCTAATATTTATTATTTAATCATAATCAATCTTGAATTTAGTAACATTTTTTAACTAGTTTTGTATCCCATCATCTTTCTCATGTACATTTTTAATCTTCACTTATATAGATTGTTTTTGAATTAATAAGAAAAAGATAATATTTCTCCCATTCGTTTAAAATATCATGATACATTATTTTAAAATCAATAAAAATGGGATATTTGTTTATCCTCATCAAGGATAGGCTAGCATGTTCTTGTATAATAAACATATTTTCCACCTTGCATTCTTTCCCATGTTGGAAATGTATTACACAGTTGAAATATTTAATCAACTCTTGACATATTATAAGGAGAATATTCAACTCCTTTTGTGTGAAAATATAATTTAAACTTTGATGATCAGTATAAATATCATTCCTTTCACCATTATGTTAATAGATCTATATCTCTTAATGAAAATATTTCCACATCTAAGTCAAAATCATGAGTTGGGTAATATGGAATAGATATTTTCCACTGCCGTGAGGAAAAATTTATCACCATATCATTTTTTTGATAACACATTCCATCCCCTTATTGGATGCACCATTTTCGATCACGAAAAATTATCCACTACAAAGAAGTGTGATCACAGGTGACCTATCTATCCATAATTTTATCTCGTTCAAAATCACATCACATTTCTCTAACCAAAAGAACTAAACTGTTTCCCATGTCAACATTGTGAGTGGATTAGATACAGGAAAAATATTTGACAAAACATATATTATATCCATACAAACCTAGAAACCCTTATATTTTAGAGACTATTTTTTGTGTCGGCTAACATTTAGAAACATTTTGAATGGATGGATGCAGATATATCCCTTCTCATGAGATTATGTGACCAAAAAATGAAACATTCTAATACCAGAATTCCCACATGGTTAATTTTGAAATAAGCTTCTCATATCATAGGGTTATAAATATAATATCATGTGGTCTTCATGGTCTTCCTTACTATTAAAATAGATAATATTATCATCTATATAGACTACCAAGAATTGATCAAGATACTCTCTATAGAAACTATTCATTAGATCCATGGCGATTGAGGGGGTATTTTTAAGATCAAAAGTCATAACAATAAATTCATAGTATATATACATTTTATATAATGATGTCTTTGTTATATCCTCTATCTGACCCTTTATTGATTATATTTTAAATGAATATCAGTATTGGAAAATTATTGAGATCCACGTAGTTGGTCAAATAAGACATCAATCCGGGGAAGAGAAAAAAAATTATCGTGATACTGATCTTGTTAAGTTATCGATAATTAATGTATAGTATCATTGACCATTATTTCTTCTCAAAAATTAAAATAGGTTCTCCCCAAGGTGACACCCTAGTGTTTATGAATCTCATAGAATGATTTTATTGGAGTTTCTTTGTCAATTCCTATAAATCAATTAGGGCTATTTTATAATGTGTTTCCTAAATTTTCATAGCCTCTGATATGAGTTCTATTGAAAATGAAACTTCACGATTTGGTTGAAGACATTGTAATTCCTCTATACAGACAACATAAAAATCCCATACAATGGGTGTATTCTTAATAATGAGTATTCCCCCAACCATTGGTTTAAAATAACCATATTTTATAGAAATCAATATCTGTAAGATGGAAGTTAAATATACTAAATGGTTATATTCACTATTGCATCGATAAATGATCATAGATTGATATGGAATATTAAATGCGATTTTACTTCTATGTAAATTGATATGTGATCCATCTAGAGAAAGGAAATCCAACCCAATAATCACATCAAATTCCAATATAGGAAGTATTAGAAGATTTAATCGAATCTTTATCCCACAAACATCAAATAGAGAAAAACTGTATAATTTCGATGTGGCTGTTACTCCATTAAGAGTTATCACAGAAAATCAACATATAATTCTTGAGATAATATGACAATTATTTTAGAAATATCATCAAAATTAAAAATTTTGTTGGATCTAGAACCCAATAAAAAATTTGAATCTTTAGAGAGGATGGTAAGTGTACCTTTCACAAATTCATTATCTTACTCTATGTCTCTAATAGTGATTTCATGTGACATTACTTTTTCAATGGACTTACGAGTTATTTGAAATCTATGATCATCAATAACTCTTAAAATGGTTCATTGATACAAATTATGCCACATTTTGTGTCATTTTTAGCATTGAAGTGTTAGGGGTGTATTCTGTGTATCCTTTTCTTTGTTCAAATGATTATAAATATTTTTCCCATCACATTGGCATTCATTTTCTTGATTAGCTTCAATTATACACATAAAAAATTTACTAATCACTTTAAAAAAATCACCCCATGATTCATTCCACACATTTATCATAATGAAAAACTCATCTTCTTTTCATTGTGGTCTTTTTATTTTCTGTGGAATTATATTTTTATATTATTATCAAAATCATATAATTGATGGGTTACTCAAATATTCATCTCATCCTAGAGAGGAAATTAGAAAATTTCATCACAACTATTAAAGTAACATCTGGCTAATGACTTATAGATAATTGGTTTTAAGACAATAAAAAATTGATCATTTTTACTCTCTGGTTAGATATTAATTCCATAGGCTTACCTTGCATGTCATGTAAAATATTGTTTATATGAACCAAAAGATTCATTAACCTTTTTAATAAAATCACAAAACTCATAATTTTTTTTCAAAGGATATGAAGAATATACATATTAGAAAATAAGATCTTGATCTTTTCCCATTCCATGGAATCAATTTTATCTCATTAACTGTTATTCTTGAAAATATCCGGCCATTGATCAGCTTCACCTTCCAAACAACATACTACTATGATGAATTTTTCATGTTCATAAAATTGTAGGACTGGAAATAAATTTTTTTTTGGAAATGATCCATTTTCATCAACTAATAGATTCGAATACCCGCATAATGAAGTTGGATGTTGCCTCAAGAAGTATTAATCAAAATGTTTGTCCCCCCTTTGATCATTTGGAAGTCTATCATGATTTTTTCTTTGAGAAATTTGTGTGATCATGGCTACAAAATTTTTCATTCCATCTCCCATAACATTTCGTTTTTCAGGAGGACAATCATTGCATTTCCCTACACATTCACCATTAACGTGGTTCCATCAGGATCCAACCATTGACTAAATCCATGAATCCAAGTGTGAGAAACACTAAAAAATAGAAAAAACACATAAATAAAGAATAAAATTTCAATTTAGAAAAATTAGGTTTTATGCTACGTTATTCATGAACATCTCTAAAACAATAGGATATGATTTTAACCTATACAATTATAGATCATAATTGTCCATTAAAAAGTTATCTCATCCTATTTTCCAATAGTTAACTAAAATTTTTCATTAAGACCAACTATAATGTATGATACTGTACATATAGATTTTACATCTACATTGAAGAATATTTATTAAATAACATTACAAAAACCACTCTCGGACCATATAGTTTTAGTGTCTTTAGAATCTCTGAATCATAAACATGTGGTTCAAAAAACATCGACAATTCCCCCAACTTATATCTTAATTAATACACTCCTTTTTGTAAAATCTTCTTTTATACCCTTATTCATGTTATTGGGTAAAGAAAGATGTGAAAGGGTGAGTTCAAATGCACAGTAAGGGAATACAATAGAAATATTTATCATATCATTATGATAAAAACCTAAAATTTTAAAATCCTATCATGCATATAGAATAACATAATATAATCATTGGATAAATCATAAAAGTTCAATGTAATCCCATTAGATATAACATAAGACATAAAATTTAATGGAATTCACACATAAGTAAATAAAATCATTTAATATTTGTAACGGATCATTTCCACAATCGTCATAGCAGAAAAATTACATTACTGAACCGAGTTCACTCATCGTTGAATTCCTGCATTACAGAACCAGATTTACATTCCATTGAATTCATTTTTTTCTAATGAGATATAAGAGTTTAACAAATTAATTCGAGGGAGATATATGTCCCACCAATCACATAATAAATCCATTTTTATGTTTTCCATAAAAACATAAAAAAATTCACCATACCATAACCCTTGAATTAAAATGTGTTTCTTAAACATCATTCCATCATAGATGATATAAAACCAAAGGATTTCGTAAATAACATTACAACATTAACACAATAAAATCATAATATTATAGTGATATAAATATAACCCTATCTAAAGAGCATAATCTTATTTAGAAAATAATTTTTTGAAAATACATGAAATAAATTCTTGATGAAAATAAGTGTTCATCTTCCAAAATATTTTCCATTATAAATATATGACCCAATTCAAAAAATAATAATTTTACATGAAAATAATCATGTAATAATTTAGGTTAATATTGAAGTAAATTAATCATTATGAAAGCATTGATCTATGTTCTATCCAAATAACTAAAAAAGCATTCTCTTTGTATTATTTCTAGAAAAGAAAAAATAGTACCTCATACTGAATACGACAAATGATTCCATACGTACCATTTAGTAAAAATTAACCAATGGGAAAATTTAACTTTAAACCATTATAAATGATATAAGTAATATTTTGAAATAAATATTTAGGACTCACGGGAATGGATGATGAATATAACCTAGTAAATACATACAAATAATCAATATCATATTAAAAATTTGATAAGTAATCCCTTATATTAGGACTGATTTTCATCGTATGTATCCAAAACTCATGTACAATTATTTAAATAATTTTATTAATTTATTTGAGAATCATAATGATTTTATGATAAAATTTATGATCATAATTACATCCATTGATTTTAACATTTCAATGTTACTCATTATTCGGGTATTAACTGCTTTCTATTCTTATGAATGTCTGGTCAGATATGTTTTTATTCCTCTTTTAGGTTATATTTATGTTATTTAAATAATTTTATTAGTAAAATATATATAATATTATTTAATTTAATTCATTTATATAATCATGCTTTAATGAAGATTACGTAGAACAAATCACAACGCACCATTGAGATGATAAGTCATAGGTGCACAAAAGTGAAGATATGATTTCCATAATTGATGAATGATATTAATATTAAGAGTGTATAGTATTTTAGAATCAATATAATTTAATATTATTCATATATATATATATCATCATTATAACTATCGATGTAAGTTGGTGTTGAAAAACAGATTACACCATGGCTGGAGACGGTATGTCATAAATACACATGTGTGGTAAATTCATTTTTCATAGTAGGGTTGAAGGAGGAAATTGGTTTTATCATAATAATTATAACTTATTAGTATATAGTTAGTACATGATTTATTACTTTATAATGAAACAACTCATGAGTTTTAAGTAGAAGAAGAAACATATTTGAAAGGATCGTTATATTATTTTACCTCTTCTAAGACATGCCTCCTCTAAATGTCATATTAGAGAAATATAGATTTTCATTAAAGATGACCAAGACCTCTGTAATGTTACATGGAAATTTGATAAGGGAAATGGCTAGGGTATTATCGATCTTGAAAGATAAAAATGAACTGACGAGTTTATGGAGGAAGTGCCAATTTATAATTGATGTCATGGTTACTTTTGGAAACCTCAAAAATATAAATTTATACTAAAATAATACCCCTTTTAAAAACGAAAAAAATGTACCAATTTTGAAGATGATATTAGATAGGGTTTTAATATCATCAACCAAAAAATATTTTACATGAATTTATTTCAATTTATGCATTATCATTTTAATTAACACATGGTTATTCCATTTAATTTTTAACCTGGGTAACAAATAATTCAACACAAAAGGTTAAAAAATTTACATACATGAAGTAAATTAGAATATAAATGAATAATTTTAAAAAATTTATATCCCATAATATTAATTATATATTTTTTAAATAAATTTATGTCTTTATATAACTTATGAAAACCATTATATGATAAAATATCAATACTATAAATTTTAACACAATTTGTTTCATAGTTGATTAGAAATATAAAAATAGTAAACCTAGATAGATTTTTTTTCATAGATCCCTTTTTATTCAATGTATTATATAAAATTTAGTTGATATTATAATGATCCCAAATTATAATTATTGAAATAATTCTATTAATATTTAAATTATCTCTTTATTAATAATGGACATACTACTTCTATTTTGTGTAATGACATAAAATTCTAATTTTTTTATAAAAAAAATAAAAATAATGTAACATGATGAATATAAATCCACTATAATTTATAAAAATAAAATTAAAATAGATTATATTGTGAAATAATAAACATTTAAAAATGTTTTACTCTTTTAAAACTTGAATGTGACATATTTTTTTCACATTAAATAAAATTATATATGTGTCGTTATCACTTCTATAAGCCTCAAAATGGTCAATAAGTCTATCCATGGATGTTTATGGTCGATATTTTCTCTAAATATAAGGTTTTATCATGTTTTGATCCTTTGTAAAGTTATTTATATTTCAATAAAAGTTGGTTTGTTGATTTCGCATCAATTAATTTATTTTACATCATCCAAGGATAAGTAATTATGGTAACTATTTATATACTATAATTAAAAATAAATATATATGATAAATAAAAATAAATAGATTTAAAATGAGTATTTAAAATTGAATTTAAATTCTATATAACCGTTTATTAAAAATAATTTAATTATTAATGTTTGAGGGATATATATTTCACTTTTCATTGTACAAGATAAAAGAAATGTCTTAATCTCATCCAAGTGGGTTCCAATGGATATTATTTCGTCCCAATTATGTTTTAGGGAAAATTATAATCATTAAATTATATTGTGAAATATGTTATGGTAATTTTATGAAATTATTTTTAACTATAATTACCTAATATACCCTTTTATTATGTTAATAAAAATTACCGATGTTAATATTCAAATTGCCCAAAAATAAAATAAACCTATTTTCATAATTTGGACATATTTTTTCCAAATATGGATTTTGTTTTTAAAAATACAATAAATATAAATTTCTACAATTAATTTTAAATTTATCATGTTTTTTAAATGATAACATGGTTCTTAAAAGTTAAAATATTGTAATAGATTGAAAATTTATTTACATATGAATTTAATGAAAAAGTAATTTCAGTGACATAAATTAAATTAAATGGTAAAAATATATTATATTTATACTTTGAAACCATTTAATAATATAATTTTATATTATAATTTATTTCTATGAAAAAAAGTTATTTTCAAATAAAATGTAGCTTATTTTTACTATTTATCAAAAATTGAATGTTATCAAACAAATATTAAAAATTCATCCAATGTTAATTTTTATATATCACATAAAATAAAATTTTTTATGATGATATATAAAAATTATTAATGTGTCAAAATATAAATTTAAAAGGGTTTTTCAATTAAAATTCCAAAAAACAACTTTTTAAAATATACGGATTTTTAGACAACAAATAGGTTATTTTAATATCCTATGATAATGAAATATATTGTACGAATATATGATTTTTTTAGTAAGTATATATACAATATATATTTCATTAATTTCATTAACAAAATTAATTAACACAAAAATACAAATATCTTATTGATTTTTATTTTTCATAAATAATTGATAGCCAATGAAGTCACAACACATGTTCATATGTCAGTTATAATTATTACCACTATCCAAACAACTAGGATATAATAGGAATTGTGTAATAACAGTGTCTCATGGATTATAGAAACTCAAGATTTTGTTCCACTAATGATACATAAGAATTGAAATTATATAAAAAAATATTTAATGAAAACATATCGATTTTACAGACATGATGGAGAGAGTATATTTTGGTTGGGAGGATTGTGGTAGTAAAAAAAAAGAAAATAAGGTACATCTTTTCTCATTGGGACTTATTCCATCGGTATAGGAGGTGGTTTGAATATCTACTATTTATTGACTTTGAGTTGGAATATACAATAAGAAAGAAAACCTTATTATTAACGCTGTGATCTAGATGAAATAGACAATGGTAGTTCAAGAATATTTTAATGAGTGGGGGATGATGTAACACATTTTAGAAATGTATAAAAAAATTTGGACTCAAATGCATGATTACCTCTTACATCCACATTAGTTATAATAACTACATTGAACCGGATTGAGACATAGTATTCATCCAAATCCAATGTATAAGTTTTGTGAGACTTTTTGTATGGTGGGGAGCCACCATATGGATGGTCTCTTCGTATAGATGATTCACTTTTTATGTGGTAGATTATGAGTTCCTATGGGTTGGCCTAAAGAGATAATTAGATAATTTCATGCATTTATATTGGAGGTATATGCTGGAGTAACAATGATTTATTGTGATCTATGTGGTTAGTACTATGGGTAAATAATGAAGATGTAGGTACAATATTTTTTCAAGATATTTAATCTCTCCGTTAGTGAAATCTGATAAAATGAGTCCAATTGGGTGGTTGTATCCTCAATCTAGTCCTAATTGGGAATATGATGATTTCAATTTAATTTTGGTGACACTATTACTGAGGAAAATATTTAATAATTAAATCCTAAAGGTTTTTGTGGATCAACTAAAAAAATATAAACCACTTATTTTCCATCATACATACCATCATAATTGATTATTTGGGTACTCTGTATGTTCATGAGATAACTCTATTTCATGGTGAAATGGAGAGTATCATTTCTTATAGATGTCCTCATTTTACATCATTGTTATGGAAGGGTATTCACAATACTCATGGATCATTAGTTCATTTGAGTTTATCATATAATTCTCAGGATGAAGGTCAATTTTAATAAACCATTTAGGTTCAGTAGGATATGTAATGAGAATATGTTTTGTATTTTTGTGATTCTTGTGTGTAGCATATTAAAATAATTAATGTTTTATATAATTATTTATTATGGGTAATGATCTAGATGTCACCCTTCAAATAATTATATAGATGTTCATGTCATTTATATGTATTTTATGGAGGTAGGTGAGTTACCTATTGTTTTTTCAAATATAATTTATGAGGCTTTTGAGTAGGATCAGTTAAATACCATGTAGAGTTAAAAAATGATTATGCTAACCTATAAAGGTATCCTATGGTGTTTTTGGTTGATCATTACATTTTTCATTAGTTTTGACTTAGGTTAGGGGT
Organism: Viscum album; assembly: GCA_963277665.1. Lineage (NCBI taxonomy): Eukaryota > Viridiplantae > Streptophyta > Magnoliopsida > Santalales > Viscaceae > Viscum > Viscum album. Next base: position 1,765,616,785 of record OY728146.1, on the reverse strand, counting down.
ACTACTGTTTTGGGAAATATGGCATGAAACTCCTTGGTTGGTTAGTTCATTTGAGAAACTGGATAGGATCATTCAAGTGGCAAGCTGATTTCTCCCTCTATAGTTCTACAGAGTGATGAATTGTTTTATTCTAAATGATGTAGTCTTATAGATATTATCATAAACCCTCTCATTTCATTGGTCACAAGTCCTTATATATTGTTATTATATGTATCATTTGAGGAGATTCCAATACTGATTGTCGACAATAGTGAGAAGTTACTCTATGGAATGGTTATACCTATTGTTAGAGTGCATTTGAAGCATGTACATTTTTAGGACACATGGGTGAGGATGTATGATAGGTGAGCACAGTGGAATGATATTTTATCTAAGACCACTCAATGATTCTTAGAAAATATCAATGATTATATGTTATATGGTGGTGTAGTTATATAGTCCCTTATTTTTATTTTAGATATGTCCCTCTTTGAGTTTTTTTATACCTTGGGGGTTGAGTCCGGTTTGGAGAAAGAGAGGCATTGTCACATAAAATGATCAAAAGTTATGGGATGTGTTTTTTTGAATTAATGGATCCTATGTATAAACATGATAAAAGATATTACATGATCATTCAATTAGATTTTATGGATCCCAATGTAGATCATGAACATTCAATGAATCTAGGTTGAAAACTCTACACTAGATTATTACAAATAGTCTATTTTTTACACAACATGTAACTACCACCATACAAATATCATGATGTGGTTAATGACATAAATTGGTTATATATCAAGAACCTACATCATTTCATATGAATTTTTATTGATATAAATATTAATTTGAGGATACAAGGGTTTTCAATGTATCACATTAATTTATAAAAATATGTTATATATGGGTTACAAGCCATGAAAGTCATTTCCCGGCTAGTTTAATCATATTTTATTTATGATCCATTAATTGTTTTGGTGCATAAATTCCTCTTCATGAACCTATAATTATTTCTAGAAAAATTCAGATCCCTTTCCTCATATCTGGATATCTTTATTACACATATGATCCCTGGAGAACATTTTTTATTATTTTTTAATTATATTCAATTATTCATTTATTAGTTAAACAAAATATTTTGACAATAGTTTTGTTTGGGGGTGTTGATATTGAGCTGGTTTTACCTGTGTTCTTCTTAAGATAATCCTCACCTTTTTCCAAATTGAAAAATTCCGTTGAAATTTATTCATTGATCGATAAATAATTTTTGTGGGGTCAAAACCATACCCTATGATATGTTTACATGTAAATAATATATTAAATTTTTATTTCAAGGATGTAACATTTTTTATAATTAATTCTTGAAATTATTACTTAAATGTCTTGCATTTTATTATTATGGGATCATGTCGATTAACTGGTGATGTGAACTAGCATATAAATACCCATTGGGTGAGTGAACACTAGAAAAATAAGAACATATATAATGAGGTAAAGTTTGAATATTATGAAAATATACCTCTGTTGATTTCCTGATAGAGATTCATAAAGTGTTGTATTATTTTTTTGGTGATATGTATGTTTATCAAATTAGATATTAATGAAAGTGTAATTCAAATAAAAATGGTATTTTATATAATTTACCATTGAAGTATTTGATGTAATATTGTGATTACCATTCTGTTATGACTTGTAGATTCATGATAACATGCATATATATATATAAGGATTCTCTTGCTGTCTAAAATTATTATATAGTAGGAATGGAAATGTTACCCATGCTATAATGATTATATATAGTAAAATTACTTGTAAAAAATGAAAAAAATAATATATGGAAGTCTATGCCAAGTGACACATGATGAAATACTAATACAGTGGGATATTCCAACCGATATATGAAGAAATTTTATAATAGAGATCTAATCCTAGTGATAAATTTGGATAGTAATATATAGTTGTATATGGATGTTGATACATGATGATATTCATATATAAAAATCTATTGTTTTAGACACATGATAAAATGCTTATATAAATGGGAACTTCTCAGTTGATTAATTTCATACCATGGATATATAGATATGTATGGCAGGGTTATGTTACATTATTTGAAAGATTCCATTATGGGGATAAATTGGTATTATTGATTTATTGAATTGAGGTTTTAAGAAATACACATGTGGATATGATTATTTCACACACTCATTATGGGACTCCTTATTATACACAGTGTTTTCAACCAACTATATTTTAAAAATACCATATTCTTTAGGTTTTTTTGTACTAGAAAAGATTAAATGAATGTAGGGATTGATAGGGGAAAGGTAAATTATAACTGATTATTTTTATCTTTTAGTTTGGGATGCAGTTTGGATATGGTCGTAACATAGGGTTCGAAATTAGGGTCTTTTTGGTATTATTTAGTGTCATATGAACCTATTATTCTTATTGATTTAATTTTTACACTTAGATACGTCTTGTTTTTTCGAACATTATGTTTTATTATTGTTTTATTATTTCCATTACCCATTAAAATTATATAAAATATGGTTTATTCTATTCTTTTTTACTTTTATATTTATTTTATATTTTTATTTCTATTCTATTGCAACTATAAGCTACGGTGTACAGTCTCTTCTATAAAATATTTTGTTGTATTAAGAGAATTTACAAAAAAAATTGGAAATTATTAATTTTTTTTAAAATATTTACTTTTATAGTGGAGTGGTTATTTTCATCAGATAATGTTTAAAATGATCTTTAGATATTCCTTTATAATTTTCTATGCCTTTTTTCAATTAAAAATAATATGAAAAAATTTAATGTTTTGAAAATTTATTTGTAATGTGGAAATTTAATTTTCCTCAAGAATTTTTTTAAAATGTTATTTAATGCTTCCTTTTTATGTTTCAATGGTTATTTTTAATGAATAGTATTTCAAAAATAATTTTGTTTTTAATAGTGTTTTTAAATGTGATAGAACATAATCCCCAATAATAAATTTCAAATTATCTTTAATGTATTATGTATAAGTATATAGGGTTATTTTTAAAAAAGGATTTTCATATTATTAATTTTTTTGAAATTTATTTTTAAAGTTGTAGGTTTATTTTCATAAAGAAATGTTCCAAGATCCCATTCAAATTCATTTTCAATCTATGATTACATATTATGATGTTAAATATGTTATACTAAAGATATTATACATGTATTCAATTCATATTATTTTTCTAAATGGTTTTTTGTGTGATGAATATAAGTTAAGGAAACTAGATCCTCTTCACATAGTTTTTAATGACACGTAATTTCTGTGGTATTTTTTTTCATAATTACATGGGAATTTTTACGAGTCCGTGAAATCTGAAGGTGCGCGATTCCAAGGCCTAGAGTGCCCGAAATAACCCGTTCAAGTTTTGTTATGCTTGTGTTAATTTGGGTAAGCAGTTTTATTAAAAAAGTTGAATAAATCACAAACAGTTAGTCAGATCATAAATTTGAGGGCACCATTGTGCTCAAGAGGAAATGTTTTCCCTAGTTGTGATTTAAGATTAGTTAGTGTGGGCCACCTGTGAGAAAACCCAAAAATGGAATAATGCTAAATAAAACAATTAGATAAATTATTTTATTTTCCAAATACTTATAACTCAAAAACAATAACTCAGATTAAAAATCAATTACCACCATTGAACTCATGAGGTTATGCTTTCTTAATGCAGATACTATCTTTGGTCGGCGCGGGAAACAAGGAAAAGTTAGGTTTGGCAGCAAATAAAATAATTAAGTTACAATTTTTTAATATATGATTTATAACATCTAAACGGTAACTCAGACTGAAAATATGGTAGTACCGTTGGGTTTGTTTTGGTGTGTTTCACCTAGGTAGAGCCTAACCACAACAAGAACGGGTTGAGGGTGACTGATAATAATTATCCAAACTTTTTTTGGGAATGTTCAAAAAACGTGAGTACAACGTTTTACAACATTTGAACCGGTGCTCAGAATTGAAATATGATGGCACCTTTGAACTCGTAACACCGGTATTTTCTTAAGAAGACTTTCACCTTTATGGCTGATGGTTGGAAATAAATGTTAGATTTTGAGTTTTTAATGAATTAATTAAATAAAAATAAAGAAGAATCTTTATTTTTATTTTGGTTGGTTGAAGTCTCCATGTCGAAGTTGGAGGTGGGGACCACCACACCATAGCCTCCCATGGGAGGTTATGGTGGTGGTTCCCACCCAAACCTAACATCCTATTCATGTTTAATATGGTGGGGAACACCCGAGGATAAAACCTCTTGAACTACCCATTAAGAATAGAAAAACCTCTTGAGCTCCCTACTTAATGGTGGCACCATCCCTCAACATTAATTGAGCCAATGCACAAACATTTATGGTACCAAATCCTCCACATTAATTTTATGCCAAACTATTGATTAATTAATTAGATCTAACCCAATTTATTTACCCATTTTAATTCTTTCCAATGACATAATATAGGATTTAATCTATTATTTGGCGAAACATTTAACTTGGGTATTGGGAGAGGAGTATTACTGGGAGAAGAGAGAAAATATCTCACCAGCGAAGAATGATGAAGGAAGAACGCGTTATTTCAACAATGAATACCATCAATGATCTCCTTCAATCATCTTCCACAAACACTTTCCGACGTGGAATGTCTTCAATGACCGATGTGTGAGCTCTGGATTAGAAGTGTGCACTAGACATGACGAATGTCATCAGCTCCATATCCGTCCCGCGAATACATTGACGACCAACGATCAAGGTATGGGGTTTATTTGTGTAATATTTCATTTATTACTTTCTTCTTCGGTTGGAATGGAATCGGTTCCAAATTTGTAAAATTTAATGTTCATTATTCTTCATAGTTGATGTGGAAAATGTTACCACCCCAAAGATAGAGGGTGCGGGCGAAACCAACATGGCCTGACCCCTCCGCCGTTCTTTTTTGTGATGATCTGTAGCATAGCGATGAGGCGAAGAGAAAACCAAGGCAATGACCGTATTACCCGCGAACTCCATGAGCCGCACCCCCATCATGGTGCTCTGGCCGAACCGGCTCCGCCACCTCGGGCAGAACCATGCCACCTGCTGGTTATGGTGTGCGCTAGATGCACTGCCCGTCAGTTGAGCCATCTATCGGCCCAAGCTGCGCTGGCCTCCGGCTGCCCACTGGCAGCCCTATGGCCACCCCCCGGCCTGCCTGCACCCCGCCGACCTACCTAGCCACCTCTCAACTGCCTGTTGGCCTTCCTCTGGCCTGCCCCCATATCATCGGCCTACCCGGCCACCACCCGACCTACAAGCTGGCATGTTCGTGCCGCCACCGGCCTACCTGGCTGCCACCCGACCTGCCCGAAAGCCGCCGGCCTGCCCTTCCGCCTCCCGAACACACATCGTCTTGACCTCCGGTATACCAGAACGCATCCCGCATGCCTTGGAAGAACTTTGCCACCCTTCGGACTGGTCGTGTCACGCCCGTGCCGAACCGACCCCGTGTCGTCCCATGACCTCCTGGTCGAACCGGCCTCAACTACTCCAACTCGTCCTTCGGGCTGAGACCCCAGAATCGCACCATCAAGGTGATACCCAGGGAGAGCCTTCCTCACATGCTACCGCGGCCGGTCTGCGCCCTAGAAAACAGTCCATTCCACAGCGGTCCTATGCCGCCCCTCGTGGCCTGCTGGGTTGGGCCCAGCTAGCGTGTCGAACCCAACGGGCCGGCCCGCCCAATGTGCCAGGTCGATCCCAACGGGTCCGGACGGGTTGACCTAAACGAGGTCGGCCTAGACTTAGTCGGGATGGGTCTGTCCTACCGAGTCAGACAGGACTCGAGCCCACTGCCAACCCATTTAGTTTCTTTATGAATATCATGGGCACCAGGTGACCATTTGACGAATCGTCACCCGTGCTACTTTTCATTGAAAGCGATGGTCCCTTTGAGTATAAACCTCTAGATTTAAAGGTAAATTTGAGGTATGGTCAGGTTGGATCGTGCATGAATCCACCGGGCCCCTGAAAATAAAAGGCTAATATCTCTCAGAGTGGGAGTATGATTGATGGGTCATTGGTTGTGTTGAGATCCATATGACAAAGAATTCCTTTGAGATATTTCTTCATGGGACTTCATGGAAGTTTATGTATTGACACTTGGCTTGAGGAGTGGACCCTCCTGGAATAAAGAATTCTTGTGTGGAGACCCTGTGGTTGGCTGCTTTCTTAAAACTGTTCCTGGATCCTGGGTGGGTTCGACAGTTCAAAATGCAGTTCCTGGATACAATGTGGGTTCGATATCTCTAAATTCTATTCCGAGATCCGATGTGGGGTTGACAGTTCAATCCACTGTTCCTAGATTCTGTGTGGGTTCGACAGCTCTGACTACTATCGCTGGATCCTATGTGGGTTCGAAAGTTAAAACTGTTATTCCTGGATCCTATGTGGGTTTGACAACTCTAACTACTATTCCTGGATCCTGTGTGGTTTCGACAGTTCAATCCACTATTCTCGGATCCTATGTGGGTTTGATAGCTCTGACTACAGTTCCTGGATACTTTGTGGGTTCGACAGTTCAAACTGATGTTCCTAGATCTGTGTGGGATCTACAGTTCTGACTGCTGTTCCTGGATCCTATGTGGGTTCGATAGCTCAAGATAATGTTCCTGAATCCTGTGTGGGTTTGATGGAATAGATGATTCAGTGGTTACATCTGATCATCTCTATCTCTCTAAATATGTTGTATACCTGTATGAGTTGAGTCAACGACTTCTTTGTTTTCCTCTTGATGGAGATGGGTTACTTCATAACATAGGTACATGTATGGGCACATACTTACATAATGGTTATCTGTTGATTTCATACTCTGTGTTTTATCCTTGATGGATATTGAGAGATCTTCAGGGTATCAGGATCCCTATTGAATATCGTTATACTCACCCCTACACGAGATATTCCTGCACCTCTTTGTGTTGGATGCATACGAAGTGCAATGCTGACTGAGGATGAGAGTACCAGGACTAGACGATATCTAGTGGTGGACCATAATACGTGTCTATACAAGGAGGATACTGACAGGTGTGGAGTGTTAAGGAGGCTATCTGTACCTACCTTTCATTTAGGATCCATGGTTATCAATCAAGGTGCAGCTTTTCAACTTTTAGATGTTTTTTCCTTTTCATTTGTACTTGTACATTACAGTTGGGCTTGTATTTCCGGTCCCTTTAATTTTTAGAACTCTATTGATATATTGTATTTCATAGTGGTATGTGTCCATTTATGTGCTTTTTTGTGTGTGTTTACAGTTATAAAGGTAATGTCTTCCCGAATTTAGGAATGTATGTCTTTGGTGCTAGTCGCTAGCCCCTAGCCTATGGAAGGAGGGCCTGGGGTTTTCACGACATGTGCCCTGGGGGACGGGTCTTGATTAATTGTTATCAGAGGAGTCAGTTCTACAGCGAAACATTAGAATATGATCGTTATTTTCTATGAATCAATAGTGTTATGTGTAGTGAGTGTGGTTCTCAGTTCAGGGAGGCCAGTGTTGGTGCGGCGGCCGTCGTATCCATACAACATGACCCTGAATTATGATTTCCAACATAGTGCACGAAAACACTGATTCAGTGTGTGTTTTTGAAGAGTTTTTTTGTGATTTCCTTGAGTCATCTCACAAGGTATAACTTAATGACTATGGTGCACCTATTCCTTATCAGAATTACGCTTCACAGACAGCCGGTTTTCGCATGACCCATCCTAGGGCCCGTGTGGTGACTACCCCAAGCCCGCCTTCCATAGGCTAGGGGCTGGCGACCAGCACCAAAGGCGTAAAACCCGAAAAAAGGGAAATTCATTGCCTTTATAAAGTAAACAAACGCCACAAATTAAGCCAGCAGAAGAAAACACTATGTAATGAAGGGTACAAAAGTAAGTGGGCCAGAATACAAACCCAAACTGAAAATAAAGTACAACTGGAAAGGAAGTACAATATATAAAAAGTATAGTAACAACACTGAGCCGTCCACTAGAAATCCCACCTGAAAGGAGGGTACAGATAGCCTCCTCAGCTCCTCAGGTCCTACCGTCTGCCCCGTGTATGTCCCTCCAAATGGTCCACCTCCAGGTACCGACTTGTCGTGAAATCCACCTCTGGCACCAACTCGTCATGAGTTCCCCCTCCTAAAACCGTCCAACTCTACAAGCCTCAACCTCGATCAGTGATGTCCGTCGTCTGAAACCAACACAATGTAGTGAGGGCATTGCCCGTGCAGGGGTGAGTATACGCTACTCAGTAGGGACCCCAAGACCCCCGATGGCCTCCCAGAATCCACAAAGGATAATCCACAATGGAAAGATACAATCACGAAGTAACATCCAACACTACTTAGGTATATGCCAATACATATACCTAAGTCATCAATTCCAGTTCGGCTCCAACATCTATGCCCAATTACAACTAATCCATACAGGAAAACATTACCCAATCCACAATGGAGTTCGCAACCCAATCCACACTGGATTGCACAACGTAATCCACACAGGATATAAAGTCAATCTTATCGAATATATGATTGAATGTCAAGACTCAGCTCATATAGGTATACTTCTTCGTAAGAAAATAGAGATGTTCAAATGTATCCACTAATTCATCTAAGCCATCAGAACCACATAGGATCGATAGGTACTAACCCCTGCAATGACCCACACAGGATTGATAAGTACTAACCCCCGTAATGACCCACATAGGATCTGACCCACATAGGATCGGTATGCGCTGGCCCACACAGGACCGCTGAGCGCTGACCCACACAGGATCTTATCCACACAGGATCGGTAGGAACTGATCTACATAGGATTGCTAAGTGATGTAGTCATCACTGTCGAACCCACAGAGGATTCTCATGCAGTCTTCATCGTCGTTGCAGTCGCAGCTAGCTCTAGGGTTCCCGCACACATCAATCTCGTTTTGGGAGGGTCTACTCCACAAGCCAAGGGGATGATAAATCAACTAACATGAAGTCCAGAGTTTATGTATCCAAAAGTTCTGTAATGTCAAAAGGAACTCAACGTGACAGACGGTGCGCCAATCGGACGTCCGGTCTGAGCGTTATTGGCCTTTTCATTCCAGGGGCCCGATTGATTATTAAGTCAAAACCAACCCGGACATACTCCAACTGCGTCCAATACTCGAGAGGAGTAATCCAAAAGGTCCATCTCACTTAGAGGAATCCAACAATGTTGACGGCACATCAATCGGACGTCCGAAGCTCAAGTTATAAGCGTTTTTTCTCTGAGGGCCCGGTTGGTTTCGTGTTCGAACCAACCTGTCTATACACAAAGATCTCCGAAACCTTGAGAGTAATATACCAAAAATACAGACTCGATCCAAGGATCGTATCGCAGATGACGGTGCGTCGATCGGAGTTCTGTAGCCCATGTTATGAGAGGGTTAATGGATCTTTCCGAAAATAGGGGGTTCGGGCCCGGTCATACCCGGTCCGACCCGGCCCGATACCCCCCCCCCCCCCCCCCAGGTCGACCTAAACCAGTTTGACCTAAACCAGGTCCGGGTCCTTCCAATTAGGGTGCATATTGGCCCGGTCGGCGCGGCCCGGTGCGGACGGTCACGGCCCTGCCCAGACTGGGCGCAGCCCGACCCGGCCTGGGTGGCCAGGTGGCCTGGCGCGCTTGGGTGGCTCGCGTGGCCAGCTCGGCTGGCCAAGCTAAGCGGGATAGGGGGGGGGGGCCCTGCCCCCTGATTGAAGAGTCGTGGCCCCCCATGTGGGGGCCGCTCTTTGTTTCCAATTGGGGGTTACGAACCCCCGATATCCCCCTGAAATGGCAGGGACTGCCGCGGTCCTGCCCTCCTGCTCTGGCGGCCAGCGGTTCCGGCCGCCGCTCCTCGCACCACCGCGGCCATAGGCCGCGACCTTGTTCGATCGGCGTCGCACTTCTTCGCCCTTCCTTCATTGTTTCCATGCAGTGAAACGGCACCGCGCTGACTTTTCTAGTGCCCCAATAAGTTCAACCAATCATGGGGGGGAGGGAAGGTCGTGTTCGTGCGGTCTGACCCCCTCCCGTTATTGCGATAACAGGCGGCCCAATTTGAAACGATGAACGACAATGAATGTATTCACAAACACAAAACAATTAACCCTACCTCAAGCGTTGTTGATTCATCGCAGGGAAGGGACATCGCGGAAGACAGTGTCATAGAAGGAGGATCGTCAGCGTCGTGGAGAAGAGAATCGTCGGTGTCACGTCGTCGATCTCCGAGGACGACATCTCTCACTAGCTACGGAGAGGGAAGAAGACGGTACGAAGAACTCCCCTTTGCGGTGACAAAGTTCTTCATCAAAGCTAGTTGTTCTTCGCGTTCTTTGACGAGGAAGAAGACGTTATTCAAGTGTTAGAGAAAATCCTCTCCAAAATCCTCTCGCACAACCAAAAAGAACAATAATAAAATATGCGTTGCCTTATTTTATTACTCATGCCATATTTTTTTGAAATTCAAAATTCAAAAATGATTCCTCCTCTTAATTAATACTTATGTTTCCATATTAAATGGAGAGTTTAGGGAGTTTAGAGAATATGAAGGGGGTGGGGTTCATGTGGGTCCCACCTCCCTCACAACCTCACATGGGAAGTTGGGTGGTTGTGGGCCCCACCAATAACTTCACATGAGAGAATTTATCTACCATGGATAAAATAAATTTCAACACAATTTATTTTACCTTACATTTAATTCCCTAATTTTTATTAGTTCCTCCTGAGAAAATGCAACTCCAGTAAAGGTCTTCTTAAGCAATTACCAACGCTGCGGTTTCATCGGTGCCCTCAGATTTCAATTCCGAGCACCGGTTCAAAAGTGAGGAAAACCCGCTCATTCATTGAACTGGGCATGAACTGTAGATAAATAATCCATGCCCACGATGACATCGTAAGGCCTCAACGCCGCTACAAGAAGATCCCAGCCAAATCTCTGTCCTCCTAGAGTAAGATCACACTGCCGGCACCAGTGCGTAGTCATCGAGTCTGCTCCCGTAGGAGTCTGTAGCTGTTAGGATCGAGCCAATAGCTCTGTTGGAATCTCCGTGCTCTGAATAAGGGCAGCATAAATAAAGGAATGACTCACTCTTATTCCTATAAGAATATAAGCAAAGGTGGAGTAGACACATATAGTACCTCGAATCATCTCAGGCACGCCGTGGTCATATGCCCTCGCTGCCTGATGTTGTGTCTGTCTCTACCCGCCAACTACCTGTGGTCGGGGTGGACCTCCTGGTGGTGGCAGTGGTAGAGCCTCAAATCGTCACCCACCACCTGCTACTCGGCCAGCTCCTCTGCCTCGTCCGCCTGCCCCTGCGGACTTCCACGGTCGAGCCTCTGTCTCTGCCTGGGTGGTCTCTCAACCGTCTGATGCTCCTATGCATGGTGGCTCGGGCAGTCTTGAGCCATGTGGTCCTGCCCGCTGCATGCATAGAAATGTCTGCCTTTCGAAAGGCTAGCTCTGCACCCTGTGCCCCGCACCTCTGAGACGGTGTCCTGAGGTCGTCTTCCTGATGGTCCGGTCCTCCTAGACCCCTATGACATCCGTCGACTACCAGCTGCAGATGACTCTGCTACGTGCCGCCCTGCGGTAAGTCTCACTATTGTCGTAGGCTCGACAAGAAAGCTCTGGAGGAGAAGGGATCGCTCCAGTACCCATGACTGTGTCAGAATGCCGATGGAGATCAGTGATGTCCTGATCTCATGCCTCAATCCATGCTCGAAGGTCCTGGCCCGGAATAATGGGTCTCGTACCATGTCCGTCGAGTAGTGCGAGAGATGGGTAAATCTTGCCAAGTACTGGGCGACCGTCATGATGCCCTGCCGCAGCTGTAGACTCTCCTGGATGCGCACCGAACGGAGGGTGTATGAGAGGAACTCTGAGTGGAAGAGGATCTCAAAGTCTGTCCAAAGGAGTGAGGCCTCGTCGTGCACCTGGAGCATCAAGATCCACCATCTGCCTGCTGCCGCATGTTGGAGGCTCGCTGAGAGGATCACCATAAGGTTACCTGGTGTCCCCAATAACCTGAAAACACACACAACTGCCTCCACCCAATCGTCGGCTACCTGAGGGTCCGTCTCCCCCACAGAACCTGGGTGGTCTCTGACGCTGAAACACGTGCAATGTACCAAGGCGACATACACTCTCAACGGTTGGGGCTGGTAGCATTAGTGGCTCGACGGGTAGTGGTACCGCCAGTGCCTCCGCAGTAATAGGGCCCTACACCGAGGCCTCATTGATCGGTGGGCTGTCGTCGCGTACAAAACTTGGAAACCTAGATGGCTGCCATTGTGGGGCCATCCTAAAAAGAAACAGGTGTGCCACAGTCAAACAAGAATACCTGGTGAGCTGACACAATGTAATCACAATGAAAAACTTGGAACACACATGTAATCAATGTTTTCATGCATTGAGTGGGAAATCAGAAGTCAGGGTCCTGGTTTATGGATACGTCGGCTGCCGCACCAACAATGGACTCCCTGGACTGATAACCACACTCAATACCCTTAACACTATTGCTCCATATAGAAGAAATATCAGAGTCCTGAGTTCTGCGGTAGAAACGAACTCCTCTGATACCAATTTGTCACAACCCATTCTCGGGGCCCGTGTCGTGACTACCCCAAGCCTACCTTCCATGGGCCAGGGGCTGGCAACTACCACCAAAGGAGTAAAACCCGAAAAAAGGGAAAGGAATTGACATTATAAAGTAAACAAACACCACAGAATAAGCTAGCAGAATAAAACACTAAGTAATGCAGGGTACAAAAGTAAGTGGGAATAAATATAAACCCAAACTAAAACTAAGTTACAATTGTAAAGAAAGTACAACAACTGAAAAGTATAGCAGCAACACCGATCCGTCCACTGGAAATCCCACCTGAAGGGTGGGTACAGATAGCCTCCTCAGCACCTCGGGTCCTACTGTCCGCCCCATGTATGTTCCGCCCAGTGGTCCACCTCCAGGTACCAGCTCGTCCTGAAATCCACCTCCAGCACCGACTCATCATGAGTTCCTCCTCCAGAAAATGTCCAAATCTACAATCCTCAACCACGATCAGTGATGTACATCATCTGCATCCAACACAACGTAGTGCGGTCATTTCCCGTGTAGGGGTGAGTATACGCTACTCAGTAGGGACCCTGAGACCCCCGAAGGTCTCCCAAAATCCACAAAGATATCCCACAATGGAATGATACAATCACAAAGTAACATCCGACACTACTTAGGTATATGCCCATATATATAACTAAGTCATCAATTCCAGTTCAGCTCCAACATATGAGCCCAAGTACAACCCATTCCACACAAGAAAACATAACCCAATCCACATAGGAATTCGCAACGCAATCCACATAGGATTGCACAACATAATCCACACAGGATATAATGTCAATCTTATTGAAGATAATATTGAAAGTCAAGACTCAACTCACATAGGTATACTTCTTCGTAAGACGATATAGATGATCAGATGTAGCCAATGATTCATCTAAGCCATCGGACCCACACAGGATCGATAGGTACTAACCCACACAATGACCCACACAGTATCGATAGGTACTAACCCCCACAATGACCCACACAAGATCTGACCCACAGAGGATCGGTATGCACTGGACCACACAGGACCGCTGAGTGCTGACCCACACAGGATCTGATCCACATAGGATCGGTAGGCACAAATCCACATAGGATCGCTGAGTGTTATAGTCATCATTGTCGAATGCACAAAGGATTCCCATGTAGTCTTCATCGTCGTCGCAGTCGCAGCCAGCTCTAGGGTTCCCGCACACAGCAAGCTCATTTCGGGAGGGTCCGTCTACGAGCCGAGGGGATGATAAATCAACTGACACAAAGTCCAGATTTGATGTATCCAAATGTTCTATAATGTCAAAAGGAACGCAACGTGACAGACGGCGCGCCAATCGGACGCCCGACCTGAGAGTTATTAGCATTTTCGTTCCAGGGGCCCAGTTGGTTTTTAAGTCAAAACCAACCCGGCTGTACACCAACTACATCCAAACCTTGAGCGGAGTAAGCGAAAAGTTTTTCCTCACTAAGAGGAATCCAACAATGTCTAAGGCACTTCAATCGGACGTTCGGAGCTCATGTTATAAGCGTTTCTACTCTGAGGGCCCAGTTGGTTTCGTGTTTGAACCAACCCGGCCATACCCAAAGTTATCTGAAACCTTGAGTGTAATATACCGAAACGGCCATCTCTATCCAAGGATCGCGTCGCAGCTGACCTGTACGTCGATCGGAGGTCCATAGCCCTTGTTATGGGCGTTTAAACGGATCTGTCCGAAAATAGGGGGTTCAGGACCGGTCCAACCCAGCCCGATACCCCCCCCCCCCCCCGGGTCGACCTGAAGCTGTTTGACCCAAAATTTGTCCGGTTCCAGCCCATTATGATGCGGCGTGGCCCTGCCGGCGCGGCCCGGTGGCCTGGAGCGCTCGGGCGGCCCGAGGGGCCAGCTCCGCTGGCCGAGCTGAGCTGGATGGGGGGGGGGGGGGGCGCTACCCCCCTGATTGAAGAGTCGTGGCCCCCACGCTGGGGCCTCTCTATGTTTCCAGCTGGGGGTTATGAACCCCCAGTCTCCCCCTGAAACGGTCGACACAGTCCGGCCGGCCGGTTGCTACCGTCACGGGACCGCCGCGGTCCTTCGGTCCTTCTCCGGTGGCTGGCTGTTTCGGCCGCTGATCCCCACACCCCCGCAGCTATAGGTCGCAGCCTTGTTCGATCGGCAAGGTGCGATGACGTCGCACCCCTCTGATGCGGCCCCGCTCCGGCCGCGGCCTCTTTAGGTTCTTCGGTGCGGCGCGACGACGCCACACTTCTTTGTCCATCCTTCATTGTTTCCGCGTGGTGCAACGGCACCACGCTGCCTTTGCTCGTGCGGCAACAAGTACAAACAATCAAGGGGGGGAGGGTCATCCATGTTTGTGCGGTCTGAACTCCTCCCGTTATTGTGATAACAAGCGGCCCAATTTGAAATGATGAACGTCGACGAATGTATTCATTAACACAAAACAATTAACCCCTACATTAAGCGTTGTTGATTTGTTGCGGGGATGGGATGTCGCGGAAGATGGCGTCGGGGAAGGGGGATCATCAATGTAGTGGAGAAGAGAATCTCCGACATCACGTCGTCGATCTCCGAGGATGGAATCTGTCACTGGCTACAGAGAGGGAAGAAGACGGTACTATGAACTCCCCTTTGCGGTGATGGAGTTCTTCGTCGAAGTCTCTATGTTCTTCGTGTTCTTCGATGGGGACGAAGTTTTCATCAAGAGTTAGAGGAAATCCTCTCCAAAATCCTCTCTCACTACCAAAAACACAATAATAAAATAACTGTTACCTTATTTTATTACTCATGCCATATGTTTTTGAAATTCAAAATTCAAAAACAAGTCATCCTCTTAATTAATTCATTTGTTTCCATATTAAATGGAGAGTTTAGGGAGTTTAGGGAATATGTAGGGGTTGGGGTTCGTGTGGGTCCCACCGCCCTCAGAACCTCACATGGGAAGTGGGGTGGTTGTGGGCCCCACCAACAACCTCCCATGAGAGAATTAAACTACCATGGATAAAATAAATTTGTACACAGTTTATTATACCTAACATTTAATTCCCTAATTTTTATCAACTCCTCTCGAAAAAATGCAACTCCAGTAATGGTCTTCTTAAGTAATTACCGGCGCTGCGGTTTCATTGGTGCCCTCGGATTTCATTTCTGAGCACTGGTTCAAATGTTAGGAAACCCCTCTCCTTCGTTAACTGAACGTAGTCGAGCTAAACTTTGGAAAATTATACCGGGCTCACTGGGCCTCTGAATCAGGTGCCATCAAAAACTGCGTTCATGTAAAATCACAAAGAAAATTAAGAAAAACTTTTACATGAATTTTACGGGTCTTTAAAAGTTAGGATTCCATTGATAGTACATGATGACAACCCACTGAGCGACAAGGATCCGATGTAGGGACCTTTTACTATGTTTCCACCTTCGGGTGGTGTACTGGCAGCACCATCACTCGTTGGGAAGCAGATACCACCATCCACACTGGAGGACGGTGCACACCTACTAAGCACGTTGGATGAGTTCTAGTAGTAGGGGCCTTGGAGGATTTGAGGCGATACAGTTTCCCACGCAGTTGAGAACTGGCTCGGGGAGGTGACTGAGAGTTCTTTGGAACATATGAATCTTCGGTAGGATGACATGTCGGTAGTTGAGTATTAATTGAGGCGTATCGATTGGTCCTGGTACTCGGTGAATATGATACGATCAGCGCCATAGAGTTCGAACATTTGATCTTGGTGTTTTTAAATGACATATGATCCATCACTATTCGTCTATTTATTTTTACATATTCTATGGTTCTAGATAGAACCTTTGTGGATGAATTTTCTTTAGCGGAATGGATACAACCAGTGAATGTTAGTAGTGGGAAAGTTGGGAACTAGCCCTAGTCTCAGAGACACGAGCTTGAAAAGTGTTTCAGGAAGAGGATGTGTTTGGGACAGATTAATCTGCTGGGCAGAAGGCGTGGACGCTGAGCTAGGGGAGCATACTGAGGTTGTGTACATTTCGACCTGTTAAAACCACCCCCTACTATGGTCCCCCCGGGCTCTGGGAGCTAGAGGATGGGGGGAAAAGAGTAGCTTCATGCAGTCTTGGAGTGCACCCTAGGCCTCTATGAATTATTTGAGGTATGGTATGTGTCTAATACCAGTTACCATATCAATAGACATAGGTAACAATCATTCCTTCCTTCCATGAACCTTGTCCTGGACCTAGACTATCCAGTTAAACTGTTGACTTTACCCTCACATATAGAGATACCTTTGGGATGAGAATCGATAATAAGACATACGCCAAAGGTGTGATCTGACTCTTGAGGAAAGATTTTTGGTTGGAACCTTTCAAGGGAAGTGTTGAGGCCTTACAACATTAGTTTTATTTTGGACATGACATCCATAGTTCACATTCATATTGACTGTATTAGGCAAAAATGAGGTTGTCATTTATCTACAACTTTGGGATGGGGTTTTCCATGGTCGGTGAAAAAGGAAACCTAGGAAGCATTGGATCAACTCATGCATATGAAGGTTCAGCCAATCACACGTTAGTCTTCCAACCTCACCATTGTTCTATAAAAAGTTTATTATGAGATGTTATATACACTTTTAAAGGGAAACATTGTAGTAGACACACTCCGCATGTGGTCAGCCATGCATCTGATGAGTGAGGCGACATAGGAGCTAGCTGCTTTACAGATATCATTTGTGGATAGGGATAGAGCAACCTTCCTTCAGTCTCTTACAGTCAGTCCCCCACTTCATCCTTGAGTCAGCGAGGCGCATCATGGGGATGCTGACTTCGAGACACTGCATACTCAGATACCAACAACGCAAGCACCTGATGGATTTTATAATGTTGGGAAGCACATAATTCATCTATGAGGATGTAAAATGGTATTGGTGTCACTTCAGGAGGATTTTTTGAGGTTGTTAAACTCATCTCCTCTAGAGGTACATCCATGAGTGGTGAAGATGTACCGTGATCTCTGACGACAACATTGTTGGACATGTATGAAGAATGTAGTAGCAATGATTCTCTTTCGATTACTCACTTGTCAGTAAATGAAGGCACAGAATCAGGTACCAACATGATTTGTTCAACCATTAGAGGTCCCATAGTCGATGTTTCATGGGATATCCATGGACTTCGTGACAAGACATCAATATACATATAGGGGTCACAACTGGATTTGGGTGATCATCGTCCGACTCACCAGGTTGGCCCACTTTCTACAGATCAGAGAGAAGGGTTCGATAGAGAGCTTGGGATTCTTCAATATGGATGAGATAGTGAGGATACATGGATTAACTTCTTCAATTGTCTCGGATATTGACACACAGTTTACTTCTCGTCTATGGAAGGGGTTGCAAAAGGATTTCGGGATACACCATCGATTGAGCACCACCTTCCATCCTTAGACCGATGGTCAGACCGAGCAGACCATTCATACCATCGAGGACATTCTCTATGAATATTTTCTCCACTTCAATTGAATCTAAGAGGATCACTTACATTTGGTGGATTTTCATAGAACAACAGTTATCACTACATCATCGGGATGACACCTTTTGTGATGTCATACGTGCGACCATGCAGATCATCTCTGTGCTAGACTGACCTATGGGAGTCATCACTTGTGGGACCATAGATTGTATGGGCTACCATAGAGAAGGTGTAGATCATCTAGTAGCAAATGAAGAATACACAGAGAAGAAAAATGTCATATTCTAAGAGGGGATAGAGACCTCTGGTGTTCGAGGATAGCGACAACGTCTTTATACAACTCTCTCCACGATGAGGTTTACGGATATTTGGCCGAGGCAACATGTTATCTACGAGATTCATCGGAACATTCCATGTCCTTAGAGGATTTTGCGAAGTATCATACCACTTAGCTCGTCCACCTCAGTTTCAATAGCTGCATGATGTCTTCCACGTATCCAAACTGAGAAGATACTTGCACAACCCTTCCAACATCATCGACCATGGAGAGCTGCACGTCGACAATGGGGAGACATTTACGGAGGTTACAATGGAGATTGAGGATCATCATGAGTGATTCCTACATCTATGTTTGATAACTCTGGTTCGTATTCGCTGATAGCACGAGAACCTCTAGGATAACACATGGGAGTGGGAGACTCAGATGCGTACTCAGTACCCCAACTGATTCCATTAGTTCGATTTGTATCTTAAGGGGATGTAAAGCCCTATGGTGGGGAGAATCTAATGAACCGGAATTTCTGTGGAAATTTTTTTCGTAAATACTTGAGAATTTTTACGAGTCCGTAAAATCTGACGGTGCGCAATTCTGAGGCCTGGAGTGCCCGAAATGACCCGTCGAATTTTTTTTAAGCATATGTTAACTCACGTATGCAGATTTCATAAAAAAGAAGAATAATTTTTGAACAGTTAGTCGAATCATAAATATGAGGGCACCATTGCACTCTATATGGAGGTTTTACCATAGGCGTGACTTATGATTAGTTGGCACGGGCCACCTATGAGAAAACCCTAAAATGGAATAATCGTAAATAAAATATATAAATAAATTATTTTATTTTTCAAATGCGTATAACTCGCAAACGATAACTCATATTACAAATGTGAAACCACCGTTAAGCTCGTGAGGGTTTGCTTTTCTTATAAAGATACTATCATTGGATGGCATGGGCCTCCAATGTATATTAGTATTGTCCGCAATTAAAATAATTAAGTTATAATTATTTTATTAAAAAATTCTAATCCTCTAAATGATAACTCGAATTGAAAATATGAGAGTGTCGTTGGGTTCGTTGGGTTGTGTTTCACCTAGGCAGAGCATAACCTTGACCGATGCCTATATCACCCTGATTTTCCATGAGAAGTATATATTTTTATGTATTATGTTATACGTAATGGAATCTTTCTCTTCACACAACAATAGCTTGGCATGTGTTACACACAATCACGACCTTCCTCGATAGCATGTGTAGTACGCAATACTGAGTTTCATTAATCAACGATATATTATTATAATATTATAAACTAGCCGTTATGAATAGTATTAACTGAATTTTGAATTTTATAACATTATAATTCATCTTATAAATTTTCTAGAATGAGGTCTGAAAACAAAATCAGTTTTTTGGATAAAAGAATTATTTTTAAAAAAATACAGATTTACCACCTTTTGATGGCGTAACCATTTTAAATCTCATTTTGATATGTTTATAAGATCAATTTGACAAAATAAAATCATTTTTTGGAATCTGGATATAAAAATTTGATTTGGATAATTTTTTCATATTATTCTGGTAACTTTCATATTTTGATGAATAGTAAAAACTCCCTATATTTTAATTAAAAACATCTTTTTTCATCGCAATAATTTTAATGGTTAAATTATGTTATTTAATGGTTTTAAAGTATAAATAGAATATATTTTTACCATTTAATATAATTTAATTCATTAGAATTAATTTCACATTGAATTCATAGGTAAATATTTTTTATCTTTGACAATGTTTTAACTTTTAAAACTCGTTTCTTAACAACTAGATTAATTTTAAATTAATTACTGAAACTTTTGTATATTGAATTTTGAAAAATGAATTAAATATTTTGAATCAGTGGGTCCAAATTATGTTAATAGGTTTTTTTTGATATTATGAATAGTAAATACAGTAATTTTTATTTACTACGGTTAAAGGTAAATAGGGTAATTCAAGGATAAAAGAATATTATAATAATTCAAAATTATCTTGAAAAAATTCCTAACCTTAATGGATGAGTAGTGTCCGAACATGGGACTCCTTGGGTCGATTTTGGGATCCCATTGAGTCACATGGTAGTGATAATGACAATTTGGATTAATTACTTTAATGTAAGGTCAAAATTGACATTGACAAAAAACATTTAGTAATTAATTTTTATAAGGGGTTATATAAATTATATTTTCGACTATAATTATTCATTGGAAATATAAAAGTATTTCATACATAATGATATTTTTTTTAATTTTTAGACACCATATAAATTAAATTATTTATGACACAATAATGATGAAGTATTTAACTCATTAATAAATGATTTAAATAAATAACATTATAATGATTAAAATATTTTCCAAAACATGTCCAATTCTGATTGGATGATTTTATTTTGACCATGAGTCATCTTATCTTCATCATTGATGATTTTTGGACCTTTTTAAACCAAAGATAATTTTATAATAAAATAATATTTCTACACTTTCCAAAGGTGCCCCTCTCCTCCCTTATAAAATGGCACCTCCTACATCTACTCCTCACACCAATTTGAGCCTTCAAGATCGTCCAACCCCTTCCCATTTCACTTACCCAAATCTTTAAAACCTACTATAGGTACTGGTCTCTCAAAATACCAACTCTACTGCACTAAGAGAATGTTTAAAGGAGGCACTTTGAGAAAGAGGTAATACCTTCTACCGTTTTCATCAAGTTCCATTCTTCTTCTACTCCCTCATCTTTAGTTGTTTCATTATGACGTAATAACATCAGTATCCCTCATATACTGAAATGTTATTATAAAAATGAAACAACCCTATTTCACCTATTATTCATCCTACTGTAAACAAAATCATAGTGCGTGCGTACGTACGGAATACCGTCTCCACGTCGTGGTGTAATATGTTTTCCACCACCACCTTACTTGGATGGGTATGATGGTGTAAATAAAAAACTATATATGATTATTGTAAAGTATAATTGATTATGAAATATTATACATACACTTCAATACAATTCAACGATCATGGGAACGATATCATCGCTCCTCTGTACGTACGGTCTACCGTCTCAACGATGTGATGTGACTCGTTCTATATGATTTTCATTGAATAATGATTATATAAATGCATTGAATATGATATATATTACACTAATACCATTATATAAATGATTTATCTATATCCTAAAAATATTAATACGAATTTATTCGACAAAACACGCATTAGAACATAAAGCAACAAACACTCGAATAACAAGTAGAAATGAAATATTACTACTAAGATGATAGAAATATGACCATATATGATATCATAACAATTAATATGATTCTTTAATAATTCAATGACATTATTTAAATCATTATACATGTGTTTTAGACACCTACATAGCATATCGGGCCTAAGGTAAGGAAAAATATCACAATCTCATTTTTATCTGAGATTATTTGTACTTTGGTATTTATTGGGGTTGATTTATCATCCACATAAAAGTTTCCTCAATATGTAATATTATTTCTATCCTCCTAAAATTGTTTAATTCCAATTTTACCCTTAAGTGATGTTTTTTAAAAGATATGAAAGGAATCTTTTGTCGCTTTTCGTACGAGTTACTTTTTGACTTTTCTTGCCAAAGTATGAGAAGAATGTTTTTTATCTTATACAGAATGAATGGATTTTTAGAACATTATTTCCAAGAATATTCCTTTACAAGTTTTCATGTTTATTTTTAATCAACTTCATTTAGTTTAAAATTGTATGACATGTTAAGAAACGAAAAATGTTTTTGAAGTAGAAATGATATTTTCCTCAAGAATGGATTTCAAGTGTTTTATCAAAATTATTTTCCATCTAAGATAAAATAGGGTTCTGTTTCTATAACTATTTTTACATCGATTTGATCTTTTTATGATGAAATTAATATTATGATGTCCTTTTATCTTATATGGGTTATGTTATGATGGAATGATGTTTAAGAATCCCATTTTTATTACACGGGTTATGCTATGATGTATGATTTATAATTTTGTGGGACACATAAGAATGGTTTCATTATGAGATGGGTGGGACCTATATCTCCGTCCAATGCATTGGGTAAAGATTTATATCTCATGAGATAAACATTGATGGAATAAAAAGTTAACCTGGTTCAGTTATACAGGACTAGAACGAGGAGCGAACTCAGTTCAATAATGGACTTTTCCCTCTATGATGGTCTTGGAAATGAACCTTGACTAATATGAAATGATTTTCTATTATTATTTGTGTATGCCACAAAGTTTCATGTTTTACAGTTATGATTATTTGGGATTAATTTTCATTACTATAATTTATCACATGACATGATATTATGATCAGTTTTGCAGGTTAGGATTTTCAAAATGTTGTGTTATTATGAATATGATATGATGGATTTTTTTACCCTTACTGATCATTTAAGCTCACCCTTCTGTATGTTTTCTTTTCCCCATGTCCGGAAGAAGGATAATAAGTAGGATATGCCAAAAAGGGACTCTAGATATGATGACATAAATGAGAGGCAATGTAGTTGATTTTATGAACCAATTATTTATGTTTCCCAATTATTAAAGACACTATACCTATACGGTCCTTTCATGTTTTTTTATATGTTGTAATAAGTATGCTTCATCTCTGATTTAATAACAATGTATTTAAGTATGGGTCGTTATAGTTTGTATTGGAAGGAAGTTATAGTCAACCTTTGGACACTAGGATGTGAAAGCCTTAGGAAGAACCCTACGGATAAGTCTAAGAAAAGAACACAGTCTTAGTGTTTTAGAAATGGTCATGAACATCCTATGATAAGAACTTAAGTGTGAAATTTAATTCTTGATTATGAGTTTTTCCTATTATGATTAGATTTTCCCACACTATGCTTCTTGGTTTTAGTCAATGGCTGGAACCCGAAGTAACAGTTTTAATGCTGAATGTGACGGCCAATGCAATGATTGTCCCCCTGAGCAAACAAATGTTTTGGGAGATGGAATAAAAAATCTTATAGCCATGATCACATAACATTGTCAAGCTATGAAACATACAGGACTTCCATATGAGCAAAGGAAAGAGAAAAATTCTATTAAATACTTCATGTGGAAGCGTCCACATTCATTAAGCGGGTATTCTGATCCACTAGTTGCTTAACAATGGATTAGTACCACTGAATTTTTTTTTTCAGTTCTACAATTTTCTAAACATGACAAAGTAATCTTAGCAGTGTATCGTTGGGAAGGTGATGCTGATCAATGGTGGAATCTTATCAATATTACAAGGCAAAGAGATGAAATTGAGTCCATGGAATGGGATGAGTTCAAGAACTTATTTTTCAATAAGTACTTCCCTTTTATTCTTTGAAAAAAGATGGAGAATGAGATTCTTGAACTGAAGCAAAAGGATGATGAATCGGTTGGTACCTACGATGAAAATTTTACAAGACGTGCAAGGTACGCTTCCAGAATTATTATCCAATCTGAGTTTAAAATCTAACTATTCTTTAGTGGCTTAAAACCATGTCTTTGAAGGGCGTTATGTATAAGGCACTTCAACAGGTACAAGAAAATTGTTCGATGCGCTCTCCATGTTGAGATGGAGATTGCAGTAACCCATCAGTCATATGGGTTTGAAAATAAGAGGAAAATGGAATTCAAAGGAAAATATAAATACCACGCTGAAAAGAAGACGAGTTTTTCTTTTATGCTCAAATTGTGGAAAGAAACATGGAGGGAATTGTCATAAGGGGTCATGAAAATGTTATATGTGTGGAAATGAAGGTCATCGGACAATTGAATGCCGAAATAATGGGAATAAGATGTCTAATGATGCAAAAAAAGGAAGGGAAACAAAGAATTCACCTCCTACACTTCAATGTTTCAAGTGTAAGGAGATGGGGCATTATTCCAATCAATTACCAAATCCAAGGGTTGATGATAATGATCGACGTCAATAAACATTTAAGGCCAAATACAAAGGAAAGTCACATGTAATTACTATCGGTGATGTGGAGTATGACAACGAACTGGTGAGAGGTACACATACCATGCACTCTCAAGTAGAAAATTTTTTATTTGATTCTGGATCCACCCACTCTTTTCTTTCTGAATAATTTTCTAAGGGTATCGACATATTACCTCAACAATTAGATGTTGAGTTAGTTGTGACAACTCATAATGGCACAATGGTCGCATCAAAAGATTATAATTCTTTTCTAATTGATGTTCGTGGAAAGTGCTTCCTGAAAATCTTGTGATCCTTCCTATTGTGTAAATTTATTTGATTTGTGTAATGGATTGGCTTTCTTTATACAGAACTCATATCAATTGCAAAAGAAGGGAAACCACATTTAATATTCTAGATCAATCTATGATCGTCTATCGATGCAAGGATGAATATAACCTTAAAGAGGAAATTTATACCATCTTATGGGTCTTGATTCCACTAAATGATGGTTATTTATGTCAAATGGTTTTTTAGAAACTAATGACTAAGAATACACCCATTGTACGTGAGTTTGATGATGTCTTTCCAGTGGAATTTCTAGGTCTTCCACAAAATCGTGAAGGTGAGTTTTCAATAGAACTCATAACAGGTGTTATACCTACTTCAAAGACACCTTATAGAATGGCCCCAATTGATTTGTAGGAATTGAAGAAGAAACTCCAAGATAATATTGATAAAGGATTCATACGCCCTAGTGCGTCACCTTGGGGAGCACCTATTCAGTTTGTTACGAAGAAAGATGGATCAATGAGACTCTACTATTGATTATCGAGAACATAAAAAGTCCATGATCAAGAAAAAATATCTTCTCCCACACATTGATGACTTATTTGACCAACTACGCGGAGCTCAATACTTTTCCAAGATTGATCTTCATTCAGGAAATCATCAATTAAGGGTCAAAAAGAGGATATAACAAAGATAGATTTCCGTATAAGGTATGGACACTATGAATTTATAGTGATGTCCTTCGGTCTTACTAATTCCCCTGCTATCTTCATGGATCTAATGAATAGTGCCTTTAGTGACTATTGTGATCAGTTTGTGGTAGTCTTCAGAGACGATATTCTTGTCTATTGAAAGAGAAAGGAATAACATGAAGATCAATTGAGAATTGTATTGAAGTCCTTGAGAAAGGAGAATATTTATTCCAAATATACCAAGTGTGAATTTTGGCTTCAAAAAGTTGCATTTTTGGGTCACATAACCTCAGAAGAGGGGATATCTATGGATCCCGGAAAATTAGAGGTTATCGAAAGATGGTTGAGACCAACAACAATAACTGAGATTCGATGTTTTCATTGATTGGATGGATATTATCAACGTTTTGTGAATGATTTTCCATGCTTATCTATTTCACTCAGCAGGTTGACTCAGAAAGGAGGTAAGTTCGTGTGGACAGAGGATTGTGGAGAGAATTTTAAGGAGTTGAAATGATGGTTATCCAGTGCACCTGTGCTCACACTTCCTTATAGTGGAGAAAGGTTTTCGATCTACATTGATGCATCCAAGAAGGGATTGGGGGTGTTTTCTCATGAAAAACCTTATGCTGATAGCTTATGCCTCATGACAGTTGAAAATCCATGAGCAAAATTACCCAAATCATGATTTGGAGTTAACTGTGGTAATCTTTGCATTAAATATTTGGAGGCATTATCATTATGGTGAAAGGTGTGATATTTATACTGATCACAAAAGTATAAGGTATATTGTAACACAAAAGGATCTGAATATGCAGCAAAGAAGATGGTTGGATCTGATTAAGGATTACGACTGCTCAATTCATTATCACCCTGGGAAAGCAAACAAGGTGAAAGATATATTATGTCAATAAGAAAATGATATATTATCCATGATGAGGATCAAAAAAGATCCAATATTTATGGATTTACAAAGGATGGATCTTGGAATTATAATGGAAGGGGAAAAATATTATCTTTCTCAAATGAATGTCCAACCATCTATACATGTGATGATTAAAGAGGCACAAAAAAAGTTGTAGAGTTACAAAAGAAGGTGAGAAATGATTCTTAATTCAACCTTGAATTTGATGGGATAAATAGGTTCAAGAATCGGGCTTGTTTTCCTCCTATCCCCGAATTAAAGAATTAGTTTCTAGATGAAGCTCATAGTTCTTCATTCTCTATTCATCCTGGAAGCACAAAGATGTATAGGGACTTGAAAGAGTACTTCTGGTGTGATGGCCTAAAAAGCGATGTGGCTGAATATGTATCTCGATGCTTGGTTTGTATGTAAGATGAAGCTGAGAGACAAAAGTCATAAGGGATGTTACAACCATTACCCATACCAGAATGGAAATGGGAAAACATCACTATGGACTTTGTCATTGGACTTCCTAAAACATCCAAAGGCAGTAATGCTATCTGGGTTATAGTTGATCGTCTTATGAAGTCGACACACTTCATTGCTATTAGGGAAGATTTCTCTCTGGATCATCTTGCCCGGATATATGTAAAGGAAATGGTAAGATTGCATAGAGTACCAAATTCCAGTATATCTGATCTGGATATGAGGTTTAACTCAAAGTTCTAGCGAAGTCTTCAGCATACTGTAGATACAGAGTTGAGTTTCAGCACTGCTTATCATCCGCAAACATACGGTCAGTCTGAGAGGAGAATTAAAATTCTAGATTACATGTTAAGAGCTTGCTCTATTGATTTCAAAGGTGGTTGGGATCAAAACCTTCCTTTGGTGGAATTTTCTTATAATAATATATTTCACTCCAGTATTCAGATGGCTCGTTATGAATCAATCTATGGAAACAAATACAGAACTCCAACTTACTGGGATGAAGTTGGGGAAGCGAAGCTATTATGACTTGATCTTGTTGATGAGACGGCAGAAAAAGTCTGATCTATTCAAAAACACATATGTGCAGCGCAGAGTAGAAAAACTAGTTATACCGACAAACAAATGAGAGACCTAGATTTTGAAGTGGGTGATAAAGTGTTCATACGCAAAGGAATCTTTCACTGCACACAACAATAGCTTGGCATGCGTTACACACAATCACGACCTTCCTCCATAGCTTGTGTAGTACAGAATACCGAGTTTCATTAAAAAATGATATATTATTATAATATTATAAACTAGCCTTTATGTAAAGTATTAACGGAATTTTTTATTTTATAACATTATAATTCATCTTGTACCTTTTCTAGAATGTGTTATGAAAACAAAATTAGTTTTTTGGTTTAAAAAATTATTTTTCAAAAAATGCAGTTTTACCGCCTTTTGATAGCGTACCCATTTTAAATATAGTTTTTGACATGTTTATAAGTTCAATTTGACAAGATAAAATTTTTCATTGGAATAAGGATATAAAAATTTACTTTAGATAATTTTTTCATATTATTCTGGAAACATTCATATTTTGATGAATAGTAAAACAAGCTATATTTTAATTGAAAAAAACTTTTTTCATCGTAATAATTTATATACTTAAATTATAATATTGAATTGTTTTAAAGTATAAATAGAATATAGTTTTACCATTTAATATAATTTATGTCATTATAAATAATTTTACATTGAATTCATAGGTAAAAACATTTCATCCTTTGGAAATGTTTTATCTTTTAAAACTCGTTTTCTTAACAACAAAATTAATTTTTAATTTATTTATGAAACTTATGTGTTTTGAATTTTCAAAAAATGGATTCCATATTTGGAATAAATGGGTCCTAATTATTTTAATAGGTTACTTTTAATTTTTTTTAATATTATGAATAGTTACTTCGGTAATTTTTATTTACTACAGTTAAAGGTAAATAGGGTAATTCAAGGGTAAAAGAATATTATAATAATAAAAAATTACCTTGACGCTGGTCCTAACATTATTGAATTAGTGGTGGCCATTCATGGGCATCCTTGGGTCGATTTTGGGACCCCATTAAGCGACTTTGTAGTGATAAGGACAATTTGGATTAATTAATTTAATGTAAAGACAAAATTGACATTAACAAATATATTTTAGTAATAAATATTTATAAGGCGTTATATAAAATATATTTTCGACTATAAATATTAATTGTAAAGATAAAAATATTTCCTACATAATTAATTTTTTTTATAATTTTTAGACAACAGATAAATTAAATTATTTATGATAAAATAATGATGAAGTATTTACCTCATTAATAAATGATTTAAATAAATAAGATTATAATGATTAAAATATTTTCCAAAACATGTCCAATTCTGATTGGATGATTTTATTTATACCATGAGTCATCTTATAATCATCTTTAATGATTTTTGGATCTTTTGAAATCGAAGATAAGTTTATAATAAAATAATATTTCTACACTTTCCAAAGGTGCCCCTCTCCTCCCTTATAAAAGGGCACCTCCTCCCTCTCCTCCTCACACCAATTTGAGCCTTCATGCTCGTCCAACCCCTGGCCATTTTACTTCCCCACATCCTTAAAAACCTACTAGAGGTATTGGTCTTCTAAAAAGACCAACATTATTTCCCTAAGAGAATGTTTAAATGAGGCACTTCGAGAAAGAGGTAATACCTTCTACCGTTTTCTTCAAGTTCCATTTTTCTTCTACTCCATCTTCTTTAGTTGTTTCATTATGAGGTAATAAAATAAGTATCCCTCATATATTGATATGTTATTATAAATATGAAACAACCTTATTTCACCTCTTACCCATCCTAAGGCAATCAAAATCACCGCTCGTGCGTACGTACGGAATACCGTCTCCACACCGTGTTGTAATATGTTTTCCACCACCACCTTACTTGGATGGGTATAATGGTGTAAATATATAACTATATATGATTATTTTAAATTGTTATTGATTCTGAAATATTATACATAAGCATCATTACAATTCCACAATCATGGGAACGATATCATCACTTGTGTGTACGTACGAACAACCGTCTCCACGATGTGAAGCTACTCGTTCTATATGATATCCATTGAATAATGATTATATAAATGAATTGAATATGATATATATAACACTAATACAATTCTTTAAATAATTTATCTATATCTTATAAAGAGGAAAATGATTCTGTAATAAGTCAATGACTTAATTTAAATCATTATACAGGAGGTTCGGACACATACAAAGCATATCAGACCTAAGGTAAGGGGAAATATCACAATCTCATTTTTATCAAAGATTTTTTGTACTTTGGTATTTACTGGGGTTTATTTTATCATCCACATCCATTTTCCTCAATAAGTAATATTATTTCTGTCCTCCTACAATTGTTTAAATCAATTTTACCCTTCATTGAGTTATTATAAAAGCTATGAAACAAATCTTTTGTCGTTTTTCATTCGAGGTACTTTTTGAATTTTCCGGCCAAAGTACGAGAAGAATGTTATTTTTTAACTTATACAGCATGAATGTATATTTAGAAATTTATTTCCAAAAGGCGTCCTTTACAAGTTTTCATGTTTATTTTTAATCAAAATCTTTTAGTTTAAAATTGTATGACATGTTACGAACGGAAAAATGTTTTTGAAGTAGAATGAATATTTTTCTCAAAAATGGAGTTCAAGTGTTTTATCAAAATAATTTTCCATCTAAGATACAACAGGGTTCTGTTTCTATCACTATTTTGTCCTTGATTTTATTGTTTTATGATGAAATTAATTTTATTATGTCCTTTTATCTTATATGGGTTATGTTATGATGGCATGATGTTTAAGAATCCCATTTTATTACATGGGTTATGCTATGATGTATGATTTATGATTTTGTGGCATACAAAATAATGGTTAAATTATGAGATGGGTGGGTCCTATATCTCCTTCCAATGCATTGGGTAATGATTTATATATCATGAGATAGATGTGGCTGAAATGGAAAGTTAAACCGGTTCAGTGATACAGGAATGGAAAGAGGAGTGAACTCAGTTCAGTAATGGACTTTGTCCTCTATTATGGGCATGGAAATGAGCCTTGACTAATATGAAATTATTTTATATGATTATGTGTGTATGCCACAATTTTTTCTGTTTTAATGTTATTATTATTTGGGATTACTTTTCATTACTAGGATTTATACAATGACATGATATTATGATCTCTTTTTCAAGTTAAGATTTTCAAAATGTTATGTTCCTATGAATATGATATGACTGATATTTCTTTTTTTTACCATTACTGAGCATTTGAGATCACTATTTTGTATGTTTCCTTTTCCCCAGGCCAGGAAGAAGTATATTAAGTAGGATATACCAAAAAGGGCCTCTAGATATGATGAAATAGATGGGAGACAATGTAGTTAATTTTATGAACCAGTTGTTTATGTTTCCCAGTATCTAAAGAAAATATACCTATACGGTCCTTTCAAGGTTTTGTTATATGTTGTAGTAAGTACGCTTCAACTCTAACGTAATAAAAATGAATGTAATGTATGGGTTTTTATAGTGAAAGTCGAGGGTGACTGATAATAATTTTCCAAACTTTTTTTCTGGTACGTTCAGTAAACGTGCGAGCAACGTTTTATAACTATTGAACCGGTTCTTGGAATTAATATCTGAGGACACCGTTGAACTCAGAGTGACCATATTCACTTAAGAATACATTGATCTCGATGGAAGATGGTTTGATATAAAATATAGTTTTTGGGTTTTAAATGAATGAATTAAATAAAAATATAGTTGTGAATTTATTATTATTTTTGTTGGTTGTAGCCTATATGAGAATGTTTGAGGTGGGGACCACCACACCTTAACCTCCCATGAGAGGTTATGGGGGTGGGTTCCAGCTGAACCAAACATCCTCTTCATGTTTAATATGGTGGGGACAACCCGATGTTTAATCCTTTTTAAATCCCCATTATGTATGGATAAACCTCGTGAGCTCCCCACGTAATGGTGCCACCACACCTCAACCTTAATGGAGCCAACACACAAACATTTATGGTCCCAAATCATCCAGATTAAGTTTGTACCAACCTATTTATTAAATAATTGGAGGTAACCCAAATAATTAACCCATTTGATTTCTTTCCAACAACATAATAGAGATTGTAATCTATTATTAGGCACGACATTTCACATGGGTATTGGGAGAGGAGGATTATTGGGAGAAGAGAGAAAAGATCTTGTCAATGAAGAATGAAGAATGATGAATGCATTTTTCCAATGAACCACACCGACAATATTATCCCTCGATATTCATCCCCGGACTCTTACTGATATGGAACATCTTCCACAACCGAATTGTGAGCTCAGGATTGGAATAGCTAGCAGATGAGACATATTACTACAACTCGGTTTTCATTCCGCGACTCGATTGAAGACCAATGATCATTTAAGGGGGTTTATTTGTGTAATATTTACTTCATTATTTTCTTCCTCAGTTGGAAATAAATAGTTTCATAGGTTGCAAAATTTGATGTTCGTATTTCTTCTTACTTGATGCGCCTAAAGTTATCACCCTATACACGGAGAGTGCGTGACCAAACAACATGGCCCCACCCTTCCATCATTCTTGTTTGTGATGTTCTTCAGAATGGCGATGAGAAGACAGGACGATAAAGGCAACGCCCACACTACCCATAGCCTCTGCGAACCGCTCCCCCTCATAGCGCTCTGAATGAACCGGTTCCGCCACCTCGGGCCGCACCGCGCCAATCGCTGTCTACCGGGCCGTTCTGGATGCGCCGCCCCTCAGCCGGTCCGACCGCTGTTCTGAGCCATACCGGCTTTAGGCTGCCTGTCGGCCCCCTGGCCGCCCGCCGGCCCCACCCGGCCAGCACGCCCGCCTGCTCGTGCCCCTCCGGCCTACTCGGCTACCTCTTGTCCGCCTTCTGGACTACCGGTGGGCCCCCTAGGCAATTCGGCCCCTTCTTGTCCTGTCAGTTCCACCACCGTCTTTCCCGTCCACCGCTTGACATGCCCTCATTGCCGTCCTCCTGCACGGCCGCATGCCGTCTTGCCCACCGGCCAGCCCAACCACCTCCTGCATGCCCTGTCCAACCCGCACCACCTGCCGGTTTGGCCACACCATGCTTGGGCTGAACCGGCCCTCGGCCGACCCGTGGCCTCTCGGTCGAACCGGCATCGACCGTGCCAACTTGGCCTCCTAGTCGAGCCTTGCCGAACCGCTCCCTCGCGGCGTTGTCCAGGCCGAGCCACCCTCGCACAGAACTCCGTTCGGACCATGCCCTCATGGCCGATCTAATCCCCAGTGGTACTATGCGGTCCCTCACGGCCTGAAGGGCTGGACCCAGCAGGTGGGGTTGAAGCCAATGGGCTGGCGTGCCCTACGGGCCGGGCCGAACCCAACGGGTCTAGATGGGTGGTTCCGACTGGGTCGGACAGGACCCGAGCCCACTACCAACCCCTTTACATTATTTGGCTATATCTTTGGCAATGAGCGACCGTTTGACAAACCGTTAGCGACAGTAGTTTTATTTGAGCGTGATGGTCCAATTGATTATACCCCTCTGGAGTTCGTGGTAATGTTGTGGTATGGCCAGGTTCGATCTTACAAGAATCCAATAGGGCCCCCGAATCATAATGGCTAATAACTTTGAAATCGAGTGTCTGATTGATGCACCGTATGTTGTGTTGAGATCCCTATGATGAGGAAGACCATCGGGATATTTATTCATGGTAATTTCTGGAAGTTGATGTATCAAAACACGGCTTATAGAGTGGATCCTCCCGTAATCATGTGTGCTTGTGTGGAGACCTTGTGGCTGGCTAATTTTAGAATACTATTCGTGGATCATGTGTGGGTTCGACAGTTCAAATCGATATACTTGTATCATGTGTGGGATCGACAGTTCTGACTACTATTCCTGGATACTGTGTGGTTTCGGCAGTTCAAACCATTTTTCCTGGACCCTATGTGGGTTCGGTAGCTCTAACTATTATTCCTGGATCCTGTGTGGGTTCAACAGTTCAAACCACTGTTCCTGGATCCTGTGTGGGTTTGAAAGCTCTGACAACTATTCCTGGATCCGGTGTGGGTTCGTCAGTTCAAACCAATGATCCTAGATCTAATGTGGGTTCGACACCTCAGACTACATTTCTTGGATCATCTATAAGTTCGACTGTATGAACAGTTGTTCATGGATCATATGTGGGTTCAACAGTTCTGACCACTATTCCAGGATCATGTGTGGGTTCAATAGCTCTAGAATCTATTCTTGGATCCTGTGTGGGTTCGATAGTTCTGATTTCATTTCCTAGATCCTGTATGGGTTCGATATAATAGATTATTCAGTAGCTACATCTAATAATCTCTATATCTATACATAAGATGTATACATGTGTGAGCTGAGATAGTGAATTATGTGTTTTCCTCTTTATTGAGATGGGTTACGTGATAACATACATATATGTATGAGCATATACTTAAGAAATGGTTATATGTTGATTTCATACTATGTGGTTTATGCTTGGTGGATTTTGAGTGACCTTGAGGGTCTAGGGGTCCCTATTGAGTATCGTTATACTCACCTCTACATGGAATATGGCCGCACCTCGTTGTGTTGAATGTAGATGATAGACAACACTAACTGAGGATGAGAGTATAAAGGCTGGATGATACCCGGAGGTGGACCATACGATGACTCGGTACACAGAGGTGACTGATATAAGTGGAGTGCTATGGAGGCTATATGTACCTACCATTCTGGTAGGATACATGATGGACGATCCAGGAGCTGCTTTTCACCTTTCATTTATTTTTTCCTTTTCAGTTGTACTAGCACATTATAGTTGGCTTGTATTTACAGCTCCATTACTTTTTAGCACTCTCTTATTATATAGTATTGCTTCATGATTTGAATCCAGTTCTGTGCTCTGGTGTGTGTGTTTACATTTATAAAGGTAATACCTTTCCTAGATTAATATAATTACACCTTTGGTGCTAGTTGCCAGCCCATGTCCTATGGAAGGAGGGCTTGGGGTAGTCACTGCATGGTCCCTGGGGGATTGGACGTGACAGAGTAATACAACAATAAATTTCTTTTGAAACCCATTTATTGTTATAAGGGTTATCAAAGGATTTAATTATGAAAATATTATAAAATATGTATTTTTTATATAGATTAAGATATGATTGAATGTTTATGAATCCAATTTAATTTCATTTGTTATGATATGAAGAATACTTCTTGATGTTGTGGAACTAATTTGTTTTATTTTCATTATCTTATATGTGTGAATCATATATTCCTCTAAAATGTTGTGTAAATAATGACTTCGCATGAGATATATAAGATTGAAATAGGGAGTCAACCCAGATCATCAAGGAAATCATTAATCTATGATTGTCATGGTAGTGAACCACGACTACTATGAAAAATGGAGGAGTGAGCCCATTCAACTAAGATAGGCTTTGAGATGATCCTGAAAACTAAGGAAAATATTTTATATACTTATGTGTATGACAAAAATATATTTCTTATTGAAATGTAATGTAAAAATGGTAAATTTTCTTTTATTAAATTATTATTCATGTCTAATGATCATCCATGATTTTTGAAATGATGCAATATATGATCTATGATAAATAGGGTATGGTTATCAAATGTAATTTTTATTTTATAATTATGTTATTTTCATGATAGGTTTATATCACCATTATTACTGATAATATTCGTTTGTGCTCCCCATTTATTATATTTATTTTTGTCTCATGCAATTATAATATTTTTCATATGTGATATATTAAATTAAGGTTCTAATTATGAATAATAAAACTAGAGATGACGTAAATAACTTATGGAACAGTTGTTAATGTGTCTATGCTTCAAAAGTAATTGTCCTTAAACTATTCTAATGTCAATCTGTATGATTTGTATTTAAAATTAATATATTAATATCTAATATTTATGTATTATAAGTATTGCTATATATTTTTTTATTATATAATGGTGTAGTTCCCCTTTGGAAATTGGGAAGAGAAAATTATAGTGACATCTTAAAGGATATGTCTAAGAGTAAGTCTAAGGATGATTCACTGTATTAAATACAATTTCCTAGATTATTGGTAATGTATAGGGACTGTGTTTTAGAATATATTTTATCCCAATCTAGAAACAAAAATTAGATGTGGATCTGGTTCATATGTACCTAGGGTTAATATTACCGAATGATTTAATTTAGATAGACTTGATCGTCACCTGTTGCATTACAATGGGGTTTTCTGCCACTTGGTTTGACACTACTGAGCAGTATACTTTTTGAATCCAACAAAATTGCATACAACATCATGAAGTATTCAAATATTAAAATATCTTAACTCTATGGCTTCATACATTAAAAATAAAGTTATCAAATTTATATATCTTATAAAAATATTCCATGATTATGTGGTTTATCACGTTGATTATAGTTTCTCATACAATACTTTTTTGTTTTAGTCAACGGAATTAACCAGATAGATGTGGGTTGACATTGAATTTTATAGAAAATGAATTGATTATCAATCAAATGGGGTGATGACTTGAGTGAAGGATATTTTTATTATACCTAACCAGTTCTCATGATATATGATATATAACCTGCAGCTCAATGAACACGTAAAATCAAAAAAGTAATGGATAGTGTTCATGGAAGTTCTTCTAGTGGAGGTCATTGAGGAATGATGACTCAACATAAAAGATGTCATGAATGTGGGAAGAGACACTCAATGGAATGTCTCAATGCGATTAGAAATAATATTTATTATGGAAAAGATGGTCACAAATCATGTAAGTTTATTTTTTAAAACAAAAAATTTGGTTCATACAGTTGATAAGAATAATAGTTTCCTAAAAACACCATCATCGGTTGATTGTTATTAATGTGGAAGATTTAGGTATTGTATGAATCAGAATGTTAAGAATGTGATAAGATACACTCAATGGAATGTATCAATGTATTCAAATAGTATTTTTTACATTAAATATATGATGCATGATTAAAATTAGTTTGATAAATATTACGTCATTATTCATTTTATAGGCAATATGTATTAGGTGGAAAGATAATGATTCATGGATAATTATTTATGAATATATAAAAATCATTGATGTGTTTTAATATAGTTTTTAATGAATAATGTTATTAGAATAATTCAATATATAAGTATTTTCTGATATAAGTTATTATTTAATGATTTTGAATACTATGATTAATTGTTTTCAAGACTTTGAAATGTAATTTAATGGTGATGTGATATTCTATGTAAGATGCATGATTTAGGGAAAATATATACCATAACCAATTTCAAAACCTCCACAAGATAAAATCCTCTACCATGAAATATCCAAATCAAAGACAACATCATCAAGACCATCAAGTATCATAAATGGATTCTGATTAACATCATTCATTATATCTCCAACTGCATCCAATTTTACAAATATAAACATGTTTTAGGATATTAGTATCTATTTTAACTAGTTATATTATTCCCAAAAAACATTAAAACCTCAATATTAGGTATACTTCAAAACATTATAACCAACAAAGAATAAAAATATATTTTTATATAGTGTCTATAAGATATGTTTATTGCACAAAAAATGTCATCTTAACCCATTAGATATTTTTTTCAGATTGAAAAATATTGAATAATGTTTCAGGTGTCATAACCTCGATGTATGTTATGGCTTGACACAATTAATTGTTAGAATGTCTTAATTAGAATTATTAACTACCCCTTCAAACACATAAAATAAAATTACACCTACAATAAACAAAAAAAATTAGAATATTTATTATTTTTTATTCCACATAAAATACTGAGATTAAAGCGAACTTTGATTTATTATTAAAATATTATTGTTTTAATTTGATTACTTTATCATAGATATTTGATTAGGGGTATTAACCGATGTAAAAAAATATGAATCATATATAGAAAATTTATCCTTATTATTTTTTTCATTAATTACTAATAAATAATAAAATGGTATTTATTAAAATAAATGATGATTAATAGAAATATGAATCTATAAATAGATTTACGTGTGTTGTTTATCTTTTTCCAAATTTAATTATGTAATCCCTAAATATGAATAATTTTATGAATATAATATATCCCATAATTCATGAAATAAAATTTCATTCCATTATTTGATGATACTAAATAATGAAGGATTATAAATCATTTTATTCATAAAAAATACATTTTTATTAAATATATTTGTTAAAACAGTTTTTACATGGATATTATTATTAATTTATCACATTTTTATAATTTTTTTAATAAAGTAATTTTTTTTAAAAAAATATTGTTCATATAATATAATGATAAACTCATTTATATTTTTATGAAATGGTTTATTATTAGGGAATAGTGAAGATATTGGTATTTGAAAAAACTATGTGTTATTTTCTTTTAACTAAAAAAATATCAATTTCTTGTTGGGTACTATATTTTTTAAATATCGTGTCAGATTAATTTTATTATACATGATGCACATAATTACATGAGAATCATAATTGTCGATGATTTTTTATAAAATTTATTTATCAGTAAAAGAGAATATTTATAAAAAGTGTTTCATTACGTTATGAAAAATAATATGAAATTTAATTTTTAACCGTTTTAGAATGTGAATATTTTAAAATATATTTCAAATTAATAATACAACGGGTTAAATATGGAATTTAATTTCCATTTATTTTCTCAATATAAATAATCTATCTGGAAAAAAATCACCATGTTAATGTGTAAAATGAGTTAAAAAACATTATAAAATTTGGATGTGATCAAAAAATCGTATCTCCAAATGTGTTTATGAAAACCATGTGATCCTTTCCTTAGACATGTGCAATTTGATCCATTTTTATATGCATGAAATAATAATTAAATATATTTTTTATTTAATAAATGAAATTTAATAAAATTTAATATCCCTTGTTTAATATCATAATTATAATTTCATGTCATAAAAAACCCATCAAACATTATAAACAAAAATCTGAATCAATAATTAGATGGATCAAAGGGCCTCCCTAATACTCATGAGCTATAAACTGATGCCAAAACATTAATAACAACAAAAGTGAAACATTTTCACCATGTGATCAACTAGAATATATTAATGTAATATAAATATTCTATAAAATGGTTTGATGAGAAAATGAACACTAAGACAAATATACCACAATATAGGAGATAAGTAAAATTCCAAAACTGGAATATAAAACCAAAAAAATCATAAACAAAAATATTTCAAAAAAAATTGATCTCATGCCACTATTATCATTTCCAAATAACAAGACTCTATTTTCATGGACACCCACTATCTATTATTATCTCTATATGTTTTCGTAAAATTTGAAAAATGTTTTCCTAAAAAAATATAAAACATATGGTGTGTAAAATAATTGTACTTTTGGAACAGATCGAGACATTCCATAGGTAATCTATATAATGAAAACCAAAAATAGTTCACTTTAAATAAACCATGGAATATTTATTCTTTTCATCACTCATAATAAAAAATTTCAATCAAATCATTTTAAAGGATATATAAATAGCAATTAAAAATCATATCTATCAAGAACTTTTGAATATACAATTATATCTGTCCTGAATAAATCATTTCATAAAAAATGGCTAGTATAAATAATTTTTAAACATTTTAAATAATAAACCCAAGGTTATATATCCTAGGGTTAGTAAGATCATGGATCATACATCCTCACACAACATTATAGTAATGATTCTATAAGCGATTAAAAATACCCATATAAGAACCCTATAGAGAATAAGAGCACCCCAAAATCAATGAAATTAATATTCTGATAATTTTTTCATTGTAGTCATAATAAATATATTATTAGGTAAATATAATAAATTCCTTTTTGTCAACCCACCTAACTATCCATGATCTGTTGTTCTTCAATTAATTAAATCATGGAAAAAATCATTAAACTCAAAATAGCTTCATACATCATCATTATAG
This sequence comes from Viscum album, assembly GCA_963277665.1. Lineage (NCBI taxonomy): Eukaryota > Viridiplantae > Streptophyta > Magnoliopsida > Santalales > Viscaceae > Viscum > Viscum album. The sequence continues at coordinate 1,765,577,481 of OY728146.1, read as the reverse complement.
AATCCCCAAATCATATTTAAAATATCCCAGTTAATTTCAAAACCCAACCACATCTGGTTCTCATCAAAGGTAATTCCATTCAAAAAAACATATTTATTTTATAATAAAATAAACACTTCATGTCATAATTCCTTAAAAATCATTATAAATGTCTTTCACAAATTAATTCAGTCATATAAAAGTCATTTATTTAGAGAAAAAACATTATTTGGAAATCCATGGTCAATGGAGTTTAACACACACCAATCCATTTGATTACATTTATCAAATTTCTTAATTAATTAGTTTTGAGTCAACTAGTAATTATATTCAAATCACGAAAGAAATAGTAGTTTAAATTGATTCTAACTATATAACAAGACCATACAGAATAAATGTTGGTTTAATAAAACACTATTCAAGTAATATTCAATCATGGTGATATAAAAATATATAAAACACCAATATATACACTCACAAACACAATCCAAAAATCAAGATACTTATAATAAATCCCAATTTTATAATAGATATATTATAAACCAAGATAATTCATGTCATAATTTATAGATCTAGTATCATCATCCTTGATCTATAGTTTTATTCAAATAATTAAGATTGAATTATTGTGTTCAATATGTAATGTCATGAAATTGGCACATATAATCAAATATATATATCTATCACATAACAAAATATAAAAATTGATATTCGAGATGCATGGAATATCAAAAATCTATTAATTGAATCTACTTGTAAATGATCTTACTCCATTAAAACAACAATAAGGAAAAATAGATGATTTTTTTTACAAAAAATAAAATTTTCTTTTAATATAGTAAATTTTTCATTGTTTATTAAAGTATTATCTAATCAGGCACCATTTTATGGTGTATAGGTGGTTGTGCATGGTTTTTCACAATGACATACCCTATGTTATTAATGAAATACATCTTTATCCCTTATAACATAGGAATAATGGAAGTATACTTGTTTTGGGACTAACCGTTCACCTATTATTTCATCCTCCATAATAATTCCATCCTAAGAATCATGGTTACTTGTGTAAACCCATGTCGTCATAAATAACTATGTTTGAATATTGAATATTAATAGAAACCTATAAACAATTTAGTATCATCCTATGAATACTAAATGAATTTCTGAAAATTTATAATCAAAAGAGAATTATTTACATAAAATTATAAATCATTGTATTATAATTTCCCCTAGCATAAATACATTCCACTCAAGATGGATCGACATGATGAATTGCCTACAGAGAAATTTTTCCAATGCTCTCTCCCCATTATCTAATTCTCCCACATATCATGAGTTTCTGAACAATGAATTCATTATTACTAAAACAAATGGACTGAATCCCCACAGATAAACATTAATTGATAATCATTAATATGAACTAGCCTCTCGATCAAAATCATACCATGTTCCACATAGAGGTCCTTCCAATTCATGAAATGACGTGGGTTAATATAATATTTCTTGTGTTGTGAATCTTTATAAAATTCATTGATTTATTTCATAAAATGAGTTAATGACTAATGGTAAACCACATTTCCAATCCTATCAGAATTATTATACAATCTAACATAAAATAGTTCCAATATTAGTTTTTTTTCAAGTTGTCAATGACCCTATCATTGAGAGACTCTAAATAAGAAACCTTCACAAACTAATAAACCCAAAAAATATAAATGGAGTTTTATATAATATTTATACTGAATATTTACCACCATAAACCTCTACTAAATCATTTGGATCCTAATTGCCTTATGTTTTATAAATATTAATACCTCAAGGTATGCATCAATAATATCATACTAACAAGTCCAAGGATTAAAAATACAATCATAAAAGAATAGAATGTTTTAAAATTTTATTGAATACTGTTAAATATTATTATAATGAAACTCAACCATCCTCAATCAATAATACTTTGATCCTCAAATTTAAATGAGAAAATAAGAATCATAACCTATAGAATCTACATTGCCCATTTTATATAATCATTTTTAATATATTATAGTTTGATGAAATGTACATTGGATGAATTATTCATTTAGAGGACCCTATAAATATTATAGTTGATCCAATTACCCTTATCGTAAATACTGGCAGATTGAAAACTATGAATCCTGAAAATCTCCATAAAATAATGATTTCCCAAATCATCAAAATTGGCGCTAGAATGGCCATGAATAAAATTAGATGACCTGTTTAATATCTCTACAACCACTCAAAGAGAGTTATTTCTTTTAGGACTACAGGGAGTCCAAATATAAATGTCCATATATATCTCATTCAACTTCTATTTCAACACATGAAGGTTATCAAGAAAAATTGAAACTTTTTGATGCACATCAATGCTCTACTAAAAAGTATAAATTTGATAAAAAAAATCTAAAATTTCTTGTTTCATAGATATTTATTATAATTGAATTCTCACGTTATAAAAAATATTCCTCGTGTTTGGGTGAACCAACCACCCATAAGGATAAAAATCTTCCATCACCGGCTTTCCTTTACACAATGTAATAACAGTATAGTTTCTGATGCAAAGGGTAAAAGATGAATATAAATGCCGTTCACTAATGGTATCCCTCTAAATAAAAAATCCAATAAACATATAAATCATCAAAAACAAAATTTTAAGGACGAACATCTCAAAAAGATATAAATTTAATGAGACACTTTTCAGACGAGACATGATCTCATCCTCCAAAAACATCAAATGCATTTTATTAATGAGATCCAAGAGAATAAACTAATCTGTTAAATCCTTCATAAACACATGTTAAAAAAATAATTCGAAAACTATTGGAAACAACATTACCCTTATATATATAGGTGATGAAACCTTAATATGATCTTAGGTGCTCCACTCATCGAATTTGATAAAGATTCAAATCCTTTTACGAGAAGACATAAATCAATATTATGTGATCACGATAAATTGAATATATGAGTAGAAAATATACTATCTAAAAATTAAAAGTGAATTCACCAGTAGTACATGTTATAGATTAGGAATACGATTGTTATTTTCATAATTCTGAATTTACAAAGAACATTAATCATCCACGTGATCCCTCAGAATGTGAACACATCCTAAACCTGAACATGAACCATTAAAAACCCTAATTATACTTACCAACATATATAACATTAACTACTATAGTTTAATTTACAAACACTTACTATAATAATATTTAGCCTTAAATTTTCAATAAATAATTAACATCACCCCTTTTTAAAGATATCAGTGAATGAAGAAGCCAACATAGAGAATCCATTTTTGGACAACTCATAATACCCTACAAAACTGAAAAAATATCTATATATAAAGTAAATTATTTAGTATCATATATGAAATAATAGCTCTCACCATTTTAGGATTGACTATGATTTTATGTCATGAGACTAAAAGCCCCAATATATTCACCAGAAGAATCTAGAATTAACAATTTTATAGTTTTTAGTAACGTATTTAGTTATCCAAAATAACTTAAATTTTTCCAAAATAAAGTTTATTATCATCCACAATGTTTGGGTAATTCATGATTTCATCAATTAATGACAAAATAAATAATTTTTTTAATATTGTAAAATAATTTTCATAAATTCCAAAATCACATTACATGTGATGGTTTGGTAGAAAAAAACATAAAATTATAATAAAAATGGGTATAACTTCTTCTACATGAAGGATTTGTAATATTAGGCTTCGTGACCCTTATATAATGTTATCCATAGTGCATATAAATCATATGAATCCTTTAGATACGATGTCATTGAACCGATCATATTTTTTATTGAATTCACCCGCATCAATACTATAGGGGGTAATAGATTATGGAGAACTTACCAAAAAAACTTATTCAAAATAATATATCTTTCTCCTTAGTGGTGTAAAAAAAATTTCTTCGAAACACTTTTGGATTTTCAAAACAAACTAAATAATGTTCATTGTAAGAATCCTCTATCCCAAATTCAATTACACCAATGGACATCAACCTACCCCGGTCTAAGTGATGAAATTATTATGAATATTCTATAATACCACTATGTGGGATGATATAAATGATTTATAGGTACTTTTTTAAATAAATTAATCACTAAAACTGAAGAAATAATATTTTTTTCTCTCAATATTTCTTGTCCCATATCAGTTCTCCTAGAGGACTCATCCCCTAAATAATGTCAATTCCTTCCCAATTCCTATGTTGGTGGAAACCGTTTTATTGTTGTGTCTGATAATGACATTGATCCACTATGTAAATACAATATTTTACCAATATGTGTCATATTAGGTACATTGAAAACCCATCACAAAGTGACTGGAGATTCTAAATAATATTTATATTTTTAGTGCCTCTATACAATGATGGTTCAAGTGAGAAACAATTGTAAATTTGAAACAACTTAGTGATCCTTTAATAGACAATAAAAATGATTTTAATAACATCTACTACCAAGAAAGAACACAATTGTGTCAACAACAAGACACATACCACATCTGATATCTTTGAGACAAACCTATTAAAAGTATGCTTATAATAGTATGTTCTAAATCCAACCCAAGTTAACTATCATGTATATTTTCTATTATAGACCAATATCTTGAACAAAAACCAATAATTAAGAATTATAATGAATACTATTGATAAAAGTTTTAATCCAAGACCCATATGAAACCACTATGTGACTAACATCTCATTCAACACTACCTCAGGATAAAACAGATCAATAGTAGTGGAATATTAATTCACAATCCGACCAACTTTTTTAATTTTTAGTAACTCTATTAAATTAGATTAAACCATTTAAAAAGGATATAACTAATCTATGAATAGGTTCTACAAGTTATTACACTCCCATACCACATTGTTCATGGCTATAAATATATCATTTCACAACCATTGGTATGTCCCCTAAACCAAAAAGAAGAAAATTTGACATGAAAGGAATCTGTTGTCATAAAAAAAGAATTCACTCAAAATATCACAAAAAAATTTAACTCACAAATATTATTTATTTTATTTGGAAAAATATATTTCTCACTATTTAATAAACTCATGAAATTTCTATCTAATAATATTCCATTACATAACCTCATTTTTTGTCCAAATTTTAATTAGTGAAGATCTTCGGACTAGAACATGGACTTTACAAACTTCAACATTAGCAATTTTCTGATCAAATGAGAGGCTTACATTTTTAGTTTCATTAGATATACCTTCATGAAATGTATATAGTGGGGTTATAGAGTGAATGATATTATAAAAACAAAAGATAAATTATAAAAATCACTCTTGATACCCCATAAAATTAACTTTCTCTGTCATAATTCAAATTATGAACAAAAATGTCTGATCAATGTTTGGAAAAAGAGTTAAATCATATCAAAAAACACAACCAAGAACACTTATTACCAAAAAAATATTGTAACATTGGGAACGATATGATGATGGATGGAAATGAAAATTATAATAAAATAACCATTTTATACATTCCAATCTCTTGTATTCCTATATTTCATTAACATTATATCAATAAAAAGAAGAGCGTCTTAGAAATACAATAAAAAGAATTCTTCAACCGACTATGATAATATAATATACGATACATGTAGTAAATTTTTGGAATATTTTGATGGGTGTTCGTGATCCCTATGGTCTATATAATAGCAAAAAGTATTCATGAACCAAATGAATTTGATTATTTTTTCACACAATTAACCATAATAAATTAAATCACTAGAAATAATCCATCAATAGTTATTATGAAAAATTAAACATCATTTAAAAAGTAAAAAATTGTAGATATGTAAAATATCCAAAATATAATATCCATCTAAAAAATCATAATGAAAATAAATTCATCTTAATAGACTAAAAACATAACGTACTCATTGTTTCCAATTCCCAATACACAAATGTTATGAAAACCTACTACCAACCTGAAATTATTTCCTTTTTTACTAATATTATTGAATTATATTCATTATATTAGCCATAGAAATAAATAGAATTTAAATTTTAATATCATTGTAGGATCCAAAAAGTTTATTCATTAAGATATATGTATCGAATAGTTTCAAAAAATATAGTTTTTAATAAAACTGTTTCATGGTAAATATATTTGATGTTCATAATAAAAAACGATTGAAAATCATTTATATGGTATGTATAATGTTTCATGAATATATATATATTTATCCAAATCCATAAATTAATATTTTAATTAAAACCATGAAATAATAAAACTTTGTATAAATAGATACATTTATAATTCATTTTAAATCATTTTAAAAAATATCACTTTTGTAATATGACATAGGGTTACTCAGATCAAAGAACCGAACACAAAAAAAAATAGTGAATATTGTCTCCAAGTGAAGAAAAATCCCTAGTCTTATTCCTAGGAAGGATATGTGCCCCCCTAGGAATGGAATACCTACCCTGATAATTTGTTTATCATTTTCATCAGCAATCCATTTCATGGTGGAGCTAATACATGAGTATTGTTAATGTTCGAGACTACCCACCCAAGTAGCCACACAATATTATGCATCATTTTAATAAATAAATTAGAAAATAAATAATTTATAATAAGAATCATCATTAATGAATAAAATAAAGGGAATAAATTATTAAAGAGGTCACTTAATTTCAAAAAACAGAATCATTTTACTTTTATCAAAACTCATTTTTTTGAAAATCAGTTGACTCCATTTCAAATCCATAAAAAATTTAATTCCATTATATCTCAAGAATAAACAGAAATATATTTTATCAATTCCTTTTTATTCCCTTTTTGAGAAATCATATTTTGTACATGATAATCTATAATCAATGTGGTTTAACAAACAAAAATATTTTAGAAAAAATTATCCATGATCATAATTCAATTATTGGGATTCATTTAGAAGTTTTTTAAAAATCATGTAAGAAACAATTTTTATAGTTAATTTCCCTTGTATTAACAAACTAACCACCTCATTCTCAATATCACCAATAACCTAATTAAGAAACCACTACTGAAATGTGATGAAATGATGAAATCAACCGACAAGGACACTGCGAAATCAATCCCTAACTCAGGATTCATAACAAAAATCCCAATTCTATATTATATTGTTAATAAACTAGATTTTATGATGTTAGAAACCATAGATATATCAATCCCATACATGATTTAATATTACATTCAATTATAAAATTGTGGATCAATAAGATCAATAAATAATTGCATGGATGGGTGACAAACAATCAAAAATATAAATCCAACTCTCAATGATGTATCGAAATAGAACATTGGGAGGAAATAAATATTTAAAATATCCATGGGATGACTTATGGGTGGGATGAATATTTCACCAAAAGAAGAATGATGGAAAATATATTTTTATTTAGTCTAAAAGGAAAAGAAAATTTATTTAAAATAACGCATTACAGTTTGGAATCACAGTTCAATAAATCATGCATCAACTTTGAACAACTTGTTGATCTAATTGATATTTTTTAAATTATGTCGAAATTATTTTAACAACCATGAACAGACTATTTAAAACATTCCTCTCTTGGCATAAATGTTTTAATATAATTGTTGCACTATTTTGAAAAACCATGTTCCTAGTAGTGAATCCCATACTAGAAGTCCAAAATAAGAATTATAATTTCTTGGATAGAAACAAATTATTTCCCCTAACAATGAGACAACTTCATGCCCTCATAGAAACCACTTAAACATACAACATACACCAAAAACCGTTGATAGAAGACCCAATATGAAATTTTTAACCACAAATGAAGTTCATAGCCAAAATTGGGTGTTGGGGTGTTAAATTATAGGTTAAAGGTATGTTTAAAAAAATTATGATTATAACTAGACTAATATAGTGATATTAAATAAATTTTATATATTTATTATTTAATTTTAATATTTAATTTTGTTATTTTTTAAAATAATTATGTGGTGTTATAGTGTAATTTATAATAATTAAATAGAAATGTATTTATTTAATTTAATGGAAATATAATTACAATATTTAGATGAATTTGGGGAATTTTTAGAATTTTTTAAATAATTTTAGGGATTAATTATAATTGATGTGTTTTAATTTCATTTACATTATTTTCATAATATTTTTAAAATGAATATTTTGAAATATTCCCCAAAAATTATAAAAAAATATTTAATTATTAGTAATTAATTTTGAGTCATATGAAAATATAATGATATTTTATATTAACATTAATGTATAGAAAATTATTGAGCTTTCCCTACATTGTGCATGCATGTGGGAAATGGAATTTTTCATATTACATTCCTCAACATTAATTTATGAAAAATTGTGATAATGTTATTGGGTTTTTTCATTAAAATATAAGACACGATATTTGGATTTCACTAAATATTTTACCTATACCACCAATAAATATTCATTCCCACAACCATTATTCGATAGAATGACCACAAAAAATCATTATTTAATCAATAATCACAATAAAATAGAGGATATACATATATTTGGATTTAATGAATGTATATAAGGAGGTATGATATAGTTGAGAGATTTTATTTAAAACCATATTCTAATGTTATCATTTTAAAGAATTTATGTTAATCAATTTTATTATTTAAAATTTTTAAAAAATATTTTATTCATAAATCAAATATATTTTAATGGATTTTTTAAAACTATCTTTTCTGTTAATTTTAATGGTAAAAAATAATCTTTTTTAAATATTATATAATAGTTATACAAATATATTGAATAGAAAACTTTTTTTATTAGGTTTCATTAATAGATGTCAACACCATTATGTTCATTATTTTTGATTATTATTCCTTTATATGTTATAAAGTCTTATAAAAGTAAATTTTAATCTCTTTTCTTCTGGGAAAATTGTTTTTTTCGGGTTATCAATGATAAGGGATATTTATACAAATAATTGTTTGAATCATGAAAATGATGCTTTATATGTGTAAAATTGAATATTTTATGAGATTTTACAACAAAAACAATGGTTTATATATTTCTATTTCGTATTGTGTTCTCCTCTAGTGATCAGGATAACAAATTAGCCTAATTTAGATCATGATATGGCTCTTAGATATTGATTAATGTGAAACTATAAACTAGTAAAAGGATATAGTTATGGAAATTTGGGAAATAATTTGTTAGGTTCTTCCATTTTATAAAAAGTTATTAATATTTTTAAAATATGATGTACGAAATAACCTATATTTATTTTCAATACATGTCATATATTTTTAATGGATAAATTTTGATTTCACATATGAATAACATATTCATTTATTTTAAAATAATTTATTAATCATTCAATGGTGAATTGTATGTTTTCTTTTTAATAACATTTTCATGTGTTCTTATATTTTATAAGAAGCACTTATAATTTTGATTTTAACATCATTATTAATTTATTATATTTTTATGAAACTGAATGGGTAAAAATTATAATTTTACGAGAATGTATATAATAATGATTCTCAAAATAAGTTATTTTAAAATTGAAAAATTTATTAATGGATGTCTTTTTTTGTTAAATCTAATAATGGGTTCATTTATGTTTTATATACCAATTAAATATATTTTTTCTCCCCTAGTGTTTTTAGTTGTTGTTTAAATGAAATAACGATGAGTAGAAACTATATCAAGGTATATGTGTTTGATTTGTTGTCTCTTTTTAAAAAAATTATTACTATAAACAAATTAAATTCATGAAAACTAATGTTATGGAATGAAATAAGTAGTTAGTAGAAGATTCCTTCATTTATTATTTTCACTTGATATAAATAATTTCTATCTAATTCTATACAAATATAAATCTAAAATAAAAAAATAATATAATAAAGTGATATAACTTCTATTAAAATATCAATTATGAATTGATTAAGGCTTATATCATTGTAATTGTTCTCATAAAAAACGTTTCATATTACATTGTATTTTTGGATTTTATTTTATCATAACTAAAAATATACTAAAAAATTTATTGCTTAAAATGTTAAAGATGGTTATAGTTATTTTTAGTTGAATCGAAATATTTGAGTGAAAGATGTTATATTTAAGGATATACTTTTATTTATCCTCATTATAAGTTGGTTAGTAATGATTTTTTTAAATTAGAATTCGGTTTATATAAAATGGTTGTACTAGTACAAACAATGATAATAATAGATTTTACATAAATTGTAGGGATTTCCAAAATTATAATACAAATAGAGTTTGATTAGGAGTTAAAAGTATTGTGGTTATAAATTATTATATACAGAGTTTTGATTAACAACATGAACATAAGATAGTTTCCCACTACACAGAATGAGTGAAAAATTAAATCTCATGGGGATTCATGTAATGAATACTATATATATAATATTTTTATAAATTTGAACATATTTATAATATAGAAAAATGATCCTCAGAGAATATATAAAAAGGACATGAAAATTTTTTATGTGTTGGGTGTATCAAAATTATAAAAATGGTTAAACTCGGGAAATTTCCTAAATGATATCATAATGGTTATAAGAATTTATATTGTAGTGATGAATATTGATAAACCATGAATAACATATAAAATTAATGAATATATTTGATTATGATTCCTGTACGAATCATTATTAGATTTAGATTTATTAATATTGGAATTGTATTCATATTTATAATTATTGGAATGTAGTATTAATCATTAATATCGTAGAATATTTTTTAATGTCTTATTAAGAATGAAAAATTAATAATTTGTGATAATTTTTGGTTTTAGTACATATATTGTAGTTTTATTTTATTTATGGATATGAATTATTTAAAAATGATCATATTTTCAAATGTATAGATACTCATTTGAGGATATTTTATGTTATATTCAAAGGTGTTTAATGAAAATTTGTTTATTTATTTTGGTTTTTATTATATGTTATATATATAATTTTAATGTGTTTCGTGTGATTTGAAATGAATTTCATCTCGCTTGAATCTAACTATATTAGTGATAAATGATTTATGGTAATGATAAGTAGTAGGGTTGATATAAATTTTTATGTTAATGTGGAGAATTTGGATAAAACTGTATTATGTTTTGGGAGAATAGGTTTTATCATATATATAATCTTTGGATTGAAATGTGATTTCGAGACTACGTGATTAATTTTATTTCGAATAATTTAATATATTGGAAATATTATATGATTTCGGTTAATGGATAAGTCATGGATATTGTTAAATTTATTTGAGGAATAAATTTGGAGTAATATTTTGGATGAATATATCTTTTTTTCTTCATGGTGATTCATGTTATAGAGGAAAAATATTATTTTATTTTTAATAATATATGAATATGTAATATACACTTTGATATATAAATCTATTAGTTGTTTTTATTTCTTAGATATAATTTTTTGTTCATCATGGAATAATATGTGGTCTAATAATTTTGATGTTTTTCTTTTATGTTTAGTCATGATTATAATAAATTATATGAAAGTTCGTTATTTATGGAATGATTTATGTTTATTATTTAGGGTTTTTAATATTCTTTTGATAATTAATGTATTATTTCATTACATGAGCGTTTATTCAACATGGATATTATAATATCATTGCAAAACTATTTTCTTCTAATAATTATATATTAATACGGGAAATAAATTATGATCCTATTATAGACCATGTGATTCATTGAACGTTTATTTTAGTTCTTTAGGCCTAAAACTTTTATAATAGGAATATATCATTTAAAATATAGGATGATGAATAGGTGAAAACTAATCCAGGGGAAACCCAATGAATATTTTGTATAACTAAATCATATAAGCTTATTTTCACATAATCAAAATTTCGATGGTAAAGAGTATACAAGAAATAAATATAGAGGATTATAAACCAATCAATTTATATCACTCATTAATTGTGGTACGATTTTGGACACTCAATAACGTGTATGGTTTTGGAAAAATTCTTGTAAATTAACAATTAATTATCACGATAATATCTTATTTTGATTTTATTTACTATTTCATTTTAAATTTTGTTTGAAAAATAATAGAAACAATTATGAGGAAATAATTTCATAACAAGGGAATAATGTAACTCCATAAAATTCTAGTTAAAATTAAATTTATATACGATTATGAGTACAATAAGAAATACTGATCTTAAAATTTACAATGATTTACTATTCAAATATTATTATTTATATATGATCAATATTCATTAGTTTATTGATTAGGTAATAAATATAAGTAACAACATTAATTAACATATGAAGGAAAAATTTCATCAATACAAAGGAATTTCTAAATGCTTGGAAGTAAGAACTAAATTTTGAATAAATTCATATAAGAGTAAAATAGTTATTTTTCATAAAACGTGATTGTGTGAATTTTTTTTATAAACGTATATTATGTTAATCAAAATATATGAATTATTTTATGGAAATAAATATGTAAAAAATATAATATAATAAATTAATATTAATTTTAATTTTTTTAAATGATAAGGAATTAATACAAATTAATTTTATACATTAAAATATATTTTCATAAAAAACAGGTTCTATTGTATTTTATATGGATATTATGAATTATTTATGATAAATTTATAAATTATATTCGATAAAATATAATTAATTTTCTAAATAATCAATCCAAAATATCAGAATAATAAAATTATCTATTTTTTCAGTCAAATTTATTTTGGTCAGATATGAAAAGTTACCAATTTAACATAAATTAGCATTTATTTTTTTTATCATGGTAATTTTAATGATAAATTTTGTTTTTGATTTAATTTAAAGTAAAATACGATCATTTAATTAAACAAAATCTGATTAATGGCATGTGAATCAATATTATACTTGATTTTGGTGTAAATTCCATTAATGCAGAAAACTGATAATTTTTTTATTAAAAAACTCTATTTTCACCTCTCACGAATATTTTAGAATGAAATTTAACCACCCTAGAAGATTTAAAATATTATATTACAGTTATATTCTTAATTATGGGGACCCAATTTTGAGAAGACATTCCTTTTATTTTTAGCCATTCAAATAACTTACCTCAAACAATTCATCATTGTATTAGTTAAAAAGGGTTAATTATGGTTTAATATGTGTGATATATATCATAAAATATTATCTCTAAATGGATGGAAGAGTCTTCTTCAACCAATATTTTATACCTATGAAAAATTTAATCTTTTTTATCGAATTTATATGACCTTGACATCATATTTTGTAAATAAAAATATTTTTATTTTAAATCTCATTTCTCTCATTTAATATACTCATTAAGGTTTTTGGTATGTCTAACAGTAAATATGTGTTATTATGAACACAATATTTCTATAAAGATGGTAAAAAAGTATAACAATATTTATAATTAATCTTTTATTTTTAAAATTGTATTATTATCTAAAATTATTACCTCATGTTACCAGAGAGTTTATAAAAATATGGGTAAATAATTTTATGTACTTAAAATAAATTAAAAAAATCATATTTTTATGGTCTAGGGTATTATATAGGTTATATTGATAAATATATAGTATAATAAATAATTTATAAGGTTTAATTAAAATAAAATTTTAATTTTGATACGTTAAATGTCATAATTTTGTGAATAGTTTGAAGAAATATGTTAAATTATATTTAATTTTTTTCAATTCTTTATAATATCAAAAAAAATACTACCTTCACTAATGTGTATGATTAATTGTAAATCATATCATTCATGGTCCATATAACTAACACTTGTAAATTTGAATTTTACATTTATATCGCAAATGTTGTTATTATTTAGTGTCCTTCGAGATTAAATACATACTATTCTAATTTTATAAATAATCTTGAAACTGTCAATAAATATATTATCCTTAAACATACCCTAATTAAAACCATACTTCATGTCCAAGAATTATAATACATGTAAATGGGAGAGATAAGATGGTAAGTATGTGTAATTATTGGAGATATCATTAATCACATTAATATAACCTGAAAATAATGTTTTGAGAACATGATATTAAAATTTGAAAACATTACCCTACATAACATTGATCACAACTAAATGTCATGTCATAATTCATGGTATTTTATAAGGCATGAATAATAAAAGATATAAAAACATCTATGTCTTGATATTGTCACATAGACATATGAATGTTTAAAAATGTAATATTATACCCTTGTGAACATGAAGAAATAGAAATAGGTTAACTAATTATGTAAAGTAAAATAGATTAATTCATCTCATAAACATATGAGAATAAAATGAGGCACATTCATACTTATATTCATCTAAAACATGGTCCACACATAAACTTGTGGACATGAATTATTGTCCACCCATAACCTTATAGACATGAATGAATGTCCACATATAACATTATGGACATAAAAATGGATTAAAAATAACTTTATTGACATAAAAATTGTCCAGAAAATATTTTGAACATCAAATCAGCTTAACAAAAAACTTTAGTAATTCATTATTTATCTATCATTAACCAATGGAATGTGGTCCTATTTAATTCAAAGGCAACTAAAAAAATAAATTAAACCACACACATGTCATCCAAAAGACCACAAAAATATTTTATATATCACAACATATTAACATTAAATGTTATTCATAAATATTTTTTCCTAGCATAAATGATGGGAAACAAGTTTGTTTTATAAACAATTCCTCAATTCATGTAATCCATGAAAAAGTAATGAGTTATATTAAAATGTAGATATATTAATAATAATACATCCATTGAATTAAAATATGTATATAATAATTTATCCATATCCCAATAAGTATTTTGAAACCTCAAATTTTACCGTAATAGATGAAAAATGATTTTAAACACCATTTTAAACATTTCATAAAGAAAATACTGTTTTCCATTGATATAATTTATTTAAATTTAATAAATTACCAAATATTAATTAAAACATTTTTTAAAAAAAATTATCAGAAATATTTAATGATTAATTTATTGAAATGAAATTTTATGTTGTGGTAGATACAATACATGTAACACACATTTAAAATAATATTCATTTCACATTTATGGTAAAATTTAAAATGTAACTCATTCATAAAAAAACAATAATATTTTTTTAATATTTTCTAAATTCATAAATTTGTCTAAAATAATTTAAACAGTCATTTCGTATCATTAATTCGTTTTAAATAACCTTTCTCTTCAAACGTGTATATTGAGATAAAATTATTTTTGACAAGGGAGTAAAATAATGTTTGTTTTTTTATGTTTATTCCTTCTCGTGAGTATTTAAAGTGAGTAAAATGAATGTTAGAAATGAAATTTCTGAAGAAAAAAATAAATATAAATAATATAATTAGTTATTTAATATATATATCATATTAATTCATCATGTGAAGCACAATAATAAATAATCCCGATAACAAATGAGACAGTATCATAAAACCCTTTCAACAAAAGTGAATTTTAAATCATTAAACCCATGAAATAAATTACTATATAAGGATATGTAAATACATATAAGATTCCTAATAATTACCAAAAAATAACATATTTGATAGTATATACACCATTAAAAACTATTTGGAAATAAAAAAAAAGTTTCATAGAATTAAAACTGAGATGAAAAACACTTACATGGTTAGGAAACATTTGACTCATACTCCCCACGAAAGAATTGAATTTGTTAATCAATTAAATATCATGGTATGTAATGAATTCATTATATATCATATTAATTTTTTATATACACATCAAAAAAATTTATAGGTTAATAACATAACATTTGTCTCAAAGAAGTTAATTTGAGACAAAAATATTTAACTCATGTCACACATTTATTTTCTCACATTCAATCCACCAATATAATAAATAAATATTTATAATATATATATTATAGATTAGTATTCATATATATAATTACACATATTATTTACTTATGACATTTTATTACCCATTCATTAACAATAATTTGTTAAATATTCTATTTTACGTAATTACACTTTTTTTTCATGTGTGTTTTGGTTAAGTAGTTTTAGTTCTTGAACAATTATCAAGGTTCTACAATTTATATAATTTTAATAATTACATTAGTATCACATAAATTATTTATTTATATATTTATATTCATTAGTAAATGTTAAATATATATATTGAATAACACTTTTCATGGAGTATGTATGTCATACATAAAGATTAATATTGTTTCCAATTTTTCCATGAAATGAGTGAATGAAATATAAATAATAATCCAGCTATCAATAAAATTTATTATTAAATATAAATCATTTTAATTTTCAAATATACCCTTATATCAATCCAAATTAAAATATAAAACATTAAATTAATCACTATCCTCTTAAAATGAAGTAGTATAAAAGTACATATAAACAAGAAGATAATTATAAAACAGAATTGATGGTGAGAAGGTTTATAGAATATTATTATTCTAAAAATATAATAATTTAAAAAATATATATATTTTTTCATTAAATATATCATTATATCCACTTGTGAAATATTTTAACAGAATGGGAATTACATCTGTTTGTGAGGCAGTAGCCCATTGTACATAGGAAAAATAGTTTTATTACCCATTTTAGCGAAGATTATATGTTTGTATTTTATTAGATTAACGTAATATGATTTCATTTAATGATAGTAAATAATTATAATATATCATAATTTTATAATAATATTTTATGTTTTTGGATGTATAAATAATATAAAAACAGTTTGTTATGTATGCCATATGTTCCTCAGACAACCTATTTTTGTTTTCACCAAAATCAATATTTTTAGGGTTTCTTAAAATATTGGTCCTCTATAAATTTGTTGTGGAATCAATGAATTTATATGAATAGGTATTTTATAAAAACAATTCGTTGAATGTGTATAGAATTGATGAGAGGTGGTTCACTATAATAACTGTAGGAGAGGCCACAAATGGAACTTTGGAAAACAAATACGTTATAACCCAAATTTTTGAATTTCGAATGGATAAAAAATGGATCATTATCAATAATTAAAATATATATTGTTAATTTATTCCAATTAAATATAATATTTAATCTTTTTTAATTAATTTAATCAATGTTCTTTTGGGTTAAAATCATTGTATACCCAATTTATCCTTAACTATGATATTTATTTTTTAATGAATTTACAATAACATTGGACAAAAAATAAAATTCAAATATTAAAATACATGACTTATTCAAATTTGAAATATGGATACCAAAATTCCAAATTCATTTCATATATGTGGAACATGTTTATTTAAAATTTAAACCAATGAAAAGATGAAAAATAGATTTCAAATGAAAATTAATTTGAAAGATAAATAAATTTATATTTAAATTTGACACGAAATTGATTCCAATAACATAATTTGTAATAATAATAATAAAATTCATCTAATTATACTAAGAAATAAATTAAAAAAATTAATATATTTGAAGAAAAGTTAATTAGAAGATGGACTTCTAAGTAAAAGTAGTTTTGGTCAATATTCAATAATAATTATTATTCAATAAATTTTTTAAAAAAATCGTCAATTAATAATTATGATATTTTGATTATTGAAATGAATTTTATTCTTTGAAATATGTTTAAAAATGTGTTGAAACGTATATATAAAACAACTATATAGTAGAACATATTTTTAGAAAACAATCATATTTATCCATAAATCTGAATTTATCATTATCCCATGGTTAAAAAAATATCAGCTGAGTGAAAAAACCAGTAATAATATAAAATATATTAATATATAAAAAAAATTCACTAATAGTGATTATTTTAATTTATTAAAATAAAAAACTTTATATACATAAAAACATCTTTTAAAAAAATTCTTTTACTTTCAATAGTTTTTTATTTTTACATCTAATAAATAGATAACCTATAAATTTATATTATTCATATCTAAAAAATATATTTTTTATAATTTAGTTAGTCCAATTCAAATCCTCTAATTTAATAACATTTTTGTAACTAAATTATTAAATAATAATTTCATAGCATATTGTGGTGTGTTTCAACCAGATTTTTCTTATAAGACATGCAACTGATGAAATTAAATATATTTGAAAAATAGATCATAAAATATTACAGAGTATAATATCACACATAATGAATCACTTTCATCTAAATTTTAAATTCTTATCAATAATAAAGGGTTTTATTTATGAAAATATCATTTGGGGAATCTTTTATCAGAAAAGTGGTCAATAAATCATCCTCTTATAAAACGGAATTGTAAATATTATGTTCTTCTAAAGAAAAAAAATAGTTTTTACAAATATAAAAAAATTAATGTAAAGAAATAAAATTTCAAGGATTATAAAATAGACATCCAAGCTCTAATAAATACTGATTGAGATTTTTCTAGTTGAACTAAACAACATCAAAGTCATAAATATTTTATGGGTGAAAAGCTATTGAATGATGGAAAGAATATTAAATGTATATATTTTTTATTTTAAACCCTCTTTAAAATATTTGAGGGATTAATTAACTATTATGATCATGAATAACAATATTAAAATTTATTTATTTTATTACATATCATAAGAACAATTTCATTCATTGGTCTTTCTACAATAAAATTCTATTTCAGTTCACACATTATGAAATGTTAATTGAATATGAATTTTTAATTATTGAAAAACTAAAATTAAGATTTATGAGATCATAAAATCTATATAAGTGAAAATTAATTTATATATCTATAAATATTTACGAAAACCAATATGGTTAGTAAAAGTTATCCAATGTGGATAAACAAAAAGTATTATGTTCTAAAACACTAACAATAACTACCAATGAAAAATACAACCAATTCAAGAAACATCTTACCTTAAAATCCATCAGAATATATATGACCAAATTTTTTTTTCAAAATAGTGGGATGATGTGATATCATATAAATATATCATCAATATGAAAATTATCATGAAAACACTTTAATTAGTCATAACATACCATACACAACGCACAAACACAAATAATTTTATGAATAAAATTTTACACGCTCCAAAAACATAATTCTCAATATATTACAAAAATAAGATCTTATAATAAGAAAAAAACTACTATTAGATTCTCATGGTTATCCTATCATTTATAAATGGTCATATTTTGATTGAAAATATCAACAACGATCCATTTATTCCAAAATCATTGTATAAAAATATAAACACTGCTCAAAATCACATTAAATTTTACTAAAGGATAAACAATAATATATTTATACTTATTCTTTACAGAAACTACAAAAATAAATTATTTTAACTTTAATGGATGATTCATGTTACCTACTTATCATTATTCACATCAACTGTTCTTATTGAATAGAATCATTTATTGTCTATTGTATTCATAGGTGGTTTTTGTTTATTATTCTCATTATCACTTAGATTAGTTCAGTGTTTCAAATATTTCATATATTCATTGAATAAATAGCCCTGATGACTACATGGTGTATGGTATTAAACCCTCTCCTCATTCCCTTCAATAACACGATTAATTGCATTACATCCCTATTCATGTTCTGGATGGATATATTTCTTACACATGAACACCTACATCTTAATTTTAAGAGTTCACCTAGGATTTCCATACTATATTTTTTTAAATTACGAGGTTTAATCATTTTATACCATTCATGTGATTATATAGAGGATCATCCATGAAACCTAATAATCCTTTTAATATCCCCATTATAAGGGGGTTTCTAGCTTTAAATTATGAATATATTAATCATTAAACTATTTATTTATAGTTTCCAAATTCTATTATATATACATACATTCTAATAGATGGTTTCAAAAAAAAAATGATCTATTTTTCATTCATGGATTATTATTATACATTAAACCATACCATGTACTAATAGGAAACAATTCCTTATAAATACCAATGGATTCATTGTAAATCATTCCAAGGTCAACTAAATTATTCATCCCTTTTGTATATAAAATTAATGGTTAGTATGTACTAAAAAATATCCCCTTAAACATACCCCACTCCATAGAGTATATTTCATCCACTTTCCTTGTATTCTTAATAACATTCATCTATTGATCTTATATTCATTCCATGAAATAAATAATATATATAACATTTTCATTGTTTGAGCACTAAAGAACGAAATATAACATTTCCATCACATTAATCAATTTAAACAAAAATAATGGATTAGAAGCCCCATGGAAATAGTGATGTTATGTTTTTATAATATATTTAATCGTGTTTTTCACCATTCATGGTAAATTAAGATGTTAAACATCAAGAGTTATAAAAATAATATATTGATAGAGTTTAGTGCTTATAGAAAAAAAAATATCATCCAATATTTTAAGTCATTTTGTTTCTTGTAATGCTGCTTGTTGTACATGTTATCAGATACGTTGTTCAAATGATTCCTTTGAGTCTATCGATTGAATTATATTAAAAATGAATAGTTTGTGGAATATTAATTAATTTTGTAAAATAATAACCATGAAAAATAATTTATCGAATGTCTATATAATGAAATATTATTTAAATTGATTGACACATTATGTTTATCCTAGGTCATCTACTATAATTATACATTAAAATACTTCATGTTGGGTAA
The DNA here is from genome assembly GCA_963277665.1 of Viscum album. Taxonomy (NCBI): domain Eukaryota; kingdom Viridiplantae; phylum Streptophyta; class Magnoliopsida; order Santalales; family Viscaceae; genus Viscum; species Viscum album. The sequence continues at coordinate 1,765,556,836 of OY728146.1, read as the reverse complement.
TAATGTGTTTTTTTATTTGAAAAACATATCTCATGGGATTTTCAAATATTTTTTGTAGTGATGGAAATTAATATTATCATAGAGATGATCAGTTAAAATTTATATAATCCATTTTTATAGTTATTACCCACAGGTATATATATTAAAGAGCTGTTAACACTTTTATTATCATTAAATTGATATAATATAATCGATGTTAATCCCTCTATCCTACGAAAAAAGTTCAGGTCATTTTCTTTTACTATGACTTATCCTTACCATTCTCACTAATTTATTCTGAACCTAACATCAGAATATTCTCTAATATCTACAAAGATACCTTAAAAAACTGTTATATATAAGTAAAATATCAATTTAGATTAAAATTGAACACATTTTAAAAATACCTCATCGACGAAAATAATGGTTTGCTATATTTAGTGACTTTATACATTATATTACTATTTCATGAAATATCATCAATATATCCCATTAATTTCTTAACCTTATACATCCCCAATATTATATATTCCTTTTTGACATGGTAAATGGAAACATATTAAAGGGTGATCTCAGATGCACTATAATTGTATGAATGAGAGATATCTTTATTCACTAAATAAATAACATGGAAATAAGTGTATAATAAATTGAAAACAATATTTGAAAACTACACCCCAAATACATGAGAACATAACCTCGTGTAATGGAACAAATAAGTGCATTTAAGAATAGAGGAATAAAAATTCAAATTAATAACCATAATCCTTGAGATCAAAACAAAGACATAAGATTGAGGGAACAAGTTATTTTACAAAACATTTAACATGTATAATTAGAAACATGATTACTCATCTAGGACCTTAAATGAAGTCCTTAAGTTATCTTATAAACACGAAACCAGGTATACTTGTAACCTTATGGACATGAACTTGGGTCTACACATTACATTATAGACACAAATAATGGTCCAAAATTTATCTTATGGACATAAAACCCTTTCCACACATAAAATTATGGATCTAAATCCAATTCTGAATCAAACCACATTTACATGAAATTTGGTCCAGATAGAATATTGTGTATATGAAAACTGGTTCACAAATAATTTAATAAGCTCATGAGTAATCCAAATTTTCCAAAAAAATATAAGTGATATATATTTCTCAGACCACCTATCACAAAATGGAAATGGTATAAATATTTTCCACATGTTCATAAAATTTTAATTTTATCAAAACCATGTAAAATTAAATTTGTTTAACATAAATTCCATCATATCACAACCCCTTAAAATGTAACAGGTTTCATAGAAATTTCATCAATTCACATAACACATGGAATAAGAACATGTTTCAAAAATATATTGTTATCATAATAATAATTAATACATAAGAAGGAATCAAATATGGAATCAATGGATAATTTCCATAATATAATATTGGAATCATCATAGGAATACATATTAGATGAAAATTTATTTTCAAAGATCACATAAAAAATTTATTTAAAATAACCTTTTCCCATTGAAACCAATTATTAATAATCTAAAAACATTCCATATATATTAGGTGAATATTTTTTTAGAAAGAAATAATTGGAAACACGAAATAGAATCTTCAAATGAATTATCCTTCATGATGATAAGAAATATAATTCATCTCATACATGTTAAAAAAATATTCACATCACAATTTTAGTAAAATGTAAAATGTGCCTCATTGGAAAAATGATTAAATGTTTCATTTTTATAAATTTTGTAAAATATAAAACATGTTTAATCATTATTTCAAAAAATAATATAATAATATTAAAAAAAAAATTGAGGAAATTTTTTCAAAACATAGATATAGAAGAATAATTATTTATGATGGAAGAGACAAATGCCGTTTTTTTTCCAAAAAAATACCTAACTTTTTTTTGAGTACATATAGAGAAGGAAATGAATTTTTTTACGTATACAATTAAAAAGTGTGTAATAAAATTTCATGAGTTTTTTTCGAAATAGATCATATTATTTTATCATCACAAGAATAATCTTAATCAATCACAATAAATAGTGATATTTTATTATATAACCCTCAATCCATTTTCAAGATTTTGAATCATAAAGCCATTAAATAAAATAAAAATAGATATAATTTTAAATAACCATAAATATCATAAGATTCATATAAAATAAATTAATTGGAATTTTAGGGACTGCATAAAATAAAAATGTGGTTATTTGGGAAAGTGTTATATAAAATACATGGGATATAATTACATTACATCACAGGGTTAATTTTTAATCGTAATCCGCATAAATACAAAAAAATATTTTAAAAATAAAATAGAATGAAAATAAATAAATTATTCATGTAACCTGTTTATTTATCTTTATATACACCACATAAAAGTGGATATTTTCATCCTATATAATTTTCCCAATGAATAAAAATTTAGACAACAATCCATTACCCCAGGACAAGACATTTTTTTACACATTAAAATATACTAAATAATAATTAAGGATTTATTATAAATATTTTATAGAAACATAATAAGATATATCATACCATTTTTTTATATATGGAATTTTATTACATATCCCTTTCCATATTTTTCTTAAAATCAATGATTTCATCAATAAAAAATTTTTATGTCTTTTTTGGTAAACATGTTTTGGTCCTTTTAAATAGTTCATGTTTAAATAGACTTCAAGATTATAATAATTAAATAAATATTAAATAAGTTATAAATATTTTGATATTTATATTAATCTATAAAATATATATATATATATATATAGAATTTTATTGATTTGTGTGATAGTAGATCATATGAATGCTATAATGATGTTTCAATTTTTACATAAGATAAAATTAATGAAAGTCAAATAATAATCCACCTATCATAAGTAATTATTATATCACAAAAATTATATATATTCATCGAATATATATTCATTATAAAATCTCCAAAATTATTGGAAACATATTTTCTTTCCTAAATAGAGATGGTTATCCAAATGTATATACGATCCAATACTATAATTCTAGAAGTATAAGTACAGATTATATATATAGGTTTATTTAATAATACATTATATCTGATGATTCCCAACCAGGATCCATATACCCCATAGAGGGGGAGGGGTGATCGTTGATATATTTTTCTTATATATTTTATTCTTTTTTAATCAATCTTATCCTTCGATTAAATAGTTCATTATATTTATAAGTAAATAAAAACACACATCCACAAGAATATAAGATTTACATCATTCAATATTAAAAAAGAGTAGCTATGTCATTGGTATTATAGGAAAAATAATTAATACCACAATATCAATTAGAAAATGGTCATTTTATTTGGAATAAAATTAATAGGATAGACACATACACTCTTGTAGAATATTGAAAACAATCTCCAAGTGTGTGTGAACCCTATTTGAAAAAATATAGGAAAATAATGTTTCAGTGATTGATAATTCAATTTAATTGTATGATATTTCAAAAAATTCCCCTCATTTCTACCTAAAAGTTGGTAAAGAGTACATTTAAATCAACGTACTACTTGTTCTAAACTGATGTATTTTGCAAAAACTTTTATGTGTCTTGTGCTCGTCTTTTATTCCGAACATGCATGATTTGACTTCTATCGTGAAACATCGCTTGTGCACAAATTCAATATTCCGCACAACATCAATCTTGCATACAACATTACCTTCATATACACAACTATATTTTTTTCATGACACTCAATTTTCATAAAATTGTTCCATGATTTAGAGCTATGTTTTTATCTATGTTTAGATCAATTTAAATCAGTGGGGTTCACCTCTTATTTATAGGCATCACTGAACCCCATGCAAAAAAACCCGAACATATCATGCAAGATCCTAACAAATCATGAAAATCCCCATTTTATGACACATTAGGTGTATATGTCTCTTTCACTCCAACCTCCACTTTCATGCACTTCTTGATTCATTACTCTACTAAATAACATTAAATATTTCTATATTTTATCCTTTATTCATGCCTTGTGCACAAAATTGAAAACTCACTTCAATCTTGCATGCATAAACCAATCGTTTTAATAAGGCATTCATTTGCATGATTTTGATGTTCTGATCCTAGAACACCATTTGGGAGCAGCATACCAAGCCATCTTCAAACTCACGTTCAAAATTCTTTCGAAAAGAACAACAATGATGCTACATAGTCATCTGGATAAAACCACAATCAATTTCATTCCTCATATAGCATATCTTTCATGATATATTTTCAATTATTGAACACCATTAACATCATCGGATTTAGAATAGAATGTAATAAAACATCATAGTCTTCTAGAAACATCATTCATTAGAATAAAAAAGAAATATGATTTGAATCACCTTTTTCCCCCATTACTTCATAAGGAATGCATCCAAATTTCTCAAAACATATGACAAGTGTGATGGAAATCGAATTTGTTATGTTCCTGATGCAGTATTCTATTGCAGATGTGATCAAATCTTTATATTCACATATGATTATAGGGGATATGGATTAATGTTTATCCTTATACATAATAACATATAATTATAATATATGTTCTTGTTTTTTTATATCATCCCTTTTTAATAATATATTAAAGAGACAAAAAAATTTAAAATAAAAATGGTTACATTAGAATGATACCACTTCGTTCATATGTTCACATTAGATTTTCACCAAATCACTTCGTAAGAGGTACTTCTAATAAAACTACGGAATATTTAAAATTATGATAGAATTATTTAATATATTTGGATATATAATTTAATATCCAAAAGAATTTTGATATGTGAAAAGACAAGAAGAGTTGAATTTATCTTATATGTGGGGAGAATACATAGATAATAATATTGAAAAGAGAATGTTATCACTATATTTAACATTTTTCATGTTAATAAAAAATGAAACATAATCAAACACTATGTGTGATAAGGTAGAAATATAGAAATTAAATAATATTTACATGCATATTAAGTTATTTAAAACTAATGATTTTAGTCTAACTCTCATTGCTACATATATTGACATTATCAATAGAAATTAATATATATATATTTTTACTATAAAAAATGGCCAAAAAATAATTTCTACTTTTAATAAAATATTAAATATTAAGATTCAAAACATTTAAACCATTTATAAAAATGAAATTTAAATATCTTGTAGGATTTAATTATAAATTATACTGAAATATGTGATTAAAATATAGATCCACAATGAATAATCATTCAAATAGATATAAGTTTTTATATTGCCAGACCTCATGAAATTTGTTATATTTTTCCAAATTTTATTAATAATAATATAATTTTATGGATTTTATGTTTATTCAATTTTAAAAATAAATTTAACTTTTTTAATACTTAAAAATAAATTGGAGTTATTTATTAAAATCAGTATTATTCAATAATAATCGAAAAATTAATATTTTTAGAAAATTTTAAAAAAAATACACATTAAAATAATTTTGAAATTTTCAAACTTCAAAAATATTGGAATTTATTATTTAAATTAAAATATTATGAAAACAAATTTATAAATTCATTCATGAACAAAAATTAATAAAAAATAAAACATATTCATAAAATTGGAATTAATCTTATCAAATATAAAATATATTAAAAGAAATGCTAATAATTTTCATGAGTATATAATATATGATTATTATTAAAATAATAATAATAATTATTTTGTAAATTAATTTTATTATGATAAAAATATGTTTTATTTAAATTTTTTTTTTCAGAATAACATTTCATTAACTTTAATAAAAATTAATTTTAGTTATAATCAATTTATATACATTGAATTTATTTTAGCCATGTTTAAAACATTTATTTTTTATAATATATATTGTCTTGTTCATACAGATAAATTAAATAAAATTTTAAGAGATTTATAATTAAATAATTATATTTTAATAGAATGTCACAATTCACAAAAAAAATTAATGATTCATGTAACACAAGTTATAAATGAAACTAAATTTAATTAAAATAGTTTACTCAAAAGTTGACATATTAAATTTTTACCCTAAAGTTCTTTATTATATGTATGATTATTCCACAATATGTTTTCATGTATTTTAACGATAACCATATTTTAGTTTCCTTTAGAAATTTTCCTTTTAATAATTTCCACATCTAATGGTTATGTTTTAAATAATTTTGTGAAATAGGAATGTGCATCAATATTTTATTCATGCATAATTTTTTTGGAGTCCTTGTGATTAAAATGAAATATTATATGTTTGATATTCCTAAAATTTATTTCTTACATTTTTTTGATGATGGGTGAGCTCAATATAGATAAAAATCTTGGTTGAGGCCAATATACCTCTCAAATGGATTAGGAAATTTGAAAAAACTGTCCTTTTTATATTACTCCCATGTTATTGATTCAAATTAAAAAAAATTATTTTCTATTTGTAAAGGTTCTCGGAATATGATTTCCCATGGTTCCAACAATAGTTTTTTATTTAATGAAAAATAGTATATACGGAATACACTTAATATTAACCATTAATAAAATGTTGATAGGTTTTCATTAATATTGTGATCATTTTGGGATAGAAGAATGTATTTCGTTAATATATAATTCATATTGTAACATGTTTTCATAAAAACCCTCAATTTAGGATTTTATATTTATTTATTCAAAAATAATTTATAGAAAAACATTGGAATGTAGATTTAATTTTATGAGTGAATAAACAAATATTTTTGGATCAATGTTTATTATATAGAGGGGTAAATATTATTACGAATTTAATATGTTTCAAAATGAAATAATCGGTTAAATTTTGTTTTATATCCCTTACTAAGTTTTTAAAATAATATATTGTTTTAATATGTATTACAATAGTCATACGAATGATTATGAACTACAATATGGTATATCTTCCTACTATGGTGGCTTATTGATGAACAAATAACAAGTGAATTGAATGAAATAATTGTTTAAAAAACATGCTTATTGCGGAAAATATAAATTTAAAGTGTTTTTAATGTTTTTTATATGGGTTTTTCATATATAATTTTTTCCAAGTTTTAATAAAATATAATCCAAAATGATCATCAAGATGTAAAAAATTGAAACACATTCTTGAAAACACATAATTTTTAGTTGTTGATGTAGTGGTTTCTTTTAATAAATTAAATTAAGTTATTGAAACCCCCTTATAACATGAATTACCACCATGTTTGACACTACCAAATTATCTAATGGTGAAATACTTGTTAATGGAATTTATAGGAATCTATAAAAATCCATGTACATAATTAAATCAGAAATACATAATATCACAAAAGATAATATCACACTACTTTTTGAATATTCTAAACATTAACAATATTTAAAGAAAAATTATTTATTCAAATAAATTTAAATATTCATATATTAATTACATATAAAGTATACAATAAAACAATCAAGAAACAAATAAATCATTATATAAAATAGTTCAACTGTTTTTTAAATCCTTTTTTGTCAATGAATAAATCATTTCATTAAATAAATATATATCAATAATAAAAACTTCCATATTAATATGATATTAAAAAATTATTCACATAGATGTTTTTTGAAAAAATTAACTTCATACTTTTAATATTTATATATTTTTTGTATGTAATAAAAATTATTATATTCAATATTAATCCCATGATATCATATTTTCATTATACGTTATTGTAATTATCATATAATAAAAATTATTGTTAAATTAGTAATGAGTAATGAAATCATCATAAATTCATAGAAAATATCGTATATAATAATTTTGAGTTAGAAAATATTATATCGATGAAGGTGGATAAATCTAAATAGTCATTATATGTTCATCTACAATTATTCATAATCCAAATGCTTCTAATCCAATACATTATGTGAAACCCAGAATATCTCTTAATATATTGGTGGGAAAATATGAGAGACCATTGTAGATATAATACTAAATAACAAAAGAATAGAGTTAATTATTTATTATGGAATTAATATCTTACAACAATATTTCCAATATATTTTCTAATATTTCACTAATAAAATAACATTCAAAAACATCGATGTTTTAATATTAACTAAAACTCACCAAATGATATTTATTCAATATTTTATACATAAAATAAATTTAAACTAAAAACATATAATCAACTATATTATTAAATGTAATAATTTATTTATAAAAAATACCTCTATTAAAAATAATGTCGTAATTTTATCAATTAGTCCCGCAGCTAAACAAATAACTTAAAATAGCTAAAAAATATTAAAACAAAAAAAAGTTGGAAAATTTTACCCATGGGTGAACATTTTATCCTTTTTCTAATGAAATATATGACCTTTTATGTAAGACCATTAAAATTACTATTTTACATATAGAAACCAATAATAAAGAAACAAACAACATGAATTTAATAATTTAATAAATATATAATTTCAATATTTTGTATTTAGATACACATTTAAAAACAATGATATTGCAATGATATTTTAATTGTTGTTCCTAGGCAACACCCATTATATAATGTTTTTAAAAAAACTATAAGTGAATGACACTTATAAATATAATTTATTTATGTTATTATGAATTCCAAATGAAAATTTGATGAATGTTATATCCTCAATAATCATAATATCAACCAAATTAATTATCTTTCATGGATTATTATAAAACATTTCAATATTTCACAATTGAATCATTTCATGAATCCTATATAACTATAATGGAAATTTTTTCCATAATTTATCAATCATATATGATTCAAGACCATAATTAATTAATTAATATAGAAAACGTTATTACATAAATTATAAAGACAACGATTTCTAATCATCAGACAAAAATCAGCAAATATGAGAACAATAAAACATAATCACATGATCGTATATTCTAGTTTACATATAAATTATATAAACATGTTGTATTTAATAGAGAATCACATATAATATTCACATGTTCCATCCAATCAATAAGTATATTCTACCTAAATATTGTAACAATTCTCATATAAACGTAATATATAATATAATGAAATGATCTTCCATTCATAGACTCATATGATGAAAAGTAATTGATTAATAATTAATGTTATTATAGATAAATTTTCCCAATGGTTAATGATCCTCCCATGATTACAAAATAATTTATTCGAACTCTAAATATATTCTCCAATATTTGAATATAATTCATTGTTAATATGTAATTAAATGTTTGAAATGTACATATAAGGAATAAATAGGTACCAAATTTTCACACTGAGAAACTTCTTATTATTGAGAAATGCATACTATCATGAGTAGATATTATTAGTTTTGAAACTGAATTATGTATAACCACCTTTTTAACATGAATTGTCACAATGGTATATGTGAATATTTTTTTATTATTTGTTAATAAATGAGATAAATATTTTAATTTAATAAAAAAATTATTAAAAAATATAATGTTAAAAAATAACAATGAATGGAAATCACGTAGCAAATTTTATAGAAATATACATTAACTTTAACTAGGAAATATCTATGAGATTGAACTAGTCTACCAACACATTATGTTTACATGTTACTGGTTATAATAAAATCGACCATGATATTTTCTTGGCATTCAATTTATATATTATATTCCAATAGAAATAATTTATAAAATTCATATACATATGCATTATTCCTATATTTATTACTATATATAATCTATAATACTCAGAAAATAATTTCTCGCAATTTTACTCAGGAAATACATATACATTAATATAATTTCACAAAATTTTCATTATCCTTTATGCATGAAATAATTGAAAAATCATTCACTATCATATCTTTGTATACCTTTAATTTATAGACTTATAGTAGACACACCATTATGAATATAACAATGAAATATTCCACCATCACCTAATAAATACATCCTCCCTCAACAAGATTAATATTCAATAATTAAAATAAATACATATAATTTTCCCCATTACATGGGCGTAATAAAAAACTATAGTTGTTTTACTATTAGTTTCATTTACAACATCATCCATTGATATGTTTAATGTGTTAATAATTTATTTATCTTGGAGAAACTATACCGAAATAAACTAATGAAAACACATTTTATTCAATAAAATATATATATAATGATTATATGATTTTGATACATCATAATTTATTTAGTAAAAATATAATTCCTTAATAATATAATCACAGAAACTATAGTTGGAAGATCCTAATTTAAATAGTGTATTTCCATTCATGTGAATGTACTTTACTAAAACAATATTAAATTATTACTCTATTCATCTATAAGATATATCAAAACCTGTAATGAGAGTTGTAATAATATTCCTTACAAACAACATAATATTTAGGTAGCTATAATATTATTGTCCTCAAAAACATCATTTTCAATCATTTAAATTTATAATATTATTATCTCTAAAAAAATCCACACTTGTTTTTTTATAGATATTCATCATATATATTTATAAATTCCTTTTTAAAAAAATCAAATGAGTTGTTAATAATGAATATTAAGGGTACATCAGATTAAAAAGTTATTGAGTAAATTTTATTTTTTATAGAAAAATAAGAAACAATTTATTATGTTTGTCTAACATGTTGAAATTTCTATTGAAAAGTGACAAATGTATAATAGTATTTTATTTTTAATATTTTTACCATTGAATTTATTATGATTTTATTAATAAATAAGGATAAATTATAATTTTATTATAATTTTATTATACATTAATATGTTGTAATGAAATTTTAATATGTAAATTGTTTATTTTTTTACCCCACACACATTGTACCACATACAGTCAAGTGAGTAACATTTGAAAAGATATAAATCCCACATAGAGAAGTTTATTGCATTCATGTGATGAATTTATTTCAAAATATAAAAATTTTAGGATAGTGTACGATATTTTAAAATAAGTTAATCTACATTTAATACGTTTTCCCAGGGGTGTAGTCATTCATTTACCATAACTATATAATCTAAATAGTAATGAAGAAATCGATTTCATTGAAAATTTATTTTATCCTCGAATGGATAATTATTAGTACACATGACTAAAAAATTTAGAGTTATTAGAAATTCATAATAGAGAGAATTATAATTATATATATAATATTTTTTATATATTCCATTATAAGTTATATATACAATTATTTAGATAAAAGAATTGCCAATATTTTATTGATAAAAAATAATGTTTCCTTTAAGCTAATTAAAACCAATATGAGAAATAGAGTTTTTATATGAAACCAAAAAACAATTGAATTAAAATAAAATCATTGATCAAGGTGATCATTCATCCAAATTCAAAATAATTAAATAAATTTGGTTGTCAAAATTAAATTTTTGGATTAACATAAATATATTTAGCATTAATAAAGTAGTCAATTAAATATGTTTGTAATCTTAGAGGAAGGACTTAGGTAGATTATAGAAATAATATTTTCAAGTAGGGGAGTATACATAAATCAAATAAGAACTATTCTTTAATTATTTTTGGAAATTATAAATCCAACATAAATTCAATAGATTAGATTCTTAAAAATATTTTCATCAATAAAAATAGAAATATGTATCATTTCTTATTTATATGTGTAACTGAATGGATATTTCACATATAAGAGTGGGAAATGATATGGTTTATGAGAATAATAATTGAAATATATATATATATATATATAATTAATAAAATTAATTATTTATAAAAATGATAATGTACTATGTTATATTATTTTTTTATTATAGTTATTTCACAGTAACATAGTGGTCCAATTATCAAAGTGATTTATTAGGATACAAAAAAACCTCCCCAGAAACACTAATTAATTAGAGTAGTATATGAAAGAAATCATAATATTATAAATTGTAATTGAAATATTATTTACTGGAAGCCCCAATATATACTGATCTACCTCCTCAATTATGTAAAGAGTATAAGGATGCATATATAAGGTACGTTGAGGATAGTTAGGATATCTAATGAATCAGGTTATCATTAATCTACATTGATCTAAAAAATTGAATAATATTATTATTCCATAGTAAATGTTTTATTTTTATCATTTACAATAGATAATTTGATAAATTTATCATTTATAATAACAACGATTCATGATAAAAATAAATGTTATTAATAATCCAATTTTTATCATCACTATATAGATTCTCTCAATCCATTAAAAATATAAACTTGATATATATGGGTATTTAACTCAATGATTTTTTTTATGGTTATCCATGTTGATAGGTACCTGAATGATGACAAATATCATAATATTTATATTAATAATTAAAAAAGCCCAATTTGATGATAAAATAACTATTTACATTTATAATTTCATACTAAGAATACTCTATGACAAACCCACTAGAGGCCCACCAGGAACTATAGTAATATGAGAGAGATGCCCAAGAACATCTTTAAGGGTTGTCTGGATGAATACCAGCATCATGTAAAAATATCATTGAAATTGGATTCCTTAACCTAATGTACCTCTACAAATACACATACCTATCTCAATAAAATAGTATAGAGATATATGAATGTATTAACCTATATTGAGTAAAAAAATATACGAAAAAACTATAGTTTACATATCTAATAATTTAAATGTAATACTAGAGTATAATGTGGTAAAATAAACTCCCATATAGAGATAATTGGACATACCAAAACTATTAAAAACATTATAAGGATAAATTATGGGATATCACAGCTGAAGGTCCTTGAGTCATACCTTCAAACTGGGTCAATCCCCCACATACTGCTAATCTCTACCAATACCAACTCCATTATTATACTGACCACAACATGAAGTACATGGAAATTACATTACATTTGCGCAACACATAATATATTAAAAAATAGACAACTGAAGACTGTATTAATTTAGTGACTTTGGAAACATGGAGTGTAATCATATAATCATTATGAAAGATCTTCATCATCAACCACAATGATATTTCAAATTTTTTTTTCCGATATAAAATCATTATTTATTCATTGACGAAATGAAAACATAAAAAGTGTGAGCTTAAATTCATAGTAATGGTAAAGATGGAGAAAATAAAACCAACCATAATCGTTTGAACGTAAAAACATGAACATAATGTTTAGACATCAAAATCTAGGGAAATGAAAAAAATCATAGCAGTACGTATGGTATGAATCATAAAGGAATATTAAAAATTATAGACTAGAATTTTCATAAAACATATAATTGTGGATAATTGAAAAGAACATATTTCTAATTCCCGAGTAGCCAAGGCCTTGCTACCAAAACTATCATAGTGGGTGAAGTCTATTACTGAACTGGGCTTACTTTTCATTCCAACCCTTTATTACTATGCCGAATTTATTTTTTGTTCCAACCATGTCTATCTCATTAGAGATAAATTAGTACTTATTGCATTGGAAAGAGATATATGTCTCACCCATCTCATGATGAAATCATTCTAATATGTTCCATAAAATCATAAATTATTCATCATAGCATATCCCATGAAATAAAATTGGATTCATAAACATCATTTCATCAAAACAAAATCTATATAAAATAACTGGACTTCATAAAAATAAATACGATCATAAAAAAGTCAAATAAATGTAATAATAGTGATGTAAAGATAATCCAATGTCATCTTATATTGAATTTTTTTGTTAAATCCCATGAAATTAATTCATGATTAAAATATCCTTTCATCATCAAAAATGATATTTTCTTTTCAAAATGTCATGAAATATTAAAAAAATTAACTTATTTGATAATAAACGAGACACATTGAACATGAATATTTATAAAAATAATGAATCAATTAGACATAAAAATATGTTCATATCGTATATTTTAAAAAAAAAATCTACCCTTTCTTTTACTGGATAAGTTGAAAATAAACTCATATGGTAAAAAAAAGATCCATTCCATACCTTGTAGTAAATGTTAAAAAAATCGTTAAAATGACATTAAAAATACATATAAAAATAGTAAACAGTTTATGAAACCATTCATATAAACATGGAAATGGATGATGACTATATCCCTAGAAAATACTTACATATAAACTATCTTGAATAAAAAATGATTTTGCAAATTTATCCCTTAACAAATGTCCAATTTCTTCCATATGTGCTTTAAAATCATGTATAGTTGGGTTAAACATATTATTAACTTGTAATATAACCATAATTATTTTAGTTATATCATATATAATTCACTTAAAACTTTATATTAAATGTTCATTTTTCAATTTCTTGTTAAAGAAACGTTTTAGGTAATAATATTTTCATTTATCATACATGTTTAGACATGTTATTATTAATAATATTATCTAGATCCTTATTCACAAACATCTATAATGTAAATCAAGATTTATATATAATATATATATATAATATATAAATATATATAATAGATCGAAAAATGAAATTGGATACACTATTCATGAATATGGTATGTTGTACATATGCATGTGCGCGATTTTCGTTTCTCATTAAATTGAATGGAAGAAAGTAAATGAAATATATACATATATATATATAAATAATTTGGTATTATTATATTTTATTTTTTATTTATTTATTATATATGTATTATAATCGTTCAAGATTGGTTAACATGGAAAATAAATGTCATCGCGTCGTGGATATAGGAAGCCGAACATATGCACGAGAGACAACATCATTCCCATAAGTATTAAATAATAATAAATTGGATGGTGTATAATATTACATAATTAGTATCATGTTATAATAATCACATATTTTAATTATTTCCACCATTATAACAATCCATATAAGGTGGTGGTGAAAACATTTTATTGCACGACGTGGAGACTGTAAAATGTATATATGCACCCGCGCTGATTTTCTTTTTCATAGGATGGATATGAGGGGAAATAAGGTTGTTTAATATTTATACTAACATAAATTTATAAGAGTGATACTGATTTTATTACATTATTATGAAACAACTAAAGAAGAGTAAATATAAAGAGAAATAAATTTGAATGGTAGAAGGGATTACCTCTTCCTTGACCTGCCTCCTTTAAATTTTCTTTTAGGTCACATGAGTGGGTATTTTGAAAAGATCATAACCTCTATAATGTAAAATATAATTTTAGAAATAAAATGATAAGGGTTTTTCTGAGCATGATTTCTCAAAATTGAGAGAATAAGAGAGAGAGGAGTTCCCCTTTTATAATAGAGGAGAGGGGCACATTATTGAAGTTCAAAAATATTAATTAATTATAAATTCAATTTCTATTTAAAATGGAAAAAAACTAATTTAATTATAATTTAAGGTTCATTTTTTTAGAATTCCCATCATACCATAATTTTTTGGACATGTTTTGAATATTTTTTAATCCTTATCATTTTATTTGTACCATTATTTTACCCTTTTTAATCGTATTGTGATATCATGTTATTTACACATTATGGGTTAATGTAATTACTATATCATGTCCAAAGACCCAAAAAAATTTATTAATGACATATACTGACTTATATTTACTATTTTAAGGAATAATATATTTTTAGTAATTTAATATAAATCAATAAACTATGTTTTCAGTTAGGAATTGTGTCAATTTTGGACGCTATTCATACTTGAGTTTTATAAAAAAATCATAACAACTTGATTCCTTAGAAAATAAATAATTAACTCAAATATTAAAAGTCAAAATCCACCATAAAATTTTTGGATGTCATAAAAATTACCAAATTACAATTTTTTTAATATTATGAATTCATTTATTATAAATATTCATTAATGAGGCAATCAGTTCCTCATAATTTTATCTTTAATAAATAAATAAATATATATTTTCTACAAAATATAAATAAAATACCATGATTTGGGAAACAATTTTTACTTTCCAATTATTATTTATAAATATTTATATCTATTATATAAGACCATAGTAAAATAGATTTAGTATAAGATATATGTGTATGTAAAAATTATCATTACATTAAATTAATTATTATAAATTGTCATTTTAATATCTAAGTGAGTCCACATTGTCCAAAAAATAACCCAAGGAAGTCCGTCGTCGAAAATATCACTTCAAAGTGGAATATAACATGTGTTAGGGTAGTATAAAATTATTATAATATTATTTTTCCCCTAATTTACCTAATTTACTGTTTAACCATTTAAAAATTAATAATTACTAAAGTTGCAATTCATAATATACAAAAATAAAAAAAATAAGTATTTACACAATTTGAACATTCCTATTAAAAATATGGAATCCATTTTCCCAAATTCAAAACATATATTTTGTAGTAATTAATTTAAAATTAATCCCCATGTCGAAAAAAGTGGGTTTTTGTTTAAAATATTTCAATAAATTGAAATTTTATTGCATTTAAAATCAATGAACAATTAATGAAAATGAATTAATTTATCAAAAACTATAAAAATATTTTATATATATACTTGAAAATTATTCAATAATATATTTTAACCTTGTAAATTATTTTTATGAAATAAATTGTTTTCAATTAAAATTTTGCATATTTTCACTATTCACCAAAATAAAAAAGTTATCAAAAAAATTCAAAATTTTATTCCAAGTGAAATTTAATGTCCCACATCCAAATAATAAGTTTATCTTGTCATATATAACTTAAAAATTGTCAAACTATATTTAAAATGGGTGTACCATCAAAAGGCAGTAAAACTGCATTTTTTTTAAATACATCTTTTATCTAAAAAATTGATTTTGTTCACACATCATGTGAAAGATGAATGAAATTGTTATAAAAAATTAATAACTTGGTCAATAATATTATTGATTTCTCATTTATAATACATTATATAATAATATTTAAATAATATAACAATGTTTATTGGAAATCAGTATAACGTACAACGCAGGCTACCAAGGAAGGTCACCCTTGCATAAAACGAAATCCATGTCATTGTTGTGTGTAGTGAAATATTTTTTGGTGTTGTTTATAACATAATCAATAATTTTTTCATTTATAAATTCAAATAATATACTATAATAAGTGTTGTGTGAAATGAATTCCATCAAATGATAATGAGATTTTGTGCAATATAAACCATGATATGATTTGTGTATACTACTAGATAATTTTTTATTGTCTATTGTGAAATATAATTTTGGTGTAACATACAAAACAAGGCATAAATGAAATGAAAAAGTCTCTATCTTATAAAATATCGAGGTGTTACATTCTACCCCCATAATTTTAATTTCTCTCTCAAAATTCATAGGGGTTATAACATGTCTTATAAAAGAATTATTCTATCATGGAAAACCAAATCGTAATATGGAATAATAATACTTCAATTTAAAAAGGAATGTTTAAAATGTAAAGGTTACCCATTTTAACTTATTATTGGGTTTACACATTGAAGAACCTAGGTGGGAAGTGATAACATAGATATTTAAGAGAAATATAACCGTCATGTTCTGATGGATAGTGATAGAGAATAAGGTTTTGAAAATGTTAACTAGCATAAAGCCAAATATTTGCGATGATTTCTGGGACTATATGATTCATATGATAAAAAGGTACTTTGATAATAATTTTTCAAGATCATTTCTCTAATGCTGAATATTTTTTGCATACAGAGTAAAAATTACTTGATTTATGTGTAATATCACCATTGGTTGTTCATCAAAAAATTTCTCCTTCATCAACTATTTATTGAAATGAAGTTGAATTTGTCATTCTGGACGAGTTAACAGATCATACAGTAAAATGATAAGTCATTCCATCTATTTGAAAAAAAGGATAGAAAATTTTTTCAAATAATTCCACATATAGTGAGATTAATCATATATGCTTTCAAAAATGGACTTATACATTATTTATCATACCATTAAATGAAATAAAAATAATTTATACTAAACAGGGACTTCTTGTAGGTTTGTCGTAAGCGATAATGGCCTATCACACTTTGTTTGTGAGTTTGATTACCGCATCATTGTATGAAGCGGTGGGTTTTCACCCATCCTGTGGGATATCATTTTCATAAAACTAATAAATTTTAACATTCTATAAAAAATATTAAAATGTTATATCCTTAAACAATACAATCTGATGTCCAAGTTAATCCATTACAACCTTTAGGTTTATCAAAAATACTTTTGTCCAATCTTACAATACAATGAATACAATTACAATAAAGGTTATATAACATGAATTTGAATACCACCATTTATCCCCCATATATCATAATGTGTGTCTTTTTAGTCACACTACAATCATGTGAATACATTAATAATGTATTCTCTTTAAACATGAATTATAAATGTACCTTAGTGAAAACACGAATTCTATCAAAAATTAACTCCTTCCACATACCATAATCCAAAAAATTATATATAATTAAACCATGATATCACATTTTAATTATGTCAATCATGTGGTCATTAATAAAATCAAACATATTATTTTATCATTATCCCTTCAATATGTGCATTTTATCAACTTTCCAAAAAAAATCAATCACTTTTACCACGTACTGATACCATATCATTATGAAAAACCATAATAGACCAATAAATAGATATGCTAATATTCCATAATACTATAAATTAGTTACCACATTAGTAATAAGAAATCCCATTACACAAAAACTTAATCATTCCATTACATGGTAGTCAAATTCAACATCACAAATAGTCATCTAATGTGACTTCCCATTGTCTTTTTCCTTAATAGGTTATTGATGTAAATAATCATTAACCCTTGGAATAGGGATTTGGTCATAATATTTCTATATTTCCCTACACTTATAGCAATGCAATGTTGGTGTTGTGTTCTCTGTGGTCTTTTCTCCTTTCACAACATTAGAAACGGTTTACCAATTTCATCGAAACTCAACTCCTCTGTGACCTTATTTTCCACACATTGAAATTTTTCTAGTACCTTTAAGAAAATATATAATATTTTTATTTCCACGCATTGAGCATAAGGAAAAATTTATATTTTTTTCACCATTGTTTCTATATTTTCACTTGATCTACATATTTTGATTCATTTCAAAACCATAAGATGGATATGTTACAAAAACATTTTGTTCTACCTTGATATCACAACACATTATCTCATCATTGCTACTAAAGTATTATATATGTAATTTACTTCTATTACATGTTTTAATGCCACTAAATAATCTTTATCATTTCATTAATGTTTGAATATTAATCTAGATGCATACCTTCATGCCTTGAAATATTCGCCTCGTGTGTACAAATAAATTCATTATTATTTACTTATGGCCAAGTAAATCCTTTCCTTCATTTTTATAAGAATAAAATACATTTACTTATTAAAAAATAAGTTCTTGAAATCATCCAATTCCATGGAATAAATTTCATATTTTTAACTTATAATATTCATTAGAGTACGCCACTTATTTTCATCACCTTCTAAACGATAGACATCCAAAATGAACTTTTTCATGTTTCGAATAATAAAGTATGGAAAATATCATTTCAATGGTGGTGATCCATTAGTCATCAATATGTGGATCATAAGACCAACTAAAAGAAGGTGGAAATTTCAACATGAAGTACTAAATATAATTTTGTTCCCTTCTCTTCTCATTTCGGAGTCCATAATGATTCATAGATTGTGTAAGTATAGCAATAAGATTTTTAACTCCATCTCTAATAACATTTGGTTCTTCAAGAGGACAATCATTGAAATTCCTAGGTCATTGATCATTAATAAAGTTCTTTCAGGTTCCTACCATATTCTAAAACCCAAAAATAATAGAGTCATATGAATAAATCATACTCAAAAAATAAACAAATCAAGGCGGAGTACATTCAATATCTAATTGGTTCGGTTTAATTTTATGATATTTATGATCATTACAATAATTCTCAAACTTTAAAATTTATTAACAATTAACCTTTTCTACATATCTAGACATACCATAAAAATATATATAGGTTTCTCACTAATGTTTTTACATCCTAGTTTCCAATGTCTAACTAAACCTTCCCTCTGATACCAACTATAACGACCTGATCTCGAAGTACATAGAAATTACATTATGTTTTCGGAATACTTAATATATGAAAAAACAATTCTCTCAAAGACCGTATTAGTTTTGGGTCTTTGGAATATCAGAACATAATCATATAATCATGGTGAAATATTGTAATGACCAGAACATTTTAATAATATTTATTTCCTAATTTTGTATGTTATTTTATACTAATAAAAACTATATTATTTAATTAATAAAGTGAGTATAATTAAATGAGACTATTGGGTTTTGAATGTTATATAATTGTATGTTAATATGACTGTTGGAATCTAAAATATTTAAGTTATAATTATTGTTTAAAAATACTAGTGATCTAGAATATTTAAAAGATATAGAAGAGTCGATGGAATCATCCTGCTGACTTGGGCCATACAAATCCCATCTATCAAGAGATTGGGAATGAGATAACATCTCTGGGATTTTCTTTAGACCAAGACCATGTTGAGCTTTATCATGTGAAGCTTGAATATAATTACCTAAGGGATAAGATCAAGAAAATAGAAATTAGCACTCGAGCAATGTTTTCTGAGCCACCAAGTGATTCTAACACCATAGACCACCTTGCACTTAGGTCCTATGCAGGTGTTAGAAAAAGTTATGCAACTTTTCCTTAGATACATTTTGTAATCCCTTAGTTTAAATAAAAAATTTATTACCTCTTTTGGAAAAATTTGTGAATTTCAAATGTTTTGATAAATATAGAATGAGTATTAATGATTAATTTTGTAAAATGGGTATTTTGAAATATTCATGTAAACATTAAATAATTAATAATGTGAAATGATTTTTAAAATATTGTCTTTAATAGTTTTTATTAGTATGAAATTTAGTTTATAATAAGATCATCTTAATTATTTGTTAATTTTAATGTATGAATAGTAACATACACTTATGAATAGTAATGAATAGTAAATCGACCAAAAATGAGAAACTTCTCCCATTATTGTATAAATAAAATATATATATCTTAAATTAAAAAAACAATAATAATATAAATGTTGTTATTTTTTATTTCATAAATAATATATTTACAATTTTCTAATTTATTTAAAAATTTAAAATCAAAATGTATTTTCATAAAATATAATCATAAAATGTTACTTTATATTTATAGGTTATTCAATAATTCTCTGGGACCTTTTTTAAAATTTTACGATGTTAAAAAGCATGTTATAGATTTAATGCTTTTTTAGAATAAATAATGATTTTATTTAATAATAGAAATAAAAAGATATAGAAAATTATTTTCTTATAATGGATTCATTTTTTTAGTTCAGAATGCAAATATTATTTTTCAATGAATTTTTGAGATTTATATAATATGTTTTAATTTTATTTGAATAGTTAAAATACAGTTTTCAGTTTCTGTGTGTTTAATGATATCATTGGTGATGTAATAATTATGTAATAAAAATGGTTGACTTGTGAATAGTAAGATATGTTATGAGGTGTCCGATGTGTCCAATATCATGGGAAAATACAATGGTCATGCCCATGGTTTTTCTAATACCACCGATGAGGTGTTCCTTGGAAATTAATTAAATATTCTTACACTTTTCCAATTAATTACAAGTCATTCCGTCATTAATTTAATTAATAAATCCTTATCAACGAAGTTATAATCTTTTTGACTCCCAAGTATTCCTCTAATGGGACCCTAAATCCCCCCTTGTACCAAACATTCATGCTTTCTATGATTCTCTTCAAGTTAAGGGAACCATCCACCCTCCTCATTTAGTCATGATTTCCTTTAAGATATGTCTTCTAGCTTATATCATCATATGTAGGGGTATGTTTCTCTATATTTTTATTACTGTACATTTCAAGTCAAATGATTATATACCCATTATTATCTCATCAATTTGTTTATTGAATTTTTATGTGAAACGATTAGGCTACAAAAGTTTTCTTAAATGAAATCGCACCTTCTCTTTTTATTCATGTTTCCTTTGCATGTTGTATGTCATTAAAATATCCATACAATGATCTTATTTCTTATTTTGTACATCTACTATAAATGATTTATTTATTTTTGGGAATCCATTTTACCCTCTCATTTTTTGTCTTGCAAAACAATGTTATATTGTCGTTATGCTGCAAGAAATTTTGTCTCAAAATAGCTCTCACTTTTCCTCAAAAAATTTTCTTATTTTATTTATACGAATACCCAAATATATATTCAATTCCATAGGTATTAATCATGATATAAAATTGAACTATTTAATTCTCTAATTGAAATACAAGAAACCCTCTTTAATTTTACAATGGTTATGAAAGAGATAACGATCATTTTTCTATGCACGTTAAAAACACCACAATTTCGATGTGAAACCCATTACTTGTACTCTTTATGGGTTATTTATGAAATTTCTAATTATGATCTCTGTATCTCATATAAAAATAATTAAATATTAAGGGTTCTCCCAAATATATCTCCATAGCATTTGGTAACTAATTTAATATCTAGAGTAGACATGTTTTATGATATCTTGCTAAATAACCTTGGTAATTTTTTTAACACCGTGGGGATGAACAATGGTTAGATGTTCAGGAATGTCTAAATTAAATGTTGTAGTAACATATTCATGTAATGGTTCATGTTATTTTCATTATAAAATTAATCTACTTCAATTTCACAGGAAATTATGATTTTCATCATGCTCTTATTGAATTCACACGTAAATTGATTCCCTTGCTTTCGTTTTTGTGATTTCTTTATGAAACCCATATGGTGTATCTCATGAGGATATCATTTCACATAGAATAAAATAGTTGAAATATTCCAACTAATCCTCTCTCAAACACTAGTTATGCATCGATGTCTCCAAAATTTAATGATGATATGATGCAACCCTCCCCTCTATGAATGTTAGCTATAATGAGACCAAATGACTAGTTTCCCCCTCTACCAAAAGAGAACAAGATTTCCTATTATTGTAATATACAACCATATTATACTTCCAATGAGTATATAGTATCTTGTATTCATTGTACCATATTATCATTATACAATGAATCATTGTTTGGATGAGTTCACTATCGGTAGAGATGTATATTAAATTTATATGTATTGTTATATCTCTGATACAGTCTCCAAAAAATAACACCTCACCATCATCAAGGAAAAAATTTCACTATCAAAACCAAGCTATTGGTTACGAATTTATTCTATTGGGTCTTAATATAATTTACCCATAATTTATAACTATATACCTCTGCATAAACATATATCTATATCTGACATTAGAGGCATAACCAACCATTTTTCACTCATTCCCCCCACTAGTTGTCCAAACATATGACCCCTAATTGAAATCTGATTCAAATACTAGATGGATATAGAATATCTCATTCCATGAAATCGACATACCTCTCCACATATAGCGATTTGAAGGGAAATATTTCTAGATAATTATGTCATAATCCAGTACTTGTACCACTCTGATCCCTGTAACCTCCATAACCTATAGATTTTCTTCAGTGGAGAACAAGCTATAACTATATAGATAATTGTTGGGTCTACAACTAAAACCTGAATAGGGAAGACATACCAAAAAAAGTAACCATATAGAATCCGAAATTTAAAAGTTGAGAGCTTACTATATAATTAGCACTCAAAATGAAATACTTGAACTGTCATCAAATTATTTATATACCCCACCTCATTACAATTATTTATAGAAATTTTATTGAAAAAAGAAAACCATGAACTGATCAAATAAGGGCTAGATTATTGAGTATATAAACCCCATCTAAACTATAGGGTAACTAATAAAAAAGTACATCACTTAGAACTTATAACAAATATAGAGGAATGGGAATAAAATATTTATTATTCAATTCTATTGAATACTCAGATAGTGATAATCATACATTACATCATACTTTTAGAACCATATCGTTCATTATCAAAAGATGAATGTGTTTTCAATCCATGGGTACTTGTCCTTGACCATCATTAAATTAAACTGATTTTAAATAAATAAATGGATATTGATCTCATATCTATCATTCACGAACACCACTATAGTTGGTCAAGGAAATTCACTAGTTAATGATAATATATCTTGTTAAGGACTATGAATCTATCTTCTTTGGGAAATACTAACTCACCCTAATGGTATTAAATGATGCAAAAATAGAATATTTCATAGTGGGGGATGTTTCCTTATTAATTTGATGCTGAAACCAACATCAAACATCCCCAAATCATGTATATATCAATTCCACATTATTTTTGGAATATGATTAGCAACAAGGACAACCATATTACCCGGAGGGTTCCCTCAAAAGATAAAATTTTCATTACATCACCCCTAGTAAAACATTTATTTCCATAAATATCTCTATAATGTACTTAAATATATTGATATTCTAATACCTATCCATGATAGGTTTACCTAACCTGGGATCTAGATATACTATCCCTAGAAGAAACTTTCCACTCTAACAGGAATAATAGTTAAAACCACATCCATATATATGGTCTAGGAACAAAAAATCCAAAAAAATAATACCACTACCGTGTTCCAATTCACTACATCCAAAGGTTTTGGACTATTATTAAACCATAGTAGTCAATGTCACTAAAAATCATATGATTTTCTATGGTTGTGAACATTTTTCACTTATCATGTTAGAGATATCAGTTTATCAACATGAAAATTATCATTCTCATAGACAATTGGAGGTTGTAACGTGTGATTTTCTTTAGGATAAAGAACATCTCTATGAACTCTTACTGATAACAACCCAATAGTTGGTCTATGGACTAAGGCCTCATCACTAAACCGGTTATCATCAAAGAATAATCGATTAATTAAATCTAGATATTCTCATGGATGTATATTAAAAATTACAATAACATACCATGATAAATGTGCATATATTGTTAAGTAACATAATAAGGGAAAGAACATCAAAATAACAAATATTACTAGAAACACGTACTTTTATTTTCCCTTTGGCCAATGCCTCTGTATGTTGAGTCACTAAGAAGTTAGTAACATCAATTTATATTGATACATAGGTCACTATATTATTAGTAGGTTACCTAAGAATTTAATCTAACTCATGAAACTCCATCAATATTTCCCTATGCTCCGAATTTTTCACTCAAAACACTCATCAATACAAGAAAAACCATGTTCCATAAAACTCTTTCATGACCCAAAACACAAGGGCCCCACCATGGCCTACTGTAAACTAAGAGTGATACCATAATCTATCCAATAATATATAAGGGGATTAAAACTTGAACCAATTAGACATATCACTAAAATGCATGGCTTATCCTAATGTACATAAATAGACACACACAACTAGATATATGAAATAGTGTAAAGATATAACAATTTAGTAACTTATAGTGCATAAAAAATGAATACAGTGGCCTATAGGTTACACATCAATTTGTAGTAATTCATGACAGGAGTATAAGGGGAGAAATACATTGTCAATTTGATTAAGCAGGAAAAAAAACACTGATAACAATATTACAAGGGTCAGTAAATGGTGTTCTGAAATAATAAATGATGATTTTAATACATAATTTAATTTACATGAAACCTGATTTCAATATACTATTGTGGTAATAAATTAATGTCCACATATGAGTATATGGACATGAAGCTCAGTATAAACATTTTCTTATCGACATGAAATCTAGAACATACATAACATTTTGGACTGAAATCTAATTACACACATAAAATAATACACATGAAAACATGTACACTCATAGTATCAATGTAACTATTCAATTTTCATAAATAACATAATTAACACATGAGATATCCATCATTAACCAATGTAGTGGATACCTCACAATATGGTACAATAGGGATCAACATTACATGTTGAATCCCCATCAGATGAGGAGTTGATCATCAGTTATATTAATGGTATTCACATAATGGATCCTATCTCATATGATGCTTGATACTATGAACATGAATTTTTTACATTTTAATGGGTAAATAGAAGATGAGGATATTAAAGACAATGGTACAGGGGAAGACGTGATTGTATTGTCTATCACTAATATAACTTCATAATTTCCCAAACCATCTATGTTGATGAAATTCATGGGATATATCCTGAATAAGCTCATCCTGATAAAGGATGTTTCCCTACACAAGAAATTGTCTTCTCTAAATATGATCATACCAAAATATTATCTATAGGACACATCATCAAGAAATTAGCATTGGTGTGTAGGTAAACCTAGTAAACCAAATCCATTAAGATCAAAATCACCTTCATTTGTTATTAAAATGGTTGATCCATCCACATCATGTACATTAGTTCCCAAATCCCATGAAAAATGGATTCCCCAGGTGGGGATGTGTATCCATTTATATCATATGTATAATATTTTGATTCAATTATCTATATCATCAACCATGTTTCCAATTTTGAATTCCATTATCTTATCTAATGTCATCCTAGAATCATATGTATTGTCCTTCTGAAGACCTCAAGAATTTGAAGTTATGGTTAGTGATGTTGATGAATGTCATGCTAAGAATGATCCAACATAATAACACATGATCATCTCATTTATGAAATAGGATAAGTTTGTAATCATTCAAATACATTTCACACACATGAATATATATGGACAAATAAATGACAATCATATCTATTTTCCAGAATTCTCAAAAAGCCAGGTGTCATCCCCATTATGGTATAGGCACTTCTTCAACCGAGTTTCAACGAATCTCAATTTTCCATCTCTACTATAATTTTACAGGGATATGAATCAAATTAGAAGAATACTCTTGGATAATTTAAAATCAATATTCAGTTCATGGATCTTCTAATTGGCATGAAATTCATGGATATTTAGATAGACATATCCTTGAAAGTTATTATATGAATACATTGGAATCATCATCATGGATCTGTCAACTTGTTATACTACCAATGCCTCAAATATTGTATAAATTATGTAAATGGGATATTTCATAGTGAAAAATAACAACTAAAATCATGTGAATCACATTACATGTATGTATAATTCTATCTTTGTGAATGGAAATAATAAATAACTAATGATTTCTCGAGAATTTATAAATCAAATACCATGGAGATGAATGAAAAAAAATCTTTTAATGTATCTCATTGTAGAGTGAGTAATTCCCATCAATTAGATTGAATATGTGGTTCTAAATCACTTCACAGATCTTGTAAATTCTATGATTTTAGACTTGATAACGAAACTGAGTTGAACAGGGGAAATTGTTGATCTTTTGGAAGTGATAGAATATTAAATGGAAATAAATTCATTCAATCCATAATTATAAAAAAAGTTATATAAAATCAATTATGATTTAATAGGTTTCTATTTCAATTGATGAAAATTAAGAATCCAATTCATTTTCACTCATTTCCCTTCTAATTCTTCAAAATGACTCTACGTCATTAGTCGAGTTAGAAGTTGTTGTTTCACCTTATGAATGATGAAATTATGACTCCTCCATTGACTGTGAGACACTTTCTTCACCACATACATCCTAGGAGGAGGTGAAATAGGAAAATCATGGGGGGTAGGATGAAGAGTAAGACCTTATGTATGTTCCTACCACATTTTAGGGTTGTTTATTCAAAACTATTGATATGATCATGGAAATATATTTGTGCACATTAGAACATCCATGAAGCACATTGATCCTTTCATTTGTGAATTCTAAAGAATAGGACATAAAAACGTCCATAGTTAAGGAAAATTGGGACATGTTCATCTACAATAAGTAAAATATTCTAAGATATGTTCCTGAGTTGGCCACCCAGTACATGGATTTACCATTATAGCACTGGGGATACAAAATGCATCAAAAAGGAATATCATATCTCTCACTTCAAAAATAGGTGCTGATGTGGAGAATATTATCAAATAAATCTTAAACTGAGAGTTATATTATTAAAAATATTTATCTAAAAATTTCTATGTGAATAAGATGAATGGGAAAATTAGAGTCTTTATCGACTTTAGGATTGTCAACCGACATTGTTTGAAAGATGACTTTTCGATTCCAATCATAGGTATACTGATTGATTAGATGACATGTAATCAAGACCAATTATTCAAGTATTTTTATTCATTGATCATCGAAATTCATATGGACCTAATTGGGTGTTATTAAACCACCATTAGTGCCACTCTATGATATTTTTTTCAATTGAGTAATTCCCTTTGGACTGAAGAATGTCAATGCCACTCACCACATTATGAACATCAGATGTCCAAAATATACATAGCAATGTTTGTTGAATTATATATAGATGATCTAGTGGTCATTTAACTACTTAATTATTACCATATATATTCTCTTAAGGCCTTTATCTACATGATTTTTTTATAACTGGAATACGAATCCCTTAAAATATCCTTTTAGGGTATCTGTTAAAAAATTTATCATATTCGTCGTAAGACATCATGCCATCAAAGTTGAACCTCATAATAGATGGACATCCTCATCCAAATACCTCTTAAAACCATAATGAGTTGATAGTAATTCATGGATCCTTTTCATTCATTAATTGATTCACAGTCGACCTTGCAAGAATGTGTTTTACCTTTAATGAACTGAATACGAAGGGTGGCCACATATCAATAGAATAATGACAGTTTTAAATCATTTTACATAATGAATAAATATCTCTCTAGTACACTAGTAATAATGTAACACATTGAGGTGAAGCGTTTTATTCTAACTGTAACTTAACATTAGAATTCAGTGTTTTCCTAGTGTAAAATAATGAAACCAAAAATGAATGTATCCATTAGTATCATAGTAAAATCATGATCAATGATGAGACTCATTATTCAGAAATCAGGAAGAGAATGCTATAGTTTTACATTGTAGATCAGAAAATGATGCACTACATGAAGTACCATAAGGTCCATTTTCTATCTCACGGGTGACTTACTCAAATATATCCACATCATTCATATGTTGACATGACATTCGGTATGGAGGGTGTTATCCCATAGAAATTAGGCATATGGTTTGTGCCATGGAATGTTTTTAATGGAAAGGCCTTTATGGAATTTCTTATAGAACACCCATATTCATAAAAAATAATTAAATACATAATTACCAATAAATTTTATATTATCTCATTAATGAAGCCCCAACACATATGTAATATATTTTGACAACCCTTCCTGGAGCACAACTAGGAATATAATTGATGACCCAAAGATCAAAAAATTAATGTTATAGGTCATGTTAATTTCCCAAGTGAAATAAATCACACGATAATCCTCTATTTTTCATATGCCTATATAAATAATGATGTAGATTATCATGCCCTAATTATAATCTTAGTCATATAATTGGAAATATCGGGGGAACTTTTAGAAGTGAATGGAGATTCAGAGTTATTAATCAAACATATCAATAAGGATTATGATATTGGACAATATATTCTAATTCCACTAATCGACTATGTAGAAGAGATTATGGATGATTTTCACTCATATATGACATTTAATCAAAAACTATGATAATAGAATTCCAAGGTACATTCTAAAGAAAATGCAGCCACAACTTTGGTAGATCAGAACTTGGATGAAATGGTCATCATCCTTGGTTAATGGAATCACATTATGATCTTGTCAAAACTGAAGTGATCAAAAAAATCACCCATTTTTATAAAAACATGGTACTACTGGGTATGTGTTAACCATAATTTAATAACTCTATAATGTAGTATTCCCATCGAAATATGACATGAAATTGATAAAATGATAGGGACTATCCAACTTCACTCTTTATGATAGCCAAAATAATATGAAATTCCTCTAAAAAAGAGGCTTTGATTGAGTCATTCCTAGATAAATTAGTGAGTTATATACCAGAACAATCATGAATGAAGTGAAGTCATTATCTTGTAGTTCCCACCATTCCGGGATTAAGATATCTCATTAAATCCAAAGACTTCTATACTAAATTCCAACTATGAAACAAGACCGCAATGAAGACGACAGGAAATGTTATTCATGTGAAGTGAATTTCAGCTTGATCAATCAACCCTTGTAGTTTCTAGATACATCCAAATACTATTGTACATATCACATTTGGAATAAATATTGTGGGAATATACCCTCTATCTATAACTATGTATCCAAAATATATATAAACAACTACCAACATCTTCTCTAAATGGGATGAAGTATTTATTTTTAATAAAGTCAGAGGAAGATACATCATTGACTTTATAATGGTCATAATGTTTTCTATATTTTCATAACCTCACACACTAATGATATGAAATGGAACAAATTTATGTTATGTTGATGTGGGACAGTTATATCATAAGTACAATATAAAATAGAACCATTCATGTTGATCTCATGTAGTGGATATAGGATAGATAGAGTCCTCAAGAAAGAACCTACAAAAAATACTCCATTATATTGTTGATAATGATTCAAAATATTTCTTTTTCATATCATTAATAACATATGTTATTACAAAACTAAAACCTGTTCTGTAACATAAGAGACCACATAGTCATTTGTATATGAAATAATAAGTATCCCTTCCCATTAAGGTCTATTTTCCACCACACTATTTTACAATATATGATTTGAAATAAATAGATAAAAAATACTAGAAATTACATGATGAAATTGTTCGACATGATGAAAAAATGTTTCACACCATGCATCAATTAATGGTATATAAAAATCAGATAGCATGATATTCTAATAATAATTTCTTCCTCCATTCATTCATTGAATGTGTGTTGGTATTGGTTCTTTGGAATCCAATGATACCATTGATTTAGCACTAGAATATAGATCCAAAGTTGGAGGGACCTTACTCTATACCCAATACCAAAACTATTAGATCATATTATTTGATTTCTATAGATTTTAGAATCATTTCAACCCAAACCAATTAATGGATCATGAAGAAATACATTGTGTAATCTCACATAAATTATCCTATCGGACTAACATTAATCTCCCCAACACTATATATAGTCTATGGTGTAAGACTTTAAACAGTACAGCATATTGACTTGACAGTATTAAATTAAACTTCAGTTTTCACATCTGTTTATCATTAAAAAAAGTATATAACATTTTTTTTGTGTTTTATTAGACCTTAATATTTGTTTTTCAAACCCCACACATATTTATTCCTAAACTATATCTGTATTGATTCAAATTTCAATGAGATACATAGTAATGCTGGAACCTCTGATACTAGGTCCAGTAGCAATAAAAAAAATTATGTTTTCCTAGTTTATGAATCAGTACTAGTTATATAACATTTCAATAACTATATGTTTATTAATTATTATTCTAATGAAATAAATTGTGATACCTAGACATTATGATCTAATTCACACCATAATTATAGAGTAAAATAGTCCCATTTTCCTTTGTCAAGACCTAGTCGAGCTAGACAAATATTTTTACAAACTATGTGTGTCTTGATTCCATCCATCATAAGATGCACGGTGATGCCCTAAATATTAATCACAACCCCAACCATAATATTAATAATGTTTCATTTCGTTTTACACATGTATTTACCAATATACATTAAACATTACATCTAAATTCACCATCACATTACAATAAAACTACATTTCTCTAGAAGAACTATGTGTTTCTTTATTATGATTCCAAGGAGATATATATTAATACCTGAATCTCCAATCCTAGGCCCAACTAAAAAGATACACCAAATTTTCCTCCCTATGTAATAGGAAGACCTCTATAGTTAATCATTCATGATTAAAATATGTCATGAATCTAAATCTAATAAGGAGCGTATTGATGTTGAAATCATACCTCCAGGCTGATAAACCATAAAAATCCTTATACCATTTTCCCATAATTGTATTTCTTTTCATTTGTTAATGATCCTTATCCACTAATATTTTTTCGCACCAACTATAGCTCACATGGAATTAGGTGTTCTAGTAATAAAAATTCCATTATAATTTATGAATATAAATTAACATTGGGGTTAACATGGTCTTGGTGACAGGACTCTAAGAGAAACAACATAAGTCTTTTCTACATGACCTTAACCTATAAGGATTTATACTGAAATAAATATGGCTTGATTCACATAACATTGAGATATATAGTGAAGTATTGATCATTAAAAAAAGTACCTAGTTTAAACATGATATATAAAATATCATTACTCTCTTATATATCAGTCTGATCTATATAAGAGGATTCAATATCATGTCTAACCCCATGTATGATCCAATATTCAAAAAAACACCTATTATCAACATATGAATAAAATAAGTATATTTATTTGTTTATATAACTTAATGTGGATTTATTTTTCCTCTAGCAAGATGCACAATGATTCCTTAATCTAATACCCTAGTCCGACCATAATATTCATTTTTCACATCGAGTCACCTTCATCATTACCATATTAAGTAAATATTAATGACTAATGTCCTTGAATGATGAAATTAAAATGCATGTTACCTCAAGAACTATGTTTTTATTTATTTTGATTCTATTTAGATACTCATTGACACCTAGGACTCAGGTCATGGTCCCATCCATGGGGTAATGAAATATTCCCCTATCCCAAAAACAATTAATGATTTATACATTAGCTATTAATTCTGATCTTTTTATTCATGTGTCCACAAGGTAAACAGATATGTCATCTTCTACAAATAATTTAGTTCGCTGCAAAGTTACATCTCTGCTCATTTCCAATGCATGTCCAAATGCATCAGTTACAATTTTACTAATCCATACACATCTCATACTCTGAATGATAGACACTATAAAATATTCATAATATTTATCCATCTACTAGTGATAAAATTTCTAATACATGTGGACTTTATTGTATGATTATCCTATAATATACCCCATTTGGATTTTCATAATTACTCAAAATAAAGGGAATGAGGGATAAAGAAAATTGATGTGTGACTTTGCTGTAACTGGATCCAGTTGGCTTTTCATAATTTCTACCACATAACATGTATTTAAAATCTTGATAATTTTACCCTTAGGAGAATCTAATTAGTTTTCCAATGACGTTATGACATTTTATTAAAACATTATAATATAATTTTGTTAGTGTTCAACCCCCATATACTTTTCCTATAACATTTACCATGATCAAGAAACCCCCAAGATCATGGTTTATAATTTACTCTATTATGTTCAATGTATTTTGGAATGAACGTCTTCATATAGGATACATATTACCAATCATTTCAATAAATTATTGATTTTATTCATTTGACATAAAAGTATAGGAAAAATATTTCCCATTTTGTGATAGACCTATATATGATACTTAATCTCCCATTCTTTTGTAATTATGACTTGAATTATTCATTCTATGTTTTCAAATATTTCTTCAACTAAAAAAACTCTATGACGTAGGAAATAATAATATCTAAAATCCTCATTCATATAATTACAGTAGAATGTCATCATTTATTAGTAATTCTTTTCATAACATAATAGTAACACCCCCATCTAAATTCTCATAATTTTTCCTCATAATGTCCCAATCATCCAAAAGATATAAAAATTTTAAATTGTAGAAACAAGCCACAGTTGGATTTTCATTATGTATCTCACATAACAGGGTTTTCAACTAGTGTCTGTTTATTCCTTTGGATATACCTTAACTATAACCATAATCCCATTCTCCCATACCAATTTTAAAATTTGAATATCCACACACAAAAAAATTATAACATTATTTCCAGTAACATGAATATGATTACACATTCATAAATAGAGGACCAAGAACAGTAAAATAATAAATCATTTGATCAAATATAAATTACATAAATTATAGCCCCTTAATTTCTTTATTGCAGAAAATTAAACTAAATTATATTATTTTATAATCCTATGATGTTAATCTGTATAACAATTTCATCCTTATAAGTCATCAAAATACATAGTCCATATCTTTCCCACCCAATATTAAACTACACGGTGATTCAAAAATTATCATAAATAGATATTACACACTAAAATTGTTTATTTATCAATATTTACCCACATTAATTGAGGAAAAATCATCAAAAAATAGTTATCCACACCTAGATAATGCTAATACATATATTCTATTCATTACATGTAACCAACATGTGGAAAACCAACCTTCATGGTCATTAAAAATATGAATATTCACAAAATACATTAACATGGGTAGTTTAATCACATAATTCATGAGAACTACTCTACCAAACTATTTGTTAACACTAATGTGTATTCTTTGAGAAATACGACACATAAATGGCCTATCATCAAGAGGATGAAACTGTGTGATTATGTAGTTACACATCCTATTTATATTTGCATAATGTCTCTCAATAAAATTAGTTTTTCAACCCTCTATAATATTATACATAAGTGAGAAATCATACATTATTATTTTCCTAGAAAATATAATGCTACTAAAAACCTTTTGAATTTGTTTTTTGTCCACTCATCCAGTAATTTTTTCATATCTAGTTCTAAGTTTTTAAATAATAAAATTGGGAATTAATATTCCCCATCAGATATCTGAATACTATTGAAATATAATTTATTAATACTCATTTTTCTGTTCATCATTACTTGTCTCATGGACAATGATATTAGACATAAAATTTCTCTCTTCTTAGCCTTTCTTCCAAGACATTAAACACACCTAATAAAAGACACATTAGTCGTTTGGAGGAAAAACAACACTGAGAAATTTGGATAAAAGTTGAGTATCACCTATCTCGACAAATGTTCTGTATAGAGTAAGAAATAATGGATCTGTTAAATGCTAAAATAAATAAAAATTGGATGAATAACATAAATGGTCATCCTTGGAAACTATATAGTCTCGACTACCATGTCTTTTTCAATTGGGACATAGGAATAAATCTAAGAGATGTTAGAATAGAAACAAAATTGGGGTATAAATAATCCCATAAAAATAGTAAAAATACGATCTATAAGAACCACATTTTAGAAAAAAATATTCAATCTTTATAATGTTAAAATTGAAACAAATTCCACTGAATAATTTTGGAATTCCTCAAAGATTCATACAAAGTCCTTTGAACCATATTCTTCTCTTTTTGAACAAATATACTTATAAGTGGAAATTTTTTTGACTCTTTGAAATGTGTTTCACACTCTTTTATTAATATGATTCATGTTGTGATCCATACTTATATATCAATTGTTGAATTTTAGTACTAATATGTCATTACTCTTAATGAAAGACCATATTTATTTTCAATGTGCTATAATAATTTTCCCACACAGAAA
The DNA here is from genome assembly GCA_963277665.1 of Viscum album. Lineage (NCBI taxonomy): Eukaryota > Viridiplantae > Streptophyta > Magnoliopsida > Santalales > Viscaceae > Viscum > Viscum album. Next base: position 1,765,521,496 of record OY728146.1, on the reverse strand, counting down.
GATATAGATACTTCAGAATGATGGGCCAATCTACTGGAACTGTGGGGATATCCTCCCTTTGATATTTTTCAATTCATTTGGATTAAAAGGTAGTGTTTTATGTGTCTTAAACCAAAATATCCATAACATAGGCCCAAAATTTGGGGGTTCGTATTGGATTTTTTATGGGGGATTAATGACGGTATTGAAGGATCCAGTTGAAAGGGAATGAACAATATCCCACCACTAATCCTTTTTAGTTGTGTGGGGGAATATCCTCTGTGGTATAGCGTAGAAGGATTTCCTAGGTGGCTTTTCATAGTGGTCTTAAAAAACCAACACATCATGCAAAGATTCTAGCCTAGGAATTACCAGTGTAGACTAGAAGGTGGAGCCACACCTGTGTGAGGAAAAACACACACCTACCCGATATGGTATGGAATCATCATAACCCCATGAGCGAGGGACCTATAGAAAACACATATTCTATATACCCTCACAAACAAACACTTTTAACATGTGTCCCATATATTCCTATAATTAGGACCATGGAGATATTTTTTTATAATGACTAAAAATCCTAATGATATTTTGACAGAGTTATCACCCTCTTCCTTGAACCAAGACATAAAACACCTTCCATGTTTCTTTCAATAATTTATGGGAATATAAAATCAGTGTGGAGATATTGTAACAAATTTCCAATAGGTGTCTAAAGTACATTATACCTGCATGAGTAACCCTTTCCCCAAATGCTGATGAATTGTATTAAGAAGTCCCATTACCTGTCCATGGGCTTCTTTTAGATAAAATAGATTGAAAATGATGAACCATTGAATCAATTAAAATACCCCATCCATGTTTTTTTCCAAGGTGATCCATTTCCTAAAATACCTTTAACTAGCCCAAGTATACCTGCATAATTCCATTTTTACTAATGCAAGGATGTCGTCTGTGAGACCACCTTGGATGGACCTAATTATACCCTCTGTGATCCACATCATAGGCCCTCTTCTATTAAACCAATAGGAGGTATCATTGTCCATTGGATTATTATTCTAAGATGGACTTTATTTAAATCTCCACTAAAGAATTCAAACATGAAAACTCAGGGATAGATGAAAAACAAAATTTCTACCATTTTTAAATTCATTTATTTTATCAATGGTGTACCACACATGTCCTACATGATGGGTTACATCTTTATTGTGTATGCAGACATGATTTCCCACATACAGAAGGACCCCAAGCCTAGGGGTATGGTAAAGGAACGACTAGACTTAGGTACAAGGGTTAAGACTCCTTCCTGAATTATTAATTTCTATGATTTATATCACGTGGTTCTAGTAATGGAAAAATGTATTGAAATCCTCTTATATTCCCCAAATCAAATATTATGGAATATATCCTTGATAAAACCCTAAATAATTCTAAAGGTGGTGGTACTCTTCATCCTATTTTCCTTCCAAGGTATTATATAGATATATCTACCTTAGTGACTATACAAAATTCAAAAATAAAATAGAACATAGAGAAATATAATTACATTACACTTTCACTGTGGATTATATCATTCATCTTCTAGCATACTATGATTTTTTTTGGACTTATAGGTCTATGACTTCCAACATTTTATAAGATAGCTCATGACTCGCTTGGGATTAGAGTGTGGTGATAATGATGAAATACACATGATCCCCAACCAATGAATAATTTTTTATGTAAATTCAATTTAAATCTATGAGCATATAATTTGGAATAATATAAAACCATTTCAATATACAATAACATTCTAGGTCTCTTATTCAGTTTATTCCCCAACCCCATCCAAAAACAATTTTATGAGAATACTCATTATGAGTAATTCCAAAATACATCATCTAAAAGTGATATAATCCCATGTGATACAATCATTTAGAACCCCAACGATGGCATGGGTATTCAAAACTGAACATTGTGGGATTTTATTCTCGTCCAATTGTAATATATTGGATGACTCCTTGAGGTCCAAACCCAATACCCCAAGTCAATTATAATTTTATCTAGGCCACATTCCTAGTTGGATATTATTCAACATTTGAATAAATATCCCATAAAATTCACTGGGGTTATTTTTCATAATTCCCATGTGAAAAATTGACGAGGATAATTTCAAATATATGTCCATAATAGATGATAAAATATTTCATGGTTTGGTCCTTATCACTTGATCAAAAAATGTATGATGTGTGCCATTAAGTGGAACTACACTGCATGGGTTCCAAATCTTCTCACATGGATATATTGGAATCTCATCTCATGGTTCATATCCCAATATCAACAAAACATAATCTCCTTGGATGATAACCGACTATATAGTTCCCCAATGTGTGGCTAAAAACCATTGTTTTAATAATAATTGACCAGAGAATTTTTAATTAGTACATAATAGGGTACCATTGATGCAGTACCTCATATATATAAAGATATTTAAAATGATGAAGATCCTCATATACATATAGATGACTTTAAATTTTATACACTATTATAATTGATTGGTAATATGGTGGTGACTCATGTAATACATGGAAATTAATGAACAATTAATGAAAAAATATTAAATCTATAAGTGTGTCCTGGATTGGGAAACATCCATCCAAAAGGATGTGATTTGGATGAAATTTCTCCCACTCAATGAATTTGAGACCATATGTATCATTGGATAAGATTCTAAATGATGACATACCACTGTAAGGTAGGTCCTTGAGTCACCACAGATATAGAATTTTTGGGTGTTTCTGGATCCATGAACAAATTCAGCATGAAGTCATTTTATAATATTAAGCATGATATGAATGATTGATCACAATTAAAACACCCCACAATCAACCATTGGGTACCATATTTTCATCAAAAATAAAGATATCCATATGGTTTCATGTACATGATATGTTTAACTAGATTAGTGGTTGTACATTTATCCTTTCATTATTATTTTATTATGATGATTCTTTTTGTGTTATATATGACTTATAATGGTCCTTCAACAACATTTTTATGAGTGGAAGGTGGTGTATGATGTCATGGAATGGGATTTTTGATACTGAGTTCACATTGAGATAGATTTTGGGGGTATTGATATGATATCTTGTGACCCTCCATACGTGAGAGGGTGTGGTATGGTGTAGGACATGGGACTCGATATTTGGACATCCATGAGTGAGGGGTTATGTTCTATGATGTGAAATTTTATTTTATGTTGGATATCCAATTACTGAGAGGGAATAGTCATAGGTTTGATATGAGATATCATTTGGAAGCATAGTTGGAGTGATATAGAATCAGTCCATAGTAGGTGTTTTCCGGGAATGATATAACTATTCCTATATAATAAATTTAATGTATGAATGATCATGTATTATTTTGGAATTGATATAAAATTATTATCTGATATTGTTAAGTCAATATATTTGAAGAAATATATTTCTCAAAAAATATGAATTTGTTTAATGAATTCATTACATAAAAAATTAAGTCACAACGAAATACAATGCACGATTACAAATGATTTTATTTAAACATGATTTTTATTACCTAACAAATAAATTTAAAGGAAGAAATATGATAAAAAAATTATTATTATGTAGGAATAATCAAGTATTGTAAAATATATTTCAAAATGGGTAATTAGATTTTGGTAAAGACAACATATGCTTCAAATATATATTTTTCTCAATAAAAAAATATTTATATTTAATAAGAAATAATAAAAATCATTTTTTTCAATTTAGTAATTATTATATGAAAAAAATTACATTTTAATGAATAAATTTTAAAATATTCTTTACGGATCCTTTTATATAAAATTCTAAGGATTATTTTATTTATCAAATTTGAATAACATTAATTTTTATTAAAATAATCCTTTATATTTTAATAATTCACAAAGTTTTATTTTTATAAAATGATTAAAGATTAAAATTATTAAAATTATATAATTATTATTTGAATTCATTTCATTGGAAAAAAATTCATGTGGATTTTTTCTATTAAAACATTTAACACTTAAGAAAAATTTCTATTTTGAAAATATATATATTTTTACATCTGCGGGTAAAATATTAAATTATATTTCAAGAATAATGTGAATTGAATATTCTAAAATATGTTCCATATGAACAACTATAATATTTATTATTATAAAAAATTGATATATTAATTTTTTTTATTAATTGCAAAAAAAGGAAAATGTATTTTTTTGTTACGGCTCAAACAACTTCAGTGGGGGGGGGGGGTTAAACAAAAATAATAAGGGTCAAAATTACCAGAAAATAACCTCAAATCCGATTTTATGAACATATCCTAACCGTATATCACATAATATTCAAAAAATAGAAATTTTTGGGCCTTTTGGTATTTTTCAAACATGGGTATAAATTTTTCATTTCAAAACATACGAATGTATCCTCTCCTCCACTTATAAAACTGCACAACATATTTTAACATAATCACACTCAATGATTTTGGTTCAACAAAAAACATCCCAATTCAATTACACAATTTCATTACTATTTATTAAAAATATTAGTTTTATTAGTAAATATTATTATTAAGTATTTTGGTGAAAACCTAAAAATGTTTTCTAAATGAAAGGTATTGTTTTTATCAATGTAGTATTGAATTTTTCATCTACATAAATATTAAAATAATATTCATATATAATGTTCTACTAAAAAATGATTAGAAAAATAAATTATTAGTCCTAAAGACATAATAATTAAAAAAATATTGTCTGAAATTAGAAGTTTATTTTCAATTTTGGGAGTGCATGACACCACATATATCAGCATCAACAAGAGAAACAAAATTTTCAAGTGTCCCAAAAGAATATATCGATATCATCTAGAGGATTAAATTTTTTGATATCATATCTACCTCGTTATTGGACTCTCTGAACACATGAGATACTTTGACACTGAGATGAATAACATCCAGATGACAAGCCATCTAGTGTGGAAGAACCAACCATTATGCACTCCTCGTTCTAATCCTCAATTCTTACATATAATGGTTAGAGTTAGACTCAATATATATGTGGTTTCGTCCATGAAATCCTACATGTTTGGTAGATGGATGATGGCCCATAGTTCATCCCCATATGTTATTCCACTTCCAATAAAATGAGTGAAAAATTCCTTCAAAACCCCAAAATGTGTACAGAAGAAACCCCTACATCCCAATATTCCTACTACACCAAGGTCCACTCCAAAAAAATTGTCATTCAGACAAGGATGATTAAGAGGGATCCTTTGGATATATTTTACCGTTATTGGACTCTTTTTCCTGCCACATACACCAAAAAACTATTGGGTGCTAGGATGTATAAATGTATTATACATAGTAGAAGTTCAATTTATAGAATTATTAAATTCATCCCATTTAATGGATGAGATTGCATCATTCATGGAAGAAGACCTGTGATCAATGGTCATCTTATTTTTCTCTCAAGAAAGGGAGTTAATTGTAGAATAATACATTGCTACCAACATATTGACAATGTTATTATTAAATTACATGGAATGTATGTATCTATGAAACACATTGATTTCATTGGACATGTAAATATATATTCAAATAGAAATTATGTAGATATTTTATTTGAGTATAGATGAAGCAGTAATAGAGAAAAGTGTGATGATCATTTTCAGAATCCTTTTTACAGTGTGTGTAGACCTGAAAAAATTAAAATCTATATTTCAAAATATATTCATGCCTTAGTAGCTATATTCTTTAAAATTTTTCATAGAGTAGAAATATCTATGGTTGAATAGATAAATCATGCAGATTTAACAGCCATGTGGCAAGCTCATCAGTGAGTGAAAACATTTATCTATAGAAATAACCTATATTAAATAACATATTTTTTTGAGAACTATATAATGGTATGTCTTTTGATGAATATATAACCCTGAAATAATACTGATCTCTGAGAATATAATTACATAGCTTTTACCAATTCCATATTTAAATTTTATTTGGGAAATTTATAAGACCTGGTGCTGAGATGATGTGTGATTCTGAACCCCAGTGTACCTAGATAAATTTGTAAAAATTATAAGTTTATAATTGCATGCCCAAAAGAAATTATAATGTTGAATAACTTTTAGACAGATTCCCAATTCAAAAATATGAGGTAACCGTTGATCTCAAAGTAGATGCTTTACTTTGAGCGTGAGCTAACTTTATATAGCACAAGACTTCTATGGAAAACCCAAAAAATGTCATAACCATAAATAAAATAAATAAATAAAAATAATTTATTTTTAAATTCCAAATATCTCATAAATGGTAACTCGAATTGGATATATGAGAACACCATTGAGTTCATAAGGGTGTGTTTTTCATAGGCATGGCCTAAAATCAACTAACACATTTCAAGTGTGAATGTGAGTTTCTATATGTGAACATCATTAGAATAATTATGAAAAATATTTTATCTAACATTAACTGATGATGAAGTATAAATTTACCTTTTGTATAAGACTTTTCATAAAAATTTATGGTTACAATCACAATATTTATTTTCATCTAAGGAAAGATGACATAAACCTCTCCAATTAACAATGCAAAACATTATCATATCATGGAATGTAGATAAAATACACCACTATTAATCATCAATAATAGTTCCATAATCATGGTAGGGTGTTGTTTAATTATTATTTCCCTCATTATTAATTTTCAATGAAGGATATACACCATACAATTAACATGTTATGCCGAGGTTCGATTATTCACATTGGATAGATTAATTATGATGTTTAATTATTAGTGATGATTCTATTTAAGGATTTCTTTTATTTCCTATAAGTTCTTCATTACAACATGAATGGAATGTGGCCGAAATGAACAAAACCAAAAAATATTCGTTGGTTTTTTGATTTCGTTATCACTCCTCCTAAATATATTGTCTTCATTATGAATTATTTTCAGTTGAAACTTTTATGAGAATAATCTACTATTTCACCCTTGATTCAAGGGTCAACATTCAAACACCAGAGGTCTAATGACACAATAAATATAGAGAGGTATGAAAAAATGAGGAATTCTTTTTTTCCAAGGTAGCAACTTATGGTTGCAAAAGTTGCTGGCACAAGATGGGCCACCACCAGGGCGGACGGTGGCGAGGGCAGGATGCGGCTTGTGGGGCTAGTCCAAGGGGAGCATGAGAGGCCAACGTGCCACCAATAGGATAGATTGTGGTTGTGGCATCATAGAGCAGTCCAGGTGGTACTGTATGGGAGACCATGATGGTGGAGGCCACATTCATTGAACGAGCTCTTAGGAAAGATGTCACAGTGGCGATATGGGATGTAGCTCGAAGCCACATCGGGTGACCCCCACCCCCAATGGCGGTGAAAAAGCCACATGGTAGAGAAAATGATGGGGTGACTGTGTGAATGTGTTGTGACACCGCGTGGACCTGGGAGTCACACGCTAATGGGTGACCATATTCAGCACACCGAGCCGACCTACAGCATAGACCAGACCAATGTAGCCTTACCACTCTAGTGGATAAAAGGGATAATTCTAGAGTTCCAGCTGGACCAACTGGCCAGGTTGGGTTGGGTCGGGTTAGGTCTGGTAGGTTTGACTAGTCTTAGAATAAACTTTTTCACTAAAATGGTGTAACGTTCAAATGGATGGTCTGTTTAAAAAGTTGTCAGCAGCATTGGGACCCTTTAAATAAGACGTTCCATTTGAAATATAATTGTTTGTTTTTATAATGTTATATGATTTGTCAAGATTTTTCCATGGTTCTATACTAGAGGTTTTAATATAAAATTATGTCCACATCACTAGATAGTATCCCCCTTTAGAGATTGATTACTCGATAGAGTTGTAGTATCCCTCCCTAGGATTGGAGTGACCCCCTACAATACATTGATGGACTTTTTTGGGAATTGATTTGACCTATGAGCTTTGGGCATTATTATTCCATCCAAAGGGGAGTATCTATAGGGTTTCTAGGATTCTCTATAATGATTCCCCTACATTATGAGTCACATTCATAGATTTTTATTTATTCCTTAAAAAAATCCCCTATGTTGTGGGATAATATAGATTAGTTTGTCATTATTCTCTATGATTGATCCCCTCTCTGTATATCATGTTCTTTGACAAGTGTTTTCTATTTGGGATAGGATGAAGTATAAGGTACTGTTTTCAAGATTCTATGATGACATCAAGACTGGAGGAGTGAGTTCTTCAGGAATGGGTGTGCCTTGAGTAAAATATTTTGGTTGATATTTCATTGTGACATACCACCTTATCGTGTAGCTAGTAGTTGATGAGACCTAGTGTCATGGAATCATTTAAGAGTAATCCTAGATATATTTGGAATATGTGTTACAGACATATACTGATATAAAGAAGACTATGTAATTCAATAGTATTTTTTTCCTTTATGGTATTTCTTTTTGATTTGTGGTGACCTTCTGAGTATTGTTTTACTCATCACAAAACCAGATTTTATGACACATTTCATGTCTTGTGATGAAAATAGATGCATTGACAGAGAAATAGGGGGACCTAGATCAGGTGGTTCATGGAGTGATTTGGTAAGTGAGGTGTACTTCCAGGACCTTAGAGTGTTTTACTAAACCTACCCTTTTGGTAGGGATTTCTACGGATGAGTTTTAAAAACATTTTCATTCACAACGATAAAAATCTTTATATTGGAGGTATTTTATTCTTGAACATATTAAATTCCATTTTCATACGGTTGTTCTCTATGGTTATTATCATAGTGCATATATGCATTGTTTAATTAATGATTTTACAATTCATAATTTTGGGCATAGAGATGTGTGTATATGTGTGTGTACATGTACAAAGGAAATTTCACCCCATTTGGGTTAATTGCATGCTTGGTGATAGTCACCAGCATGGCCTATCAGATTCGAGCTTGGGGTAGTCACGACACAATCCCCACACAGATGGGTAGTTATATAGTAGAATCAATGGGGGTTAAATTATACATTAAGACCAGTAGTATATATGATTGGTTTTGGGAAACAATGTTATGTGTTTCATCATCCAATTTCATGACATGTACTATAGTATTGGGGTGGCGGTTGAAGTATCCATACAGAAGGTCATTGGAAACCTACTTTTTGACTCGGTACATGAAAACACAAGTTGTTGGAAAAATTAAAGGTAAATGAACCATACAATAATTGGTATAATATTCCATGTCCTTCTTGAGTCATCTCACATGGTAAAATATTTTTTCCGTTGTACATCTGGTTTTCTTTAGGATGTCTTCACAATGGTAGCCAGTGAGGTTTATACTATAGGATCACGTATTTAACATGATTTCTAGTAAGGCCTCCATGATGGGATATATTCATAGAGATGTCATTATTCTGGATGGTCAGTTGGTGGAACATTATTTTTTTGATCAGTTTTTACATCAACATCAAATGGTTCAGGTGAATACTGCATTCCAGACATATTTTTTAGGGATTCATGGTTGCTAGAGGATTATATTCTATGCTCAAGCACGTATAGTAATCTTGTAAGGTAGTTATGTATAGTGATGTGTGTTTAGAAGGACTTACCTATGGTAGCTTCATAACATAGTATCTAGAACATGAGGTTCTTTCAGATGTTCTAGGGGAATGTTAGTTCCATGTGGGATATGATTTTCTACGCTTGTCGGGATTAGGGACACCTTCCTCCAGATGTTACCACATAACATTTTCAAATTAGTGAGGTGGTTGGTGAACTAATAAAGAAGAGGCACCAACAGTATAAGTAAAATCTATCAAGTGTTGGATGTGTAAGATTAGTTGGGGATGTAGTAGGAGGGGTACAAAATTTGTACATATTACCACCAGCACCCAGGGAGGGTACATACCAGATTCAAAGAGCTAGAATACATGTGAGGAGACAGTTGCAGGCTGCTAATGATTATAACCCCATCACTCCATGAATGATTCAAGGTCAGATATATGTATTTCAAATTTAGTTGTATTGATAGAAAAATGTTCTGTTAATTTTCATTCCTAATACTTTTCTTGTTTTATAAAATGAAATTCGAGTTAAACCATTGACATTTGACTTAATTTTATTTAAACATACTAGAAAAGAAATGATATTCCATCAATATTGAGGATAGTGTGACATGAGTCATTATGGTGAGAGTTTCAGTTTAGATATCTTCGTAGTGGCATCGAGGCCTTACAATTTCATTCACGGTATGGACATGTATCCATTATTATTTATCTGAATGATTCTTTTAGGAAATTGGTACGGTTCTTCCATGGTGATGGAACTATATTTACCTTCATCATAAAAGGGTATATCATTTTAGCTTAGGATGGAATCACACATAGGACAATGTATCCAATTTTGTTTAGTTTTCGGGACCCACCCTTGGTGTAATAGATGTTATAAATGGTCAATTTCATTTGGAGGTGGATGTGTATATTGACATATTCAATGAATCTGATATAGGTTTACCACCCCACATAGGATTAAACATCTACATTGATCTATAAAATAAGAAGACATAGATATCTTGACCTATATATCTGATTTTTCCTGTAGTGATTCTTGAGTTGAGGGTATAGTTGCATGACTTCCAGAGGAAGCGATTCATGAGTCCTGGTGTTTCACCATGGGAGGACCATGTTTTTTCCAAAAATGATGATGGGATTTTGAGGTTATCTGTGGATATCATGTGCCTGAATCAGGTCACAGTGATGAATATGCATCCAATACTGAAGATTGACAAAATATTCGATCTGCGGAATAGAAAAAGGTGGTTGTTGAAGATAGACCTCAGATCTGACGATCAAAATCATCATGTTATTGATGAGGATTTATTGAAGAAAACAATAAGATGTAGATATGGAATCTATGAGTTAATGTTGATTCCATTTGGCCAGACAATCACCCACGAAGTGTTAGTGATACTCATGTATAGGATATTCTAGTCATACTTAGACCTGTTCATTTTGGTCTTTATTAATGAGATCATGGAGCACTAGGTGTTTGAGGTGGATAATGTGACGTACTTCAGGATGGTCTTGGGAAAACTATGAGAACACAAAAATTATGTAATCCTGTTGATGTTTTAGTTCTATATTTGAGAGGTCAAATTTTTCAGACACGTCAGTTCAGAGGTAGGAGTTGAAGTAGATCAGGAGAACATTGAGGTTGTACTTTCTTGGGTGCTAGCTAAATGTGTTACCATGGAGTGGAGTTTCTGGGAATTTTTAGGGTATTATCGATGGTTTCTACCCGAAATTTCCATAGTAGCATCAACCATGACACCCATGACATAGAATAGTCAACTATTTATTTGGAAAAGGAATTGTCGATTGAGCTTTAAAAATATATGTAATATGATGAAGAAAAACTCCACCATGAGCCTACCAGGGGAGGGATTTTGGCATATGGTGTTATGCGATGCATCATGGACGAGGATTGGTTATAAAAACCCTTCCCATTAAAAAACCCAGAAACATGATTTATTACAAAAAATTTCAAATTAGAATAATATAAGGATCAATAGGTATAGTGTATTGAGAATTTAGTAACATTAATTAACAACCTAAGACATAAAACACAACAAATTTATTGAAAACATCTTTTAAAAGACCAAAAAATTCTTCATACGTAGCATTGCATGGGGTAACCTGAGGAAATGCATTATAAAAGGGTGACCTATAAAACCTAGTGAGAGGGTAAATAAGAAATAACATGATTAATATAGTACATGTTATGAAATGGTCATATCTAAGGTGAAAAAGAGAAACAATAACATAAATGCATGATATAGCATGATTATCATAACGTGAAAATGTGGCAACAAAATTTAACATGGTATTATCATGAGCCAAAGATCACTGAACATAGGGAATGAGTAAACAATCATTAGCCTTAAATTCATAGTAGTAAAACCTAATTGATGTTTTATTAAAATTATTAAACCCACATTTCACATGGTGAATCAATATACTATTATTTACCCAATTCATTGGAGCACTATTAGGGAACCACCTTTATAAACATTACATTTCAAGCATAAGTGTTCTACATGGATCATAAAATATGGATTCATTAAACATAATAATTAATTACATTAATTAGAGAAGTGGAATACATAAATGTGTGTTCTAAATACTAATGTTCATGTTCATAAAGTCGAATACCTTGGATAGAAAACTGGGAATGGTATCACTCACATGACAATTTTGTCATGTGAAATTTTAGTGTAACATCGACATCATAACAACGTCAAATTGAAATCATTAAATGTGTTGATGAGATTGAAATGGTTATATAATAATTTATAGATGATCTGGAATTTAATTGTGTGATATAACATAATGTCCCAAATAAAGTTATTGAACATGTATGCATAATAAAAAATAAATTTTTGAATGTAAATGAGAAGAGATAAATGTCTTAAAAAAAATTCAATGTTAACTGGTGTATATGGGAGTAATTAATGAGTGATAAATAAGTCTATATTATTTAAAATATAATGATGTAATTATTAGGTTGGCGTTAATTCATTTTCGAAAATTTTTAATTGAAAATAATATCGTATAACAATATACAAATATTTGGACTACAATGACACTGGAAGAAATCCCTTACTTGGATGCTTGATGTAAAAAACATGAAAGAGTCTTGAGAGAGGCTTATAGGGAGCATTGATACCCTTTTAAGGATTATAGAGAGATTATATCAGAAATTTATCATGCTCCAATGGTTTTGAGTAACGAGAAGTGGGAGAGTGGGTGGGTTTATATAGGACTAGAGAGGGGGATTCTTTAATATTTTGGGTTTCGACACTACACATTAAAATAATCAATACAAAAATCCATCCCATGATATTAAAATATATTTTTATTTCCATGGGTATTGGTATAAATTATTTTATAAGGCCAATGACTGAGATTATTTGTAACGCCCCGACCCCAGCTACCCAGAGTCGGTGCATTACTTCGTAACATTGGCATGATCACAAAAGATCAAGTCTCGAAAGACCGATTAGTATAGTAGCCTTGGAAACACTAGATACATTCATAAATGTTACATTACATCACAAAGTGGAAAACTATAATAACATAGTCTCCATAGTCCACACTTCTATCCTCTTCGGACTATCCCTGTAGGTCATTCATAAAATACTTATTCACATCCTGGAAAATATTAAAACATTGAAAGGGGTGAGCTCAGATGCTCAGTAAGGATAATAATATTGCGGAAGCTTTCATAAATAAACATTAACATTTAAGGCAATGTATAACTAAAAAAGAAGCCTTTTAAACAAGAACTTCAACATAATATGGAAAAAGTAAAATGAGATAATGCCATTTACTTATTCACATGGATATTCTACTGGTCGAATAATCACATGCAATAACAATAACCACTTTCATAATGATGGAATGCATAATTCCAGACTATCATAACCACGTATCCAAGGCCTCATGCCAAGTCCACAAATTAGATTTTGTCAAGGCCTCGTGCCATGACACTAGTTTGTCTCATGAGACCTGCTGATGCATCGAGGAGCTATAGCGGGCTCCACCCGTCACTTATTAAGTCCAATGCATTCCTCATATGAATAGGTTTAAACATATCATAAACCATAACATAATCGTATCACATAAAACATGCGTAAAGGAAACATAACATTTCCACATTTCAATCACAAGATTGTTAATACAACACATTGATATAATAAAAACGCTTTCAAAACCATTTTCAATACCAAAATAAAAGAAAGTTAAAACTTTGTATTTATTTTTCATTAAAAAAATGATGGCTTGTAGAGGAAGCCGAAACTCAAATAATGGTCACGGCGGTAGAGAAGTTGTTGTTGCCGCATAAGTACGGAAAGAAAAACATTCTCTTTTGTCGTTTAGCAAAACGCTTCGTATAAAAAAGATTCCTTTTAAATAAACGTAAAAGTCAAAGGGGTTTCTACACTGTACAAAATAAATTTGTGTATAAAACAAAATATGCCTCAACGAATGGAGATTGAGACGAAGTCCCTTAAAAAGATCATTTTTAAATAAAATATACCTATTATGTGTATTCACTATATGTACACATAAATAAAGTATAAATACAATATATGACATAATAATATCATGACATAATTAGAAAGTTGGAGATTAACCTAAAGAATGGAAATTGGGTTAAGAAGTTCCCTTACCTTGTGTCTGACTTGACTCAACCTCTCTTTAAGCTCCTGAATAATAAACTAGAGTTAATATATACCTTATTAAGAACCATTTTTAATTTCATTATCCTTTTTATATCACTTATTACAATGTTATGAACATTATGTAATTATTTAAGTTAATAACGGTCATTTTGTCGATCTTTGGTACTTGAGTCAAAAATAAACTTCTTATAATTACAATTTGTTCATGTGGTGAAATATCCATTATATCCAGAATTATATTCATGATGTAGATATCATATATATCATATATATATAGTATATACATTCATTCATAATGTCACGTAACATTTAGAGGCAAGAAATGAAATGCACCATTCATGGAGACGGTAAGCCGTACGTACGCATGAACGCTACTTTCATTTCTATTTCATATTTAATGGAATGAAATCATAATGATATAAATTTAGAATATAATTAAAGTATAATACAGTGTATAATACCATTTAATCCATCCTTTATACATCCCACATATGGCATTAACGATTCAAATCACTTTGAGGGGGCGGTAGTCCACACTTCCTAAAATGAAATTATCGCGTTTTACCCATAATGGAAATTATAAAGTATTCCATAAATGATAAATACAGAAGCATAAGTAAAACATAACCATATTTTATATCATATATAAATATAGTGACATATTAATGGCCACCTTTGAAGGTGTTATATGAGTTTTGAACAATCATCGTTTCGTGAGGCAGAAATTCTCCATCCACAGAAACCGTATGTTCTTTAACCATTAGATGTAGGTGTGTGTAAGTGTAGCTCGAATCCTTCTTATAAAAACATCCTAATATATTGAGGATACTGGTTTTGTTACAAAAGAAATGAATAAAAAGATTTTAGGGGGTTGGAGAAGAAAAATAAAACAAAACAACATTAGAGAAGACATTACCTCAAAATCGGGTAACTCTTTTTGATTTGATCATAAGGCTTCCTAGGGAAGAGTTCTGCCCAAAGGGAGGATCCTAGGAGTAAGAGGGGGAAGTTGGGAGAGTACTTTGGCAGATTTTGGCCGAGCCAAATGGCTTGAAAGTGTAAATGAGGTGGGAGAGGTGGGGGCCTTTTATAAGTGGAGAGGAGGGGCACTTTTGGAAAGATTGAAATGTTACATTATTTCACAATGCTTTTCGGATTCTAAAGGTCCCACACTTATATAATTCTAGGATAAGGTGATAAGGTTTCGAAATCTCCTCATCCAATAGGCTTTGGACAAGTGTAATCCTTGGATTTTGCATTATCTTCTCATTTTATTTAAATCGTTAAATAATGAGGTCATCGCTGCATTATAATGATGTCATAAATAATTTAATTTATTTAATGTCTAAAAATTATTAAAAAAATACTATGATGTAGGAAATACTTTTAGCTTTATAATGAATATTTATAGTCAACATTGGGACTTGTGTAACCCCACTTAAAAACTATTTTAGTAAAATAACTCATGTTTGTGTCAATTTAATTTTAACATTAAATAAATATATATTAATGTCATTTTCCAACTAAAGTGGCTCCATGGGGTCCCCAAGTTGACCCATGGGTTGTATTGGTCGGTCATGACTCATCCAATAGGAGTAGGACAAGTTTCATGCTCATCTCATATTATTAAAACATTATTTGTACCTTAAACTACACTAATTACCTCTAATCGCGATTAAGAACTTAAAAGTTACTATTCACCAAAAAATTATTTTAATCTCATTGAACCACATTTTACTTCTTAATGACAACCATGTATGTCGGATTTTTGAAAATCAAATCACAGAAGTGGTAATATTTCATTTATACGAAAAATCAGTTATTTAACTACCACTTAGTGGTTTTACTATTCATCAAAAATTGATGTTTTTCAGAAAAATGCCAAAATTTCACCCTAAGCTATAATTGATATTTCGAATTCAAAAATTATGTCTATTTTAAAAAATTCCAAACATATAAGTTTCATTAATTAATTTTATAATTAATTCCCGTTGTCACAACAAATAGCGTGTTTTTAAGAAACAATTTATATCAAAAGATTGGTAATTGTTTATGTCCAATTTCAATGTTAAATTAATTCTAATGACCACCATTGGATAAAATGGTAAAAATATATTATAATTATAATTTAAAACCACTGAATAGTATAATTTATCACTATAAATTATTTTGATTAAAAATGTTGTTTTTAAGTAATTTTCACTATTCATAAAAAATTGGAAGTTCTCAGAAAATTACAAAAAATTCAACTTTGGATAATTTCGATATTACGAATACAAAAATGAAGTCCATTTTGAAATATAAAATTTCTATTAATTTTAAAAAGTGGTTATTACTATTCATAACGGCTACTTTGATTAGTCGCGGTGTTTTAGAACTCGAAGTTGCGTACAATGCAAGCTATTGCATTATTGAATGAGAAGCGTATCGTGGAAGTTCGGGGTGTTAAATTCTCCCCTCCTTCAATAAATTGCGTCCTCGCAATTTGAAATTTTTCTTTGAAAATAAAAGGTTGGAAAGAGAAAATACCTTTGAGGAAAACCCATATCGGAAATATGATTAATAAAATTTAGCCTTAATAAGAGGGAAGGGAAAATGAAAAAGTCACCACCCAATTATGATCTCGATTAGGAGAACATTGGTGGCAATTAACGACATATAATTGGAGGAAAAACGTAAATATTTGTAGGGAGTGATTGAGGTCATCAATCACAATCAACTGTCAAATTGAGGGCGTCAAAGCCTTCAATCTATGTTGATTTAAAATATCATCAGTTCAACAAGACATAAGGTATTGGCATAACACATTTTTTTTGTTTTAATATCCCTTTACTAAAGTTTAAGAATTAATTTATTCATTGAATAAGAGATAGGTATATATATATTTATGCTTGACAGTTAGAGTTTCAACCATCAACTCATCTTTCACTCAAAAAGATAATAGAACTCAAAAATATTATACTTAAACTTATTGTATAAGGTTCCAAATGTTAACACATACCATTTAGATTAGTAAAATTATTTTGTATTAACCAGGGACTTCCTGTAGGCTAGTGGTAGGAAATAAAGGCCTGTCGCACTATGATTGTGGGTTCGATTCCTGCAGCTTTGTCCGACGCGACGGGTTATGCCCCACCCTGCAGGTTGTCCTTTTCCTAAAACTATAGTATTATAATATTCAAAAATAATCTTCATAAATTTTTAACCTTAAACAATACTATACAAAGATCAACTTAATCCACCCCAACCTTTATAGTTATCCAAAATACCTCTATCCAGACATTCTCTAAAAGGTCTCTTAATTCCAAAATCAATTTATCAGATTCCCCAAACAAAGTAAAGTTTCTATTATTGTCACATACTAAAAATATAAAAACCTTACTGAAATCAACAAGTACTGTAGTACAATCCTTATATATATATATATATATATATCTCATTATTCTAATAACCAGAATATAATCCATGAGTCCAAAAGCACCATTACATTAGTTATTCTGCTTCAACTGTAGTAACAACATAAGATAGTCCTTGATCCCTTGGCCTTTTTTGAGGTAAATTTCCTTGACGCTTAGGACATTCATTTGCATAATGCCCCATTTCCCTACAATTGTAGCATTCAACTTTGATAGCCTCTTTCTTTCCCTTGCAATCACGAGCCTGGTGACCCTTTTCTCCATATTTATAACAAACTCCCATTCCTTTTAGGCAAGTACCAGGGTGATTCTTCCCACAATTATCACATAATGGAAAATCCTTCTTTCCCTTTTTCCCTTTATCTGTCTCTTGTTCCACCGTTCTCTTCTTCTCTTGCTTTACTTTGTTGTCATAAGACTTAGAGAATTCCTTTTCTGTCTTGATAGCACATGAGACAATATCTTCGTATGATGAGAAGGATTGTGATACTAAATCTCTATGGAGAAATGGTTTTAACCCATCAAAGAAATGATCAATCTTACTCCTTGGGTTACGTATATAATCGGCAGCATGTCTCACTAACCTTGTAAAGTTAGCCTCATACTTTGCAACATTCTCATCCTCCTTCTGCCTCAGACTCAGAAATTTCCTTTCCATATCTGCTCGATGGTCACGAGGAAAGTATTTTTCTAAGAAAATATCTTTGAACTCCCTCCATTACATATTCGATACGTCATCATCTTCCTTTGTGTTTTGAATCAGCGACCACCACTGATCGGCGTCTCCCGTGAGGCGGTAAACTGCCATGACAACCTTCTCCCTTTCACTACTCCCCAAGGCATGAAATATTTTCTCTAAGGAATTTATCCATTGCTCAGCTATTATAGGATTTGTACTTCCATTGAAGGTTGGTGGTTTTTTCCTCATGAAGCGGTCTAACATTGATCCTCCACGTTGCGGATCAGGGTACTCCATACGAGTAAGGTTATTATTCATAACCTGAGTGAGTTGTCCCAGTATGGTAATAAGTTGATCAGAACCAGTTGTATCTCCAACTCCACAATAATTATCTTGAGAAAGAGGGCAATCCCTACACGGAGTGCGTGCATTGATACGGTTTCCATTCCTTCCACTAGGCGCCATTTCTAAACAATGTCATAAACTATATTAGTTTATAAATCAAAATACATAATTCCATACTTGTAAGATACTTAACATAAATTGAACTATTTATGGATATAATCCATAAAAATGTTTTCTTTGAGGAAGTATATACTCATAACCCTTCATAGTGGTTTATAAAGAAAATAAGAATTATCCAAAGCATATCCCCCGGGAGTGTCGTAACCAAGAGGGCAGCAAGGCCCGTTGTCGTGCACCAGTTCCCGTTTGAGTCTAGCTCAAAGTGGTGTTTTCAGGTTTTACCCCTAGGTACATCTGTGCCAGAGCCTCCTCTACTTTCTCGTATCCAGACAGGGATTTATTGCTCGTAAAACCCACAAAATCTCTACAGTAACAAAATTCTAGGTAGTTCATCTATACTAATCCTCAAAGTCTATCTTTGGGCTATGTGCTCTAATCAGAGTTTATCTAAATCTAGCTTCCAAGGTTATTACTAAACTGCCTCTGATACCAACTGTAACGCCCCGACCCCAGCTACCCAGAGTCGGTGCATTACTTAGTAACATTGGCATGATCACAAAAGATCAAGTCTCGAAAGACCGATTAGTTTAGTAGCCTTGGAAACACTAGATACATTCATAAATGTTACATTACATCACAAAGTGAAAAACTATAATAACATAGTCTCCATAGCCCACACTTCCATCCTCTTCGGACTATCCCTGTAGGTCATTCATAAAATACTTCTTCACATCCTGGAAAATATTAAAACATTGAAAGGGGTGAGCTCAGATGCTCAGTAAGGATAACAATATTGCGGAAGCTTTCATAAATAAACATTAACATTTAAGGCAATGTATAACTAAAACAGAAGCCTTTTAAACATGAACATCAACATAATATGGCAAAAGTAAAATGAGATAATGCCATTTACTTATTCACATGGATATTCTATTGGTCGAATAATCACATGCAATAACAATAACCACTTTCATAATGATGGAATGCATAATGCCAGACTATCATAACCACGTAGCCAAGGCCTCGTGCCAAGTCCACAAATTAGATTTTGTCAAGGCCTCGTGCCATGACACTAGTTTGTCTCATGAGACCTGCCGATGCATCGAGGAGCTATAGCGGGCTCCACCCATCACTTATTAAGTCCAATGCATTCCTCATATGAATAGGTTTAAACATATCATAAACCATAACATAATCGTATCACATAAAACATGTGTAAAGGAAACATAAAATTTCCACATTTCAATCACAAGATTGTCAATACAAAACATTGATATAATAAAAACGCTTTCAAAACCATTTTCAATACCAAAATAAAAGAATGTTAAAACTTTGTATTTATTTTTCATTAAAAAAAATTATGGCTTGTAGAGGAAGCCGAAACTCAAATAATGGTCACGGCGGCAGAGAAGTTGTTGTCGCCGCATAAGTACGGAAAGAAAAACATTCCCTTTTGTAGTTTAGCAAAACGCTTCATATAAAAAAGATTCCTTTTGAATAAACGTAAAAGTCAAAGGGGTTTATACACTGTACAAAAGAAATTTGTGTATAAAACAAAATATGCCTCAACGAATGGAGATTGAGACGAAGTCCCTTAAAAAGATAATTTTTATATAAAATATACCTATTATGTTTATTCACTATATGTACACATAAATAAAGTATAAATACAATATACTACATAATAATATCATGACATAATTTGAAAGTAGGAGATTAACCCAAAGAATGGAAATTGGGTTAAGAAGTTCCCTTACCTCGTGTCTGACTTGACTCAACCTCTCTTTAACCTCCTGAATAATAAACTAGAGTTAATATATACCTTATTAAGAACCATTTTTAATTTCATTATCCTTTTTATATCACTTATTACAATGTTATGAACATTATGTAATTATTTAAGTTAATAACGGTCATTTTGTCGATCTTTGGTACATGAGTCAAAAATAAACTTCTTATAATTACAATTTGTTCATGTGGTGAAATATCCATTATATCCAGAATTATATTCATGATGTAGATATCATATATATCATATATATACAGTATATACATTCATTCATAATGTCACGTAACATTTAGAGGCAAGAAATGAAATGCACCGTTCATGGAGACGGTAAGCCGTACGTACGCATGAACGCTACTTTCATATCTATTTCATATTTAATGGAATGAAATCATAATGATATAAATTTATAATATAATTAATGTATAATATAGTGTATAATACCATTTAATCTATCCTTTATACATCCCACATATGGCATTAACGATTCCAATCACTTTGAGGGGGCGGTAGTCCACACATCCTAAAATGAAATTATCGTGTTTTACCCATAATGGAAATTATAAAGTATGCCATAAATGATAAATAAAGAAGAATAAGTAAAACATAAACATATTTTATATCATATATAAATATAGTGACATCTTAATGGCCACCTTTGAAGGTGTTATATGAGTGTTGAACAATCATCGTTTCGTGAGGCAGAAATTCGCAATCCACAGAAACCGTATGTTCTTTAACCATTAGATGTAGGTGTGTGTAAGTGTAGCTCGAATCCTTCTTATAACAACATCCTAGTATATTGAGGATACTGGTGTTGTTACAAAAGAAATGAATAAAAAGATTTTAGGGGGTTGGAGAAGAAAAATAAAACAAAACAACATTAGAGAAGACATTACCTCAAAATCGGGTAACTCTTTTTGATTTGAGCAAAAGGATTCCTTGGGAAGAGTTCTGCCCAAAGTGAGGATTCTAGGAGTAAGAGGGGGAAGTTGGGAGAGTATTTGGGCAGATTTTGGCCGATCCAAATGTCTTGAAAGTGTAAATGAGGTTGGAGAGGTGGGGGCCTTTTATTAGTGGAGAGGAGGGGCACTTTTGGAAAGATTGAAATGTTACATTATTTCACAATGCTTTTCGGATTCTAAAGGTCACACACTTATATAATTCTAGGCTATGGTGATACGGTTTCGAAATATCATCATCCAATAGGATTTGGTCAAGTGTAAGCCTTGGATTTTGCATTATCTTCTCATTTTATTTAAATCGTTAAATAATGAGGTCATCGCTGCATCATAATGATGTCATAAATAATTTAATCTATTTAATGTCTAAAAATTATAAAACAAATACTATGATGTAGGAAATCATTTTAGATTTCTAATGAAAATTTATAGTCAAAATTTGGACTTGTGTAACCCCACTTAAAAACTATTTTAGTAAAATAACTCATGTTTGTGTCAATTTAATATTAATATTAAATAAATATATATTAATGTCATTTTCCAACTAAAGTGGCTCCATGGGGTACCCAAGTTGACCCATGGGTTGTCTTGGTCGGCCATGACTCGTCCAATAGGAGTAGGAAAAGTGTCATGCTCATCTCATATTATTAAAACATTATTTGTACCTTAAACTACACTAATTACCTCTAATCGCGATTAAGAACTTAAAAGTTACTATTCACCAAAAATTTATTTTAATCTCATTGAACCACATTTTACTTCTTAATGAAAACCATGTATGTCGGATTTTTGAAAATCAAATCACAGAAGTGGTAATATTTCATTTAAACGAAAAATCAGTTATTTAACTACCACTTAGTGGTTTCACTATTCCCCAAAAATTGAAGTTTTTCAGAACAATGCCAAAATCTCACCATAAGATATAATTGATATTTAGAATTCAAAAATGATGTCTATTTTAAAAAATTCCAAACATATAAGTTTCATTAATTAATTTTATAATTAATTCCCGTTGTCACAACAAATAGCGTGTTGTTAAGAAATAATTTATATCAAAAGATTGGCAATTGTTTCTGTCCAATTTCAATGTTAAATTAATTCTAATGACCACCATTAGATAAAATGGTAAAAATATATTATAATTATAATTTAAAACCGACAAATAGTATAATTTATCACTATAAATTATTTTGATTAAAAAAGTTGTTTTTAAGTAATTTTCACTATTCATAAAAAATTGGAAGTTCTCAGAAAATTACAAAAAATTCAACTTTGGATAATTTCGATATTACGAATACAAAAATGAAGTCCATTTTGAAATATAAAATTCCTATTAATTTTAAAAAGTGGTTATTACTATTCATAACGGCTACTTTGATTAGTCGCGGTGTTTTAGAACTCGAAGTTGCGTACAATGCAAGCTATTGCATTATTGAATGAGAAGCGTATCGTGGAAGCTCGGGGTGTTAAATTATTAAAATATTTGGGTGGTTTATGTGGAGGTTAGTCACACTCTCAAAGAAATCACTTTAGAAAGTTAAAATATTTCATAAGTTTTGAAGGAACCACTTAAGCATTAAAAATTAATAATCAAAATCTAATTTCATATTATTTTTATTGTAAAACTTATATTGTAAAAAAAACCTTTTATTTTACATTATTACATCACTATTTTGTCATTATGATGTCATTAAAACACATTATATATTTAAATGGCATTTAATTTTTACTGAAAAATCTAGTTGTATTAGAAATATATGAAAAATTCACCATTTGACTATTTTATTATGATGAATCAAAAAAAGATATCCATTTTATCTACTTAATTTTCAAAATATGTTAGTTTTTTATTTTTAATTAAAAACAGACATTTATTGAAAATATACAGATTTTGATGAAAATAGTTTTCAAAACATCATAAAAATTTCATTTGTATTCATAAAAATTGTATGATCATTTATATTTAGTAATAATTAATTTAGTAATGATGTTATATTACAATAATATTTAATTAAAAAATCCATTAATTCATCATAATATATTTCTAAATTGAATTTGAATATTAACTAAAAGTACTATTTGTGCATTATAAATCACATACAATGAAACAACAATAAAACGAATATATATAATTATAAAAAAAAATAATGCACATAATCATAGATCTAGGGTATATTTAAATAACCTCTTATAAGACCTGCATAAGACCTATGGGTAAAGAGTGTGATGGTAACTGACTCTTGTGTTATCTCAGAAAATGTTGTTTTGTATTGTAATCTCTATTAACTTACATATCTAGTGTACGTAATTTTTTTCATGCTTGGAATATTGAAGCTTGGATTGGTCTTAGTCAAGAGTATATACCATTGACACTACTTACTTTTCATTCTCTATAAAATGGGCTCCATATGTATAAATTATATTTGATGAGGCAGTCACTTCCTTTTTCTGGGTAAATTATATTTGTTAAAGTGCTATATTTATAATAATCATGTGATCACTGTTCAATGACTGCATTAGAAACTGTAAAAATTAATATCAATATTTTAAATACAAAAAAAATTAAACCAGGGAAGTAAATATGTTCCATATAACCATTTTACATAATAAAACATTTAATTAGATCAAAAAAAATAATTAATTAATATTCAGGTCATTACAATATTTCCCCCCTTATGAAATTTCACACTCAAATTACCATTTCCTGGAATAAAATAGATGAAGGTATCTTTGCTTCATCACTTCCTCCAATTCCCAAATTTCCTCGTCAAACATGGGGTTTCTCTACAACACCTTGATGATGGGAATTGTCTTCTTTTAGATAAATTTTCCCTATGATCAACGATATTTATTGGCTTGTCATCATAAGAGTAGTAATTCTCCATTGGAACCACCTATGGATTGTGCACATGTGATGGGTCGGGTATGTACATCCTCATGTGAGATACATGTAATACATCATGTAATTTTTATAGGTTTAGTGGGATTTCTAGTCGATGAGACACTGTTACTATGTAATGAAGGATCTAAAATGAAATGATGTAAATTTTTCTAAGAATTATATTCTTTACAAATCTCATAACCATATTCTAGAGTGATATGTGGAGGAATTCCATGTCTCTAATATCTAACGTTAGCTCTCATCAACGGTTGTCAACAAAATTCATTTTTTCAAATATGAAAATTTGCTATGTTATTTAGGAGGGTCTTAACATTTTCAACCATCTCTGCAACCATTTTTAGACCTCTTTGTTTTTTCTCCCCATCTTCATCCCAACATGTTGCGGTCCTACGGCTCATCCCATAAATGGTTACATAAGGATCCATTGGTACACTTGAGTGGAACTATTATTTTATGAAAACTCAATCAGGGGAAGATGTTGATCCCATCTTCCTTTTAAGTCCATTGAGAATGCTCTCAACATGTCCTGAAGTGTTTGGATAGTTCTCAGGGGAAGATGTTAATCCCATCATCCTTTTGAGCATCTTATAACCTTCCCATATGAGTCAGTTGAATAATAATATTTCAAATGATTTATGATGTTCCATTATTTATTATTCCCATGTCCATATTCATAAAATCCTATAAGATTAGATCTTTTTCAATTCTCGTCAATGATAGAATCACGAGGTGTATTCAATAAAGAGAATCTTCCACCATGTTCTCTTTCCCAGGGTGCTATTAGATTGAGTAGTGATAGTATTTGATAAGCTCATTCCATCTTTATTGGAACATGTTCATGTTTTTCTTTATGAATATATATTTGAGGATTTTTTGATCCATATATATTTCACACTTCTACCCAAAGAGGTAATAATTATAAATTTTCAACAAAATGATTAACGCAGAAAAATCCATATCATGTATTTGATAGTGTTTCTTATGAAAATTCAATTTCCATGAAGCAATGGCAATGGATATTTCATTTTTCATCAACACACAACCCATGAACTTCTTCAAAGTGACACTAAATATCACAAAAGGTTATCCAATTTTGTGTAGTGTGAGCATAGGTGTAGTTATTATCCTCCTTATCAACTTCTTGAAGATATATTCACATTTATCACTCCATTAAAACATGAAAACCTTCTATGTTAGATTATTATGAGGTATTGAAAATCGTGATAAATTTCTAAAAAATTGTCGATAATTTCCAGATTACCCAAAGAAGTTATGGATTTATATAACAAATGTTCTCCTTGAAAATCCCTGAATTGAATTTTTCTTGAAACTATCGATAGATATCCCATTTCATGGGATGATATTACTACATAATGATACTTCCTTCAACCAAAACTCACACATTCTATAAATTTCAAATTACATATCATTTCACAACGTATCTTGTATATTTATTAAATAATCCTCATGTTCCTATTTAGTTTTCGAGTATTTTAGAATACTATCTATAGAGAATACCACTAATTTGACATAGTAATATCTAAATACTCCATTCATAAATTCCATGAGAATTAATTGAGAATTATCGAGTTTGGAAGGCATAAATATGAGTTCATAGTGCCCATAACTTGTACGAAATTTAATATTGGGGATATCCCGCTATTTCACCCATACATGGTATTATCCTGACTGGAGATCCACCTAGGAGATTTATTGTGCTCCTTGTGTCTAATTGAACAAGCCATCAATTCATGGAAGTGGATACATATTATTTATCATGATTTTTGTGAGATCACAATAATCAATGCAATTTTAATTTATCGCATCCTTCTTCTTGATGATGAGGACCAGTTCACGCCCAAGTGAAGCACTTGGCTGTATAATCCCTTTATCCCGATTCTTCTGTATTTGTTTATTTAACTCTTAAATCTCCACAAAAACCATTTTATATGGAGTATTGGATATTGGAAATTCCCCAAGAATGTTATCAATTGAGAATTTAATATATCTTTTATTAAAAATACCAGAAATTTATTTGGGAAACACATCAGAAAATTCCCTCACATTAGGCATGTAATAAAGGATGGTTTCATCTATATGAACAATCATCTGAGCAAGATAAGCATGCTCATAGGGTAGTAATATCAATGTTTTATATGATGGTGTTAAAAATACTCATCCTCTTCCATGAAGTTGTATAGAATCTGTGGTGATTTTCAATATGTAGAGTGATTTCCTTTGAACAGTTATTTATGATGGCCCTATATAGGGAAGTCCAATCCATTTTTAGAATTGCATAAAATTCCACTAGAGAGAGTATGAACATTCACTATGGGATTTTCATACCACAAATTGTGATAGAAGAGGATTTATATTCATGGTATGAAATAATTTACCCATTTTCCATTCTCACGGACATCAAAACCTACATGATTAGTGGTGGTGGTGGGATTCTTCTAATAAAGTATAGGGAACTAAAAGAATATGTATTTCAAGAATAAAAAGGAATATAAACTCTTTTTAAATAAATAAATATCGTATCTATCACCATGTCATTGCCAGGGTTTTCTTTGGTGTTATTGGTGGAAAAATAATTCCCTTGCTGAATTAGAGGTTGTTGGATGATTCTGAAGACCATTGGCATAGGGTAGAGGTTGGAAAAGTGCCCTTGTTCATTATAGTTGAATCATAGAACGATGTATTAATGGTCAAACGGAGTGTTCATATCACATGTCCTATAAACAAGTTTTTCTTATTTAAAATTGATGGCTATGTAAACTTATATTTCACATATAATGTTTTTCCTTTCCCCCATTAGAAAATTTATAGAGTCATCTATCCGCACATTTGGCAAGTATGGTGCAAAAAATTTATAACATCATTGGATTTATCCATCGGACTACCAGAATTGAAGTCCACATTCAACTTCTTATTCTCACAATACCCCTAATATTCTCCATTATCCATTTCTACTTAGAGGGAACATTAGAAAACTTCTTCATATGTATTAATGTCATGGATCGTTTGGTCTTTGCATAGGCTAGGTTATATCCCACCAAAGAGGCAGTTAACCATGAATTCAGGGGTAACGAAAAATCTAGTGGAATATCATGAGATCCGTGTGATGTTTACCAAATATGATCTAATGGATTCATCATATTTTTTCTTAAGTTAATGTTTGTCCATTTCCATTTAACTCAGAGGTTGCGAGGAAAATTTGTATCGAAAAAATATTCTATAAATTCATTCATTCCAATTCCTCGATTCTTTCTTATGCTTTATATTTTTTTATCAATGTCCAATAATGATCAGCTTCACCCTCTATACGATAAGAATCCAAAATATACATATCTTTTTATGATCATTTTTTGATAGAGAAGATCTTATCGTTGGAGTTGACCAATTGTTCAGAGATTGATGGTTCAGATAAACCATTAAATACAGGCGTCCTATGTATCATGAAACTCTGAATTGAAAATTTATTTTTATTATAGATGGATAAGGGAAGGGGTTTGATATTCCTATTAATCAATATTTTTAATCTAAAAATGATTTCACTAAGAGATCATTGTAATAAATTTTTTGAGTCCCACTCCAATGAGATTGGGAATCTCATTAGAACAGTCATCGCATTGAACTTAGAATCAGTTGTTAGCCCATGTCCTCCAGTTACTGGTCATTGATTTGAATAAAAGTAATGTTAGGGGTAACACATAAATGGGAATCTAATGAAATAAAGTGATAGCTTATAAATTAAATTTAATCCATTACCTTAAAAATTTATAAGATTCAATCTATGTTATCAATGATCTATATCAGAATATATATTCTTAGTGGATATTTTCTAATTCATATAACAATGGTTAAAAATATTCTTATGAATTTACTAATGAATATACACTGAATATGTCTGAACCAATAGTGCAGTAATTCCTATTTTCGTGCACCTGTTCCTATTTGAATCTATCTCAAATCATTTTTTTTAAGTTTTTACCCCTAC
This sequence comes from Viscum album, assembly GCA_963277665.1. NCBI lineage: Eukaryota > Viridiplantae > Streptophyta > Magnoliopsida > Santalales > Viscaceae > Viscum > Viscum album. The sequence goes on along the minus strand of OY728146.1, from coordinate 1,765,493,071 downwards.
ATACATCATTGTAAGATCCACCTCTACTTTTTCGTATCATGAATGCGATATATTTTCATTATAAACCATATAATCTATACTAAACAAAATATAGGGATGGTTTTATTATACATAGTCTTATCCGTAAGGAATTCATTATTATTTTATAATACTAATCCAAATAATAACTAAATCTATCCTCGACTAAAACCTATAACAACCCTTTTCATTATTACACACATAAATGAGATTTATAATATAAAAATTCACTTAAGAAAAATATAAGGATTGGGATGTCTAGTGTCTTGTAAAATAATGAATATTACATAAAAAAATTGGACATAAGACACAAAATCATTATTGAAACAGAACTATACACGACCAGAACATTCCTTCATACGTTGCAAGGCATGTAATAACCTGAGGACATGCATAAGAAAAGGGTGAGCAATAAATCCACGTTTGGGAGTAAACAAGGAATAACATGATGAATATAGTTCATGTTTAGAAATATTAATATCAATGGAGAACAATAGAAACATGAACACAATGTCATGTTATATAATGATTATCACAAAAGGGAATTTTGGTAACAACATTTAACATGATATTAGCATGATCCAAGGCTCATTGCACATGGAGAATGAGTAAACCCAAATTGAAATTTAATTAAAATGAGTAAAAAATCATTTAACAAGTATTATCATGATTAAATATCATTTTACATTGAGTATAATCATACTATTCATTACCCAAAGCATGGGAGTGCTTTCAGGGGAACCATTTATAAACATTTCCTTAGATGCATAAGTGTGCCCCATGGATCTTACAACATCAATTCCTTAAACCTCATAATTTATTCCATTAATTATATATGTGTAATAAATAAATGTAATTCCTCAATAAAATTGAACACGTGAATAAATATGAACACCCCTGATAGATAAATGAGTATGTTATTCACAGACATGATGATTTGGATATGGAAAATGATTGTGTAACATCGGGAGCATAACGACATCAAATAGAAATCGTAAAACGTATTGATGAGAAAAAAATGGGTCTCTAATAATTTATACATGAAATTAACACTAATGAGGTTATGTAACGTAATATCTCAACATAATTAATTTAATTTTGATGCATAATATAAATTAATATCTTGAATGTAAATGAGAAGATGAATATTCCTTATGGAATTTCCGCATTGTAACAACTGTACTTGGGAGGAATTATTGATTTTCATATAGGTCTATCATTATTAAAAAATAAAGCTGGATTTATGGGAGAGGTTTTATATGATACCAAAACATTATTAATTGAAAATAAAAGGGTATTACAATATAAAAAAATTTGGACAAAAATAAGAATGGAAGAAATCCCTTACATGAAATTCTGATCCCAAAGGCTCGAGAGATACGTGGGAGAGGATTATCGGGAGATTGGTGAGAATATAAAGGAATATAAAGAAATTAGGGAATTATTTTTCTAGATATAAGAGTTTTGAGTGATGATAAATGTGATTGTGGCTGGGTTTATATAAGAAAACATAAGGGAATTCATTAATTTTTTTTGGTTTTTGGATAGTACACATTAAACTAATCTACACCTCAAACCAACCAATTGGTTCAAAACAAAGATTTTTTAAAAAAGTGTGTGAAAACCCTTATTTTATAATTCCAGTAGACGAAAATATAAAAACATTATGCTTGCATATGTGGAGGTGAGTCACACTATCAAGGAAATCATTTTAAAAAGATAAAATATTCTATAAGTCCTGGAGTGTCCACAATGTCATCATAAAATTTTAAAAAAAATATAAAATTACATTATTATAATTTTAAAACATATTTTTGTAGGAAAAAAGTTTTATAGTATTTTATTACCTAGCTATTCGATATTTATGATGTAATAAAACATATTATATATTTAAACAATATTTAATTTTTACCCAAAAACTCAACTATCAAATAAAATTATGAAAAATTAACCATTAAATAATTTTGATGTCATGAAACAAACAATGATACACATTTTATATCAATAATTTTCTAAATATTTTGATATTCAATTTTAAATGAAAAACTGATTTTTATTGAAATTTCACTGTTTATAACAAAACCCATTTACAAGCTTTAATAAACATTTAAATTTTATTCATTAAAATTATATGATCATTTATATTTTATAAAAAGTTTTTTAGTAATTATATTTTATTAAAATAATATTTAATTAAATTATCCATTAATTCATCAAAATATATTTCTCAATTAAATTCAAATATCAACGAAAGATATCATTTCATCATTATAAATCATATACTATGTAACAATAATAAAATGAAAGAATATTCGTTATATAAAAATAATTTACATAATTATAGTTCTTGGGTATTGTTACATAACACCTTAAAACAATTTCTCAAGACCTAATGGCAAGGCATGGGATGTTGACATACTCTTGGGTAGCTCTAATAACAACTATGGGGGTTGTAATATCTATTAACATCCTCTTATCTCATAATAAATTCCATTCAAGTATAAAATGATGCAGATAAGAATGTGCATAGTCAAGAGAAATTCCAAGTTGTTCTTTCTCCTTTCCGAGATCCAACTAATGGGCTTCGTTTGGAGAAATTATACTAGATTTGGCCATCACTTCCTTAGTCTAATTAAATTGGTTTTGTTAAATCCCAATATTTATACTATTCATGTGATCACTGTTCAAAATCTACATTAGAAAAAAAATCTTAATTGTATTTTAATTTCCATTAAAATATAACCAAATAAGTGCATACGACTTATATAATTATTATAAATTATAAGACATTTAATTGGATCTGGATGAACTTTAATTAATAAATTATTGGGTCGTTACATTGGTTTTGTCTAGAAGTAGTTACAAGAAATGATTTTTTATATTTCATGTTTGTTCAGTTAGAACGATTAGATTTTAGTGACCCCTGAACTCGATCTAGTAGTGGTAGTATTGAAATTAATGATTTGGAGACACTACATGATGGGTGAGATGTTTAAATCCCACTATAACCAAAAGAGTTACATGTATATCTTATCTAAAAATGATGTGAAATTTAGAAAAGGTTGATGGCTAGTGTTCCTGTAGGGCAATGACATTGAGATAGTCTATACTCATGGGAAGTGGAAAGTTGTGGAATACGCTCTTAGTAGTAGATATAGATTGCAGTTGCAGGGTGATGCGACAGACCTGTTGGTCATGATATAGATATCCTTTTTGGATTGATATAGAGTTTCTTACATCCCATAGATGGTATTCACTCCTAAACTCTTACAATGTGTATTGGACTCAGAACTTTTGGATACCTAATATGAGGCTCTATGTTCTCAAATATTTATTGATAATGAACATAGTGGATATATAGAAGGTGGGGAGAATGTTGTTCTTTTTAGATGACACACGGTAATACCAGTGGTTTGCGAGAGGAGGTTTTGGGGGAGTTTCATGAATCCACATTACCAGTACATCTATGTGTGAATGTGATGTTCTATATGAATGATGTAAGTTTGGTCAATTCGGATGAAGAAGGATGATGAAATTTTTATATTTTGATTCCATACTTATCGGTAAGTCAGGGATATGCATATGGTTCTGTGGAGTTTTATTTAACCCATTGAGAGCCAGGGTGGATATGGGATCAAATATCAATGGAAATTATGAGTCGTTTTCCATTTACATCTATGGAGAATAATACCATCTCAGTGATTGTTGAGTAAATCGTTAATATGGACCACTTCCCAGCTAATCATGGGTATATTTCAGAAGCAATCTTGGCAGGAATCTACATGCATGAGATAGTAAGACCCCAAAGAGTTCGATCAATTTTTTTTGGATCATGATTCCCTATTTACATTCCATTTGTGGAAGGGATTGTAGGGTGAGTTTGGGACTCTGTTATGCTTGAGTATAGCGTTTCACCAATAAGTGGATGGACAGACTGAGTAGTCCATTTAAGCTCATGATAACATTCTTTAGGGTTAAATGTTATGTTTTTCTTCAATTGGTATGATCAACTACCTTTAGAAGAGTTTTCATACCCCAAATATTATCCCAAAACCATCAATATGGCACCATATAATGCCTTTTAAGTGTGACTATAACGGACTCCAATTTGTTGGATTGACTCTGGAGAGTCACCAATCATGGTCCCAAAGTTTTCGTGTACTACCATTGATAAGAGGTAGATCATCCAGGAGTGAATGAGGACAACATATATCTATAATAATTCAAATGATGATGGGATATGGAGGCCCTTGTACTTCTAGGAGGGAGACAACATGTTCCTTCAGGTCTCAACTCTAATAGGATTTCATAGTATATTTCGGGAAACAGCTACCTCTAAGATACATCAACCATTTTCAGATTCTATGTTGCGTGGTGAGGTGGTGTACCACATAGCTCTACCACCATAGATGGACTGGGTACATGAAACTATTCACATGTCATAGTTGCGGAGATATGTTAATGATCCATCGCACACTATCATCTGAGGAAAGATGGACATAACTGAAGTGATGAATATGGCTGAGTTCCCAGTAAGGATCCAGGATCCTTTTTGAATATTCGAATCCTATAGGAATTTTTGGTTGAAGCATCAGGATCTCTAAAAGAGAACATGGAAGGGGGGTCCGATTCGTTCTTTATACCAAAATCATTTTTTAGGTGGCCTTTATTTTTGGATTTTGGAGATGGAAAACCCTAATGATGGGAGAATGTAATGTATCATATTTTTTGGATTTTATTTTTAGAAATTATTAGTGAAATTATGAGACTGGGCGCTGATATGGAGTGTGATTCTGAGGCCCGGTAATCCTGTAACAATTAATCAAAAATTCATATGTTTTTCATTTCTGCATGAATTTCCTAAAAATGTGGAATATCATTTAAATGGGTTTTCATATCATAAATATGGGAAAAAATTAGCCCATAGAAATGTTTTTACTCTAGAAATGACCTATCAATTTTTAGCACAGGTCAACAATGGAAAAACCCAAAATGGAATATTTATAAACAATGTTATTAATTTTTTATAATCATAATAATTCATAAACGGTAACATGGATTTGAAATCTGAGACCACCATTGAGTTTTTAATTGGGTTTCTTCATTATGTGGGGCATAACCTTGACATAAAAGGGTTGAAGGTGAATGCATTTTTTTTGGACATGGACATCATTAAAATACTAAATAAAAATATTTAAATTAACATTACGTAATGAAACTAAAGAAATTTCCCTTTTAATAATACATGTCATACGAAATTAGGGTAAACATTATAACCCTGAAATTCCTCTATGGCTAGGATACAAAATGATTTTCTATGAATAATGAGCAACACTAGGAGATCAAGGATCAACGATGACATGGACCACCATTCTTCATCAATGACTGATCTAAACACAATGTTGGGTGTTATTTTGTGATTCGTTCACCATTCATAATATTGTATGATGAATGTGTACAAACCCATGAACATGGTGATCTGTGGTTTGATCATTTTTGTGAGATGGAAAATTATTTCAGGTTAATTACCATGGATGATTCTATTTAGGGATTTTTTTTATTTACACTTCGTTCAACATTACTAAATTAATGGATTGAGGCCAATATGAAAAAGACAAAATTCCATTATTTGGGAATTTGTGGGCTTTATCTTCCCTCTCAATCTATTGAGTTCTTCATCTATTCTTCTCTCTTGAATACATAATTCTAATGATAGACAGCTGTAACCGTGAATCATGGTGGAATGGTCTGATACTGGAGATACAATTCCCTAATGACTCCATATAGGTTCAATATAAATCAAGACTCATTTCTAGCCAGGGTAGTGGCCAATAATAATGCTAGATGGTGACATAATGCATGACACGGGCTAGGAGACCAGTGGTGAAGGAAGGACACTGTCACTGGGGTCGGTCTTGGAGAAGATCGAGCTGGTGACTGGCCACCAGTAAGATGGCCCATGGTGGCTCCAGTAGGCTAGGGTCTAGGTGGCATAGTGTGGGACTATTCAGGCAGTGACCAAAGGGCACATAATTGAACTGGGACATGGAATGAAGTTGGATCGGATGACCCCCTTGGTTACGGTGAAGCTGTGTGGATGAGAAGCTTGAAGGACGACTATTGGAATGTGATGTGGCACCATGTGAATTTTGGTGGCACACAGTTAGGGAAGACCACATGATGAACATTGATCTCTTCCAATAGGTTGGGCGGGTCGGGCAAGTGGGGTCGGTTTGGGTATGGTCTGGTAGGTATAACCAATTTATGGATAGTATTTTTCAAAATAATGGTTGTAACATTCAAATGGAATGACTATTTGGACGAGCCATCAACAGCATTGGGACCATCGAAATGAGGTGGTATTTTTGAGATGGAATTGTTATTTTTTTTTGAAATGGACCAGTGTAGGTGGATTGTGTCACATAATTCTTCCAAAGAGGGTTTATTACGACATTAAGTCAATATAACTGAATAGTAGTCCCCTATAGATGCATGTCTCAGATAGAGTTGTAGTGTCCCACATTGGGATTTGAGTGATCCTTTATCACCCCTTATTGGGTTTTGTGTGAATTTACATGTCCAACCATTGTAGGTCGTTAGTCCTCCATATTGGGGGGGATATCATTATGGTTTTTAAAATTCTATATGAAGGATATCCTATGTTATTAGCCGCATTCTTATGGTCATCAATAATATTTGAGAAATATCCCATACACCGTGTTCTAATATATATTGGGTTATCAGTATTATTTATGAAAGATCCCCTATATGTATATCAGAATCTTTGACCAATGTGTTCTCTTTATGTAGTACCAAAACATACTAAGATGTCTTTTCAAGAGTATTTAAAAAAATCCCAATATTGAGGAGTGATTTATCCATGAATAAGAATACCTCAAGTATAATCTTGTGGATAATATATGGTTTCAACTTACCTCTTCATCATGTAGATGGTAGTAGATGAGACCATGGGTCTTGTAATATTTTAAGACTATACCTTGTTACATTTGATATATGTTGTCACGGAAATACAACTTGGAATAGTTTAATGTTCTATTCACTAGTAGTATAATTCCATTTGATATTCCATGTGGTTTTAGGGTGACCTATCGGGTATTTTCCTACATATGTCTTATCTTTTGCAGACAATAAAAAGTTTGACGGAGTTATATGTAGACTAGGACTTGTTTGTTCATATAGAGATTAGTCAATAGAGGTGTTATTATATGACATTAGACCACATTCCTATTGCTTCACTTCAAGAAGGTTTTTCTGTGGATGAGTTTCAAGAACTGATGAATTCATGATGACAGACTATTTCTATTGGTGGGTTGAATTCTAGGCATTTTTACATTCCATTTTCCTATAGTTTTACTCTATGCATGGTATTTTATTTTATGTATGCATTTTTTACATATTTTTTTCATTTCATCATTTTGGTCATAGAGATGTGTTCTTGTGTACGGGTACATGATAAAATGCCTCCCATTTGAATGATATTCCAACATGGTGCTTGTCACTAGCCCAGGAACCAACAAAGGAAAGCATGCGGTAGTCATGGAATGGACCCCTCTAGGACGATTCTTAACATAGAAGCTAGACACTATTCATTCAGGGTATTTAATAACCCAAAATCATTAATGGATAGATGCTTCCTATTTTTCAGGACAATGATGCTTTTAGTAAGAGGGAAACCAAGTTTAGTGGTCCTCCCAAAAATAATCTTTGAAAACATTCAAACAAGCCATATAGAGATTTCAATAAGACTATTATATGTTTTTTTGATGGCATGTCAAGTGGAATATTCATGATAATAAGTTAAACCATAAAGCAGCATTGCACTGAACCAATTAGAAATACATTGAAGAGGGGGATCATTAAACGTTAAAAATTTCAAAAAAAAATTGTAATGAGAGAATCATTAAAGAATATTTAGGTCTTTGATACCATGCCTCAATATTTCAGTAGGTTTGATACAGTTTTTTCCGGAAATACTTATGATTTTAAATTCATGGACAGAACTAGTTCATATGAAATGTTTGATCAAGCATTACATATCATTGATCATGCTTCTGAGCTATATATATAAAGTGAAGGATAAAATTAGAAGTGATAAACATGTTGAACAAACACACATTTATAGATTGGGACATGGATTTTCCTTTTTTGTTTTATAATTGATTAATAATGCCAGATCAATAGTTTGGTTGAGGGATTCTCCTATCATTAACCCTGAAAAGTGGGATGCAATGAAAAGTGAAGGGAAGATTGAATTTTATGAATCCTAGATCCCCATTAATTCTATTTTACCATGTAATGTAAATAAAAACACTAAATAATATGGTATATTTGTTTTAATGGATACCTTTCCCAGCCACATCTTCTTAATTATAAAAAATGATTTGATTACAAACATGGTCCTCTTAGAGGCCTGACCGCATAAAAGGATATCATCAGTTTAAAAGAGGTGATGGGGAGAATACAATAATTTTTTTGTATTAATTCACTTATAATAGAAAATATTAACATTCTCATACTACATATACTCACATAGTATTCCAAATTAAAAAAATAATATATGAGAGGGTCTATCCATTTCACAGCCCCTTTATACAATTGAAGGAGCACCTAGGTGTCTCATTTATAAGAATGGGAAGCCTTACAGAGTAATAAATGATTGTAATGATAGTAATAAAACTATTGTAGAATACATATATCATAAGGAATATAATAATTAATATCCATATGATAATAAAAAATGATATAGATATATAATTTTTAAGATAAAATCCTCCACTCATGGATTTCCTCTTAAAAAAGTTGATACTATTTGAATCATTAAAATATAATTCTTACCCCTGGAAAAAAATTATACTGATTTTAAGAGATTGTATCCCTAACCAAAAAACACATTATGATTATATTAATCCTGAAGATGAATTTATGAAGAGTATTTTAAATTTCAAATGACCTAAATTACTTGATATCAAAGGAATTTTCTTTCTTTAGAGATAGAGAAATAAAATGGTAGTTCAGTCCATGAAGTGTAAAATCCTAGGAAAAAATTTCACATAGCATGATCACATGATCATGTATAATATCAAAGTAGAACATGAATAATTTTTTGGTTGAAATATCTTGTCTAGAAGTGCTATTAATGTTGAGTGAAATATGATTTTTTTATTTCTTCTTCAGAAGGTCGAATTGTACTACTGTGAATGTGACGAGTCTCAACAAAATGGGAATTCTATAAATGATCATGTGAGTATTTTCATCCACATAATCATAGTAAAGGACATGAAAGTATTCAAACAATACATTATAAATATCATATTCACTGTTTTATAGATCTACATTAATACTTATGGAATCAATTCATCATTTCTGTTTTTTATCCTTATGAACTCAATGAAAATTCATTGTGTGACTATATGAATATTTTATCCATCATTTATTAAATTAAAATTTGACCTGTCTATCTCTTTTGGCTAAATTATAGGAAAATTCAAAAATGGATTTAAATTCATACACAGAGGAAACAGATTGAAAATTTCTTTGATTATGATGATAATCAAGATATTCCTCACCAGACATAATATTAGAATCATTCATTGATATATATTTATTACCCCTATACTTAATAAAAATAATCATAATTTTTATATTATAAAATAACTATTGAAGAGGTCTTCCTGGATACCTTAATTCATAAGTTTCCAGAACTGTTTACCAACAACCTTTTGATACAATCCATTCATTATTGAACATGAGTGGTATATGGAATGATCTAGTTGACTACATGTGAATTCTAATTGGGATGGGTTTATGGTCTGAGTGTAATTTTGAAATAGTGTGACAAGAAAGAATTGTTGTATCACCTCTTTCATCAACATGAATAATGATTCTATCACGGTTACCTTCCTTCATAATATTAAGGGTAAATCTTCTCTAGTTGAACTCAAACATAGGAATTGGATCTTCAACAAGATTTAATTTAGGAATATAGAGAATGAAATCATGAAAAAGATGACTAAACATTTTATTTGATTTCTCATTTTTTCTAATTAAAATATTAAATTCACCAATGATAATCCACTTATATTTAAAACATACATACACAACAATAAAATCCATTCATTGATCTCATATATGGATGTAGGATGTGGATGCATAAATTAAGGTATTAATAACCTAATTTCCTAAAATAGAGAAGGTTACTTGAATATTATTCTTCCCACTATTTTATGAGGTTACCTGATGACTGTCTTTCCTATGAAAAAAATAATTGGTACATACCACTAGAAAAATGATTGTGAGAAACAAAAGAGCAATCTAAGGAGGCTAAATTCAAAACACACCATTTTTAAAAGAGAAATGTTTGGTTAATAAATCCTAATTAAAATTGGTTTTTATGTCACTAAAAAATGTCCAAGGGCATTGACCATGGGGGTATTCAAGATCCCTTTATAATTCCAAACAAATCTCCAAACCTCTGAATCTTGTTGATCATCCTCTGTGTTTTTAGACCAGAAGATACCATTGAGTGGGGAGTACTTATTACATCAATTTAATAATTCGTGGGTACCATCCTCTATACTCTTTTTGTTGGAATCCTTATAGAATAAGGCATAGATAAATGGGGTATCTTGTGATTTTTCACCCTAATATTGATATGGTAGATATGCAGCATTAATACAATCCCAGGAATCCAGCGTAGGGACATGCTGTGATGAAGAAACTTCAGCAGTCTATTCAATAGAAGGAATGCCACCATACGATTCATATTCGTTAGGATATCACCAAATGTGGATATTAGAGATTCATTAGTGGGCATCTTATTTCTATTCAATGAAACAAAAAAATAAAATACTAATTAAGAGGTATGGACACCACATGGGAAGTTCATGTGAGTGAAGAAATATCCACCATGACCTCCATTGATGTTCTGAGATAACATTATAATGAAAAAAACATTAAAAACATCTCAAGAACGGTGAATTCCCCCCATAGGATATAGGATGATTAATATATCCCCAAAATATAAAGTCAGTGTAGTGGATGTGGTAAACTCACTTCCCATCAATGAATCGTGAAGAAGCACTTGCTGATCAGGGGAATGAGTGGAACCCACAAGTGTAATATGTCTATTGTCATCCTCATCAAATGAAAAATTAAAAATAGTAGAAGTACCATCATGAGGAGACAAGTGCATAAAAACCACATCTAGTAGATTGATCTCAATGAGATAAAATATTTTACTCTCCATGCCAACAATGTAATCATCAAGAAACAAATTCTTAATATTCTTATTACAATTTGGGGGTAATAAAAATTACCGGGGGTAGTGGGTCCAATAGAATCATTTGAGGGATTTTTAGAGAATACCTCCCCTTTTTATCTACGACAAGTGTCCTCTACATTCCCATTCATTTACGTAAGATAAAATTCTTTTCACTATTACATAAAAATATAAGGACACCAATCACTCTATAATTTTGAAATGTTTTTCGGGTTTTATATTTATTAAATTTTAAGGTTCAAGCTATAATCATGAGTTTTCAAAAACACCTCTTCAACAATAGTTGTGGTCAAGCCGAGTTCCAAAAAAACTCTAGAATAATGATTAAATTTGGGGTTGATATTTTTTCAATCATAATGTATGGTATTACAAACAAAAGATGTTATATCCTAATTTTTTTGAGATTATAGTACAAATAGTTTTCTTTACCAATACATATACACAATTGAATATGAGTATTCATTAAATTTATAGATAAATATTATGAACACATTCTTGAATTCGAAAGAGTCACAGATTAAGTGGAATAAATCCAATGCCACATGCTCTTTACTAGTTCTAATCTAAGGGGAACACAATGTGATAGTACATGCATTTGGCAGTCATTAAATTCTATTAATGGAAACCCCATATGTCTATAATACTTTGACAAGGATCATTGAATTTCTAAACAATCTGTCCATTAAAAGTTATCACATGAGTAAAAATGGAAAATTTAGAAAATTTTATCATTTACTCAATTGAATATTGATTTTCAGATACATGTAAAACATGACCATTCTTAATAACCCTACTAGGGAATGGGATATGAAAATCAAAAAAGGAGGGGAGAGGTGAAGATTTAACCACATCATGAAACTTATTTTTTTGGTCTGATGAAACTGATAATTCATCTCAGTATGTTTGGGGAACACACAATATTAAAAGAGTTAATTGTGTTATATAATCTTAGATCATCATCAATGTTCATTTTACCCAAAATGATTTGATGATTTTTTTTACAAATTACAATAATTTGATTCCCTAGGTTTCTCTCCTTGTGCCATGACTATCTCTATTAGGATACAAAATAAAATAGGATGATATAATTACATCAATATAATCCATATAATATTATTTTATAATTTCAATTGAATAATATAAAATATATATCCTATACTATCAAGTGGGACAAATCATCAATATTGAGTATTGAAAATTACCACATTGTGAAATATTGTTATTAATTTTCTATCAAAACATTCCACAGTAAAATAAAATGATGGAAGAATCCTATTTATATGATATTTAGAACATAAATAAACTTATATAATTATAATATCTCATATATCTTATTACCAACCAATCCATTTGAAAATGATAATGTCACTTGTCAGTATGTGTGGATAAGCACCTCCACCAAGCAATGACATAAGTTTGACATTTTATTTTTACATGGATAGAAATAAGGAAAGATTTAATTAATATAGATTATATTTATGAACTAATAATTATCATTTATGGGTGATATTTTATTTTCTGATCTTTTAATCTATACATCGAAAAATTTGAAGCAACATTCATCCATACATAAGGGCCACCATCTCCACGAATTACATAATTCATTTTAAACCTATAAAATTAATGGATCATTATTTATATATATATAATATATAAAACGTTATATTAGGTTTAATATTATATATTTAATTTAAATATAATAAATGTACCTGATCGAAAACTACTAATCTAGAACATACAGAAAATACCAAGCAGTTATCACTTGAAATAGTGATTTCAATAACGAATCTATAATTTATGGGTGATAAAAGGGTATAAGTAAACAAAATATGTTATGGTATATATTATTATGGTTCAAAAATATAATAATAAGAAATCATTTATTAGAAATTTGGTTTGATCATGAGTGAATAATTGTGAGACATGGGATATGGTATTTTTGTATCAAATTATCATATATGGTACATTTGTTGTGACATGTAACAATATTATTTTATTGGGTTCATACACAAATAATTTTATCTATAATATCATGAATTTCTCTATTTTAATGCATTTTACTGTTTCATTACGAATTTCACATTCCCAAGGATAATGACTAAAATGTTTCCAAATAATCTAAGGGATTTTCACCTCAATATTATTTCTAGGGGACATATAACTTATAAATAAATTTTTTATTTTATTAGGTGTATAAAAAATCCATGAGAACATACTTGTTTTAATTCTGAAAATTCATGTTCAATATTTTTATAATGAAATTAATGTAATATAAAAATATATTACTTTATAAATCCTGATTTTCAAGATGAAATGTGATGTGTTGAAATGTTTCAACCATAGTTGAAATCATAAAACCTCTAGAGTTGGGATCCAAATATCTCAGGCTATGGACTGTTATTTCTTCCATTATAATCATGATACCACCATATATGTTCTACTTCTTATATAATTCATCTTCTTGACTCTTCCCACCCTCAAAACCATTCTATCATTTGGAATTTTACAACAAGCATGTTGCCAAACATAGCAGTGATCTACTGTTTGATGAGTAACATTCATAGAAACTAACATCGAACATGATACCACCGAGTTATGTAACTGCTAAAAATTCCCCCATAATTTAAGTAAAAATACAATGCTGCTACATTTTTATTCAATGATCCAAAAAACTAGTTTATGAGGGTTAATATAGAGTGTTTTTTTTATTATTTCTTAACTATTTTAATGATGCATTGAAGTCATCTCATTCATCTACTATGGGGATCAAGAAAATCATCATTATAATTCATTAATGGCTATTCGATCATGTAGAGATATTTATTATAGAGAGAATATCTCACTCTCATATGAAAAAGGATTAGACGCATGAATTATACACTGAAATCATAGAAATTAGTTCATATTTGAATGATTGGAGTTCACTGAAGATATAGATCCATTCCTCTAAATAGAATAAGTAAATTCATGACATCCTATTTTCCTAAAACATGCATAGAACTATTTTATCACATCACCATGTAAAATATGAGGAATCTATAGAATATATGGGGTTTTAAAATAGGAACATTTCATTTATCTAACATTATTATATTTTGTCTCATTGTATTTTATATTGTTTTGAGTAGTGTGATTTATTTCTCTATATATAAGCTCACAATAATTATTATTATTGAAATATCGAATACTCAATATCCACTATATTACTTTTCATTTTTTACCTAATGTAAATGGGGAAGAGGTCCTTAGTTTCCTATATTGAATTTCATCCCCTATATAAATGTAGAATAGGTTACAAGTCTAGATATCTTATGTTATTGTTTTTATACATGATCATGTTTATTAATAATAATTTATTAATAATTTTATTCTTATAATTATGTAATTTCCTAGTGGATTGGATTAGGTATTTGTCGAAGGATGAACCCATGGTTTATTCTATTTTATGTTTTTGTGTTTTCGCTTATTTTATAGCATTAGCTACAAAATATTTTACTTTTTCCAACAGCGGTATATCTGTTGATAAAAGTACATTTTCTTCTAGAAAAACGTTTTACCAACATATATGACTCTCTCACTAAATTTTCGGTAAAAACTCTGTCGCCAAATGTTTTTTCAATAGATAAAAAAGACCTGTTACAATTATAATAAAACCAAAAGATAATATATTTGTCGGTAAGTGTTTTGAAATAGGTTCTAAGGACAAATTTTTTTGTTGGTAATAATATTACCAACATATAATATATGTTTATAAATCAAATTTGAATAATAATTATAATTTTTTATTGCTAGTAAAATTTCATATTATATTTATTAATTTATCATATATAATACATCTACTTTAATTATTAATCCGAAAACTATTTGAACAAATTTTCAAACGTATAAAAAAAATTATATTAATAAAGAAATTTAATAATGAAGGATCCATCACACACCCCCAGAACCCCCTGACCCATCCATGCTAGTGAGCCAACTCCCACACAAGTGACCAGTGAGTACCACCAACGACTCATCCATGTTATCGAGCCAGCTCCAGTACCAGGCCATCCATACTAGCGAGTCATCGTGAGCACTAGTCCATCCATGCATGTGAGCCTGCTCCAGCACCAGTGACCACCAGGCACCAACAAATCCATTCCAGCAAGCAAGATTCAATAGGAACCCATTCATTCCTGCAAGTTAGCTCCAACCACCTGTGACCATCATAAAACCATCCATACCCTTGGACTAGCGAGTCAGCTCCATCACGATCTAAAAACCTGATGTCATTGTTATACCACATCCACAAACTCCAAGATCTCCACCACAAACAACAAAAAAGAATACCAAAAAACGAGTCAGTTGCAGTACCAACAATAAACCTCAAGTCTCCAGTATGTCACAGACTTCAGCTCCAATATCTACATCACAAAAAAACCCACAAATTAGTGATTAATACCTGCATAAATTGTAACCAATAGATAAATAATTGAATGTATAAAAAATTGATATTCATAGTGAGATATTTTCATCATCCATGTTGACATCTCAAGGATCGGTAGTGCGAATGACTCGAATTAGACATCATTTCTAACAAAATATTACAACAACATCCCTAAACTATCATGTCCTAAAAATCCATTTTTATGATAATTTCAAAATTATTCCAATTAATGTTGAAGTGAAAACCATTAGAGAACATTATTGAAATATAAAACATGAACCAAAGCACCGCATTCTTTATGGATTTTAAATAAAAGGCACACAAAATTTCCGTGGTAAAAATTAAAATGATGACATTTAAAACAACTAAATAACAACATATTAAATATCCATGGTATAAAATAAAATGATACCTTTTTAAATAAATATGAATTTCAACTACATAATTTATAATATAACTGTTGTAAATAACAAAAGTGTCAAAAATAAATGAATTAAGTTACTACACATTCTGGAATAAATAATTTACAATAAGAGCCTTATATTCAAAATTATTGAAAAATACCAATAATACATACCAAAATGGTGTAAAATAATCATTATCCACCAAGCTCACCAAAAAATAATGACTTTGGAGCACCAACCTAAAAATAGGTTACTTTATCGAGAATTTGCTTTGAATAGCCTAAATGTGAGAGATGCACACCAAACATAATGACTATATAGTTGCACCAACAAAAAACAGGTTTCTTTAGAGAGAATTTGGATGGAATGAACTAAATTTGAGGGAAATGCATTGACCTGTAGGAGAAATATCTGAGATGGATCCCCCATGGGATATAACAGAGCCCATCCCCTTGACCATTTTTCAAATGCATTATTTTCTGAAACACTGAAAGCTCACCAGATCCACAATGGTGGGTTGTATGATCTTCATCATCTAGAACACTGGCCATGTCACCACGTTCACATCACCATAACCCGCATTCGACAGCTAGTCCCCTTGTTTGTTCACCATGATGTATGTTTCCTGATGACGAACCCTTAACTTATCAATCAATGCATCTAGCCTTTCCCTGAAGAAAAATAGTTCTAGATATTCCTTTTGATAAATGTGTTGGTCTACTCCTCCCCACCCTACCAAACCATGTATCTATTATGCCATAGTATATGTAGAAATTTTTAACCTAACACAAGTTAAATGGGTTCATGTTGAGTATAAATAATTTCGGATTGTAATTGGGTCGACCCTTCTAACCTGAATAATATCAGAGTCATGTTCTGGTTAACAAATCATAACTGACATAACCTATTATCCTAATGTAATTATATTTCATATGCGGGTAATTCAGGTAAGATGGATCAGAATATGTGGGTTGTTTGGGTTAATGAAGTCGGGTTTCAATTAATTTTGATTAAACGAATTAGATGTGTTGTGTTTAGGTTCACCCTGTAAATAGGTTATGTTGGGTCAACCTATTCAATAAAATGAATCATGTTTAGGTTGAAGAAAAAATACTTCGCCCGATGTTCAACCTGACAAGAACCCAACCCATGCACCCGAATTGATAACTATATGTTAGTGACAAACACACAAAAAACAAAAAGTTGCATGAATTTTATACATACCAACATATGGAGAATCATATCGAGCTGCATAACCGCAGTCTAGCTATTGATCATCATAAATTCATTCTTGTTAATATTTCACAACTGCTAGTTTATGATCATTGTCTATGCCTGAATCCTTGCCAGCTCTGACCAGAGACTACTTCTCAATTGCCTAGGAATTGTTTTGTGAACCTATCAAAGATTTATTTAATACTTCCATGAGGGACAACCCACTATTCGAGAAGCTTCTTATCACCTGCACTGGGGCACATGAATTGTTAAAAACAACATTACGTCATAGGATTTAACATGCAATAAACAATAAACATGATTTCAAAGAAGTAATTAATTAAAACATAAAAATTACATTACATTAAGATTCTATCAATTGATACATTCATACAATTGCATGAATTCTCATTCTTAAATATTTTGTGTTGTGAGAAATTTTAGTCCAAGAATGTGTTCCATGTATATGAATGAATTTAGAGTTTACGTAATTCGACAAATTTAATAGAAAACCTGTGAATACCTTTCCTCTTGTGGAATTCAAATTCTTATCAAGGCTTTTTTTTTTGAATCACATACCCTCGAAATAGGGTGACCATTGAAAAATATTTCAATATGTACCTAATTACTCAAAAATAAAAATAAAGCACCAAAATGTCAGAATAATACTAGCATTTTTCTAAACATTTCACACGTAAAAGATATTATATGAGAATAGACAAGAGACTTCAACAATTCATAAAGAATGAGCAGCAGGAAGAGTGTTCATTTCCAAGTTCCATGATACATTAGGAAAACAAAATAGAATATGAAATAAAATATAAGAATGTTCATATTATATCATCAACATGAAAATAAATTTGAAAATAAAAAGTCTCAGTTGGTAATAAAATGTCCAAAACAAGCCATAATGAATCCTATAAGGCCTAAAAATAAGACACCAACAAGATACCAATAACACAAGATTCTGAGATGGTATGGTCTCTCACACAAAGTAGCATCGTGTACCAGATTAAGAATCATCGCTTAACATAAGTAGACCCAAAATTATAATAACATTCAGACCCACGACATATATCCTAGAAATGTTAATGTCATATCTTAAAATGAGTGAGTAATCACACCACAACAACATAAATCAGCAAGTAAATTTAAATTTCGTCCTATTGAGGGAACATTGTAAATGTATTTAATTACTCTTAAAATGGTTTCATAGGATCAGTAGAATATATAGAAACAATTTGATCCTTCATGTCTAAAAACAATAAATAAAAACTAGATTTCCAGTTTTGAAGGTCTGTAGAAAAAATGTTTACAGAAGAAAACCCTGAACAAATATCATATATTAAAATATATCCTCTAAAGTATCAAATCACATGGATGTGATAATGTGTGATTGGGAACATAAATATTATTTTCATAGAACCTCGATTCATTATTTTTTTAACAAAAAACCTACCACATATTCCAAAACATACAGTTCAGCAGCTTTGATATGATAATGTGTGTTTGGGGATGTAAATATTATTATCTAACTCTATATTGGACCAAAATATAGGAACATGTTGAGAATTTAATTAATCAAAAAAATAGAAACATTAAATGAAGCCTTTATAGATCAATCATTCAAGGTCTCTTAACACATTTAAGTTTTTTGGAAAATAGAGGATGTAAAATATTTAACCTTCAATAGACGTTTTCTCCAACCCTAACTAGTATTTTTATGTGATGTTCTGGAAGGACCTCTTGCAACATTATATAATATTGAAATTTCTCAGAATTTTGACATTTATTACAACATTCATGAAAAACATTCATCAGTTAATTATTGAAAAGTTAATAACATAATATTGTTCATTAATTAAAAAATCATAAATGTACAATAATAACGAAACCAATAATCAAGTAACAAATAGATTAATAAATTATAAATAATAAAATAAAATATGGTTCTATTTCTTGAAACACTACTAGTTTATAATGACATAAATATATCATTATGATGTTCAAAATATAAATGAATTTCAATATAGATATCAATTTTTATCCAAGGTTCAAATATTTAATCTATGAACTCAAGGCATTCATTGTAAAAAAAACATTGAATTATAGACTCAATAAATTATTAAATAGTATAATAAATTATAAATGTAACAATATGAATATAAATCACTTGCACATCACACATAATGGGTATAATACATTAATCATGAAAAGATACAACATTATGGAATTCTACAGACCATATCGATAAATGAATTATAATCAAATAAATAATGGAGAAATATTATTCAAAAAAATGAACGAATATACTTCAAATTTTATAATTTACGTTGTATTCATGTGTTAAACATTAAATCTCCACTAATTAATGGTTTAATATATCAATGTCAATTGTATGTTTTACTATATTTATTATAATGAAAACATTTTAGTTCTTTTAAAATGCATAGTTTTATTAAAATTTAAATGTAAAATTTTAAAGTGTATTTTATGTTTTACTAAAATTTATAGAATGAAAAAATTTAAGATCACTTAAAATGCGTTCATAGCTAGAATGAGAATTACAATGGAGCCTTGTCAATTTAGATATCAATAAAGCATTGGTTCATTGTCATACGGTCATTCCCCCAATCCAATATCAATGAATTCATGCAAAAAGTAATTTTCATGTGTAAATAGTTATGTTCATTTCATAGTGACAAATATATCATCATTAAATATACTATTTAGAAAGGGTTAATCAATTTTATGATGAATAACAGTGTGTTTTTGTCTCTCATAAATGAAATGTATAATGCAGTTATTTGCTCAACACTCACAACCCAAAATTGGGAAACCGTGAAAGATATTTCACATTTTCCCATACCTAATATGTTCACCCAAATTTTAATCTTTCACGTGATTCATCCATCTAAGTGAACAATTTTATTAAAGATGAAGTTCAATTTTACCAAACTTGAGGGTGAATTATTCCCATCCAACCATAGAAAATATCATTTGAAAGATCAACCCAAAAATTAATCAAAAGGTGTACCTTTACTTCTTCTTCTAGTGCATATTATCATGGTCCATGTTAACTTCATTTCCTCCATAATTAGGAAACAAAAAATTATTCACCTCTTTTACAGAGATAAGTATATAACAAGAATACCAAAATCACCCAAAAACAGAAAAACAAGAATAAGAAATTTCTTTCATCAGAATTTCACTGAAACCCAATCAAGAATTCAATTTGAAAACTAGATACATTTGATATTAGGTTATTATAACTTCAATAATAGAGGTCCATACCTGAAAAGAGGCCCAAACATCAACTGATGAAGTGGTTTTTTGTCCATACCACTCCCTACATAGGAATTTATCCCCTTCCTTCCATTTCACACACCTCTTGCACAACCACTACAAGGTCAAGGAGGAGATCAGTGCCTACTCACTACATCCAGACCACCTCACTGCAAAATATTTCACATTTTCCAATAGGGGAATATCTGTTGGTAAAAGGTCATTTTCTATTGGTAAAATATTTTAGCAACACATATGTCTCTCTCACTAAACTGGTGGTAAAAACTCTATCACTAAATGTTCTTGTGACAGATAAAATCATTCTGTTACAATTATAATAATACCGACAGATAATATATATGTTGGTTAATGTGTTTTGAAACAAGTCATAATGGAACAGTTTTTTATTGGTAAAAGTATTACCAACATATATTATATGTTTATAAATTATATTTGAATAACAAATAGAAATTATTATTACTAGAAAAATTTCATATTATATTCATTAATTAATTTATCATATATAATACATGTGATTTAATTATTAAATTGAAGAAGATTTTAACACATGTTCAATCTTAGAAAAAAAAAATTATATTTATATTTAAATTTAATACAACATGATTAATCACATCACACCCACATAATGCCGAGAACACCCCCCGACCCATCCATGCATGCATAGCAGCAGCCTATCCATACCAGCGAACCAGCAGCCACACCAGTAACCAACGAGTACCACCAGTGACCAAGACAAGCCATGCTAGCGCATCATCAGATCATCTATGTCAGCGATAAATCCATGCCATTGAGTTCAACACATCAATTTCAGCGAGCAATCCATGCCAGTGAGTCATCTCCAATACTAGCCAATCTATAGCTCCAGCACCAGCCAATCCATAGCTTCATCACCAGCCCATCCATGCCAGCGAGCACCAATGACCCATCCATGCCAGCGGAAATCCCATCCATGCCAACGAGCCATGTAAAGAAGAATAAAACAAAACCCTTTAAAGGGGAACCGTCCAGCCATGTGTCATGTATGAATAAAATGGTATTATGTATAAAACATTTGAGAATATAACAAAAATGAATAAAAAATAAAATAATTAAAGAAAAATTAATATAAAATTCCCTTATAAAGATACATGTGTTAAGTAATGAAAAAAGGTACCTCAATCAAAATATTTGTAAGACTATGAAATGTGGGAGTTAAATGACTAAACATACAATGCTTCACTTGCTGAACTGCTAAAATGAAAAGTAATATTTTCCAATTTAATGAGATCTCCAAGCACTTTTAAAGAACACATGATGTGAATACATGTGTTTTCCATAGTTTATTTTATTTTTCCACATCTTATTTTAAATTAATAAAAACACCATATTTTAACTTGTGAAGTTGGTGTTTTCTATAATTCATTTTAACCACTACCTAAATAAACCCCAAAGTATTAATAATATGACCACAACACAAAAAAAGACTCTAAATGAAAAAAATGTAAGGAAAAATACCAAATCACTCAAGGTAGGTCCTACAAAGCAGTATTCAATACAAGAATTTAATTAAAGTCACAATATAGATGAAAGAAATAAAGAAAAGGGAAAGAAATAATCTCCCATAGAAATAGATTAAAAAATGATCTTTGTAAGCTTTTCTCTACTAATTTCTCTTAACTGAGATATACAGTGTCGATAATATCTGATGGGGAAATCTGAGTTCACATTGAACCTGAAAATAAAAAATATATCAATCAAAATAATCTTCACATATAGTTTTGACTCCTTCAATCAGGTCTGATAGAAACCAGATTTCAATTCTCCTACTCGAATCAATCTTTAAAGATCAATAACTCTATATTAAGCATGAATTTGGACGGGAAAGATCCTTTCATCTCAGTCTGTCTTTCATGGTGGACATTGAGTCATCTTCCACAAATCGGCCTCGACACAAATCATCTCTACAAGGCATCATCTCCATTTCTTCTTCAAATAACCCCAACATGATCAGTTCACCGTCTTCATTGTGAAATCATATTTGGACGTATTTGAGCTTCGGTTTATCACGATTCAGTTTCATTAAGTTAGGATAGTTTGACTCTGGATATCAAATGGTGCACGACACGAGCTGATATGGCGACTTCAGTTCTTGTCTAGCAACACCTTCTTCAACAAGCTCAAGTGATCTTTCTTCAACATGCTGCTGAATCCCTTCTCAATAAAACCAATTTTCAACTCAAGGTATGTCCTTCCAAAGTGAAATAAATAAAAAAATTATTGAAATTATTGAAAAAAAACAACGTTAATATTAAAGTAATAAATGGAAGCTGATCCTGGGCAATAAGGTATTCAAATGCCACCTCCACCCCAGATAACTTCCTGTAAATCCTATAAAAGATCGCTAACATGTACCCTCTAATTCAAGGACTTGGGATCAAAGAATACATAACCAGTTTAATCTATAACACAGCTTCAGACTTCATAACAAGCAAATTCAAGAAAAATACATAGACTAAGAAATATCTCTCTTTCTTTACCGTCATTAATTTAGACCTGTCGATCGAACTTTATGATCCCAGTAAAGACTCATTGGATACTTCTTTTCAAGAAATGGATTGACCATTAAGGTGACCCACCTTTTTTGCTTTCGAAAAAGGGTAGAGGTGAACTTATTTTTTCATTCAACAAATGTAGTACCTGCACAATAGGGAAATAAAAATTCTTAGATATACTTTAATTTATAAAAATTGTAGACATGGAATTATGGTTGAAATAATAACCTGTATAAAGTACCCATTATATCATATTATTCTAGTTAGTGTGCGTAACAATATCAATAACATACCTTCCGGTAATTATCTCCAAGAACAAGAACCCAAATTTGTACCATCGGATTTTGTAGGAAACTACACAGCCCATGTACTAAGGAGAAAAATATCCATTGGTCCCCATCACCATTGTTGAAACATAGGTCTTACCCCAATTTGGACTTATATTTGAAAGACTAAAGTCAAAGATCATTGGTTTTAATTCCTTGTCTAGAAATATGTTCAATGCATTGAAACTGTGGTACATTACTTATGAGTAATTCAGTTCTTGTAAAATTGGAAGATGAGTACTATGAAACATGGGTGAGTGAAGAATTATACATAGGGATGGAACACACAACCCTTACAGGACATGATGTACAAGCATGTTCAAAATTGTATATAATTTCAAGCCACGTCTTCTTGGACACATGTCCATGAGTGATGTGAAATGGTGTACAAGTCTATAAGGACCCTATGACAAGACAGGATGTATATTTCTGTATATGCCATTGATTAGTGAAAATACATGGATTAGTTACAACCAATGGATTAGTGAAAATCCATGATAGTTCTGTACAGGCCACAGTTTAGTGACCAGCCATGATAGTTTTTTACATGATGTAGATGGATTTTACAGAATTTTCTTACTGACAACCTATGATAGTTCTGAACACAGTGTACATGGCTTAGTGACAAGACATGATAGTTCTGTAAATGATGTACATGGCTTGTACAGAATTGTAATATACAGAATTGGCTTAGTGACAAGCCTTGATAGGCAACTACCCAACACATGCTATGTGACCAGCCACGATAGTTCTGTTACCTGTACATGTCATGGATTAGTGACAATCCATGTATATAGGCTATGATAAATAGTTTTTTACAGTCCATGATTTAGTGAAAAGCCATGTGGACAAGCCATGAGTAATGTGACATGATGTACATGGCTTGTATAGAATTGGGGGTTCATTCATATGTAAAAAATTCAATATCCACCAATTTAAGGTGTAAATTTTTTATGTGGATTGTATATTTTTTTAGAGTTAATAGAATTAAAACATTTTAGTTCATTTAAAATTAATCTTGTACGTAGAATGAGACATGCAATGGAGTTTGGTCTATCTCTATTTCCAAAAAAAGTGCCAATTTATCATCATGGGTCCCCAGCCAACTTTAAAGTGTAAAGGGTTATTTTATTTTCAATGTAACCAATGTATTAGAGATATATTGATTAAATTCACTCCTTGGTAACTACTTTTTAGAAGGGGTTCATCAATTTTATGATGAATGAGGTAGTGATTTAATCTATGAAAGATGAAATGTACAATAGAGGCATTCACTAAAAATTCAGAGCCAGAAATTGGGAATCACTGATAGAAATTTAATTTTTTTCCTCCAATTATTTCTTCACAAATGAATTAATTTAATTTTGACATAAAATTAAAATTATCTCTTTTATCATCAATATTTTGAGTCTGGCATGATGTAAAGTTCTGCCTATCACAGGCCATGATGTATAGTTTTGTACAGGCCATAGCATATTGACAAGACATTGTAGTTCTGTACAGGCCACAACTAAGTGACAAGACATGATAGATTGGTACATGATGTACATGGATTGTACATAATTGTCTTAGTGACAATCCATGATAGTTCTGAACATGGTGTACATGGCTTAGTGAAAATCCATGATAGTTCTGTACTTGATGTACATGGCTTGTACATAATTTTCTTGTACAAAATTGGCTTGTACAAAATTGGGTTAGTGACAAGCCATGATAGGCCATGGCTTAGTGACAAGGTGTGATAGTTCTATACAGTCCACGGATTAGTGACAATCCATATATAGCTCTATACTGGCCACGCTGATTAGTTCTGTACAGGCCATGGTTTACTAACAAGCCATGTGTAAAATCCATTAGTAATGTGACATGATGTACATGGCTTGTACATAATTTGGGGTTCATTCATATGTAAAAAATTCAATCTCTACTAATTTAAGGTGTTACATTTTTTTTGGATTATATATTTTACGACAGTCCATAGAATAAAAACATTTTAGTTCCGTTAAAATTACACTAGTACCTGGAATGTGACTTGCTTAGTAGTTTGGTCATGTTGTATTTCAAAAAAAATCCCATTTATCATCATGGGTCCCCTGCCCTTGTTCAAAATCAAAATCCAAGTGTAGCAAGTATCGTTCTTGTGTAAAGGGTTATATTCTATTCAATGTAACCAGTGTATTAGCGATTACTGGATTAAATTCACTCCTGGTAACTACCTTTTAGAAGGGGTTCATCACTTTTATGATGACTGAGGTAGTGATATAATCTATGAAAGATAAAATGTACAATAGAGGAATTCACTAAACACATCGATCCATAAATTGGGAAACAGTGAAGGAAATTTTGTATTTTTATCCTCCAATGAGTTCTTCGCAACCTAATTCATTCAATTTTTACCCTAAATTAAAATCTGCCCTTGTATCATAAATATTTTGAAATTAGTTTAAGAAAATGATCGTATAAATAATGACTTCCTACCACATGCGATGCAATTCACAAAATATGGAGAAGAAACGAAATCGGCGAACCAAAGGGGTGGGTGGTGAAGGGATACATACCTGGTAATGAGTGGAGTGGCATCAAACAACTAGTGAAATAATGAGGGGCGATGAACCGAAGGGTGATGAACCAAAGGGTGATGAATCGAAGGTTGATGAACCGAAGGGTGATGAACCGAAGGGATATGAACAGATGTCCGATGAATCGAAAGGTGATGAACGGTGTCCTGAAGAAGTTGAGGACACCAGTCGAACCCGATGAACTAGTACGCGGGTTCTTCGATTGAAAATATTAGTGGTGTAGGGTTAAGGGAGTAGGGTTTTGTAATGTATATTTGATGTATATTTAATTAAATTTATCTTATTAATGATTATTAAAAATATAATATTATAAAAAATAACAAAATGCAACGGTGGGAATAATAAATTAATTTGTTAGAAAAAAATTGTTGGTATAATCATGATAATGTAACAAATCCAACATTAAGTAAAACATTTCATATTATTAATCAGTTAATATCGACATATTCATTTGTTGGTAAAAAGAATTGTTGCTAATTATAATCAATATAAATAAAAAATTATATCTGTTGGAATTAAATGATTTTACCAAAAAAAATGTATCTCTCACTAATTTTATGTTGGTAAGACAAATTTTTTTGTAGTGCCTAAGCAACATCAGGCAGTTCGTACTACCAATCTGTGATGATATCAAGGCCGTTTACTAGATACCGCAAATCATACCAAGGGCTTTTATGATTCCCATCCTAGGATCTACTTTGAGATTTCAATTCCTAAAGGTTAAGGAGGGCTTGGGGAATGCATAGAAGGGGAAGATCGTGGAGGCCGTAAAACTGACCAGGGTTGTCTGTGTAACGAATAATCAATTCAGTATCAATGATTATTTCTCACCGGGGAGGCAAAAGGGATTTTCTCATGCGTCGATTGAAATTTTTGCATCCATGGAGGAACTGGAGGTCATTAACAGGGAGGAACAGTAGGGCTTGCTCCGCCAGCAAGCCTTCAAAATTTTCATTTGATTTTTTTTCATTTAAACATGTTTATTTTTATTTTATTTTTTCAGTTATTTTTTAAATCCCATATAATAATTTATTTTAAATAAAAAATATTTGAGATACTAATGGGATTTTTTTAGATTGACTGTTTTATAATCCTAATATTTTTCAAAAATACTCTAGTTAATATTATTTTGATTTATTTAGTAAAATATAAGGGAAAAAATTATTCATAAATGCTTTTTTAAGTTAAATAACATTGATAGTAGATTTATACTTTGGAAAACAACTATTGGTAATAATAATTAATAATAATAGATTAATTTTTTGCTAAAAAATTGATTGTATTAATATGATAAAGCAACAATTTTAATTGTTAGTAAACTATGTGTTGGTATTATACAATTAATAACAACATACATATATGTTGGTAAAAATAAATGTTGGTACATTAATTTAATACCAATAAATCTTAATATCTGTTGGAATTACTATTTTATACCAACAAATATATTGTTTATTAATAAATTATTATCGGTATAAGTGAAATATTTTGTATCTATAAATAATACATATTCCTTGATATTTGATATTACGAAGTTTTTATATATGTATTTGAATTAGAAAATATATTTAAAATTAACATTTAATTTCATATATTGATTAAATGAAACCTTAATAAATCTATGTAAAATTCGTTTAATGGTTAGATTTATATTAATATTTTGGTTTTTTTAATGAGTGAATTAATAATAAATGTGGTAATTTTATTAAATGATATATTATTGGGTACTCAATTGACCCCCTCTTGAGTTTCTCACTCCAAACAACATTTAATATCATTGTATTGTAAATATATGTCAACAATTATTTATTTTCCTTTTAAATACAACTAATTTATATTAGTTGAAAATGTATTTCGTTATACCTTATATAAAGGAGATCCATTCTGCCAATAAAAATCATTTTATAATGGAACTAATTATTCTTAGTGGAAAATCATGATGAAAATACAAATTGAGAGAATGGATTTTTAAATTTCAAATGTTATTGTGAAAATTTTATAATATATAAATCTCATATAATTAAAATTGTTAATCCTAAAAAATATGTATAAATTAATTATTTTAAATACTTGATTAATTGTAAAATGATTAAGGTGATATGGAATTTAAAATAATATCATTATGTACCACTACTTTAGAAATTTCTAAAAATTTAGCTATTTATCATGAATGAACATATATTGTCACATAAATTCAATTAAAAACCTATATTATATAATATTGTAGGATCGAAATTATGATGTAGATGCTAAATATAAAAGAGGGGGGTGAATTTTATACTTTAAAAAATTTCCTTACACAAGGAATGATCTATGTTTACCAAAGCTATACTAAGAAAATTTACAACACCTCTAACACCAATGAAAGATTGGTATAGGGTATGAAGTTACAAACTTATAGTTCTATGCACATAACCAATTTTTTCAAAATAATATTCTACCTTAAAGCATATAGAATCTAAATTAATTATAGTACAAGTGTAAGGAAATATAATAATGTTAAACTTTCCTTATAATAAAAAATTCAGCGGAAAAACAAGTAGTAAAACTACAAGTAACATGATAGAAGTCTTTTAACCCAATGAGAAGGGTATTGAAAAACCTTGGATAAAGGTCCCTTGATTTATACATCCATGAAAGAATGTCTTACCCACACCAGGGTAAGCCCTCGATACGAAGATCAGAGTCTCTGCCTTGTTTTCCCCAAATGCCATCAACATCAAGGTAGTTGGAACCTCTGTCTTCCTCATCATGGAAGACCTCGAAATTTAAGGTAGTCGACACCTCTGTCTTCCTATCCCTGGAATCCCTCGAATGTAATCACCAAAATTCGGAGTCGCACAAAGCAATCTAAACGAGTAGTTTAGTATGCACAGGGCATAAAAATTTTCTCTCTCTAAAAAATCACCTTAACAGCGTGTGGTCTCTAGATTGATCAACTTATTGTGGATCACATTCAAATGAGCTCCTGTTTATAGGCTCGGTTGGAATGGTGTGCTCCCTCCTCCAACGGTCATATTTTCATTAAATTTCGGAGGGACCTATACACGTTTCACTAAACCAATGGTTAGTTAGAAACAGAATGGACGACATCATTTTATAACAAAACATGTGTAACTGAAAGAACGTCATCGTTTTATTACGAAACGAGTGTAAGCATAAGTAACACTAAAGTTTGTAATGTATGCAAATAATCATTCGGAGTATAACCAAAATGGAATTTAAAGTCTATAATAAAAAGGATATTCAGATTCTGTTTTATAGAAATTCGGAACCTGAATTCAGTAGAAATCTGGATTCTGAATTTCTATGGAAATTAAGAGTCTGGTTTCATCAGAGTTCAGAATCTGAACATACAATGTTCGGAGTCGAACTTGTAGATTTTCGGAGTCAAACTTGTAAAGGTTTGGATTCGAACTCGTAGAAGTTCAGAGTCAAACTAGTAAAAGTTTGGAGTCGAATTTATAAAATCACGAAGTCTAACTCATAGAAGTTCGGAGTCAAACTAGTAAATGTTCGGAGTCATACTCATAAAAGTCTGGTGTCAAGCTCATAAAAGTCCGGAGTAGAAATCATAAAATTCTGGAGTCTAACTCATAAAAGTCTGCTGTCGAACTCATAGAAGTTTGGAGTCGAACTCATATAAGGTCAGAGTCCAGAATTCGGAGTTGAACTATGTAACAATTCACATCCAGAATTCGAAGTGGAAAATCATTACAGTTCACATCCAGAATTCGGATCCTAAAACATAATTCTTTATACCTTAACATTATATGATTCTATGGATTTGGGTATGAATCCGATTTTTATATTTAAGAAAAATATTGATATGTATAAGAAAATCTAGGTTATGGTAAATTTCATTAAGGAAGGAGATTTTCCTTATACAAGTAAAATATTGATTTTATTAAGTATAATGTGTTTGTGATTTTCAAAACAAGAAGTTATGGAAATGTCATAATGAAAACCTTATTGACTCAAAAATCTCCCCCTTTTTGGAAATCAAAAACATACAAATGGAAAAGAATATATGGACTTTAAAAATTTTCATTAGACTTTGAAATTAAAACTTATCTTCCATTGTTCATGGATGATAGTGAATACAACTAACTCCACCATAGGCATTGAAACTCTATGGATTGTATTCTAAAATTCTGGAGTAGTTTTTTCGTTATCATGGGAATGAAAAACTTCGTACTGAGAAACTCCCCCTTACTGTAAGGATATCTTCACATAGAAATTTTTATTTCCCATTTTTAATTTTTATTTCTCCTCTTTCTATTAGTTCCTTTTCCTTCTCCCCCTTTGTGATTATCAAATAGAATTTAAGAGAACTGAAATGAAAATATGGCACTTGAAACATTATTATATAACAAGATACAACCAACCAAATTTTCATTAGAGTTCAGAAAATTTTACAAGGATAAACAAATACAACAAAAGATCGGATTTGCCTATTTGTCCTCCATTTTCCTTCGGAATAAGATTCTACAACAAGGTTTTCAGTTTCTTCAAATATCTTTGATCATCTTCAGCATGCCTCCCCAATGATTTCATCCTTTCATAATGAGATTTCAAAGCCTCTGCATGAGCCTTCATGGATTTTTCTTGCATCTTCAATAACTCATTTGGCTTTACAAGTCTTTTCTAAAGCTAAATATGGAGATCCCTATCCCAAAAAAAATATTGAGCAAGAGAGTTTTCTTTATCTTTCAGTAACTTAACTTTTTGACTCTGAGAATTTTGTTCAATGATTAGATCATCCAGAAGATTCTTAATCTTGTAATCCTCAGTGTCAAAGGCATCTTTTACCTCAATTTGAATGCGATCAAAATCAGCCATGTTTTCTTCAATTTTCTTAGACCAACAAGTGATTTTTCTACACGATTTCCTATGTACATCATAATTGATATGGAAATTTGTATGATCGGACTAAATCTTTATACACTTATCCATCAACATAGATAAGTATTCCAACTTCTGATTCAAACTATGTTGCAGTATCTGGCATCTGGAGTCTATAGTTGGAAATATTGGAATTGTGTCTATCAACTTTTTTCAAAGATTCAACAACAAAGTCATGACCACGTGTTGATGACTACGAATCAGATAATTTTCTTTTAGATTGTTCTTCTTGAATTTGCACCAGCTTCCTTTTAGAATAACCACCAACCTCCTTCTTCTTGATGATATCTTTTGTTGGTGTATCTATGAGCACTTGCTTTCCTTTATCAGTTTTCAGAAAGGGTTGCTCATCTAGAGGTTCTTCCTCACTCTCTGGAAGCTGAACAATTGTGTCTTCATAAATTTTCTCCTTCTCTGTTGCTTCTTGAAGATAATTCTTTTCATAGGATTCTTCCTCATCATACCACACATTTTCTTCCTCTTCATCTTGCATATCATAATCCTTCCTACATTCTTTCCCAACTCCCTTTCCCGGAGTGACTAATTTTTTGGATTCAACCTTTTTCGTGATAATCATCAACTTGATTGATTAAGTCATCAAGATAATCACTTCATTATTCATCTTCTTCTTCTTCTACCACTTATTCTTTTTTTTCAACAACTTCTTTTTCATTTAGATTTTCTGGAGTGATGTAGTTTTTTGCTAGAGAATCTGGTAATAGTTTGGTAATTAATGTTTCTGGAACTGGAATCTGATCAAAATCCCTCTCTGATGCTTTCAAAATAGACTAAACAAACTCAGATTCAAACATTTTCTTGTTCAACTTCTTATCTTTTTCTTGCTTCTCTAACTCATCTGCAGCTTTCTCTTTTAAAGCCTTAGACTCAGCATGGTCCAATCCAAATTGTGAAACCCCTTCTTTTCTCTTCTCTTTATCATCCCTCTATTTAGCATCTTCCTCATCTGGATAAGAATTTTGTTTTTTCGTCTTGGGAGGTGTGGAATGGCGTTCCTTAGCTTTGGGGGCTTTGTTGTTAGAAACCACTTCTTTAATATTTCTCTTCTTTTTAAATTTTTCATTGGTTCATCCTTCTCCACATTGTCTGGAATGGTCTCAGCCTCTTCTTGTAGTAAAGGATAGAACTCTCCGGATTCATCAGAAAAAACCATTTTCATACTCTTTAATGTATCATTAATTACTAACATTACCTTGCAACTTCTTTTATTGTAAGTGAAAGAAACATTGAATTAGTCAAGACATCTGATGATAAGTTTGGATGTCATGGCCAGATAAATAATGATCTGAGCTTTCAGATTCCCTTCTTTGATATTATTAACTGTAATCAAAACATGCCTCATCAGATTTATCTTCCTTAGATTTACCAAGAAATATAGGACATAGATTTCACTCTTCTTCAGATTATCCTTATCCACCCTTCTTGGTACGAGAAAAACTGGTACCCATAGCTGTAGAATCCAATTATTCGGAGTGAGATGATCAATATTAGCAGTCTTAGCATCATTAAGTCAAAGACATTTCAAAGCCTTCACCTTATTGAAACTTCCTTTCTCATCAAGAATCTTGTGTGAAAAAAACTCATCTTTACCTTCATATGTCAAACCCACCAAACTTGTAGCCTTGGTGTAAGATAATTAGTAAGGCTTTTCCATAAGACTTGAAAAAAAAATCTCTGCTATCTTCCTAATGGAAGAAAACAGACTCGTAAGACTCAATGGGAAACTCTGTATAAACAGGATCCTGTTTCTCTTGATTCAGCCAAACATCCTCCTAGCCATTCAATTTGATATTCTTAGTTAAAAGAGAATTATACTTGAAGAAACTCAGATGCACTAAAATCTCCCAGTAAACTATCCATTTTGAGATTGGTTTTGAGGTAGACATATCTTAAGATGTAGCTTCAAAATACATTTGGAATGGAGAGTAGTGGAAGATTCAGAATGACTTTGACAATGATCAGAATGGTCCTTAAGAAGAGATTCGGGGCTTCGAGATGCGAGATCTTGAAAAACCGATGTGGGACAATCCTTGGGGTCCTCTTTATATAGGCGTTGGAGTTGATCTTTGAGCTTCAAAAAACTAACTAACAGTTGAAAAACCTTTTGATCTGATTTGACGGTTGAAAACATATCTGCAAAGAAATATTGAAACCGATCTTTTGAGGTTTTTAATAAAAACAATCGGATTTGAGAAAACTATAATCCAAGAAATTTTAAAATTCATAAGAAAATACTAGCAAGAAAAATATGACTACGAAAACATGAGTAAGGAAATCATACCTTTTGGCTTTTCTAGGAGGTTTTTATTCGTAATATTTAATATTCGTATTGAATAAAAATTTGACTATGAAAAACTCGTTACAAAAAAACTCATTACAAAAATTCTCAGTACGAAAAACTCATTCTGAAAATAAACTCATTACAAAAAAATCATTATGAAAAACTCATTACGAAAATTTTCAGTACAAAAATCCCCAGTACGAAAATTCCCATTCTGGAAATTTTAGTTCTGAAAATTTCTATTCCGGAAATTTCAGTTCCGAAAAATTCATTACTGAAATTTCAGTTCTGAAAACTTCATTACCAAAATTTTAGTTCTGGACTCTTCATTACGAAAATTTACAGATCCGAAAAGTTTGAAAACTAACTATGGAATTTTTGGTTACAAAGACCCTTTTTAAAAAAATGACTAAATTGTTTTTTGGTTACACTATGAGGAAAATGTACTCCCCCTATGAAGAGAAATTTATTACTGTAAGGAGAATTGTTCAACAATAACTTAATGAATAAGGATTACCCTATGGATATCATTCCTATCTTTTGTTCATTGTATTCAAATCTATTAGAGGGTTAAGATTTTGTTAAAATGTCAGCAATTTTATCTTGCGTTATGATAAACTGAAGAATAATATATCTTTTACAAAAAAAACATTTCAAATCAATGTTTTACCAAGAAGAAAAATATTACCTATAACAACAATTTCTCTCTGAGCATTATCTCTAAATTTTACTTTTCCTCCTTTTGTCTTTATAATCTTTAAGGAAAAAAATGAATATTTTAGTCTAATAACTAAATTCCTATCCTCAGGAATCATTTACATAGAGTTATATTTTTCCTAAAAAAAATTTATCATTGAAATATCATTCTTAAGATCTTTATAAAGATCTTCCTTATCATAATTTCCATTCTCAAGGTCTTTAGAAAGTTTTTCTATAAGCTCTTTATTATCTTTAAGATCTGAAGAAAGATCTGAAATCTCTTTTGTAATAACTTCTTCTCTAGTATTTTCCATGTCTAATTTCATAGAAATTTTACAATTGTTTACTTCATGTAACATGGAAATCTAGATACTTCTTCATATGAAGGTTCTTCATTTTATGAGGATGAAGTATCTTCATTAGAAGTACTATTCTCGAAATAGTAATTCTTATCAAGAGATAAAGTTTTTAAAGCCTCGGCAGAGCGTACCTTGGCCATAAGACCTATTTGTGGAAAACAAGTATTAGCAATTAATCCCATATTATTATGAGCTGATGAATTATATTCTGAAGTTTTAATTTCTGAAGAGTCTCCAAAGCTAGCACTCCAAGTAGTATTATCTTTCAGAGTTTTTATAGGTTTTTCTTTGTAGAAATTCTTCTTATTCCTTTCAGAATTCCTTTATTTTCATTATTTCATTTTAAGCATAGGGAAATCTGGTAATATGTGTCCACTTATCTTGCATTCATAGAATAATTCCTCTGAATGTTTCTTATATTTACTTTCATTCCTCTTATACCTGGACTGTAAATTTCTTCTATTGGCTATATTGTTCATTCTTCGAGCATGATTTTCTAACTAATTCTCTGAGACTTCACTTTCACTATATTCAGATTGGATATTAACCTTCTTATACTTTGTTCTAGTTACTCTCTAAAGAGTCTCTACTTTCATGGGATTTTATGTTGTAGTAAAATCAATAGTACCATTCCCATTCTTCTTTTTGATGTTGTCAGCAACTATATTCATTTTTGTTTAATGTTGGAGAAGAGTTCCAAATAGTTCATCTATAGAAATTTGAGTAACCTTCATGTTCTCATCAATAGATATTCTCTTTTGTTTCCACTCATTAGGCATAATATCAATAATCCTATCCACAAGAGCTTCATCATCCAGACCTTTCTCTCCCATAGATTGTAATCTATTCATGATGGTTATAAATCTTTGTTGCACTATTATTATAGGTTCTCTATAAGGAAAGTTAAAACCATTATACTCAGCTCTCACCATAGCTCTTCTTATCTCAAGCACTTTAGATGTACCAAAATGTGTAACCTCAAGTTTCTTCCATATACAGTTAGCTGTTTCACATGAAGAAATTTGACTATATATGTTCCTAGTCATTGAACATAGTAAAGTATTGTGTACCTTATAGTTTAATTGATAATCATGCTTCTCTTGGTTTGTTAAATAACTCACATACTTATCGAGAATTTTATAACCTCTAGTAAGACTAACAAAGTTATCTACACCAGTATTGATAAAAAAGTCATTATTTTATCTATCCAATACTCATTATCATTTCCATAAAAATCGGTGGTCTTGTAGGATTTAGGTTTTCAATGGAACTAACATTTAAAGCTACCATATTTAAGAATGTTTTTCTACACAATAACTGGTTAATAAAAAAGTTCATATTCAAGGAAAAATATTCCTATACAAGGAAAAATTAGAACAAGGAAAAAAACTGAGCATGGAAAAACTTATATATGATTATTAGTATTTCAAGGACCTGCTCTTATACCAACTGTAGGATCGAAATTATGATATAGATTCATAATATACAATAGGGGTGTGAATTTTATACTTTAAAAAATTTCCGTAAACAGGGAAATATCTATGTTTAACAAAGATAAACTAAGCAATTCCCAACACCTATAACAAAAATGAATGATTTTTACAGGGTATGAAGTTACAAACTTCTAGTTCAACGCACTTTCTTGAATATGGAAAGTGATTTTGAAAACTGGTTCCAGAAATATGGATCCGGAAAATGAAAATTAACCAATGTTTACAAAATGAGATTCTACCTTAAAGTGTATAGAATCTAAATTAATCAAATAAAATGTGTAAGGAAATATAATAATGTTATACATTCCTTAAAATATAAAATACAGCGGAAAAACAATTAGTAAAACTACAAGTAACAAGATATAAGTCTCTTAACCCAATGATAAGGGTATCCAACAACCTTGGATAAAGGTCCCTAGATTTATACTATCAAGCATGTTTGTCTTACCCACACCAGGGTATTACTTCGATATAAAGATCGTAGTGTATGTCTTGCTATCCCCACATGCCCTCAACATCATGGTAGTTGGAACCTCTATCTTTCACAGCAAGGAAGACCTCGAACTTCAAGGCTGTCGACACCTCTCTCTTCCTATCCCCGGAAGCCCTCTAATGTAATCACCAACATTTGGAGTCGCACGAAGAAATAT
Source organism: Viscum album (assembly GCA_963277665.1). Classification (NCBI taxonomy): domain Eukaryota; kingdom Viridiplantae; phylum Streptophyta; class Magnoliopsida; order Santalales; family Viscaceae; genus Viscum; species Viscum album. The sequence continues at coordinate 1,765,456,562 of OY728146.1, read as the reverse complement.
GAATGATCAGTTTAGTACACACAAGGCTTGAAAATATTCTCTCTCTAGAAATCACTTTAATAGCGTGTGGTATCTAGATTGATCAACTTGTTGTGGAGCTCTTTCAAATGAGCTCATATTTATAGGCTCGGTTGGAACTGTCGGCTCCCTCCTCCAATGGTCATATATTCCTTAAATTTTGGAGGGACCTGTACACGTGTCACTAAACCAACGGTTAATTAGAAGCAGAATGGACTACATCGTTTTATAACAAATAATGTGTAACTGAAAGCATGAAATCATTTTATAACTAAATGAGAGTAAGCATAAGTAAAACTAATGTTTGGAATGTAAGAAAATAAAATTTCAGAGTCTAACCAAAATAGAATACGGCGTCTATAATGAAAAGGATATTCGAATTCTGTTTTATAGGAATTCAAAACCTGAATTCTGTATAAATTTGGAGTCTTAATTTCAATGGAAATTCATAGTCTGGTTTCATCAGAGTTCAGAATCTGAACTTACAGAGTTCAGAGTCAAAATTGTAGAATTTCAGAGTCAAACAAGTAAATATTCAGAGTCGAACTCATAGAAGTTTGGAGTCGAACTAGAAAAAGATCAGAGTTGAACTCATAAAAGTACAGAGTCGAACTCATAAAAGTTCAGGGTTGAAATCAGAAATGTCCGGAGTCGAACTCATAAAATTTCGGAGTCGAACTCATAAATGTTCGGAGTCGAACTCATATAAGTTTGAAGTACCGAATTCGGAGTTGAAATTTTTTTATAGTTTACATCCATAATTTGGATTGGAACATCATTATAGATCACATCCAGAATTCGAATCCTAAAACAGAATGCAGCATACCTTAGCATTATATGATTCCGAGGTTTTGGGTATGAATCCAATTTTAATATTTATGAAAAATATTGCTATGTATAAGAAAATCTAGGTTAGGGTAAATTTCATTAAGGAAAGAGATTTTCCTTATAGAAGTAAAATATAGATTTGCTTATATATAAGGTGTTTGTGATTTTTAAAACAAGAATGAATGGAAAAGTCAAAAGGAAAACCTTATTAACTCAAAAAATATGATATTAGTGTAAATTTGAGAGTGGATTGGGAGAGAGGTGATGCATCAAATGGAATAATCATTTATGGGTGTAAAATGGTAAGGAATGTCAAAGGTGACTGTTCGAATATATAAAACATGAAAAAATGTTTTCGATAATGATAATAGGTACACGATATAGTGATATTAACTTGTAGTTATCTTGAATATATCTCAATTTTTTTATAGAAAACCAAAGATGATAAGAATTAATGAGCTGGTTTTTTATATTAAAAACACATCAGAGGTATCAAATGTTTTTCCTATATCTCCAATATATATTTCTATTAATTCTGGATATGATTACACTAATGTGGTTATGACTGATAATGTTATTTTTTTTACTATAACATACATCAAGATAAATTAAAAGAGATTATGGAAATATATAATATATTTATTAATGAACATGATCTAAAGACAAGAATTAGGTATGACATTAGTATTGAATAGAATATAAAAATTATCAACTATTGAAATGGAAAAAATAATTGAAATTCTCTAATGGGAAATTAAATAAACAAGTTGAAATATTTAGTAATGTGATAAATACACTTATGAATATTAATGGAATGAAAAAATATCCCGAATACACTTTTGGAATTGTTTATCAGCCAAGTGGGAGAATGATTTTTAAAAATAAATTCATTACTGGTTCCATTTTGGTAGATAAAATTTATTTGTATAGACCTAAAACTGTATTGATTTCATGATATCGGATATCCTATTATTTGAATCCTTTTAAAAAATATTTTTTACTAATGCTTTGATATCTGACATTACTAGGCCATAGAAGAGTCGTGTACTAAAAAAAAGGTTTAATTTTTTTGATGGAATCATTCAAAAATTGATATAGTAAGAACCTGTGTTACATGGACAATTGATTGTCCAAAAATATAACTACAGATTATTAAATTTTCATGAATATGATCAGTGTTGATGAATGAAATGATTGTATTTGTATCATTATATAAGGGATAGTCATAATATTTTTTCTAATAAATAATTCGAGTACTTTCTTAATTTCAAATGTGTTATTTTTATATGGTTAAATTTAAAATATTTATTTTATATAATAGATTTTCAATGCTGGATTTAATGTGAAAATGAAAAATAATCTGTGTATTTTTTTATTATAAACATGAATTAGTTTTTAATTCATTAAGAAATATTAATGTTTAGGATTTTAATTTAGATCCATTATTTTCAGAAAAAAATCCATATCTTAGTGCCTTTATAAAAGAATATTTTCTTTGGAATAAGATATAAGGAAATTATAATTTTCAATCACATGTAACGCAAACTACAAAATGTTTATTCAAACTACTTCTTAAACTACAATCACAGAATGATAATTTCATTAACCTATGGAAAATTGATAAATAGAAAAACAATCTCATTCAAATAAATGATTGATGTTTAATGTTCTCAAACCCTAGTGTTGGTTCACATGGACTTGTTTAGACCTTTATGAGTTTGTAGCATAAATAGGAGGAACTGTATTTGTTTCCTCATAGATTATTTTTCTAGGAATACAAGGCTATTCTATATTGATCACAAAAGTAAATTCTGATCATATCTTACCATGAATGTTATGTATTTAGAAACTTTTTGTGGACATTTTATTAAGAACGTAAGAATTGATAATGATTGTGAGTTTGAAAATCAAGATTATGAAAAAAAATTCCCAAAATGGATATAATAAAAAAATCTCTTCTCAAAGGACTCCACATTATACTGTTGTTTTAGAAATAAGTTATATGACTCGTTGTGAAATTTTTTATACTATACATAAAATCTACGACCATCCATTTAATTTTTTGTAATATGTAATGAATATATCCTATTATAAAATCAATAATATTTTAATTAGACAATTATTAAAGATAAAATATTATGAATTATATAATGGTATAAATAAAATGGTTATTAAATTTATTATTTTCTTCAATACATTATTCTCAATACTAAGGATATTAATGAATAATTTTATTGAAAGGTTGATAAATGATTTTATTATGGTTATTCCACATCTAGTAAATCATATAGGGTGTTTAAAAAAACCAAAAGATTGGATGAATATATTAATGTGAAATTTTATGAATCATATCCACTTGATCCTAAGACCCATTTATAAAACCATGGGGACTATTTTTCAACTATGAACATTAATGCATATATTTATAATAATTCATTAAAATAAGAAGTAAAATTATCTGGTTATGGAGAATAACTTGAATCCAAATTAGAACATGTCACAGACCAAAAAATAACCAAATATATCTTTACTAAAGCTATTAGGATTTATCGATTTCATACTATACATTATATAGTTAGAGTCAAATGTAGAAAAAATAAACTAGATCCCATCTTAGGAATTTGGTTGATCATCACTCATTATTCACATACCATGATCCTAAAAACATCAACAATGAAATTAATGATGAATTTGGGGCGATGTAAATGAAGAAGTAATGTTATCTATTCAAATGTAATAATTATTGGTAACTTGGAGTTAGTATTAAATACACTCTTACTATATTCAATAAGGGGTTTTTTGAAAAAATATTGATGATTCGTCCATTATAGCAAGAAATAATGCTATGTTTGTTGCACACAGATATAACTAATAAAAATGTATTGACTATGTGGAAAATTTTCAATACTAGATATATGTGAACCCATTATTATATTAATTATTTTTGAGGAATATTTTGATTTCATAATATATCAAAATGGATGTTAAAATTTTATTTTTAAATGGTTATATTGTTGAGGCTATTTTTGTGGTATAACTCCCTGATTTCCAAACCATCATTTTCCAAATCATTTTTTATGTTAATATATAATTTTTATGGTCAATAATAGGCTCTAATATATAGTAATGATTGGAACATCCCATTTATAATTTTTATATGATTTTTAGAATAAATTTTTGATATTAATATTTTGATAAAAATAATTTCAAAATCTATTTTAGTAATTATAATTTATATTGATGATAGTTGTTTAAGAACATAAATACATTATTTGTTTTGTGGTTTTTCAATAATGATGTCAAAATAATTATGAATGTTATTTGATTGGTGAACATAATTATTTTCATTATTTTAAAATGTTTGAAAATAAATATGGAATTATTATTAATCAATGTATGTATCAAAATTAAATTATAAAAAATGTTATACTAGATAAAAATATAAAAATAAAATAATGTAATTACCACTCAACATTAAATAAAATATACTTTATAATTTATTCCATTTATGATTTTCTTAGGCTAGGTGATGTTGATAAGGAATTGAGAGGATACCTATAATGGAAATTTCATGGATATTTTGGAATATATAGTATAAACATAATGTTTTTTAGACGGATGGGGTTTTACAAAAAATATAATGGTGTTACACAATGTTTAATAATTACCTAAATGATTAAATAGAATGGGTACAACATGAGAAATATTAAATTCTATGTATAGTTTACATGCTCTGTAAATATTAATATTTTTGATTTTATAAAAAGATGGTGGTTTTTCATCTTATGTGGGACCACAATTATAACAAATTTAATTTGGTTACACTACTTATAAAGTAATCATTGTTATTTTTAAATAGGCGGTGTGATTGAAACCATTATTTTTATAATTAAAATTTTCTTTTCCATTAACCTAAAGTCTCTTCCTATGTGATCTGGGAGATATACAATACCTTCTGATCATATGTTCAGATATTTAACATTGTGTTGGTTTTGGTTCATCAATCCATGTATGTACCCTTCATATCTGTCTCATAACTCTCTCTATTTATTCCATAGTGTGGGATACATCATCTTTGGATTTATGGATCTGAACTCTATATTGTAGAGTTTTGATTCTTTGTTGAGATCCAAGATATTTTTTTCCTTCATTAATTATTTGCGAGTCCCAATATAGGCATTGTGTTACGTGAAAAATAATGGTGATTCCATATAATATTGGGGAAATTATTAAATCAATAATTTCGTTTAGTATAAAATTTATTTCAATTAAATTTTAAAAATTCAATTTGATTTGAATTGGAATAGAAATTTATTCAGTATTTATTTTAAGAAAAACCCCCAATTCTATTGGAATTGTAAATTGGTGTGTAATTTGAAATATAATGATTAATTGATGGGTTATTGGTAAAAATTTATTAAATTTAAATGATGAAAAATAATAATTGTTTTTGGTTTTAAAATAAATTAAATTCTGAAAAAACTAGGTTTTAGTTTTGAATAGATATTGGAATATTAAATCAAAAAATGTGTCAATTTTATTTCAAACTAAATTAAAACTATTTTCCAGTTGATGATTGATTTATTAACAAGATGAGGTAAAGGGTAGTTAGTTGGTTACTTGGACTAATCGTGTCTAAATGGTAATTATTGAGAAACAAATTTATAATTGTAACACTAAAACATCTTTTTCAATAGATATTATCCATGATGGAAATTTTTTGAGACCTATTCATTGTGACATATGGGGATATGTGTATACATATTGGTCATGATCAGTGATTTTATTTTATTAAGTATCATATAACTCACAAATATCGTATCACCAGGAAGATTACCACACTGCATTTTGTTTTTTTCTGGTATATATGAAATCGATATAATACTAATTTTCTCATTTATATTGATAGATACAAAGTGTTTCATATAAAATGTTTTTTAGAAAATGTTCCATTATTTTTCCATAAAATTGTAATGAAATTTTTTTTCCTAATATATTAAAATATAGTACCATTATTATTTTGATTTATAGTTATATCATTGTTTGTTTATTGTTTTGGTTTTTTATTATTGACACATGGTAGAAACCCACTAGAATTTTCATCTCATGACATATCATTTACTTCTGTGATATGTTGTTTTATACCTCTAGGTCTTAGTGTAGGTTAATAACCACTTAGAGAAGGTGGATGTTGTCGATTTCATTGGGCATGAAGAGACAAGTACTTTGGTATGTTTGGTTATCAGGTATTATTTATAATACATTTAAGATATACTATTTTGGTTATTGATTTACCTGTTTTGTTTTTGGTATTATCACCTTGACGAGTTGTGAGTTTTATGATATATATATTTACTTTCGTCTAGGATTGTGGAGATTTAATTAAATACTTTATATTTCATGATGCTAGGTGAAAGTATTTAACAAATCGTAAGCCATACTTCCATTAAAATTATGTTAGTGATGTATCAGGTATCGATGTACTAGGGTATCCAAAATGGTTCTTGAAAAAGTGATATTAGTTGTTATTGTTATGTATATTTCATTGTTGTTAGTTTGGAGTTGAGAAAACCTTTGGGGCATTAGTTGCAGTTTTGAATGTAGTTCACTGAAAGATATCATCTTGGTGAAATTTATGTTACCATGGGTGGTTTGGGAAAAGAATCATGTGGATTAGTTATAGAAATTACTTTATTTTTGAATTGGATACTTTGAAATAAAAAATTTTTTTATAACAATATGGGATTATTTTTCTATTGATTCCCTTGATTGAGTTTTTTATTATTAATCTTATTTTATATTAGATGTTATTTTAGGTTGTTATTTTCATCATTACCCTAATAAGACATGTGAATATGATCTAGAATAAATATATAGATTAGGAATCATAAGAATATATTCTTGTGAAAAAGGATTAGGTTGGGGTTGTTGTGTGTGTTATAAAAAATCTGGGATCTGCACCACCATTTGTACCCACCTAGGCTCTAGTTGTAGAATATCATCTGGATGAATCTACAAATTTTGGGTTGGGGTTCCTTCTTCAGAAACACCATGCATTACAAGTATGTAATCACCAATAAGAGGATATGGATTAGATAAAAATGATAGAACTTATATCTCAAATTATAGAAACTCCAGGAGATATTAAGTTAATTCATGTTACATTTAAGCATGATTAACCTTGCTGAAGATAGTGGTAGTCCATGGTAATGCTGAAGAACCGAGAGTTTTTAGATTAGAAGGAATTTAAATTTCTCTAAACTGAAAATTTCAATATAAAGACTATTTATAAAGGATAAAGTATGCAATTTCTGTTACTTGATTAGGCTGATTGGATTTTCATGAATTATATGAACTGATTCATTGATTGTGACCATTATTCATTAGAGATTATATCAAATGATAATATTATTGAATGACCATTTGATATAGAACTTCAATATTATATTTATTCTCATTTTTTTATTTTTTCTTCCATTGATTTGATGATGGATAATTTCAATGGTCAAATATGATCTTGTGGGTAAATCTAGTTTAACAGGAGTTCATTAATCTCCCAGTGTTACTTCTGCGAGTTCTTGTAAAGAGAAAATGATGCATAATGAGTCTCTTAGAAGATATTTGTAGAAGGGTTCTTCATGAGGTCTTGTAGTTCCTAATACATTCCAATTGAATTTGATACAGTGTGGTATGCTTCCTCACTTGAGATAAGTTTACCCTCAAGCACCCAAGATATGTGGTTCATGTGGTCATTATGGAATCTTAAATAAATTCTTGTTAAATATATATTACTCCATGTATTGAAATAGTATAATCAACACCAAAATTTACTATATATTAATCGTATGCTTAAAAATCTATGGGGTTCTTTCACCAGGCATGTGAAACATTTTTTTTCATGATTTAGAAGAGTCTTATGATGTATCAGATATGGTACAAATGACTATAATGGGTACCATATCTATAACATCTGCTTTGGTGAATTATTTATTTGATATCGGTGAATACCATTTATTCATTTCAACTAATGTTACGAATATTCTAACTCTACCTATAATGATTATATCTAATGGGGTGGATATTACTACACCCAACAGAATAAAGAGGGAATTTTAACTTCACTATACTTTTTATATTTTCTTATTATTAGATAATAAGATTAATTTGATATACTAGTTCTCTATATAAATCTACATAATGTCATCTTTGGGATGTATTATTTTAATTCTAATAAATCTTTAATTTATTATTGTATTTGATGGGTTCATATTATGGATCCAGATGGGGTTTATGTTAAATTTCTTGGAGAATGGGTTTACAGGTCGAGTAAAGATTGAAACTCTTATGTAGATTTGAGGAATGTGATACTAGTGATTTTTTATGATCTATAGCAGGAATCCTAGAGTGGTGATATCCATCAAATTGTCACAAATTATCCTATCATTTTCCTTTTGACATAAATCTTTTTACAATGACAGGGGTGATCGATATTTCTATTGATTTCATTCCTTGTACTCAAAAATCATATATTACCTCATAACATATAGAAAAAGTTGAAATGAAAGAGTTTAAGACTATGTGAGATGATTTTCTAGAGAATTTAATTATATCCCCAAGTGTGTCACCTAGGGAAACACTGGTTCACCATACTATGAATTCTTATGGATCATTTCACTTATGAAATAATTTTTAGAAGCCGAATTGAGTCAGGGTAAAGGAATGTATCCATTTACATGGATTTATGGTCCTTTTGACCACATAAGATGCTCAAATTGGTTGTTGATGATGCTTATTATATATCAATACCAATATTTGATAATAAATAAATTTATGTATCAAGAACTGCCTTCTTGAATTCGTATGACAATAATGAGTAACATTTCAAGCCATTTTCTATCCTACATGCACCAACAGTCTATATGGGTTTTAAAAATAGTGTTTTCCATGAGTATCTAGATATATTAATGGTTTTATTTTTGGATTACATCCTGGTATACCTCAAGTATATGGAGGATTATTTTTGTCATTTTTTAGTAGTATTGTAAGTAATAAAAATTCACTGACTTTATTCTAGGTTATCAAAAAGATTTTTTTGATTTTTTATGTGATGCTATTCAGATAAATTGTCCTAGAACATGATATTTTTGTTGATTATAAAAAGGTGTAAAATTAAATGACTTTTTCGAAACCACATATTGTTTCTCATATTTTAATAATCATGGTTTTATCAACATATCAACATAAGTTTGTATTTTATTTCTCAATTATGGATTCTTTGTTGAAGTCTTGAAATCTAAAATGGGTGAATTTTTCTTGCGAAAAGATATTACAATGTTTTTTTATGAAACTAATTGTTTACTACTACACCAATGTTTACTCTTCCATAGGATGGGTAGGGCTATGTGGTCTTCATTGATGCATCCATTTTGAGTTTGAGTTGTGTTCATATGTAGGGTTATCACATTGTTTCCTAAATATAGCATTAGAAAAGGACAATAGAGAAGATATATCCATCCAACGAACTTGATCATGTAGTTATGATGCATGCACAAAATATTTTGTAGCCTTTCATTTTAATAGAATGGATGACCATGTATTCCAACATCCTGATCTTGAGTTATAACTTCTCCCAAAACATTTTGAATATCCACTATTACGAATTTGGTGGAGTAAATTAATTACTTTGATTTTTTCCATTCATATACCGTGATGTAAGGGTATATTATTTATAATATATTTGGTTTTAAGCTTCCAACCTTGTACATTAAATAATCATCTGGGTAGGGGAACATGATAGCTCCAATTGTTCAATGGCATAAAAAAGTTTGAGAAACTGTGGTCGAGGATTTCTTGGACAGTGATCAATTTACGTTCGATCCTGTTGAGACAGTTCATTAAAAACAATAGATTTATACTGAATTGAGTGACATTATTAACACTATTTATAGTTAGTATAATGTTATTGAGTGGTTTTAAAACACAAATGGTATCCAATAATCTCTGAACTGGTACATTTTATCTTTTTCTGTATGAATATTTGTGATATGGGATTTCTATAATTTATAGTGGGAAGTGAACCAAAAAACAAAAAATATGTTTTATGAAATCAAGAAATTATTTTTGTGTATGGATACGTGAAGACACATCCTTGATTTCCTTTTTCACAGCCATATATATTGAAATATCAAGGCTGAGCATTATAAAAATTCAAGTTTACATTAGCCACCTCCAGAGATAACATGAATGTGAGATGAGATTTATATTTAATTTTAGTTTGAGTTGTCTCATACCCAATTAATTAGGAATGTGATAGGGTTATGATTGAAAGGATGTCCATATCAGCTAACTTTATACAAATTCTTGAGAGACCAAAGATAATGAGATAGAAAATATATATGTGAGATATATTTTTCATTTTTAAAAAGTACCATCTAATGTACTATTTGGTAAAAATCCCTATTTTACTTATAAAATACATAGAGGTCTCTAGAAAGCCTTGGATTTTAGGTTTATTTTACTATGTAATTACACCTAAAAATATGTGGTCAGATATAGAGGGATATATATATTCTTGAGGATATGCTTTATACATGTATCATCAATTATAGTAGACAATGGGATTAGAATCTATGACATGTTTAGTTTTCTTATAATAATAGATATGACACCATGACTAGGATTATTTATCTTCAGTAAATTAATTTTTAGCCACATAAATCACAATTGAGTTAGTTTGATATCAATGAATGATCCTTGGTTTGATCATGTTTGATTAATTAGATGAAAATAAAGATTCATTTGATTTTTATGTAAATAATGATGAAAAAAACTATTCTAAGTCTTATTCTAATTATTTTCATATATTAATTTAGTATCTAGTTCATGATTATGTGTTCTTTAATGCCTCACCACATTTGTATCATTAGATTATTAGGGAGAAAAAAAATATTTATCCACATTTTTGTGATCTTTTGAGGTTATTGAGAAGGTGGGGTAAGTTTCATACCATTTAGTACATCCACACAATTTTACAAGATACATAATGTTTTTCAGGGATCATAGAAATGGAAGTTTCATTCTAATCTATCTCTTGTTTTCATCTGGTGTTATCTTAATGTTAAACCTGATTTGTTTTGGAATGTGCATTCATTAAAGATAGTATATTTGGACACCATAGTACTTAATTAGAAGATGATACCTTAGTTTCATGTTCATTATTACCATGGTTTAGATTCCAATTATATGTTAAAGCATGTGGTATTGATGAATGAGTTAGTTCCCTAGAATATTTGATGTGGAATCTACATGATAGGATTAATGGGGACGACAATTTTTTTGGGGGACAAAATGTAATGCACCAATTCTAATCTATATGGTATGTTTCATCATTGTTTTTCCTTTATTCATGCACATGTTTATTCTAATAAAAATCCAAGAGGATATCTATATTGGTGATTTTTACTATTTGCCGGAATTTTGATCATAAAACATGTAGTTTTGACATCCATATAGGTATTTTAATATAGTGTAATTGAGTTACATGATTTTTATTCATCTCTTTGATTATTTTATGTAATGGGTACATAAAATGAATCATTGCATTATGATTACAGTTTATAAACTATGATAATATATAAAATTGTGTTTTATATAAGGAGATGTTTTTTTGAAGTATATGGGACTTAAAATTTACATGACATGAAACTAGTTTCCAAACCTTATTAAATCTCAATTTTCATATTTAGGTAAGAATTTCAGCTAAAATAGTTAATTAGTTCCCCCATGTATTCATTATCTCATCATAGAGGACATTCCTAGGCGATTTTATTGATCTAAATCCCTTTAAATCATTTGATCCATGAATGACCATCGGGTTGGGTACAGGTCATCTCTTGGGGTAAGTTATCCTCCTATGAATTCCCTCAAAATATATTTTCTCTATTAAGTTAGATAGATCATCCTAACACATATAGGTATTTTTTTAATATTTTTTATACGATGAGCTAGAACATGTCATGTTCATTCAATCATCCTTGGTGAGTCCTATTTTTGGTATTAAATTATCTGATAAATGGATGGTGGTGATGTTTAAAAATGTAAAATTGATTAATCCTAAAATTTAAATTTTTTTATATTTAAATCAATTTAATGACGAAAACACAATTTTATGAGAATTATAATTGAAATTTAATTTGTATGGAATTTCGAAAAACCCCAAATTCATTAAAAATTAGAAGCTAGGTGGGTTTTTAATTAGAGATATTTGTAAATTAATTTTTGAGAAAAAATTATTAAATTGGATTTATGAAAACCAATTATTGGGTTTGTAATGAATAGTTATGAATGTAAGAAAAACATGAGTTTTGGTTTTTTAATTAAATTGGTATACACATATGAAAAATGGAATAATTGTTGTTTTAATGGCATTGAAATGTTTTTCCCATTGTTGATTTATTGATTGAGCACATGTAAGCCATGGTACATGGTGTTTTATATGGCATAAGAATTTCAGGATTTAAATTACATTGTAATGGATTTATTTCGAAATGTTGTTCAAGAATATAGTTTAATAGGTATTATCCCTGATGGGATTCTTATGAGTCATATTTTTTGTGATCTTGAGGGGTTTCTATACACATACTAGACAAGATCACTCATATGAGATATTTGAGGTTCCTATAACTAGAAACTATTTTACTACATGGAATATAACCATGATTCAGATATCGATAGTTTTGGTTTTTCTTCCATTGAAATAGAATTATATTACTAATTCTTATTTATTTATATAAATTTTTGTATAAATTATTTTTTTGGACATGTTGAAATTTTCATCAAAAAAAATTAATTGAAATCATCTTTTTTCATAAATATGAAGATTTAAAACCATTCATGTTTCAAATAAAAATGTTTTTATGATTTTTTTCTTATTATGTAATCATTTTATGGAACAATTGGTGAGAACCTTCACAGATTTTTATCTCACAACCTGTCTTTACCTTCTAGTGTTTATTGATTTTTTAATTCCAAGTCTGAATAAAGTTATTGATTCCATAGGAGGAGGTAGAGGTTCATGATTTATATATGGAATGGATAGATATTTCCTTTGTTACATCATGTTATCTATTATTATTTCATGTGCTTTTATGAAATAAAATTTTTTGATACACATGTTTGGTTTCTTTTATCATAGCCTTGAAAAGATTTGATCATGCTGATATGTATCATTATATACCATTGTGTTCGGGGATAATTCATTCCCAATTTTATATTTCATGATTCCAGGTTCTTATCACCAACTCATTGGGAGAAGGAATTCCTTTTTGGCTATTTCTATACTGGCTTCGGTATTCAGGTACAATGGTATTCGGACAAGTTCACGAAAGATACGTCTTTGTGTACAACCTCTATGTTTGATCGTGATAAATCTATAATAAAAGTGGATAAAACTTGTTTTGATGTTAAGATTAGAGGATTTATATACATAAAATTCAATAAAAATGATCTTACTATTAGTGTGTATATGTGTTGTATTTTTCAATAAAACCCAATAGAGTCTCATATAGTTGATGTGAAAAGAATTTTCATATACAAAGCCACTTTATAACTATTATACCCTAGATGAAATGAATATTTCATGTTATGTTCTTTGGATGTGGATTATAGTGGTTGTATGTTATATAAAAATAGAATCTCTATCATAATAAATATTTTTCAAAGTATCTTGTATGTTTGTGTAGTGAGAAAAAATATTTTGTTTCACTATATACTACTGAAGTTGAATACATAGCTGTAAAGAGTTGTTTTGCACAAATTATTTCGATGAAATAACACATTACCATATTTTTCATACTAATGATGAAATTTTCCTATAAATTTTAACAATAACATTGTGATAAATATTTCCAAGTCTTCTGTGTATCACTCTAAGAGAAAACATATTTCTGTCAGTAATCCTTTTTTGAGAGATCATTAAGAGTGCATTTGTATAACTATACAATAGATAAGAAAATAACATCACCATTCTTATATTTTTACAAATCCACTGAATTATGAGATATTAAACAACATAAGACATGAATTTGGTATAATAAATATTGTTTAGTTTTTAGTCCTAAAAAAGACATTGTTGGACAAACCACAATTGAAAAATCCACCAATGGAATGATCCGCTTCTTAAATGATCAATGGTTGGAATGATCCACCATGGGAATGATACAACATTAGAATGATCGACATATACAATTATCCCCCATTGGGATGATCCAATTTTGGAATGAGCCTTTGTTGGGATGTTAACATTATTTCTTTTTCTACAAGTATATGAAACTTTTTTTACTAGATTGACCTGTTTTTTCAATCATTAATTTTATTCTATCTTAAAATATTTATTTTATTTAATAATTTATATTTTATTACAATGTTCATATTCAAATCCCTAATTTATATATCAATCTTATAAAAAAAATTTGTTCTCTCTCTCTCTCTCGCCTGATTTATTGGAACTATTTCAACATACCATTCTCAAACAACATTAATCCTTTATGTTCCATTTCATGAACCATAATTTCATAGAAATGGTGGGATTTATGTGTCATGTAGTATTGTCACCCAAGGATTTGGGGCCAGACTGGATGTCTTGAGGAGAGTGGAGCCGATCTATTATTGAGCCATGGTTCCCACAGCTTCTTAATCATTTGGTTGTTGCAGAAAATGAAGTGGATGTTGTATGGTTTCTATCTAGTGAGTCATAGGATCTCAAGGTAATATAAAAAATGATGGATTGAATGGTACTATTGAAATAACAAAAAATTCTATCTTTGGTCAGTTAATTTGTTCTATTAATTTACAGAGTTCATTTTCAATGACAAAAATAATTTGATTTAGATCAAGATATATGTTATGGTAATAATCATTACATAATAATTAGAAAATTGTATCAATTTGGATCCCTGATTATTTTTTTTATGTATCATAAAAGTACATTTCATGTTATAGTGAATGATTTTTTATTTGAATGCTTTACTGGAGATGACTAGAGATAATACATTGACATGTACGGCTGGTAATAAGTTGGATATTGAATGTGTGATGTTGATCATGATAGTTCATTATATATTATGTCCTGGGAAATGGTATTTGAGAACTATTATATATCAGGATGTTTAACTTCAATTACATAATGATGTAGGGAATATAATTATCTTTTTAGAGTCCTCATAGTGCTGATGATGGAAATTTGTATGTAATCTTCATGGTATTATTATATTTTTTTACCAAAAATTAATTATATCTATACTAAATGACATATTTTTGGATGGTGATAAAGAGTATTCTTAAGTGATGTGTGGTGGATTAAGGTTGATTAAGTTTACTTGCAAAAGGATGAAAGTGAATTGTAATGTAAAGACTAAAAAGATGGTTGATGATAATGAAAATCTCTATAAAGATTTTATCCTAGTAGAAAATCATAGCAGACCAAAAAAACTTGTTTATCATGAATTGGATAAAGAAGAGATAATTTTAACATCTTGGATTTTCCATGTATTATCTTGTTATATATTATATGGATTAATTTCGAGACCAGACGTTTTGATAGAGTGTGATTATAAGACCCAGAGTGCTCGGAATAAATGTTTGAAATAAATTAAAATATTAAATAGTGAGCATGAGTGGTATTCCTATAAAAGTGAAATATCATTTAAACATGTGCCTAGATAATACATATGAGGGCACTATTGTGTTCAAGGACGTGGCTTTACCTTTGGCAAGGCAAAAAATCGATCGGTGTGGGTCACCTATGAGAGTATCATTTTAGAAATTTAATGTAAATAAAATAAAATAATAATTTATTTTATTTAAAAGTTTACTTTTTTCAAATCAAACTAATTCTACCTTTTTAAAATACCTACTTATGGAATGTCCATTAGTTATCCTCATAACCTAGTTAATTGAGAGATATGCTCTTGGATCTTTGGAGGAAACCATGTTGGCAGATGCCGAAGACACCTCTCTGATCCAACGAGCCTCGCTAATGAATGTGATGCATCGATCATTATTCAACCAGATCGAGGAAGCAGTGTTATTTCAATTATTCTTCTACGTTCACGTATTACATGATGAATGCGGGTCAACCCATGAATAGGTTGATCCGTCAATTCATAAATTCTGTGGGAGGGTTTTCATTGCATTGGTATCTGTGAAATAATCAATTCAGATTAATGTTTTTATTCTGCTCTGTTTGATCCTACAAACTGGATGGATCAACGCTATTATGAATGACAATGGAGGTTCATTCCCAGATTACATTTTGTATTTTGTTCACCTTTCTATTCTCTTGTTTTCATCATGTTCTTCATGGTGGAACGAAAATAAGATCATTATGCATCTGTTTTAAGATACAAGGATCCCAAATTGGAGATATGACATCATGGTGACCTAGGGGAGGTGCAACGAAGATGGCGGTGGACGAATAGACATGGTTTCATAATAATTTTTTACACCCATTCATTCTTTTGATGATCAAAAAACATTTTTGGGGCCTATAGGATGCCTAACACTAGTGAAATTGGATTCATGATGATCATGAGACCCCATCCCTTCAGTTTTGTGATGATCGAATGACCAGAATGAGGATCGGAGGATCTCTGAGGCGATGCGACGAAGATTTCGGGTTCTAGAATTTTCCTTTGAACACGGCATGTATCGAAAAGAAGACATCGTGCGGAACCGGTGGAGGTGGCTTGGGTTTTGTTGACCAACATGTATTACACAATATGTGACCACAGTCACATGGCATGTTGGACCTTCCCCAAAGCTCGGCGTGTATTCTGAGAAGTACAAAGACACGGGATGGACTACACAGCTTCGAAACACGGCATGTAGACCATACGCGGGATGGTAGAGGCGACTACATTGGACACAACATGTATCTAGGGGATACACAAACGTGTGGTGGAGTACAAGGTCGTGTCCACTACCACACGGCATGGCGAGGACAGTAACGCGGGTCACCCCGTGTGTCGATTGTACGGGTTGGCATTCATGGATTAAGGCTGTGTATGGGAACATGTCCAGTGTACACAGAGTAGACCCCATATACTTTGATATGTATTTGATCCTTTCTACAAGCCATTTAGTTTTGTTTTACATGACAAACCGTGCAACTCGGTTCATTGTACATGAGTAGTACTTAGGATTAGAAGACACGGTGTGTGACACTTCTACACGCCTTGTACATTTCAATACATGGATTGATTTTTTTTTTCACCTTATAATGGAATTGTTTTGTTTTGGTTAGTTCCCTATTTCCCATTCCCCTGAAGGTCAGGTATTTGTTTCCCTCTACAGGAGTATGACCCCTTTAGAAAGACATTCCAATATAGAGTCAGGCATCCCTCCGAGAGGCCCGTAGCGAGATCCACTATCCATTATTAACACTAGGTGGAGTCAGGTATAGATGTAACCACTTCCATATGGTGATGATCCTCTACCTAGGAGGATAATTCCCAATGATTCATGGTATCCTCCAAGGCCCTGGTAGTGATCCTCATCTATCAGCCCTGATCTTTCCCACTAACGAGTGTGTTCTCTCCGAATGAGTGTATCCATCTCTCATTACGTTTCATTACAGACATTACATCCCATACAGATGTCATCTGATCTATCAAATTCATGGAGTGAGTTTTCTAGGAAATTTTCATCATGGAATCTTTGAACTGAATCCCTAATAGGGGTATTCTGTTGCATGACATTTCCCTAGACTACAGGTTGTGATTTGAGTATATCTTGATTTTTTTGTTACTCTTGAAATATGGTCAGTAGAAAATGTTTTTTGAGCTGATTGTGCCTTTAGATTGTGTATTTATTAATGGGTTTTGGGGTCCTCTACTGATTATTGTTATACTCACCCTTGCACAAGCTTCTCTCACACGCATCGAGTGTTGTGCAGACGATAATCCTTTGGACATATTCCTTGGCAGATCAAGACAAGACTGAGCTTTCTGCATTCCATGATGGCTGAGGTGATCCTACAGCTATGAGCAGTTGTCCCATTACCTTATTATGTTTACAGGCTGGACTTTGTAGTTTTCAGATTCTTTTTTTTTGGGAAATTTTTTTCTGGAGCAGTTTACATTCAATACATTAAATTCAATCATACACTATTGGCTGGGTTTAGTTGTATATCTGCATTTTATTCCTAGTGGTTTTTACATTTCAGCATTTTGGGCATAGAGATTTGTGTGTGTGTGCAAGTACTTTGAAAATGCCTCTCATGTTAGTAATTTTCATACTTGGGGCTAGTCGCCAACCCTTTTCCTATTAGAGGTCGGTATGGGTAGTTGCAGTGAGGGACCTACTAGGACGGGTCAGGATACTCTGGTATCAGAGGTTATAGGTTCTACCTTAGGACCACGAGTCTATGAGGTTGCTTTGGGAAAAAGTGTTAAGTGGTTTGAGCTCATCTTTCACGCCAAAGGCTCTAGTGTTGGTATGGGCGGCCGACATATCCATACACTTGGACTCCGATATCCTAATTTTTTACTCAGTACATGAAAACACCAGTTGCAGGGAAATAAAAGAATGGTACATGCATCATATAGGAATGCGTTGTGTTTTCCATTTCCTTTGTGTCAGCTATCAAAATATACTCGTTAACCATGGTACATATTGATGCCTTATAGAATGAATTCGTGACGTATATCTGATATGATTCAACATCACGATCATGTTGATGACCCCCTTAGTGATGAGTCTTAGATACAAGGACTATTTTCCATGGAATTTATACTAGGTGGTGCACCTTCTATACCAGCACCAATGGTGCAGCCCAAGGTACGTGCAGAACCAATCGAAGAGAAGCACAATCTGAGAGCGCTCCATGAATTCTAAAGACAAACAACCCTCATGTTCCGAGGAAAGCCCGACCCTCATGTGGTTGAGGACTGGAAAGAGGTGGTGACTAGAGTCTTCCATATCTTGAGTACACCAGCGAACTAGGTGGTGATCCTAGGATCAAGCATTCTTCGGGGTTTGGCTGGGCGATAGTGGAGTTTGACCACAAAGACTAATGTCGAGGAGACTATTTCATCGATGGAGATTGATCGACTCTTCAGGGAGGAGTTCTCTATGGTTACGCCAAGAACATTGTGCAAACAAGAGTTTCTTCAGCACCATTAGGGCAGTTTGAAGGTAGATGACTATTAATCGAGGTTCACCAAAATCTCTAGGTACTCGATGGATATGGTCAGGGATCAGTACTTCCATGCTCAGTCCTTCAAATGAGGTATACAAATGAAAATTCGAGATAGTGTTGTACCTCTATTCATTTCTAAATATGCTTGAGTGCTAGAGCAATCCTTGGAGATCGATAGCTCATTAGAATAGCAGAGAAAACTGACAGTAGTCAGCAGCAGGCATATAGGTGCAGAGACCTCAGAAGTAGGGAGACAAAGTTAGCCACATGGATTAGGATGTGGGGGATGTCATTGGAGGACCAATGACAGCGGGCTCGACAGTCCAGGGCTCTCAGGCTTCATCCAGTCAGCCTAGGGAGAGTTAGTGCTACTCGTGTGATGGTAGGGGACATCTTTCTAGAGAATTATTGACTTGTTGAGCTGAAGACAGGGAGGCAGTTGATGGACAACCAAGACAGAGGCAATGAGTGGAGTAGGCAAACCTGCCATGTGGCAGACGTGGAAGATGAGTAGGGAGAGCTATAGGTGGTGGCAGACGCTTCGATTTACTTCCACTACCACCCACATGAGGTCCTCACCTGGCTTAGGGAGAAGGGGGATAGGGGAAGAGAAATCTCCTTTCGGTCGAGGTGTACAACCTTTACACACCAGGGATGATCCGAGGTATGATCTATGTCTCATCTACCATAGTTTCCATACTTAGAGACATATGTATTAGATATTTCATCATCTAAAAGTGTCATTTTCTAAACCATGAGATTCCGGTAGAGCAATTGACTCGATCATTACGATTGGTGACACATAAGGGAGTATAATCAACGTTCACGCAACACCGAAGACAGTGTGATATTACCCTTGGAGGTGAGAGTTTCAGTTAGATCCTCTTGGTGGTTGTTTCGAGGCCTTACGACATCATTCTTGGTATAGATTGGTTATCTTCGGTCCAAGCCCAGATTGAATATTTTAGGCGATGAGTGCAGTGTTTCCATAGTGATGGGATGAGGTTTTCTTTTGTCAGATAAAAGGAGACCCAGACAGCACATAATGAGATCATGCATAGGAGGGTGTAACCGAACTCTCATGAGTAGGTAAGCCTTTCCCTTAGAGAAATAGATTATATGAGCTCCTAGTTCCCAACTGTAGTGGTGGAATATGAGGATGCATTTCTTGATGATGTTCTATGTAACACCCCGTCCCCATTTATCCAGAGTCGGTGAATTATTAAATAACACTGGCATGATCATAAGAAATATCAAATCTCAAAAGATCGATTGGTTTAGTAGCCTTGGTAACACTAGATATATTAATAAAGCCTACATTACATCATAAAATAAAAAATACAACAATATAGTCTCCATATTCCACATTCTTATCCCCTCATATTATCCCTATAGGTCATTCATAAATTACTTCTTCATATCCTGGGAAAAATAAAACATAGAAAAGGGATGAGCTCAAATGCCTATTAATGATAACAATATAGCGGAAACTTTCATAAATAAGAATAAACATTTAAGGCAATGTATTACTAAAACAAAATCCTTTTAAACTTGAACTTCAACATTGTATGAAAAAAATAAAATGAAATAATGCCATTTACTTATTCACATAGATATTCTACTAATCGAATAATCACATGCATTAACAATAACCACTTTCATAATGATGGAATGCATAATGCCACACTATCATAACCACATAGCCAAGGCCTCGTGCCAAGACTACAAATAAGATATTGTAAATGCCTTGTTCCAAGACACTAGTTTGTCTCATGAGACCTACAGATGCATTGAGGAGCTATAGCGGGCTCCACTCGTCACATATTATGTCCAATGCATTCCCATATGAAAAGGTTTAAACACAACCTAAACATTCGTATTAAAACTAGCCTATGAAATGTCAATACTTTCACCATAAACCATGAAGGGTATAAAAATAACATATCCATAGTAAAACATATCACAAAACCTTCAATACAGTATGAAAGTTTTGTTTTATAATAAATCAGCTTCAAATAAGCTTAAAATCCATCAAAAGATGTTGACATAGATGAAATCAAAACTCTTTTTAGAGAAATATTTATTTTTATTTTGAAATCATTTAAGAGTCATATAAATTAAATCATTTTCATTGGAAATATTCTTATAATATGGTAAGGGAAGCTTTGATGATTTTATAATGGCGGAAAATAGCCGCACCCGCCGTATAAGTTAAAAAAACATTCTTAACTTAATTCTGTCGAAAAGGTTAAAAAGCACCTTGTTTGAAAAAAAACGGAAGGATTCCTTTATAAAACTCTTATAAAAAGTCAAAAAACGATATAAATGACTTTAAGCCATATTCTAGTAAATAGTAAAAATGTTTTGAAATACATTTTTAAGAAACATGGATCTGGATGATAAAGAAGTCCCAGTAGATTATTACATATAAACAACCTCGGATAATGAAGAGATTGTGAAATACACACTTACCTTTTAATTTTCCTTGGTAGGGGGTATTTTAACATCTTGTATAATGGTGAAATAATCGTTATTAAATTATACATGAATCATATACATTAATATGGTATCATATATGATCTTTTAACATTGATTTGTTAATAATATCTTAGTATTATCGTTGTTTCGGGGGTTAACTTATTCATTTTCTTTTATATGTTTTGTTATGTAAGCCGTGTTTTTAATGGATAGGATGTATATTATTCAAATCCAAAATTATATCAAGTCCTTAAACATTATTTTTAAATTATCAAATGATAATTATACTTGAATGGATAAGATGGAGAATGAATCTCATCGCGTTCGTGGAGATGGTAGTCCTTACGTACGCACGAGCGACAATATCATTCTTTTGATATTAAAATAATATTTAATTGGATGTTATATCATATATATAGAATCATTACCATGTTATATTTATTATTTACATGAATTACACATCATTATTATACCCATCCAAATAATAATATATTGAATAACAATTACACCACGACGTGGAGGCGGTAAGTCGTACGTACGCACGTATGGTGACATGTTATTCAAAGGATGGATAGAATACTGAAATATGGTTGTAAAATGTTTATAATAACATCAAAGTATATATAATATAATGGATTTATTATTTTATCCTGGTAATAACAATGAAAGAAGATGTGGAAGAAGAAAGGAACTTGGAAAAGGGTGGTGAAATCATTACCTCTTCTTTGGGTTCTTTCTTTTGATTTGATCAAAAGGGCTTCTTAATATGGCTTTATGACTAAAGAAGGCATCTAGGATGAATTGAGGGATGTTTATAGAGTATTT
Organism: Viscum album; assembly: GCA_963277665.1. Classification (NCBI taxonomy): domain Eukaryota; kingdom Viridiplantae; phylum Streptophyta; class Magnoliopsida; order Santalales; family Viscaceae; genus Viscum; species Viscum album. Next base: position 1,765,434,217 of record OY728146.1, on the reverse strand, counting down.
GGGAAGATTTTGGACGAACCAAAAGGCTTTTATGGTGTGAGTTAATGAGAAGGGAGAGTGCCCTTTTATAAGAGGGGTGAGGGGCACCTTTGGAAATGCTAGAAATATTATTTTATAATAAATTCATATTCGGTTTCTAATGGCTCAAAAGTGAATTATTTAAATTTTACGGTGGGGATGGGTCTAAAACCACTCAACCAATGGAATTTAGTCAGGTTTGGGTTACTATATTAACCTTATCTTTAAGTATTAACTCTTAGTTAATTAGTTTCACTTTTACAATGTCTCTTTGTATTTTTATATTATATGTTTAGTAAACATACTATATACATCCAAGAGACCCCCAATTGGTCCATTAATGATACACCAATCATGATATAAGTCTCTTGGCCGAAACTTATATTTTTAGGAATTTAATATCAATTAATAATATAATATTTGTTTTAAAAACTCCTTTATGTCAATTTTTACACTATTCAACAATTGATTTTTTTTAAAATCATAACAGAATGTTTACTTCGAAAAACGTTACTTAAGTTAATCCTAACATGTCATATTAACCTAGAAAATTTGTTTAATTCATAAAAAAAATCAAATTATATTTATTTGGGTATTTATAATATCAATTATTCTAATTTTTTATTAATTAGGTAATTACTGCATCATCATTGTGTCATAAATAAATTAAATAATTTAATGTCTAAAAATTATAAATAAAATATAAATATGTAGGAAATCATTTTATATTTCTAATGAATATTTACAATAGAATTTATATTATGTATAACCCTATATTAATAATGTTTTAGTAAATAAACATTGATTTTAACTCTTTTTACACTTCTTTGAATTAAATAATAATAAATGTCCTAATCTAATCCAAGTGGACCTAAATGATAATATTTTATTTCTAAGGTTTTTTTTGGTCTAGATACACTTTTCCAATAGAATTAAGACATTTTTTTGGGTAATATTAATATCATTTTTACCCTTAATTACCCAATTTACTTTTAACCGTGGTAAATAAAATTAAAAACATACTATTCACCAAAAAATATTTTCATCTAATTGAACCACATTTTACTACTAGATATTAAGCGTGTCTCTCAGATTTTTGAAATTCCATTCACAGAAGCGGTAAAATTAAGTTTTATGAAAAATTTTGTTTTTTAACTACCACTTAGTGGTTTCACTATTCATCAAAAATAGAAGTTTTTCAGAACAATGCCAAAATTTCACCATAATAAATAATTGATATTCCGAATTAAAAAATGATGTCTATTTTAAAAAATTTCAAACATAAGTTGCATTAATTAATTTTATAATTAATTTTCGCCGTTACAACAAATAGCGTGTTTTTAAGAAACAATATATATCAAAAGATTGAAAATTGATTATGTCTAATTTCAAATTGAAATTAATTATAATGAACACCATTGAATAAAATGGTAAAAATATATTCTAATTATAATTAAAACCAATAAATAATATAATTTATCACTATAAATTATTTTCATTAAAACAGATGTTTTTAAGTATTTTTCACTATTCATAAAAATTGGATGTTCTCAGAAAAATACCAAAAATTCAACATAGGATAATTTCGATATTCTGAATCCAAAAATGAAGTCTATTTTGAATTATAAAATATATATAATTTCAAAATGTAGGTATTACTATTCATAATGGCTAGTTTGATTGGTTGTGGTGTGTTAGAACTCGATATTGCGTACAACACACACTATCACATTATTCAAAGAGAAGCATACTGTAGAAGCTTAGGGTGTTACATTCTAGGACTACATCCCCTCCAGGAAATCAACTTCTGCACCGACTAACACCCCATGATGAAACTGATTTCCTCATCGACATATCAGATGGCTCTTGCAGGGCTTCGTGAGATGAGGGTGCAGTTGGGGGATTGGCAGATCTATGGTTTCGTAAGACCCAACATTTCACCCTTGGCGGTCCCAGTCTTGTTTTCCCATAAGGTATACGAGAGTTCGAGGTTATGTGTGGATTACCGGTGCTTGAATCAGGTAACCGTAAAGAACAATTATCCTCTACTAAAAATCGATAACATCTTCGATCATCTAAATGGGTCATAGTGGTTCTCAAAGATTGAACATCGATTAGGTTATCACTAAATACCAGTACGGGATGAGAATATACTGCTGATGGCTTTCAGATGTCGCTATGGTCACTATGAGTACTTGGTGATTCATTTGGGCATGAAAAACACACCTATAGTGTTCAAGGGACTAATGAACTAGATCTTCCGGCCGTATTTAGATTGGTTCGTAGTGGAATTCATTGACAACATCCTTGTGTACTCGATGTCATGGGAGGAGCACGTGAGACACATGCGGGTGGTTCAAGATGTACTCCGAGAGAATTGCCTTTATGGGTAATTCTCTAAGTTCCTGTTCTGGATTCAGGAGATCCAAATTATGGGACATGTCATCTCAGCTGATGTTGTAGCTATGTACCCAACCGAGGTGGAGGCAGTTTTGGAATGGGATCCACCTTGCATTGTGATGGAGGTGCAGATCTTCCTTGTGATGGAATTATATTACTAGAGATTCATTCCTGATTTTTCCTGAATATCAGAACCAATGATATCCTTGACCAGGAAGGTACAATCCTTTATATAGTTAGAGAAGTGTAAGAAGGATTTTGAGATGATGAGGTATATTTTGAAGAGTACCAAGATCTTGAGATTACCAGTGGAGGGAGTTAGGTATGTAGTTTTCTATGATGCATCTGGGACATGGCGTGGTTGTGGCATAATGGAGAGAAGGGCAGTGATTTCTTAGGGTTTGCGGTAGCTTAGGCTACATGAGAGGAACTTTGTGACCCACGTTCTCAAGTTGGCAGTAGTAGTCATCGCTTAATAGATGGGGTGACACATCCTTACGGGCAAGCGGTTTATCATCTACTATGACCACCAATGCCTCAAGTATATTTTCATGAAAAAGGATCTAAATCTGAGGCAACATCTTTGGTGAGATTTATTACAGTATTATGATTTTGGGAGCATCTGAACTCCATTATGGGGAATAATGTGGCTGATGATTTTTCAAGAAGCACTATTTTGCAGCTTTTGAGTGAGGTGTTCGAGAAGTTATCCACATTACAGATATCCTTCCTGGAGAGTGAGGATTTATCCTACCTTCAATCAATGGTTGTAAACCCTCAACTATTACAATGATTTAGGGAGGTGCATCTTTGTGATATCCATTATGAGGTTTTACATGCTTAGTTATCCATATGACATGCTCATGATAAATATTCTCATGTTGGGGAGAAAATAAATCTTTTCAGAAGAAGCACTGTTTTACTAGTGGCGTCACTGGAGGAGGTCCTGAGGGAGTTTCATACATACCATTTGTTGGTACATCCAAGGGTGGTGAAGATGTACTAGTATCTTGGACGTATTTTATGGTGGTTAGGCATGAAGAGGGAAGTAGTAGAGTTTGATTATTTATTCCATACATTCTAGATGGTGAAGGTTGAGAACTCGGTTTCAGTAGGATTAGATCACCCCTAGAAGTTTCGGAGTGAAATTGGGGAATAAGATTAACTGACTTCATGATAGGCTTACCACAGATGTCCATGGGGCCTGATTATATCTGGGTGATCGTTGGACAACTCTCTATGTCAGCCCACTTCCTAACTATCAGGTATTAGAGTTCTATAGAGATCTTATAACACCATTAGGTTCATGAGATAGTTGGGCCTCATGGATTCCCTTTGATAGTAGTCTCGGATTGAGATGAACGCATCACATCCTGGTTGTGGAAGGGATTGTAGGAGGTTTTTTGGACTCAGCTACACATGAGAACGCCATTTCATCCCTAGATCGATGGTTAGATAAGAAGAACCATCTAGGTCCTGTAGAATATTTTGTGGGCATGTATCTTGGTCTTTGGTCATAGTTGGGAGGACCACCTACCACTGGTGGAGTTTTCATACAAAAATAGCTACCACTCCACCATTGGTATGGCACCTTTCAACGATTTATATGGGAGACCCCGCCAGTCCATTATTTTATGGGCCAATGGTGGAGAGTCAGCACTCATGGGTCCAGAGTTGTTGTGAGCTACCACTAAGAAGGTTCAAATCATCTAGGATAGGATAAGACAATACAGATCCGACTGAAGTCTTATGCTAATAGATGACAGTGACCTATGGAGTTTTTGGGGGGATACCACATCATTCTATGGGTCTCACCTCGATGAGGGTTGTAGAGAATTGGCCTAGGTGGCATGCTATCTCCAAGGTTCATTAGACCATTCTAGATACTCTTTAGGGTTGGTTTGGTGGAGTACCACTGTAGAGACCTGAAGCCTGACGTACATGGACATTACATTACTTTTGCGGAATACTTAGTACATAAAAAACACACACACGCACATGTACCGTAATAGTTTAGTGTCTTTGGAAACTCGGAATATAATCTTCTATTCATGGTGAAAGATCTTCAACATCTCCCAAAAAGATCTTCCCATTTTTTTTCTTACCTAAAACCTTTCTTTATATCCTGGGGAAACGAAAATATAAAAGGGTGAGCCCAAATTCTCAGTAAGGTTAAAAAAAAGAAATATCAATCAAATCGTATTCATAAGAACATAAAATTTTGGAAATATTAACCATCAAAAGAGATCATAATATCATAACATTGGATAAATCATAGTAGTGAAATGTAATCCCAATAATCATAACATAAAACATGAATCTTTGTGGCATACACACATAATGATAGATAATCATTTTTTATTAGTCAAGACTCATTTCCATAACTATCATTGTGGACAAAGTCCATTTCTGAACCGAGTTCACTCCTCGTTTCAGTCCAATTTCACAGAACGAGTTTAACCTGTCATTCCAGCCATGTCTATCTCATGAGATATAAAATATTTACCCAATGCATTGGAAGGATATATAGGTCCCACCCATCTCATAATGATACCATTATATGTGTGCCACAAAATAATAAACCATAAATCATATCATAACCCATGTAAAAATATGGGATTCTTAAACATCACATCATCATAACATAATCCATAAAAGGATATCGTAAAAATAATATCATCATAACATAATCAAATCAATGTAAAAATAGGGATATAAACAGAACCCTATATTATCTTAGATGGAAAATCATTATGATAAAACACTTGAACTCCATTCTTGAGGAAAATATCATTTCTACTTCAAAAACACTTTTCCTTTCTTAACATGTCATACAATTCTAAACTAAAAGAAGTAGATTGAAAATAAAATTGAAAATTTGTAAAGGAAGCCTCTTGGATTTTTTTTAAAAAAAAATCCATTCATACCGTATAAGATAAAAAAACATTCTTCTCATACTTTTGTTGGAAAAGTCAAAAAGTACCTCGTACGAAAAACGAAAAAAGATTCCTTTAATATATTTTTCTAAAACTCACCAAAGGGTAAAAATGGATTTAAAAAATTGTAGGTGTATGGAAATAATATTACATATTGAGGAAACATGGATGTGGATGTTAAAATACACCCCAGTAAATACCAAAGTACAAACAATCTCGGATAAAAATGAGATTGTGATATTTCCGTTACCTTAGGTCTGATTTGCTTCGTAATTGTCTGAAACTCCTGTATAATGATTTAAATGATGTCATTGACTTATTACAGAATCATATTAATTTTTATGAAATCATATATGGTTCACTTATGACTTTATATTACCCATTCTTTTGTAGATTAATGTTAAAGTAGCGTTTTGGGTAAAATCATCTTATTTATCGTACGTGTTTGGACTTGTTGTTCTTGATGTTATTATTACTTATATCATGATTTACTTCCCTCCAAAATTTAAATCATGATTTATATATCATATAAATTCATTATATATCTAGCATATACAATCATTTATAATATTACATATCATATGGAGGTAAGAAATGAAACGCACCGTTCATGGAGACAGTAAGTCGTACGTACGCATGAACGCTACTTTCATTTCTATTTATTATTTTAATGGAATTAAAACATAATGATACATAGGTATATTATAATTCCAGTATAATATCATATATAATATCATTAACTACATCCTTTATACATCCCACATAAGGTATTAACGAATCACATCACTTTGAGGGGGCGGTAGTCCGCACTTCCTCAAATGGGATTATCGTATTTACCGACTATGGAAACCTTAAATACTTGATATAATTGGGAAGTAAATAAGCATAAGGAAATAATAAACATAATATATATTATATATAAATACAGTTCCATCATAATGGCCACCATGAGAGGCGGTAGGGGAAAATTGAACAATCATCGTTTCGTGAGGCGTTAGTTTTCCATCACAGAAACATTGTGTTCTTCATCCATTAGATGGATGTGTGTGTAAGTGTAGTTATAATAATTCTCATAACAACATCCTATTATTTTCAAGATACTGGTTTTGTCACAAATTGAAGGATTAAAAAGATTTTATGGGTTGGAGAAGTAGAATAAAAGGAAACAACTTAAGAGAAACTGTTACCTTTAATTTTAGTAACTTTCTTTGGTTTGAACCAAAAGGACTTCATGGAGTGTCTTCTCCCTAATGTAAGGCTTCAAGGGGAAGTAGAGGGATGTAGGGAGCTTATTTGGGCAGAGTTTGGACGATCCAAAAGGCTTGAGAGGTGTGAGAAATTTCATATAAGTGGTCTCCTTTTATAAGGGAGTGGAGGGTCTCTTTAGGAATGTCTGAAAACATTATTTTGTTATAAACTTTTATTCGGTTTAAAGAGGTCAAAAACAAACTAATGTCTAATATAAGATGACTCATAATCGAAATAAAATCATCCAATTAAAATTGGACAGGATTTGGATGATAATTTAATCATTTTAATCTTATTTATTTAAATCATTTATTAATGAGGTAAATACTGCATCATTATTGTGTCATAAATAATTTAATATATATGATGTATAAAAATTATAAAAAAATACCAACATGTATTAAATATGTTTAGAATTCCAATGAATATTTATAGTCTAAAATATAATTTATATAGACCCTTATAAAACTTAATTACTAAATGATATTTGTTAATTCCAATTTTGTCTTTACATTAAAATAATTAATCTAATGTGTCATTGTCTTTCATAAGTGGCTCCATGGGGTCAAAAAACCGACCCAAGGATTCCCATGGTCTGCCAATACTCATCCAATAAGTTTAGTACAAGTTTTAAGGTAAATTTTAATTATTATAATATTCTTTTAACCTTGAATTACCCTATTTACCTTTAACCATAGTAAATAAAAATTATCGTAGTTGCTATTCATAATATAAAAAAAGTAACCTATTAACATAATTTAAACCCACTGATTCCAAATATGGAATCCATTTTTCAAAATTCAAATCACATAAGTTGCAGTAATTAATTTAATATTAATCCTGTTGTTAAGCAAACAGGTTTTTAAAGTTAAAACATTTCCAAAGATTGAATTTATTTATCCTACGAATTCAATGTAAAATCAAGGATAATGACATAAATTATATTAAATGGTAAAAATATATTCTATTTATACTTTGAAACCATTAAATATTATTATTTAACCACATAATTTTTTACAATCAAAAAAAGTTGTTTTTATTAAAATATAGTGTGTTTTTACTATTCATTAAAATATGAAAGTTATCAGAATAATATGAAAATTTTATCCAAAGTAAATTTTTATATCTTGAATCTAAAGAAGAATTTTATTTTGTAAAATTGAAATTATAAATTTTTAAAAAACAAGATTTAATGTGGGTGCGCCATCAAAAGGCGGTAAAACTGCATTTTAAAAAAAATACTTATTTGACCCGAAACAATTACTTTTTTCTCATACCATGTTCTAGAAAATATGTAAGATTAATAATAATGTTATAAAATTCAAAATTTAGTTAATAGTATTCATAATGGCTAGTTCATAATAATATTATAAAAATATATCGTTGTTTAGTAAAACTCAGTATTGCGTACAACACACGCTATCGAGGAAGGTCGCGATTGCGTGAAATATAATCCAAGTCAGGGTTGCGTGTTGTGCAAGAATCCTTCGTTGTTTCGTATAATAGAATCCAACCATATTATATTTATACATTGAATATATATATATATATATAAACACACTCAATGTTGCGTAGAATGACTATAATAAAACAAACTTGAAATTCTGTGTAACAGGATCCAAGAATAGTGTTGCGTATACTGCAAGCTAATACTGTGTTGCGTATAGTACATGCTAAACTTGGTGTTGTGTATAATATAAGACATAAATTAAATTAACAAATTATTTTTCATAAAATCTCAGGGTGTTACATTCTACCCCCCTTAAAATGAATTTCTCCCTCGAAATTCGTCGGGGTTATACGTGGTTTACTACTTGAAAATTTCTTTAATAGAAACCCACATCGTAAAAAGGAATACCAAAACATGTCTTTAAAAACTAAAGTATGAAATGTAACGGTTACCCAAATTAACTCATCACTGGGTTTCCACGTAGGAGAACATAGGTGAAAATATGGATATGGAAGAAAAATCTAACCAACATGTTCTGATGGAGAGTGATAGAGAACATGGCTATGAAAAATCCAACAATCACAAAGCCATAAATTTGTGATGATCTAGGGTACCATCTGGTTCATCGGATATAAGAGCACTAGGACAACATTTTTGGTTTTCAAGATCATTTCCCTAAAGTTGATAAATTAAAATAAATACTTACATTATTTTGGAACAATCTTACTGTGGTTTGTGAATTGAACAATTTCCACTTCATATCATAAAGAAATTATGTTGAATTTGTTATTCGTGAAGCATTAGTAGATCATGTGATAGAATGATGGGTCATTCCATCTGTTTCAAACAAAATGTTAGAAAAAGTTATAAGTCCATCTTATGGAGAGATTAACCATATATGGTTCCAAAAATGGACTTATAATTTATTTATCATACTGCTTAATAAAATAAAACTAATTTCCACTAACCAGGGACTTTCTGTAGGCCATTGGTAGGTGATAAAGGCCTGTCGCACTTCAGTTGTGGGTTTGACTCCCATAGCCTTGTCCGACGCGATGGGATGTCGCCCATCCTACATGTTTTTTCTTTTTCTAAAACTACATTACTATAAAATCCCATCCATAATATCGAAAGAAAGTTTTATCCTTAAACAATACTAACATATGTCCAACATAATCTATTCCAATATTTAGGCTTATCTAAAATACTTCAGTCCAACCTCATAGTATAAAGAAAATGATTATTGAAATGTCACATAACAATCACATGAATGCCATCATTTATCCCCCATATATCATAAGATATATCTTGTTGAATACCTTAATAATGTATTCTCCTTAAGAATGAATACCCATTGAACCTTAGTGAAAATATTAATGCAGTTAAAAGTTAACACTTTCCACATACCAAAATCCTCAAAATTCTATATACTCAAACCATTATATCACTTAGTACTTATATAAATCATGAGTTCATGAATATTGTAAAACATTTCATTTTTTCCTTATCCCTTCATTATGTACATATCATCTTTTTTACAAAAATATCTCAATCACTTTTCATGGTTACCGGTACCATAAAATTATTTAAAACCACAATAGACCAATACATAAATATTTCAATATTCCACGATACTATATACAATATTATTTTGGAATCCCATTACATGAACACTTAATCATTCCACCACATCGTTTTCATATTCAACATCGCCAATGGTGATCGCATGAGACTTCCCTTTGTCCATTACCTTAAGTGGTTGCTCATGTCGATCATCACTAAACCTTGGATTAGGGAATTTATTAGTATAATGCCCAATTTCATTCCACTTGAAGCATTGAAGTGTAGTATGTTCATTCTATGTATCCCTTCCTTTGTTTTCATCATTAGACATCTTCTTCCCATCATTGCGGCATTCAAATTCTCGATGACCTTCCTTTCCACATTTGAAACATTTACTTGTCCCTTTAAGACAATATCAACCATGATTATTTACACACTATGAGCATAAGGAAACATTCATCTTCTTTTCACTATTATTCTGAGATTTCTCCTTTAACTCCATCTTTCATTTCTTGTCAAAACTATGAGATGGATAAGTAACACCAACATCCATTTCTACCTTGATAGCACAACGCACAATTTCTTCATAGCTACTGAAGTCTCTAATAGCTAATGCCCTTTGAAGATTTTGTTTTAAGCCACTGAAGAATCGATCAACTTTACTTTGAGGTTGGATGATAAATCCAGATGCATACCTTGCAAGTCTTGTAAAATTCACTTCGTATATACCAATAGATTCATCATCCTTTTTCATTAGTTCAAGAAACTCCTTCTCCATCTTTGATGGAAAATACTAGGGAAGTACTTATTGAAAAATAAGTTCTTGAACTCCTCCCATTCCATGGACTCAATTTCATCTTTTGGCCTCGTATTCTTAATAAGATTACACCATTGATCAGCATCATCTTCCAAGCGATACACTGCTAAGATGACTTTATCATGTTTAGAACATTGAAGAACTGAAAATATTTTTTCAGTAGTACTGATCCATTGTTTAGCAACAAGTGGATCAGAAGACCCACTAAAAGAAGGTGGACGTTTCCTCATGAAGGACTCAATAGAATATTGTTCCCTTCTTTGCTCATTTGGAAGTCCAGAATCATTCATAGCTTGTGTAAGTATAGCAATAAGATTTTCCACTCCATCTCCCATAACATTTGATTGTTCATGAGGAAATTCATTGCATTGTCCATTAAATTGATCAACACGGTTCCTTCGGGTTCCAGCCATCGTTTAAAACCCAAAAAGAATAGTTTGAGAGGAAAAAATCATGCTAGGGAAAACAACACAATAAAGGAGGAGTAACTTAAATATCTAACATCTTGGGTTACCGTAATTCTAGTACTATAACCTATACTTATACTTAACCTTATGGACATCCCTAGACATACCTTAGAAATATCTCTAGGGATCTCACTAAAGTTCTCGCATCCTAGTTTCAAAGGTTCACTAAACCTTTCCTCTGATACCAACTGTAGAGACCTGAAGCCTGACGAACATGGACATTACATTACTTTTGCGGAATACATAGTACATAACAAAAAAACACACACACAAGGACCGCAATAGTTTAGTGTCTTTGGAAACTCGGAATATAGTCTTTTAATCGTGGTGAAAGATCTTTAACATCTCCCATAAAGATCTTTCCATTGTTTTTCTTACCTAAAACCTTTCTTTATATCCTGTGGAAATAAAAACATAAAAGGGTGATCTCAAATGCTCAGTAAGGGTAAACAAAAAAAATATCAATCACATCATATTCATAAGAACATAACATTTTGGAAATCATAACCTGAAAAAGAGATCATAATATCATAACATGGGATAAATCATAGTAGTGAAATGTAATCCCATTAATCATAACTTAAAACATTAAACTTTGTGGCATACTTACATAATCATAGAGAATCATTTCTAATTAGTCAAGACTCATTTCCAAGACTATCTTAGTGGACAAAGTCCATTTCTGAACCGAGTTCACTCCTCGTTTCAGTCCTATTTCACTGAACTGGTTTACCTGCCGTTCCAGCCAAGTCTATCTCATGAGATATAAAATCTTTACCCAATGCATTGGATGAAGATATATGTCCCACCCATCTCATAATGATACCATTATTTTGTGTGCCACAAAATCATAAACCATAAATCATATCAGAACCCATGTACAAAATGGAATTCTTAAACATCACATCATCATAACATAATCCATAAAAGGATATCGTAAAAATAATTCCATCATAACATAATCAAATCAATGTAAAAATAGGGATATAAACAGAACCCTATATTATCTTAGATGTAAAATAATTATGATAAAACACTTGAACTCCATTCTTGAGGAAAATATCCTTTCTACTTCAAAAACACTTTTCCTTTCTTAACATGTCTTACAATTCTAAACTAAAAGAAGTTGATTAAAAATAAAATTGAAAATTTTTAAAGGAATTTCTTGGAAAAAATGTTTTTAAAAATCCATTCATACCATATAATATAAAAAAACATTCTTCTCATACTTTTGTCGGAAAAGTCAAAAAGTACCTCGTACGAAAAACGACAAAAGATTTCTTTCATATATTTTACTAAAACTCACCAAAGGGTAAAAATGGATTTAAAAAATTGTAATTGGATGGAAATAATATTACATATTGAGGAAACATGGATGTGGATGATAAAATACACCGCATTAAATACCAATGTATAAACAATCTCAGATAAAAATGAGATTGTTATATTTCCCTTACCTTAGGTCTGATTTTCCTCGTAAGTGTCCGAACCTCATCTATAATGATTTAAATAATGTCATTGACTTATTACAGAATCATATTAATTTTTATGATATCATACATGGTTCACTTATGACTTTATATTACCCATTCTTTTGTAAATTAATGTTAAAGTAGCGTTTTGGGTAAAATCATCTGATTTATCGTACGTGTTTGGACTTGTTGTTCTTGATGTTATTATTACTTATGTCATGATTTACTTCCCTCCAAAATTTAAATAATGATTTATATATCATATACATTCATTATATATCAATAATATACAATCATTTATAATAGTACATATCATATGGATGTAAGAAATGAAACGCATCGTTCATGGAGACGGTAAGCCGTACGTACGCATGAACGCTACTTTAATTTGTATTTATTATTTTAATGGAATTAAAACATAATAATACATAGGTATATTATAATTCAAGTATAATATCATATATAATAGCATTAACCAAATACTTTATACATCCCACTTAAGGTATTAACGAATCACATCACTTTGAGGGGGCGGTAGTCCGCACTTTCTCAAATGAGATTATCGTATTTACTGACTATGGAAATCGTAAAGACTTGATATAATTGGGAAGTAATGAAGCATAAGGAAATCATAAACATAATATATATTATATATCAATACATTTCCATCATAATGTCCACCATGAGAGGCGGTAGGGAAAAAATGAACAATCATCGTTTCGTGAGGCGTTAGTTTGCCATCACAGAAACATTATGTTCTTCATCCATTAGATGGAGGTGTGTGTAAGTGTAGTTCTAATACATCTAATAAAAACATCATAGTTTATTCAGTATACTGTTTTTGTCACAAAATAAAGGATAAAAAAGATTTTAGGGGTTGGAGAAGTAGAATAAAAGAAAACAACTTAAGAGAAACTGTTACCTTTAATTTTAGTAACTTTCTTTGGTTTGAACCAAACGGACTTCTTGAAAAGTCTTATGCCTAGTGTAATTCTTAAAAGGGAATTATAGGGATGTAGGGAGCTTTGTTGGGCATAGATTGGACAAGCCAAAAGGCTTGAGAGGTGTGAGGAATTGTATAAAAGTGGTCTCCTTTTATAAGGTAGTGGAGGGGCTCTTTAGGAAAGTGTGAAAACATTATTTTATTATAAACATATCTTCGGATTAAAGAGGTCCAAAACACATTAATGTAGAATATAAGATGACTCATATACGAAATAAAATCATACAATAGTAATTGGACAGGTTTTGGATGATATTTTAATCATTTTAATCTTATTTATTTAAATCATTTATTAATGAGGTAAATACTGCATCATTATTGTGTCATAAATAATTTAATATATATGATGTATAAAAATTATAAAACAAATACCAACATTTAGTAAATCTTTTTAGATTTCCGATAAATATTTATAGTCCAAAAAATAATTTATATATCCCCTTATAAAAATTAATTACTAAACGATATTTGTTAATTCCAATTTTGGCTTTACATTAAATTAATTAATCTAATGTGTCGTTGTCTTTCATAAGTGGCTCCATGGGGTACCCAAATCGACCCAAGGATGACCATGGTCGGCCAATACTCATCCAATAAGGTTATGACAAGGTTCAAGGTAATTTAGAATTATTATAATATTCTTTTAACCTTGAATTACCCTATTTACCTTTAACCGTAGTAAATAAAAATTACCGTAGTTATTATTCATAACATAAAAAAATAAAAGTAACCTATTAACATAATTTGTACCAACTTATTCCAAATATGGAATCCATTTTTCAAAATTCAAAACACATAAGTTGCAGTAATTAATTTAATATTAATCCCGTTGTTAAGAAAACAGGTTTTAAAAGTTAAAACATTGCCAAAGATTGAATTTATTTAACCTATGAATTCAATGTAAAATCAAGGCTAATGACATACATTATATTAAATGGTAAAAATATATTCTATTTATACTTTGAAACCATTAAATATTATTATTTAACTACATAATTTTTTACGATGAAAAAAAGTTGTTTTTAATTATAATATGTCATGTATTTACTATTCATTAAAATATGAAAGTTATCAGAATAATATGAAAAATTTATCCAAAGTAAATTTTTATATCTTGATTCTAAAGAATAATTTTATTTTGTCAAATTGAACTTATAAACTTGAAAAAAACTAGATTTTATGTGGGTACGCCATCAAAAGGCGGTGAAACTGCATTTTTTTAAAAATACTTATTTTACCTGAAAAATTTATTTTGTTCTCATACCATGTTCTATAAAATATATAAGATTAATAATAATGTTATAAAATTAAAAATTTATTTAATACTATTCATAAAGGCTAGTTGATAACTATATTATAATAATATATCGTTGTTTAGTAAAACTCAGTAATGCATACAACACGCGCTATCGAGGAAGGTCGTGATTGCATGAAATGAAAGCCAAGTTAGGGTTGTGTGTTGTGAAAGAATCCTTCATTGTTTTGTATAACAGAATCCAACCATATTTTATTTATACATTGAATATATAAATATATATATATATATAAACACACTCAATGTTGCGTAGAATGACTATTATAAAACGAACATAAAATTGTGTGTAACACGATCCAAGAATAGCGTTGCGTATACTGTAAGCTAATAAGGTGTTGTGTATAGTAAAATCTACACTTGGTGTGGTATATAATAGAAGACATCAATGAAATTAAAAGAATATTTTTCATAAAATCTCGGGGTGTTACAAACGCCTACCTTTACTACCACATTTTCATGGTGTACATGAGGTCTTCCATGTGTTATAACTATGGAGGTTCATGCATGACCCATCGCACATCATCAACTGGGGTGAGCTGGATATCAAAGTTGGAATGACCTTTGTTGAGTACTTAGTGGAGATCATAGATTGGATGGAGAAGATCCTTTGTGGGAGATAAATTTCGTTGGTGCACATCCGATTGCAGCACAAAAATCTTCATGACAGCACGAGGAAGTGGGAGGTTCAGATCCATGCCCAGTACCGAAATAATTTTGAGTAGCCCTTGGTTTTGGATTTTCAGGGTTGAAAATACCCTTGGTGGGGAGAATGTATTGTATCAGATTTTCCATGTATTATTTATATAAATATTATATGTTATTATTTTGAGACCATACCTTTTGACGGAATGCGATTCTGAGGCCCGGAGTGCCGGGAATAAATGTTCATAATAAATTAAAATTTTAAATAGTGTGCATCAGTGATTTTGATGTAAAAGAGTAATATCATTTAAACGGGAGCCCATATCAGAAATATGAGGGCACCGTTGAGGTTAGAGCAACAACTTTACCTTATGCGAGGCCTAACATCGATCGTTGCAGGTCATTTGTGATAGTTAATTTTCAGACGTTTAAGGGAAATAAAATAAAATAATAATTTGTTTTTTAAATGTTTATGTTTTGCTTAGTTACATAATGCATCGCTTTTTAAATACCTTCAAAAATCATGTTCGAAGGGTTAACCACAAAACCCTATGAATTGAGAGAGAGAATCATGGAACTTTGGAGGAGAACCCTTTGGCGGACAATGACGCCATATATTGGATATGATGAGTCTCTTCAACAAACAAAACCAGTTGATAATTATTCAACCAGATCGAGGTAGGGGTTTCATTTAAATTCATCTTCCTCATACATGGATTAGAGGAAAAACATGGTTCAACCCAACATCAGGTTGATCTGTATATTCGTATGTTCTTCGAGTGGGTTTTTATCAGATTGATCATGGGAAAATAATCCATGTTAGATTAATGTTGTGATTCTTCTCTATTATATCTAGCTAATGGGAGTGGATCAACATTGTGATGAATGATGGTGGAGGTTTATTCCTCCATTTGCTTTTGTATATTTGTCCCCTTACTTTTCTCTCATGTTCTTCACATTCATTGTGGGGTGACGATCAATGGATTGTTTCACATCCATTTTGTGATGCAAAGATATCTAATTGGAGATCCAACAACATGGAGAACTAGTAGGGGTGTGAGGGTGAAGAAAATAGATGAATCGATACTGTTCAAGAATAATACTTTGTCGATAGTTCTTCATGCAGATGATCAAAACACATTTTCATCAATGGTGGGAGGCCCGAAACCGGCAGAATCAGCTTCATGATGATGGGAAACCTCATCCCTTTAGTTTCACGATGATCGGATGGCCGGATCGAGGACCAAAAGAGATCTGAGGTGCAGCAACGTAGAACTTTAGTTCTGAAATTTTTCAAATAACACGACATGAATCCCGAAGAACACGCCATGTGGTACCGTAGGCGACAACTAGGGTTTCCGGTTCTAGACAAGTAACACATGACATGTGACCATGGTAACACGGCATGTTGGACCTTCCTCAGAACATGGCCTGTATTCTGGGAAGTACATGGGCATGGGATGGACTGGATGTCTCTTGAACGCGGTCTGTAGACCCTACACAACATGGAAGATGAGGCTACATAGTAATCAGCATGTATCCAAGGGATACACATATATAGGGTGGAGTACAAGGCTGTGTACTACACCACATGGCCTTTTGAGGCCAGAAACATGGGTCACCCCATGTTCCAGTTACATGGGTAGGTGTACAAGGGTTAAGGTCATGTTTTGGAACATGGAAAGCATACACGGAGCAAAAAATAGATTCATTGTCACGTCAGGTGATTCGTTCTACACGCCGTGTATTTTCGTTTTACAATACAATGCTTTCCACACTAGTCATTTTACATGGACATTACTCGGGGTTCAAAGACATGGGGTGTGACACTTATACACAATATTTACATTTCAGTACAAGGATTAATCTTCTTGTCCACTGTATCTTGGAGATGTTTTATTTGGTTTAGTTCCCCTTTTTTTGTTCCCCTGATGGTCAGGTATCGTTTCCTACTAAAGAAGTATGATCCCTTCAGATGGAATTTCTGAGATAGAGTTGGGTATCTCTCTAAGAGGCCTAGAGAAAGATCCCTTATCCTTTCATGGCCCTAGGTGGAGTTAAGTATCGATGTGACCACATCGACAGGGTGAGATCCTTTAACTAGTAGGTGAATTTTGATTGAGTCATGGTATACACTAAGGCACTAGAAGTTATCATCATCTATGAATCTTGATCTTTCCAACTCAAGAGTGTGTTCTACCAGAATGAGTGAATCTATCTCTTGTGACTTTTCCCGACTGACAGTACATCTCAGACGATCGCCAACAGAGCTATCAAACTCGTACTGTGAGTTCTCCCAGACAAGTGCTTCATGGAATCTTCGAACTGAATCCCTATCGAGGGTATGTTGTTTTGTGACTTATCGCAAGACTATGGGATGAGATTTGATTATATCTAGATATATGTATATTTTTTCATTTCTCTTTCTATATGTTCAGTACAAATATATAGCATAGCTTACTGTACCTTTAATTTATGTATTGATTTGTTGTTTTCAGGATAGTCGACAACGTACTGTTATAATCATCGCTGAAAGGGCATTTCCTGTACATGTCGTGTCTTGTGCAGTTGAGCAGCCTTTTGATAGTTTCCAGGGAGGACCATGACATGTCATAATTTTCTGAGTTCCCTACGGGCTAAGGTGATCCTACGGCTATGAGCAGTAGTCCTGGTACCTCTCTGTGTTTACAAGTTGAACTTCTTAGTTTTCAGACTCTTTTTTTGGTGGGATTTTATTCTGGACCATTTTACTTACAGTTCATTACATTCCATCATACTATATTGGTTGGGTTTAATTGCATGCATTCTTTTTTTCCCTATTGGTTTTTACAATTCATCATTGTGGGCTAGGAGATGTTTGTGTGTGTTCATGTACTTAGGTAATGCCTCCCATGATAGTAATTTATTACATGATGCTAGTCACCATCCCCTGGACATTTGGAGGCAGGCCTGGGGAGTCGCAATGTGGGCCCCATTGGGATGGGTCATGATAATAATGATTTTTCTGATTAGGAATAAGAAGTTGATGTGGTTGTTGAAAATGTAATGTTCAAACCTATGGTGAAGATGGTAGTAATACAACATCAATAAGAGTATTTTTATGTCATTTTTCGCACATATTCCTCCAATCTATCAACCAAGTACACCGATTATATTTATAGATAGATATTATGAGGATGAATAGAATCATGTTCTTATAGATAATGATATTAGGTGTTGTTCTTATAAGACATTGAGGGATTATTTAGTGGTTTTAGATGATGAAAATGAAGACAACGAAGAAAATAGCGGGGATGAAGATGATGAAGATGAAGATAGTAGTGATGGACATGGCCATGATGGTGTTGATGATGTTGATAGGACTTAATCACATCATAATTCTCCAATTGAATTTTTTTGGTCTGTAAAGAGATTTTGTTCAACTAGGTCTATATAGTTGGAGTGATATATTCATTGAAATAATTTGGTGTTTCTAACTCAGTTAGAGGTGAGAACAGAGTGGCTTCCATGGAGGATGAATCCCCATGTTTTATTATTGATTGAGTAGTACTTGTAGATCCTTTTGTTTTCACATCTTCTCTAGTGGATGTGGAATCACATGATCAGTGAGATGTGTTCACATAGTATATACATTTGAGATGAATTTGTTTCCAAATAAGATAGTTAAGATGATTGAGACCTTGGATATTATTAGGATATTTATTTCATTGAAGATGATTTTGTATATTCTATGGGGGGGTATTGGAGTGGGTGTCCTAGAACAAACTACTATTACATTACGATAATCTTGAATTCATGGATTGGAATATTAATAAATAAATTATCACATCATGATTTTTCCTCTATGTGTCAATTCATGTGGTAATGTCCTAAGTATATTTTTTCACCAAAGAGTCGTATTGAATCCCAAATATGATGTGGAACCACAAGTTCGGTAAAACAATTTTTGAATATATGTTCTTTGGTCGGATGATGTTATTTGAGGGACACAAAAATTATAGTCCATTAGAGGCGATGAATCATAAAAATTTGAGGCACCTTCTCATGGTGTGCACCCTTGGTAAGATATAAAGGGGTATTATGATAAAGATACCCACCTGTCTGAAATCTACATTTTATATTTTCAATGGATATTCTTATCAACAGATGTTTGTATTGGTAATTAGAATGTCATATTATTATTATTTTGTATTACAACTCACTCGCATATATGTATTGATGAGAACTGTGATGACATTTTTTTATCAAGGTATGATATATTGGGTGTGTCATGAGTAATAATACATTAATAGATAATGTGATAAAGGATTCGTCCCTTATGATCCATAATTGAATTTAATATATCAGTCCCATTGATGTAATTGACAGAGACTAAATAAATTCATTTCAATGGTGAGGAATATGAAAGTTCAATTCCATGATTTCAATGAAAGAATAATCGAGCACATGGGTTGATGGAACTATCATTCAATCCACATGATTCAAGATATCATTACAAAGGGATTACATTACACAGTTAGTGTTCATTGTATATGGCCGATCATTGTGGCATTAAATTCGATTTATATGGGGTCCTTGGAGTGTTTCTAGAAGCTAACCTTTTACTTTAAGTAAGCTTCCCCTAATGACACTGATAAAGAGTCCTAGAAGGTTACACATTATGTGTAACCAAGTATCTCAATAAAATATTAATTTATCATGTTGAATAATGATTATTTTTTATTGTGGTTTAATAATATATCAAATATTCCTTATCGCATTTGTTTCAACATTAGTTATTTGAGAGTATATTGTGGGTGAAGTGATATATTAATTAGTAAAAAAATGTAGTGATATTTATTTAATAAGTAAATTTTCATTGTTCAAGGTCTAATAAATGTGGTGGAGGAAATAAAGAGAATGTAAAAACTAAAATACAACTTGTGTGTAATATTATACACATCATGTATTTTTTTCTGGAAATTAATACAAAATAATATTTTTTATTTAATTATATAATATTTGGTGTAACTTAATTGGTTCAAGTCAAGTGGTAATCATATTAATACGCTGTTATTAGACATGGTTTCTTACTATGAATTAAATGAAATAAATAAATACATATGTCTAGTTATTTTATTTTATTATTTAGTGTAATATAAATCCATATTACAGTATGATCATTAATCATAGGTATTATTTATAGTTTTGCATAACGGACCTAGATAATTCTCTAAAGAAAAGAGATAATTCCATTCTTGAAAGAATTCACTGAAGTAACAAGAGAGATCATCTTCCATTGGATCAAGGAGAATGTTTTTGAAGATGCGCTAAAGGAAATAAAAGGTGGACTTCTCAAATGAATGACCATACTTGATTACATATGGATAATCCTTCGGTGACATCTAGAGAAACATAGAGCACTTGTGGACAACTGCTAAATGAATCCTACCCATGGATTCAACGACTCAATGACAGATCACATCAGATATTGAAAGGAAACATAAACAGATAAATAATCTCATAAAAGTAATAATTTTTATTTAATTAAATAATTTATAATCAAAATATGATAACCTTATCCATGGTTCTTGGAATTCCCTCTTTATTTTTTTCTCTTCGTTATATTCCAATGATATGAAATTTTATCATGTTGGACGATCATGGATTGTACATTGTTAATGGAAAAAATAAATTTTGGGTACACCCATCCGCATGCTTTCACTACACCCGGAACATACAAATGGTATTAGAGAGGTCATATCGTTGATTAAAATTATTTATTTTTTCTTTGATGATTTAAAATTTTATAAATTTAGTTGTTTCAATTCAAGTTAATCAATATGAAAATATGAATGTTGAGATCAATTCCTCCACTATTTTTTATCATTCCCCATAAAAAAATGATATTTTATTTGTATTTTATAAAAATAAAATAGAGGATATCATCTGAATGTGACAATGGATGTTGGTTGTACAACACTATAACATACAATGTGTATGTAGGGTTGACCATGTATCTCAGACATGGATTTTTGAGCTAGAGACTATGTAACATGGATAACACATGACATATTTCCCACTATACACATGTCACGAACCCCTCCCACCAAAGACGCCCCTCCTGAGCTGGAAATGGTGAAAGGGAGATAATGACCCTCGAGTCCCGCCTCCAGTAGGCCCTGTGGTGGCGACTAGCACTAAGGGTATGATTTTTCACAAGTATGGGAGGAATTACCCTTTTTATTTATTTACGATCAGGAAATAGGTCAAGTCAAACACCAAAAAGTAAAAAGAACAAGTGTATAGAAATAAACACAATCCACGCCCACATGCATGTTTAAACAATTTTATAACAAGGTACAAGTACAAGAATGCTCAAAGTACCATACCAAAGGAAAACAAGAGAACAACAACTAAAAAACTCCAACTGTCCGACTAGTAGGGTTCTGCACGGCCCTGGTAGTCCTCCTGGAAACTTGAAAGTAAACAAAGGGTATGCATACAAGTATACGTAGTAGGGAAACCTAAAGCTCTCGTGCACAAGTGGGGAGACATCTTAATGTCTAGTGATAACAACAGAAGAAACCTAGCAAGGAATTATATCCACCCAATCACACCAGCCACACTCACCAAAACACAAGAGCAACAGGTAGTAGTATATAAGAAACAAGAGTATTGGTTAGCCCTCACCAGTTCCTTTTAGTTAGATACTCTTCCTAACAACAAACGTTCTGACGCTACCACACTCTCCCCGCCCGCACACACCTAGGCCTCACCCCCACGTATCCTGCCCGGACACACCTGGGCATCACAACCACGTATCCCGCCCACACACACCTGGGCCTCACAACCACGTATCTCGCCCGCACACACCTGGGCCTCATCCCGATGATTCTTGGGAAACAATAGAACTTGCCCAAAGAGTCTTGGGCTAAACCCAGCCCAATCAAAACCTACCCGAATAGTCTTATGTGTAAGGTCGCCTCAAGACATCACAACCTAGGGGAGAAGGAGCAGGAAGGTTCTAGTAACTAAGGGAAAAACACCATCTCCCATGAAATGGGTGTTTTTGGCACTAAGTGCTCAACATGGGTGGGGTGAGATAAAACACAAAATATACAGATATATATATATACCAACCACACAGTGTAACCTATGGCTTCTAAATAGAGAAACTGAGCACGTGCCTCGGCACTACTACTACGAAGCATGCATACAACAAACAACACCAAACACATTTAGGTTTTCACATCTCAATAGAATTAGATTATTTAGTTCCTTAAATACTGGGAAATTATCCATAGCTAACCACATCGATCGTTCGTAAAACATATCCCTTCCATCCACAAATCAAGTTAGGAAAACACAAGCAACAAAACCAAGCCCTTCTTATCAACCAACCATCCCCATTGATTGTTAACTCCATTCCATTACCACTCCCCGCCATTTATTAACACTTCCACCTTAATTTAATATTCACAACCCATAGCCCGTTAACATTTAAACCCATCCCTACAGCCCCGCTGCCAACCACCATAACCACAACCGTACCGTACATTATTCCCCCTTTAATACCATTTATTGCAGCCCCGCTTCCCGTTACCAACACATCATTCACACCAACCCACAAAAACACCCCCATCACATACCACGTAACCAAGCTAACACCCACATGTTCATTATTCCATTTTTTTTAACCGTGGTGTTCACACAAGGGTTTCAGATTTTCATTTAATCAGCCAATATTACGTGATTAACCGAATTCCACATTCCACAAAGTTTCCATCCATAAGAAAATCCAAAAGGAGAGGGAAAAATTAAATTGTGTAAGCAAAGGCCCCCAACAACCATGATTCTCAGTAGGTAGAAGCTCATTCAATTCACAACATAATATCACAGGGTATAAAGTAATATCAATCACAAAATTTCCAACCCTGTTGTTTGACCAGTTATTATATTTATATAATGGTTGAACTGTTTCTCATGAAAACAAGAGGATACCCACCCCGCATAATGCACATCGTGTACCCATTATTCCACACAGCATGGACACGGTCTGCAACAAGGGGTATACCCGAAAAAGGGGTACACAGCGTGTACTCAAACTTCCCGGCGTGTAGTTTCAAAATTCTGGAAAGTATGGGAAAATTCCATTTTACCCTCTAGAACACTTCATGATCTTCTTTTTGACAAAGGAAAGGGCTGGAGCGGTCAGGGCCATTACCTCAGATACCTCTTAAAACATTCTCGCCCCCGAGAATTCAAAACCAACCCAGAGGAAACTCAACAAGATACCTCTTAGGGTTCTCGTTATAACAGGAACCCAACCAACAACCCTAATCATATGTGTTAGGAACTCCTTCTCCTATGTCAAGATATTATCCTCTTTAGGCATCACTAACTCGCCTTCATGGGTTTAATCGCATCCTCATTAATGCGTCTTGATTAAGAATTGGGTCTTCCCACTTTCATACATTAGGATTTTTTCAACACGCTCTACCCCCAACACCACACAACCAACACACTGCCCGAACACATGGTTTTTCGAAATTCCTTCTCCCATGTCGAGATATTATCCGCTTTAGGCGGCACTGACTCGCCCGCACGGGTTTAATCGCATACGCATTAATGCGTCTCCATTAAGGGTATGGTTTTCCCCTTCCCCACACATTCATACATTCTACACACTACTAGGGGACAATGAAACAAAAGGTCTCACAACTGACAAGCCAAGAATTCCATATATCAAAGGTACAAAGTAAAACATCAACACATGCTCAGAAGAATAAGGGAAAACACAAGTCAAAAGAACTTAGGGTACTAAGCGTGCATCTGAGTCTCCCGCTCCCAAGTGCTCTCCTCGAGGCTGACATGCCTCCACAACACACGAACCAAGGGAATGGTTCATCCACAGAGCACCTTCTCTTTACGATCCTCGATTATGACTTGACGTTCCACAAAGGTCGCGTCGTATCAAATTTCTAGCTCACCCCAGTCGATAACGTGGGAGTCATGTAAGTACCGACGAAGATCGGAGACGTAGATGACTTCATGAACCTTCTCCAACTGAGGTGGCAGGGCCAGCTGATATGCCACCTCGCCGACCCGCCTCAGCACCTCAAAAGGTCCGATGAACCAAGGTGAGAGATTAATTCCTTTCCCAATCCTCCGCTTCCCCCGTCGAGGGGAATCCTTCAAGAACACATGATCTCCCACCTCGAACTCCAATGGCATCCTCCAATGATCAGAATAAGTCTTCTGTCGGTCCTGAGCCACTTTCATCCTCTCACGTACAAGCTGGACTTTCTCTGTGGTGCTCTGCACTACCTCTAGCCTAAGAGCACCTGTCTCACCAACCTCTGCCCTGCAAATGGGCGAACGACATGGTCTTCCATAAAAAGCCTCAAATGGTTCCATGCCAATAGTATAGTGGAATCTGTTGTTGTAGGAAAACTCCACTAAAGGCAAGTGTCGTACCCATGATCCTCCGAAATCCAGAACGCATGCTCGTAGCATGTCCTCCAACATCTGGATAGTCCGCCCTGTCTGCCCATCGGTCTGGGTGTGTAAAGCAGTGATAAGGCGTAGATGGGTGCCAAAATCATGTTGTAACCCCCTCCAGACTCGTGAGGTAAACCAAGTATCCTGATCTGAGACGATAGTCTTAGGGACTCCATTAAAACGCACCACCTCATCTACGTACCTCTGTGCTAAGGTACTCACCGGGCCTGACTCCTTTATTTCTATGAAGTGAGCTGATTTTGTCAGCCGATACACCACTACCCAGATAACATTATAACCACCCTGATCTTTGGGTAGTACTATGACAAAGTCCATTGAGATTCCATCCCATTTCCACTTAGGGAAATCTAAAGGATGCAACAAACCACTAAGAACACGGTGTTCAGCCTTCACTTGCTGACACACTAGGCATTTAGCAACAAACTCCGCCACTTCCCGTTTCACCCCGGGCCACCAAAACTGTTCCCTCAGGCCTCAATACATTTTTGAAAATCATGGATGTACTTCCAAGGCTGAGCTATGGACCTCACAGAGAACTCCCACTAGCATTGCCTCCGTAACAAACAACATTCCCTAGAAAAGAATCTAATGTTGGCTGTCCTCTGACCATCCTTCTGGAGCATTCCCCTGATCGACACGATCCCACATCACTTCCGTCTCGAAGTCCCCCCACTAAGACTCTTACACCTGCTGCATCAAGGAGGACCGCACTGTCATCTGAAACAAACAGCCTCTAACACCTTTTACCCTAGAATCCATGTGCAAGGCAGCCAACTCTCCCATCGCCTTCCAAGGATCAGCAGATTCTCGAACCACTTCCTGATGCGACTTCCTGCTCAGTGCATCAGAAACAATGTTGCCCTTAACTTTATTGTAAGAGATCTCAAAGTCATAGTCTTGGAGAAACTCGACCCATCTCTGCTGCCTCAAGTTCATGTCACACTGGGAGAAGATATATCGCAGGATCTTGTGATCTGAGAAGACCAAAAAGCGCTCCCCAAATAGGTAATGTCATCACGGATTCAGTGTGAACACTACTGCTACAAGCTCCACGTCATGGGTGGCATAATTATCCTCTTGAGGGCGCAACTACCTAGACCCATAACAAATCACTCCCTTCTTCTGCACCAGTACACATCCCAGACTAAGGCCAGAAGCATCACAAAACACCTCATACAACAACCCTTCCTCTGGAAACCTGAGTACGGGAGCACTAGCCCACATCTCCTTTAGGTAGTCAAAAGCCTTCAGACACTGCTCTCTCTATAAGAAGACCTGGTTCTTCCTCGTCAAAGATGTCAAAGGAGAAGAAACTCGAGAGAAGTCTAAAACGAACCTTTGATATTAACCTACTAACCCCATGAAACTACGAACTTCTGCCATGCTCTTGGGTGCTTCCCAAGAAACAACTGCCTCCACCTTCAACGGGTCCACTGAAACTCCATGCTTACACACCACGTGGCCAAGGAAGTGTACTTCTTGTGTCAATAACATACACTTGGAAAATTTCCTATAATGCCGGTGGTGTCTAAGGACTTACAAGACTACCATGAGATGCTCAATGTGCTCCTCCTCTGACCTTTAGTAGATCGGGATGTCATCGATAAACACAATGACGAACTGGTCTAGAAACTCCCAGAAGACAAATTTCATAAGTCCCATGAACACAGTCGGTGCATTAGTAACTCTAAACGGCATCACTACAAACTTGAAGTGCCCATACCTGCACCTGAAAGTCGTCCTCAAGATGTCACTGTCCTTTACCCTCAGCTGATGATATCCAGATCGTAGATCAATCTTGGAAAACCAACCTTCTCACCTCAGTTGGTCGAAGATATCGTCTATCCTCGGGAGGGGGTAACAGTTCTTGACTGTTACCTGGTTCAACCTTTGGTAGTCTATGCATAGCCTGAGACCACCATCTTCCTTCTTCACGAACAAAACTGGAGCACCCCATGTAGATACACTAGGTCGAACAAAACCCTTCTCCATCAGATAGTCAATCTGAATCTGCAACTCCCGCAACTCCAAAGGTTCCATCTGATAAGGGGCCATCGAAATCAGATGGGCACTAGGTAGTAATTCTATCCCGAACTCAACGTCACGTCAGGGGGGTAGAGTCACAACCTCCTCAGGAAAAACATCGAGGAAATCCCCAACAACCTTTGGGATATCCATCATCTATGTATCAGCTGGAACCACTGATAGCCCTCCTAACAAGGAAAGGAGATGCTCCACACGCTGGATTCCTACCCAATAGCTCCTCTCTCCAACAAAAGCTACACGTTTCCCATCCACGTCGGAGAACATGACTCTTCTCCGGATGCAGTCGATAACGTCACCAACAGAAAAAAACCAGTCGATGCCTATGATGACATCATATGGATGCATCTATAACAGAAGAATGTCCCTACTAGATCGATGTCATCCCAACATCAGCCCACATCCCTGGAAAACACAAGATACGCTGGTCTATCATCCAACTGTTGTGCTCAGTACCAGTGGTACGGAAAGTCTCTCTATGTCTAGTCCCAAGGAATGGGATATACCATGTGCAACAAAGGAGTGAGAAGTTCCTGAATCGAACAAACCAGAAACAAGAGTGCTAAACAAATAAATTTTACCTCGCACCACCTCTGGTCCTGTTGGAGCTGTCAACTCTGCTGCATGCACCTGTCCATGCCCAGCTCCTCTAACTCTCTGATGTCGTCCACTTCCCCGACCACACCCTGCTCGAGGTCCCTGAGGAGCACCCTGAGGTCGGCCTCCTCCCACAAAGTCTACGCTCGGTGGAGCATGGACATGCTGCTTCTGGAAGGGCCTCGCCGTCAACTGGTGCTGCTGAGGAGGGCGTTGAACCAGCCCACCTCCACCGTACTGATCTCGGGTGGGGCACCGACTCTGAATGTGCCTGAATCCTCCACAATAAAAACACATCGGTCATGGGCTGGTGAAAAAGGGACGAGGACCCGAAGATCTAAACTGGAACTGATGGGGCCTACTCCCCACTATCCTGAACCTGGAAGGTCTCGTCACAGGAGACCTGCTGCTGACTGACTTCCCCTTCGACAAACCTGGATGGATCCCCTCTCAGGGTGCACCTCCCAGCGAGTGCAACCTCTCTACAACCACTTCCTACTTCTGTACCTCCAAGTACATCGGAAGGGTGAAGGGGGTGACAACATACTGGAGCAAAGGACAGATCGCCTCCTTCATACATCTCGCCTGAGACTCCTCATCCGGAAAGAGATCCGGAGCAAAGCACATGAGATCCTTGAACTTGATCCCCAACACTCATACTGACATACTCCCCTGCTGAAGGGAGAGTAACTCCTGCCGCTTCTCTGCCTTGATCATGGAATAAAGGAATTCCTCTCGGAATTCCTTCTCAAAGTCAGCCCAAGGAACCTCTGCCTCTATCCTTTCTCTGTGGTAGAGTGTCCACCACTGTCGCGCCGCGCCTCTCAGCTGACTAACTTCTAGGATAACCCAGTACTCCCTCAGAGCACAGATCAAGGTAAAAGAGATCCCTAGCCCCTCAATCCACTCCTACGTCTCCGTATCCGAAGTACTACCCTCGTACTTGTTGAGGGTCTGCCGCTGGAAAGAGCGGAGAGTCTTCTGCCACTGGCTATCTTCCTCCTCTTGGACAATCCTCAGCTGATCGACCGCCTAAATCTACTGGGCCTCGGCCGTCAGAGCGACCTAGGGATGACGTCCAGGTGCCATAGCTATACGGTAAACAAGGATCGCCTAATCCCAAGTAGTAAAGAAAACTCAAGGTTTTATTTTATTATTTTATTTCACTTTCCTTCCCAGAACACCCATATCAAGTAAAACACAATCATGATGATGCATGTACCATCCATAGGGTCTCTACCCTACAATCAATGTAGTCTCAAATGGTCGTTCGGTAGGCTCAGAGTCCTTGCATCGGATCACGAGGGGCCCTAAAATCCCAAGTCCTAGTTAGTATTCTCTGGCCTACGTCACGCACCAAGATTGACTAACATTGTCACCCTACCATCCCATGTAATCCTCATTGTTCCTAACTCCAGAATCTATCCTATCTCTCAACCATCACCACTGATACCATTCTGTACGGACCCCCTCCCACTTAAGATGCCCATCCTTAGCTGGAAATGGTGAAAGTAAGATAATGACCCCCAAGTCCTGCCTCCAGTAGGCGCCGATGTGGAAACTAGAACCAAGGGTATGAGTTTTCACAAGTATGAGAGGCATTACCCTTTTTATTTATTTAGGATCGCGAAATAGGACAAGTCAACCACCAAAAAGGAAAAAGAACAGGTCTAAATAAATAAACCCAAAACAAGCCCACAAGCATGTTTAAACAATTTTATAATAAGGTACATGTACAAGAAATCTCAAAGTACCATACCAAAAGAAAAAAATAGAACATAAACTGAAACAACTCCAACTGTCTGACTAGTAGGGTCCCACACGGCCCCGTTAGTCCTCATGGAAACCTGAATGAAAACGTAGGGTGAGCATACAAGTATACTCAGTAGGGAAACCTAAATCTCTCGTGCACAAGTGGGGAGACATCCTAATGTCCTGTGAGAACAGCAGAAGAAACCTAGCAAGGAATTCTATCCACCAAACCTCACCAGCCACACACACCAAAACACAAGAAAAACAGGTAGTAGTATATAAGAAACAAGAGTATTGGGTACCCCGCACTAGTTCCCTTTAGTTACCTGCTCTTCCTAACGATGAACATCCTGACGCTGCCATACTCTCCCCGCCCGCACACACCTGGGCCTCACCACCATGTATCTCACTCGCACACACCTGGGCCTCACAACCACGTATCCCACCCGCACACAACTGGGCCTCACAACCACGTATCCCGCCCGCACACACCTGGGCCTAACAACCACATATCCCGCCCACACACACCTGGGCCTCACAACCACGTATCCCGCACGCACACACCTGGGCCTCACAACCACGTATCCCGCCCGCACACACATGTGCCTCATCCCGACGATTCTTGGGAAAAAGTAGAACCTGCCTGAAGATTCTTTGGCTAAAACCACCCCAATCGAAACCTACCAGATGATTCATAGTTGTAAGGTCACCTCAAGCCATCACAGCCTAGGGGAGAAGGAGCAGGAAGGAGCTAGTAACTAAGGGAAGAACACCATCTCCCATGAAATGGGAGTGTTCGGCACTAAGTGCTCAACATGGGTGGGGTGCGATAAAACACAAAACATAAAAATATATATTTATATATATACCAACCACAAAACCCAACCTATGGCTTCTAAACAGAGAAACTAAGCACGTGCCTCGGCACTGCTACTACGAAGCATGCATACAAAAAACAACCCCAACCCCATTTAGGTTTTCACGTCTCAGTAGAATTAGATTATTTAGTTCCTTAACTACTAGGGAACTATCCACAACCAACCACATCGATTGTTCATAAAACATATCCCTGCCATCCACAAATCAAGTTAGGAAAACAGAAGCAACACAACCAATCCCTTCTTATCAACCAACCAGCCCCATTGATCATTAACTCCATTCCATTACCACGCCCCACCATTTATTAACTCTTTCACCTTAATTTATTATTCAAAACCCATAGTCCGTTCACATTTAAACCCAGCCCAACAACCCCACTGCCAACCACCATAACCACAACCGTACCATACATCATTTCCCCTTTAATACCATTTATTGTAGCCCCGCTTCCCATTACCAACACAACATTCACAACGACCCACAAAAACACCCCCATCACATGCCACGAAACCAAGCCAACACCCACATGTTCATTATTCCATTTTTGTTTAATCTGGGTGATCACACAAGGGTTTCAAATTTTCATTTAATCAGCCAACTTTATGTGATTAACCAAATTCCACATTCCACAATGTTTCCATCCAAAAGAAAATCCAGAAGGAGAGGGAAACATTAAACTGCATAAAAAAAGGCCCCCATCAACCCTGATTTTCAGTAGGTAGAAGCTCATTCAATTCACAACATAATATCATAGGGTATAAAGTAACAACAATCACAAACTTCCTAACACTGTTGTTTGACCAGTTATTATCTTTATTTAATTTTTCAACTGTTTATCATGAAAACAAGAGGATATCCACCCCACATGATGCACAAAACAGAGAGAGACAAAGGAAAAATCCCTACATCAACAGGTTCTGATCACAGTGCTCCCCTGGATCAACTTTAGAAGAAGTTCGTCGGCGTCCGTCACCTCTGTCGGGTCCCAGAAAAATCTCATCGGGTGGAAGTCGGAAAGGAAAGTCCAAATAGAAGACAACGGATCCAATCTCGGATGTTCCGCCTCGTCGTCACGATCCCGTGGCCGCTGATAGATCGTAAATCGGAGCTCGGATGAAGAAGTTAAAATGGTAAGAGCCTTCGAGTCTCTTGGGAGAACCCTGCTCAGAGGGAAAGGGGAGGGGAGGGGTGAGTTGAAAGGAGGAGGGGACCCCTCCTTTTATAGGAGAGAAAAGGAAAACTACACGGCGTGTACTCTAGGGTACATGACGTGTACTTGGTTATTTTACACGGTCTCCACGCGGCTCACAACACAGCTTCGTAGCCGTTGACTGTTCAACACACGGTTTGAGGGTAACACATACACGGGGAACGAATACACGACATGTAGTTTGGACACACGACATTTACTCATTTATTGCACATGACAAGAACACGGATCCAACATGGTACACGGCCATTGACTGGTAACGCGTACGCGGGGAAGGACTGCACGACGTGTAGAACAGGGCACACGGCGTGTACCCATTATTCCACACAGTAAGGACACGGTTTGTAACACATTGTATACCCGGAAAAGGTGTACACGGTGTGTACTCCAATTACACGGCGTGTAATTTCAAAATTCTAGAAATTGTGGGAAAAGTCCATTTTACCCTCCAAAACAATTCGTGACCTTTTTTTGACAAAGGAAAGGGCCTGAGAGGTCCGGGCCATTACAACACACCATATACTCAAAAGATTTTTGATGTATACTCACTCACAATATCCCATGGAGTGTACTTATGTTTGATGGTGAACAATAGTAAACGCCCTGTAGTTGGAACCACATGCCATGTACACATCCACATCATGTAGATTTATTCAAATTTATTATTATATTATAAAAACCCATGTGACATGTACCATGGTATTGGTAAAAAGATAATGGACAACTCATGAGATGTTATATATATATGTGTGTTAAATTTTACATCTCTGTAATGTTCATTTTTATAGATTTGGGTGATATAAATAAAAATTCCATAGGTTTCAACCATAGTACAAGTCATGTAACAAGATAATTTTATATGAAATTATTTGTTTAAAATTATGATGGATGAGAATTTAAACGAAATTCAAAAATGGTTTAAGAGGAAAGGATTAATTAATTGATGATAATTAATTGATTCGAGTGTGATTTATCGTAAAAATAATTATCATAAAATTGAATTCTAGTTTAAATTATGTGTAAATATCGTTGCATGTATGGATGATCATGAGATAGACCATGTACTTTGTATGTGGATTGTTTCTTTTAAATAATTTATTAAAATTACCTTTTTTGGCATGCAAGCCTTCACATCATTAATATGTAGGGACTCTACGCCCAAGGATTCTTAAATGTAAAACCCTATTTTACCACTTACTAAGTAGTGAGTTAAAATCATATGTAATGGATGTAGATCCAATTCAAGTTTAGGTTTCTCATGTTAGAATCCTAGGTGATACCACTCTAATGAGATACAATGGTATATATGTGTAAATCTATAAACATTAATAAAAAAGGTTCAAGAAGTTTCTCCTCTAGGTCTTGGCTTAGTTTATCAACAACTAGATAAACTAACCAATATAAAACTATCATGATAATAAAATTTATTTTATATCATTTTGTTTCATGGTTTATTTATTGTGGGTGTGTTTGCACAATCACATATTTAATAAATCCAACA
The DNA here is from genome assembly GCA_963277665.1 of Viscum album. Taxonomy (NCBI): domain Eukaryota; kingdom Viridiplantae; phylum Streptophyta; class Magnoliopsida; order Santalales; family Viscaceae; genus Viscum; species Viscum album. The sequence continues at coordinate 1,765,401,400 of OY728146.1, read as the reverse complement.
AGCATGAAAGATAGATCTAAAATGTTACAGGATTATATGAAAATAGTATCATAGAAATGGTAAATCACTTAAGTATTTCCCACATATTTTTAAGAAGATTATTATAAAAGATAATAAAATTGAAATTACATTTAAGGATTAAATACCTCAATGAAATATTTTGACGGTGTGTCTTTCGTAATCATGGTTAGAATCGATCCAAAGATCAAAGTGGTTGTCCAACCCTAGTTTGGGTGCATTCAGTTATCAGGGAATTCTAATGCGAGGTATTGGGTTAATTTGACACAGTTCAAATCACGGGTTGACTCCTACAACATGACATGGTGTGACCAAGTGGAAAAGCTTTAGAAAATAAAATATAAATGAATTTATGGATTGGGGAGTCAACTCAATGGATCATGGAGCATCGAGTCAATGCTGTTGGAATTTTGAATGGATCACTCAACCCTTTCATTTTTCTTGAGTAAACCTTGTTGGGATAATGCGAAGTGTAATATGGATTTTTTCCACTGGAATATTCTGGAATGAAAATATTCTGATGTCAATGGCAGGGGATATTGGATTTTGCTAAAATAGTGGGAGACAAAATAGTATTAATTTTTTTATTTGTTAAAGTTTTTTCATAATAATGTAATAAGTCATTTATCATATTATTTTAAATAAATTAAAAAAAATGACTTCAAAATATCATTCTAAATCATACTTGATACGGAAAACATTCTCATTAGCACCGATTTCAAGGATTGGCATTAGAGTTTACGCGTTATCCTACGCCACATGGTAAAATTGTATGTTTTGGAGGATCCTATTACAGTTGTGCATGGAAATAAGGCTACTGATGTTGAAATATAACTCTATTTGAAACATTTGGATGTTGCTAAAAATGTCTAGTTTTTCATGCTATAAACCCAAACTAATGAGATTTGGAAGAAACATAAATGATTTTTTGCATATATCATGATGTCCCACCTTGATTATCTCTACCAATAGAAGATGAGACAGAAGATATATAGGATCTCCCATTATTTTTTGACAACTATTCTATGAAAGTCTACGCCAGCTGCGCATCATTTATTATGTCTTGTTTTCTACATTTAATACCTAACCATCTTAGGTATTGTGTTTCCGAATGAGTTGTGTACATATATTATACTATCATCAATGCTTAAGTCTTTTTCTAGAATTATTTGTAACTAAAATATGATAAATAATGAGAATAGTGTATTAGAAATTATGATCTTAATTTTCCAGGTAGATAAGGGCAGTGGTTGTGAAAAACCCATAATCCTGAGGGTGAATAAGAAGAGGAAGGACAAGGTAAAGGGGAAAAGGATTTATAAACATTCTAAATCCCCATTGAACTGTCCCTATAATAAGGGGAGGATCCAGAGGAAGGGTAAGAAATGAGAGTTGGTGTATTTTTCGTATGGAAATATTGGCCAGTAAAATAGGAACTACACCCAAAATCATTGGGACTCTAAAGGTGCATTTTTTATTGACTGTAATCTTTCAATTTACACAAATTTAGTAATAGATACACCTTACGGGCATCACATATGTATTCAAATGATGTAACAGAGTAGATTTATAAATATTTATAGAGGAGTGGTGAATCTTCCAGCTGATAATAGTGTGAGGCCTACTACATTGGCCATTGGTGATTACCATCTATCACTCCCAAATGGGATGGTTTTAATATTATATAAATGTTATTATGTTCATAGTGTTACCAAGACAAAAAATTTGATTCATTTTTAGATATGGATGGATATATGTTCATGTTTGGAAATAAGAGTTTATTCTTTTATAAAAATTAAATATGTTATTGTATGGTGAATTAAAATTATTTTTGAATTAATTAAATTCTGATAACCATATGTTGGAAATTTTTATCCGAACAAACCCACCAGACACATATAACACCTTATTCTGTAATCACCATCTCGGTTATGTAAACAAGAATCACTTTGAAAAAGCTCCACTAAGATTGTTATTTAGACTATACTAATTTGAAACCAATTGATGGATTTAAAGATTGTTTAAAAGTTAAAATAACCATACCACCTATCGGTGGACAGGGTTAATGTTCCACAAAGCTTGTATAACTGATGCACATAGATTTGTGTGGCCCATTTTTAGATGAATAGAGAGGTTAATATACCTACTTTAGTAATTTCAAAAATTATTTGAGTATATATGGAAATATATACATAATTAGGTAGTTACATTTCTTGGTGAAATTTAAGGAATTCAAGGATAAAAAATAGGAATCTACATTTTAATAAGATAAAAAATATGTGATTAGATTGAGGTAGGGAATATCTGAACCAATAATTCATCAAAAATTTACAGGAGTATGGGATTCTATCCCAACCCACTCTTACATATACACGATTTAGTAATGGTGTTAGTGAAATGAGGATTTGTACCTTGATGGGCATGGTGAGGTCAATGATGAGTCATGAATATCTTCCATTATCCTTTTTGGTCTATGCATTAAAAACTGTAACATATACAATAAACCAAGAACCGACAATGGCAGAAAATGGAATTCCCATCGAGTTATAGAATTGAGGGAAACCCATTTGGTCTCAGAAACATGTATGGGGATGCTAGGCTTTTGTTATGAATTTCTCAAGAAAAAAACAAGCACCTTGGGAAACAATGTGTATCGTTATAAAATATACCATGGAAATGAAAAGATATTTTCTTTATAATCCATCGAAAAATAATGATATTGTCTCCAGGAAAGCCGTATTTCTTCCAAGGTAGAGAATCCTAAAAATTGATATTAAAATTAATATTGACATCTATGAAGTTGATGCTAATGATACAGAGGAGTTTGTATAGGAACAAGTTCCACAGGTCCCCATAGAAGTGGTTCTAGAAACACAAGTATTTCTTAGGAGCTCAAGATAGTTAGGGGAACTAGAGATATTTTGTTTCATAGTCATTTTGGAATAATACTCATAATTGTTGGACAATGATAATCATTTATTCTACAAGGAAGCAGTAGAACGATCAGAAGCAGTAAGATGGATATAAGCTATAAATTATTTGATGGATTCCATGTATCAAAACCAATTCTAGGTTATGGTCGATGAGCATGGTAATGTGAAGCCAATTGGATGAAAATGGGAATTCATAAAAAACTTGTACCTGGATGGTCAAGTTAAAACCTATAAAATAGGATAGTGAAGAAAGGATTTAGACAACATCAAGGAATTGACTATGAAGAAACCTTTTCACCAGCTACAATGTATAAATCCATAAGAATAATACATTCCATAGATTCTTTCCATGAATATGATATTCGTAAAATGTATGTCAAAACAAAATTCAATAACAGTAACCTTTAGGAAGATGTCTATATGAAACAACCATAAGGGATTTTGACACTAGGTGAAGCCAAACAAGTTTTTAATTTGCAGAAACCCATTTATGGGTTAATTCAAGCCTCCATGTTATGTTAAGTTATATTTTATGTATCCATAAATAAATCATTATCATTAAGGGTGAATGTGAGCCATTTTATTGTAAGCAATTGAATGGGCATAAAGTATTAATCATGTATTATAGGTTGATGAAATAATACTAATAGGAAATGATGTACCATTCTTACAGTCTGTTAAGGAAAGGTTGAAAAAGTGTTTCCCCATGAAGGAATTAGGGGAATCAGCCTACATTCTAGGGATCGAGGTCATTAGTGATAAATACAAGAGGATTCTTGTAAAATGTAAGGGTACATAAATTGACATGATACTAAATATATTTCGTATGGAACAATCCATGATGGGCTTGTCTCTAGTGTCACATGGCCTACATTATTCATGGTTAATGTGTCCTCTAACACAACATGAGAATGATGGGATGAGAAATATCCTATAAATATCATTTATAGGATCCATATTGTATTCCATGTTATGTACTATGATTTATATTTCCCATGCCTTGAGCATGGTTTGAAGATATCAATAAGATCTAAGAGAACAACATTAGACTACTATTATGACTATCCATAACTAGCTAATAAAAACTAAGGATATATTCCTGGTGTATAGAAGATATAAGGATATTTCCATCGGTTGATATGTTGATTAAGGTCTTTAAAATTAGTAGAACTATATAATATTGATATTATGATATGTCATTTATCACAATGGAGGAGCTGTGAGTTGGAAGAGTTCAAAGCATCTAGTTCTCACCAATTCTATAATGGAGTCTGAATTTATAGTGGTTTTGATGAATCCATTGGAGAAATTTAGATTCGTAACATTTTACAAGATCTTGATGTGGTTCCTAGCATAAGATTCTTAATCACATTGTCTGTTGATAATAATTTAGCATTGCCTCTTTCAAAATAACCAAGGTCACATCAACAGACAAAGCACATTCTATGAAGTATCACATATTGAAGGATTTCTATCAATTTAGTCTAGTAGTAGTGAGTAGAGTGCTGAAACAAGAGAACATAGAAGAACCCAAGACTAATGACCTATCTCTATAGAAGAATGAATATCTAGTTAGATCTAGTGTGTTAAATGTCGTTAGTTGTTTTCTCTTGTCCATGTGTGAGTCATTTTGAGTTTGTGTCGTAGAAACAACTACATTCTATTATATGATAAACTTTCATTCATGGATATGAATATTAAAAATTATCATATCACATCTTCAATTTTATTCTGTGGTAGAATTCATGTGATAATGTCCTCATGAAAGAAGTTTCACTAAAGTGGCATAGAAAATCCCAGCTATCATGAGAACCCAGAGATGCCATAACACAATTATTTAATATATTTTTTATGGAAGAATGATGTAATTTGAGGGAAAAAAATAATATGTGAAATTATTGGTGAGGACACATAAATAATTAAAGCACCTTGTCATGGTGTGCGCCCTTGGTAATATTTAGGAGGATATTATGATAATGAGACCCGCGATTAAGAAATTGACATTTCAAAGTTTCATTGGATGGTCCAATCTATCGATGTGTGTATTGGTCCTTAATCATTATGATTATTATTAATGGTAATAAAAAATCACACCACTAGATATATTGATGAAAACTAGGATGACACACTCTTCGCAATGAGGTAGGATATGTTTGGTGCGTCAAAATTAATACTGCATTAAAAGTCAATGAAAGAAAGAATTTGTCCCTTCTGTTCTATAATATAAGTTGAAATCTCATGCCATTTTATGGAATTGATATAGCCTAAATAAATCAATATCTACAGTGTTGAATATTCATGTTAAATTCTGGGAAGTCAATGAATGTATAATTGAAAACATGGGTTTATAATAATATTATGACACCCTATTGACTCGAGATATCGTGAGAAATGGATTACATTACACAGTAAATGTTCGTATGAGGTGACATGTCATTAAAACGTTAACTTTTTTCTCTATGGGTTCCTAGGTGTGTTTTTTGATGCTAACCTTGGACTTTAGTTAGGCTCCACCTAATGAAACTAAAAAATCAGACTAGATGGTTACATAGTTAGTGTATCTATGTATCTTAGATAAATATTCATTTAATTAGTTGAATAAATATTATTAATTATTGTGGTTTTATAATTATAAAACGACGTCAAATCGCGTTTTTTGATAATAATTATTCATGTGAATATATTATGGGCAATGTAATATATTTATTAGCGAATAATAAAGTGATATTTATTTAAGAAATAAATAAAACTTGTTCGAGGTATAATAAATATCATGGAGGAAATAATAAATGGAAACTAAAAATACATGTCGTGTATATTAATATACATTCCATGAAGTTTTTCTAGGAATTTGAATGAATTTATATTATTTTTTTAATTAAAAAATATTAGGTTTAATTCCCTGGGATCATTTCAGGGGATAATAATTGTCAAATGATTTTATTAGACATGTTGTCTTATTAAGAAATAAACGAAATAAATAAATACATGTGGGTAAATATATTATTATGTTATTATAAGTATTATAAATACATATTGAATTATTAAAATTAAGACTAGATAATCATTGCGGTTGTTCTCCAATGATCTGGAGAAAACTCTCATGACATTATATAATTACCTTCCTCAAAGAACACTATCATGTTATAAGAGACATCCCCCTCCTCGAGATCAAGGATAATGTTTTGGAAGCATCTTTCAAGGAGATCGATGGCGGAAATTGGAAACAAAGGCTATTCAATGCTAGCACCTAGATAGTCATTCAATGACATCCAAATATCCGAGGAGAAGGTGTAGATTACTATTATAGAAAGCATATAAATATGTTATGTGATGCAATGAAAGATCACATGTGATTATGAAAGGAAACATCAATTGATTGAAAATTACATCATGGTAATTCTTGTTGATTAATTATGTTAATTATTACCACCAGATGGTGATCCTATCCATAGTTCTGGGACATCCCTCATAACTTTTGTTCTTTGTAATTTTTTCATGATCTGACATTTTTATCATCAGGATTGATAATGGATTGATAATTATTAGGGGAACAATTATATTTGGGTACACATTTCTTTATGATTCTTCTACGCACATAACCAATAGAGCCTTCACAATGTTCAATATTTCATGGAAAATCATGTCATGATTCGAATGATGATGGGAGTGGTGATGACCATAATAGTCAACCAGTACATGGTGAACCTAATATCATAGTTTGATTAGGGATTGAACCATTGACACATTTAATATTACGAAATGACCATTCCAATAATCTTTATGACATCCCATTTGATGCACTGTCAATTATATTATATCCTATAGAGGATCCTATTCCTTGTAATAATAGATTTTTTTCTCAGTTCTTTTGTATTTTGGTTTCTTAGAGAACTTCTATATTTTTAGTGTGAGGGTAATTTAAAATTTCTATAATGTTTTGAGTTTTTAGTATCCTCATGATTCACAAAAAAAGTAAATTTTATTCCATGCATCATTTTAGTTGGTCATCTTCTATATTTTACCTCAATTGAGTTTTCATATTATGGATGTTGAGAATCATAACATTAGGTTGTACATTGAGTTGGAATTTCTGAGATCTATGATGGCAGAGATGAGGACTTAAATTTCTTACTACCCATGATTCTTTTGGGGGATATAGGAGTCTTCACAAGTTATTTCTTCAATATCATGTTTTCAACATACTTTAGTCATTGTTATTCCAAATATGATCATATGCATAGTCAAAGAGGAGCTACATGATATTATGGGTGATATCTATGTTTCCCATCATGAGTTGAATTCCCATTTCATGAATATCACTAAAAATTAAGGTTATGAACTGGTACTAGGGTGTTTATGGAACATGTTGACTAGATGATGGTTTTTGACTCCAATTATAAAGGTATTTTTAGTGGAAAATAACGATTTAATTAGTAATATGGAGAGTGGTGGATGAATTATTAAGGACATTTTTAATCTAATTATGCCAATACCCCTTTCTCCAGTAATAAAGTTGTTGCAGTTGAGGTGATTTAAATAAAAACATTCAATTTTTCACATTATTATTATCATCTACGTCCTTAGGTGCATACATTTGGTATGTCTCTGGTTGGAGTAGGCTTACATTTCAAATTAGTTTTGATTAGAGTGGTGAAATAGGATACCTCTGATCTCTATCAATGAGAGGGGACCTATTGATCCTAACAGAAAAAATATTGAGTGATTTAGATTAGACCCAGTCTATGATTGGTACTTTGTTATATATTTATGTTTTCCCTTTTTGAATTAAAATTATATTTTTTGTGAATTTTCCCTCCTGTTCTTCATGTGTTCTATCGTTGTATTAAATTGTTATTATATTATCTCTAGGATAATCCCAAAAGGGTATAATAGTAATAGAAATTATATTCATTATTAAATTTATCAAAAGATTACATAAAAATTTGGATATCTGTATCATATTATTTGATACCATAATTATTTGGATTAATTTATTTTGATGGATATTATGTTACATGTTTTAAACCATTAATTTTTTGTTTTTATTTTCTATTTTTATGCATTCTCGTATGATTTAAACTATAAATGTTTTTACATGAGATTTTAATTTTGAAACGTTATATAGTTCATTACATCAAAATTATTCTTTTTTATTTCGATGTATATTTTACAGATGATTTATAAAATCATATTGTTTTAATAAAAAAATAGGTATATTATTAGAGACTCTATGTTTTAATGATAACATGTCATGTTACCTATATTTCTAATGAAAATTTTCTTTTATTATCCTATTTTTTAACTATACATTCGAATACAATTCTCTACATGTTAAAAGGTTCTAGTATTATTTCAAATACTTGCAGCATTAGAGATTCTCTAACACTAGCTCTTGAATCTACTAGGTCTATCATCCATAAGTTTCCTGATACAACTAGAGTTATTATACCACAAGACTAATTGCAGTGACAAACACTTTCCACCATAAGAACCATGTTACCATAAATCAAGTTTCATTATATTTATATAACCACCAACTGTGTACTTCCATCAAACATTCTACTATTATACAATCCTTCATTAAATATTCTACAACTTAGTTGAGTTACAAATAAACTGTCCACTTTCATCATTCAGTCAAATCTAATCTTTTGTATTTGAATTTAATGTTCCCATTTTCTAGTTCTTTGGAGTTAATAAAGCAGGTGTTTTAGGATTATTCCTTATATGTTTCATGGATTAATTGAACAATTGTCCATAGATCCATATAATGATAAAAAATTCATAATTATTATTCATTAATAAGAATTGAACCTTTTATTGCTAAATATTTCAAATGAAATCCCTTGTGAAATTATATAAAAGGTTTTGATGGATGTCATATACACAAAAATCATAAAAATAAATCAAACTATGAAGGATTCGAGTATACAAAAGATCAGGAACCTTTTCTACAGATAGAAAGGAGAACATATAGACACTCTATTTTCCAGATACATTTAGAGAAACTAATTGATCTCCTCACTAAGACAAATATGAGGAATCATTAACATCTAGATTATTAAAAATGGAGAAAATCCATTTATTTTTCTCAATTGTAATTTGAATCCTTGTTTTTGTTTCATATTCATGAATTGAAGTGTATTTTGTTGAATGTTTTCACATACTATAACATGTGATTGAACTGGAGAATACTCAATATTATATCTATCTCTTTTATTTTTATTTATACATGGAAAATATGAATTAGATATCTACATGTCTAGTGTACCATAATTTGTCATGGATAACTATGGAATAGGATTTTACCATGTATATATTGTGATCTAGTTTACATTACTAATCTAGGTTAGGGATTATATTATTTTTATAATAATCATCTTGGCCATATGTGAATTAATTATTTTCGGTATTATGTATCAGTTTGATATTGAAACAATTTTTTTATTTGTAGTGTATTTTTTCACCTTTGTTTGAATGATTTATCTTTATAAACTATTAATGTACAAAAAATTTATTCATTGATATTTTATCATAACTATGATTTCTATAATTATTTTACTATGTACCTATATTTAAAAATATAATGTAATTTATAATATAATTTAACTGATTTCTAATTAGTATTAAAAAATCCAATAAAATATACAAAATTTATTAAAAATTTATTTTTATTAACAGAGAGAATTTATAATAATTTATTGATTATTTTTTTTGAATAAATTTTTATGCCATACATAGTTCACCCTCCCCCACTCTTGAGTTACTCACTCCAACCAATAATAAAGATGAATTTATTTAATTTATAATTTAATTGAATTATGGTCATTTATATATCAAATAAAATATCTTCAGTTCTAGGTTATTAAAATTCAATAGTTACTAATGTGGAATGGGGTTAACAATACAAATTCATTATTTTTGAGGATAATTAATGATTATGTTTTTAGTGATGAAATCCAATTATTTTTCCCTCAAGAAACTAAATAATTTTAATATCATATAAGTAATTTTATAGAATTAATATTGTTTACATTAATTTCCATATCAATATGATCTCATGATTAAAAAATATATTTTAAAGTAAAATTGGATTTATTCATCTCTTCGGTAAAAAATCCATTATCTTCCATAACCACATTTTCTAAAAAAGATTCAATATATTTCTAATATAAAAATAATACTTTTTTAATTCATTTAAATCATAATAAAAAATTTTAAATTGAATAAATGGAAAATTAATATTATTTCAAAATGGTAGGTATTTGAGTTTTTACTGAACATAGAGAAGGGAAATTTGTATTAACATTTATGAAAATAGTGGTATTTTCTGCTGGCATGACAACACATTGATTTAATTATACCCATAATATATTTGATAAATAAATTCAATGTGAATTAATCTAGTAAATAATTAAATATTTTTTAATTTTAAGGTTGTTAATCCAAATTGAGAAAAAAAAAATTTCCTATAGAATTTTTTGAAACCATTTAATGTAATTTTATTCATCAATAATATTAGACATTAGGGTTTATTTATGTTGTACTAGTGAAATCAACCAGTGGAACCATACATATTTATTTTATAAATGTTTTATGATCATGATGAAATGATATTTATGAAACCCATTACTTTTTCTGGATTTATGATATGATGAATCAATAAAATAATTTTGAAACAATTTTTCATTTCACTATTAATCATATAATAATTTTTTATAAATCCAATTTCATTATAATGTATTATCATATTATAAATGTTTTATGATATTTTTTAAGAATATTATTGATTTTGTGACAGATGGTTCTTATATATTCTTCACAATAACTATTTAATGATTAATTTTCTATGAGATTAAAGGGTATATGCAACGTTATTCCAACACCAACAAAAGGATTCATAATAGGTTATCCCGACCCCAAAATTGGGAATATGGTAGGATATTTGGTGACTAAATAAATTAATGGTGTGATTATTCGAATCACAACATGATATTAGTCAATTTGTGTCTATCCTTGAAATAATATTATAAACGCATATGTTTATACAACATATCTTTATTTTATGCCCATGTAATTATCCCATGTCTTATATTAATCAATTCCATTATGACTAATTTCTTATAAAATATAATTATTTATGTCATGTTAATATTTTATTACCTTTGATATGAAAAGTAGGGTTTCAAATATTATAGTCATATTATGAAATCCTTTTACTAATTTTTTGATGATATCTCCCTCATTTACAATTACTGAGAATATGATTTAATAAATTCACATGTTTTCATTCATTGGATTATGTGGAAATGTATTTTGTATGATATGTATAATAATTGTTCATGTAATGTTGAAACTAGTGGGATATTATGTTTTAACCTTTTAACAACTTTTTTTTGTATCCATGTTTCTAGTGAATCTAATCTTCAATAGTTATATAATGAATAATTTTTTTGTAAATGATTATTCATATAGAAATATGTGATATTATTATATGAAATTTTTGGGTCCCTATATTTATTAAAATATAATGGTTTAGTTACACTTTTCACGATAGGATTAGAAAAAATTAATGAGAACCCTAGGGATATGTCAATGAATATGTAAAAATATAAAAAAATATCATGGATTTTTGTTTATGGATATGAGAAGTTGAATCCAAGAAGTGACATTTATATATAGACAACTAAAGTGGAAATGTATATAAATTATTTGTACTTATGGTTAATAAAATTTAAAATGTTTTACATGGTTTAATACTCTTTAAGATATGTTTAGGAAGTCCACGAACAAATTATGAACAATAAATATTAATTTAATCAAATGATGACCATGTATTTCCTATTTAAAAATTATAGATACATATATATTAATAAAGTTGTAATGATCAAGATCTCAATTAAATGATTGATCATTATGATAAATGAATCCTGATGGTAATGTTAAGCATATTGGTTTTATTGAGGAACTGAAGATAGAAAAATTATCTTGGTGACCTGACATATACACCCAAATATTAAAGTATCTTATTTGAGATTATTTATAAAAATTTAATTATATTATGAAATGTTTTACATAATGTTAATAGATATACACAAATATAATTTGTTGAATTAGTACTAAAATCCCATAATTATATGATGGTAACATATAATATCTAATATTCTTCTCTTGGAATATTTTTTCAGAATGTACGTCTAATAAATATCATTATTATACATCCGTATGCATTTATTTTTATCATGGGAATGGATTTTGTTTCACCTTTTAAATCTAAAATATCATTATAAGAAGAGGAAGTAATGTTTTATATTCCAAACCACCTGATGATCATCTATCATTGAGCTGATAAATATGATGTTCTGATGGAAATCAATCCCATTGTATGTAACTTGATTCCTCTTTGAAAAATGCGGTTATTTTAAATTGTTGGGTGGAAAATATGCCGTCCTCTACAATTATAAGAGAAAAAATATTATTTAAATATCATTATTGAAACAGATCATTATGTTAATATTGAAATTCAATAAACATGATTATTAGTTTGAGGTACACATGACAACACATTTCAGTGGTAGCATTCATTACATGCAAGGAAGAGTCTTATAGAACCAAAATATAATATTAATATTAATATTTAATAGGAAATTTATCTATTATCTATTATAATTAAATGTATGAATATGTTAATATTAATTAAAAAAATATCCATTTTAAACTCATTTTTTTATTTTTTAATTATTATAAATTATAATAATATCCATTTTAATAAAAATGAATTTTTTTCAAAAAAATAGTTTTTCTTAAAAGCTGTGTTGGTTGTGCTGGTGAACATAATTTAAAATTAATTTTACTTTTTTTAATTATATATTATAAAATAAAATTAATTTTTGATATATTAATATTTATATTATCTCAAGGTGAATTTCTTATATTTTTATTATATATTGTATATTTTGATTAATGGGAAAAAATAAAATATTATTTTTCAAATAAATATTTTATAATGATAAAATATTTTTAATTTATTTAATGTAAAATTATTTTAATTTCATTTCAAAAAATCCCATTTAAATAACTAGAATAAAATACATATTAAACTCAGAAATCAAAACAATATAAATTTTTTACCATTTTAATTTTGAAAACTCTATTTCTCATCAGGTTTGTCAGATTAAGTTTAAATTAATTATTTTTCTATTTCATTGAATTTAAATTGGAAAAATACATTATATATTTATAGTAATCATTATTTATAATTTCTAATTTAGAAATATTAATTTTTTTCTAAGGTGACTAATAAAAATAATTAAAATTATTTACATCTATATATGAAAAAATGAGTTTATTGAGGGATTAAAATTTAATATTATGTGTCCAAATGGCCTATAAATTTTTCCAAAACCCCATTTATTGAAATATTTTACATATATTCTTTATTCTATTGATAATGGATAACTATTGGGGTTTGGTTAAATGTGAAAACCATGAAACAATTCCCCCTTTCAAAACCAATATAAGTGTGCCACTCACCCCACTTTTAAAAGGTTACATACTGACGTATCATCACAACATAAATGAATTGAGACTATAAATTACCAAAATGATTTTCCAAATTTTATCCCCTAATCCAAAAAGGCATATATTTGTAATAATTCCAACCTATTAATTTTATATTTAAAAACTATGGAGGATACCACATGAAGTGTAAATATTCATGAACATCCTTATTTATTTTTCCTATTTCCCCCTCATGTGTACGTTAAACTACCTCCTCACCATGTAAGGTCTTTTGTTTTTTCTTGATGTTTTAGATGGAACATCCTAAAGGTTATGATAATGATTTTATAATCTATAAAATAAATAATTATGTACATAATAAAAATTTTAAAATTAATTATCGATAGTAAACTTTAGTGTTCTCGTACATTTTCACTGACATATAGATTTTCAAATCATTCGTCTTAGTGGGGACTACTACCTTCAAGACGTGATGTAATTCTCATATCATAACCACAACTCCTGAATTACATATAAAATTATATAATATGTAATTAATGATACTATTATAATTATTTAATTAGAAAATATAACGTGCCTCCTTTCCAGAATGATCTTAAAAAACTAAAACATCACTCATGATTACATATGATCTGCCATCTCCAAGATCATAACATACCTCATTTTTAATAACCATAATTACTAAATGACTTTAAAAGTATTATTAATGTTAAAATATAATTTTTATGTTATTATTATTAATCTATAGATTATAAAACTATATTATATGTGTAGAAACTAAATTTATCATATGAAATCACGAATGAAAAAACAAGACATTTAGCACATGAAATAATGAATATAATGATATATTATTAACAAAATGATTATTATGATTTTATAAAAAGATCATATATGATATAAATAATATTTATATGGTTATTTAATAAGTTCTTAATATGTTTAAGACAACTATATAAGAGAATAAACCAAATTTAATTAAAAATTGCGCATGAGGTATTTGATTTTATAACACAATTAAAACTCATTGGGTTAAACATATAAATTATGGATTATTTCATGATAATATTCTATTATAAATGAATATTTATTGTATAATTATGTATTTACACATATTTTTTGAGGATATATTGAAGATAAAAAATATCTATTCAATTTTTAATTCTAATTTGAACTTTTGGTTTTCTTTGAGGGTTTACTTCTATATATAAATTAAATAATGATATTTTACTGATGAATTTATTTTAAAGGAATAAATTTGATAATTATTAAATAAAAATATTATTATTAGTATATAATAGTTATTAATGCACTTTTTCATGATTTCGTACCAATTTTAAACCATTTGTTTTTTAAAACAATCAATAATTTTTTTTAATAATATCATAAATCATTTTTCTCTCTGATATAAAATATCTTTTCTTCCAATACCTTATTTTCTAAAAAGGTTTTATAATTTTTCATCCTTTTTAGAATTATTAATTAAATATTTTTTTAAAAAACTGAAATATTTCTTTTATTTTCAAAACAATACCTAGATGGATTTTACTTAATTTTTTAAAGGAATTTCCTTATTGTTTTTTGAAAAGGTACCATTATATTAAATTCAGAATGAAAAACGAATTTTATATTTATATTATGATCAATGTACATATTTATGTGATATCATTTATTTTAAAAGTATTAGACATGTTTATATGGTTAATTTCATAAATTAATTACTGAAATGTTATTTTCAAAAAAGAACAAAATAAACAAGTTGTTTTCAACATTAATGATTTTAATGATATGATTTTTCATCAATGTCGTCAACAAAATAATATAATAATGATACTCTAGGACATGTTATATAGATATAATATGTATTAATTCTTTGGATGGATTATGATTAGTATGATTTTGGATATGATATTATTATACCATTCACAATATTACTATTAATTGTCTAGGATTATTAATTTGTGTAGGTATTAACATGTTATTTGATATTATTTAATACAAATGTTTCATTATTATGTTTTGACCCTTTATATATTGAACGAACTGGTCCTTTTAAATGATGGTTATGTCCTGAAATATCCCATTGATAGATCAATATGATTATTGAGGCAAAATATATATGGAATTGATGGAGGCCTTACCTATTTATTTGAGTTTTGGGAAATAAAGATCAATGATATTAGATTTATTTTCATGAATAATTGATTAAATTGTATGTATCAGCATGTATCCTCAATGGTATGTTTTTCTATACATAGTTATGAATTACATCATTATAAATTCATTTTTTATATTCAATGTGATTATTTGATTAGTTAGAATATCCATGTTTATGTTTATTATCGACGTGATTATTTATATGAAATTATTTAATCACAAATTATTCCTACAATATTATGATAAAGATATTCATTCAATGGAATGTGATTTAGTAATTTACCATTCCATTTTTACTTATCAACATTCATTCACAATATCCACTATACTATTACCCTTATTAAAAATATAAGACCACCCATTTCTGATATTTTATTTTCCCCAGGACATGAGGAAGTATTTGGCAATTGATATTCATGGACACTATATTAGAGTTAATGGAATTATCAATGAAATATTTTCTGTATTTTATGTTTTCATATTTAATTTAAATTTAAATTATGTATCTAGTATACCAAGACTGCAGAACTATTTAGTTGTTCAAAAGGTTAATCCTTATATCTTACAATAATGTATTAAAGTACAAAATTATCTATAAACTTAAAGGATTCATTTAACTAAATTTAGAATGAAATAATTTTTAATATATTTATTTCAAACTACCATTAGGAAAGACATAGATTAATTAACATAATCCCATGATAAGACTTTGAGGATTTTTATAGAAAAACTTCTTAATAATTTTAATGAATATATTCTATGGTATTTCCTAAAAACAACTAAACAGAAGAACCTTTGAGTAATAACTCTAGAAAAGGACTTTTAGGATATAAATTTCCATTAATTGGTACTCAAAAATGAGGCTTCCAACACACCATGTTTTAAGTAACCATGTTAAATGATTAGGTTAATTCTCATATTCCTTCCAATTGATTTTTAATGATTTGGTAATAAATATACCCCCAATGAAAAGATTTAATGATTATGAGATTAGTTATGAATTAAACATTAAATTTAACAGTATCACATGTTTTGAGTTTAAACATTTTGTTTGAAAATTTTATGATACTATATTTTTTATTCCATTGTTTATAAATAGAACTGATGTGAAGGAATGAGAACCTTATCAATGCACATACTCTGTGTACATATTTGTCTCATGGATAAGATAATGAAACCATCTACATAAATATAGATAGAACTAATTAAATTATAAATATATTAGTATAGTTAAAATAGCTAATGATTAAAAACAATTTTCACATGGACTATCTTATAGATCCACCACAAATTGTAACCATTTTAGACCAATTCGGTATTCAGTGACAACCACCATTAAACTGTACAAGAAATAAATTTTTAATTGATGAGTCGTTAAGTTATATAGAGAATATATTTCTCTCTAAGGGATGTTGTGAAGGTGTTAAAACTATCATGGACAGTTATTATATATTAATATATAAAAATCAATGGTTTTAATTGATTCAAAACCCTATCGATGGAGAAGAAATTAAAATCATAGAGTTGATGGATTTCAAGGTTGCCTTCTTAGGAAAACATTTTTTTCTTGAGTAATGAGAGAATACATAAGAATAGTTAATGTGTATAATATATAGATAATAGAAATTTTTTGATATGTATAAATCAATATATACACGATTTTCAAGGCAATATTTTAGCTACATAATTAATCCCCAAAGCAAGATAGATTTTTTATCTGATGGGATCAATCCAATTTCTCAAAGGGATAATGTATCCAAAGAATTCTTATCATATGGGGACACAATATAATTTATTTCCATGATAGATAAATTTTTGTCCACTCCTATGCATATGAATTGTAGGATGAAGAAAAGAGAACTATAAAAAATGGATGAAAAATGGAATACTGCAACAAATGATTTTTGAGCATGTGATAATTATATAGGGAATAACATTGGTGTATGATTAAAAGAAAAAATAGATTTTACCATGTGTGATAAAATTCCACCATGATTAAAATAAAATGAAAAATAAATAATTTTCTAATTCTAAATTCTTCTTCTATAAGGATATAGGGAACAATGCAAATGATTTACCTTAGTTCTATGGAAATATACCCTAAGAGATGTGAAGGGATCAAGGAAACACTTAATTTAATACAACTTATTATGTTGAATGACTAATTAATTTAATATTATTCCAAATTTATGTTATAAGAGTATATTGATACATTATATTATGATAGTAAAAATTCTAAAATGTATAAGTATTGAAATATGATATTTTTATTAAGGATCTCAATACTGTTTGTTGAATGGAACTGATGAACAAGAAAATTGATTTAGTAAAATAGTAAACATCATGGAATAAACATTATTTATTGAAATATAAAACATAATTTGATCTTAATATTTTGATAATTATGTTGAGATAAATATATTATTTATATGGGAAAAATAAATAAGACATTACATACTACCTTGGAACTAATTAATGAATCACTCATTTTGGGAATTCCATACCATTCATTCTAAATATACGGATCATAATATTTTTGAGGGGTCAAAAGGACAAACATGTATTAAAATGTTGTTTTTTATCTATTGATGAGTTATAAAAATATATTTAATAATATTAATAACTAATGAAATAAATATTGTTTCTTAAAAATTGTTAGAGACTAATAGAAAGGCTTGTCACTATTTTCTGGTCCTTATAATCCTTTAAAATGAATTTTAGTGCTTTAGGATATATAAAATAATTTTTGGATATTCATTAATATCAAGTTATTTGATGAATATGAAATTTATTAAATCACAACCAATAGATGAATTTGGGATTAAGAAAAAAAATAAATCAAATAATTATATTTTCGTATATTTATAGATCAAAATAGAATTCAATAAAATTATGAAAAGGTTCTTGAAACAAATAGTCATACAATTACAATCATATCTATATAATAAAATTCAATTTTAAATAACAATAGATTTATGGATTTGAGGCATTTAATAAATTATTTTTCATTTTATTTATTATGATCAATGACCTCAATCACTATTTATAGATTTCTATTATTTTCATACATGTCTATATGTTCACCTTCTATTAATATTCTCTAAATCATAAACCTTGATATGTGTCATTCTATCTAGAATGTGTACATTAGTTAAAATTTTATTAGGATGATATATTATAAACCCATTTACTAATTGGGTTTATCATCATTCATATTTTTAAATTTCAAACAACTAATTTTCAATATAATTTTTATATTGAGATGATGAAATTTAGTTATGGTGGGGAGAATGTAACTCCTAGAAATTATAAAATAAAATTTTTTATTAAATATAATGACTTCAAAAAAACATTTTGTAAGTCATTTAATTCAAAAAATAATGATTTTTTCATGTTTTACATGAAATAATTACTTTAATATATATCTTGAATTATTCACAAGGAAATGCTTTAATGAACAACAATATACATTTAACATTATTGTTTAATATAATATTTATCATCGAGCTATTTGATGGGTGGATCTAAATGGGATGAAAAAAATTGATAAAATATATCATTACAATCAATTATTGGTTATATATTGAGTAACATATTGTTACTCTTTTCTGGTATACCAACACGTTCTATTGATCATGATTTTGATGGGTTTCAAAAAATTTAGTTTCTCGTGAAATTTTAGTAAAAAAATTGGGTTTCGGTTTCATTTCATGGTGGGACCATGGTTTTACCTAACTCTGTGTTTTTATATTAGAAAATAGTGATAAAATTTATTATTAGGCTCTATATTGTTAGTGAATAATTTCAAAAAACATTATCCCACCAATGAGAAGTCTTGAGACCCTAAAATTGGTGGTTCATGGTTAGGTTGAATATTTTCCTATACATGTGGCCCTACACAAAATACTAGGAAAATAAGAAATAATTCACTCAAAAGTTATTTTGAAACCCCAATCCATTGGTTTACGTGCATGATGCGCCTATGAAACACAACTACGATTTATAATACATTCTAGGGTCCCGATAGGTGACTTTGAGCCACCTACACCACTCTAGAAAAAAATAAATTATTATAAAACGTTTTCCAATCACTATACAGTAAGTTTCATCTTGTTTTTCTATTTCTCCCACTATATCCTATTTCATCCCATGTTTTTATATATCTAATTGTTAATAGTAGGCTTAATAAACATTTTTGGGATGTTGAATATAGGTTTGAATCTAGAATCCTCATTGTCAAACTTCTTACTTGGATTTTATGGAGGAAAGATTTGTGTATCAAAATCTTATGATTCAATGGTAGGTGGTTCCATTTAAGATGATCAATTTTATTAAACCTAAATTCCTTGATTTATATTCAATATAATTATTTAATTTCAAATGTTTTTTATTTAAATTGTTTATAGGTTTAATAAGAACCCCATTATAGTGAATTTCAGATTTTGATTTGATTTGGAACAAAATTGGTAAAACATAAAATTTCATTGAATTAGAGTGTTCTTGTAAAACTGATGTAAAAATTATGAAATTTTACAATATTTAATTTTAATTATGAAATTTATTTCATATTAGTATTTTGGAAAAAATGCACAAAATGTATTTGATATAAACTCAGTGGTTTTATATTGGAAAATATATAATTTAATTAAAACCCAATTTTTTTATTAAATAGAAACTATAATATATAAAATAAAATTATGGGTTTAATATTATTCAAAAAATAACAAAATAAATTATGCAACATTGACTATAATTAGAGAAAATTAATTATTATGTACTTAGTGATTTATTTGGGGAAAAATCTACTAATTATTTACAAAACTAAAAGTATATATGTCATTGGTCACATCCTCGATGTGATGGTGATGTGACCACCTAGAATAGTTGCTAATGGATTTGTGTAATATATTTATTGGATAACTATTTTAGTGTGAGGGAGTCCCAGATCCTTGAAATATATTACGTTTTAGAATATGGAAATGTTTCATGATGTTTTTTTGAAATATATGTGAATTTTGTAAGAAATAGTGAAAATGAATTTTTAATTTATATAAACTATTTTATATAAATTTCATTTTAATCTATTTTTATAAATAATTTCCTTCATTTGGAAGTTAAATAATTATTTTTAAATATCACTTTTAAATTCCATTAATGTTTATTTAAAATTGAATGACCCCATTGGTTAATTAATTATGGCATATTATTATGAAATCATCATTGAGAACCTACTTGGATATTATCACACACAATACTTATGACATTTGCTATTTATCGATTATCAATTTCTGGGTTCGAGAAAGGGAAAGGATCTACATGAAGGTGGTTTTTATTTCTTATCCTTGTGTTTGAGTTGCTATGTCCTTGGGGAAATTGGTTGTTATCAGAATTTCTCATAGTTTGAGGTTGTACATTGGGTGGTTTGTGCATATTTTACTTCTGTTATTGTTTCTAGTTTTTAATTTTTTAATTCATACATAGCTGATTCTATTTTTTCTATTGTGGTTTTTTGGAGAATACATTCTCGCATTTATAATATTTTACTCCATGTCTTTGTTACCCATCTATGGGGATCATGGAACCCATTTGTGGTATGATAGAACCAGATAGGTAATTTGTATATCTAGTTCACTGAGATAGTTCATGACAGAGTGGATTCAACGAGAGGTTATGCACCATTCCTTTACGTTAGTATAAAAATTTGTAATATTATAGGGGTTTAAGATATACTTAAGATTGGATGTTTAGGAAACTCTCACCATAATGATCCTTAAACCACTAGGGGTTGTTTAAGAAATAAATCCTGATGAGTAGTTTTGGTATTTTATATAATTTTGATTTGGGTAGATTTAAATCCAACAATTTTTTATCTATCTATTTTTATAAAAATCATTTGTTACCCTTTTCGAGTGTAAATATGATAAATTAAATTTCTTCTACTAATATATTATGGTATCATTCCCCTAAGATGAAACAATCATAAGATTCAAAAGAATGATGTTGATGGAACACAAAAAATCCCACTTATAAACCCATTTCTAGTTGACATAATGATATGTGTTGTCTATTATCTAGGAAAAGAACCTCCACTTTTAATGGTTCTAGGTCCTATTGTGGAACATTAGTGGTATGTATTGGGAGTTCATGATAAGAAGTTACAATTTTTAGAAGAAACTAGATTTAAATGTAACTAAGGAACCTTGCGAGGATGAGGAATGTTTTATCTGTACTGCGTGTTTATCTTATATTTTGGGTATACATTATGAAAAGAAGGTGTTGAGATCCACCTTCATGCTATAAGGACCAATTATAAGATGATGAGACATTATTATGATGGATTAAAACCATCAGGTATTATAATTGAAATACATAAAATTTATTTTCACCAACCAATTATATCTAGTGAAATGGTTTAAGCCAATAATGTGGAGTTCTTCAACCTTGAGTAGACTGATCGTACTACAACAAAATATAAATTCTTTTTTGAAGATATTATGAATCATCCTTCTAAGATTGTTTTCTATAATAATATGAAGACTATATGGTTAGATATGGTACATTTATCTAATATGCATTATTCATTTTTCTTGGTAATTCCACTCTCATATGATAATGTTGTTGATAGAACATTTATCAATAAGTTAGACATGGATAGAAAGTTAGGATTGACCTGATTTTCATTTAATCCTAGTGGAACTGTTAATTACACTAATTATAAGTGGAAGATTGTTGATTATCAAGGTGGTCATCATCCATAAGTTTTTTCTAGTTTTACTATAATGACTATATGAGAGCCTTGGATTTCTTAATTTTTTGGAATGACTGGGAATTATAAGTGGTGTCATTATAATGAACGAAAGGTATGTGGATCATTTGGAGGCTTAGGTCACCTAAAAATGATCATCCATGACTAACCTATTCATAGTAGTGGTGGATATCATTACTAAGTATTAAAATAATGGTGAAATTATATTCTTCACGAAAAAAGGGCTTCATGACACAAGCATGCATAATGATGCTTCTCCACATAGTGTAAGAGCTGCTAGAAAAATAATATATTTTTCTAATGACTATGAAAGGTACCATCACAATGGTTTCATCATTAGTAAAATTTTATTTGACCAAAGTGTTTCTCATTTGTTTATTGAAACCTTTACTTTCAATATAATAAATATTTTTTATAGAGATTGTGAGATATGTGAAGGATATTAAAATACCCCATTGAATGATGAAAGATTGGGGTATCACAATCCCTATACTTTTCCCCTTTATCAGACATCGATTGTTCATTGAGTTTTTTGGTTATTGAAAAAAAAAACCACAGGATGTTATTATTGGGATGAATTTGTTCAATTACAAAAAAATAACATATCTACTATAATCTTTGATTGGTCTCCATCACTAAAAATAATGGGTCATGCCATATAATTCAAGGATAATGGATCATGAGCCCATGTAGAGTCGAACCTTCATATCCATTGTTAGGGTATGTAATTTTAAAATTTCTATCTGGTGAAGGAATCATTGAGAAGTAATATTCAATGATATTTGATTAATTTTCCTGACATTTACTCATTGGAATTATATGGATTTCCATCAGTAAGGGAGGTATTTTCCCAATAAATTTTTACATGGTACACAACCAGTTTCTACCCCCTCTTACATCATATAACCAACTGAAATGAATTATTTGAAGACATGGATAGATTTTCATTTATAAAAAGTACTTATACATTATAATTGTTTCACCATGGGAAGTGGTTGATTTATTTTCCATGAAAGATAATGGGTCACTATAATTTTGGGTTCCATACTGAAATCCCAATCGAGTTATGGTTATGATAAAATATCTATTTATTGGGATTAGTTATATGATTAATTAGTTGAAATGGGATATGTTTTTTCTATGATTGATCCTTAATCTGGTTACAATTAGTTGTGACTAAAATAATCTGACATTTATAAAACCATAATTTAGCATAGTAACATCCATTAATAGTACCTTTTTGTGTTGTTATTATTAACCAATTCTCCAATATTTTTTATGGGTTTAATGTATAGAATTTTCCATGAGTATCTCTATAAAATCATGAAGATATTTTTGGTGAAATGCTAGTTTTCTCAGTATTAGAGGTGGACTATGGAAATTTTATATATGAAATTATGGAATTGTTGATAAATCAATGACTCCGTATGAAGCTATCAAAATGTGATTACTAAATTTGGGATGTGATACTCTTGGGACACATGGTGTTATAACATAGCAATTTAGTAGATCCTATAAAGTAGAAATCAATTATTAAATGGGGGAAACCCTAAAATATTTATTAGATTTAAGGAATCTTGGAATTAGTTGGATATTATTCCTTATTCATTAAGGGCTCATAACAGTTAGATTCTCAGATTACTTATATGACTTGGAAGGGAGTATGGTGTTCTTAGGATGAGAAGTAATAGAATTATTTTTCTAAACTAGAATGACATTTAACTATTAAGCATGGGTATACTCTACCAGAGGCCAGAGATGGCTATGTGGTCTTATGTAATGCATCTAGATTTGGTTTGGAATGTTTTCTTCTGCCTGGTCATCAAGTAGTTTGTTTTGGATTTGTCATATCAGGCCACATGGGAATAATTATCTGACCCATGACATTGAACTCCTAGTTATTATTCATGAAAATTAGAGTTTGTTGGAAAACATTTTTGGACAATACTATACCAAGTATTACGATGAAAATATCTTCAGTTATATCATATCTCAAAAATATTTTATTCTCTCTTAAATGATTTGGGTGAAATACCTACAATATTTTGACATTAACATCTCTTATATCCAAGGGAAAGGTAATTTCACCTCGTATTCCATGATATGGAAACATCCAACCAAAAATATTAATGAATCGTTATATGAGTGGAACATGATAGATCTTTTTGAAATGATTTGTATTGGGGTCTGAGAATTACGGGTAGATGTTTCGATGTCCATTTTTTACTTTTCCTCCACTCATCTCAAGATGATTCATTTGGACCAATAGCTTGATATTGAATTCAATAGCCTTCGGTACTGTCTTTATTGACGGGGAGGCTACAATTGAGTGGTCATTCTCTATAGAGGGTGTTTGATAATTTCAAAATCACCTTATTGTGCCGTTTGAGTTGATCAAAAATATGATGGTGGATTTCCCTAAAATCCAATGGGAAGTATAATAAGTAACTGTAAATATATTTTATGAAATGCAGCATAGATATTATTTTTCTACGATGAGACATCGAATTGCTAATTTTATCACTCATTGTTATTGAAGAAAACATTTCTAGGACGAACACCAAAAAATTCTAGCTTTCCATCAACAAAATCCAGTTTCAACATGGATGTGGGCTGAGATGTATAGGGAATTTGTGGTATGGTTTCCATTTATCCATACAAAGAAGAATGTGTTACGGGTTTTGATTGGTTGGTTGACTCAATAAATTCATTTTTTACAAGTTCATGATACAACCATTTTTTATGATTTTTATATATCTATATGAAAAAGAGTTTTCTTTTTCATGTATTTCCATACTCAATTTTTTTAATATGGTTTGTTGTTTCCCTTATCACTTTTGGAGGGGACACAAGGAGACGCTGGGAAATTATTCCCATATGAACATGATAAACCATCAAAAGTCTGATGGTTATATTGAATGTGCTATAGAATTTCAAGGGGATATGTATTGAACCAGAATTTTCAACATTGGTGGGTCATTGGATTATCATTTAGATATCATTGATTTTTTTTGTAATAACAGTTTTGAATCTATTATTATAGTAGATCATTTTGAGTAATTTTTTGACAAACCATCTAAATAATTTTTTTGTTGGTTAGATATTAGTGAATGTTACTTTATTGGATAATAATGGATAAATTATTGTATTTAAAAATTCATTGGTTTATTCATAAAATGTTGATTTCAAATATATGTTATATTTTTATAACTAATTTTCATCACACATCCTCAAAATTTCTAGTTGTTGACCAAATCTACTGGAATGTTTCACCTCTTTTCATTCATCAACAGCTTGAGAGGTAATAAAAACTAGCTCACCATCTTTTGGGACATATTTATTGTTGTGGATTAGGTTGGGATTATATATTACAATATATAACATCAAACTAATTTAATATCAATGCATAAAACATTCCATGTATTGCATATATGAAATAATCATTCTGATTCATATCATATTCTGAGGTGGATGATTATTTAGGGTTAACATGATTTCTTTGCGGTTGAGAAACAAATATGGATAGTTGATTCAAAAACCATTGTTCCACATTGAAGGATGATACATATAGATCAAATTCTATGGAAACATGGATACTATTCAAATAAGACACAGAGAGGGGGTTGTTGATGAAAGCCTAGTGGCCTCGTCATTTTTATATGGTTGATTCTTAACTAGAATTCTTGTGTACATAAAGTTTCTATGATGGGGAGGTTGTAAAATATCGTTATTATTTTCATGTATTCCTAAAACCCTATTTTGATTATTATTCTTAATATATATTTTATGTGGAATTTCAATGAAATTTTGGAAAACAATCGATGTTCTAGGGATGTGTACATTTTGAGTGTGGTTTTCCGAAACTATTCTCAATACTAGTAAAAACCGTGAAACCAATATAGTGATGGATTTCAAGGTTGGAGAATTATTTGAAAAACCATTTTCTCGCCAATTGTAAACCATAAAAAAATATAGTGGTGGGTGGATGGTTAAGGTGAATTCATTTTTTAACCACGAAACCTTTCCCTACAAACAATTATTATTGGAAATAATTATTAAGAAAATAAATTTAAAACCCCAGAAACCCTTGGTATAAATTATCGGTGGGTATGTATGATCCTAATATGATTGAGATTACCATAGATCCTCCATAGATGAAATTTTTACCCATTTACACCACTATAGAAGGGAATCGAATATATTTCAATGTTGTTCAATGCCTCCCAGTATGTTTCCCCTTCCCGTTCTATTTCTCCCACTCTATCTTCTTTAGTACCAAGGTTAATATATATCACCATGTTATTGGTGGATCAAATACATATTCATTTGATATTAAATATTATATTGATTCATAGATACTCATTTCCTACATTCATAATTGGATATTACCAATTCAGGATGTCTACTTGGAGATTCTGGGATTCTAATGTAGGTGGTTCTATTTATGATGACCAATTTGACTAAATCTAAATTGTTTGATATACATTAATTAGTTAGATTGAAATTAAATTTCTTGATTATAATTGAATTTAATTGAATTGGTTTATGAATAAAAAAATTCCATTGTATTGGTAATTGTAATTTGATTTAACACAAAATTAGTGACATCCACCAATATCATTGAATTGGTGTATGTTTTTGAAATTGAATGAGAAATTGTGACATTTTAACTGTGAAATTTAAATTTTGATATTTTTTTAATTTAATTAATTTGAAAATGTTTTTTGCAAAGAAATGTCCTAAAATGGATAGAATGGAACAAAGTGGTTTTATCATGGAAAATAAATATTTTGATTAAAAAGTTGTTTGTGGATTTAAATTTAAATTTTCTTATTTAATGTGGAATGATGAGTATTATTGTATTTAAAATATTTTTAATATAAATTAAACATCATTATTTTTATTTTATAATATTAAATCCTAGGTTGTTATAGAGTTAATTATGACATGACTATTGATGATTTACAACACTAATAAGACATATGTAGCATGTCACAACCCCAATTGGATAATGATGAGTTCCATTTAAATAGTGTCTAAGGGACGTTTACACATATTTTCATGATAACTGTTTGAGTGTAAGGGATCCCCCTTTTCTATAAAAATAACACTATTTTAAATATGATTGTGATTATAAATGTTTATATTAGAAATATATGTCATTTTTTTGATATAAACAATTTTTCAAATTCCATTGAAATTAATAGAAGATTTTTTATATAAAATTTCTAAAAAACCATTTGTTTTAATTATTTCAATAAATTTTAATGTACATAATGATTTTTTAAATATGATTTTAAAATTCAAATCGTATTTATTTAAAATTGAATTATTTTTTTTGGTTAATTATATATGGAATATTAATATAGAATCCTTTGCAAGACACTTACTAGGATTTAAGATCATAGTCAATCCATGTCGTTGAGTGTTTTTAGATTGTCTTTATCAGGTTTAAGAAATGGAAATGCGCCACTTGGATGTATTTAATATTAATGATCCATGGGTCTGTATTGTTGTGTCATTTTGTGACACATGGTTTTATCCAATTTGAGGTATTTTTTTTATTCTAATTTATTGTCACGACCCCCTTCCATCAAAGATTCCCCTCCTGAGCTGGCAATGGTGAAAGGGAGATAATGACCCCCGAGTCCCGCCTCCAGTAGGCCCCGGGGTGGCGACTAGCACCAAGGGTATGAGTTTATTTTTTTTTCAATCATGGGAGTCATTACCCTTTTTTTAGTTAGGATAGGAAATAGGACAAGTCAACCACCAAAAATGAAAAAGAACAAAGGTGATGAAAAGAAACCCAAACCAGTCCCATATTCATGTATAAATAAACTGAAACAGGTACAAGTACAAATAAGCTTAAAGTACAAGTGAGTACAGTACGAAAAGAAAAACAAGAAAACAAAAACTACACAGCTCCCACTGCCTGACTAGTAGGGTCCCGCACAGCCCTGGTAGTCCTCCTGAAAACCTGAAACAACGTAGGGTGAGAATACAAGTATACTCAGTAGAGAACCTAAAGCTCTCGTGCAAAAGTGGGGAGACACCCTAAGGTCCCGTGAGAAAACAGAAGAACCATAAACTAACAAGGGAAACTATCCACCCCGCCTCACTGGTCACACTCACCAAGTAACACAAACATGTTTAGTATATATATAGAACAAAAGTATTGGGTACCCCACACCATTTCCCACTTAATTAGATGCTTCTCTTCCTAACGGCAAACGTCATGACACTACCACACTCTTCCCGCCCGCACACACCTGGGCCAAACCACGCATCCCGCCCGCACACACCTGGGCCTCACAACCACACATCTCGCCCGCACACACCTGGGCCACAACCACTAACCCGCCCGCAGACACCTAGGCCTCATCCCGAAGGTTCTTGGGAATGGTAAGCCTGCCCGAAGAGTCTTGGGATAAAGTTCACCTCAAGACATCACAGCCTCTGAGACCTACCCGAAGAGTCTTGGGTGTAAGGTCACCTCAAGCCATCATAGCCTGTGGAAGAAGGAGCAGGAAGGAGCTAGTAACTAAGGGGGAACACCCTCTCCCATAAAATGGGAGTGTTCAGCACTAGGTGCTTGACATGGGTGTGGTGCGACAAAACACAAAGATACAATTATATATATACATATACCAAACACACATCCCAACCTATGGATTCTTAAAAAGAGGAACTGAGCATGTGCCTCGGCACTACTACCACGAAGCATGCATTAACAACCAAACAATCATCCCCCAACCCCATTTAGGTTTTCATGTTTCATGCAATGGTTTAACAAATTATTACTACTGGGAAACTATCATCCAGAAAAAACCTTTCACAAACATATCCCTGCCATCCACAACCAAGGTTAGGTAAAACGCAAGCAACCACATGCCATTTCATTTACAAAAGACTATCACAACCATACAAAATTCCATCATTCATTTATTTCAAAGTTCCACACATAAAACCCTTTCCACACACAAAACATTTCCGCATTTGAAAACACCTTTTACTTTCAAAACACTTTTCATAATCAAAACACTTTTCATAAATAAAGGAATTTTCCCCAACCAACCACTTCCCATTTCAACCCCATCGTTTACAAAAACATTTCCCACAAAACAACAAAACCACCAACATGTTCATTATTCCAATTTTGTTCAACCGGGGTGATCACACAAGGTTTTCATTCTCATTTAATCATCCAGTCTTTACGTGCTTATCCATTTTCCATGTTTTAACAAAACCAACCACAAACAATTCAGATATCAATTGCGCACGCAAAGGCCACCAACGACCTTGATTTTCAGTAGGCAAAGGCATTTCAATCCAAAATCACAATCAGAAGATAAAGAAACTCGAAGGCAATAGAAACAGCACAAAACCCCAAAACCTTCTTTATCCGGTTATTATCTTTATTTAATGTTCAACTGCATCCCATTGAACAAAAGAAAAATATCCCACCCTGCATGTTGCACCAAATTGATAGACGAAGGTAAAACCCTACCTCAAAAGGTCCCGATCACGTCGCTTCCGATGACGTCCTTCGGTGTCCTCCGCCTTCGCCAAACCCGACAAACACCTCCTAGGATGGAAGCTGGAGAAGGAAGGCTAGAAGGAAAGGTGACATGTCCGGGCTTAGAAGCTTCATCTCGTCGCTACGATCATGTGGCCGCTGACGGATCGTAATTCGGAGCTCGGACAAAGATGTTGGAGGAGGAATACTTCTCGATTGTCCAAGAGCGTCGTCGTGCGACAAAGAAGCGATCGATATGGAAGATAAAACATGACCTCATTCTTATATAGGCAACGAATAGGTAAATCCGTATTCAGCGTGCATTAATGAATACACGATGTGACCGTACATACGTTACATGTTTTGATTGGTTAACACACAACACGTCACGCGGTTTCCACGCGTTTTAATAATAATGATAATTCTATCAATATGTGGTGTTTCGTTGAACCGAGGCATGAGTCATAAAAGTAGATCATTAATGGTCTTAAAATGACCATCATAATATCAGGGTTACGCTGTCGCTGACGTATCGTCAATCCGATACCGTATGAGGGAGATACGTTGGATACAAGATCCCGTAATAATAACAATATTAAATCTATTAATTCATGAGCGTTTCGGGTACACAATCCGAAAACCCGAAAAAGACATCCAATATTGGACTCATAATTTTCGTCTCGTAATCAGGGTCGCACTGCCACGGACGGTTCGTGAAACCGAGGTCGCACGAAGAAGTTATTGTGAAAAAAGTGTTTTATTATCAAAAAAAATGATAACAATATTTTATTAATTATTTATTTATTTATTTCTCTAACTCCAATCAATCACCATTTGTCATTTTTCACGCTGGAAATTCATCACCAATTATCTCCTTTACTATTTATTTCACACTTAATTTTATTCCCATTAATATCTTATAACTCCTCCCTCTCTCCAATCTTTATTAATTCTTTCTCCCAAGATTTTCTCCCACAAAAAGTGGCGCCTCTCTCTTATATTTATTTTTCAATAAATTTTTTTTCTCTCTCCAATCATTATTTTTTTGGTGCGTCTCCCCTTTTATTTCATATTGTTATATTTTTTTTCATCTTCTCTCTCCTTGTGGCACTCCCCAAATTTATTTTAAACCTTTATTTATTTATTTTTACACGATTATCATAAAAACTTTAATTTATTCTCATATCTCATTGCATTTAATTCAAAACATTATTATCATTAAATCATTATTACCAGATCTATAAAAAAAACCAACATTATTATTATAATTATTTAGTATAACACTTATAACAAAACCCCAAATAAAATTTATTAACACGTCAACATTTATTAATAAAAATAATTATTATTTTTGATGTTCGCCGCATTGACCACATAAAAAAAATGTTTTTACAAAGTAATCGACCGGAGAGGTCCGGGCCATTACATTTCTGTTTTTATGTCTCTTTTACTTCTGGTGTAGTTATCCGGATTTATTTTTTCTTGTATTCATACAAACATATTTCTTTTGTTTCTACTTTTTATGTGGAAATGTTTTTCCCACATTCATATTTCCTGATGCTTGGTTCTAGTCTCAAACCTGTGGGGACCTGTAATACCCTTTGAGTATTTAATACCTAGGTCATATATCAGGTTACTAGGTTATTTGGATAGATTCATGAAATATTATTCAAAAATAAAAAAAATTATCATATACGGAAAAAAATGATTCCAGAAAAAACAATATTTTATAAAAATATATTTACTCACCATTGGAACACATAATTTAATATTAACAATAACAAAATTAAGAATATATATATTAGATGATAAAATAAATTCGTTGAATTAGAATATCATAATCATATTATGGTGTGTTTTTGGTAATATTATTAAATTTTTTATTATTGTGATGAATAGTTGTAAATACAAAATATTAATTGAAAAAAGCTTTTTCATTTAAAAATATTATAATTATTAAATATATTCTTAATAACGTTAAAACTAAAAATAGTACCATTGTACATAAATTATTCCATTTTAATGAAATTGTTTGTAATTCATATTTATTATATATATATATAAACATTGAAATCTTGTAAAAAATTTTAATTTAGAAACCTACTTTCTCATCAAATAAAAAGGAATAATTTTTAATTAATTACTTCACTAATGTGAACTGAAAAATAAAAAATGGATTATCTATTTGGAATGTTATTATTATGTTATTTATAATAATGTAATCAAAATATTTTCCAATGAGGTTAATAAAACTATTTAAATTTAATTACAATTATTATGGTAAAGGTGAGTTTAATAAGGGATAAAATATTTAACATAAGGTGTCAAATGTCTTATTTTTTTTAACTAAACACATTTTTTTTCATTAATTTAAATTATAACTTCCATTATATATTATATAAAATTATTGGGGTTAGTTTAGGAGAATAAATTTTTCTGTAATTCACATTTCCAATACAATTACATGTTTTCCACTCACCCCACTTATAAAAGGACACCATCTCTCCTATCCCCACACCATATAATTTAATTGGATGAAAAAACCAATAAAATAACATCAAAAATTTCCACCCCTAATCACATAATAAATATATTTTTCATTAATACAACTTAGGATTTTATTATTGAAAGCCTATGGTGGATACTCGAAGAAGAGGTAGTGTTCTTGGAACAGCTTTATTATTTTACTTATTTTTTCACCTCCATCCAATTTTTATTAAATTATTATATAATAATATTAATATATTAAATATATTTTGTTGTTTTTATAATAATTACATGACACAATAACATCTCCACTTCAATAAAATAGTTTGTGGAATTATATCTTTTGTGTATGGAAGACTAGACAATTTCCAACCGATGTCATTCATTTTTTTTATTTTCACATCCCAATGATGGGTGTGAAGATGATATAAATTATCTATAATTTATTTATAACACATTAATACAAATAGAGTAACTATATAATATATATATAATATATATATCTTTTTTACCTTATATTCTATGAATGATACGGCAATATCGGTCTTGTGTTTGTTGGACTACCGCCTCGTGAAAAGATATTATTCATCATTCACTAATGCATCAAAGGAAAGTTGATAAATATAAAGTTAAAGATTATATATTGTATAAATTACATAATTATTATATTGATAACATTTTTACTATTATTTAAATATAATATATATAATTGTTTCTTTCATTTTCAATCAATTAATAATGATAATATTTTTCATGTATGTCTGGACTACTGCCTTCGCGAAGCGATTTGACTAAATTTTAATCACAACACCACATGGATGATATATTTAATAATATAATATGGTACTAAAGATATTATTATAAATAATTAAATTTAATATATTATTTTCCACCAAAAATTAATGAAAATTGAAAATTGAAATGTCTCTCTTGTATACGTAAGGCCTACCGTCTCAATGCTCGTAACCTACTTAATTCATCATAAGAGTATTACATAATTTGATATAAAAGTAAAATTGATATAAAAATATCATAATAATATAATGATTATTATTATGGAGATGATATAACAATATAATATGATCATCAGTCAAAAGTTTCATTAAAAAATATGAATAAGAAACAAGACAATTGGAACACTAAATAGTGAAAATAATCAATGATTTTTAATGAATGGGTAATATTATGTTATTAATATATTTGACATGATATCATTAATATTAATATGGTTCTAAAAAATGTTAATAATGAATTTATAAACAAAATATGTGCTTAATTCATGTTTATGAAAAAGAAGCAATAAGTAATGGATTTTTTATCCCAATTTCAACTAATTGGGATACAATTATACTTCAAGAATTATGTCATAATATAATTATATATTCAATAAATTATCATTATATTATAATATAATCCCACTATTATTGTGGTAATTATTTATTGTTAAACATAAACTATTAATTAGATAAATTTCAATTCACTATTATGATCTTTATCAAGGTTTTACTTCAGTATCATTTATAAACTTGGGTTTTTATACATAAATTTTCAATTAAAAGAAACTTAATAGATATTTTTAAAAATAATACTATTAATTTTCTCAAATAATTGTTATTTTTGAGCCTTTTAACGTATTAGTATGATTTTTAAATCATTATTACTTAATATAATGATGATTATATTTTAAAAAATCAATCCTTATTTCTCTTGTAATTTGAAAATCATATTCCTACAAAACAATTTTGTTTAATAATTTAATATAAAATGATGTTAAATGCATATAAAGATTATTTGAATATTTTTAATACAAAATAAATTTAAAGTAATCATTATTTAATTTTCAATACAATTGTCGTTTGGATTTTTTTTAAAAATGTGGAATGAATATTCATGGCATTTTCTAAACAAGAATACATTATAATAGTTTTAAAATGAAAAATGAATGTTTTTATCTTTTACAACATGTATGGATTTTTGTATAATCTATTTTTGAATTCTATCTTTTCAATTTTATGAGGTTACATAAAAAAAATTAGAATTCATTTTCATGGAAAATGATTTTAAAATTGTTTTTCCAAATGAAAAGTATATTTTCTTGAAAAAGGATTTTAATAATATTTTTCTATAAATTACATCAACCCATAAATATAATTATTATCCAATAGGGATATGTTTTATTTATTATATTCATATTCTAGCTATATATTTATTATTATTTGTTTTATTGATGATATGATAGTTTGATACCATTCGCCATATTACTCAGGTTTGTTTATGATTACTGGTTTGGGTATGTAAAAACATTTCATATCATAGTTTTTATTATTAATTTTTATGTTTTTTATTTCTGAACCCTTTCATATGTGTAATTAATTAATCCTTCTACCTAATTCTTTTGGCCATTCATATCAATTAAATTAAATAGTAATTTTCATGAGTCAAACTATATATGGTTTTGGATGTGGAAATTCGATTTTTTAGATGTATTGTATTGAATCAAAGATATTTTTAAATGTATTCGAAAAAAATACTAGATGATATAAAATTTATAATAATTAATCCTTGATGGTATGTCTTACATGTAAATAATTTTATACCATATCATTATGAATTGAGTTCTCAAAATTCCATATGATTATTTAGTCTGTAAAGATATATAATGTTATATTTTTTGCTCATGTTATTATTTTAATTGAATAATTTGATAACATATTCTTACTAACATATTAACATAATGTAATAAATTTAATGTAATATGTTATTTTAATTTAAATTTCCTTTTTAATAAATTTATATTTATTCACATTATTTATTGTAATATTACCCTTACTAAACTTCTGATCTCACCATGTTCTTATATTCCATTTTCATAATGATAAGAGGAAGTATTTATTGATTTATATTAATGGATATGCTTAGGGGTATAATTTAATTAAAAACATTTATTTTTTTATTTTTGTAATTATTATTTAATGTAAATTTAAATTATGAATATATTTTACTTATACTGCTATACTATATAGTTTGTTGATATCTGATTCATTATATAAAATTCAACCTTATAAATGTATGGAACAATATCTGGGATTCTAGGGCCAGGTTCTATAAAAAATAAATATCAATGATATGAATATTGTGTTGAATGTTTTTGACTCCATTCTAGAATAAATATATAGTTTTTCCATTAAATTTTTAATTACTATTCTCGATAGTTCTCCGTTGGGTCCTGAAGTGTCCATACTTATGGTATTCGGTAAATAATAATCACGAAGCTAATTTATAAGAAATTTTTTAAAGGATTGGAGGTTGTGGAAGAGGATGTGGGTCTCTATTGAACATATGGACATGTAGACCTCCAATATTTAGGTTTTTCAATATCTTTTAGAGGCATTCTGCAAAATAAATATTTCATGGGATGGAATAGAACTACCATTGAACAGAATGTTTTTAAAATTGTTTGTGGGTCTGAATGATGACTTCTTTCACCCATAAATAACTACCCCAACAAATAAAATCTCTTTATAAGATATGATAGAGATTTTTCTCCTAGATAATGAGATATTTCATGGTCTTGGGTGTCCTTCATAGGATTTGAAAAATAAAGACCCCTTTTCCCAATATTGAAAACCAACCATCTTAGTATTTGGTTCCCCCATTCCTAAATAATTACACCTACGGGGAATATAAGGAGGAGGATAAAAATGAGTAAATTAGTACATGAATATTTCAAATGAATTAAATTAATGAGAATTGGGAGAGATCCATACATTATTCATAGGTAAAACCACCACGATGAATCAAGAAAAACAATAAATTCTTCTCATCATGAACAGCTCCATGAGCCCTTCACAGAAACCAATTCGTAGAGGGTATGAGGATGCCCCATTTCACCATTTATCCATTGCCTAACCAATTTATTCATATGTCAACCATGATAATTTTTATAATGAATTTCAACCATATGATAAAAAATAGATCACCCTCCACCGAATTGATGTACTTTATAAATTCAAATCAAATCAAATTAGTGTCCACTAAAGTAGGATAACAAGAAGGAAGATCTTTTGGAGATGAATCTCCTAGGGTAGTGAAATTTCATAGCCTCTAAAGAAGATATTTCCCACTTATAGTAAATAAAATACTCATGTTATAGATTGTTATATGGATGGAATTTATATTATTTAGTTGAATAATTTTCTCAATCTCACATTCTACCACCATCTTTAAAATTATAGACTAATTGTTAGTTTTAAACATTGTGAAAACAATCCACGTATCATCATCACTGAGCATAGTCCAAAAATAATAAGAATACTAAAGAATCTCCCTAATTTATAATATAAATATATGCATATTAAAATCATCATCATCAAAATTAAAATAACTAAAAGGAGGAAGAATATATAGAGGATGTTTCATATCATGACTATGAACAACAAAAACATAATTTCCAATCTCTAAAGTAGGACAACTATAAAAAAAATATTAAAAAATAGCATCACCAATCATCTCTAGTAGATAACCCATATAATCCTTATACATAATATAAATTTATGTTATAACATTCTTAGGTATACAAAATTAGTCATCATAATCATCTGGCTATGAATACTCCAACCCAAGATGAGTAGATCCACGGTATTTCAAACCATTATTTGGAGCTCCAACCTCATCTCTATTAGAAGAACTATGGCTTCTAGGATCATAAGAATCCTAAAAATCTCAATAATGTGATCCCTAACTAGATGAATTAAAATGATATCCCATTTTCACTCACTATAAAAAGATATTTTAGGGTTTCTTATATAATTATATAGATGATAATACTCATCCTCATCACTTCCACAAACCTCGGATTTTATGTAATCCAAAATAACCACTACATCACCATGAGTCTGTGAGGAATATCTATCAACTTGATCACCATTAGAGACGTTATCCCCTTATAAATAATCTACTTATTTATGAAAACCATCTATGGTTAATAGAATATGAGGAATAGTAGAACAAATATATGTTATAGTATTCATCTTAAAGACATATTGATCACTACCCAATTTAACTAAATTATCAACTTAATGTTCATCCTCAATTTCACCTACATAAAACTCAAAACCAACTTCATATTACACATTAGATTAATAATGGATTATTTTTTAGATATCTATTCTAGGTAAATACATGTTTATATTCATGGTAATATAGATCAACTTGTCTTAAATATCATATATTTTATCATTTTTATCCTCACACTTCATCAACTGGGAATCAAATTAACTGTCAACCTCATTTAGGTTACAATACATAAGAATAAATTACCACATTTCACTGATTTATATTCACCTTTGGTTACAAATTTTATAACTTCTAACATATTTATGATCATCTTGGGTAAGCCAATGTGTATAATCTTTAGGAATTTTGATCAAATTCAATATATAAATCACCAGATATCTATAATAATGTTTTTTATATCCTATTTTCCTAAGATTAATGAATAAGTAAACATTATACATCATATTTCTATGTTCCCCCTTCATTGGACAAGGATTATAGTGTATAATTATTAATAAAAACCATCCTTCACTATAAATATCTACTACCATACGTTGTTGCTTGATATTACATACAAATAACAGAAATGAAGATTCTAAAAAAAATTTATCAATGGTAATAGGAGTATATCTTTGATATACCTCATAAAACACTACATGTGGAATGTTAAACAATCTAGTCCACTTCATAAAAGAAAAATTAGGCACATTTTCATCTTTTATTCTCTTGATAACTTGTTTCTTGTCAGTGTACACATACTATATGAACTTGTATGACTTGAAAATTATCATCTTTTATATGCATGGAAAATTCCTTTAAAAACATCTAACACATCCCAAGACTTGGGTCATATTCTACAAGACAGACTTCCTCAAAACATTCCATGTTTCCTCTATTTTCTTATTTCTCGACAAATACTCAAGAAGTGTGTTGGGGGATTCATTGTTCAATAATAGTATTGAACGATTTTATTCTAAATTTCTTTAATTAATGTAGTCATTTTGGATATACACCCACTTGAGTTAATATCACCATTTCTTTGAGAGTTCTAGTGATTCATGCAAAAGGATATAGAAGGTATTGGGTTAAGAGAGATATGAAAATTTTTCAAAGAAGGTGTTTGAGAGAAATAAATTTCTAATAGACTAATGTCATAGGGATTTTATGATTTAAGGATTTCAAATGAGAGATTAAATTTTATTAAAATAATTTAAATAAATAATTAAATGTCAATAAAATTTTAAATAAATAATATGGGAATGGTATAACATGGAATGGTTGGACATAAATGTACTTTTTCATGGTAACATACAATTGTAGATTGACACATTTATATATGAATGTTATCATTATACTTTACTATGCCATAGTAATATGTAATTGTTTTTTACATGGAATTATATAAGATTATAATGTTATCATAGAATCTAGATGGTCGAATAGTAATGGTAATATGGAATATTTGATCACAATAGCCAATTGGTAATTAATGTATAATGAATAATGGTCAAAAGAAATGGAAAATACCAATAAATTATTCTAGTGGTAAATACCAATAATATATTTAAATGGTATATACCAATGACATATATAAATTTTATTATTTGTATTAAAATTTTTTTGAACTTAAACCGTCATAAATTTATAATTAAATTGATATCCTAAAATTATCATCGGTATTTTATGCCTCAAAAATCATAATATTTAAAAATTTAATGCCTTTTGTGAATATAATTGTGTAATGATGTTCAACACCTAGTAATTTTACTTTTATATAAACCATTTTTAAATTTGTATCTCATGAAGTGGTGAATTATATCAATATTTTTAGTTCTCAAATGATATACAATGTTCTTGGAATTTTTAATATAACATATATTATCATAATAAATTGTAAAATGTAAAAATAATATCTATAGTCTTGTAATGTAAATTTAATTGAAATAATATTTACAAAAATACTACCAATAACTATTTAGTTGTATTCAGATGTTTTCGATGCCACATATATTTATTTCATACTTCACAATGAAACAAGAAACATTCTTAAGAAGTGACAATTTTCAGATGATAATTTTCTATTTAACAGACAACAAAAAATTTCAGTATATAAACAACTAACTTGATAAAATTATTTTCTTCAATAGTAGTACAATCATAAATTGGTATTACATTTTAGTTACTTCAAAATCATTTTTGACAAAATATAAATTTTCCTCCTTTGCGTATGTTTGAAAACCGCAAAACATGTCCACACTAAAATGTATAAAAGGATAATGAGATATTAAGTATTGTAAGCTTCCAATCATGAATATCTATGTGGATTGATCAACTTTATTCTTAGTTAAATAATTATAAAATTAATATATAGTAATCATTGTATTATCGATACATTTATTACTATCCACACCAAATTTATTAAAATTTTATTTTGTATACTTACATTGATTTATAATAATTAAACCTTTATTTTCGAAAATCTAATTACTAATAATGAATTTATGTTCACTCATAAACTATTTATAATTCATTTTTTATTATTTTAAATAATTTATTAGTAACATAATTTCTTTTTTTTCAAAAAATAATATCATCATAAATCATTTTTACAACCAAAAAAGGTTTTGAAAATTTATTATAAAACAGGTAGGGACACATAAAAAATTATTAAAAACTATTGAAATAAAAAATTATTTGAGAATATCATACTAGTCTCTTGGTTCTTTTTTATACATCATAATTGTTTTGATTGCTTAGAAACGTGATTTTAAACATGGGGTTTTGTAATCTTGGTGTTGTTCCTTTAAAAATCCTAAGCTATATAAAATTTTATGAATTCAATCTTGACATCCATTTGATATTATTTTATATAAAAATGTTATGTATAAGAAATTAACATTCTAATGAATTCCAATATACCAACTCTCTCAAGGGTGTGTTTATAGGCTATATAATTTTCATGACTATATCCTTCGAAATCATGTATTACAAATTCTTTAATTATTTTTCATGAATCAACGACCTTGTTTCTAAACACCGATCTAGTGCTCATAATTTTGTAGTACATATGTATTTAAAATAGTTTCTAGAATCTATTTATTTAAATTTATTTACCAATTACTTAATTTCCATTATCATAATTCATAATTAATTATTTCATTGAGGTGAATAGTTTTAATTTGTGATAAGAAGGATTATTGTTCGACATTGTTTTTGAGTGCTGTTGTGTTTTTAGTACTTTTATCTAAATATCCAACAAAAAAATCTATGGTATAATATTAATGAGTAAAAAAATATATCGGAATATAATTTTATAACAAATTATTTTCATTTATATAATTGGGTTTGTTTTGTCATTAGAACTGGGAGATTTCCCTATAAGAGGTTTAGAAAAATCATCACTAGCCTTTTCATTGTTCTCTAAATCAGATATACAATCATTTTTATATTTTAAAGTGGTTTTTATTAACATGTGGGTCTATCTAATCAAACATGGCATGGCCATATTCTTCCAAAATATCATTTATTTTATTGAAAACCATATATGATTTATTTTTTTGTGGAATATATATGGAATACTCTATAATCAATTTCGATGAAAACCTGCCTAAATTATCATTTATACTAACAATGAAGACTTGAAAAACTAAAAAACTGAATTTATTATCTTTTGTTTTTCTACCATTCCATTATTTAAATGAGGTTTTCATTAAAAGTGGTCTAATTAAAATTATTCCAATTATACAACAGTCTATCATCACTACTTCTTCCCAGATATAAATAGTAAAATCATACTCAATAAGAATTTTGATTTATCTTTAAGGATGAGTTATTTTATTAATTATAATATATAATTCAATAATGATGTTTTATGTTGAAAACGTATGTGAATATAGCCATGCTGTGAGAATATAGATTCAAATTCCTAATTTTAAACTCACATCCATGACCACTCATTAATTTATTTATTCTATGTCTATTAAAACTTCTATATATCAATCATATCATAAAAACAATGAATGATTATTCAATTTATGATTAAGTGAAAATATCCAAGTATTCATTGAATAATAAACCACCATATCAAAGGAATTATATTTTCTTACTAAATTTAAATATTTATAATTTACAAATAAGTCCTAAAAAAACACTAATAGTTGAGAATTTGAAACTGCATTCTTGGGTTGGAATGTGATTTTTTTATTCATTCACATTTGACAGGCTTTCATACATTGTTGGCTAGGGATTCTATTTTTAGTTTATCATTTACTAGACCTTTCTTGTTTTTATTTCATAGATATTTTATATTAAATTATCTAAATGTCATAAAATATAGTAATGATTCATTGTGAAAATCACTTATACATGAAACACATTGGGAAAATAAATTATTCAAATAAAAAACATAAACATAATTATATTTCATTGAAATAATATGTAATTCATGTTTAGAATCAAAAAAATTTCATACATTTTTTCTAAAACATCACATTTTATTATTCATATCAAAATTGTGGAATTATATTTGTATTATATTTTAATATATATAA
The DNA here is from genome assembly GCA_963277665.1 of Viscum album. Taxonomy (NCBI): domain Eukaryota; kingdom Viridiplantae; phylum Streptophyta; class Magnoliopsida; order Santalales; family Viscaceae; genus Viscum; species Viscum album. The sequence continues at coordinate 1,765,359,394 of OY728146.1, read as the reverse complement.
AAATAATTAATTATAAATAAATACACATTAAGAGTTTCTTATTTCACTTAGTCAAAGTATATTTCCTTTTTCATTTTGTCTAAAAGAGACATGTACACCATAAATTTTTTTATGATCATAATGATAAAGTTGTTCAAAATCATATGTATCGAAAATTCACTCTTTTGATAAAATAATTTATCACTATAAATTTTAATGTAGGTTCTCTACAAAAAAGTTCTCATCAAAATATATTTTTCATATCGGTATTTTCTGAGGTACAAAGATGTTAGGAAGAAATACTTTTGGATTCCAAAATTATATTTCATGTTTCTAATTATCATAAATTTGACTTCCAGTATTAAATACATTATTTATCCAAGTATAATAATAAATATTAGCATCGATATGGGAATAAGAACATATAAAAAAATTCATTTTATAATCCCTTCAATATCCAAGTTGATAGACTATTATTTAAATATAATTATGTAGAGTTTATTTACCAAATCTTTTGGATAGAGATTAATTTTCATTGGAATATATATATACATATATATATATATAATCTCAATATATTAGAATATATGATTTTTTTCATTAAGATCTAGTGTTTCTTATATTTATCTATAGTATGATGCATTTTAAATTGAGTAGACATTGCACGATTCATCAATAATTATTATATTTATCATTCATTTTATTAATTGTATCTTCTAGTATGTTTGAAAATTAAAATTAATCATCAATGGAAATATTTTACTCATCGATTTCGTTATTATATTTCATAAAAGTATCTTAATTATGTTATAGAAAAATATTTCATAACTCGGATTATTTTTTTGGGAGAACAAATTGGTTTTTTCATTTTATATTCTCTACTCCTATAAGAATTACATGAACATTCTTATATGAAAATACAGGTGGCCTTTATTTGTTTTTTATAAATAAATTCTTATTTTTTCATAATATTTATATATGTATTCATATAATAGTTATATTATATGTCTCTATTCCCTATTCACTCATAAAAGGTCATTTTTTGATGAATCCACATTTATTTATTATTTTTTATAATTTACCTTTATATCATACATACCTCCATGGTTTGATATTAAGAAGACTTTATTCTACCTTAATACTATTTAAACAACCTTGAAAAATTATTATTTTCATCATCACTATTTTAAAGATTTTATTCATCATTTGAATAATCAACACTGTATTTCTCTTTTTCAATTGATATAGATGTCTTATAGGATTTCATCTTTTGTATGGGATCAGCATATTCTTCCTTGATCTCCTATAGTTATAATTTTTGAATATTGAGTTTTCTAATTAATTACTATATTGGTAACATGCTAATGTAACATGACTATGATATAGAAATATAAGTTCATCTCCTTCAATTACATAAAATTATTAGAATCTCTATTACATGATCCTCATCTATAATGTTTATTCCTATTATATACATTATGTTTAATATTTCAATAGACCAATGATACATATCAATTAATAAATTCATCAGGATTCAAATTAGAAGTTTCATATTTATTAGCATTATTATTTAAGAATGTTTCTTAAAAATTATAAATTACATCATAATAAACATCAAGATTATCACATATTTCAGATGAATTAGAATTTGTCGATATCAGAGGAAATACATTATCACCCAACACACATTACAAATAATTCATAGAAGTAAAATAATAGTCTTTGGAATCGTATGTGGAATGACCCAAATATTTTCATGGATATTTATTTATTTTATATTTATCCTCTATATCTATATAAATATTATGATGCATGGCCTCAATATAAATTTTTATTTAAAATATTCATTTAGAACATCTGGTTTTATTAAAATATGTTGCCCAATTAGTAACAATTTTTTATTCATAGTAGTAAAACATAAATATATAAATTTATTAAAAATATTAAATTAATTTATTCAGTTCAAAATGTATCACAATAAAATGTATTGTTGATGCCTTCTAGATACGGAATGTAGATCCCAATAGAAAACTAATGAAAAAGGTGAATTGAGTTTATTATAAAATTTCAGTTTAATAAATTACACATTTTGAAAAAATACAATGTAAAATGACCATGAGAATTATATAATTTTCTATTTGAAAATGATTATAAAAATATCCATCATATATTAATTAAAAAATGTCGGTAAATAATTATTCTTTTAAACTACTCAACTCATTTAAAACACTATATAAAGAATTATTATAATTAACTACTAGTGTAATTTTTTGTATAAAAAATTAGATAACAAATATAGGTTTTAAATAAAAAGAAGAAAAATATATAAATTCGGTAAAAAATGAAATGTCTAATTTAAAAAGTTCTTTAATTTTAAGACTATTATTAATCCCCAACTTTAAAACAACATACTACAAATTATTTTTAAAAAATAATAATCTAACCCTCAACCAAGATTAGGTCTTACAAGAAAATTGCACACAAGGATTTCCAAAAACAAACCCTCTTTTATTGTAATAGACTGGCTAAAATAGATATGTTTATCCTTTTACCTATTGTGTAGTTTTAAATAAGAATATAAATTAGATGTAATGATAGAGAGATTCTGGAACTAAATAATTAATCATAAGAGAATATATTTTTTAAAAAATAAAAATAAAAGTAAACATAGTTTTATTGTAATGATTATACAAAATAATGAAATATAGGCTCATGGAAATCCTAAACATCTTAATTTATTATAAAAAATTTAAATTACTTCTAATATGTTATTTCTTAAATTTTATTTATGTCTCTAAACATGAGTGTCTTTATTTGATGTAATCAATAATCTTCCATGTATCCCTTAATTTTACCCTTAAAAAGTTATTTACATTTAAATTTATATTTATATAGACCTAATAATCCATTATAGAAGAATAATAATAAAATTAGGATCATAAAATAGAGAAACATATCCATAAATGTATAACCATTTAATTATTATAGATAATTAATTGTGTAGGAAAAATCTATTTATAATCTAAATTATCTTGTTCGGCATTAAATTCAAACACTATATAATCGATAATTAATGTTTAAATTCATTATAGATTGATATGTTTTCTACCAATCGATATCATACCTTATGTTAGAACCTTAGGTCATAACTTAAATATTGGTAGTTCTTCTTGTGGTAATCCGATGTTATCATTTCAGAATTGTATCACATTTAATGTAACGCCCTATTAATTAAAAAAATATCTTGTAATACAGACAACAGTAGGTACTAGTGAAAATATAACTCTATTAATATAACTAGTTACACAAGATAGAATTAACTACACCATAAAACAAAAACATTCCACTTTTGTAATTTTAATTTCTTGAAATGTTCATACACTATTGTGATTTGTAATTTATTTAAAGTATAATAGTGTCAAATTAATATTGTTAGTGAATATTACTGCGACCCTTAAGAATAGTAATGTTTTTTGATGAATTTTAATGTTACCCTTATTAATAATAACATGAAAATTATTTATAGAATCAATACCCATGAATGTATGAGCAAAATGATGGAACCATATAAATGAGTGTCAATGTGTTAAAAATTATTAATTAAGTATTTGTACTTTTTATGTGTAATAAATATTTAATTACAATTTTAAATTTATAAATTTATTTTAAAAAATAATAACTTTCATATAAATTATTCCTAAATAAATTTATAATTTTATTATGATTTTTCAATAAATTTATTAGAACTTAATTATTTATTAAATTTATTATAAAAAAAGTATTAAATTTGAAATCTATATTTTTAATGTAAATAATTATTTTATAAAAAAATTAAATTTCAAATACAAGGAAAACAATTTTGATTAAATGGGGTGTATTTTTTAAATATACATTTCAATAAATATATAGGGTTTTTTTATTTTCCAGAAAAACCTGAAAGTTTGTTGAAGAGTGGAATTCGATAATTTAAGATATATGCTATGTAATTAAATTTCTACATCATTTATTATTCATGGATGATGTAAATTACCATTTTTTCTAACTCTCATTCACTAATTACAATTTTATTAAAAATAATAAAGACTATTCATAGTCTTGATCTAGAATAATAAAATAATAATTAAACAATATGAAATGTCATCCTCTCATCTACATTAAACAACCCCTCACTCACTCTTCTCTAAACTCATATAAGCCTTTAATATTTTCAATATTATTCAGAAATACACTTCACTCTTCCCAACCCACATCCAAGAGCCCTTGGTATTCTCAAAATACCAAAACCCTTTCCATCAAGTAGGTTCTCAATGAGGTTAATTCAATATGTAAATCCCCTTCCTTTTTCATTTAATTACATTCCCATATATATTCATTTTTAATTATCCCCTAAACTACTATATTTAATTATAATTATATCCCATGTATTATATATATATATTATAACTATATCATGTTAATGTAATAATCATAATCAATCACATTTCTCTCCCTAATTTATTGTACAAACTAAATCGTCACTTAAAAGGGGCCAATTTACATCATTCATGGTAGATGATGTTTCAATTATCAAATTATTCTACAATGATGTTCGTGAATCCATTTTAATGGTTTCAATAGAATTTAATGTTCATAATATATCCCATTTATGTTCTGGATGGATCATATATACATACTACTAAATGATAAAACATGACATGTTTGTTATGATCAACAACCACCATAAAATTATAATTAATTTTCACTAAACGACTTATCAAATGATTCATCCTGAATGCATGTTACCAGATGATAAATATAATACCATTTACAATAATCAATTATCAATAATAATATATGAATTCATCTTTGTAGAATTATAAGAATTCCACATGATCATCAATACTCAAATACAAGTATGTCGATCGTGAAGCCAATGAAACAAACACCACTGAGTTATAAATTTGTATCTTACAACTAAAAAAAGGCCATAAATGTAAAATAATAAATTACTAAAAATAAAATAAATTTATTTATGTTTTATAATTAGTTAATTAATTAATTTAATTTAATATCTAGGAAATTAAAGTCATGTATATAAGACGTTCAGACATAAGGTAATGAATTTCTCATCCCAATTTTATTTCCATGAGATTTCCATTATTGACCTCATATTTATTTTATATGTGTTTTGTATACTAAAATTTGATATATAATATCATTAATATATTCATCTTCATGGTATCAAATGATTAATTTTATGATTGATAATTTTTTGACATGTGATTCTATTGATTAAAAAGTAGTATGAGTTTTCTAATCTAAAATCCATTTTTGTGAGATATGCTTTATTCACCACTATTTAATGTGTATGGTGTGTGGATACTTATCATTGAAATAACATATCTAGAAAATATTTATTTTTATTATATTCAATGTATCATCTAATGATTAATAATTGAGTGGTATATGATTATATTGACTATAAACTAGTAAGGGAAGCCACCTGAACAATCTTTTTTCTATAGATTTATTCTTCCACTATGCATTCCCATTATAAATTTTTTATTTTTTTGTGTGTAATTATTAAATATATTGTTTATATTTTCTAAAATCATTTATTCATTTCATTTCATCTTTTTTATGTGATCTTTATGTTTTAAAATTGTTCCCTACTCAATTATTCTAACTAAACAAGACCTATTAATGAAAACCTCTCATGTTCATACCCATTTACAATGGAACTATAAACTATATTTTTCAAAATTATTTTTTTCGTGGAATAATAATTTTTTCATGAAAAACTAATATAATTCATTTCTGGATTTATGAAATCAAACATCAGTTTCAATATTAAAATCGCATTAATGTTTTTCTTAAATCTCACTAATTTTTTTTATTTCTAATCTTTCCTAAAAACTAATTTTTTACTTGATTTAACTTAATTAGTACATAATTTATTCATCAAATATAATTTCATTTTCCTTAATATTTAATTAATTGAGATTTACATGTTTACAATTTTATTTTATATCAAATATAAGTTATTTTCTGAAGAACTATTCTTTCCAAAGTAAAATAAATATTTTTCTCATCTCAATTTATGTTTTTTTGCGATATATGCATTGTTAAGAATTTTTTAATTTCATGTGGATTATGTAATTAAATCATAAATATCATTTTAATAGTATTATTAATCTTATAATATTTTAAAGGATTATTAATTTTTTGTTTCACAGTGGTTGGGGACACTTTGGATTGTTTAATTAATATTTCTTCATGAACAATTCAATGGTCTCCTTTTAATGTATATTTATCTAAATATAAATCCTTTTTTAATCCTATAATTCATTGAGTTATATATTTTAAGATATCATCTACCATATGTTCTTGAATTGTTGATGATCAGTGTAAATGTGGGTGTGCTAATTCGATACTAGTCATGGTTTATAGTTAATGTATTTACATTTTGTATGCTAGTTTGTAAATATGAATGGTTATGTTGATTATGATACACCCTTCTCAAATGAGGAATGTATTAGAATTTTTAAGTGATGGGGGGAATTAAATATCTTATAGATACATTATAGGTGTCACGAGACAAACTAGTATGGTGTTTTACACATTTATGTGTGGTATTAGCACGAGGCAATGTTGATACAATTATGATGTCCAAAATATTGTATTACCTCATTATAAATAATGTATTTGATAGTCTATGTGATTATTCAAATAGTATAATATCCTTGGTTTTATTATTAGGGAATTATTTATTCATTTTTTATTCATAACATATTATTCTAAACTTTATTAATAATGGAATGTTTGCTTTTAGTTATTAATCAAAACTTATTATTTATGATTCCGTTGAATTAATTACCCTTACAGAGAAAATTAGATCACACTTTTCCTATGTTGGTTTTACCATTGCTCTAATGATAAAAATGTAGAATATGATTTCATGGATAATTTTTTGTATTTTATATCATGTTATTTTTTCTCTGCTAAATGTATTATGTATATCATGAAAGTAATCTGGAAATATAACTCTCCTAAAATGATCATTCCTTTAGGATTTAAATCCCATTAATCCTGAAAATGTAATAAAATAATGCACCAGCACTAAGGTTTTGGGTTTGGGGTGTTATAGTTAGTATAAATGTATGTATATTATAATACATGTAAAACAAGATTTTAAAAAATGTATACTAGTGAAAAAAACCCTATGATGAACATTGAGTATAAGAATACATAATAAAATTTTTTAAAGTAATAAATTGTGTCGATATTCCCTGAAAATAAATCCATGTCTGGATACTTCAAGTTGATATGGTTCAGGAAATTATGAATCTAAGAGTAACTAATTACACAAGGGTTTTCAATCTTGGCTAGGGGTAACCTGGTACATGATAATACACCTTACAGGTCACTTGGTTAGACGCTCCTGGGGAATATGGATATGATATTTATAAATTTCGTTACACACCATTATTATAGACCAAAATATACAATTAAAATTAATAACCTAAGTTATTAATCAGGTGTTTTAGGTTGAAAATAGGTTTGCATTATATTCCATTAATTATTATACATTTTTTACTCTATTACCATTATTAATAAAAATTTTCCTTCTAGTTTTTGCCAATGGATGGAATCTGAAAGAGTCATGTTAACATTGAACATGATTGAAAATGAGGTGGTGATGAGAAACTAAATGGGAGTTTTATAATAGTGAAGATATAGTGTTCAATCCTAATTATTTTTAAAATATTATTATTATCAAACATACCATAATCAACACCCAAACCGAAAAAATAGAAGAATGGAGCTTCCTATTATATAGAGAAATATATACCATAGTGAAAGGAGGGATCGAATTCCATCATGAAAGAAATGTGCAAGGAGAGACCTGGAGAGGTGTCTCAATGGAATATAGATATACTTTATAAGTGGTAAGGAAATAAAAATCAACCAATTTCTAAGGAGAAATGATAAGTACAATGGAATGAAATAAAACTGAACCTATGAATCCCTTTTTTAGTTATTTGATTTAAACGCAAAAGACCTATGAATTACATGACTCAATTCCCTATCCTATAGGATAACCACTAGAAAACGTGAGGACCTATGTATAAATAAATATATATGTTTATTTTTGATTTATGTTTTTTGGAAAATTCTTGTTATAATAATTTTTAATAATAAACCTTATTTTAAGAGCTTATATCGTATTTATCGAGGAAGATATATAGTTTTAAATCAAGTAAATCGTATATGTTGGGGGACAACCCACTTCATTCGGCATGGCCACAATGTTTGAACCCACAACTAATGAGACACACGGGTGAATCACCTACCACTAGCCTATATGATTTAGGAGATATCATCAAATATTTTTTGTTAAAACAACTAATGGAATAATATTATTTTGATTTTAGGGACCTTTTTAATTAAATATATAACTTTGGAATTTAATTTTTTTGGATATATGGTTAATGTTATTTGCGATGACATTCAAAATTTGGGAAATTTTTTAAGACTTTGGTAAATATTATATTTTGAGGAAAAAATTTTGAATTTTATTTTGGATTCAAATATTATTTCATTGTAGACATATAGTGATATGAGTAATTTATTGAAAAAATTGAATATCTTGGATATTATGTGAGAGTGGAAATTAAATCAATTATATATGAGATTAAGAGTTACCGATGTCATTTGGATGACTTTGTAAATAGATCCTTTTGATATTTGGGTCATAGACTAAAATGTTTTCGTAAGAATTATAGTAATTTTCAATATTATCTACTCCTAAAATTAAGCTTTACATATGAATTTTAGACATGGAATGTTATAATATAATATTATGAAAATGTTCTCTACAACGATCCATCCAAACATGATGTTTATATTATTATTCTATTTACATATTTTCACTTGACTCTAATTTTACTCTATTTTAATGCGTAATTATGTAGTTTCCTATTCATTTTCTTCCCCACATATTAATAGGATATCGTATTTTAAATAATTTTTATGTGGGTTTTGAAAAAAAATTAAATTTTCAATTATCAGCCTTTAATATTCAGAGTGCAATTTCATAATTTTAAGAGACAATATATTAATGGATGATATAATGTAACACCGCAAGAATTTAAAAATAATTATACAATTTAACACACAGAACAATAGGTCTCAGTGAAAAAAACATTTATAGTTTAATTATTTACAAAATTTACTTATAACATAGCCATAAAGAATAATTTTTCCACTTATGTTATAATAATTTCGAAAAAAGTACACACACCATTGTGATATGTGTTTTTTTATATATTGAGTGGATCAAATAATTATTTTTGGTGAATAGTTACTTGACATTTTTAAATAGTAATGTACCCTTATGAATAGGAATTATAACTTTATGAGTATTAGCTTGGAATTTAGGAATATGAACCATACCCATGAATATATTAATAAAATTATCACACATTATAAATGAGATTAAATTATTTTAAAAATAATAACTATGTAATGGTATTTTTGTGAGTAATAAATTTGAATTAAAATTTCTAACTTATAAAACAATTAAAAAAAATATTTTAATAAAATTTTTCCTAAATAATATTTTTTTTTTCCTATGATTTTTGGTTAATTTTATGAGAACTCAGTTAATTTTTGAACGTATTATAAAATCATGTTCTAATTTTAAATATGTATTTTTTTGTATAATTATTTTATAGAAAATTTAAATTTCCCATATTAAGAAATTTATTTTGATAAAGTGGATTCAATTTTTTTCTACACATTAATAAATTATTAGGGTTATTTGTAGAGATTTTTTTTTGAAATACATGACTCTTTGGTGAAAAGTGAAATTTGAAAAATATTCAAATAATCCAAAAAATGATTTTATGTATCATCCTTGATTCATGGATTATGTAAATTGTCATAGTTTCAAAATAACATGAACATATTACTTTTGTTAGACACAAGAATCAAAAATATTCATAATCATTAGCCAAAATTATAAAATAATGATTAAAATAATTGAAAACACCTTCTCTCATCCACTATGAAAACCACTCATCACTCCCTATTTTATTTACTCTTATAGGCCTTGAAACTTTCAAATTTCAGACCATATATTCTCCCCTAGGACCTAACCACGTCCATGAACCCATGGTCTTAAAAAAATACCACAACCATATCTTTTAAGGAGGTCATGTAAAGAGGTAAATCCTAATCATTTTTCCATTTAATTTCATTAAAATATATCTTATTTTTTTAACATATACTAAACTACTCTATCTAATTTATCGCAATAAATCCATAATAATATATATACTAAAAATATATCATATTATTTTAATAACAATTATCAATCCCTTAAACCTCCCTATTTTATTTTATTAATGAAATCATCATCCGGGAGGAGCTGATTTTCAACCATCTTGGACGAAGAAGATTCATTATTCAAATTATTCATCAAATCTATTAATTAATACATTTTAATGGCTGATAATGATTTTATAATGTATATTATAACACTTTTTAGGTTCTGGATTTTAGATATTAATATAATTCTAATCGATAAAATATGATGGTTTCATTATTATCATTAATAGCCAGGATAATATAAACAATTATAATTAAATAACTGTTTTAATTATTCATATTAATACCATGTAAATAATGATATATATAACAATTTAAACTTATTTATGTTCATTAATAATTTATATATTCAATACATGAGAATTATATTCAGTCGACATGAACTTCTATACTAATATACATGAATTTCAATCCTAAAAACCAGGGAAACAAACGCTCCTGAGCGATAAATTAGTATCATATAACTCTAAAAAAAGACTATAAATGAACATATAAAATTTATAAAAAATAAATAACATGTATATAGGGTTATTAATTAATAAATTAATTGATTTAATTTGATTGTCTAGGATATTGAGTTCATGTCTAGAACATGTTCGAACATAATGTAAGGGGTTTCTCATCTCACATTTAATTCTGTGAGATTTCTCTTATTCACTACATATTTATTGTTTGTGGTGTATGTATGAAGAAATTTGATTTATAATATCATGAATTCCATTATCTTCATGCTATCAAATGATTCATTGGTTGATTTTAAATTTCAGGATATATTATTCAATTGATTATAAATAAGTTAGAGTGTTCTCATCTCACATCCATTTCAGTGAGATATTACTTACTCAGTAGTATTTCTTTTGTATGATGTATTTATATTGACCATTTATGTAACATATCATTAATATTTTTACTTCCAATGTATTCATTTATAATTTATTAATTATTAATTTTGGGTAATATATATCGATTTCTTACAAAGATCTTTGGGATTCTACTTGAACCATGATTTTTCCATAGGGTTATTCATTTCCATCCTAACCTTAAGTAATGTTTTTTCAAATTCTTCAATATTATATTTATATGTTATAAAATCATATATTCAGATCATTTAATCTTCCATTTACTATAATTTAATTTTTTAGATGTTTCCCTACCCAATTCTTCCCGATAAACAAGCTCGATTAAAGGGAATTTCTTGTGTTCTTGACCATTTTCAAGTGCACTATATAATCTGTTTTAAGCCATTATATTTTTCCTAAAATAAGTATATTTTATAATTGGAATCTAAATTGGTTCATTTTTGGTATTATTAAAATAAACATTCCTTAATGCATTAGGATCTCTTTAGTTTTTTTTCATAAACCGCACTAAAATTATTTATTTGTAATGTTCCATAAAAACAATTTACATGATTTCAAATTATTGGTACATAATTTATTTTTGAATAATAATATAAATGTTTTAATCTCTTCATTTTTAAACATCCATGTTTACAATCTTCGTTTATGAAATATATAAATCATTTTACAAAAGAACTCTTCTATCCAAAGTAAAATGGATTTCTATCATCCCACTTTAACATTTTTGATATATATGCCTTTTCCAATAATTATTCCTTACCTTTGGTGTATGTTCATCCCTTTTATATATCCCATCAATAGTCTCCTTATTCTCCTAATATTCTATGGAATTTTTATTTAAATGTTTCAATGTGGTATGGGACACTTTAGAATGTTTATTGAATATTTCTTCCTGAAATATTAAATGTACTCATTTAAAAACATCTTCATCTATGTAAAAGTACCTAATTGAATATTGTACATCATTGAGGACTATATTTTATGATTCCATCTACCATATTGTTTTGAAGGTATGATAATTATTTTTATTATGGATTTTATAATTTAATACTATTCATGGGTTATAGTTAATGTATTCATATTTCTCATTCTAGTTTTTCAATATGAATAATTTTGTGTGTATGTTAAACATTTTTTATGAGGAATTTATTGGACATAGTAATTTATCATTGGGTCCTTTAATATCCTCTCAATGCAACGGTAGGTCTAGTAAGAAAATCTAGTTTGGGTTTTAACTTATTTATGTAAGGTCTTGGAATAAGCTCTTGAAAATAAGATTTTGATGTCAGTAATTAATCATTACCTCATTATGAATCATTTAGTTGATAGCCCATGTGATTATTATAAAATTAGAATATCTATGTGTTCATTTTACTGGGACATTAATCATTCATATGTTATTTATATTATCTTCTTCTCATGATTAGTTATAATTGAATGCGTACTTTTAGTTATTCAATAACCCTTATTGTTTAACAGTACACTATATTATTAACCCTTATTGATCATATGAACCCACCCCTTTTTTATTATTCATTTACACAAGTTATGATGTATAAACGATTGAATATGATTTCAATGATTAAGTTTAAATCAAACTATAAAATGTTATATTTTATTTTCCCAATGTATTATAGGTATAATGAATGTAATCTATTCATCCATGAAATCTAAACTGATTGGTTCTTAAAGATTGTATTCTTTATAATCATGAAAATGTAATAAAATAATTCACTAGATCTTGGCTGATGGTTTTACGGTGTTATATGTAATCTAGAATTTTTTCCATTAAAATGATGTTTGATACCTTCAGTTGACTCTAGATATGTATAACAATAGTTATAGGTGTGTATGGTGGAAATATTATTGTGTGGTATGTTTATCGATCATATATATTACTATGTGGTATCTTTATCATGAAGAATATTTAGGGTGTGGTAGCATCATATAGTGGATGTATTGGTATATGAATATAGAATCATGAAATTGTAGTATCTATAGATATTAACTCGTCTAAGAAATCATGGTTACTCCACTAAATATTGTCATGAACTAATAGGGTTATTGTTGAACTAATAGTAATTTGTCGAACCAATAGTAGCATATATTGGTCGCATGGTCTAACTGATATTAGATCGACTAGTTGAATAAGACATATACAATTTTCCACTTTTGGTGGAAAATATATTACTATCATAAAATATTCATTTCATTACAACCATACCATGCATGATTTATGACCACAATAATATGTAAGTTCTCAACACATTCTAATACGGGTGAGATTATAAAAATTATCTATTAATTACAAAGATAAATATCCAAATATTGGGATCCTTTCTAAACATTTAAGAAATAAATTTATAATGATTGTGATTTCTAAGTACTAGAATAGAATCAATTTTCAATGTTGTATTGTATTAAACCATTTAATGATATATGATCCATGTTTGAATTAAAATAATTATTTATATTGTATTATTATCTTAATTCATGTGGAATCCTAAAAAATAGAGTTATTCAATGCTAAAAGTCACATTTATGTCCCATGAATAGAGAAATTAATAAGATTCACATGAATCATATTCCATTTAACATCATTCAAAGATATAATAATAATTAAAAACAATATCATATCATTAGAATTTTGATATGATTCTCTTTCATATCATCTTTGGTCTATAGGGGTGTCTAATCATCATTCCACTATGAAATCCAAAAATCTAGATTGGAGGGTGAGTGTACCATTTACACATAACTTTAATTAAATATATTTCACAACAAAGATAGAATATGTTTTCCACTACTTATATAGATTATGTGGTTTGTGATTTTTATTATTTATATTTGTTATGGGGTTCTGGAATCATTTCACATAATTCCCAAAATACATACACTAAATTACTTATAAATTATGTCTTTTCGTATAATTGATTTGATTTTTCATCTAAGATTTATATTATAAATTTATCACCCCATGTTTTTATGGACCATTAATTTACTGAACTAGAATTTTCATTTATATCTTGCAATACACTTTGTCAAAAGTTCCTTTCACACTAATCCTACTTTTCGTATATTACACGGATCACCGAGCTCATGTATGATATATAAAATGCCGAGTATAGATTTTATTCAATGTATAAACAACTATATTTGTATTATGTTATAAAAAACACCAAAGGAATAATTCACTACATGAAACATATATTTCTCTTATGTTATATGCAAGAGCGACCTTTATCGAATGCTTGTATTGTACACAATACAGAGTTTCACAATGAAATGATATATTATTAAAAAATTATTATTTAATTTGATATAAATATGACATTATGAATAGTATTAACAACATTTTTTATTATATATTACATTAAAATTAAATTTTTTATTTTCTAGAATATGATATAATAATAAATTCCATTTTATGAAAAAAGACATATTTTTCCAAAAAATGCAGTTTTGCCACTATTTGGTGAATCATCCATTTTAAATATTGTTTTTCTCAATTTTTTATTTTATATTTGAATAAATAAACTACTTCTTTATCATGTGACAGAAAAATTAAACACATGTCATGCATTTTTTAGTTTTTAATTCATTGAACCCCTCTTTTTGGTTTTGACAATGAAAATTAATTTTAAAATAATTTCTGAGAATTATGAATTTCAAATTATGAAAAATGGATTTTATAATTGGAATTAGTGGGTCCAAATTATGTTGATTGGTTAATTTTATTTTTGTGATATTAATAATAGTATGTACGGTAATATTTATTTACCATAGTGAAATTTAAATCATGTAAATTAGGGAAACTAACAATATAATAATGATAATTAAATTACTTTAAAACCTTCCAAAATACAATTAAATGAATTAATGTCATCCAATATCACCCATGGTCCAGAATTGATTAATTTAATTGAATTTTTTCTAGGAATGGGTTTTTATGATAATTAATGAATTTGAAGGTGATAATACGTCACAGTCATATATCGTGTAATTATAAAAATTATAATATTTTGATAAACATTATCAAACATCCAACATAAATAATATCCAAAAATATAATAATATTATCTACATCATGGGATTTTATTTTGTTTTTTTTATGATTAAATATTTTCCATTAATGATGAAATAATAGTGATGTAAAAATTATTTTATTGATAGAAATATAAAAAATGCCATTAAAGATATTAAAATAAATATCACATGAACTAATTAATGTTCTCTAAGAAATTTATAGATTCTTATGACATGTTAAGTGTGTATAAAATATTTTGGTTCAAATTTTCTACTATGTGGATTTTATTTAATGTCAAATAATAGAATAGTGTCAAAATTGTCATCGTTGATATTAAAAAATTAACTTATTATTAAATAATTTTAAAATCTGACAATTATTTACAAATTTATAAGTGAAAATTATATTATCTAAATTTTCATAAATTATCTATTTATGGACAATTGATATCTCATAAGTTAAATTTTATAACCTTTTAATATTTATAATATTATTACCACAAATAAAATTAGGTAGATTAAATATGGATAAATCCAAATGATAAGGTTTTAAATAAAATAAAAAACATATCTAAATTTTATTTATTGAGATTAATTCAACCAATTATTATCTTATCTTAGAAATAAATGAGATTGGGATAATTATAATATAGTTACCCTATACATTTACATATAATATTACATGATTTTAATCATATATATCCCATAGTAAAACCCAAGGATTGTAAATTATAGCGCCATTGAAGAGTAGGTAAAAAAATAAAACATGAGGCTAAAAAACATAGTCATTTAATATATAAAATAGATACAATATTTATTTGATCCCTTTCATTTTCATATGGTACCCGATGGAACACATGGACAAAGGGATGAGATAAAATCACCAATAAGGGAATGAACATAAGAATAAATCTTAAGCACATGAGTTAAGAGGAATGAAATAATGATATAAAAATAATGGTATATATGGAACCATAACAAGTAATAATGGTATCATATAAACATGAAATCATATAAATGTGGTAGAAAAATAAAACATGTCTTTAGTATAGGTCATTGACAACATCCAATCCCATTTCCCATAGCAGTACGGGTCACTAAGAACCACCAACCCTGTTTCCAATAGTGGCACAAAAAAGGCTAACCACCAAGATTATTGCACATAGCATCTCATAAGAATTAACATCATCTAATGCATTTCTGCATTATCTTGGAACACCCATCGTACCTTTCATGAATATTTTTTCCACATAAAAATCATACATAATCAATCTTACATAAACATAAGGGGTATCCATGGAAATAATTGGGTACCACAATAAAAAAATAATGCATAACCAAGGGGATTTTCATGAATGTTCCTATTAAGGAAAACAATTAGAATATACATGACCATTTATAATGTCAAATAGTCATATAACATGTCATGTGAAGTAAAAAATAAGTGAAAACATGTAGGAAATATATATGAGACCGTTTTGGGTAAAAAAAATTTAAATACAACTGTAGCTTGAAACTATAAATAGAGGGCATTTAAATTGGGTAAAAATTTGGGAAGTCCCCATAAAATATATTTGCTTATCAGAAATAACTAAAGAAAGAGACTTTAAAAAACATGTATATCCCAGAATGTACTGGCAGTGGCGTGGGGGTCCCTAGTGGTGCAGAGGCCATGAGGGGGCCACAGAGGGCCGTTGGGCGCCGCTGACGGCTTTGAGGCATTGGGGCTGCTAGGCTGCACAGGAGGCTGCGTGGATGCGTGACGAGGCCACATAGCCGTACAGCAGGTCATGTGGCGGTGCGGTGAGACAGCTGGATGGCGTGACAGGCTGGGGGCCGGCGTGGCCCTGCTGTGGGCTGGCACGATAGGGCGGAAGGGCAGCGGGGGCCACATGGTGGTGATTTTGCACTTTCACCTTCATCGTGGTTGGTAGTGGTGTCAACTGCCGTTCTCGAGTTCCACAGATGCGAAACGCCAGCACCGGTCACCGTCACCATTGCTAAGAACACACAAAAAGAATAACATGAGTGGGGACGGGACATGATGGTTTAGCCAACACGCTCCGTGTTCGATCGGTCTAAAGCGGCTCAACAAAATCCTTGAATTAAGAATGTCAAATTTTATAATTTCATATGAATCTTGGATCAACTCAATTTTGTTTCTCTACCATCTCCATGCTTTCCAAGAACGAGATTTTTAATAGGGAAATTTCATAAATTCAAAATTAACCCCTTCCTCATTCGTATGATTCACTGAATATTGTTCGCGGGGAAGGAGACAATGTCGTTGGGAATAGACAGACATTGTTGACGTGAACATTTCCTCGATCAATTGTCTGTTGGCTTTGAATACATTCTATGTCAAAGAATGTCTCGAGGAAGAAGTCGGAGTTGAAGTCGATGTTCTTTGTTGAATATCTTTCTACGATGTCTCATTCCTCTAAATCCCACAAAAATGAAGATGTAGTCCAAATAATATATTAGGCTCCCTACTGTGTATTTGTCATAATTTCAAATTTGGTTTAATTAATTAAATTAGATGATAATATTATTTAAAGGTTGTGTCACCATTGAACTGGGGAATCTCAAGAGGATTCTCCCATTTATGAGGGGAGTTCAAAGGGGTTTATGTCTCAGGTGGTCCCCAACACCATAACCCACATGGGAGGTTAGGCTAAGGTGGTCCCCACCACCATAACCTATGTTGAGAGGTTTTAGTTCAGGTGGTACCATCCTCTCAACATACACATTGGAGTTCCAATGAAAAAACT
This sequence comes from Viscum album, assembly GCA_963277665.1. Lineage (NCBI taxonomy): Eukaryota > Viridiplantae > Streptophyta > Magnoliopsida > Santalales > Viscaceae > Viscum > Viscum album. The sequence continues at coordinate 1,765,341,387 of OY728146.1, read as the reverse complement.
GTTACAGAATCTTTTTTTAGTTTCACGAAAAACCCAAATATTAACCCTCACCCTCGACCAACAGCCGTTGAGGTGAAAAACATACCAAGAGAATATCGGTGCTATGAAATCAAGGGTGCGCATTCATTTCAATTCTGAGCACCGGTTCAAAAGTTACAAAAATCCACTCGCACATTTACTAAATGTACCTGAAAAATGTTCAGAAATTCATTCCGGGGACACCGGGCCTCAGAATCACACGCCGTCAGTTTTCACAGACTCTTAAAATTCTCATTCAATTAAAAAATGATATGAAATTTTTTGGAATTTAAATTCATCTCACCTCAGTGATTTATGTCCCCATAAGCCACAAATCAATCCCAGGGAACAAGTGGGGTATTGAGCACGCATCTGAGCCCCTCATTCCCATGTTCTCTCTTGGAGGCTCCAATGATTCAAACCTACACACACTAGAGGTATTGACCTCCCATAAAGGACTCGCTCCTATCAATCCTCAATATCTACAATATCCTCCATAAATATCACCCCATCATCAATGTACAACTCTCCATGGTTGATGATGTGGGAAGGGTCATGTATGTATCTCCTCGGCAAATATACTTGGAAGATCCTGTTAACTCAGTGCAACTAATGTGCAAGTGTTAAGCGGTATGACAACATTCCAACTCTACTAAAGACCTAGAATCGTACGATGAACCTTGGAGACAGCTTTACGCCTTGTCCAAATCTCCATAAACCTCTTCAGGGTGAGAACCGTAGAAAGATGTGGTCGCCATCCTCGATCACCAGAGGTCTCCGTCTCTTTTCAGCATAAGAATTCTTCCAGCTTTGTGTAGTCTTCATCCACTCCAAGATGATCTGCACTTCCTATGTGGTAGCCCGTACCATATCTAGTCCTACTAGTGTTGAATCCCCTGGGTCATACATCATAAAATTTATTTGCAATGTCACCCGTAAAATGCCTAAACATGTGCTATCACAATGGTGGAGTGATACCTATTGTTGAATGAAAACCCCAGCAAAGGAAAGTGATCCTCCTAGTTGTGACCGAAGTTGAGGACGCATGAAAGCATCTTGTCCTCGAGGGTCTGAATGGCCTGCTCAGTCTGGCCATCCGTCTGGGGATGGAAGGCGGTGGTCAAATGAAGCTTCATCATAAAATCCTCCTATAACCCCTTCTATATACGGGAATTAAAACATGTATCCCGATAGTAGAAAATCGTCGTGGGTACTCCATGTCACCGCACAATCTCTTACACAAAGAGGCTTCCTAATCTATCTACTGATCCAAGCTCTCTGATCGGTAGGAAGTGGGTAGTCTTGGTGAGTCGGTCGACAATCACCCAATTCGAGTCATGGTGCCTGGATGTATATGGATGTCCTATCACGAAGCCCATGGATATCATGTCCCACTCCTACTGAAGGACCTCCAAAAGTTGGACCATGTCTGCTGGTACCTGATGCTCGACCTTCACTTGCTGACAAGTAAAGCATCAGGATACAAACTATGCTACTACATTCTTCATTCCTAGCCACCAAGGCTATCATCAAAGATCCTGGTACATCTTTTCCACTCCTGGATGTACCACTAGAGGGGATGTGTGGAACTCCTTAAACACTTACTTCTGAAGTGGCACTGGTACAACGATACATTGTCTGAAAAGGACGATGTGCTCCCCACCTTCAAAAAATACATCAGGTGATTTCCCTGTGGATATCATTACATTTCATGCCTCATAGTCAGTTTCCCCAAGATGTGCCTCTCTGACTCACTGACGAAGTATGAGAGTGACTATTAGACACTGAAGGTAAGCTGATCCATCACGTTCCACAGAGGATATTTGTAAAGTGTCCAATAGTTCTGTCACCTCACCTAGTAGTTGTATACCATATATCCATCTAATTGAATCTGATACAATGTTCCCCTTCCAATGATTATAGACTATCATGAAGTCATAATCCTAGATGAACTCAAGAAATTGTCGTAGTCTCAAGTTCAGGTCCCTCTGAGAAAAGATTTACCTGAGACTCTTGTGGTCAGAGTACTCTGTAAAATGATTTCATATCCATTAATGCCACCCAATCTTCAAGATGAGTAACATTGCTGCTAACTCTAGGTCATGGGGAATGTAGTTCTGCTCATGCTGTATCAGCTGTCGATAACCATAACAGATCACTTCTTTCTCCTACATTAGGACAGATCTGAGTCCGGTCCCTGATGCATCGTAGTAGACTTCATACCCTACACCATCCTCTAGATGCCACAATAAGGGGGAACTAGTCAGCCTCTGCCTCTACTTGTGAAAACTCTACTGGAACCTCTTATACCCCTTGAAGGGTTTCCACTTCTTTTCCAATGTGGAATGTGGTGGTGCAACTCTTGAGAACTTTGGCATAAATATCTGGTAGTATCCTTCCAATCCCAAGAAACAATGTATCTCCGTCACACAATAGTGTGGTTCCAAATAAAGTACTACCTCAATCTTCGCTAGATCCACTACAACTCCCGCCTCTGATATGACATGTCCCATAATATGATCCTCTCAGATCCAGAACTAGCACTTCGAGAGGATACCATAAAGATGTTTCTCTCAGAGTGTGTCCAAAACTACATTCAAATGATAGGCATGCTCTTCCTCCGTAGCCGAGTAGATCAGAATGACATTGATGAAGTGTACTGAAAAATGTTCAAGGTGTGGAAGGAAGATCATGTTCATGAGTCCCATGAACACTACTAGATAATTGGTTACACTGAGTGGCATAACCAAGAACTCGTAGTCTATATACTGACATCTGAAAGTCATCTTCTGCACATCCTCATCTCGTACTCTGAGCAAGTGATAGCCGGATTTGAGGTATAACATCGAGAACCATCATTCTCCCTAGAGCAGATCGAAAAGGGTGTTTATCCTCAGCAATGGGTACTTGTTCTTCAAGGTCACCTAGTTCAGCCGTCAATAATAATCACAAAGCCTCTAGCTATCATCCTCCTTATGGGATAACAAAATCAAGGTTGACCAAGGAGAAACAATGAGACGTATTAATCCCTCCCCCTACAAGTCCTCTATCAATACCAGTATCTCACGAAGCTCTGTGGGAATTATCTGATCCATTGGTGTAAATATCTGTGTCTTCCTGGGGAACAATTCAATGTAAAAGTACACCACTATGTGAGAAGATAGACCATGAAAATCATCAGGGAAGACATACGTGTACTGGTCCACCACTACAGGATAACTCAGACTCACCACATAAACTGTTCCATGGTTACGATAGACAACTAATGATTGATCGGCTACACTCTCCTTTGGGTAAGTCCATCATGTTCTACAAAGGCTCCATTCTCTCCAATGATGGTAAACTCGGTCCCATATTTTCACACACACCACACATTGAGCCTAATACAATCAATCTAATCATGAACTGTAGATAACCAATCCATACCAATGTTGACATCGTAAGGCCTTGATGCTGCTACTCGGAGATTCCAGCAGAAGTCCTCGCCTCTTAAAGTAAGCTTGCACTGCTGGCACCAGTGTGTAATCGTTGAATCCGCTACTGTTAGAGTCTATAGCCATAATGATCGGGACAATGGCTCCATCATAATCTCTGAGATTCGAATGAGGGTCGAGTCAATATTATATTGAATGGAATTTTTGTCTATAAGTATTGCATCTATGGTGGAATAGACATAGATCGTACATCGAATCATCTATGGAGCGCCATGATCGTAGTCCTGAGTTTCCTGGAGCTAGATTTCCCCTTTAATCCTTCTCTTTATGGTCAGGGTGGACCACCAGGTGGTGGTGGAGGTATCATATCAAATCATCGCCCACCGCCGACTGCACAACCAACTCCTCTACAACATCCACCTACTCCATGCAGACCTCCTCATTCAAATCTATGTCTCAACATGGGCAGTCCATCAACCGACTACGACAGTTCATACAGTCACGAGCCATGTGACCTTGGTTGTCACATGCGTAATACTACCCACCACATGTGTAACACTGCCCACTCCTGGAATGATCGGCTCTGCCTCAGGTGCCCCGCACAACCGACTCTAAATCATACGGTCATCCACCTATTGGTCTGGTCTTCTTGGACCTCTTTGAAATTGGACTACTTCCTGCTGCAGAAGACTCTAGAATGTGATGTCCAATGGTGTGTCTCACTACTAGTGACTGCTCAGAATGAAATATATCCTCTAAGAGGGGTCACTCTAACACTCCCGCCTACGTCGGGATGCCGAGTGATATCATTGAAGCACTAATCAACTATATGAGTCCCTTCCCAAAGGTCGAGGCCTTGAATAATAGGTCCCACACTATTTCTGTGGAGTAGCATGAGAGGTTAGTGAACGTCACTGAAAATTGAGCCACAGTCATGCTGCCCTGGTGCAGATGAAGTAGCTCTTGTATGCGCACTACGTGAAGAGTTGCTGGAACAAAATACACCCAAGACATGATCTCGAAGTCTTTCTAGAGAAGATTCACCTCATAGTGAATCTGAAGCATTAGGATCCACCATCTTCTGTTGCTACATTTTGAAGACTATAAACAATGATCACCATGAGATCGGCTGGTGTCCCTACCTGTCAAAAGACTCTCACCACATCGGTCATCCAATCGTTAGCCGCTTGTGGGTCCGTATTTCCCCTAAACGTGGGTGTCCTCTAGCACTAGAACTTATTCCACATTCTCAACTGTAATGCACCCTCTTCTTCTTGGGATGTTGGAATTATTGGCCCAACAGGTAATGGTATCGCTGGTGTCTCCGTTGTTTCTTCTACTGGAAGAGTTCCATGCAATGAGGCCTCCTCGCTCTGTGGGCTGTCAGTGCATACTACTCTCATTACCATAGTTGGATGTATGTATAGAGGAATCGAAAAATGAAACAGGTTTTCCATGGTAAATATGTTATACATGGTGATCAGACTCAATATATCACAAGGAAAACTCTTGAAAACACACACACAATCAGTGTTTTCGTGTACTAAGTCGTAAATCATATGTTAGGGTCCTGGTGTATGGATACGTAGGCCGCCGCACCAACACTGGGTTCCCTAAATTGAAAACCACACTCAATAAAGATAAAATTATTGTTGTTATAATGAAATATATGAGTCCTATGTTTTATCGTAAAACTGACTCCACAACGTCCAATTTTTCATGACCCGTCCCCCGGGGCCTTTTCATTGACTACCCCAAACCCGCCATCCATAGGCTTGGTGCTTTTGACTAGAACTGAAGGCATAATTCCTAAAACAGTGAAGGAATTCCCATTATAAACTATAACACACCGAACCAAGCACACAAAAAGATACAAATTCAATTAAAATGAATAGTAAATAGACTGAGAAGTGTAAGTAAAAAGGTCGAGAAAACAAGAAGAAATAGAAAGTACAAAGAAAACTGGAAAATACATGAAAATGATAGGTGGAAAGAGGCATTTGGATTGTCTACTATGGATCCCACATGAAGTGTAGGTACAGATCACTAATGGCCATCTTTTCAGTTCCCCTCATATAACGTCCACCTCTGAGCTACCTCTAGTCCTGGTACCCTCGTCCTCAGTCAACGATGTATGTCACCTACACCATAATGAACAAAGTGTGGGAATAACCCATGTAAGGGTGAATATAAATATACTTAGTAGGGACCCCGAGACCCTCTATGTCTCACAAAATCCAAAAATAATAAACTGCAAAGAAAGAAAACAACTAATAACTCAACATAGGTATATTCCAATACATATACCTAAGATATCCATTAAACCCATCTAAATAATAAGGAAAACATAAAGTCAAACTCTAATGCCCCAAGCTCAACTGTTCCACAATGGAAGTAATACCAGAAAGGCAATTACCACACATGTACTTCACACAGAAGAATAACACCAAGGTATTACCACTAAGGAAAGTACAAAAAATGTACAGACTCACCTCACATCAGGTATAACATAAGTATTGTAGTAGAGATGATGGGAAGAAACTACTGAATTATTTTACCATGTTAAGAGGTAGACCCAAAAACGATCACTCGGTGCTAACCCACATAGGATCGCTAGGTGCTGACCGAAAGAGGATCGCTCTGTGCTGACCCACACGTGATCCCTCAGTGCTGACCCACACAGGATTGCTAGGTGCTGACCCGCACATGATCACTCGATGCTGACACACACAGGGTCACTAGGTGTTGTCCCACATAGGATCACTAGGTGTTAACATACACAAGATCTCGAGGTTCTGACTCACACATGATTGCTCGGTGCTGACCCACACATGATCGCCAGGTTCTAACCCACACAGGTTCTCTAATTGATGACCCACACATGATCACTCTTTTCTAACCCACACAGGATCGATCGGTGGTGACCCACATTGGATCGCTATATGCTGACACACATAGGATCACTCTTCATTCTTCACCTCACAGCCAGCATCAGGGTTCCCGCACTAAGATCACTTGTATCCGAGATGGTCTGCTCTAAATTCCATTGGTCGATACTTCAAATACCAAAAAGTCTCGTGATAAATTAACTCAATGTAATATGATGTCATATGGGTTTCATCACAACGGAAATTGTGTCAATCTAACATTAGGTCTGTGTGTTATTATCGCTTTTAATCTCTATGGCCTGGTTGTATTCGTATTCTATCCAACCCGAATGTTTCCCAACATTATCCAAATTTCAAGTAGATTATACAAAAGGGACCCTCTCTATCCAAGGTTTCTGGTGCTGCAGACAGTTCATCAAATAGATGCATGATGAAAATGATATAGCTGAAAATGAGTAAATGTGTTGAAGTGGGTCCGGGTCTGGTTCGACTCGATCAGACCTACCATGCCCGACCCAACCCATGCTAGGCATCCCAGCCCACTGGGTCCAACCCGTCCCGCATGGCCTAGCCCATCCAGAACTGGGCAGCCCTGACCACACTGGATGGCCCGGCTAGGCAGCGCCACGATGACTGTGAGGGGTGAAGAGGCCGCAAGGGGGCTGTGGAGGGCCGCGGGGCGACGCGATGAGGCCGCGGGGTGCCATCATTGCACCCGAGCCATTGTCGTAGCCGACAGTGGTGGCGACCCCTGTTCTCGATTTCTACTGGTGCCAAACACCGGCACCAGTCTCCATCACCATCGCAAAGACCACAAAAAAATAAGAATGAAGGGGTAGGGAAACAAGGTCGCAGGGCGGCGCGACCACCGTTGTCATGGCCAACGTCGGTGTATGCTATTGTTCTCGAGTTCCACCGGTGCCGAACAATGACACCGGTCATTGTCACCATCATGAAGAACACTCCAAAAGAAGAATGACGAAGGTGCGAGCCATGTTTGGATGGCCCCCACCCTCCATATTTGAGCAGTAGCAAGCGGCTCAACAAAAACCATTAATCAATAACGTCAAGTTCAACAATTTTATACGAATCGTGGATCAAAACATTTTGGTTGATACACGTTCACCATGCATTCCAAAAATTTTTAATTTTATCAATAAATTTCATGAATTCAATAACAACCCCTAACTCTTTCATTTGATTCATTGATGGTTTTCTTCGGGGAAGGAGATGATGTCGTTGGTAATAGATGGATGTTGGTGACATAAGCATTTCCTCGATCATCGGTTCCTTGACGTTGAATACATTCCTCGTAAATGAATGTACCAAGTATGAAGTCAGAGTCGATGTTGGAATTCTTCATTTGAGAGCTTTCTCCCAAGGCTCATTCCTCCCAATCCCACCAAAATAATGAGGTAGACAAAATAATAGCTTTTGTTACCTATTTTGTTGTTGGCATAATTTTCAAATTTGTTTAATTTAAAAATTGAGTTGATAATATTAATTAAAGGAGTTTTCACCATTAATGTGGGGATGGTCAATATGTTTTTCCCCATTAAAAGGGGAGTTAATGGGGGGTTATGTCTCGGGTGGTCCCCACCACCATTACCCACATGAGAGGTTAGGCTCGGGTGGTCCCCACCACCATTACCTATGTCGAGAGGTTTTAGTTCAGGTGGTCTCCACCTCTCAACATCCTCATGGGAGCTACAAAGAAAAATAAAATAAAATGTTACACAATTTTATATTATTTTATTCTTTCATGAAAAACCCAAAAATTAACTTTCACCCTCGACCTACTAAAGTCAAGGTGAAAGTATTCTTAAGTGAATACCAGCACTACGAGTTCAACCATTCCCTCAGATTTCAATTTTGAGCACCAGTTAAAAATTTATCAAAACCCGTTCACATGTTTACTAAACGTACTAGAAAAAAAGAGGATAAATTTATTCTGGGCACACTGGCCCTCAGAATCATGCGTCGTCAGTTTTCACAGACTCATAAAACTCCCATTTAATTAAAAAAAATTCAAAACAATTCTGGGTATTTACATGATTTGTAAGATATTTGTAAAGTATATTAAAAAGTAGAAGGCATGAGAGGAATGGAGATAAGAGTGAGTGAGGGGCTTTTATAGTTGAAGAGATGAGGGTTTTCATAATTTTTATTCATTAGTTTATTAATTTCCCTCAAAACTAGAAATAGTAATGATTTTAGTGACAAAAAATAGTAATAAAATAATGTTATTTCGAACCAATTGGAATTACATTAGTAGATCGTCATCAATGACTCTATAAACCCATTAAATTGCAATTATCATAAATTATCGAATTTTACTCTTTAACAGAAATTAATGAATTTAAAAAAAATCCAAAAACAATCATCCTAACCATTTTATGACATCTAGAATCCAAAAATGATATCCATTTTTTAAAAATTATTTTCTCATATATGAATAATTTTATTAACAAATAAAATCATGTATTATTATTAAAAATCTAAATTTAAACAATCATTTACTTATTCTAAAATATAGGTTCAACATATATTAAAATTAATATTATTTTTATACTAGAATAGATAAGGTAAATATTCATTAGGGTATATAAATATTTATAAGTTTATTATCCTATTCATAAGGGTAGTATTATATTCCTCGAAACTTATGTTTTTCCAATTGGACCACTAATAACTTATTGATCACAACTAGGAATGTCAGATTTTTTAAATTCCAAACACAAGAAGTGATAAACTTCTAATTAAAGGCAGTATAGCTCATAGTATTTATTGAATTTTATATTTAATTTTTATATATGAAATATTTATAATAAATGAATTTCCATTTATAAATTTTTTTTTATATCTAAAGAAAAATAAATTTATAGTAAATTAATATTTCAAACCTTTTTAAAGATACCACTCCCCTCTCTTATAAAATCGAATGTCTTGTTCTTTTTTAATTATACCACATATCCCACTAAATTGACCTATCCCTTCACAAATATCTTCTTATCTTCTTTCACTTAATTATTGAATACACACTATTTACTAAAAGAAATCTTATGGATACCTTTTGTGCAAATCAAAGAGAGATGCATGAAAAAGAAGTAATTGTTTTGACAATTATTTCAAAACTATTTTCTTCTTCTGAAGCCTATTCTTATATATTTTTATAAAAACATAATAATTATATAAAATTATACATTATGATATATTATTATAATTATGGGAAAACCTTGTACATCATTTTATCTATCTTATGAATAATAATTTTACCATGCGTGCGTAGGTACACCTTAACTTCTCCACAACGTGGTGTAATTTGATTATAAATACTAATTAATTATGAAATGTATAATTACAAGTCAAATGGATTTAAATAATGATTATGACATGATAATTATTATTTTTAATTAATATACCATCCAATTCCTTATAATTTAACAATTAAGTTAATGATATCATCGCTCATGCGTACGTAGGGCCTACAGTCTCCATGATACGATTAGATTAATTCTCCACATTAGACATTATAGAATGAGTATAAAGTATATATAATAAATAAGAAGGAAATATATGAAACAATAACTCTAGTTAATTTATGTATATAAATATTTCATTTACTTTCATCCATTTAACTTAATAAAGAAACTCAAACAACGTTCATTCGTACGTATGACTTATCATCTCCATGAACGATGTATTACATTTCATTTATATATCTGTTTCATATAATAATATACTGAATATATATGATATATAAATCATGTTTTACATTATATATGTAATTAAATAATAATATAAGTTATAATATCAAGAAAAATAAATTAGAAAACACATGATTAATAAAATGATTATTACCCAAAACGTTTCTTTAATGTTGAATTGATAAATGAATGGGTAATATAAAGAAATAAGTGAATCATATATGATGTAATAAATATTATTATGGTTCTGTTACGAGTTGATAAAATTTTTAAGCATACTATGCAAGAGTTTTAGACACACACAAATGATATCATCCATATAGTAAGAGATAATTTTACAATCTCATTATTATCCAAGATTGTTCATTCGTAAGAATATACTAGGGTATATTTATCATAAACCTGAATGTTTTATTTTTATGTAATATTAATTATGTTAATATAATAATTTTTAATAAAAATTTTACCTTATGGAGAAATGTTACTTAATGGTATCGAATGAATCTTTTGTCGTTATTTGATTTGAGGCACTTATTTACGTTTTGAACAAATGTACGAGGAGACTGATTTTTAACTTATTCTACATGAAAGGATTTTTATGAATTCATAATTACTTATTTTCATTAAAAATACTTTAAAATATTTCACATTTATTTACATTTAAAATCATTTGGTTTAAATTTTTTGGGAATTTTAATAATTGAAAATAGATTTGAAGTAGAAAAGATATTTTCCTCTTGAATTATGTTCGAGTGTTTTACAAAAATTATGTACAATATAAGAGGACATAAGGTTATGTTTCCATACCAATTATTACATTGAATCAATTGTGTTTGTAATGGAAATTTTTTTATTATATTCGTTTATTTTATATGGATAATGACCGAATAATGTTTCATAAACCCATTTCATATCATGGGTAATTCTATGATGAGTTATTTATGTTTTTGGGGAACATGTAAGAATGATTTCAATATGAGAATGGAGAGACCTATATCTCTCTCTAATGAATTGCAAAAATATTTATATCTCATGAGATTGGAATTACTAGAATGGAATGAAAATTATGTTTAGAAAACAGGGCAGAATGGACATGTAAATCTGGTTTAGTAATACATGGCTCGAACAACAAGTAAGCCTAGTCCAACAATGGGAATTTTCTAGTGTTATGGTCTTGGATAAAAATACTTGGCTACTATTGAAATCATATTATTTTCTTATTCTTTTTCATCAATTCCATGTTTTATTCCAATGTAATTTTATCATGGTTAATGTTCATTTTTTGATCTATGCCTTATGTACTACCAATATTTAATTAATTACTCATGATTTTGATATTTAAACATTATGTTCATATTTTCACATTTATAAGTTTCTGGTTTGTTTTATGATATCAATTTTTAACCATACTGAGCTTTTGATCTCATCATATTTTCTTTTTATTTTTCTTAGAATATATAATGAATTGTTTTAGGTAGGAAAACTAATGAGGAAGATCATTATGGGAGATAATGATGATCATTCACCTAGGTAGAATATTATAATCCATGATTTCAAAGACACAATACAAATATGGTATTTGGGTGTATATTTTTTAATGTGTTATGTATTGAAATAAATAAATGTAATGATTATGTGTGTTATGCTTGGGTCTCTATTATTGGTATCAGAGCAAAGGTTTAGTTATACATTTGAAACTAGGATGTGAAAACATTAGTGCGATAACTAAAGATTTTTATATTTTATTTCATGGGATGTCCCTAAGAGTAAATATAACTATAGGTTACAGTCCTAAATTTTTTGTAATTGTCATGAATAAACTAGGATTAAACCCTTTATTTTAGAAATTTAAATTACACCTTCATGAATATGTTGTTTTCGTAGAATGATTTTTCATCTCAAACTATTCTTTTTTTGTTTTAGAAAATGGATGGAAATTACAGAATTTATGTTAATGGAGAATGTGATGGAAAATGGGAAAAGAATATTCTTGGGAAAAAATGAAATGGGATTTGGAAGGTGAAATAACAATATTATTCCTAATCAGATATCTCATAATATGATCAATAATCTCATCATTGGTGTGTTTTCTAACCTAAATAATAAGAGAAATATAGGATTCAATGGTGATCATAGATGAAATAAATTACTATTTTTATCACTTATTTCATGTGAAAAGTGGCATTGAATAGAATGATTCAACGGAATTGAAAGATTCATTGGGTGTTCAAAAGTAGCACCCAAATCCATTAATCTCAATGTAAAAATAATAGTTAAAAAAATAGAAAAAGATAATGGTATTTCTAAGACATAAATGATGGTTACATGTTTTAAATTTTGAATGAATGGGAATTATGTAAAATGATTCCATAAATGAAAATCTCATGATGATAATCAGCATTGTCAAATGGATAATATTTATGTATCTGGAGATGAGTAGACTACGAATGATATATCCAATGAAATATATGTTAATGATTAAAATGATGAATCTCGTTCAATGGATTAATAATATAGTGGAGTGATTGAATCTTTAACATGAATAATGTTGTGTACATAATTTCATGTTACTATGGAATAAATAATTATCTATGGATTATAACACTATAGTTATTCTGTATGTATTTGAATGTATATGTTTAATTGTTCACATTACCGTGAAATGTTATTCAGATATTTTAGAAAAAACATGATATGTGAATAATGATCGTATATGAAGATAATGAGGTAGTTAATAGTATTAATGACCTCATGACTGATATAAGGGAAACCTGATATCATGTTATGAGTATATATAATATTTTTTAGTTTTGGTGTGTGGAATGGTTTATTTACTATAGAATTCTCTTTTTTTAATGTTCTATATAAATTCATGTTATTATTCTGATTTAAGAGAATACATGGTTAAGATATTTACATGATTGGAATGAATAAAACAATAACTACCATATGAGATATGGGAGATAAAGGTCAAGTTTATTTAGTTATCTTCTTTATACGGTTTTATATTTTTTCGATTTTAAATACATTCATTTATGTAAAGTATAAGTAATATTCCAGTTGGTGTTTGTCAAAATAATGTATTATCTCACTATAGGTCATCTTATGCATATTTGATTACCTTTTATATCATTTTTGGAGAGACATATGGGATTAATTATCATTATATCGCATGATTTTCTAACACATTAGGAATTAAAAATTTAACTTCATTTCATTAAAAAAGCGATTAAGTGGAAATTCTTTAAGGTGTATAGAACAGTGCGACATTACCAAAATCATGTATGAATTTTTTTTCTCATGGAAACGTATTAAACGTTTGGGAAATGATATTAAATCCAAAAATGTTATCTTACTACAATATTATTATATGAAATAGATAGTCCCTAAAATCATCACATACTTATGGATTTCTTGTGTTATATTTCTTCTACCATGTTCTCGATCTATATTGATCATAACATAGAGGATATATTTATCTTCTTATATCCATGTTTTCACTTCCTACATATTTTATCCTATATGGAAACCTAATGAGGAGTTAAATTAATAAATAATTGTGTTTGGCATTCATTTTTAAATTGAATATTCAGCATTCCATTTTACGATGTGTATTTATTTGAAAGAAATATTCTAATAGAAATACTTTTTAATCAAAAAAATTTTGACGATGGAGGGGTTATAATTTAACACCCCATGTTTTTATGGACAATTTTATTTGAATAAATAAAAATTTTCCTTTATATCTCGAAATTCACTATATCGAACATTCCATTTATACAATACATGCAACAATATGTATATATTTTGTTTGATGCATAAAAATTTGTTTGAATTATTATATATTCAACACCAAAGGAATAATACAATACACGCCACACTGAATTGTCATTTATTTCATGCAAGAGAAACATTCCTTGACATATTATTTTGTACGAAATACAAAGATTCACTAGACATCATGTTTTGTTAGAATATTATTATTTAATTAGATTTAAAATAGTTGTTATGAATAGTAATAACCACATTAGGAAATTTATATAAATTAATAATAATAATTTTTATTTTCTATAACATGATATAAGAACAAATTCTATTATTTAGATAAAATAATTATTTCACAAAAAATGATGTTTTTCCACCTTTTGATGGCACATCCATTTAAAATCAAGTTTTTAACACTTTTATATATTCTATTTCAAAAAAAAAATTATTCTTCATTGGAGGAAGAATATAAAAATTTACTATAGATTAAATTTTGGTATTTTTCTGATAAAATTCTTATTTTAATGAATAGTGAAATATACTAAAATTTAATAAATAATTACATTATAATATTATTTATTTATATAGTTATAATATATTTTTAATTTTTTTTATTGTTTAATTTGTTAATGTATTTATCATTTAATATAATTTTTTTCATTGTATTTAATTTAACATTTAAAATAGATATTTAAACATGGAAATCTATTCATAGTTTATTATTTTTAAAAACATACTTTTTGGTTTGGAAAATGATAATAAATTTTAACATATTTTTCTAAAATTATGTGTTTTGAATTTTAAAAAATAGATTTAATATTTGGAATTTATGGGAAAAAATTATTTTAATAGGTTACTTCTATTATTTTAAGATTTATTAATAATTACTATAATACTTTTTATTTAACATATTTAAAGGAAAATATATTAAATAAAGGTAACTATAAATATTATAAACCAAATATGATTTCCCTAAAAAATTTAAAAATCATATTGGATTAATTAAAGTCAACAAATATCACCTATCAGTCTGAATTGATTCTTTTAAGAGACGTTTTAACATTAATGAGATATAATTATCATTAAAACATAAGAAGGGGAAAACATATCACTCTCATATATATTATAATTATAATAATTTTAATATATTGATAAACAAGATAATACATCGAATATAAATATCAACAACAAATATAATGAAATTATCTACATCATGTCAATTTATTAATAATTTTTAGATATGATATTTACCATAAATGATGACATAATAGTGATGTAGAATTAATTTTTACTTATAGAAATATCAAATAAATGGTTTTAGAATAATAAAATTAATATCATATGAACAAATTACTGTTCTTTAAATATATTTTATTTTACTATTACATATTAGGAGTGTTGTCATGACCCATCCTCAGGGCCTGTGCCGTGACTACCCCAAGCCCGCCTTCAATAGGCCAGGGGCTGGTGACTAGAACCAAAGGCGTAAATCCCGATAACTGGGTAGGCTTTGCCTTTAAAAAAGTAAACAAAACGCCACAGATTACAAGCGGAAGAAAAACAATAAGTAAAAAAGAATGTTCTGATAGGTAAAAGGGCCAGAATACAAACCCAACTGAAAATTATAGATACAAAAAAACAAATGTACAACATAAAAATAGAAACAACTGGAAGAATGGAAGCAGCTCCTGGGTCGACCTCCTCGGATCCTACATGAAGGGTAGGTACGGATAGTGCAGCTCCTGGATCGTCCACCATGGATCCTACCAGAAGGGTAGGTACATATATCCTTCACAATGCTCTCACCCATCATCCTCCTCTGAGTGTTGTCTCGTCATGAAGTCCACCTCCGGATATTGAATCGTCGTGAGGTCCACCTCCGGGTACCATCTAGTCCTCGAACACTCGACCTCCGTCAGCGCTGCCCGTTGTCTACAACCCACACAACGAGGTGCGGGCATAGCCCGTGCAGGGGTGAGTATATGATACTCAGTAGGGACCCTGAGACCCTCAAGGTCTCTCTAAATCCAACAAGGATAACCACCACGCTGAAACACAACAGATAACCCATACATAGGTATAATCCCATACTTATACCTAAGTTATCAAGTAACCCATCTCAATCATGTGGAAATACAGAGGTTTTGAAATCAAAGGATAACCGCTACTTAGATATATGCCCATATATATACCTATTTTATCAAGTGACCCATCTCAATCCTGAGGTAAACACAATGGTCATAGACTCAGCTCAAACCAGGATTTTCATTATCGATACCATAACTGCTGAAGAGCCCCATCTCTGGATAGTACAGTGATCCTGTCACGTCTTCGAGGTACTACTCACTAACATAAGACTACTGAGGTACTTCTCCTGTCGATTACCGTGGGCCAGCCACCCAAACACAGTAGTGCTTCCCGCAGGGGTCTGCCACCCAAACACAGTAGTGCACCCCCCCTAATATCCTGCAGAGGCACTATCCGGACGAGTACCGCAGGTCAGCACCCAAACTTAGTAGTTCTCTGTCTGCCCTGTTTCTGCACCGAAACAATGTAGTGCTCCGTCCACTGGGCTATTCGACTCACTCGAAGTCGAGTCGGTCAAGCAGTCGTCAGGTCTCAGCTGGCAACACAGTCTCCGTATTCTGTACGCTCGTCTCTGGGAGGGACCGCTCCATGAGCTACGGGTCGATACTCCAATTATCACAAAGTCCCACGAATAATAATCTCAAAGGAACTCCAAGCCATTGGAGTCTCAACACAACAGACGATGCGTCAAACGGGCGCCCAGTCTGTGAGTTATTAGCCTTTACGTCCAAGGGGCCCAATTAGTTTCGTGTGCAAACCAACCCGGACGTATCTCAATTGTACCCCAAACTCTCATAGGTTATACTCATAGGGACCGTTTCTCAACGTGATCACCAACACCCCTGGCAGTTCGTCAAACGAACACCCAGTCTGAAAGTTATCGGCTTTTCTGTTCCAGGGGCCCTGTAGAATTTCAGGTTCAATCCAACCCTGCCACTATCCAACTTCGTCCAAACCTCTGTCAATGTATGCCAAAAGTTCTATCTCATCATGTGTAATCAAACAAAGTCGACGGCATGTCAATCGGACGTCCGTAGCTCATGTTATAAGTGTTTCCGCGCTGAGGGCCCGGTTGGTTTCGGCTTTGAACCAACCCGGCCGTACCCAAAGTTCTCCGAAACTATTAGTGTAATAGACCAAAACGACCGTCTCGATCTAAGGATCACATCGAAACTAACGGTGCGTCGTTCAGAGGTCTATATCCCATGATATGGGCGTTTTAACAAAACTATCCGAAAATAGGGGTTTGGGCCCGGTTTGACCCGACCCGAGACTGCCTGGGTCGGCCCGGCCTGGCCCGGCCGGCCCGGTGGCCTGGCGCGCTCGGCCGGCCCGCGTGGTCCACTCAGCTAGTCGAGCTGAGCGGAAAATGGGGGTGCGCTGCCCCCCTGTTTGAGTAACCACGGGCCCAACGTGGAGGGCCGCTCCTTCGGCCAGTGGACGTGGCCCGGTGCCATGTCACCCACAGTCCCGCGTGGCCGCGGGACCAGTCACCTGCCGCCGCGGATTCAGCAACGGCGGTCCTCCTAGCGGCGTTCCGGAACGCCGCCGCCTACGGGCGGCCCGCCGGTGCCGGCCGCCAGTGAATTCCGCGGGCCACCGGAGTTTCTCCGGTCGTCCGTTTTCAATTCCGTCTATGCCGGCATTCACCTCGGGTCTCGCACTTTGCTTTGGAATCATCAAAACGCCTCTGCGGCCCATTCCGTCAATTACAGTCGATCCGCCGTCAATTAAACAATCTACGGAGCCTTCGAATCGCTGCAACGGTGTGGCCCGACGGCGCGACGCTTCATCTCCCGTTCTTCATTGTTTCTATGCGGTGCCATTGCACCGCACCGCCTTTGCTCATGTCGCGACAAGTATAGAAAACAAAAGGGGGATGAGGGTCAACCGTGTTCATGCGGTCCGACCTCCTCCTATTATTACGATAACAGGTGGCTCAAACAACTATCAACAAAATAATCAAAGGCCGAGGATATAATCCACATAAATTAAATTAAAGAAAAACCCCTACCTTGAAAAGGCGTTGCATGTCATCGAGCAGCGGAAAGAAGAAAGCGTCGTGATGATCAATCATCAAGGAAGATCAGTTCCTATTCCACTGTCATCGGAGGAACAGTCGTCGCTGATGGCGACGTTCCCCGCAGTGGTGTCTCCTCCCTTGATGCGGAGGAAGAAGAAGAGAAGGCACGTCATCGGTGTCTTCACATTCTCCATCGGAGGCATTCTTCGTTGGAAGGAAGTTCTCTTATTATTCACACCAATGTTCTCCCAAAAACTCTAGAACATTTTTAAGGTTTTCTCACATACAAAAAGCTCAAAAAAAATATCCCATGATATTTTTTTTATTCACACCTCAATGATTTTAAAATTAAAAACAAACCACATAATTAATTAAATGAAGAGGCTCCTATCATTAATTAAGGCATGTTGGGATGAATTAATGGTGGAAGGAAAAGGTGAATATTTATACAAACATAAAGGAGGAGGAGATTAAATAGGTGTTTACACATTAAGTGCAAGGGAGTTTAAGGGAGTTATAAGAGGTTCAAGGGGTTATGGTCTCATGTGGGCCCCACCACACGAAACACTCCCATGGGAGGTTAGGTGGGTGCGGGCCCCACCTGCCACATATTCACACATGGGAAGTTGGGTGGTTGTGGATCCCACCAACAACGTCCCGTGGTAGATTTTAACTTCCTTGAATATCAAAAATGAAATTGTTCACTATTTATTTATTTCTTCCTTAAACCCCAAAAAATAACTTCTTCTCCCATGCAAACTAACCTATGGTAAAAGTCCTCTTAAAAAAATACCGGCATTGTGAGTTCATCGGTGCCCTCAGATTTTAATTCTGAGCACCGGTTAAAAAGATAGAAAAACCCACTCGTTCGTTCATTAAACGTACCTGAGCCAAACTTCAGAAATTGATTTCGGGCACATCAGGCCACGAAATCAGGTGCTGTCCGAAAAATTGACTTTTTCATTTCAATGAAATTTTACCACTTCTGTAAATTGAATTTTGAAAATCGGACATACATGGTAGTTATTATTAAGTAAAATTTTGTTCAATAAGATGAATATAATTTATAGTGAATAGTAACTTTTGACTTTTATTTACCATGGTTAAAGGTGCGTAGGGTAATTCAAGAAAAAAAGGTATATTATAATAATTCCAAATTACCTTAACAATTGTCCAAAACTTATTGGTGAGTCATGTATGGCAATGTGAATATTTAGGACGATTTTCGGACACCATTTAGCCAAATGGGAGTGATAATGACACTTTAGATTAATTAATATAAATTAAAGAAAAAAATGACCAAAACAAATATCTTTTAGTAAATTAACTTTCACAAGGGGTTATATAACGTATCATTTCGGCTATAAATATTAATTGAAAGGATTAAAATATTTCCTAAATCATGGTATTTTTTAACTTTATTGAGATTAAATAAATTAAATTATTTATGACACAAAATGATGCAGTATTTACCTCATTAATAAAATATTTCAAATAATATGATTTTATATAATTATAACAATATCCAAAACAATTCCAAATTTTAATTGATGATTTATTTCGACCATGAGTAATCATATCTTCAAATTGAATTAGTTTTTGACCATTAGAAAGCAAATATTATTATATTATAAAATAATAATATAACACTTTTTTAAAGAGTCCCTCCTCCCCCCTATAAAAAGCCCTCACTTATAACCAATTCCTCACACCTCTCATGCATTTTGGATTATTCAACCTCTTCCCAATTAACCTACCTACATTCTAATCCTCCATATAGAAGTCTTACCTTAAGAATAAGGCCCTTCAAAACATCTGTTCGGTTCAAACCAAAGGAAGTTACCCAAATTAAAGGCAACAATTTCTCTTAAATTATTTTCATTTATTTTACGTATCCAACAGATAAAATCTTTTTATTCCTTTATTTTATAACAAAACAAGTATCATAAATATACTATAATGTTTTTATTATAAGGATTCGAACTACACTTACACACACCATCATCAAATTGGTGAAGAACTTACTGTTTCTATCGATGGAAATCTAATGCCTCAAAAGATGATAATTTTTCGATTATCTACTACCACCTATCATGGTGGCCATTTAGATGACACTATATTTATTTATTATATAATTTATGTTTATGTTTTATTTAGGTTTTGGAACTTTTCTTTTGAAAAATACCATTATGGTTTTCATTATGTGTAAACATGATAATTTCATTTGAGGAAGTGCAGATTACCACCCCCTCAAAGTGATATGACTCATTAATTCCATATGTGTGACGTATAAAGGATAGAGTTAATGATATTTTATATTATATTAAACTGGATGTATCATATACCTATGTATCATTAACATTTAATTCAATTAAAATAATTAATATAAATGAATGTAGCGTTCAAGGTTACGTACTGCTTAACGTCTCCATGAACGGTGCATTTCATTTCATACCTCCAAATGATATGAACTATTATATATATATATGGGATACAAATGATATATATATATGATATATATGATATCTGAATAATGAATATCGTTCTGGATATAATGGACTATTGACCACATAGACAGCATCTAAATATAAGGAGTTCATTTTTTACTCAAGTACCAAATATCGACAAAAAAAAGTCATTAACTTAAATGATTACATAATGATTATAACATGGTAATAAGTGATATAAAAGAAATAATAAAATTGAAAAATGTTCTTAATCATGTAGAAATTAACTTTAGTTTATTAATCAGTATATTAGACAATGATCATGTCATGTCGGACATGAGGTAAGGGACTTCGGCTCTGTGACATCCCAAGTAAGTAATGAGTAATAGATATTTTTATCTATGTCTTTTAATGAATTAAATAGTGTTTTAGAGGCTTAAAATGAAAATAAATCCACTCTTAAGCATGTAATACACTAATATTTTTAAAAGATTGTTTTACTACCTTTTGATGGAAAACCATTTTTAAATCTATATTTTGACAATTTTATAATCTATGTTTGTTAAAATAAAAATATTCTTTATTATTGGGACATCAAAATTTACTTTGTGTGAATTTTTGGTATTTTTCAGACAATGTTCATTTTTTAATGAATAGTGAAAAATACTGCATTTTACATCAAAACTGATTTTTAATCTAATTTATTTATATGATTAGACTATCTTTTGAATTGGTTTTGAAGTGAAATTAGAATATATTTTTACCATTTAATCCAATGGTGGTCATTGGAATAAATATCACTTTGAAATTGGACTTAAACTGGTATCAATATTTTGATACTTATTGTTTCATAAAAACACACTATTTGTCATGACAGTGGGAATTAATTATTAAATTAATTAATGTGACTTATATGGTTTGAATTTTGTAAAATATACTTCATTTTTGAATTCGGAATATCAAATATATCTTAGGGTGAATTTTTGGTAATTTTCTGAAAAACTTCAATTTTTGATGAATAGTCAAACCACTAAGTGGTACTTATAAAAACTGATTTTTCCATTTAAATGAAATTTTGCCATCATTTTGTTTTGAATTTCAAAAATCCTACATACATGGTTGTCATTAAGAAGTAAAATGTGGATCAATGAGATTATAATAATTTTTTGGTGAATAGTAACTTATTAAGTTTTTAATCGCGATTAGAGGTAATTATTGTAGTTTAAGGTAAGAATAATGTTTTAATAAAGTGAAATGACCTAGAAACATGTCCTACCCTTATTGTATGTGTCGTGGCCGAACAAGAAAATCCATGGGTCAACTTTGGGACCCCATGGAGCCACTTTGGTTTGGAAATGACATAAATAACTTTTAATTTAATGTTAAAGAAAAAATGACACAAACATGAGTTATTTTACTAAAACAATTTTTACATGGGGTTATAAAATTCAGATTTTTTATTATAAATAGAAATTAGAAAGATAAAAATATTTCCTACATCATAGTATTTTTTTTATAATTTTTAGACATTAAATAAATTAAATTATTTATGACATAATGATGATGCAGTGATGACCTCATTATTTAACGATTTAAATAAAATGGAACGATAATGTAAAATCTAAGACCTACACATGGCCAAAACCAATTGGATGAGTGGTTTTCTAACCGTTATCCACTTATCATAGAATTGTATCAATGTGGGACCTTTTTAATCTGAAACTCATTTTAAAATAAAGTAACTTTTCTTTACTTTCCAAGAGTGCCCCTCCTCTCCTCTTATAAAAGGCCCCCACCTCTACCTCATTACCCAAACTCCCAAAGCCTTTTTCTCGGCCAAACCCTGCCCATTTTGGCTCTACACATCCCTCTATTACTATTTGAAGCCTCAATTTGGGCAGAATTCTTCCCAAGGAAGCCTTTGAGCTCAATCCAAAGGGAGTTACCCGATTTTAAGGTAGTGTCTTCTTTTAAGTCCTTTTGTTTTATTTGGTTCTCCAACCCCCTAAAATCTTTTTATTCTTTTCTTTTGTAACAACTCCATTATACTCAATATAATATGATGTTGTTATAATATGGATTCGAGCTACACTTACACACACCTACATCTAATGTTTAACGAACATACTGTTTCCGTGGATGGTGAATTTATGCCTCCCGAAACGATGATTGTTCAACATTCTTTTAACACCATCAAAGGTGTCCATTATGATGTAAATATATTTATATATGATATATAATATTTTTATATTTTCCTTAAGCTTCTGTTTTATTCTTTTTGGTCATACCATTATGGTTTCCATTATGGGTAAACGCGATATCTTCATTTAAGGAATTGCGGACTACCGCCCCCTCAAAGTTATTTGATTCGTTAAATAACATATGTGGGACGTATAAAGGATGGAACTATGATATTATATATGATATTATACTGGAATTATAATATACCTTTATATAATTAAGATTCCATTCTATAATATATGAAATAGAAATGAATGTAGCGTTCATGCGTACGTACGGCTTACCGTCTCCATGAACGGTGCATTTCATTTCTTACCTCTAATGATTATGTAATATTATAAATGCATGAATTTACTGGATATATATGACATATATTATATCTACATCATGAATACCATTCTGGATATAATGGGTACATGACCAACTTGTAATTATAAAGGGCTTATTTTTGACTCAAGTACGAATGATCGTTAAAATGACCGTTATTAACTTAAATAATTACATAATACTAATGACTTGGCAATAAGGGATATAAAAGGAATAATGAACTTGAAAAAGGTTCTTAAATAAGTATAAATTCACTCATGTTTATTATTCATGATATTAAAGAACGACCGAGTCAAGTCAGACCTGAGGTATGGGACTTCGTCTCAATCTCCTTTCATTGAGGCATATTTTGTTTTATACACAACCTTATTTTATACAGTATATAAACCCCTTTGACTTTTACGTTTATTAAAAAGAGAATATTTTTTATACGAAGCATTTACTAAATGACAAAAGGGAATGTTTTTGTCGTACGTATGCGGCGACAACGACTTCTCGGCCACTGTGACCATTATTTGAGTTTCGGCTTCCTCTACAAGCCATACTTTTTTTAATAGAAAAATAAATACCATGTTTTACTTTTCTTTTATTTTGGTATTGAAAATGGTTTTCATAATGTTTTTATATCAATGTGTTGTATTTATATCTTGTGATTGAACGGTGGAAATTTATGTTTCCTTTATGAATATTTTATTTGATACGATTATGTTGAGGTTCTTGGTCATTATTATGAAGACGGGTGGTTCCATGATAAACTAATGACGGGTGAGCCAGATATAGCACTCCAATGCATTGGTTAAAATGAAGGAGTGAAATTTTAATGTTTCTATGAAGAGATTTAGGGTTTATACTGTGATGGGTATTCCAAACGTAACCACAAGGGTTACTCCCTACGTAAGAATGTTATGAATGCCTCAAGTTACCTTTATGTCTTATGATTTCTATGATTTATTCATGATTTGATGAGGTATGTTAAAGTGCATATGTTTTATGGGTAAATTTTGATTTCATTCTTATGTATATATGTACCCATGTTTCCTTTCCATATTTTTACATACCTTACTAAGGTTTTTATGCTCATCCCAAGTTTTTTGAAATGTTTTTCATAGGTCAAGGGAAAGGTACATGATATGATGATAGTGTCAAGGAAGTGTGAAGAAAGAATCCATGTTTTATTTTAAATATGTTTCTATTGGTGGGAAAAAAGAATACTATCTTTATGTAACCACTTTGTTTATATGTGGAATGTAATGAAAGTTTTATGATCTAATTCTCTAAAACTCTAAACCTGAAAAGATCCTCAATGTGTAATCTTGTAATAACTAAATATTAAGTAAGGTTTTAGGATGGGGACTTATAGTTGATATCAAAGGTCGGTTTAGATAACTTTAGGAGTTAGAATTCTATTGAATGAGTATCCAAAGTATTTTTCTTTTTTGAAATGATATTGCATTTGAAGATTACCATGTTGCTTCATCTAAGACATGTTTGTTCAGAATGGTTTTCCGTAGAGGAAACAGGGAAGCAGTGCTAGGAAGGCATACAGAAAGAAATAACCTTCCGAATCAGCATCCTGAGATTGTCGGAATTGGAACTGAATAGTTTTTTGCAGTAATGGCGTAGTTGTCTAAAGTGATAAATGGTGGTGGTATCCATGCACGAGATCATCCAGATCAACCGCAGAGGAACACGCCAGTGGTGGAACATTTCATGAGGCAACATCCTCCATCATTCAGAGGATCATCTGACCCTCTGCTAGCTGAATGGTGGATTAAAGCACTGGAGAATATTTTCGATGTCATGGGGTGTTCATACAATCAAAAGGTTAGTCTTGCTATTTACCATTTGGAGGGTGAAGCTGATCAGTGGTGGTCGAGGGTTAAAAATATCAGGGACGCTGATGAGATTGATGCTCTCGACTAGGATGGATTCAAAGGTATGTTTCATGAGAATTATTTTCTTAAGGCTGTTCGACTTAGGATGGAAGGGCAATTCTTTGAATTGAGGAAATAGGAAGACTGAGTGGCTACATATGAATAAAGGTTCACTCGATTGGCAAGGTATTCCCCAAATTTTATCCGAGACCTTGATAGTAAAATCAATCATTTTTACTCAGGATTAAAGCCAAAATATCGAAGGGAATTAGCTACTAGTGAGTTTAAAAGTTATGAAAAGCTTGTTTGATGTGCTAAAAAGGTGGAAATGGTGTTTTCCAATGATCAAGTGTTCTATAACAACCAACAGAGGAAGAGACCGAGGTGGCAGGAGAAAGGTAAGAATTCTTCAAAAAAGTCTGATGGTAAGAAAACTAAGTTTCCAGTTTGTGATAAATGTGGAAAAAGGAATGCTGGGGAATATCTTCTGAATTCTGGAAAGTGCTACCAATGTGGTAAGATGGGACATAAGGCCCGTGATTTCATTGAAAAGGATCAAGTTGAAGGTAAGACAAAATTGGATTTATAGTTAGTGAAATGTTATAAGTGCAATGAGATGGGTCACTATGAAAACAAGTGTCCGACAAAGAGATTGAGTGATGGGAAGCAGTTAGAATACAAGCAGAAAGGGGTGGTGAAATCTTTTGCAAATACTTCAGCAGATGTCGGGTCATCAAATGAAGTTATATCAGGTACTTTTTCTGCTTTTTCAGATTATTCTAGTGTGTTTTTTGATTCGGGGTCTACACATTCTTTCATCTCTGAAACCTTTTTAGTAAAATGGGAATACCATCTGAAGAAATGACTCCTAACCTTTTGGTAAAAACACTTGGGGGAAATGTTGAGGCTAAAAGAATTTATAAGAATATTCCTATCCTAATCTGTGGAAAGAACCTACTTGCAAACCTTATTGTTCTACCTCTAGTAGAGTTTGATGTTATCTTGGGTATGGATTGGATCTCTATTTACCATGCTAAGATTTACTGTAGAGCTAAAGAAGTTTCTTTTTTGAAAGACCTTCAGTTCATTTACATGAATGAACCCTTACTTTTGATAACATATCAAGAGGCCGAGAAACTTGTAAAAGATGGAAATGAATGTTACCTTTCACACATCTTTGAAAATAAAGGAACTGTTCAGATTAATGATGTGCCAGTGGTAAATGAGTATCATGATGTTTTTCATGATGAGTTTCCTGGAATAATACCAGATCGGGAAGTTGAGTTTACTATTGACTTAGTTCCTGATGCTATGAAAATATCAAAACCCCCTTATCGAATGGCTCAAATTGAACTTTTAGAGTTAAAGGAGCAATTGCAAGATTTATTAGAGAAAGGTTTCATTCGACCTAGCACATCACCATGTGGTGCTCCTGTCTTGTTTGTTAAAAAGAAAGATGGTTCAATGATACTTTGCATTGATTATAGAGCCTTGAATAATATCACTGTTAAGAACAAATATCCTTTGCCTCATATCGATGATTTGTTTGATCAGCTTCAGGGAGCTCAGTTTTTTTCAAGGATTGACTTGAGATCGGGGTACCATCAGCTGAAGGTAAAGGAAGCAGATGTTCCGAAGACTGTGTTCCGTAAAAGATATGGCCATTATGAATTTGTATTAATGCCTTTTGGGCTAACCAATGCACCTGATGTATTCATAGACTTAATTAATAGAATTTTCCATGAGTTCTTGGATAAGTTTGTGGGGGTTTTCATTGATGATATTTTGGTGTTTTCTAAAAGTAATGAGGAATATGAAAGACATTTAAGGGTCATTTTGCAAACCTTGAAATAAAAGAAATTGTATGGTAAATTCAGCAAGTGTGAGTTTTGGTTGCAACAAATTTCTTTCCTTGGTCATATTGTTTCTAAAGATGGGATAACTGTTGATCCTGCAAAAACAAAGTTTGTTAAAAAATGGCCAAGACCCACAAATGTAACTGAGATTCGTAGCTTCCTTGGTTTGGTAGGATATTACCGAAAGTTTGTTAGAAAATTTTCACGGTTATTTAGTCCAATGACTAAGCTAACTCGTAAGGGTGTTAAGTTTATCTGGACAATATAATGTGATGATTGTTTTCAGGAATTGAAAAGAAGATTGGTGAATGCTCCAGTTTTGGCACTACCTTCCAGGAATGGTGAGTTTGTTATATACAGTGATGCTTCATTTAAAGGACTTGGTTGCATCCTAATGCAGAATGATCAGGTAATTTATTATGCTTCATGACAGTTGAAAACTCATGTGGTAAATTACCCTACACATGATTTGGAATTAGCTGCTGTTGTTTTTGCATTAAAAATTTGGAGGCATCATTTTTATGGAGTAAAGTGTGAAATATATACCGATCACAAAAGTTTAAAGTATATATTCACTCAGAAAGAGTTGAACATGAGACAAAGGAGATGTCTAGAATTAATCAAGGATTATGATTGTACAATTCATTACCATCTGGGAAAAGAAAATAAAGTGGCTGATGCTTTGAGTCGAAAAAGTAACGCTTCATTAACAGTGTTGCCTTTGGAATGTGATCCTTTGGTTAAGGATTTGACGAAATTTGTCATAGATGTTGTTGGTGCAGGATGTTCTTCTGTTTTGTTTCAGGTATCAGTGAGATCATCTCTATCAGATAGAATCAAGCAAGCACAGAAGCAAGACAGTGAGTTGCAGAAAAAGTTAGAGCTGGTTCAGAAAGGTATGTTGCATGAATTCAACATTGATAGTGATTGTGTTTTAAGATCTGGGAAGAGATTTTGTGTGCCTTGTGATTCATAGTTGAAGAGAGAGTTGTTATGTGAAGCTAATAGTTCTCCACTTTTAGTTCATCCTGGCAGTACTAAGATGTACAGAGACTTACGAGAGTATTACTAGTGGGATGGAATGAAAAAAGATATTGATGATTTTACTGTGAAGTGTTTGACTTTTCAATAGGTTAAAGTAGAGAGGTAGTTACTGAAAGGGATGCTTCAGCCTTTACCAGTTCCAGAGTGGAAATGATAGAATATATCCAAGGACTTTGTTGTGGGATTACTGAAGAAATCTCAAGGTAATAATGCAATATGGGTTATTGTTGATCGCTTGACCAAATCTGCTCATTTCCTTTCTATACGAGATACTTTTTCCCTAGATCAACTTTCCTGTTTGTATCTTAAAGAGATAGTCAGGTTACATAGAGTTCCCCTCTCCATTTTATCTGATCGTGATCCCAGGTTCACTTTTAGCTTTTGGAAAGGCCTTCAGAAGTCATTGGATACTGAATTAAATTTTAGTACAACATTTCATCCTCAATCAGATGGGAAGTGAGAACGAAAAATTCAGACCTTGGAGGATATGCTACGAGCTTGTTTGATGGATTATCAGGGAAGTTGGGACCAACATCTTTCATTGGTTGAATTTTCATATAATAACAGTTTTCATTCCAATATACAGATGGCACCATTTGAGGCGTTATATGGGAAGCGGTGTCGAACTCCAGCTTTCTGGGATGAAGTGGGTGAAAGGAAGTTGATGGAACCAGAATTGGTAGAAGAGATGGCAGAAAAAGTTCAGTTGATTCAGAAGCACAAGAGAACAACTCAGAGTATGCAGAAGTGTTATGCTGACAACAGGAGGAAGGATCTAACTTTTGAGGTCGGTGATCATGTTTTTCTCAAAGTATCACCATGGAAAAGTGTGATGCGATTTGGTAAGAAAGGAAAGTTGAGTCCAAGGTTCATTGGACCATATGAAATTCTGGAGAGAGTTGGATTAATTGCATACCGGGTGGCTTTACCTCCAAGTTTATCTCAGGTACACAATGTTTTTCACGTTTTGATGTTGAGAAAGTATATGCCCGATCCATCTCATGTTTTGAGTCCAGAGGTAGTTCAGCTGGAAGAGAACCTATCTTACGAGGAACAACCGGTCCAGATTCTTGACCACAGGGAGCAAGTGTTACGAAATAAGGTGATTAATCAGGTAACAGTTTTGTGGAAAAAACACATGATGGAAGAGGCAACATGGGAATCTGAAAATGCAATGAGGGATAAGTACCCCCATTTATTCGATAAGTAAATAAATTGCAGGGAAGGATTTTTCTAAAGGGGGGAAGGATGTAACATCCCAAGTAAGTAATGAGTAATATATATTTTTATCTATGTCTATTAATGAATTAAATAGTGTTTTAGAGGCTTAAAATGAAAATAAATTCAATCTTAAGCATGGAATGCACTAATATTTTTAAAAGATTGTTTTACTGCCATTTGATGGAAAACCATTTTAAAAAATATCTTTTGACAATTTTATAAGCTATGTTTGTCAAAATAAACTTAGTATTTATGATTGGGACATCAATATATACTTTGTGTGAATTTTTGGTATTTTTCAGACAATGTTAAATTTTTAACGAATAGTGCAAAATACTGCATTTTACATCAAAACTGCTTTTTAATCTAATTTATTTATATGATTAGACTATCTTTTGAATTGGGTTTGAAGTGAAATTAGAATATATTTTTACCATTTAACCCAATGGTGATCATTGGAATAAATTTCACTTTGAAATTGGACTTAAACTGGTATCAATCTTTTCATACTTATTGTTTCATAAAAACACGCTATGTGTCATGACAGCGGGAATTAATTATTAAATTAATTACTGTGACTTATATGTTTTGTATTTTTTAAAATAGACTTCATTTTTGAATTCATAATTTCATATATAGCTTAGGGTAAAATTTTTGGTAATTTTCTAAAAAACTTCAATTTTTGATGAATAGTGAAACCACTAAGTGGAACTTAAAAAACTGATTTTTACGTTTAAATGAAATTTTACTATCATTGTGTGTCTAAATTCAAAAACCCGACATACATGGTTTTCATTAAGAATTAAAATGTGCTTCAATGATATTATAATAATTTTTTGGTGAATAGTAACTTATTATGTTTTTAATCGCGATTAGAGGTAATTAGTGTAGTTTAAGGTAAGAATAATGTTTTAATTAATTGAAATGACCTAGACACATGTCCTACCCTTATTGGATGTGTCATGGACGACCAATACAAGCCATGGGTAAACTTGGGGACCCCATGGAGCCAATTTGGATGGGAAATGACATAAATAATTTTTAATTTAATGTTAAAGTAAAAATTATAAAACATGAGTTATTTTACTAAAACAATTGTTACATGGGGTTATACAATTTTTATTCATGATTATAAATAGTCATTGGAAAGATAAAAATATTTCCTACATCATAGTAGTTTTTTTATAATTTTTAGACGTTAAATAAATTAAATTATTTATGACATAATGATGATGCAGTGATGACCTCATTATTTAACGATTTAAATAAAATCGAAAGATAATGTAAAATATAAGACCTAAAAATGGCCAAAACCAATTGTATGAGTGGATTTCGAACCCTTATCACCTTATCCTCGAGTCATTTTAATGTTGGACCTTTTGAATCTGAAACTCATTTTAAAATAAAGTAACTTATCTTTACATTCCAAGAGTGCCCCTCCTCTCCTCTTATAAACGGCCCCCACCTCTACCTCATTACCCACACTCCCAAAGCCTTTGGCTCGGCCAAACCCTACCCATTTTGGCTCTCCATATCCCTCTATTACTCTTTGAATCCTCACATTGGGCATAAGTTTTTCCAAGGTAGCCTTTGTGCTCAAACCAAAGGGAGTTAACTGATTTTAAGGTAGTGTCTTCTTTTAAGTCCCTTTGTTTTATTTTGCTTCTCCAACCCCCTAAACTCTTTTTATACTTTTCTTTTGTAACAACTACAGGATCCTGAATGTACTAGGATGTTTTTATAATATTGATTCGAGCTACACTTACACACACCTACATCAAATTGTTAACGAATATACTGTTTCCGTGGATGGTGAATTTATGCCTCCCAAAACGATGATTGTTCATCATTCTTTTAACACCTTCAAAGGTGTCCATTGAGATGTCACTATATTTATATATGATATATACTATGTTTATGTTTTCCTTAAGCTTCTGTTTTTTTTCTTTTTGGTCATACTTTTATGGTTTCCATTATGGGTAAACGTGATATCTTCATTTAAGGAAGTGCGGACTACCGCCCCCTCAAAGTGATTTGATTCGTTAAACCCATATGTGGGACGTATAAAAGATGTAACTATGATACTATAATGATATTATTCTGGAATTATAATATACCATTATATAATTATGATTCCATTCTATAAAATATGAAATAGAAATGAATGTAGCGTTCAAGCGTACGTACGGCTTACCGTCTCCATGAACGGAGCATTTCATTTCTTACCTCTAAATGATTATAAAATATTATAAATGCATGCATGTAATGGATATATATGACATATATTATATCTACATCATGAATACCATTCTGGATATAATTGGTACATGAACAACTTGTAATTTTAAAGGGCTTATTTTTTACTCAAGTGCCAAAGATCTTTAAAACGACCGTTATTAACTTAAATAATTACATATTGTTAATGACATGGAAATAAGTGATATAAAAGTAATAATGAACTTGAAAAATGTTCTTAAACAAGTAGAAATTAACTCATGTTTATTATTTAGGAGATTAAATAATGACCGAGTCAATTCGGACCCGAGGTATGAGACTTCGTCTCAATCTACTTTCATTGAGACATATTTTGTTTTATACACAACTTTCTTTTATACAGTGTATAAACCCTTTTGAATTTAATGTTTATTAAAAAGAGAATATTTTTTATACGAAGCATTTACTAAACAAAAAAAGGGAATGTTTTTGTCATATGTATGCGGCGACAACGACTTCTCTACCGCCGTGACCATTATTTGAGTTTCGACTTCCTCTACAAGCCATAATTTTTATAAAAGAAAAATAAATACCATGTTTTACTTTTATTTTATTTTGGTATTGAAAATGGTTTTCATAATTTTTTTATATCAATGTGTTGTATTGATATCTTGTGATTGAAAGGTTGAAATGTTATGTTTCCTTTATGCATGTTTTATGTGATACGATTATGTTGAGGTTCTTGGGAATTATTATGAAGATGGTTGGTTCCGTGATAAACTAAGGTTGGGTGAGCCCGATATAGCTCTTCAATGCATTCGGTAACATGAAGGAGTGAAACGTTAAGGTTTCTCCGAAGAGATTTTGGGAATATAATGTGATGGGTATTCCAAACGTAACCAAGAGGGTTACTCCCTACGTAAGAATGTTATGAATTCCTCAAGTTACCTTTATGTCTTATGATTTCTATGATTTATTCATGATTTGATGAGGTGTGTTAAAGTGCATACGTTTTATTGGTAATGTATGATTTTATTCTTATGTATATATGTACCCATGTTTCCGTTCCATATTTTTATATCCCTTACTGAGCTTTTTATGATCATCCCATGTTTTTTGAAATGTTTTTCATAGGTCAAGGGAAAGGTACATGATATGATGATAGTGTCAAGGAAGTGTCAAGAAAGAATCCATGTTTTATTTTAAATATTTATCCATTGATGGGAAAGAAGAATACTATCTTTATGTACCCACTTTGTTTATATGTGGAATTTAATGCAAGTTTTATGATCTAATTCTCTAAAACTCTAAACCTGAAAAGATCCTCAATGTGTAGTCTTTTAATAACTCAAGATTAAGTAAGGTTTAAGGCTGGGGCCTTATAGTCTCAATCTCTATTTATTGAGGCATATTTTGTTCTAATACCCGATGATATTTTATACGTTGTATAAACACATTTGAATTTTCATTTAATTCAATGTGAATATTTTTTTATGAAGCATTTTACTAAATGAAAGAAATAATGTTTCTTTTTAATGAAATCGGTGACAACATCCTTTCTACTGCCCTGAGTATTATCAGATCTTTGGATTACTTAAGAATCCATAATGTTATTAAAAGAAAAAATAAATACCATATACTATTTTATGTATTTCTATTATTGAAAATAGTTTTTATAATTGGTTTGATAAGTTAATATAGTGTAATGTTATATTGTTATTACAATGTGTAAATATTGTCTTCCATTTATGATTATGTTATATGTTATGATCATGTTATGTTTTTGGGTAATTATTTACATATACGGGTGGTTCTGTGATAAACCTATGGCGGGTGTGCCCGAGATAGCATTCCAGTTCATTAAGTAATGTGATGGAGGTAAACATGGATGTTTCTTCTAAAAGATTTAGGGCATATGTTGTTAGGATTATTCCAAATTAACTCGCTACATAGAAGTGATATCTACAATGTAAGTATGTTATTGATGCCATAAGTTACCTTTTTGGTTTCTGATTTCTATGTATTATTTATAAATCCTCTGATTTGAAGAAGTATGTAAAAGAGTTTAAGTTCTATATGTATTTCAGAACTAATGTTTTCCTTCTTTTTTTATAACCCATACTGATTTTTTTATGCTCATCCAATGTTTTAAAATGTTTTTCACATGACATAAATATGAATAAGGTCAAGGATGGAATCAATGAAAATTCATGCAATCTAAAACATGGAATTATACATGACTCTTTATTTAAGAGTCTTAATTTTATGAAAAAATTGGAAACTGAGTAGAAGTGTCTACATTGTAATCATTTGAGATGTAATAGTTATGAACTAATTATCTAAAACTCTAATCCTGAAAATATATTCAATGTGATTTATTTTTTTAATTCAATATTATGTAATGTTTTAAGGCGAGGCCCTTATGTTGGTATTAGAGGTCAGTTTAGATAACTTTAGGAGCTAGGGAATTGTTAAATTAATATCTATAAATCAATTTATGTTAATATTGAAATCATATAGCATGTATAAATTACCATGTTTCTTTGCCTAAGAAATTTTTGTATTTAGGATGGTTTTCCGTATAGGAATCATGAAAACTATATTCGGATAACATCGGGATGAAGAAAACCTTCCAAATTAGTAACCTGAGATGGTCGGATTCAGAAATGAACAGTTTTTGGCAGTGATGGAACAATTGATGGTGGAATCCATGTACGAGATTATCCAAATCAACCACCTAGGAACATGTCAGTAGTGGAGAATTTTATGAAGCAACATCTCCCATTATACAACCAATCATCTGACCCGGTTTTATAAGAAGGGTGGATTAAAGAAATAGAAAATATTTTTGATGTCATGGGTTGTTCAAAAAATCAAAAGGTTAGTCTTGATGATTACCGTTTTGATGGCGAGGTTGATCAGTGGTGGTCGATGGTGAAAAATATTAGGGATAATGAGCAGATTGATGCTCTCGATTGAAATGAATTAAATGGTATATTTCATAAAAAATATTTTCCAAAGGTGGTTCGCCTTAAAATGGAAAAACAATTCCTAGAATTGAGGCCTTAGGATGACTCAGTGGCTGCTTATGAAGAAAAATTCACTCGACAGGAACGGTATGATCTAAATTTTATATGATATCTTGACATTAAAATCAACAATTTTTAATCAGGATTAAATCCAAAGTATTGAAGGTCTTTAGCTTGTTTTTAGTTAAAATGGTATGAAAAACATGTTTTTTGTGTAGATAAGGAAGAAATAGAGTTTGATGATGATCAGGTGTTCTTTGAAAAACCACAGAATAAGAGGTCTATGTTTTCGGATAAAGGGAAGAACTCTTCAAAAAAGTCTGATGCCAAGAAACATACGTTTACAATTTGTAAAAATTAGGGTAAAAAGCAAGCAGGGTAATGTCTTTTGAATTACAGAAAGTGATACTAATGTTGTAAAATGGGATATAAGGCTAATAATTGCACAAAAAAAAGATTAGGTTAATGGTATGAAAAAATCTAATTTACAGTCAGTAAAATGTTTTAAGTGCAATGAAATGGGTCATTATGCAATTGAGTGTCCAACAAAGAACTCAATTGAGGGAAAGTTGCCAGACTACAGTAGTATAAAGGTGTGGTTAAATCCTTTGTAACAACATTAGTAGATGTTGGTCCACCAAATAAAGTAGTATCAGATACACTGTTTTTTTAGATTATACCGATATGATTGATTTTGGGTCTACACACTCTTTCATTTCTATGAATTTTACTAGTAAATTGGGAATTCCATCTCAATATATGAATATATAACATATGGTAAAAACAATTGAAGGAAATGTTAAGACAAAAATAAAACATAAGAACATTCTTGTCCTTATGTGCATAAATAAACTACCTACAAACCATATTGTTTTTCCTCTAGTAGAGTTTGATTTTATTTTTGGTATATATTGGATTTCTATATATCATGCTATGATTGAATATAAAGCTAAAAAAGTTTTTTTTAGAATGATTTTCAGTTTTTGTACAATAATGAGCCATTGATTTTGATAAAATATCAAGAAGCTGATAAACTAGTAATATATGGAAATGAATGTTACATTGATTATATTGTTTAAAATAAAGTATGTTTTGATATTAATGATGTGCTAGTGGTAAATGAGTACCTTGATGTTTTTCCTGATAAGCTGCATGGAATTATACTTGATCGGGAAGATGAATTTACTATTTACTTAGTTCATGATGCTAACCCAATTTCAAAACCCCCTTATCGAATGACTCAAATTTAACATTTAGAGTTAATGATGTAATTTAAGGAGTTATTAGATAGAGGTGTCATTTGACCTAGCACATAACCATGGAGTAATCTTGTCTTGTTTGTTAAAAAGAAATATGGTTCAATAAGGCTTTTCATCGATTATAGAGTATTGAATAACATCAATCTTAAGAACATATATCCTTTGTCTCATATCGATGATTTTTTTATCAGCACTTGGGAGCTCTGTATTTTTTGATGATTGATTTGAGGTTGGGTGCCATTAGTTGTATTTCAAGGATGAAGACATTCCGAAGACCGCATTTTGAACTAGATATAGCCATTATAAATGTGTAGTTATGCCTTTTGGTTTAACCAATGCACTTGCTATATTCATGGATCTTATAATTCGAGTATTCCATGAGTTCTCTGATATGTTTTTTGTTGTGTTCATTGATGATATTTTGGTCTATTGCAAAATTAAAGAGGAACATGAAAGTTATTTAATGGTTATCTTGAAAACCTTAATCGAAATGAAACAGTTTGGTAAAATTTTCAGGTCTTTATTTTGGTTGTAAAAAATTTCATTCTTTGGACACATTATTTCAAAAAATGGAATAACGATTGATCATGATAAAACAAAAGTTGTTGAAGAATGGCCAAGACCCACAAATATAACTGAGATCTCTAGTTTTCTTTGTTTCGAAGGTTACTTCCAAAGGTTTGTTGAATATTTTTCACGGTTTTCTAGTCTAACTACTAGGTTAACTCAAAAAGGTGTTAAGTTCATATGGAAAAACGAATATGATGATTGTTTTCAAGAAATGAAAAGAAGATTGGTGAATTATCTAGTTTTGGCACTGCCATCCAGAAATGGTGAGTTTATTATCTATAGTGATGCTTCATTGAAATGACGTGGTTGTGTCCCAATACATAATGAGTAGGTAATTTCTTATGCTTCACGTTAGTTGGATCCACAAGAGTTTAATTCTACTACACATGATTTTGAATTAGATGTTGTTGTTTTTCCTTTAAAA
The DNA here is from genome assembly GCA_963277665.1 of Viscum album. NCBI lineage: Eukaryota > Viridiplantae > Streptophyta > Magnoliopsida > Santalales > Viscaceae > Viscum > Viscum album. The sequence continues at coordinate 1,765,304,958 of OY728146.1, read as the reverse complement.
ATTTGGAGGCATCATTTGTATGGAATAAAATGTGAAATTTATACTGATCACAAAAGATTAAAGTATATATTCACTCAAAAAGAATTTAACATGAGATAGACGAGATGGTTTCAATTAATCATGTATTATTATTGCACATTCCATTACCATCCGAGAAAAATAAATAAAGTGGCTGATTATTTGAGTTGAAAAAACAATGCTTCATAAACCATGATACGTTTGGAAGAAGATCCATTGGATTCTGATTTAATAAACATTGAAATATAAGTTTTTGGTGTAGAATATTCTTCTGTTTTGTATCTGGTGTTAGTGATATTGTCTCTATGAGATTGAATTAAGCAAGCACAGAAGGAAGAACGTGAGTTACAGAAAAAGGTAGAGTTGGTTCAGAAGTGTATGTTTCCTAAATTTAACATTGATAATGATTGTGTTTTGAGATTTGGAATGAGATTATGTGTGCCTTGTGATTCAAAATTGAACAATGAGTTGTTATTTGAAGATCATAGTTCCCCATTTTTAGTTCAACCTACTACTAAGAAGTTGTATAGATATTTTCGGGACTATTACTGGTGGGATGGAATGAAAAGTGATATTGCTAATTTTATTGTGAAGTGCATGACTTGATAGTAGGTTAAAGAATAGCAGCAGTTACTAAAAGGGTTGCATCAGCCATTAACAGAGCCAGAGTGGAAATGGGAAAATATATCCATGGAGTTCATTGTGGGATTACCGAAGACATCTCGAGGTAATAATGAAATCTGAGTTATTGCTGATCAATTGAATAAATCTACTCATTTCTTTATTATTCAATATACATTGACTTGAGATCAGCATTCTCAGTTGTATATTAAATACATAGTCAGGTTTCATTGAGTTACCCTCTCCATTATATCTCATTGTGATCTGAGGTTTACTTCTAACTTTTGGAATGACATTCAGAAGTCGTTGGGTAATGAATTAAATTTTAGTACAACTCTTCATCCTCAATCACATGGGAAATCAGAATGAACAATTCCGATATTGGAGGATATGTTATGTGCTTTCTTGGTGGATTATCATGGATGTTGGGACCAACATCATTCTTTGGGTGAATTTTCATATAACAACAGTTTTCATTATAGTATACAGATAGATCGATTTGAGGCATTATATAGAAAGTGTTGTCAAAATCTTTCTTTTGGTGATAATGTAGGTGAAAGGAAGCTGATAGGACTAGAATTCGTAGAAGAGATGGAAGAGAACGATCAGTTGATTCAGAATCACATTAGAATAGCTTAGAGAAGAGAGAAAAGTTATACAGATAACTAATGGAATGATCATTCTTTTGAGTTGGGTGATCAAATATTTCTCAATGTTTCTCTATGGAAAAGTGTTATTTTTTTGGTATGAAGGGAATTTTTAGACTGAGGTTCATTGGAATTTTTTAAATCCTGGATAAATTTGGATCAGTTGTGTACAGAGTGGATTTACCTCCAAGAATATCCTAGGTACACAATGATTTTCATGTTTCATTTTTAAGAAAGTATATGAAAAATCCATCTCATCTTTTGAGCCTAGAGGTAGATCAGTTGGAATAAAATATCTCTTATAAATACAAACTAGTCTAGATTCTTGACCAAAGAGTGAATGTTTTGTGGAATAAGGTAATTCAACGGGTAAATGTTTTGTGGAAAAGACATATGGTTGAAACGACAGCGTGGGAATTTACAAATTTTATGATGGATAAATACCCCAACTTATTTTGATATGTAAAATTGTGTGGATGTAATTCCAAAAAGGGGGGAAAGGATGTAACATCCCAGATAAATAATAAATAATACATATTTCATATTTATTAAATTTTATGAATTAAATATTAATTTTATTTTAAATAGGTTTCTATATTAGATAGTGTACTCGATACACAACAATGGGATTCTTTAAAATCTTACATTGCACATTAATAATATAATATTATATTTTTAAATGGTAGATAAATCCTAGACATTGTATTTGAGTGAATGAAAAAGAAAATACAATATTTTTATACATATTTATTAAATGTATTTACTTTTATCCAATAAAAAGTTAGAGGCACAAAAAGTGAATGAATCTAATTTTAAAAATAATTTACTTTAAAAGGCTGATTTACTACCTTTTAATGATGATCCCCCATTAAATATAGTTTTTGTAACATTAATAAATTCTATTTGAAGGAATATAATCCTTATTTAGAATGGGTACATTAAAATTCACTTTGTGTAATTTTTTGGAATTTTTTCGATAATGTTCAATTTTTAATGAATAATGAAAAATATTGTATTTTATTTAAAAACTGTCTTTAGATCTAATTTATTTATAAAGTTATATTATCTTTTTAACTAGTTTAAAATTTTAATAAGAATATATTTTTACCATTTAATCCAATTTTGGTCATTGGAATTAATTTTACTTTGAAATTTGACATACACAAGTGTTAAGCTATTGATAGTTATTGTTTTTTAAAAAGACGATATTTATTAAAACAACATGAATTAATATTAAATTAATTAATGTAAATTCAATGTTTTTAATTTTATAAAATAGACTTCATTTTTTTATTCTAAAAATCAAATATATATTAGGCTGAGTTTTTGGGATTTTTCTGAAAAACATCAATTTTTTATGAATAGTGAAACCACTTAGTATTAGTTAAAAAAACTAAAATTTTCATTTAAATGAAAATTTACAACTTCTTTAAATAGAATTTCAAAAATCTAAAATACATGGTTTTTATTGTTATGTTAAATTTGGGTCAATAAGATGAGAATAATTTTTGGTGAATCGTAACATTGGACTATTATTCATTGCGGTTAAAGATAAAATAGTGTAATTCAAGAAAAAATTATAATATAATAATTCCAAATTATTTTAATACTTTTTTAAACCTTATTGGTTGAGTCATTTACGACCATGGACATTTTGGGGTCTATTTGGGGACCCCATTGAGCCACTTTGGAGTGAAAATGACACATTATATTAATTAACATGAAGTAATGGAAAAATGACAAAAACAAATATCTTTTAGTAAATTAATTTTTACAAGGGGTTATATAAATTATGTTTTGGACTATAAATATTAATTGGACATATAAAAATCATTCCCACATTATTGTATATTTTTATTTTTAGAAAAAAAATATATTATATTATATATGACACAATAATGATGTAGTATTTACCTCATTAATAAAGGTTTTAAAAAACAATAGATAATAAATATTAATACAATATATAAAACATTTCCAATTATTATTGGATGATTTTATTTCCACCATGAGTCATCTTATCTTCTACTTTAATTATAATTGGACCATTATAAACCAAATTTCATTATATAAGAAAATAATATTATCACATTTTCCTAAGGATCCACTCCTGGCCCTTATAAAAATCCCTCACTTAGAACAAATTACTCACACCTATCAAGCCTTTTGGATCATCCAAACTCTACCCAATTAATCTCCCTACATCTCTTTTCTCCTCCTATAAGACCTACCATAGGAGGAAGGCATTTCAAGAATTTATTTTGGTTCAAACCAAAATATGTTACCCAAATTAAAGGTAAAAATTTCTCATAACTTCTATTCTATTTTTTTACTTATATAACCACTAACCACATACTATTCATTTATATTGTAAAAAAAGTATCCTTAATATACTGCGATGTTTTTATAAGATGTATTTGAAGTATACTTACACACACCTCTATATAATGGGTGATGAACAGACTATTTTTGTGGATGGAAAACTAACGCCTCACAAGACGATGATTGTTTGATTAACTCCTACAGCCTATGATGGTGGCCATTAAGATGACACTATATTTATATATGATATATATTTTGTTTATGTTTACCTTATTCTTCTATATTTTTATTTTAAATCATACCTTTATGGTTTCCATTATGGGTAAATGCGATAATTTCAATTGAGTAAGTTCAGACTACCGCCCCCTCAAAGTGACATGACTCGTTAATGACATATGTGGGATGCACAAAGGATAGAGGTAATGATATTATATATGATGTCATACTGAAATTATAATAAACATATGTATCATTATTTTTAATTCAATTAAAATAGAAAATTGAAATTAATGTAGCATTCATGTGTACGTACGGCTTACCTTCTCCATGAACGGTGCATTTAATTTCTTACCACCAAATGATATGAACTGTTATATATATATATATATACAGGATATATATGATATATATGATATAAAAGTAATTAATATCATTCATTATATAATGGACTGTTGTCCGCACGGACAATTTGTAAATATTAGGTTTTCATTTTTGGCTCATGTACCAAATATCAAGAAAACGAATGTTATTAAATTAAATGATTATATGATGTTTATAACAAGGTAATATGTGATATAAATGGAAAAATAAACTTGAAAATGGATCTGAATCATGTATAAATTAACATTATTTTATTATTCAGGTGATTAAAGACCGATCGATTCAAGTCGGACATGAGGTAATGGACTTCGTATCAATCTTTTTTCATTGATGTATACTTTGTTCTAATACCTGTCATTATTTTATTCTCTGTATAAACACCCATGACATTTCTTTTAATTCAAAGGTAATCATTTTCTACAAATCATGTTATACAATGACAAAAATTGAATTTTTCTTTTTAATGTATGTGGTGACAACGACCATTCTGCCTCCATGATTATTATTTGATATTTGTCTTCCTTAATAAGAAGTAATATTTTTAAAATAAAAAGTAAATAACATATTCTGTGTTATGTATTTTTGGTATTGAAAATAGTTTGATAAAGGATTTGATACATTAATATATTGAAATTTTATATTGTTATGGTAATGTGCAAATGTTATCTTTCCTTTATTCTTATGTTATGTGTTATGATCATGTAATGGTTCTTTGGAATTATTTACGTAAATAGGTGGTTATGTGATAAATCAAGGTCGGGTGAGCCCAAGATAGCTCTCCAAATCATTGGGTAGCATGATGGAGTTAAATGTGGATGTTTCTCCTATGATATTTAGGGAATATATTGTGTTGGGTATTCTAATGTAACTACCTATGTTGTTGTGATAGCTACAATGTATGTATTTTAGGGATTCCACAATATACCTTTATGATTTAAGATTTCTAGGTGTAATTTATAAATCCTATGATTTCATGAGGAGTGTAAAATAGTTAATGTTTTTTATTTATTTATGAACTAATGTTTTCTTTCATTGTTTTATAACCCCTACTGAGCTTTTTATGGTCATCCCTAGTTTTGAAATGATTTCCACATGACTTAAAGATTAATAGGGTCAACGATGGGATCAAAGAAAAGTCCTGGTGTATAAAACATGGAAGTAGACATGAATCTTTTTTCTAGTGTTTTTATTTTATGAAAAAATTGAAACTGAGTATAAGTGTCTACTATTTAATATTTTGAGATGTAATTGTTAAGTTCTAATTCTCTAAAACTATAAACTTGAACGGATCTTGATTTTTATTTATTCATTTAGTTCAATATTATGTAATGTTTTAGGTCGGGTCCTTATACATACTATATCTCTAAGATGTACTAGGTCTCAATATTTTACTATTAGATAATTATATCTGTTATAAGGAGCATCCATTAAAGATATTATTCTAGAAAGATATTGTTTTTTTATAAAAAGACAACACAACCTATCATATTATATTAGAAGATCATTGTATATGATGGGGGAACCTTGGATCCTAAAGTGAAAATGAAACAAAATAATAATCATTTTTATCCTTATTGCATGATATAAAATTTTTATGGTCATATTTTCAAGGATTGAATAATATTACAACCAAAAAAATATACACATATTTCTCTTCAAAGTATATATGTATCAAATTGAGTAATATATTGAAAAAAAAACCGAAATAATTTTATCATAAATTATGGACATTAAATGAAAATAATTTTGTCATTAGGATGAAATTTAATTTTGTGAATAAAATATTTATGGTATATTGATAAAAATATATTCATTTCATGTTTAAAAGTATATGTTTTTAAAAATTGAGGATTTTAATTGGGTAATAATATATTCTAAAATTATATTTCATCACTCTTATAAATTGAATATCTTAAAAATAAATTGATTTTTAGATTCACTATTTCATAATTATATTAGGATGATATTTAGGGAATTTTTATGAAATATCGAATTTTTAGGTAAACAGTAAAAAATTAATGTTTAAAGAAATATTTTATTGACATTATTAACAAGAAATTAAAAATCAAAATACTACTATACATTTTCCAAGACCAATAATTATCTTATGGGGTTAAAAAATTCTATTTATATTTTAGTGAATTGTAAATAGTATTTTGAAAATTATGTAATATTTTACTCAGATAAATATTAATGTTTAGTGTTTTTCTTTTAATTATGATTTCCTAGGGTGGTTCCTACTTTTAGAATATTTTAAATTTAATTAAAATATTATATTCTTAGAATTAATGTAATTACTTTCAAGAAAATAAAATGGTTAAAAAAATTTTGTAAAATAAATTTTCTTTCCAAAATCAAAGTTCATTAATATATTTTTTATGTGACATACAGTTATTACAATAAAATAAAATATTATCAATTTTAAAGACCAAATAAAATAAAAACGTTTTACGAACATAAATAATTAGCTCAAAATTATTTAATATAATCCATTTTTTATTTATTAATAAAAATTAAATTACATAGGTAGTGAATAGTTACTGTGGTGAAATATGAAATGGTAAAAGTAATAAATAAATTAGTAAGAGACATAGAAACATGTTTCAAACATATGATAAATATAATTTTTGGAGAATTATCAACCATTCACATTTATCCACCGACAAATTTTCTACACTTCATAATCATTCCTTATGAATCATGTTATGTAAATATATTAAAATATTATATTTATAAAATATATTTACCTTCACCAATAAAATAATATCACTACCACTCCATTTAACCACTCATTATAAAGAACTATCTTGATTAAAACTATTCCTTATCTCTCCTCAACTATATCCCATCATTTTTTTAGAATTGGTCTTTCCGAAAAAAACTACCAATTAAGTATTATGGTGTTTCAATAGTGAGATCAACATAAGGTAAAAGTATAGTTTTCAATATATCTCTCTAAATTCATCAACTATTCAAAACCCTAACATCTATTCTATCGATGAAAATTAGATTAAATGAATATAATTTATATTTTTAAATTTTATAAAATTATTTCAATAAAAATTCATATCCCTCTAACCAATCCTATCTGAAACATAAAGAGGTTGTCATTCACACATCTGATATACAACATCCAAAAACGGCATTTTTTATTATCATCATTATCTAACATTGATGAAATGAAATATATATTTTCGTTATAAATATGATATTTATGATACTATTTAATTATTATAATTATAATATTAGGATTCATACTAATAATATTAACAAAAAATTATGTATTTAATTTTACTCTCCATTAAGAAATACATCCATAAACCTTTTTTATTTGTAATGTTTTTTTAAAAACATACAAAATGTATAAATTTTTCCATAATTGACTAATAAATAATATATATATATATATAATTTTTGATATAACTAAGTATTTAAAAAATAATTTTATAATGTCTAACATATTTAATAATTTCATATAAATTGAATGAACCACCAAGAATGACTGGACTAAGTAGAAACCATAATATAAATAATGAAAAATGGAAAATTAATTGATCATAGAAAATTAAATTATAAAACAACAATATTATAAATTATTTTCAATTTTAAAATATATCCATTTGCATGTGTTTAATATAATACTTATATTTTACAAGCCCCTATAAACTAATGAAATATTTTTATGTAAATATGAATGTTGACACCTAGTCATTCGTATAGAGGATATGAAAATTAATAACCATATTTTCAAATATATATAGATGACATTCATTTATTATAATATTATCGAGATAATTTAATGATTTATTAATAGAAAATTAACATTTTAAATGTACTACCTTGATATAACAGTAAATTATTTATCCTCAAAAAAATATATTACTTTGATATCTTAAATTTAATGCAACAATGAGTTTAGATGAATTGTGTAACATTATTAAAATATAATGTATCCATTATTTCCATACCATTGGATAGACATTTATGAATGGAAACAACCAAATTTCAAAGATATATGTTCCATAAATTCATTAAAATTAATCATTATTTACAAAATTAAAATAAATAGAATAAAAACTATTTCAAAAAAGTGACGTTTTCTTTCATAATTGTATTTATGTGTGGAATGAATATTTATATTTATAAATTTAATAAATCAATGTTACAAATTTTTTATAATGTAATGAATATTTTATTTACTTTATAATAAGTTTTAAAAAATCAAAAAATATTCTTTATTGTCATATGATATTATAGCAATTGAATTAAATAAAAATAATTCAATATCAAGAATCATGAGTTTACAATTTTTTAAAAATGAATCTTTTATTTTTTTCCTTTATCTCAATACTAACCATGGAAAAAAATATCACCTTGATATTTGGTAAATTGCATTAATACTGACTAATAATAATTGAAAAGAGATAATTTATCATCATAATTCTTATAATTTGTAGATAGTTAATATGTTATAACATTATGAAATAAATTTATTAGTTTTATTTAAACATTTTATATAATATTATTTATTTTCTATTTAATGCAAAGAAAGTTTAAAAACCCCACTATCATAGTTTTAAATATCATGTATGTGTTTACATAATGTCAGAAACAAGTCATGAATATATATTAATATTCAATTCAATAATAATGAAATTATATTACTTATGTTAATTTATTTATAATATTTAGTTATTATATAATTATCTAAAATGATCACAAAAAAATTATTTATTCAATAATTAGAAAAATAAAATTAACGATTGGAAAAATATTAAAATAATTATAAATTCAATATGTTATACTGTTGCGCGAAATTTATAGGTTATTATGAAATCTGATTTTTTATTAAATTAAATTATTCTTACTAAAACATTGTATTTATGTCTTATAAGTCAAATTTATTAAACAATGACAAATTTCTCAATACTAATTTGTTATAACATTTATTTTTTATTAAAATATATAATGATAATATGAATATTTAAATAATAAATTATGCATATTATAAGGTCTAAAAGTTAATTTCTTCATCTTTTATGGTTATCTTTTAACCTTATAATTAAATTTTTCAATGATTTAATATTGAATAGTTTGTAACTATAGTTAAAATAGAAATAGATAACTAAGGGTGAATAAAAATTATAATGTCTGAAATTACACAAAAAATGTCTAAATTATATCCATTTTTAGGATTATAACCCAATCTAAAATTTTCTTCACATCCATGACCATTTGGAGGAATTTTTTTAAGATTGAATTTATTGAATTGAATCTTATGAGAAATTCACAATTTCCCCTATCCACACATAATCCACAACATCATTTAATCACCATGTTCTTTGTAAACCAATCAAACATTACCAATTTATCTTCTAAAGTTCCCAATAAACATTCAAGAATATTATGTATTCACATAAGACTAAACCTAATGCATTTTAGTGGATATCTATAGGAGTCTTCACCCAGAAAAAATAATCACCTTAAGAGATCACATTATTTTCTACTCTACATTATAAAAATATGGTATTTATAATAAAATAATAAATCTAGTATAATAAATATTATGATGTGTTATTATGATTATTAAAACCACATTATAAACCCTAAGTCATGTCAAATGAGAAGTGAATGTACCGCTTGAGCGTATATATGGATTACCATCTCAATGTAATGATCTAATTATATTTCCTTTAAAATATCTTAATGATGGGTATTATGATACAAATAATTTTAAATTATGATGTATATGAAATAATTATTCTTATTAAATTGTAATATCACATCTACATTCTTTCTATCAAATCCTTTGAAAATGATAATTTCATTTATGTGTAAAGGTGGAATACTACGAACACAACGTAATTCAAATATTTTTTCAACAATACATCAGTTGGATGAGAATAATTATTATTTCGATGAATATATATGTGATATATATGATATAATCAATAACCTATAATTTTGAATTAATACATACCTTTATAATATTCCATCAATCAAAAAATGACATTGATGTTCATGTGTCAATACAAACTACCCCTTCCAAGAATGATAAAATTTATTTCACTATCTTTAACATTTATGGATTACACTATATATTAATAAAATAATATAAAATAATATTTATATAATTATTAGTATTACAGAGTTGATATAACAATGATAAATGTCAAAGGACATGATATACTATAGTGAATTACTATTGATAAATAAAACTCTTAACACTAAGAAATGATGAATTTAATAAAGATTTATTAAGGAAATGGGGTATTGAAATATTATTAAAGGATCATATGTGATATTTTTACTATGATAATGAATATATAATATAATTATAATAGATCTATATGTATTATATAGAAGATTACAATTATTTCAATGGAATGAATACTCCAGATGAGGGATATTGTGCAACAATATCATTATTTAATGGATAATTTATGATGATGATCTCATTATGATATCTTATAATAAACCTCCCAAGATACTAATTAATTTAATTTCCTTATAGTTATTTCATTAAAATATTGTTTCCTATTCATTTTATTCTCCTTAAATACTCAATATAAATATTTTGTTTAAAGAAAATAAACTTTATCTCTTTCTTTGGTTGTGAAAATGATTTCTTTTATATAAATATTTTCTAAAAAAATAAATAATAGTATTAATTGTCTCCATTGGTTTTTTAAAATATTTTTTTATATGAATTTTTTTATAAAATAAATTTAAATGGATAATATATTTGTTTTTTGGATATTATATTTAGTAACTTTCTATGAAATAAATAATTTAAGGTATAATAATTCAACTAGTACAACATTAATGACATTTAATGATATCTTAAAAAATTTATTCTACGAATCCTATTTTATATGTATATGTTTTTGTTTTAAAATTATTTTTTCCATTTATAATTGATCATTTTTTAAAATATGATATCTCAAAATGGAATTAATATCATATATAAGAATTTTTAAATTATATTACTATTCAATAAGGATAAAACTACTTTAAAAACATATAATGTATTGTGGATATAATACAATCATATCATTATTGTTATTCATATAAAATGTTTATGTTTATGATGAAATTATTTTTATGAATATAATTTCTTCTCCATGTGTTTTTCTATGATGAATTTTTTTCTAAAACGTAGTTATTTTGCACAATTTTCGTAATGAGGTCATTAAAGTTCCTTTCATGGTTTATGATAAGATGAATACATTATTATCTTTTGGTACTCATATTTATTATTTATATTATGATTATGTGGGACCTATATCTCACCCTAATTTATTGGGTTTACATTTATATCTCAAGAGTTACATATTAAAAGAATAGAGATTTATCCCAAATCACTAGAGGAATCTATCAAGTATAATAGTGTCTAGAGTGAACCTTTATATCTATGATGGTATAAGGAGTGACACCATTACATGATGATAACCCTGATAATGAACCTTTATTATCAAGGAAGTTAATTTTTATCTTTATACAGCAATTCCATATCTTATCACATTATTATTATCTCATGGATGGTGTTATTTAATTTTATAATGATTCATGTCTTATTAACATCAATGAATTTTATGATTACGTAATATTATGATCTTGGATAGGCAGATTATGGTTTTGAAACATTAATATCATGTTCCTATACACTATATATCATATAATTAGTATATAATCAGTGATATCTCCATTTTTTACCCGTATTGACTATCTAATCTCACCCATTTATTCGGATTCTATTCTACAATAAATAAAATTTTTCATTAATTAGGATTTCTAATAAGAGATCATGTTATGATGAAATAATTTGGTGATGATTTTATATTTTATGAACCAGTTGATTATGTTTCCATGAATCCAATGATATTGCACCTAGATTATATTGGAATAGATAAAAATTATATGTATTGGATATTAATATTTTGAGTTTTATTACATTTTTTTTGAAATGTATGGCTAACTATAGTCAACAATATAAAATTGTTTTGTAAACCTCTAGAAACATGGATATGAAGTTATTACTATGATACCTAGGCATTTGTCTAATTATGTGTTAAAATCTAAATATTTTAGTAATAATCATGAATAAACGAGGGTAATACTAAAGATTCATCAAGAATAATTCATGATTTAGACATCCTATATATTATTCATCATGATAATGTTGTATCCCCCCATGATTAGTTTTTCTCGCACTACATTTTTAATTTTTAACCAATGGAAATATCCCCAAAGAGTCAATATATTGATGAATGTGATATAAGATAAAATGAATTAACTCATGAGAAACATGATTATGGATTATTTAATGAAAAATATATCCATTATAATAAAAAAAATTCTCAATCCTTGAACCATTATGAGCATCCAAATGATCAATGGTGGGGACAACATCTTGTTCATCCCTTCATCATATAACTCACTTATTCGTTTTGTGATCAGAATATTCAACTAGTCACAGAGAAATGAATCAGTACCATTGATGATTTAATTTATATTTTCTAGATTTTGGAACATCAAAATATTATGACATCAATTTATAATTTATATGTTTATGGAGATAATATTTATAATATTATCAGGAATTTAATAGAATAAAAAGAAATTAAATATAAAGAGTAGAATGAATTTCAAAACATATTTATCAGCATGTATTAGTAAAATATTCATAATATGGTAAATTTAAATGAAATTGTTGATAATAAATAGAATAATGTTGAATCAATCTATTCAAATGAGGTAAATTTTATATGGATTATTAGATATGATTCATAAATTATCTTCCAACATAAATTTAATGTTGGTCGATTATTACATAGATTAAAATTGAGAATTTCAGAGTATTTATCTATAATGTAATCCTATAGCTGGGGAGAAATCATTAAATGAGATATGTAAGTGGATATATATGTAGGAGTTACCCAACTATATCATTATTTTAATAAGAAAATAAAAATTGAATTCAATGTAAATTAAAAAAAATAGAAGAGGAGATGATGAGCATTAATTGTTTTCAATTAATTGAATAAATAAAGTATAAAATTTTAATAATGGATTTGGTAAAGGGTTAATATGTTAAATTTAGGTTTATTATTTAATTTAATGTTGATTTTATTGAAAAATGCAAGCTAATGATGTGAATATAGGGAATGGTCCAGTGAGTTCACCACACACTCCATTATTTTGAATGAAAGTATTATGAGTACTGTTGAAACTTGATCCAAAATCCAATGCTGAATGTTGATGATTGAAATTATACTCCTTTTAATCTCAAAGTCAGTGGGAAATCTATTATGATTAATATTTTTGATTTGTTGTAAAATAATGATGTAGAGAATGGAACACTTAAGATCCAATATAAAAATGCTAATGTCAAATTAGATTCTTCATCAAAACAGTCATTAATATGTAATAAATTTTTATATTTTATTAAAAATACTCCTCTAAAATAGATATTGAGTTGGCATAAAAATTCAATATAGTATTTTAATATCATCATAGGTCTATAATTCTTCTCTAGTCGATGTTTTTGGGAATGTATTTCTTTCAAATCTTATCATTATCCTTTAGTTTAAATGGATGTTAGTTCATTCATGGATTGAATTTCTTTACATAAATGAAATATCAATTTTTGAAAAATGGATATAATAAATAAAATTCAAACCCCACTTACGGTTTCCTATTATTATAATGAAAAAACAAAATTTCGATCAATTTTACTAAAATTGTATCTGTCTTGAATATAAATGAAAAGGGTAACCTATATTAGATGGATTGTGAGAAAACTATGATAAATGATATTAATATTTATTGATAGATTATTAATGTCTTTACATAATAGTTGTTTTTCAATACATATAATCATACATTTTAGTTCTTACTAAAAAACACTCTTTGTCCTGCACCACCATACAATATATTTGTTGTTATTTAGAAAATAAAATAGTTGGTTTAGTGGGAACAAAATTAAATGATTGAAAAAAAACCAAAATGATCACATCCTTCTTCACTGCAGGACCACCATGCTCAAAAAATTGATTCAAATTCTAAAAAACTCCAAAAAAGTGTCCCAATTAAAACTAAAATTCCACCAGATTAAATTTTCAAAATGTTATTAATTCTTTCTGAACCACAAGGCACACAAAAGAAATAATTTAAATTATAATGGAATTTTATTTCCATCAGTAAATTTTATCGTCATCACAATTTTTCCATTCTACCAACCATAGTTCCTTAATAAATGTTGGTCATACAATTTGGAAGACATCTAGAAATATAATGCTGAAAACCCATCAAAATCTGACAGAAATGAGCACTATATAAACAAAAAAAGAATAAAACATCATGAAGTACATCAGATATCAAGGACCATATAATCATTTCTATAATAAAATAATCACCAGAAAATGTATCTCATACCCATGCATTGTCACCACAATTGACATCATCACATTCACCAACGTAATTTTTAATTGTTGTCATTGAATGATCTATAAAAGACCTTCCAAAACCACAAGAAAATAACCGAAACCACCATACCACTAACCCTAGTGTATCTGTACCACATCTGAATCCATCATTTAAAGTTCCAATGCATCCTGATGTATTAACACATTGATAAATGTAGAGTCATATGATTTGGGATAGATAAGAAGAACTATTATGAAGAGAGAAAGTTATGAGGCCACTCCATTGATCATGAAATAGAGAACCTATACCCAAACCATTTACCATATAACATCAACACTAAAACTATAACATTTTCACATAATGAAAATCTATTCTTGATAACAAAACTAATAACCAACCTAAATCAACATCAACACTGATCCTTTACCAGAAAATTACATAATGGAATGATCAAACACAAGTCATGTGCCTTGAAACCCATTTACCGCTTGATGATCACATCCCTAAACATGACGAAGACCACCACACAAGATCGACTAAGAAGTGAGTATTGTAATTTAATGATATATCATGGTTGGAAGTATCATGGACCTCATCTATGATCCATTACCTTCACCAAGAAGCCACAATATTTATGTTTCATCAAGAGTCAATGCCAATAAGTTTCATTTTGAACACCATCCATCATTCACCTATTCTAGCCCAAGTCGCCATGATATTATTCATGATAGACCAAATGGAGAAAAATATGATGGATTATGAGGCATTTATTGTGGAGAATAGAATCAGTCCCTCCTCTAAGGCAATAATTGGTGAAAACCAACCAAACAATCTATAAAACCCTAAAATCAGTGATATTAAAGAACCATCTCTGTACTCTACCATCAAAATATGAATAAAACAATGGTGAAATTGTGAGGGACCAAATTTTTATCCATCATAATGATAAATAAAAAATGATCTGAGGATGAGGGAGAAATAATGATAAATGCAAATCTATATTGGTAATTGATAAATTAATAAGATCTCTATTATGATAATGTATCATGTAACTCATATTTATTACATGTTTGATCAACTAAGTTAATATCAATACATTATCATGATTTATATGCATCCAGTATATCAAAATTTGATTGTATGGAAGGATAATATAACCATGAGAACAATATGTACTAGTTATGTACACAATGAATTTATAATGATGAGACTTTGTCATTATAATTTACACACTATGTTTACAGATATGAAGAATAATGTCCCTATAAAATAAATCGATTAGTTTTTTATAGTATCTATATATTATATTCCAATTTATTCAATTAGTTAGGATGAGAATAAAGATAACATGAGAAATGAAATGATTTCATTAATGAAGCGGAAGTGTTATGAAAATTTTTCCAAATGTAAAGTTTGGCTATTGAAAGTTACATTATTAGGTAATACATTTTTATGATAGGAAATATCAGTAGAAATGCCTATATTATAAATAATTGAACACTGGCCTAAACCAACACCAATGAATGAGAGCCATAGATTTCGTAGTTTGGATTGATATTATCAATGCTTTGTTGAAATTGTTTCTAGATATCAAATATATACACCTTGTTAGCTGAAAATAAATAAAAATTTGAATTCAAAAGATGGATGTGAATAGTTTTTTATATTACTAATTTGATGTTTCTCAAGTATACCTTGGCTTATACTACCATAATGTAGATTTGAGTTTCAAAACTCTTTGGATAAAACTAGTATGGGACTAGGATTTTTCCTCACATAGTGTGATATGTATGTAACTTATTCCAAAATAAAAATAATTAGTCATGATAAAAATTACCCTACAGGTTATTTGGTTTTAAATGAGAATATTTTTATATTAATGATATTTATGGATTATCTAAATGGTAAAATATATGATATATATAATAATTAAAAAATTATACAATATTTTCACTCAAAAGGATATGTACATGGGCCCATGAATATGGTTTGATGTAATTTAAGATTATTATGGTTCGGTACATTACCACCCTTTGAATGAGAAAAAGGTAGAATATGTAATTTTTAAAAAAGATCATTCTAATTTATCTATTATTCGGATCACATAATATCAATTATTAATCAACAAATAATTTATGGATCTTGGAATCATTATTTAATGTGAGAAATATTGTAATTATAACATTCATCTAAAACCCCTATAAATGTAATTATTAATTTTTAATATAAAGAATATTAAGGTCTATAACTAGAGACCACCAAGGTATTCCCCAAGGAACCTTGTCCTGAGACCACATCAGCCAACATATATGCAACAACCCACTCATAGCACCCAAAAAACAACAACAAAAACAACAACAATTGCCACCATCCCATACATTACCACAATAGGAACCCGTACCAATGCAATGTAACATGGTGAACATCCTGACATCCTTCTATCTATAGTCTGATCAATGTATTACTATATAGGAAACAAAAATACAAAATCAAAAATCATATTTAGGAAACAAAGAGATAGAAATGGGTTGGATCTCAAAATCCATAGAAGAAATATTACTTGTTACATTACTCAGTAACACCGAAAAATTCCAATGAGAGAAAGATAAGGATACGGTCTTGATGAGTTGAAAAGTATTAGATTTCCAAAAATCCATGGAAAAAATGACATTGGAAGAGCCCAAAAAACAACCATAAGATGTATAAGTAAAACCAGAAGTGAAGGTGAATGAAAAAAATGATGGAACTAAATTATGTAACCCTACATCTATTCAATCCATAATTTCCCTATTCAGAATGAGTTGCTCATGGTATGTAGGAAACTCTGACAAAAAATTACCTCAAAATTTTCAAACAATTACACATTAATAATCATTATTCAAATGCAATAGAAAAAATTCCAATGTACAAAAAATTTAACAAATATGTTATATCAAAAAAGTGGAATGTATAAGATATGGTAGTAAGCATATTAAATGAATAATTTTATAATGATGCATAGGGGAAAATCTTATCAAATATTAGAGATCATGGAATCTTTTCAGTTACATGTGAAATAGGTGAGTGAAAATTTAGTAGAACATTATGTAATCATTGTTCCATCATTAACATAAATTTGATGAGTATTTTCCACAAACTCGAGCTCCATGAGATCAAGACCACATGAGTAGCATTATAGTTAGCCGATATATCAATTATGTAACCATGTTGTATTCATGATGATATTCTGTTTAATGTTAGAGAATTCATTTTTTAGTAGATTTTATAGTTTTAGATATGGAAGAGGATGAATATGTACTGATCATTCTCATAAGACCCTTTGTAGAAATAGGGTAGTCTTTTATTGATGTGAATAATGGACTATATCATCTTCAATGTTTCAGAAGAGTATATATATTCTTACATGATAGAATCTACACAACATTAAGATGATCTAATGGACTATGACAACATCTCCCACCCTTAGTAAAGAGAGGTGTATATGGATATTGGTGAAGAGACTGAATATTCATTTTCAGAATAGGAAGAATACTATGACACCTAAGAAGTCATATTTATTGATGAAATTACCATATAATTTGTACCACCATTTATTTGATTCATCATTCAGCCAACCAAGATGGAAATGAAAACTACATTTATGTACTCATACATAGGGGGGTCATTATCTTTACCAATCATTATCAATATCGATCTATCTCATTCTCAATAAGAATAACCGGTTGATGTCCAAAAAATACACAAGCACTCAAATTCATGGGAGTGATAGATATTAATAAATTTAATCCAAAAGAGTGCACTCACCATATTTTATTCAAATATGATGCAAAATATATATGGAAAACTTGTTTAGCATACACCGACAATAAAAGTAGTTTTCAAGAAGGAAGTGCTGAAGCATATGGATTTAAAAATAATATTTCATATCTTAGGTAGTGCATGGGTGAGTCCCCACAAAGTCATTCCCATAAAGGTAGGACCTAATTTATAAAGGAAAGCTGATAATGAACTCATTTCTACACACACTATCATTGGATGGATAGTTTGTGTAGATTACAGATGTTTGAATGAAACAACAAGAAAAGTTCATTTTCTATAAAAATTTATGGATCAAATGATTGAGAGGATAGTGGGAAATGATTTGAACTATTTCCTGGATTTCAATTCATGATACAACAAAATTATAGTAGACCCCACTAACAGGTCCAAAACCACTTTCACCAAGCCCTTCAGTACTTTTGCGTATAGATGAAAGTCTTTTTATTTGTGCACCACACCAACAACATTCCAATGATGCATGAAACGCATATTTCATAATATGGATGAATTATTTCCCAAAATATTCATGAAAAGTTTATCCATTTAAAAAATATCATTCAATATCTGTCTAAAAATTCTTGAATTATTTCTCCAGTGATGTCAGGATAAATGCATAGTGCTGAATTAGAAATAAATGAAACATCATGGTGCATGGAGTAATTTTACGGGGAAAAAATATCTAAAGAAGGAAATGGGGTTGATCCTGTAATAAACAAGGTCATCAAGGATCATCCAAACCAATCAATCATAAAATGGATCTGATGTTTCTTTGATCATAAAAGTTTCTTTATAAGCTTCATTGAAGGTTTTTATAATGTCCCATGCCCATTGATACAGTTGTTGTTAATGTGAATTTATTTTTAATTCAATGATGAATTATGAAAAGATTTTGAAACACTAAAAAATAATCTAATTGCGTCTTCTTTTTTCATTTCATCACACTAGGAAAAAAGGATTGAACTTTAATGTGATACCAAAGACCTTATTTTAGGATTTGTACTAAATAAAACGTAATTAAAACATTTCTACTCAATCTAATGTGCTAGCCTGACATTGAATGATGTGTATATTAATAATATGGGAATGAAGAAGGATCTCATAGACATTATATATGCCTTTGAAAAATTCCTTTCATTCCTCATTATATCTTAATACATCTTCCATAAAGACCATTCCTCCCTTCGATACCAGATTAATAAAGAAGGTGCAAAACCATAAATGATATGTTGGATTATTTTTCTGCAATAATTTGATATCATAATCAAGGAGACCAAAGGGTTAGAAAATGACATTGTTGACCGCCTCTCATGATTACCCCTAACCACCATTAAATAAGTTAACGAGGCTGTTAATTTTGTAGATTTTCAAGAAGATACATTGTTTAGTGTAAAAACCTAGCCATGGTTCCCGTTCATGGCAAAATATATTGCCACATTATTTCTCCACTATGATCTCTCATACGAGAAACATAAGAAATTTTTGTCTTATTCAATATTCTACTTTTGGGATTAACCTTTTCTATTCAATAATGGTACTAATTTCCTTTTATGAAGATGTATCGTAAAGGGATAAATACAAAATGTGATATAAATGTGACACACATCGCCAACAAGTAGCCATCATGGAACAAAGCACACAGTGGAAAAGATCCTACAACGCGTATTTTTCTGGCCCTCATTGTATCAAGATGTCAGAAGATTATATAATAAATGTGAAAAATTCCAACGAATAGAAAAAATCAATAATAGAAATGATATTCTAAAAACCCCATTTTATAGGTTGATGTTTTTAATAACTAGGATATTTAATTTATTGGAACATTCCCATCACCACATGGTAGGAATAACATTATAATTGTAGTAGACTATATCTCCATGTGGGTTGAAGATGATGCCAAAACACATGAAGAAACATAGGTAGTCATGAATTTTAATTAAAAGAATTTTTTTTCAAATATTTTATTTCCATAACTACTCATTATTGATGGACTAACAAATTTCTCAAGTCAACCAGTATGAAAAATGATTTAAAAATATGACATTATCTACAAAAAATAGATCTGATTAAAACCACCAAACAAGCATGAATGTTTTAGTGTGAAATAGGTTGGTGAAACAAACACTAAATTTTTTTAACACTAGTAGATGTGATTATTCCATAAAATTGGATGATGAATTATGGTCATATAGAAATGCATACAAAATACGCCTAGGCACCTTCTCATATAGACTAGTTTATGGTAAACCATGTCATCTTATAGTGTAATTAGAACATCATTCATTTTTGGAAATTAAAAAGATGAATATGAATTTAGAAAACGATGGAGAGAAATGGTTAATTAAATTAACCACATTGGATGAAATAAAGAATGATGAGTATCAACATGTATGGATTGACAAGGAAAAAAAAGTGGACCGACCAACGAATTGCAATACGTACATTGATTATAGTGATCATTGTTTATCTTTTTAATTCATGATTAAAAGTATTACCTTTGATGTCGAATTCACTATGGTCTAGTACTTTTGAGGTTTTTGACATTTTTCATTATGGAAAAATTAAAATTCAAATAGACGAAGAACAACCATTCAATGTAAATATTAAAAAGGTATGATATCTTTCATGAATGGTTCCATGAAAGCTATAAAGTTTTTATTATGATATAGTAAACACCGACAGAGTCCATCAATGGACATTAATGGAATCCTTAATTGGGAGGAAACTCTGGTTAGGAACTCTTTAGGTATGTAAGATTAAGATAACTGATGAATACTATTACATTATGATGGAAATAATGTATGATAAAAACAAGGAAAATGGAAAAAAAATAGAAATGTACAAATTTTGAATATCATTTTCATGACCTCTATATATTCTACTCTGGAAAATAAATCATTTGTACACTTCATTTTATAATGAAAAAGTACATGTCATGTACAATTTTATTATTTTTTTACAAAAAAAATAGTTGGTCGTGAACCAAAACATCACAGACCTCATTTCCCTTACCCCAATGCATCACCTAACCCACTCCCTCACCTTTTGCACCCCTCCCTACCCCAGACACCTCACACCTAGACCCTTCCCTTTCCCCCAACCCACATGCTACCCTCCTTCACCTCCTCCACTCTTAACCAACACACAACCCTTCCTTCTCCCTATTCCCTTTCCTTAGACCTACCCTCCCACATTCAATGGAATGCACCAAACAAAGAAAACCCTCCACTAATCTATCTTACATTTCATCCTATCCATTTTAGGAAGAGCCAGATAACATGTATCTATTGACCACCTCCGACAAACCTTCTATAACAACTACTACCCATGTTGCACCTGTCCCGTAGGAACAGTCTAAGACAACCATGACTTCTAGTAATGAGGACTTTCACCTATACCCCATTTCATGTTACTCCAACCCAATAAAATAGTTTTATCTTGTTAGAATATATGACATGACCATGAAAAAAAATGACCATGGATATGATGATTTTTTCTCACCTAAATATTGAATATTCTACAACCCACTCCTTGAGGATATGTATATTAGAACCATTTTTGAGGTACATGATTAGACATATAGGGAGTTTCTTGTTGAGATTCTTTTTACCTTTTTGATGGTAATCAATATTATCCATTTCTTCCTAGTTGGCCGCCCGTGCGGGTTGTCTTTTTCTAATATTGGGGCCAGACATGGCATCTATACTAATGAGTTTATCATTTAAAAATTTTTTACAATGCTTCAGGTACATTCACCTCATGACATATCTATGTAGTTATGTCCTATGATATCCCATGACCCTCAGTCCGAACATGTCCCACACATCACCAATTTCACATAGCTGCGAGGTCCGGCTTTGTGCATCATGTATAGAGGCATTGAACATGGCTGGTTTTCCTAGGATGCATGTCATGGAAGCGTCGACTAGGTGAATATGGTGATTCTTGCAGTAGACATGTTCTACCATGAAATAAACATTTTATCCCATTTTGTTTAATAAAACATGACCCTAGCATAGCGGATGAAATGAACACTAATTGGTTGATCTTTCATCATCATTCTTGAAAGGTACCAAGACATTTTTTATTTTGTGCAATTCCCCACCATTATTATACCACAAGAGCAGATCGATCTCATGCTCTTCCAAAAGATGACGATATTGGTTAATGAGGAAGAATTACATTTCAATGTACCATGCACCGAGGTACCCTTTCCTCTAGGGCCGAATGCCAAATAAGATGAAGAAGAACCACCCCAAACAGCATAGATATCTACTTCTAATAAACACGTACCCACCACCACCTCAGCTGACACCCATTCCATTGCATCACCACCATTCTCTCAAACCCTCACAAAGCTCTAACCTAATATCATGTGTTTCTTAGTTAATCCACTCCAAATATCACCCCACCTCCATCTTCCATTATTTGAGCAACCTTTATTTTCTATTTCACCCACTCCCTCCCCAACTAGACCTTCCTCCTACCCCATTATACCACCCCCATCCATCCAGTCGGACATCCCACCTGATCTCACTTACCTAGCTTCCCTGTAAGTGTTCCTGGTGGAGCAGGCCTCGACAAGAAAGGGGGTTACCATTGTGGTCATCCCTGGGGTACGATTCATTGATCCAGTTTCCCCACGCATGTCCCAGTACAGATAATTACTTCACCGCCTTCCACCCCAACCCATATCTATGGATTATCTACAACACAACCCATCACCACTTCACCTCTAGCCTCTAATACTTCTTCTAGTAATAGGGATAATCTTGGATAGTTTCTTGAGACACAATTCTTTGGGATTAAATTCAATGAGAATTTTGGGGTGGATCTCTAATATGATTTTTCAAAAACTTTTGGCATTTTGGTACTTATCCAAATACTTGGGGTGGTTGTATTTTCATTATTCTGATTCTTATACTTTTCCATACTTATATATATATATCTATATATATATATACATAAGATTTTATTTTTTACATCTGGTTGTGTTTTGATATGTATGTCTTTCCTTTAACATGTCATGCTAATCAGAATATATTGTTATCCTCTATGGAGTGGTCTTTCCTATATTCTTATTACAAAGTGAATTTGAGAACATCCTTAACATTGATTGACATCTTCACGAGCTGACACTTGCAATTCACCACCATCATTATCCACAGTGATGAATTATTACAATCATACTGCACGTCATTTATGTGCATGAAACTCTAGATGAATTAATCAAACCACCAAATAAAAATAATGAGATTGAGGAAACAACCTTTAATTTCATTATGTGGAATAGGATCGAATGATCATATTTACCATTTGACATCTATCATCATCCACCTTCCTGGATGATGAATTTTAGTTAGTTCTTTATGGGATTTTACCTATAATTCATGACTATTTTATCTCATCCTTGTCGATGTGTCTAGTTTTTTACATTTTAATTTTAATTTTTGTATTTCTTAAAGCTACATTGTAAACATATCAATATTTCAATAAAATGTCTCTCTCTGTTTCGTAATATGTATGCCTTCCCTTTTTATACTATTGCAATTATGAACTAATATTTGTTATACAATGAATGATTTTCTTATCTAACACATTTGTATATAAACTATATCTTCATGTTACTATTTCGCAACACACCCATAGGGCATACCACTTTTCCAAGGGAGCTCTTGTTTCCCTAATATTTTCAAATCTTCAAAAACAACATTTCAAAAATCATCAAAATTCACTTCCACACCACTCCCACCTGTATTTATTTAATACTAGGCACACTGTCACATTATAAGTTTCTCTCTGTGTGGGTGTGTTGGGTGGAGGGGGGGGGGGTTGTCATAATTGCAATTTATAATGAAATTGGATTTTCAATTGTTCTAATTAATCTTAGAGACATTTTTCGGAATAATAATCATTCTATAAACATGAGAATATTTATTCCCTTATATGTAAAAAATAATTTAAGAGGAAAATTTCCATGGACCATGTTTCACCACTAATTATATTTGTGATTATGATTAATATGTTTACGTTATTAAATTAAAATTCAAAATATTTTAAAAAATGAATAATTGACTTAATTCATAAGATTTATGAACTTTCTAATTTCGTTTTGTTAATAATTCTCCCTACCCGAGAGGACTCCACATCAATTAAATTTTATTTATTGATTATATTTCTTGAGATATTCCTTGGGAATTGAAACAAACATGGAAATTAACTATAGTCTTATCAAAGAAATGACCGAACAAATATAAAACAATAATGATTGAGGAACTCCTTAATAGCCAATTTTTTACTAAGTCTCACATGACCTATATGCTCCTTTCAGCCCATATATTCCAATAATGACCTACTATAATGAAGTTATTCCAACCCTATTTCACTTCCTACCATGCTTGCGTATAATTATAATAGTCATATTTGAAAATGTTTGAGGGAGAAATTAAGACGTCATGGATGCTTCCATTTTCCGATATGTACGACGCACTAACCTGACTAAGAGGTTGTGATCCCTGTACAATTTTTTGAATTATATATATTTTTTGATACTTTTAAAAATTCAAAAATAAAATAAAGAAAATTTGATATGGGTTGTTCACTAGGATGGTCAAAAATAACCATTTTATAGTCCAATGTATCCCTTGAAGGATCATATGTGGTTAGGTGATGTTTGTGAGATCTTTCTAATGCATTAATTTTGAAAAATAATATTATAAAAAGAAAACGTAAAGGAGAATAATCAATTATTTGTATATATACTTTCCAAACATATGGATCTAAACCAAGATGACGGAGTACAGACATGACCACCTACAAGGAACAACATCATCCAACAAGACATTTCACATTTTTAAATATACTAAAGAGAATACCCTATTATTTGAGCCATATTGTTTACATTATACACACCTAACAAAAACATTAGAGTCCTCAATACCAGTTTTCCTAAATCACTCATGAATTATCATATACTTGTCTTTAAATAGTGTTGATGATTAATCCAATCCTTTCCAATGTTATCGAATATGTACTCGTGGTACAAACATACCCCTATATACATTTTCTAACCTTAGTGACGAGAGAAATGAATGGTTAGGTTGATTGAAATTTGGAATATATCCAAAGGGACTATTAAAAGGGAATGGTTAGAAGATTAGAATTCGTCTTGAGAAGCTATGATATAAGGCGTGACTTTTTTCTATGAAGGGGTAAATCCAAAACATGACCCTTTATCCACATAAACCTATTTTAAATGGCATGGACATAAAATTATTCTCATACTTTAAAATTTATATATCTAATATGAAATAATTTTTTAAGACTTATTTCTTAAGGAAAATAATTGTTTATGTGTGGGGGGATTTGATTAGCCAAAATTGTATATATATATATATATATATATATATATATTTCTTTCATTTAATCATAGTTTTTCAATTAATAAATAAATAATTCACGTGTTATGTGTCAATTATTTTAGGAATAAAAGATTCATAGGTATTAAAGAATTTAAAGGCAGAAAAAGGGAAAATGAATCTGAGTATATGTCATGATTAAAACATTCACATCTTCTACCTAAGGAACACAACCTAACCAAA
Source organism: Viscum album (assembly GCA_963277665.1). NCBI lineage: Eukaryota > Viridiplantae > Streptophyta > Magnoliopsida > Santalales > Viscaceae > Viscum > Viscum album. The sequence goes on along the minus strand of OY728146.1, from coordinate 1,765,278,905 downwards.
TATGTGACAGAACATTATGACCATGCTAGGAAGCATATAGAAAAAACTACTACACATAGTGACTAAACCAAACATATCTTGAATCTATTCAATGATTCGTGCGATAAATATTTAATGTATCCACACAAAAAATAGATATAGACAAGGTACATGTCATGAATGATGTATTCATGTCATGTAATTAATCAAACGACATTATCCCCAATACTATGTTCCACACTAGAGATCTGAATGAAAATGACTCGGTTCTAGGGTACATGTAATTTAACAAAGGTACACATCATGTACAAAAACACATCTATAAATATTGAGACATCATAGTATTTATGATAGTTCGAGACGTGGTTCACTTCTCCTTTAAGTCTCCTTTGATAATCGTTCCGTGTTTACCCTCATTAAACATTCAAAATCTAAGTATTTGTGAATTTTTATTAATCTAAGAGATATAGATCCTCTGTTCTTCAATGCATTAAATTCAAACTATCTCTTATAGTGTAAAATATTATTTCTCTTTCTCAAGTAAGTCTTTTTTTATAATTATAATTCAATTAGAGATTTTTTATTTTAGTTAAATACCTGAACCATTACTTGAGCCCAATAACATTAATCAATCCATCATGAATTCTATATTTCCTATATTTAATTGTGTATTTCCCCACCATGAGTAGATAAATTTATTTTGGATAGGGGTCAAGAAATTTATCGGCATATCCAAATATACCTTATAATATAAATGTGGAAAGTGTAATTAAGATAGTGAAAAGGATATGAACCCCAAATGTATCACATTTTTGTGAATGTCCCTAAACAAAATATTTTCAAACAAAAAACCCTATCCTAATTGGATTATAAAAATATATGACCACTTGAAAAGAATATATTATACCTTAATGAATCCAAACATAATGAACTAAGGTTGCTATTATCTCCCACCAATGAATATCTACTTCTTTGGTAAAACAAGGAGGATAAGACCAAAGAAAATTAGTGATCCCAGTTTTCATTCCAAACAAAGACATAAAATCATTCCATGATTAGAATTTAAATGAAATAATGAAATTAGATACACAACATGATCACTAACCATCGTTTATCATTTATAGTCATCAAAATATTGAACATTGACCAAAATCCAAAAAAAACGAATTATAGAGACGACTCTTATCTATGTTTAGAAATAAGACCTTCTCAACATTTAGTTGAAGTATCCCTATGGATTCAACCCTATGCCCCCACTATGCTAATTTATAGGAGATTGTGAATTTTTGGAACAAAGTATATTTTTAAATTTGATTCACATTAGATGAAGTAACAACACCAGATTAACGAGGTCATCAGTATCCATTATATATTCTTAATTTTATACTCTGTGAAATATATGGTCAGTAAGTTTATAAAATTATTTCATTTGTTTTTAAATGATTTAAATTGAGAAAAAAATAATTTTAAAAAATATTATCTTTTACTAGAAAAAATGTTTTTATGTGGAATGATAATTTAAAATTAATAAATTAAATTGTTCACAATTTTAGATTGATTGTAATAAAATTTATATATTTTCTAATTTAGTAATTTGGTTTAAATAATCATCAATTATTTATTTCTTATGATGGGATAAAAATTATTGTTTGTGAAATAATAGTTTTCTAATAATCATTTTTGATACAGTTTAGGCTCTTACATTAAATAATCTTTATCTCATTTCTAAGTATTGATTTAGAAAGAGTAAATCATATTTTAATAATCACATGTTTATAATTTTCAAATACAGTCATTTTTTTCAACAAAAATAGTATATGTGGTAAAATTTATCACCTCAAAGGGTAAATCATGTTAATCAATATTAAATATAAATAAATGGATATAATTTTTTCCCCTAATAATTATTGGAATAATTTAATAATACTATTATAATATAATTATATAAATATAATATTATAATGAAATATGTCCATGAATATAATTAATATTTTAATAAGATCATAATAATATAAATAATGACAATCTCTCATTTTCAAATATAATTTATATGTTCACGTAGAAAAAACTTGTTGGGAATGAATATTAATATTTTTTTTAATATTCATATAATAATAAGGATGTTAATTTATTTAAAAAATTTTCTAATTATATAATTATGAAAAAGTATTTCACAAAACCAAAAAAATATTTTTTCAATTACTGGAATAGTATATTAATTGCTTTTGAAATTATTAAAATAGATATAATTTGAGAATATTTAATTTTTCTATGAATTTTATAAGGGAATATGAAATATTAGTGTTTTGTTAAATGAATATAATCTAATTACAAAATATTTATTCTATATTTATGTCAAATAAAATTAATAGATTAAAATTTAAAAATAATGATATTTTATCAAAATAATATATCAGTAAATTATTCAAATATCATACAAATATTCAAATAAGACAAGGTGGATTTAATAATGAACATGCTCTTTATTTTTTAATTAAACAAGATATATTACATAAAAATACACTCAGTAAAACCCAAATGATTGATATGTTTAGTTTATTTGGGGCATAGGAACATTACACAAAAACTTAAGACATAATATACAACATTTTTATTGACAATGTCTCTTATATGACCACACCATTCTTTCCTAACTTTCATCTTCATGGGATATCCTATGGAATCATAAAATAAATTTCTACTTATAAATCCCACTAAGGGAGTAAAAAAGTCATAACATGAATAATACAATACATGTTCGACAATAGTAAAGTCAATTAATCATAAGATAAACATGAACATAAAGGCCTGATATAACATGATTATCATAACATGGAAATGTGGCAACAAATTAGAAAACTACATCATCAACATAAAGGAATAAGGTAACCCCTGTCCAAACATGGTGGAAAATATCCTAAAATAAATCATGTAGAAACTTTTTCCAATATGACATATCATTATACTAACCATTACCTAATTAATTGGGGAACTATAAGAGCTCACCCTTCATGCTCATTTTAATCTCATGCTTAAGTGTGCCACAAATATCACAAAATTAGGATTTATTCAAAATCATCATTTATTAAAAAATAATGGAATGCTGAATATATACATGAATTTAGATAATCAATATGTATATTTTTATAAAGGAATTTATTGTTGATAAAAAAATGTCATGGTATTCACTATACGATGATTTTGGAATGGAAAATCTAGGGGTAATGTCATCAACATAAAAACATCACATAGGGATTCATAAAATGGGTTAATGGGAGAGAAATGGGTATCTCATTATTTGGACATCAAATTATCAGTAAGGGGATCATATTGAACAATATCCCAACATCTGAAATTTAATTTGATCATCATAATATAATAGAAATGATTCAACAGAAATGAGGACCGAGAAATACCTTATAGAATTTCTTTAATGGTAAGGATGTACATGGGAGGGATTATGGATAGTTAAATGGTCCTATCATCTTTAAAAAATAATAAGGGATGTATGGGGAGGTTTGAAAACATACCCTGTCATTTTTAATTTAATAATAGGATGTTATAACAAAATATAAAACATTTTTATAAAAATGATAATGGAAGGAACCCTTACAAGGTTGTATTATCCTAAAGGCCTGAGAGAGGCTTATTGACAGTGTGGGGCGGCTTGGAAGGAATATTAAGAGTACAAATAAGATTGATGACAATATTAAATTATTTTTTTGGTAGATGAATGGGTGAATGGGTGGGTTTATATATGAATGTAGGGTGAATTATATATTAATTAGGTTTTGTAAACTACACACAAATATTTTTAAAACCACTAACTAACCCATTGTTTTTTGCAATGAATTATATCCATGGAGAATGAAATATATTATTTTATTAGGAAAATGGCTGAATAAATTAAAATATTTTCCACGCTTATGTAGATGTGACTCACATTCTCAAGGAAATGAATTCTAAATAGTAAAATATATTATACAATTTGGATGATTAATTAAGGAATTATAAAATAATTCAAATAAATATAAAATCACATAATTTTAAAGATATGATATAGATTTGTTATAATATATTTTAATGGTATTTATTACATCATTATTAGGTCATTGTGATGTAATAAAAAAGACTATATTTATATACTATTTATTTTTTACCATAAAAATTTATTATGTAATAATATTATGAAAACATCACCATTGGCTAATTTTGATATCCAATTCCAATATTAATATTCATTTTACCTAAATAATTATCAATATATTTTAATTTTAACTTTTAAAATGAGTACATATATTTATTTAAAATTTATAGGTTTATCAAAATCCTTTTCTAATCCTCTATATAAATTACTTTTTACATTATAAAAATTATATACTAAAATTATAAAATAATTTTTTTTGATAATAATACGTTTTTAAAATATCAATTGATGCAAAATTTCATTTATTACTTTAAATATATTTTAAAAGATACAATTTTTTATCGTATAAAAATATAAATCTTATCAATATAATTACCTAATAATAAATAAATAACAAAATGATATAATCATCATTTATAAGAATTTTTTTTAAATATTATTAATAAAAAATTATTTTTATGTAAAAAAAATATATATTTCTCGAAATTAGTATTTTTACCTAAAGAATAAATTTATCATATTCATCATTTTTTATGAAAGACTATTATCATAATTCTATAGATGTAATAAAACATTTATTTCTAAAAATGGATTACACAAATAAGTTACTAATTATTTGTTCCATAACCTATTATAAAACCTGCATATGACCTAAGGTAAGGGTTCGTGATTGTAATAGACTATTGGAACAGCAAAAATAACATTGATTAGGTGGTAATTACTTTTAACATGAATATTCCCTGTATGAGATTTTATTAAAGTTTATTTTGTTGATTTTCTTCTTGTTCATTGTCTTGAGAGAATGCCAATAACTCTACCACCTTCCTAAGATCCGAAAAATGAGCATCATACATCCTGAGTCTTTGAGATGAGGGCGTCCCCTAAATTGTTTTTGTTGAATGGACTTTTTAAAAACCATTATTTATACTCATCATGTGATCACTATTCAATAAATACATTATCAAGGTTAAGGATACATAACATCACTTAAAACCAGGTTGATATAATAAAATGAAATTATTTCATATTTTTTCTATATCAATAAGACATTTAATTAAAATAAACAGAATTTTATAAATATGTGATCTGGTTGTTTCAACCTTCTCCCTTATAAAATTTATCATTTTAATGTTCTTTTTCCCACACTAAAACATATGAAAGTATCTCTAACCCATCACTTCCTCTAGTTCCCATATTTCTTCATTAAACATGTGGTTTCACCATAGCACCATGATGATAGGCATTGTCAAATTTCAAATAATATTTCCCTTTCAATATTTGATCTTCCCAAGATTATCCATATAATAGAGGTCACTCTACAACAGTACACCCTATGGATTGAGTAACTGTTATGGGTCTGGAATGTAATTTATTAAGGGTGATTCATGGAATATATCATTGACATGAGATAGGTTTTGTGGGAGTGTTTTTTAAAAGGACACTGATTTTATGAGATCAATTATCTGAATAGGGTTTATGAAACTTTATATAAGCTTTACCATATTCCGAAATATCACAACTCCATTCCGGGGATATATGCACATGAATACCATGTCTATGACATCAAACTCTCATTCTCGTTTTCAAATTTCTACATAGCTCTTTTGTTAAATCTGAGTAGTATTGATGTTTTGCTGAATGGACATAACATTATCCACCATTTCATTGACCATTTCCTGTCCAAGAAGTATTTGTTCCCCAACATTATCCTAACATGCTTGTTTTCTATACCATTTCCCATAATAGATTTTTTAGGGATCCATTTGGATTCTTGTGTCCAAACTGTTGTGGTAAGAGGACTCATCCAGTGAAAGAAGTTTCTCCCATCATACATTGAAATATGTTTAGTATGACCTCAACATGTCCTCAAGTGTTTAGATACTCTTCTTAGATAAGCCCCGTGTTTCATGATGATAATCCATACCAATGTTTAACATAGTATATAGAGTGTGTTGGATACTCTTCTAGAACATAGAGGTTAATCTTTCATACTGATAAAAACAATCGATAATGATATACCGTGAAACCTAACATCCTCTCAAATGTATATATGTTCTATTTAATCCAATGAAAATCCACTCAAATCATAATGTTGTGTGCAGCCATTGTAAGATGTTCTAGCACAACTTAGATGGAATTGTATCCTTTATATGTCTTCTGAAGTCTGGGAAAAAATTCAATGAGGATGTTCTCTTATTTTTTTGTTTGTATGGGTAATGGTTGAATCATCCATTTATAATTATTCCCCTCATCCTTCATTTAATAACATACTAGGTACATTGATGTTTATTCTGCAATCTCCATCTTCATGTAATCCCACCAATAATTCTCTTGGTGATCCTGATATATATTTCGGTTTTCCGGGTGAATAGAAAAAATTGATCTACGTGAATCATAAAAATGTTCATTCTTTAACTCAGAATTTGACGGAAATAATATTCTTGAACCAAATATGAAAATTTATTATTCATTAAAATTAAACTATGAGGAACTTAATTTCAGATTGCTTCCACTTTCTTCTTAATTCCCACATCATTTTTTGAGCATCTGTTAATCATTTCAAAAGAGAAGGTTGCGAAGTCATCTGTGAGATGATTAATAATGATACCTTCTTTTTTATTACCATTTCTATATTCATAAAATCTAATAATATTGAATTCATTTGAAGTATTATAAATCAATGAATCATAGTTTCTTTTCTTCTAAGAGTATTCACCATCATTTTCTCTTTCTCGGGTTCTTAATTGATTTAAAATCCATAATCATTGATGATATCTAACCATATTCATTGGAATGTGTTAATCTCATTCTATGTGAATATATATTTGACAATTTTACTATCTATAAATATTTCACATTTTTTCCAAATGATAATGATTCAATATTTTTTGTTAAAATATCAAATCTTTTAACTCCATATCATGTATTGGATGGGTTTTCTCATGAATTTTATACTAACATGAGGGATAGGGGATGAATTTTTCATTCTTCATCAACACACAAACCAAGTCCTAATTCAAATCATCACTAATGTTTAGGAAATGATCTTCACTCATGGGTAGTGTGAGCATAGGGTTAGTTATAAACCTCATCCCCAATAACTTGAATTTTTATAACAATCATCATTTCATACAAACTCGGCTACCTTTTGAGTTAGCTTGGTAAGAGGGTTTGAAAGTCATGAAAAATTTCTAACAAATCAGTGATAATATCTTGCTGACCCCATGAAGCTATGGATATCCATCACCAGTGATAGCCTCATATATCTCTAATTTTATTCTATTTCGGAAGGATCCATAGATATCCCATTTCCTGTGATGTTATTCCCCAAGAACAAGACTTCCTTCAAGTATAACTCACAACGGATGTCCTATTCATAAATCATATCCTTTTTCAAAGACATATGTATAGTTCACTGACTCACCTAATGATACTCATTGGTTTTAGAATATATTAGAATATCATCTATAAATACATCCACAATTTTTTTGAGTAAATATCTAATTAATATACCTGCCATGTCCATGATTATTTTTGTAAAATTTGGGAGTCCAAAAGGTATTACTATGAATTCATAGTTACATTACTTTATAAGAAAAGAGGTTTTTGGAATATCCATAATATTCCAGCTTACATGGTAAATAACAATGATATATACAACTTGGGGAGGTATTGTTCTCCACATGGCTGATCGAACAAGTAACCAAATCATGGAAAAGGGTACATATTCTTTATCGTGAATTTTTTGAAGTCAAGACAATAAATGAAAATAAGCATTAACCAATCATTCTTCATGAGGAAGGGGATGAGTGCACCCATGCTGAAGCACATGGGTGTATAAACCCTTTTTTCATATTCTCTTATATTTGTTTCAATAGATCTTCATGATCCCCAACATCCATTCTAAATATAGTCATGGATATTTATAATTCCCCTTTTATAAAATCAACTGATAATTCAAAATCTCTTCGTAGAGGAAGACTAAGAAATTCTCCAAGAAACACATCGGTTAATTTAATCAAAAAAAGCATGTATTTGAGGTTGTTTATTTCCTTAGACGTAATTGTATTATAAAGGTATGCTTCCTCATGTCGATGTAATATGCATGAGTGATATTATGGTTATGATAAAGATTCCTCCTATTCGTTGAACTTTTATAAAACAATGGTTTGATTCACCATATGGACAATGATTTAAATCTCATGAAAATTTATATTGTCATTATACATGGACGACTAATACATTATAATAATTACATCAAATTCAATAATGGGAAGTATGGTGATGTTCACTAGGATGTTCAATCCACAGATTCTGATAGAGGATGAGTTATATTCATCGTATGCAATAATTGCCACATTTTTAATCTTCACTGACATCTCTACAACCATTTTCTATGATAAAGATTCATTAGATTTATTAACCATTAAAAATATAAAACAATTCATAAAAGTATATTAGAAAACTAAATTCTTTATATCTCAAATGAATAACTAGATTAATTGTCCCCAATTCATGGTCGGGATTCGTTTTGTTGGTAGTTATGGGAAAATCCCTCCCTTAATTCATTAGAGGTTTTCGGTTTCCTTAAAAACCATTTGGATTAGTGAACTAGTTTGTAGAGTTCCCTAGTTATTTTTAGATATAATAATTAACAAAGCATTGAGGATCGCACAGAGAGTTCCTTTCTTCTATCGAAATAGAGGTTTTCCCTTGATGATGATAGCCGGTTTGTTTTCATTCCTTCAAAAACCTAATATATTTCATTTCCCCATAATATAAATTTATAGGATGTTTTTTTCCACACAATTGGCATCTGGGATGCTATAATTTCCTAGAACAATTGGATTTATCCACCAGACCACTAGAATTAAATCCCTTATTCTACTTCTTATCACCATTATACTCCTGGTATTCACTAATCTCTTTCTCGACATTGATGTCACATCAGACAATATTCTTATTGATGTAAATTTTTTACATCGCTAGGGGATTCCATATGATATGTTTTAGATCACAAAAGAGGCTAAAAACCTTGAATTCAAGTGTAATGAAAAAACTTGAGGCTTATCCTATGAGTCTGGTGAAATTTTCCTTGTACACCACTATAGATTCATCTCTCTTTTCATGAGTGAATGGAAATATATTTCTATCTTATAATGGATTATATGGGGAATGTATTTATTGAAAAGAAATTCCATAAATCCTTAAATCTCATCACCTCGATCATTTCCATGATCTTGAAATGGTTTATCAATGTACACCATTGATCAGCTTCACCCTCCATACGATATCCATCTAGAATATCCTAATCTTGTTCAAAACATTGATGTGTAGATAAGATATTATCAATGGGGTTGATCTACTATTTGGACATTGGGGGATTATATGATCGATTGAATTTATGAGGCCTTTGTCTCATTAATATTACAACTACGACATGTACAATCATAGGGTTGGGGTGTTATATGTTTTTCATGAAAAAATATTCTATTAATAATATTAGTAAATTGACAGTGTATTGTGACAATGTTTGTGATTCCGAGTCCCATCGGATTGGGAATCTCATTAGAATAGTCATCACATTGATATTCCCATTATTTATTTAGCATGTGTCGTCCTATTAACATCCATTGGATTGAATAAATGGAATCTTGGGGTTATTTATTTTAAACACATACAGGGGAATCCAATGAAAAAATGGATAACTTATAATTTAAATTTATTTCATTAACAAACGAATTTTGGGGCTTCAATATATGTTGTCCATGATCTATTTCCTAACATATATTATTATGGTACATTTTTTTCTTGCTCCCTAAATAATGTTCCATACTAAGATTATGAATTTCTAAATCGTTTCCCCAGCGAGTTTCGAACCAAAACTACCACAAGGCCAATTGTTGGGAACAGATTCCAGTTCGAGTGTAGCTCAAAAGTGTGTTTTCGGGTTTTACCCCTAGATAAATTTTTTCCAGAACCACCTCTACTTATTTATATCTAGATTAGAATATTATTTCTTGATTAACCACTTACTATAAACTCACCAAGATATGGGGTTGATTTTTATATTTGGACATATCCCTAATCCTTCCAATAGGATTTTCTAATCCTAATCAAAAAAAATATATCCTTGGATATCAACTATAATAACTGTAACATCCCAGGTAATTAAAGAATAAAGAATTTTCATATTTATTAATATTTATGAATTAAATATTAATTTTAATTAAAAAGGGTTTCCACGTTCGATAGCGTACTCGATACACAACGATGAGTTTCTTTGAAAACTTACATTGCACACAAGTAATAAAATAATATTATTGTAAATGTTAGTTAACAAGTAGACGTTGTACTGGAAGGAATGGATAAAAATAAATAAAATATGATTATATATGTTTTTAAATGTTTTTATATTTATCCAATAAAAGATAAAGGCTTAAAATACGGAAAGAGTTCAATCTTAGGCTTTTATACACTAATTTTCACTAAGGGTTCACTTATCACCTTTTGACGGGGAACCGTCATTAAATATAGTTTTGATCAATCTTATAAATTCTATTGGACCAAAAATAACTCTTCTTTAGAATCAGGACATCAAAATTTACTTTGTGTAAATTTTTGGTACCTTTCCGATAAAGTTCATTTTTTTAATGAATAGTGTAAAATGTTGTATTTTAATTCAAAACCTCTTTTTAATCTAATTTATTTATATGATTAGATTATCTTTTGAATTGGTTTTAAATTTAAATTAGAAAATATTTTTACCATTAAATCCAATAGTGGTCGTTGGAATTAATTTCACTTTGAAATCGGACTTAAACTAGTGTCAATCTTTTGATACTTATTGTTTCATAAAAACACGCTATTTTCTCTGACAACGGGAATTAATTATTAAATTAATTAATGTGACTTATCTGTTTTGAATTTTTTAAAATAGACTTCATTTTGGAATTCTTAATATCAAATATAGCTTAGGGTGAATTTTTGGTAATTTTCTGAAAAACATCAATTTTTGATGAATAATGAAACCACTAAGTGGTACTTATAAAGATTGATTTTCTGTTTAAATGAAATTTTGCCGTCATTGTGTTTTGAATTTCAAAAATCCAACATACATGGTTGTCATTAAGAAGTAAAATGTGGTTCAATGAGATTATAATAATTTTTTCGTGAATAGTAACTTATTAAGTTCTTAATCGCGATTAGTGGTAATTAGTGTAGTTTAAGGTAAAAATAATGCTTTAAAAAAATAAAATGAACTTGACACATGTCCTACCCTCATTGGTTGTGTCATGGCCGACCAAGAAAAACCATGGGTCAACTAGGGGACCCCATGGATACAATTTGGTTGGGAAATGACATAAATAACTTTTTATTTAATGTAAAAGTAAAAATGACACAAACATAATATGTTTTACGAAAACAATTTTTACATGGGGTTATAAAGATCTGATTTTTGATTATAAATAGTCATTGGAAAGCTAATACGATTTCATACATCATAGTATTTTTTGAATAATTTTTAGACTTTAAATAAATTAATTTATTTATGACATCATGATGATGCAGCGATGACCTCATTATTTAACGATTTAAATAAAATAGAAAAATAATGTAAAATATATAAAATACACATGTCTAAAACTTATTAGATGGGTGGATTTCGAACCCTTATCACTTTATCCACGAATTATATCAATGTGGGACCTTTTAAAACCGAAACACATTTTCAAATAAAGTAATATTTCTTTACATTCCAAAAGTGCCCCTCCTCTCCTCTTATAAAAGGCCCCCACCTCTACCTCATTACACACACTCCTCAAGCCTTTGGCTCAGCCAACCCCTACCCAGTTACTCTCTCCACATCCCTCTCCTCATCCTATAGGATTCCCTTTGGGTATAAGCCTTTCATAGGAAGCTGTTAGGATCAAATCAAAAGGAGTTACACTTTTAAAGGTAATTCATTCTCTCTTGTTCATTTGTTTTATTTTGCTTCTACATCCCCATAAACTCTTTTTATTTACTTATTTTGTAACAACACCAGTATCTTCAATATAATAGGATGTTGTTATAAGATTTATTTGAGCTACACTCTCACACAACTACATCAAATGGTTAAAGAACATACTGTTTCCGTGGATGGCGAAATTCTGCCTCCCGAAACGATGATTGTTCAATACTCATTTAAAACCTTCAAGGGTGGCCATTATGATGTCACTATTTTTATATATGATATATAATATGTTTATTATTTCCTTAAGCTTCTGTATTTTTCATTTATGTCATACCTTTATGGTTTCCATTATGGGTAAACACGATATCTTCATTTAAGGAAGTGCGGACTACCGCCCCCTCAAAGTGATGTGATTCGTTAATGCCATATGTGGGACGTGTAAAGGATGGATTTAAAGTTATTATATATGATGTTATACTGGAATTATAATATACCTCTATATCATTATTATTTCATTCCATTAAAGTATGAGATAGAAATGAACGTAGCGTTCATGCGTACGTACGGCTTACCGTCTCCATGAACGGTGCATTTCATTTCTTATCCCCGAATGTAATGTACTAATAAAAGTACATGTATATAATGGATATATATAATTAATGATATATCTAAATGATGAACATAATTCTGAAATTAAAATATACATACCTCTCATTTAGTTTTAATTCTATTAATATGACAAAGAAATGAAAGTAGCGTTAATGCGTACGTACGACTTACCGTCTCCATGAATGGTGCATTTCATTTCATACCTCTAAATGATTATGTAATATTATAAATACATGTATATGATGGATATATATGATATATATGATATATATGATATCCAAAATCAGGAATGACATTCTAGATATAAATAACCTTTGACCACACGAACAACATGTAATTTTAAGAAGTCCACTTTCGACTTAAGAACCAAATATTGAGAAAACAAACATTATTAACTTAAATGGTTACATAATGTTTATAACATGGCAATAAGTTATATAAAAGGAATAATGAACTTTAAAAATTTTCTTAATCAAGTATAAATTAACTCAAGTTTATTATTCAGGACGTTAAAGAATGATCGAGTCAAGTTGGACCCGAGGTAAGGGACTTCGTCTCAATCTCCTTTCATTGAGGCATATTTCGTTTTATACACAACTTTCTTTTATACGGTGTATAAACCCCTTTGAATTTTACTTTTATACAAAAGGAATCTTTTTCTACGAAGTGTTTTACTAAATGACAAAAAGGAATGTTTTTTTAACGTACGCGGTGACAACGACCATTTCTGTCGCCGTGATTATTATTTGGTCTTTGGCGTTATCAACAAGCCGTAATGTTTTTAGAATAAAATAAATTCCATATACTCTTTTATGTATTTTGGTATTGAAAATGGTTTTAAAAAAGGATTCTATTGTGTCAATATATTTATGATATATTGTGATTGAAATGTGGAAATGTTATCATTCCTTTATATTGGTTTTATGTTTTATGATTTTATACTGGTACTTGGACATTTTAACAGGTGGTTACGTTATAAACCATATGACGGGTGGTTCCGTGAATACCAGGACGGGTGGTTACGTTATAACCTCCAATGCATTGGGTATGGAAGTCGGACGTATGGCTATTCCATTAAGTATGTATTGAAATTGGCCGTATGGCTATTCCATTAAGTGATATGTGTGGAATTCGACCGTATGGTTATTCCACATAAGTATGTTTATGTCCCAAGTTACCTTTATATATGTTATGTGTTCTTTTTATGGATTTTATGGTAATACTTTGGTTACAAAAAGGTAAGTAATGATACTTTATTCAGTGAAGATTTTTTACTACTTCATGAAGGTGAAGGTATTACTTTGATAGAGTATATATGGTTTATTTGATGTTTGAAAAACTAACAGTTTTCATTGTTTCTGTATTCCTTACTGAGATTTTTATGCTCACCCCAAGTTTTTTTTTGAAATTTTTTCACAGGACTTAATGTGGAATAAGGTCAAGGATGGGATCAAGGGAATGTCATCCTATATAAAACAGGGAACTAGACACATTTCTTTTTAAGAGTTTTTTTATTATGGAAACTTAGTAGAAGTGACTACTTTGTAATCTTTTGAGATGTAATAGTTATGTTCTAATTCTCTAAAACTCTAAACCTGAAAAGATCCTCGACGTGAATTATTTATTTAATTCAATATTAAGTAAGGTTTATGGCCGATGCCTTATAGTTGGTATCAGAGGTCGGTTTAGACAACATTAGGAGTTAGAAAAGTGTAAAATTATAATATCATTGAAATGATATATCATTTACGGATTACCATGTTGCTTTGCCTAAGATATTTCTGTGTTTAGAATGGTTTTCCGCAGAGGAATCAAAGCAGCTATGTTGGGACGACATCAGGAGGAAGATAACCTTCCAAATCAGCATCCTGAGATGGTTGGAATCGGAACTGAACCGTTTTTTGCAGTGATGGAACAGTTGACTCAGGCTATAAATGGTGGTGGTATCCATGTACGAGATCAGCCAGATCAACCGCAGAGGAACATGTCAGTGGTGAAACATTTCATGAGGCAACACCCCCCATCATTCAGAGGATCATCTGACCATGTGCAAGCTGAAGGGTGGATTAAAGAACTAGAGAAGATTTTTGATTTCATGGGGTGTTCCGAACATCAAAACGTTAGTCTTGCTGTTTACCGTTTTGAAGGTGAAGCTGATCAGTTGTGATCGATGGTGAAAAATATAAGGGATAGTGATGAGATTAAGGATCTTCACTGGGACGAATTCAAAGGTATGTTTATTGAGAAATATTTTCCTACGGTGGTTCATCTTAGGATGGAAAAACAGTTCCTAGAATTGAGGCAGGAGGATGATTCAGTGGCTGCTTATGAATAAAAGTTCACTCGATTGGAAATGTATGCTCCAAACATCGTACGAGATCTTGATAGTAAAATAAACTGTTTTTACTCAGGGTTAAATCCAAAGTATCGAAGGGATTTAGCTTCTCGTGAGTTCAAAAGTTATGAAAAACTTGTTCAATGTGCGGAGAAGGTGGAAATGGAGTTTGCCGATGATCAGGTGTTCTATGACAAACAACAAAATAAGAGGTCTAGTTGGCAGTCAAAGGGGAAGAATTCATCAAAGAAGCAAGGAGGTAAGAAAACCAAATATCCATCCTGTGAGAAGTGTGGTAAAATGCATCCTGGAGAATGTTTATCCAAGTCTAGTAAGTGCTTTCAGTGTGGTAAGTCTGGTCATATTGCTCGTAACTGTAAGGAAGATGATCAAGAAGGAAATGAAAAGCCAACGGTAAGATGTTTTAAGTGTAATGAAATGGTTCATTATGCAAACGAGTGTCCAACGAAGAACTCAACAAGGGGAATGCAGCCAGACTACAAGCAGAAAGGGGTGGTGAAATCCTTTGCAACAACTTCAGCAGATGTTGGGACATCGAATGAAGTGGTATCAGCTCTAGGGAGCGCAGTATTTTTTGAAGATTGACTTGAGGTCGGGGTACCATCAGTTGACAGTAAAAGAAGCAGACGTTCCGAAGACTGCGTTCCGTACTAGATATAGCCATTATGAATTTGTAGTTATGCCTTTTGGGTTAACCAATGCACCTGCTGTATTCATGGACCTTATGAATAAAATTTTCCATGAGTTCTTGGATAAGTTTGTGTTTGTGTTTTGAGGTTTGGGAAGAAGTTATGTGTGCCTTTTGATTCACAGTTGAAGAATGAGTTGTTATGTGAGGCTCATAGTTCCCCGTTTTCAGTTCATCCTGGCAGTACTAAGATGTACAGAGATCTGCGGGAGTATTACTAGTAGGATGGAATGAAAAGAGACATTGCTGATTTTACTGTGAAGTGTTTGACATGTCAACAGGTTAATGCAGAGCGGCAGTTACCGAAAGGGATGCTTCAGCCTTTACCAGTGCCAGAGTGGAAATGGGAAAACATATCCATGGACTTTGTTGTGGGATTACCGAGGACATGTCGAGGTAATAATGAAATCTGGGTTATTATTGATCACTTGACCAAATCTGCTCATTTCCTTTCTATACGAGATACTTTCTCTGTAGATCAACTTTCCTGTTTGTATCATAAAGAGATAGTCAGGTTACATGGAGTTACTCTCTCCATTGTATCTGATCGTGATCCCAGGTTCACATCTATCTTTTGGAAAGGCCTTCAGAAGTCGTTGGGTACAGAATTAAATTTTTGTACAGCTTTTCATCCTCAATCAGATGGGCAGTCAAAACGAACAATCCAGACGTTGGAGGATATGCTACGAGCTTGTTCTAAGGATTATCAGTGAAGTTGGAACCAACATCTTTCTTTGGTTGAGTTTTCTTATAATAACAGTTTTCATTCTAGTATACAGATGGCACCATTTGAGGCATTATATGGGAAGCGGTGTCGAACTCCAGCATTTTGGGATGAAGTTGGTGGAAGGAAGCTGATGGGACCAGTATTGGTAGAAGAGATGGCAGAAAAAGTTCAGTTGATTCAGAAGCACATGAGAACAGCTCAGAGCAGGTAGAAGAGTTAAGCGGATAACCGGAGGAAGGATCAATCTTTCGAGGTATGTGATCATGTTTTTCTCAAGGTTTCTCCTTGGAAAAGTGTGATGAGATTTGGTAATAAAGGAAAGCTGAGTCCAAGGTTTATTGGACCATACGAAATTCTAGAGAGAGTTGGATCAGTTGCATACCGAGTGGCTTTACCTCCGAGTTTATTTCAGGTACACAATGTTTTTCATGTTTCAATGTTGAGGAAGTATAAGCCAGATCCATCTCATGTTTTGAGTCCAGAGGTAGTTCAGCTGGAAGAGAACCTATCTTATGAGGAACAACCAGTCCAGATTCTTGACCACATGGAGTAGGTGTTACGAAATAAGGTGATTCATCAGTTAAAGGTTTTGTGGAAAAACCATGTGATTGAAGAGGCAACGTGGGAATCTGAAAATGCTATGAGGGATAAATACCCCCACTTATTTTGATAAGTAAATAAAATTGCGAGGATGCAATTCCCAAAAGGGGGGAAGGATGTAACATCCCAGGTAATTAAAGAATAATGAATTTTCATATTTATTAATATTTACGAATTAAATATTAATTTTAATTAAAAAGGGTTTGTACGTTCGATAGTGTAATCGATACACAACGATGAGTTTCTTTGAAAACTTACGTTGCACACAAGTAATAAAATAATATTATTGTAAATATTAGTTAACAAGTAGCCGTTGTACAGGCGAGAATGGATAAAAATAACTAAAATATGATTATATATGTTTTTAAATGTTTTTATACTTACCCAATAAAAGATAAAGGCTTAAAATATGGAAAGTGTTCAATTTTAGGCTTTTATACCCTAATTTTCAATAAGGGTTCACTTATCACCTTTTGACGAAGAACCGTCATTAAATATAGTTTTGATCAATCTTATAAATTCTATTGGAACAAAAATAACTCTTCTTTAGAATCAGGACATCAAAATTTACTTTGTGTAAATTTTTGGTACCTTTCTGATAAAGTTCATTTTTTTAATGAATAGTTTAAAATGTTGTATTTTAATTCAAAACCTATTTTTAATCTAATTTATTTATATGATTAGATTATCTTTTGAATTGGTTTTAAAGTGAAATTAGAAAATATTTTTACCATTAAATCCAATAGTGGTCGTTGGAATTAATTTAACATTGAAATCGGACTTAAACTAGTGTCAATATTTTGGTACTTATTGTTTCATAAAAACACGCTATTTTCTCTGACAACGGGAATTAATTATTAAATTAATTAATGTGACTTATCTGTTTTGAATTTTGTAAAATAGACTTCATTTTTGAATTCGTAATATCAAATATATCTTAGGGTGAATTTTTGGTAATTTTCTGAAAAACATCAATTTTTGATGAATAGTGAAACCACTAAGTTGTACTTATAAAGACCGATTTTCTGTTTAAATTAAATTTTGCCATCATTGTGTTTTGATTTTCAAAAATCAGACATACATGGTTGTCATTAAGAAGAAAAATGTGGTAAAATGAGATTATAATAATTTTTTGGTGAATAATGACTTATTAAGTTCTTAATCGCGATTAGTGGTAATTAGTGTAGTTTAAGGTAAAAATAATGCTTTAAAAACATAAGACGAACTTGACACATGTCCTAACCTCATTGGTTGTGTCATGGACGACCAATAAAAGCCATGGGTCAACTTGGGGACCCCATGGAGGTACTTTGGTTGGGAAAATGACATAAATAACTTTTTATTTAATGTAAAAGAAAAAATGACACAAACATAATATGTTTTACGAAAACAATTTTTACATGGGGTTTTAAAGATCTGATTTTTTATTATAAATAGTCATTGGAAATCTAAAACTATTTCCTACATCATAGTATTTTTTTTATAATTTTTAGACTTTTAATAAATTAATTTATTTATGACATCATGATGATGCAGCGATGACCTCATTATTTAACGATTTAAATAAAATAGAAAGATAATGTAAAATCTATAAAATACACATGTCCAAAACTTATTGGATGTGTGGATTTATAACCCTTATCACCTTACCCACGAATTATATCAATTTGGGACCTTTTAAAACCGAAACACATTTTCAAATAAAGTAATATTTCTTTACTTTCCAAAATTGCCCCTCCTCTACTCTTATAAAAGGCCCCCACCTCTACCTCATTTCATACACGCCTCAAGCCTTTGGCTCGGCCAAGCCCTGCCCATTTAATCTCTCCACATCCCTCTCCTCATCCTATAGGATTCCCTTTGGGCAGAAGCCTTTCAAAGGAATCCTTTAGGCTCAAATCAAAAGGAGTTACACTTTTAAAGGTTATTTATTCTCTCTTGTTCATTTGTTTTATTTTGCTTCTCCAACCCCCTAAACTCTTTTTATTTACTTATTTTGTAACTACACCAGTATATTCAATATATAGGATGTTTTTATATGATTTATTCGAGCTACACTCTCACACAACTACATCAAATGGTTAAAGAACATACGGTTTCCGTGGATGGCGAAATTCTGCCTCCCGAAACGATGATTGTTCAATACTCATTTAACACCTTCAAGGGTGGCCATTATGATGTCAATATTTTTATATATGATATATAATATGTTTATTATTTCCTTAAGCTTCTGTATTTTTCATTTATGGCATACATTTATGGTTTCCATTATGGGTAAACACGATATCTTCATTTAAGGAAGTGCGGACTACCGCCCCCTCAAAGTGATGTGATTCGTTAATGCCATATGTGGGACGTGTAAAGGATGGATTTAAAGTTATTATATATGATGTTATACTGTAATTATAATATACCTCTATATAATTATTATTTATTTCCAATAAAGTATGAGATATAAATGAAAGTATCGTTCATGCGTACGTACGGCTTACTGTCTCCATGAACGGGGCATTTCATTTCTTATCCCCAAATATAATGTACTATTAAAAGTACATGTATATAATTGATATATATAATTAATTATATATCTAAATGATTAATATAATTCTGGAATTAAAATATACATACCTCTCATTTAGTTTTAATTCTATTAATATGACAAAGAAATGAAAGTAGCGTTCATGCGTACGTACGACTTACCGTCTCCATGAACGGTGCATTTCATTTCATACCTCTAAATGATTATGTAATATTATAAATACATGTATATGATGGATATATATGATATATATAATATATATGATATCCAAAATCAGGAATGACATTCTGGATATAAATAACTTTTGACCACACGAACAACATGTAATTGTAAGAAGTCCACTTTCGACTTAAGAACCAAATATTGAGAAAACAAACATTATTAACTTAAATGGTTACATACTGTTTATAACATGGAAATAAGTGATATAAAAGGAATTATTAACTTTAAAAAGGTTCTTAATCAAGTATAAATTAACTCAAGTTTATTATTCAGGACGTTAAAGAACGATTGAGTCATGTCGGACCTGAGGTAAGGGACTTCGTCTCAATCTCCTTTCATTGAGGCATATTTCGTTTTATACACAACTTTATTTTGATACGGTGTATAAACCCATTTGACTTTTACTTTTATACAAAAGAATCTTTTTCTATGAAGCGTTTTACTAAACGAAAAAAAGGAAGGTTTTTTTAACGTAGGCGGTGACAACGACCTTTTTCGTCGCCGTGAGTATTATTTGGTCTTTGGCGTTATCAACAAGCCGTAATGTTTTTAGAATAAAATAAATACCATATACTCTTTTATGTATTTTGGTATTGAAAATGGTTTTGAAAAAGGATTCTATTATGTCAATATATTTATGATATATTGTGATTGAAATGTGGAAATGTTATCATTCCTTTTTGTTGGTTTTATGTTTTATGATTTTATACTGCTACTTAGACATTTTAATGGGTGATTATGTTATAAACCATATGACGGGTGGTGCAGTGAATACCAGGATGGGGGGTTACATTATAACCTCCAATGCATTGGGTATGGAAGTCGGCCGTATGGCTATTCCATTAAGTGATATGTGTGGAAGTCGACCATATAGTTATTCCACTTAAGTATGTTTATGACCCAAGTTACCTTTATATATGTTATGTATTCTTTTTATGGATTTTATGGTAATCCTTTGGTTACAAAAAGGTATGTAATGATACTTTATTCAGTGAAGAGTTTTTACTACTTCATGAAGGTGAAGGTATTACTTTGATAGAGTATATATGGTTTATTTGATGTTTGAAAAACTAACAGTTTTCATTCTTTCTGTATTCCTTACTGAGCTTTTTATGCTCACCCCAAGTTTTTTTTTGAAATGCTTTCACAGGACTTAATGTGGAATAAGGTCAAGGATGGAATCAAGGGAATGTCATCCTATATAAAACATTGAACTAGACACGTTTCTTTTTTAGAGTTTTTTTATTATGGAAACTTAGTAGAAGTGACTACTTTGTAATCCTTTGAGATGTAATAGTTATGTTCTAATTCTCTAAAACTCTAAACCTGAAAAGATCCTCGACATGAATTATTCATTTAATTCAATATTAAGTAACGTTGAAGGCCGAGGCCTTATAATAACACTGATCTTTATTTTAATATTTCAACCTGATTTATTACATAAAATTCACTTAATATTACCCATAATATTTAGAGGTATTGTGTATTTTGGAATTAGAAAAATTAATTGACAACATAAAACATAAAATACAATATCTACATTGGAATCATCTTTTACATGACCATACCATTCCTTCATACGTAGCATTTCATTGAATAAACTGAGGACATATATATTAAAAAAGTAAGATATAAATCTCTATATGTTTTAAAAAATACATAACATGAATAATACAATTCAATTTTAGAAATAGGAATATCAATGAAGCTTAAGAGAAATATAAACATAAATTCATGATATAACATGATTATAATAACATAGAAATATGGAAAGAACATAAAACACTACATCGTAAACATAAATGAATTAGGTTACTACTATTCCAAAGTTATTGATAAATTCCCAAAAACGTATAAGGGAAAACCATGTCCATACATGACATATCGTTATACTAAATAGTACCCAATACATTGGAGTGCTATAGGGGCACACCCTTCATGAACATTTCATTCATATTTTTAATGGTGCCTCATAGATTATATAACATAGATTCATTCAACATAATTATTTATTCCATGTTATTGAATGTGTAATAAATACATGATATTATATAATAATTAAATATATGTTAATATGGGTGAATACCTTTAATAAACAAATGGCCTGTGAATTCACTACATGATGTTTCTATCATTTAAAAAGATGGTGCAATTTTAGCAGCATAACTGCATCACATGGGAATTATTAAAATTTGTTGATGAGAGAGGAAGTGGTATCTAATAATTTATACATGAAATAGGATGTAATGAGATCATGGAGCATAATATTACAATATATGAAATAAAATTTGAGATTAATAATATAAAATACATTCTTTAATGAAAAAGAGGAGAGAGAAATCCCTTACAAAATTTTGGCATGGTAATAGGTGAACATGGAGGTATTAATTATAGTGATAGGTGTTTATAATCATTCAAAAATAATAATGGATATATGGGGTTGGTTATAAAACAGACCACATGATTTGTAATTGAAAAATAAATTTTTATAACCAAATAAGGAAACATTGGACAAAAATGATTAAGAAGGAACACTTACATGGATGTGCAATCCCAATGGAATTAGAGAGGCTTATTGGGATCTTGACGACACCTTGGGAGGACTATAGTGAATGAAGAGAATATTGAAGACCTAATTCAATGAGTTTGACCAATGTGGTAGGAGTTCTTGGGTGGGTTTATATAGAAATTAATTGGAATTATCTATTATTTAGGTTTTGGACAGTACACACTAAAATATTCAAAACCACAGACAAAGCCAAGCTTTTTTTCAAATGGTTTCTAGCCTAGGGGAGTGGGAATCATTAGATTGTGAGGAAAAGGGATGAATATATTAAAATAGTCTCTTTATTATGTTTAGGTGGGTCACACTCTCAGGAAAATGAATTTAAAATCATAAAAACTATTCTACATTTTGATGGATACACTTTGGAATTACAAAATAAGTCAAATAAATAAAAAATATAATTATTTAAAATATATAAAATATATCTAGTTGATGATCTCTTTTATGGATTTTATTACATCTCTATTTGGTAATTTGTATGTCATAAAACACATTATATATTTATATATTTAATAATTATTACTGAAACATTTGACTATCTAATAAAATATTGATAGATTCACCATTGTATAATTATGAAATCTTAATTAAAAAAATAATAATTTTTTTATCTGAATTATTTTCTAAACATGTGAATTTTCACATTTAAAATGGGAATATACATTTATTGAAAATTGACATGTTTTGACAGAAACATATTTTAAGTCTAATTAAAAAATATATTTGACATCATAAAAATTAAATTCACAATTTTTCAAAATAAAAGCAATTTTATAATAATATTTTATTAATATATTATTTATTTCAAAAATTCATTTGACACCTAAAATATATTCATTACAAATATAGTTAATATTTTATCATATAATAATATAACTCTTATCAAATTGATTACATGGTAATTTTTAAATATAAATTGATTTAATAATCATTTATATTATATATTTATAAATTTTATTAATAAAAATATTAGATTAATGTATTAAGGTATATATTTATCAAAAGTACCAATTTTACATAAGGAATCAATTTACCAAATTCTTATTATTTTTAAGAAATGATGTTCTCTTAATGGAATCAATAGAATATGTATTTAATTTATAATAAGTGATTACACAATAAGTAATGAATAACTTTTTATAGAACCCCTTATAACACGAAATAAGTCCTACGAGTAGGGTGTGTGGTGGTTATAGACTCTTGGAATGGCTCGGATAAAATTTCCTAGCTATTAATCACTTTTTACATAAAATTCTCCCGTGGGATATTCTGTGCACGTTTAACGTGTTCAAGCTCATCTTGGTCTTGGTAAATATTGATCCCCAATGACGCAACATCCTTCTCAAGCTTTAAAAAATGAGCTTCATATGTCTTGGGTCTACTGAATGAGGAAATATTATCTTTTGTCAATATCTAAATGATTTGATAATACCCAATATTTATATTAGTCATTTGATCATTAATCATTTACTATATTATCAATAGCAAGATTGATTAATGGTCATTGAAATAAAATTTCAAGTATTAAAAAAAAGGATTGCATGGTTTTTATATATCCATAAGACATTTCATTAAAAAAGGTAATTTTATACATAAATCATTAGTTCATTATAGATATTATATTCTTGAAAATATCCTAACTTGTCCTTTTATTTTCCAATTTTTTCCCTTGTATGTTTAAATAAGAATACTGTAATATTAAGAATTCAGTCATAATATTTAAAATTAATTTTTTTTAACAAATAATCAACTAAAATGATAATGTTTAAAATGACACTAAAACTAGTACAAATTCAATTTGATGATGGGATTTAAAACGTTTCATAAATTAAAATTTAAACCATGCCAATTTGGATTCATTTTCCTTGATGATTAAATTATTAGAATTTAATATTTTGAGAAATTCAATTAGTGTATGTCACCAAAAATAGAAATTGGAGTATCTTCCCATAAATATTTTCCCCACTTTGTTCCTAATATATTAAACACACTATAATAATTTATCCTTCAATCATCCTTGAAAATTTAATAGTTGTTCCTTTCAACCAAAAATAAATACTATATACCCTATTATATGAGATTTAATGCATTCTTTTCAAAGAAGATTTAATCACCTTAACTAATCACTGACATCATACTGCTATTTACATTATATAAATATATTATTCAATATAAAATAATAACCTATGTATAATAAATGTGATAAACTATTATTATTAATATTATTATTATTATACTATAGTACACCATTTTCCCCAACATAGAATAAGTGAAGGTATCACTCATTCATACAGACAGATTATCAACATAACCTAAGAGAAACATTTATTTATAATAACCATATTTTATTGAGGGTTATTATAACTAATTAAATCATTAAATTTGATATATATATATATGTATATGTGTGATAATTAAGCTTTTTAAATTATAATATTTAATATTCTAACAAAACATAAAATATTTATTAAATTATTAATTTATTCATGTATACCTGTATAGAACAACCTCCAAAAATCAATGTGATTTGAAAATCATTCAAATATTAATTAGATAATAATTTGAATGGATTTGATGAATATAGATATGCTATGTATGATAAAATGAAGATATTATAAACACAAGAATTGTAATCATCATTGAGAAAATTAGTCATCATAGTAAAAAAAGTCTCGTCTTATTATGTGGGTCAAAAAATATTCATTCATTACATTTTTTATGTAAGTCACAAAGTAAATTATTTAAAAAACTTAGTAAAACATCCATCCATTTTTTGTAAAAACAATAACATGGGAAAAAATTAATTTATATAATCCGAAGATAACATTGAAAATCATATTTATATCATTTTTAAAAGACATGCTTATTGATTAAAAAATCTTCCATAGGGATATATAAAATTAATTTTTCATTTAAAACATATGTTTGTTATCTAGAGTATATATATAGATGAAAAAAAATTAAATTTTATTATTTTAAATAAATAAAGAGAGGATATGAAAATTAAAAAATATATTGTGATTTTCCTAAAAAAAGTTCATCAAATAAAATAAATCATAAGAAGTCCTTATAAATATTGATATTGTAACATAAAACGTCTTGCCATAGTTTTACATTTATTTAAAATCTCTATAAAATCTTATATAGAAAAATTAAAATTATTAAAATTATATATCATAATAATATACATACTTATAGAATCATATATGATCCCTTTAAAGAGTATAAATACAACAGTTTTTCAATAATTACATATTGAAATCATCATTTAAGGGTGTTTATTGTTTTTTATCATGGGAATTTTATTCCAACTATTCTATTCCTTGAACATTTATCATGGTTACATAAACATAAGTGAAATAATAATGTTGTCAATATCATAAGAATTTTAGTCCAGAGGTTCTATGGATATAATTTCATATGCCTATTTTTATGCTACCATGATTTATTCCTGGACTTATTGTTAATACATTTGAAATGTTGGTAAATGTTTTTAAACATTATAGTCATTTTTTATACCATAGTTCTCATGTTATCCATATAATTTTATGAACAGAAATTATATTTTAATCTAATTAAATATTATTTTTGGGTCTTTGAAAATAATGGTTTTATTAGAGTGTTCCATTCAGTTTCATATTGATCAAAAACAATAAAAATAAAAATCAATTCCACATAACCAAATAATAATTAAAATAAAATAATTTCTTGACTTCAACGTACAATTATTTTTATGAATAAATATATAATTTTCCCTAATTCTTTTATGTTTAATATGTACTAATATTAATATTATATATACTAGCAGTTCAATATGAATTTGATAAAATTAATTCCATATTTTCAATTAGAATCAAAAAATTTAAATAGATGAACAATTTTTATTTTTGTGTATAAAATTATGTAATCATGTAGAAAAATTAATTATGTATTAGTTAAGGAAAAAGTATATTAAGGGGGATTATATTAAGAAATAATTAATAATATATATATATATATATCATTTTAAATTAATTTTACCTGATATTATTTATAACTGATGCCATATTATAACTAAAAAATGAGTTCCTTTGATCACCATTACTGTGAATATGAGTTAATATTAATTTAAAATATTTATTATTTACAAAAGTATCCATCTATTCAAATATTAAAGGGAACCACATTTCCTATATTATTCAAACCCCTTGAGTGACATATATTAAACATACCATCATAACAAAATTCTAAAAATTAATCATCATAATATAAAGGATCTTTTCCCATAAAGATGCTAGCCTATAAGGCTAATGTGTAAGAATAAAGTGGTTTTCCAAAGAAGATTTACAACTTATAATATAATTTTTCCATATTATTTATTATTATATAACCTTAAAACCAACTATCACAATGAAATAATAATGAAATTATTTTCTATAATATTATTAAATTTTATTGTGGTATATTTACAAGCATTATTAATTTATTTTCCCATCTTATCATCAATGAAAACATTGATTCTATATACATGTAGACTACAAACTCCACGAAGCACTGTGTTTTATTATCCACAATGACATCACATTTAATGTTATAATGATGAATATAATGTTTAAAAATTAAATATATAATATTTTTATCATTATATTAATATAATATATCATATTATATTTATATCAATTAAAAAATGATAACATCATTTGTATAAACTTGTGGAAAACCACTTTCATGATGTGATGTGATAAACTATTTATAGTACCTCTCATTTATATTGAAAATGATTTAAATTAATGAATTATTATGATACATATAAAGTATATGATATTATTTAATAATATATTATTATTTAGATTTACTTACATTTTTTAATATGTATGTGAAATAAGTTTTTATATATATGTATTTATTTTTATCTCCATGAACAATGTATTATATTATTTTGTTACCTTCATTCATTGATGGAGCTAAAATTACAAAAAATGAATATATATAGTAATTATTTTATTTTTAATATTATTTTTTATAATATTAAAATGAATCCTTTTACATTAATAATATAACTAGTGTTGTTTGGATTTTATGAACAAAAGGACCATAAAATGTAGTAATTAAACATAAATGACTTTATAACTATATTACCAAGGGTAATAACTGAAATTAAAGTGTTTATTATAAGTTATTAAAAATTAAAATGCATCTTTAAAAAAATTAATATAATTTCATTAAATATTAGAAACTAATTTAAATAGAATATTTGTAGATGAGGTAAGAGTATTTTTCATTTAAATTTATTTTCATGGAAACATATACCATATTCAATAAATATTTTAAAATATATTACATATAAATGCCTTTAGTCATTATTTACTAAAACTCATTTTTTTTAAATGTAATTTTAAATTTATATATTTTAATGGTATTATGATTTAGAATATACTAATCTAGTCATTTATTTTCCATTAGAACATCATTTTAAATGTTTTAATTAATTATTCTCTATATCAATATTATTTTATATCATTCATTACTATTACTATATAATATCTATTAGACTATAAATTATATTTTCATCTATGTAAGAAAATATTTAAAAAGTATTTACAAATTATTTTTTTATTGTTTTTTCTATGCGTAATTCTTTACTATTTACATATCAATTTTTTTCATGTATAACATGAACAAATATTTTCTACAAATATAGATAATATTAATTGTATAAAATTGTATTTAATATAAAATGGGTTTTTAATATTATCATAATCCTAATCATCTGAAAATTTTACATTATTAAATCAATATTAAAAAAAATTATTTTTTTGTAATTATGGAAATATGAAAAAAAATTTCCTATAAGTTTAAATTATATTTTAAAATGTTATATAAAGAATAAAAAATATTAAAATTATTTTATTCATAATATGGTAATTTAAAATTACATATTATGTTCATTGATCCAAATATAGATCATGGTGATGGGTTATCCAAATATAAATCTCTAATGAATAGGGTGATGATTTGTATTCGAAGGTGAACAACTTGGGAGATTAACTGGTAGTTTACTCCCATAAAATAATTAGTGAATTATTTTTTGGATGTAGGTTAAATTTTTTTAACAAAATCTATTAACATGATAATTTTAGATAATAATATTGCACATTATATTATTTTATAGCTTTTTTTCATAAGATAAATTTTATTTTCTAATGTTTTAAATGTTAATGCTATATTTTATAATAGAATGGATTCATGGAAAATTCAAGGTTTTCATATACTCATTAATGTGTTTCAAAGTGTTTATTTATGCATAGTTTTATATTATTATTTACATATATCATATTTTTTAGCTCAATATTTTATTGGTAAAAAATTAATTATTAATATATGGTTTCATGTTTTGCAATATAATAATTGGATTCCATTGATTTTTATCACTTACAATGATTAGTTTTTCTCATCCCATATTTTAAAATAATTTTTATTAGATCAATTAACATGTACGATCAATAGAATGTTCAATCCTTTTGATTTGCTGACACAAATTAAATGATGGATAATTGTTTATAATAAATACAAAATTTAAATTTATTTATCTCTTTTTATAGAAAATGGACATTGTGATTTAGTGTTCCTTGTGTTTGGTAATGTTTTTTCCAAATTTTATAAAACACTAAAACCTAAATGATTGTTTTACTGTAATAAATTGGAACCCTTGTTATAAATCAATTATTTGAGGGTTTTTAAAGTGAGTTATAAAAAATATTAATGAGAAATTATATTATGATGTTATCAATTAAAATTTATTTTATTATTTGGGATGTTTTGAGCTTGTAATAACTAAATCAAGGCCCGAGTAAAGGATATTTAAAACCACTACATTAATTTTGGGTATCATGTTCTTCTTTATTTTCACTTATATATTAATAATATGCATTTAAAATAATATATTTATATTAATTAAATATTTTTGTTATTGATATATACATATACTTAGTTATATTTAACATTATTTTTTTTGGGATAATACCTACTTTAGGTTCCCTTATTAATTATCACGTTTTGATGAACATGATTAATGAGAAATTGTAGATTTATTTTTTCATGTCATTAAAATCCACCATTAAAATATTGTTATAATTATAAAAAGCTTTTAAAAATCCCATCTATTTTATAGAAAACCCTCCAAGTTATTTTTTTTAAAAAATTAATAATAAGTTCATTTATTCAATAAAGAATATCTTTTAATAATTTTATAACGCCTCAACTAAATAGATGACTTTTTAATTATTTCTCTAATATATTATATTAAATTGTCTACATTGGAACATAATTTTCATCACATAATTTTCATTATATAATGTTAATTTTTAAAATAGTTTTAATACTTATTCTCATGGGAATCATTATAATATTGGCTTCTCTAGTACCTTTATACATGATTACAGAACAAACATTATTCATAAGGGTTTAATCAAGTTAATGATTAATGACTTTTTTAATTTCCTTTTGTGGAACATATATTTCTATAAATTTAATGATGATGTGTTTTTTTTGTAAGAGCAGGTAAAATTAATTACAGAATTTTCTATCCTCATGAGATACCACATATGGTGCATGGTTGCATATCAAAATCTTGTAATGATATTTTTACTTTGTGTCGGCTCAAGAATTTTTCTTATGATTTATTTTATATGTATTTTTTCATACTTTTCATTCAATAATATTATTATATCAAGTGTTTATTCCATGAATCTATTTATATTATCATTTTATTAAAAATATATTGTAGTTCCTCTTAAAATATATGTTTTGTATCACCGTCATTATTAAAATTTATTATCCCATACTGGTATTTATGTAACTACATATTCCATTATGTATTTAACCAAGGAGTTATGTGTTTATTTATATATATGGGAGCGTTGATAACCATTTTATGTTTTAAAAAATTATGATTTATTTATTTTTATTATGATGTATTTAGGTTTATATTATCTCGATAACAACCATCCTATGGACAATTAAAATGTATTTTATGCAAAACATTATTAAAAATAATGAAATAAAATGTTACTATGTCTTGGGTTTCTATAATCTAGCTGACATAATCTTATGTTCCATGAAATTATATTCACAATCATCGGTCCAAATTAACATCCCATTAATACCTATTAATATGGTTACTGGATTAGACAACCATGATAATATTTTCGAAATGAATAAATAGTACACCTAAAATCTATATAAAACTATAGATAATATTTTTTTATTAAAAATGATCAATAAAAACCATGTTTGAAGGATCGATTAATCTTCCCTTTCACTTAATTACATGACATATTTTAGATACATTTTTTATCCAAAATTAGCACATGCTAAATATTTTATATGGATTTTATTTTCATATTAAAATTAATAAAATAAATAAATTATATATTTGATATTAATTAATCATATTATATATAAGAAAAATATGTTTAAATACTATCATAAAATGTTCTAGGTAATACCTAAAGTCAATGTTCATTGGATCTGTAATGATATGATGGAAATTGGGAAGTCTATATAGAATAAATATAAAGTCATAATATTCATGTATAAATTTTTTTCTTATGTATGAAATCTAATTAGAAATTTATATGATTATATTTACTGAAAATTTCAATATTTACAATTTATTTAACACTTTTTGATTGATAAACGTAATCATTATTTTGGTTTAGACTGTATATGTTCATCACATTGACCATTTCACATTCTCGAAAATTTATCAAAACACACATAGACCAATATTCTTATTATTAAATAACAAGTGAACCCCATAGAGAATAATTTAGAAACATTAATCCCCTAGTCATATTCACTTAGATTTTTTTCAATAATTATTATACATCCTTCAAAGCTACTCTACAATGTGTATTTTAAATTGTCGTTGAACCAAGAATGTGTTATACTAAAAGATAAACATCCCAATAAAATTGATGTCTCAACAAATATTCATTAAATTAATCAGAATATTTCTAGACAATTGTATTATATTAAATATTGAGGTTCTCCCATAATATTTGTGTTAAATACCCCTTATAAATACATAAAAGGGCCATATATTGCATTTAATCTCCAATGGAATTTCATATTCATCCTCACACTAATATGTGTTCATATGAAGATTTAGAACATAAAACATAACATAAATTCTTTAGTTATTGATAATATCTATATATATTGAATGAAAATCCATTCCTAAATCATAGAAATACAAATATAAGGGAGAACATAAAAATTATTTAGTATCAAACTCTTGAAAAACTACATCTTAGAAGATATATAATATTTTTTTGTGTACATCATACAATTAATATTTTTCATAAATAATTAAAAAATATTTGATGAGTAACACAAGTGATCTAAATAGAATTTTATTATGATGTAATAAAAAAGGTGATGGATCTGGGCAGAGTCTGTTGTTTACAAAATTTATTAAAAAATTGGAAAAGTAGAATTACAATGTTTTACATAATCAATAATGAAATACACCACACATATAGAACTCCACCAAATTAGAATAGAAATATGGGATGATGAATGACCACCTCGATATATACTCTAAGATTGCCCATTTTGATAAGGCATCCATAGATTGATTGGATTCCCTATACACATGGGTTAAATAAAAATAAATTGTGTCAGAAAGAAATATACATTCAATCCAATAAGGATAACTCTCTCTAGAACACATTGACATCGAGTCTATCAAAAGTGAACCACAGTGGTGCAATCAAATTACACCCAAAAAAATGTCCATCTGTGTTGGGATGTATACATAATAGCTTTAATTAATCTCCACAATTATGCATCAATTGACGATCCATTACCAATATAATGGTAGAAACAACCTTTAACAAATCCAAAAAATATGTTTAAAAGAGGCTACCACAACCTGATTGGTCGGGTGCACCAAAAGATGCACCATCTAAATTCACGAATAAGAATGTGGGAAATGGGGTGATCCATATAATTGACATAATCATTAGCAGTTTCTTAATCCTTCAACAAACACAAAATGTTTTTAGAATAAAAAGTTAAGATATAATTCTTCATTATACATGTTTGGTTCATTAATCCATCTAAAACATTTTTATGATGTGTATGCAATCCATTTTGAAATGATTGTCATTGGTTATGAAAGAAAACGGTATTTCTGGACATTAAAACCTAGGAAATGATTTCAGCTAATTCTACATACAGAATCCCATGTATCGTCTTGATATATTTCATGATACAACTATTAATTATTGTTTCATGAAGGCATATGAGCCTCAATGAAACTCCAAACAAACAAAATCTTGTACATCCACTATTGTGAAGATAAATCCCTTGTCATGAACAGATTCACAATTGAATCATCAAAGGACATGACGAAAATGAAAACTAGTGCAAGATGAAACCCCATGTACTGGGAAAGTACCGAAAGCAGCAACATGCATTTCCAATTCCTTTATTGAAGTAAAAAATTGACATGTTCTATGAAGTTCTCCCGAAAGTTTATCATCCTTGTTGAAATAGAATTTCCTCTATCATAATTATTCCTATAGAAACGCCAAATAAGAAAAATCCAAAAAAAATTCAGCAGCCCACCATAACATATCAACATAAAAAATTATACTCCTTTATTTCCATTAACATAGCAGGTTAAATAAGACTTTGTAGCATTCCATCAAGCAGAGTATCATCAATAGTTATTCAAGTGTAATACAATAGGTATTGTTTGAATAAAAATAATAAATATTTTGTTTAAAATTTGATGATAAATTGACTTTTAACTACTATTTTCAGGTGATATTATTTTTCGGTTTAGATAATATGATATTTCCATTTTTATATAGATTAAATATCAATGCATCTCAACTATCATAATCAAACCCCATATTTCTGAATTGGATTGCAAAATGACAATACTATTAGAAGTTGAGTCATTAAAATTTTTTTGGTGAATTAAATACATCTTAGAATCCATTATTTTAATTTACAAGACTCTAAATAACCCATCAGTAATCATTACCTCGATTGGATTCTATTCCAAGGATAATATAATTTGCAACACCTTACTCGAATTTCATCCATTATTCATTAAACACTATTGACATCAAGGAAGATTAATTTTCACTAATATGTGGGTCTTATTATAAAAAATTTTCTCAAAACACTAAATTTAACTTCTTTTACACAAATCGAACTGAATCATTAGATCCTTCATCTAATATTTCATTCTTGATATCATATTGAATGAATTATTCATGGTTTTTAAAGTCCCCTATAGAAAAGAACTTTTAGAGACTTGTTTTTAAGAAAATATTGAATTTATTTATTGTTCATAAATTGTTGATGGTACAACAAAATTCATAACATAAAATTCATATCAATGTTCTCTAGTTGTTACCAATACATTTATCACCCATTCAAATTATCTTAACTAATTTTATTTTCAATTTCAAGGGAATTATTCGGGGAAGTTACCTAATAAAATGAAACCAGTCAAACTCCTCACAATACATATATTAAATTTATTTACCTTTCATTATTGTATTAATTATATTCTTACAATTATTTATTTCTCAGATTAATTATAGATGGATAATAAAATAATTTTATACTCCATTCACTGGATAACTTAAATTTTCATTATATTCATACTAATCAAGTGATCACCAATTAGTATATATTATGAACAATAAGGTAATGTTAGTGTTTATTGATATATTTATTAATGATGTCTTTCTCCTTCCATTGATCATTTTGTTATTTTATCATGATTCATATATTAGGGGTGCTGGATAAATTTACAAACAAGATTCTTCATTCTTATTCACATACTATTTAGTTTATCATGAGGAATGTTATTACATTACATATTAAATTTCATGTTAACATGTTTCCACATTATTATTTCTAATTAATAAAACAAAATTTAATATCTATTAAAAAACATTCCCCAATTATATATTGAAGATAGATAATCCTGAAATTCATTCTTATAATTTCATTAACTATAAAATCTTATTATCCATCAATGACAATTTATGTTCATACTATATCACTTTTAGGTCATCATATGTTTTCCAATGAAATTTAAATGTTTACTCATATAAAAATATATAAGTATATCAATACCATACTTCGATACCAACTAATTAAACCAATTTATGACTTTTATTCATTTTTGTCATTATAATGAATGCATTTTAATATTAAAAAGTAACACATGCACTATAAAACGGTAATGGATGGCTGTATTTTGGTAATATATACAAAATAATATTAATATATTATTATATTAAAAATCTCACAAAATGTTTTTATAAAATATTATTATTCATGGACATATATGACATAAAACATATCTTCATAACTATGAGAATTTGATAAAAATATATGTTTATCTTGAAATAATAATAAGAATAAACCCAAGAGATATGAATTAATGAACATAAATTAATATATTTTATGAACAATGGTACGAGAACATGATCGTAACTTATCATAACATACCCAATATATCATATATCATAATTCATATGTTAGAGAATAAATCATATTATAAAAAAAATACAATACTCATATTCGTTTCAAATCATCCATAATAACTCTTGGTTAATGAGTGAGATTAATGATAATGGGAAATATTTCTATGTCTTAAAAATATGAAAATAAATACCTTTTCCTAAATAATTATCCATTCCAATATTATTATAGTGTTCATATTTTTATATAGGATTAGTTTCACTCCCTATTATCATAAACAATGTAAAAAATGTCATATAGTGGAATAATTTCACTCTCTATTATCTTTCAAATTTTATCATGAGATATAAATCACTAAAAAAATCATAAGAGGTATATATTATTTTTTTACTTTACAATTCATAACAAAGATCAAGCATATGCAATAAATATGATCATAAAACATTAATGTCTTCCTCATAGTAGAAAATACAAAAGATAAATTGTTTTAAAATCAAACATCAAAAATTAATAATCTCTATTTAGAAATAATTAATTCATATACTTTATGAATTCTATGTATTCTTAAGTGAAATTGATATAGTTAAAAATAATTTTATAAAATACATTTAAATTTACATGGAAAAATAAATGAAAAAAACATTTTGTTTTCATAATTTTTTTAAAGATTAAATTAAAAAAAATGAAACAACTTTTGTATGTTTATTACCTTGTTATCTTCTGAATTTTGGTTGGTAATGATTTATAATCATGAAATATATTAATAGTGACAATGTGTTATTTATTTAATAAAGTACTTCTTATATTTTTTTAAAAGATTCAAAAACAATATATATTAATTTAAAAAGTATCTATTTTCCATAAATTGTAAAGATACCAATAAATTTATTAAAAAAATCAATTAATAATATTTGAATTATAAATATAATCCTTTTGAAAATACTTTAGTTTCTTTTTTCAAGGAAGAAAACTATAACAAAAATAAAAGAATAAATAATATTTGTTTATATGAAAATAAAATATTCTGTCATTTCAGCACTACAGAAGTAGATGTGAATGGATGGCTTGAAACCCCAACAAATAAACGTAAGATAATTTACTATATATTTTTTATAAAAGAGAAAATACAGATATTCTTTAATAGTAAATGTAATATGATTAATCATGTTTAAAAATGAGATTTCAATACATAACATATCCTCAATACCCATATTTCATTTCTATAATATCAATTATAATAATTTAAATTTAATTTCAATAAAAATATAAATCGTAATAATAAATATACTTATTTTAATTAATATAATTACTTTATATTTTCCAAAGACACATTTTTTTAATAATTTTCCACCAAAATGAATATCGGGTATCTTAACAATTATGTTTTCCCTATATGTTTGGATTTAGAAATTTATTCCATGATCCATTCTAATAGTTTAATTATCTCTAAAATAATTTAATAAATATCCTAAAAATCAATTGAATATAATTTTAAAATTATATGTTATTCCTTGATGAAAAATTAATTGCATCACTTCATAAAGCTAACATCCCTTAGATATACACATGTGATGTTATTTTTAATGAATGAAAAATAGATATAAACCTAATTTATCTTTATATAATAATAATAATAATAATATAATCTTTATCATAAATATTTATTAAATACATGTATATAAACAATTATTTTGGTGTAGTGATGAAAAATTAAACTCGTCACTTTATAGAGATGGTAGTCAAACATACACATGAGTGACACTATATTTTTACAATAGAAGGATGTTAAATATATAATGGTTTTTAAAAAAACATGATCAAATATAGAATATTTATGGTACTAAAGTAATATATTTAATAATGGTTATAAAATATTTGAATGAGGTGGGATAATTAAGTTACTTAAAAGAACTCAGATAAGATGATTTCTACTTATTTCAGTTTGTTCGATTAGATAATATATTAATCCGTATTGGGATTGTATATTAGTGATACTAGGAAATATAGTAGGTGGGTAAAAAATTCTTGAAGGTATTTTTGTACTTATTAGGCACGATAAATTTCTAATAGTGTTTTAATAGTTGTAGATAGGTGGTTTCCTTTAATATGGGATGAGAATGACACAATTGAATAAGTTGAATTCTTTTAATGAATGTGATTTTATTTTCACGATAATGTGATAAAATTGGAAAAATTATCAATGAAAAGATACATGAACGTCCAAATTCTCTCTAAAAAATTTTTTAGTCAGTTTTAGAGATGTTTAATCCCAATATATTTGTTCAATCCCACTATTAACTCATTTAATCCTTAATGTGAGGATTAATTTTACCATGTTAACTATTCAATATTTAATGTTTTTAAATTATACATATGAATAAATATTATTAGGATGATTAAAAATATGAAATTTTACCAAATTAAATTTCTATAAAATGAAATATGAAACTTAAACATATATGTGGAAAACACAAAAAAAAAATATTTTTAAAACGATGTTTTTACACCATTAAATAAAAGTTACTTCTTACTTTTTGACTATTAAAATTCATTATATGACTTTTAAAATTTCTAATTGAAATTATTATATAACAATTTACTAAAATAAATCATTAATAATGATAAATTTATATTATTAATTTATAAATTGATTTTGAATATAAAAATTGTCTTCAAAACAATATCTTTGTTTACATTAAAATTACTTTACCTTCATTTCTAACCATTTTAAAATAAATGTATGAATAATGAATCATATTTATACATGTATAAAAAATTTATGTTTATATATTTAGCATTAATTATAAGTGATATTTCATTATAAATAATAACATATTTTTATAAAATAATATGTGTCCGCAAAATATTAATATTCTTAAATGAATTTTTTATAAAATTAATTATTAATTACAAACCATTTCTAAACTACATTATAATAATTTATTACCTTAATACTGGAAATAATTATTATTTATACCATTACTCAATTGGTATTAAATTTAATAAAAAATAATAATTTCTGAAAAACAATTCCATATAGTTACTCTAAGGTCAATAATATTTCATGAAGTATATTTATTAATTGTATAAAAGTAAAAAAATTTATTATTTTAAAGTAACTGTCTATTAATTTATTTTATTTTATATTTTAGAATAAATTAATTAAATATAATCAATGATTCAACCACCATATAAAAGATAAATTTTCAAATTTATAATGGAGGTATATAGTAAAATATATATTGATGATATTGTGGGAGTTAAAGAGATAATGATTTATGGTTGCGAAAAAAGGTTCACATTTCTTTTATAATATTTTTTGTAGGAAATTTATGTAAAATTGAATAAAATACCATTAATTATATAGTCAATGGTTCCCTTATTAAATTTTTATGACATTAATTTAATTTGATATAAGATTGTGATTATTTTGAAATAAATATAATGGTGATTAATGTGAAGGTACATTTGGTATGGTATTTCTCCTAGGGTGAGAAGATGGTATGTTTTAAAGTGTCTTATGTCTGGGAAATTAGGATCTGTCCCATTGGGTTATTTTCCACTTTAAAAAATATAATAATCTATAATTGTTTTAAAAATTCAACAGAAAAAATCAATTTATCTGACTATATTTTTGTATTTTAGAATATTTAACCTCAACAAAATCCCATTGAACAATACATGTATGAAATTAATAATGGTCTTATTATTTTAATTCTCCCAAAAAAAATTATTTTAATGATTCTTTGTATAATAATTCTCTGTTGTATTATGTTATAGTTCATGAAATGTATTCACTTTAATTTTTTGTGTCCAATATAGTAATTGTATAAAGAAGAATTCCACTTGAAAGTGATACTACTATGTGGGAGTTTAATCGATACATATAAATATAGAATCCAATATAATTCTTGGTTATATGTTCCCCTATTCATATAGAGGACAACATTGATGTGGTCGATATTTTTTGACCATGTAGTGACATTTTTTTATTTTTTTGTGAGGCGGGTTTAAAATTTGCATCAGTTTCTATCTCGAATTTTGGGGGGGGGGGGGTTTCTTCTGTAAATGGGGCTAGAAGTAATAAATTGGGATAAAATTTTTATACATTTGTTAGGATGATTTATTCTGTGAGTTGTTTAATCTAGACTAAAAGAATGTTTATATGTATCGATAGTAGTGGTTAATTTCCATAATAAAATTGTCTTTCTATATTGTGGAGTTGTTTATTTTTATTCCCCTGATATCATGGAATTAGGCCTCAATATTCCTTCACCTCCTTATTTTTTGTATTCATATTTTATGTGTTTGGTTAGGGTTTTTCACCCTACACCATAAAAGGATTCTCATGTAATTGATAAAATACATGGGGGTGATTGAGTGATTAAAAATATATTTTTAATTTCCCATTAAAAAAAATCATTATTGGTCAGTGTAAAATTAATTAACTATTAAACAAGCCCTATATAACACCCATACATTGTCTATTATATTTATCATGTTTCACTACCCAATATGAGTAACTAGTTCATGGTGTGATATAGAAAACTAAAAATAACATATTACACTAGAAACTAAAATATGGTTGACATATTGAAATATAAAACAATTATATTTCAGTACACCATTTTCTGAAGAGGAAGAATGTTAATTCCACACATTTATAATATTCATTTGAGTGTTGTAAAAGACTAAAAATCTCTCCCAACTCTAGAAACCAAGTATCTTCTTATTGTGTTTATTGCATCATATTGAACACATGCTTTCGAATTTGTTTTTTTTATTTCCTCAACTTCGTTCACTACATCATGAATGAATAGCTTCATCTTCTGCCCCATTTTTCTCATCATTTCATTAATTCAACGGAAGTATTTTATATCACTATATCAATTTTTTTGAATAATTGTCAAAAACCATTGTTATTTTAATTTCTATATCTATGTAAAAAATTAATTTCAAGGAAAAGAATAATTCATGTATATAATATAAAAAACCATTGATCATTTAAAATTGGTTTTATTTTCTTAGATTAGTCAAAATGATTCCCAATTCATATATTATAAATATTTATTTTCAATGATTGTTTTCAAATATCATTAGGAATTTATACTAATGACTTGAAATCCTATTCATAAATATTATTTTATTTCTATACTTCATATAAAACATAATTAATTTCCATTTATATTTTATTCTATGGGATACATAAAATATAATAAAAATTCCTTACTTCATAATGGATTATGAAAAAGTATTGTGTTTATAAAACAACATAAATGTATCTTTAAAAATTACTATTTAAAAATAAATATAATGAAAACATAAATTCCAAAACAAATCAATGTGAATATCATTAAATACATACAATAATACTTAGAAGAATTTTTTTTATGATGAATTTTGATTAAGTCTTATGTTCATGATTAATTACAATAATCAACATTATGTACATATAATCATTCATAAAATTCATAAATTATGTAATTATATACAATTCCATCTAACCCTTAATGCTCACAACATAACCAAATACTTGTTCATCATTTTAATCTATGGAAATCCATTAATCTCAGATCATAAACTCTTGTTTTATGATTCAATCCTCACTTGAGGAACCGTGATACTTGAAAAAACACATACTTTTTCATAAGTGTAAGGTCGGTCACCTAAAATATATGATTAATCAAGTTAAACAACAGTTGTTAATTCATTACCATGTATAAATTTTATATATATTTGTGCTTGTATATGTATATGGATTATAAATATCACTTTTATTTCAGATTATAACATTGGAAAACCATTTCTATGCCTCCCCAAAAAAGTGACATTTAGTTCCATGATTTTGTATATAGTATCCCTAGATCCACCAATTATTTTCTTTGCTATCCATTGTGTAATATAAAATTGAAAATTTCATCTTGCAATAAATATAATTTATAATATATCAAGAATATAAAACAAAATAATCCATTTAAACCTATGTAATACTAAAATCCAACTCGCATGAACCATGGAAACAAAAATCTCTAACCTTATATTTTTTTAGAAATCATGGACCATAAATCACCTTAAAAAATATCCAAAATATTAATGATTCATCATCCAATAGTTCTAATATGACTATAGACTAATTATTTTAGTAAACAAGAATAAATCTTAAATGAATAATAAATTCCATAATACTATGATTTTCATTAACCCTAGTAATTTTATGGTTATATTCATTCTCCCTCTTTATAATCCTATATAAAATTTCAAGCATGTACTTTAAAATAAAATTATTTAAAAAATATGAACATGCATAGAATAAAATAGTAAATTGAACATTTTTACCTCCCTAAATGAATGCCCTCATGAATAGATGAACCAAATATCTAGGTAGTTATACTAATGTATTTTGTACCCTAATTTTATGAACATTTGAAAAAAACATGATGAAATAACCCCCTAAATTATAATTTTTTCACGTCTCCTGATTTTATATAAAATCATAATAGTTCAACGTGATATTGCATACAGAATTTCATAACATATCCTCATGATAAGGACGATTTAACTTCTAATTACTATATAAATATTTCAAAATGATCCATAGAAAATTAATTTGTAAACACATCTACTAAAATATCAAAATATGTAAAAATTATAGATTTATCTTACTTAATTAGACCAGATCATTGATGATGTAATAATTTTAAATCAATGTTCATGTTTCATGAATACATAATAATCTTTTTTGATAAATTAATATCACATTAAATATCAAAACATAGAATAATTCATGACTTCCCATTCAACAAGAGGTCTTTTAACTGAGAATCATTCAACATTAATTGAGAAATAGTAAACATTAAGATACATACAATTCTTCAATTGTTCTCAATTTTATAGTATTTTATTTCATTATATTCAAAAAAACTATTATTAAAAATTAATCAATACCTTATATTGATTTGTATTAATCACCACTTCCTTCTTAATTTTCATATGAATATCCATACATATCTAACAATCATTTGTTTACATAATTTAACACAATATCAAGCTTTATTTTATTACACATTTGGATCCCTTATCCTCCCATAAGATGTGACCTTTTATGAGAAGTATGGAATTTGAAACAAAGAGCGATAATATTGGATTTTTATCCATGAAGCTATAAATTATAACAACCTTCCAATATTATTCATAAATTATCATTCATCATATTACTTTTTTGACCATCATTATAATTATAGATCCTTATATGAGAGGTGAAAAATATTTCATCAGTAAATTGAGAAATTTTTGTGATATTTTTTCTATCATACTTTTATTAGAAATAATATAATGATATCTATATAGAAAATTATTAGGATATAAAAATATCTCATCAAAAAATGCATTGAAATTTCAAATAATTCCATTATTTGTTTACAAATATCTTCACATTCCACATAATCATTTCCATTTATATTTATTTCAACTAGGTATTAAATAACTATGAGATTTTCCTTATTTTATTCTTCTATATAGATATTTTTATATAGTCACCCAAATATAAATTTTATATTTTTCATGTAGGTATCTTGATTAGTATAAAGATATCTTGGAGTTTTTTACAACCCAAATAATACATTACTTTCTTATAGATATGACATTCCTTATTTTTTTAATTTTGATAATGAAACTATAATACACCCAAATATTAGATTAATATAATAATATGCTTGATATCCTTCTTAACAAATAACATTATGTCTTAATAAAATTTTGATATATTGAAAAAATTTATTATTTAAATTGGACCAATATAAGATCTCTGTTGAATTGGGAAACACAAATATAAATGATCGTATTAGGAAAATTATGTATAATATACCTACAAAATATAATTTTATTGGTTAATTGATAAGAATTAAATACTTTATATTTATTAATGTCCATTTATATATTATAAATATTTTAAAAAAATGAGCATTTACCTATTTTATTGATGAAATATATTAAACAATTTCAGAAAACATCATAATATTTTTTAAAATAAAAATATTTTTGAAAATATCATATCAAAACTAACATATGGTGGGGCTTTGTGTGTCTTTTGAAATGATTTATTTTTCAATGGATTGGGAAAATACCATGTTTTTACTTACTATCATTTGTTTTCAATAAATAATTTAATATTGAAGTCCACTTATATTTTGTATTTTTCAAAATGTGAAATATGATATTGTTTATTTATTTTAATCCACATAATTTTATTTGAATTAGTAATATTATTGAGTTTTTGTAAGTTAAATTTTTTTCCTATAAACAAATTTTAGAAAAAAAAATTATCTTTATTACGTTTTATGAAATAATATTAAAATTATTTCTAACATGTATTGACATTTAATCCTTCAAATCATACTCTATATTTTTAATAATAATGTTAACATTTTTTAAATATTTACAATCAATTTTTTTATATTAACACTTGCCTTTGTAAATGGTTCTCAGATTGGTAAAGGTAAAATGGGTATAGTCTATGCAAATGAAGTGGGTTTAGCCATTAATGTAACACTAAAACATTCCTTTAATATATCTTATTCGTTTTTATATAAAATCTTCATCCAATATTATTTATTATTTAAATTTTTCCCATTTTTATTTCAAAATTACATATATATTACTTTTTGTAAAGCGAAATAAGAAATGACAATCTCTTTTAATTTAAGAAAAATAATACATTATTTGGATTATACAAATATGTTGTGGTCTGTTATATATAATTATTTTGAAAATTAGTAATTTATTTTTATGATATTAATTTATTAAAAATCTTTAATGATGGTATAATTAGATTAAACACATACACGGATCCAAAAATGTTCTTGTGGACACTATTCAATAATTTAATAAATAATTTTAAAAACCCTAATATTAATTTTTTTTCTCAAAATTAACATTTTCCATCAATATAATTTGTAATTATAATAGATATGTTATTGTGAATGGTTCTATATATTTTATTATTTTGTTTTCACCCAAACAACAATGTCAAATTATGTGAGTAATACATAGATTCAAATTAATGATATTTATTTTGTATAATATTTAATTAAAA
Source organism: Viscum album (assembly GCA_963277665.1). Classification (NCBI taxonomy): domain Eukaryota; kingdom Viridiplantae; phylum Streptophyta; class Magnoliopsida; order Santalales; family Viscaceae; genus Viscum; species Viscum album. The sequence continues at coordinate 1,765,234,926 of OY728146.1, read as the reverse complement.
AATTAAAAAATCATACATTAATTGAATAGACATGGGGTATGGTATATATTATAAAATATTATCCATAACAATTTTTATGACAATTATTAACTTAGAGGTAAATTTATAACCCTTAATGTATGAAAAATGTGTCATCATTTATAAGAATATAAAGGAATAAATGGTGATAAAATAAATAGGCAATGGTTGAAATTATCAAAAAACTTGTCCACATCCCATTGGATGAGTCTACTCTAATATTATCTCATATATATATTTTAAATTATGCTATTTTTTTCTTTCATGGATATGAATTTGATTTTGAAATATTTTAATGTATTTAAAATTAAAAGTTTCACTTTGAACCACTATGATTGGAGAAACACTACCCAGTAAATTTATAAAACTACCAAACCATGAATAAAATTCTCTATTATTCTTAAATTCCCATTCTAATGGTCATCAAGATGTAATTTATATGAGGTCTTATAATGAAGTGGAAATCATCCTTCCTCACCGCTTCAAATTTCATTCTTTATCTACCTCATCAAAATTAGTTATATTCATAATAAAATTAATTCCTCATAAACCCCAATATACTAAAATTTAATTAATTTTATGTAACCTCTAATATCATCCCTACTTCTCATCAATGAAAAAATAAAATGTACCACACAATTGTATCATTGGACTACAACCTCTAAATAATGATTTGATTTATTATCTATCTTTATAATTTTTGTTTGGTTATTATGATTGATATTATATCATATATGTTATTTATGAAATATTTATTCTTCTATAATCATAATTTGTTATCTAACATCTATGAATTTCATCAATAAAAATTGATTGTGTTTCTCATGCCTATATGTGGAATGCCTTATCTATGAATAAATGGGAGTTTAGATTAAATTTTTCATAAAATGGATAATAATATTGATTGAAATAAAAAACAAAAGTATAATATATATGAAATAAAAAAATTATTAAAATTTGAATTATTATTTATCTATCATTCATTCTTTGATTCAAAAAGATGAAACATTGATCATGTATATGTTAAGAATATTATCACTATAATGTGATGTCATAAAATTTTAATTATAATTTCAAATGAATAATTAAAAATTATATGATGAATTGTTATTATAATTATTACTTGGTTAATATTCTAAAGTTTATAAAATCTTAAAAAAGTAAATAGTACTAAAACCATCTGGTTTAAATAAAATTAAAAATAAATTGAGTTACCAAAAATAAAAATGAATATAATAAAGAAATTTTAATAAACATATGATAATATGGTTTAAGTGAATAATATTTTCTTTGATATGTTTGAATATTTTTCTTTTGAATATTTATAACATATAATTATTTATTATACAAAATATTTTATATTTTGTGATGTAATGTGTGACACGAGTTAAAGAGATTTATATTTCCATCCAAATTTAATCTTTATGGTTTCAGCTTGTATTTCCATTGATGAACCGTTATTATCCTTATTTTATAAATCCATTGATTATTCTTATAATTCATTTATTCTACATTTATGATGTTCTAGTATAATTTTACCCTCTTTGGAATGCAACATATTTCAGAAATATTTTTATGTAATTATGAAAGTATGACTTCACTTTTGTTTGAGAATGTATTTCATCTATATTTTAGTTTTCCAAAAATAATTATCATAACTTTTATTTTTTTTTTAAATAATTTTTAAATGTTAATTTTTTTATGTTTGAATGTGTTAAAAAATTTAATAGTAAAAATGTCATTTTTATTTATAAACAATTTACCTATTATAGAATTACTAAATAATTATTTTTTAATAATTATGTTCTAAATGAAATTTTTAATCATCACAACTACTCAATTATTTAATGATATATTTTAAATATTCTTGGAAAATTTTCCATACAAATCTCCTAAATATTTTGTAAATATTTAGGTTTTAAAAAAATTATTTTTTAAAAATTGATTTTCCTCATGTAATATTCCACTTATATTTTAATGAAAATTTTTATCTATGTTTACAACTTTTGATATTAATTTTTATTTAGAACGTATATGATCCAATGAAACCATTATCTTTCTTTAATAGGATGTATTAGGATTATTGTGATGAAATGTTTCGAAAGCCATTTATTTTCCTTCAATTATCTTATAATAATATGATGGAATATTGATTAAACTTTTTTTAATTCTATAGTTAATAATATTATGATATATTGACAGTTTTGTAATTTTAATGAACACATATATACCTTTTTCATAATGTGATTGGTGGGTGAGAAATTATATGTCCCTCTGAAGCATTGGATATGTATAGATATATGATAGGATTGTTAGGACAAGAACAATGAGTGATCTATGTTTACTAAAGGACTCTTTAAAATATGATACTCCTGAGAGTGATCTATGACTAAGTAAATGACAGAATCGTGAGTGAACCCATCCCACTGTGATTCCCTTTGTATAGATTATTTAATAATGAAATAATTTAAATCTTTTTGTGTGTGCCAAAATGTGCATCTTATGATTATGATATGTTCTTATTGATAATTAATAATTATTATTGATTACAAGCTATTATGTATTTGATATTATTATTTATAAAAACTAATTACATTATCAATTATTAAATATCATTTCGGATGTGTTATGATTATTATAAACTATAATAATTTTTCTCATTCGATTATTCATTCGTTATTCTTTCATGTGACCATTTATTGGTATATTCTTTATTTATAGGTATTATGTAACTAATATCACAATATATGTGTAAATTTTTTCAAAAATATTTAATGAATGTATTTATGGGTGATGTCTCTATGAAGTTGTCTAGTATTGAATAACCCAGTGGAATATGATGTAAATCATTAGTTTACAAGTTGTTTAGGTATCCATGTTTCTGATGATGTAAAATATTTAATGTTCTACTATGGTTCCTAATCTTATGTATTTAATATTCATCAAATAATATTTAATTTTTATTTAAGAAATTAAGCCGTAATTATAGTTGGTATTAAAATAAGTATTAATTATTTTTGGGAAAATATTATTAGAATACCTAATGATACCAATTTCGATATAATTAAATATTGGAGAACATACTATGTTATAGTAAACCATGATGTTTTTATTCCCACGAATTGAATCCATATTTTAATACTACTATAAGGATATGGTTGTAGAACAAATTAACATCTAATTAAAAATATAAATTGAGTGGACATGGTATTAACTTCATCATCCCATGTTCATGATGAGTGGGTCTAATCCCACACACCTGGACTGAAACTCATGAGGGTTATTATATGGTAAATTCAATAATATATTATTATTAATTTTAATGGAGATAAATTTATGATGTTTATGTATTAGAAATGGTAATCGTAATGTTTAATAGATTTAAAATATGGTTTCTTCATTTAGATATCATATGAATTATTTTTCAAGGATATATGGTTCCATTTTTGGACTATTTCCTTTAAAACTATTATATTTTGGTTATAGTTAATGGATATAACATAGAAAATATATCATAACATTTATGTTCTGTGAAAATAATATGACTATACTCATGATAAACCAAATTATATGGGATATAGATTGTAAAACCTTGTAATTAATCCTAATTGGTTATCACATTATTTGATTACAAATTGCTACACGTTTTATATTTTTTAACACACTTAATAAAGAAAAACTGACGTTCATGGTAGTTGAACTGATGAAGTCAATAAAATAAAGATGATTTCTCTTATTACATTTCATTAATAGTGGATAATGTACCCAAATAAATTTCTCAATGTAATGATAAAATATTTAAATTATGGAATATAAAGGCGTAGATCATGTAATTTAACGTGAAATTTGAAGGGATTAATGGAGATAAATAAACTATATAATAAAATATCATTTATCATTTAATTTATTAGGTGTGTGGGGAATGGCAATTTATATATTCAATGAATTAATCCAAGTGTAAACCTAAAGTCCAATGATGTTCCAATGTAATAAAAACGTTATAGTTGACTAAATGATTTTTTAGATATCGGACTTCCTTAATTGGTTTATAATAGTCTCTAATTAATGATATGATAGTTATAATAATCATGATACATCTTTGGTTTTCCATCTTTGGTTTTACGTTATTTATGTTAGCGTATATGTTCAATGATGTAGATAACATAGTAATGGGTTTCAGGGGCTAGATATTGTTTTTTAAAAAAAGGATGAGGGTTAGATAACCCAAAATATAATATTGAAGTAGAGATAATTATTTTTAATTTGAATAATGGTTTTATGGCTATTAATAATAGTTTTTATAGTAATTGTGACCTTCAATATAATTATCCCTTTGATGATAAACTTATGTATAATGATGTTTATTAAAATTTTATATAATATATTCTATACTTATTCAATTTTATGAGAAATAATGAATGAGTTTATTTCTACATGATTATAAATTTTCATTGGGTATTTATAGCATGATACAGTATTAAAATTCATTTGGAGAATATATGATCTAGGTATTCATATATTAGGTAAGAGATATTACGAGCTACATCATGTTGTATTGGGATAATTTTTTAAACATATAATGTAAATTTTATTATCCAATATTTTATATTTCATGGTTTTTATTTTGGTTACATAAAAATTGGATTATTATTTACGTTAACTATTTATAGATTTGATTATGTAGAACACTGGGTGTTATTTTTGTGGTTTTACATATTAATGTGTTATATTTATCAATATTTGATAACATATGATTACCATTTGGCATTGAAAATATTTTAGAGGAAATTTGAGTTAAATTTCAGTATTTGGGGATCTTATTATAAGGATATGGTTTTTTTAATTATTTTTTCACCCAATTGAAATTATAAATAATTATTTCATGTATTAAGATATTATGTAAAATTTTATCGAAGAAAAATAAAAAGACTAAATTGAGTTTATGAATTTGAAAAATATAAAAAAGTGTATTTTTATGGGTTCATTATATTTATTGAAAAAAGAATCCATAAAAATTAGGAAAATTATATTTAAATAATTTTTTAATTTATTTCCCATAATTTTTGAGAATTTTTTTTTCACCCCTCCATAATTTTATTTTTATTTTGTATATTCAATTGAAATTAAAATCTATTATTTTAATTTATAATATCCCTAGGATGTTTTTGTATACATTAGGTTCATATATTTACTTTTTTAAATATTATTCATTATATAGATCCTGATTAAGTGTTATTTTACATATCCTTTATTTTTCATACTATCCTTTGTCATATGATGTTTTATTATCCCTTTGTAAAATGTGTTGTTTCATCAATAATATTATGAAATAGTGAAATAGTTATGGACATGATAAAATAATGATGATTAAAATTATTTATGAGGGGGTAGAATAATACACCGAAAAAATTTATTTTAAAATATTCATTTATAAATGTGTTATTAATATGAAACATTGATCCTTAAGGGAATTACAATATATAATATAAATAATCATTTATAAATGCATCTGTCATAACCTAGTTGGTTAATTAGAGGCCACAAAAATGAGTAAGCATTTAATGAAATATATTTATATGTTTCCTAATCAATACAAATTTATTGATCAATTATTTTTAAATAAGAACTCAATTTTTAGTAAAGTCAATTTTTGCATCAAAAATACTTTTCCATATGAAACATATTTTATAATTTCTATGTTTAAATATAGTAATTAATATTCAATTGTGTCAAAATTTTATTTTTATAAAATGGATATCATTTTTGAAGTCATCTTACCAATATTAAATTTGGGTGATATTTTGGATTTTCCCTATATGATTATTTATACATTAGGTATTGACAAATATCAATTATTTAAACATTAAAATTTCATATAATTAAATAAATTAATTAAAATGTCTCATAAAATTATTTATTGTATTTTAAAATTACATATTTTCAATTATATATATATTAAATAAAATAAATATAGTTGAATTTGTTATATTCGAGATTTTGATATATGTTACGTTTTGAGATTTTAAAGACTTTTTTCTGAAATTTTTTTTCTAAATACATTATATGATATAATTTTAATTTTTTTATCATTTCTAAAAAATGATAATTATAAAATGGAATCCATATTTTTAATCATAGGGATAAATTTTTTCATTAATGTCTTTTTATTTTTTTCATTATGAATAGTTACCATGGAAAATATTAGTCACCATGGTATGATTAAAATAGATAAAACATGGTTACAACTATTGAAGAATATAATAAAATAAGACTATTTTATGCCATAAATATTTTTTATGAGTTTTTATCAAATATTATTATATAATAGTTTATGTTAATTATATTTTCTTCCATATTTCATTGAAAATGTCATATATTATTTTAAGAAAAAAATTGGAAAAATTAATCTTTTTAAAATATATTAATTTATGATTGGGAATAAAAGTTGTTAAATTATATGATAAATGTTATTTATAATATTAATAAAATATTTTAATGATAGTAATTTATTTAAAATCTTAAATAATGTCAAAATTTCTATAAATTATTAGGCAGTTCAGAGATAGTTTTTATGTAGAAAATAGAAAAAATTTAACAAATATTATTAGAAGCCTAAATATAAATAAGTTTTTGATGGAATTTGGAGGGAAACGTTGTTAATTATAATTTTTATGTTATCATTAATGGGTATAATATTGAAAATACATTTTTTGGTGTAAAATCTAAATTCATGTAGAATGAATAGTCCAAATAAAAAAATAAAATATATTTTATCTTATATAATAATTTTCTAAATTAAAAAATTGATTAATTTTGGAATGGTTGATTGTATACGGTCAAAAAAATCATCCCTTGTAATATTTTATTATTAATTTTATCTAATAATAGAATTTTTAACCCCTAAAGATTCAAAAATATGTGGTCATTTTTAGGGTTAGAAATTGTCAATCTTTGTTAAACTAATGATATTTGAAATAAAATTATATAAAAACATGCATATTCATGTTATATCAATTTATTCTGATTCTATATCATATATAATTTTATGTAATCTATATTTTAACAAATTGGGCATGAATGTGTTTTTTTAGCATCTTAATGTTTTATAAAATTATAAGACTGGCCCTACCTCCCTTATAAAAGGGCACCCTCATCTCTCTTACTTACACCAATTTAAACCTCCAAGACCAACAAATCCCCATGAAATAAACATATAAAATTCCCTATAAACTATTTATAGATAATTAAACTATTATATTTCTATTCAAATCATCTTAAAAATCAGATCTAATAGAGTGATATCAAAGAAGAGTTAACCATCCTACCCCAACAATTTAAATTTATTTACTATTATACCACATATAAATATAAGGTATTAATAATAATATAAAACAATAAATATAATTAAAATAAATAATCGTCAATATGATTATCGAACTAGAAATATAGATCATTATTTCATTAAAATGCGAAATAAAAAGTATTGATTGAGTATATGTGTGGCCAACTACCTCCACATAGTGATATGAATCATCATCCTACCACATAATACATGGTCAATTATTATAATTTATTTTATGAATTTATATTATATTTATTAAATTATTGTATTTGTGCAATTAAAAAAATTTGTCCTCATTATATAAACATTGTATATTAAATTATCATATTTGATGTTCATGGATGGTAATAAAGATATAATTAACGAATTTAAATGATATTATTCATTTAATAATGAATATATATATGCTATTTGTTGTTGATTCCTTTTTTACCATTAAATAGTAGAAATATCTTTCATATTCACATATAGATATGGTCTCCAAAATTTGATGTAATTAATATTTCATCACTAATTTTTATGAATAAATAGTAACATTAATGGTGTTGAAATAAAATATGATACTTATCTAAAGAATTTTGTTATGGAGATGCTAAAACAATTTCAATGATACATGAAATGAAACCATCTAATTTAAGAGTAAATGAAAAATGAAATAGTTATCTACAATTAAATTTTATTTAATAAAAATTTATTAATAAAAATAATAATATTTTATTAGTGATTAATATTTTAGATGATATATATTAATATGATTTTGGAATATGTTTATGAAAATCTATATTTATTAAACATGGTATTTTAATGTTTATACAGAAGTAAGAGACATGAGGTGGTCAATTTAGGTATTAACCCATTTTTAACATGGATTCCTTATCCTTGAATTGTAATTGATGGAATTATATGCTCAATATTTTTAAAACTCGTTTATATTTTCCTTATTCTTTATTTTTTTAATTTTAATGTTTTAGTAGCATTTTAATCAATTTAAAACTCAAAATGTTTCAGAATAATTCTTTAAGAATAAATTATCGTCTTTTCCCATTATTGGTCGTAAAATCCTTTTCATACCTATCCATGTTTCATAAAATGTATTTTTAGAAACATATCATGAATTAAACATAGCACATCCCAAGTAAAAGTAATCTCTTTTATAAAAATATATTAATCATAATCATAAAACATACAAACAATGAAAATTATTGGAATCGTTGGGTAATATCCTTATTAAAACAAATAATGAATTCATCAAAGTTAAACCTCTGTAAAAGGAACGGGTTTTATAAATATATTTTCATCATAATAATAAAACATAGAAATAATGAATTTATTTTGAATCATTAGATAATATCATTATTTAATCATACATAATGTTAAAAGATTCTATCTAAGATGAAATTTCTTTTAAAATATAACATCGGTAGTTTCATGAAAAAGAATACCATTTTCCCATTAAAATTGATAATTTGAAATATAAAAATTAAAAAAATTAATAATTAATTAAATTTATAGTAAAATAACATTGAAAATCTTAAAATAATCTTAAACTAATTTATTGAGAAAGAATATGACATATTTTTTTATTTACAAGATCAAATAAGACAATACTTCTATTCATATAGATTTTAAATAAAAAATAACTTATTTAAATAATAAAAAGAATAATAATTTCAAAAAATAATCATGTATATATTGGTAAAAAATAATTTCAAAAATATATTGATAATGTTTGAAAAATTGAAGAAATATTTTTAAAATACATCGATATGGAATAAAAATACATTTCGGCCTAATAAATAAAAAAAATTTATTTTATGTTTAAAATATTATTTTAGTCTCATGAGATGTTAATGTGAGGAAAATTAAAGGGAAATTATTGTTCTAATTAAATTAACTTATTTAAGGAAATTTCATTTGATTCTTGGATATGTATATCATAAAATTTCATCATAAAAACAAAATCATATTTATTATTGATAAAAAATGTTATTATAACATAAAACCATTACTACATCAGTACATTTTGAATATTAATAGAGATGAACTTATAACATTAAATTATGTACTAGATATCAATAAAATATGCATATAAATAATATAACATGTCAATTGGGAAGTATATACAATAACCAAAATAAGATGGTGGTAAATATGACATAAGTCTCCTTGAAATAAATTTGCAACTAGAAATCTCTCACCTCGATTTCCAAAATACTTGTAAGCACTCTAAATTCATTATAAATATATAATATTTATATTACTAAAAAATTAATAACATAATATATTATATTTGATCTTATTATAAAATTATTTACAAATTTATTAATAATTACTCTGGAAAATCATTGTTTTGGGGTGTTAACTATTTTTTCCATAATAATTTATGTGTAGAAGTTCCTCTTATTTATAATGATCTGGGTTACATTATTTCTATAATGTTAATTTGGATATATTTATATTTTATATTTATTAAATTTATATTAATATTCAAAAATAAAATATTAACATAGAAAATACCAGAAATGTCCGGATCATAGGTGATCCCATGGACCAAAAAATTTATAATAAAAGTAAATAGGAAACCTAGAGAGTTAAGCGTACTTGTGAGATAACATAAATAAAATACCAATAACTAATATCATCTATATTCTTAACCACCTAGACCACATAATCCACTCAGAAATCTTGTATGTCCTCCTCTCTTCCACAACATTATGGCCTTACACACAACATCCTGAATATTAATGACTTCAGGATCCTCTACCTCATGATCAATATTTTTTACAATAGTAACTTCATATTCTCCTCTTACATAATTTTTTTGTATCCTATGACTTGGGAAGATACAAAATCCGTTTCTCATGTATAATATGCTCATGTTGTTACTTCTAGGAAAAATTATTATGGACCAAATTCACATTAGTCACAAGTTCTGATAAACAATTCTTACCCTTTTTCACTTTTCATTCCTTATATAGCTTATTAAACTCATAGGAGTTGATAGATGAAAATATAATTTAGAAATTTGGTTTTTTAGCAGCAAAAACAGCCATTACAGAGGCATTATAACCTCTACTAATGGATGACCTAGAGCCAAGAACATCCTTACCAGAAGACGTAATAAATATTTTTTTATTTTGCGACAAAATAATAGAACATATAACATAAAAATGTGTAGAAGGTGATACCACCTGCACTATAGATCCAGAGACACCATTCACACTGACAACAGATTCCCGCACCAGAGTCTGAGTGTCCAGTATGGGACTTCCAGACGCAGGTTTCAGTGATCTCAAATTTTCATTAGAATAATCATTAACCAAGGCAGTATGATCAATTTTACGTGTAAATATAGTGTGCATTAAAATATCTTCAAGATCCTTCATAGGTTCACAACACCCAATATAATCCTCTTTAAGGAGAGGGATTCTCTTAAAATTACCATTGGATAAGTATTTCTATTATATTAAAATAGCAGGATCCACCTTAGTGTCACTCTAATAACTACTTGCATAGTCATCAACCCATGAAATAGTCTCCCCATAGTGCAAGGGATCATGTGGAAACTGATAGGAGTCTATGCAATCACCCAATTGTGGCACACCGTCTCAAATATTCCCATAGTCAGGTCATATAGACATACCAACCACAACATCATCCAAAGAAACATATCTCCCATACATTGAACGAGGAAGATAAGTATGATTACCATTTATGGGTAAGGAATTATCCATCACACCATCATGGGAAACATTCTTCACAGGCTGTTAATCATCTCAAGCACCAAGCTGATTAAATTTTTAATTCTCACCAAGATGAAAATACCACATGAAATTATAGAATTTCAATCCTCTGTTGAAATTTTCATTAATATTTTGAATAGATAAAATATTCTGGAAATAATCTGGAACATGTTCAAACATAATCTCTATCTTGAATTCAAACTCAGCAGCAATCAAAAAAAATCTCAATCAGAGGTAGAGACATGTCAAATTTAACCAATATTTTTTAAATATTACATTATTGAAAAATTCATGTTTCTTTATCAAGAATTATTGGTGTCTGAGTAGCCATAGAAATGTCGCATAAAATGTCGGGGATCCAAAATACCTAGATCACTCCTTTAAAGAATATACCGTATTAAGAAACATTATATTTGGCTTTAAAAAGATCCATCCATGTATCCAAATATTGAATCATTATGATCAATAGTATTAAATTTACAAAACAACGACTATATTCCACCAATTTCAAATCATTTGAGGAAATTGTGAAATGGTAGAAGTTTATAACCACCGACAACATCTTCTACTCACAAAAACAACAAATTTCATAAATGTGTTTTGTATGATCATCAATATTCCATAACTTGTTCATAGGGGAACTATGTCGAACAATAATTGAAAACGTACATGCATAAATAAGCTCTTGAAAAAATGATGGCTTTGTTAAAAAATTGCGCGAGCTATATTATGTGATATTTGATAAAAATGTGTAGAGTCATCAATAAGAATGACAAGGAAGTACCTATCGAAACCCTTGACATGCAGTGAATCTGCATGAAGAACTGAGTCAGAACATGAGATCTCCAGTGCTGATCCAGGTCCAGCATCCTTCCTCTAAGAGGGACCAACACATATTTTATCATGGATGAATGAATTCAGAGAAATCAGATCCGTAACGATATGTAGAAAAAATCCGAAACACAGTTGTTGACAATAGAGAAACTCTCAACCCGCCACATCACTCCTGTGATATTATTAAAGTACACATAGAAATATAAATTACAATGTTAATGTAGTTAGTAGTCCATGTTATACATACACATTATTTCGATTTTTTGGATGATGAAATTAAAGAAAGGATAATTTTAAATAAATATCACATATTAATTATAATATCTTATATATATTAAATCTATCTATATTACGGTCCTTGTAATGTGAAAATGAAAAAAAACCACATCTCTCTATGGGGGTCGTATCAACACATACACTAGAGTGATTTAATCATATTTCAACATAGTGGAAGGAAATAACGGTGATATGACATTATAATTAATGTTTCATAATTATGTCCAAAATAAAATATATAAAAATTAATAATGGCATAACCACTATCTGTGAATAATGGAGATAGAAAATGAAAGGCCTCACTATGTGGTTATGGTACACCACACTTACACACGAGTGTTACATTCACATCACATTTGATGGAAACATGGGTGAACGGTGATTGTTTCAAAATATTAATAGAGTTACTGTATATTTAGGATACTATTATTTTATGATAAATACCATATATTTAGGAGAGGTAACTGAATAATTAAAAATAATTAGATCTATTATGGAATTTAAAACTTCTTTTACAGAATTCATTTATATATTCTCTATAGGATCATAGTGTTGGAATTTTATGAATTCTAGAACATATCTAATTTTTTCGAACATTTTTAAAAGATTCATTTGACGGTTTTTCTTGATCTGTATGGCTCTATTTTGTGTCCATATGTCAATATAGTGGTCCCCTTTAAAAAGTGTGTGGAGGGGAACACTTTTAATTTCTTAAAATGATTAAATTTAGAAAAATAATTCTCATGATTTTTTTCAAATGGATATATATTTGAATTTAATTTAATAAATTTGTGTAATACCATTATGAAATAAATTATATACTCGTATGTATATTATTTTAAATTTTATCATTTTGTTTATCCCCACAGTTAACTAATTTTATCTTTAACTATAGTAACATGTTTTTAATACATAAATGGTAAATCATTTATGTATAAGATGAAATGTGTATCATAAATGTTCATGGGTTGATGCATGAAATCGTATATCAACATAATTTACCTCTATCGAGAATTTTAGGAATTTGAATATTTAAAAAAAATTATTTTTATAAAATATCGTTGTCACCATTATTTACAATATTCAATTACATTGACAATAAAAACACATAAAAATTATTTAATTCTAATATAATAATGAAACAATACCATTATATGTTATATTCATCTAGAATAATTATTAAACAGCATAATACAATGAAAATATATTATGTTATTAATTTTTGAAGTCATTTGTTTAATTTTTTTCTTCATTTAACTAAATATTATATCGGTGAAATACATTCATTTAAGGTAATTATATATACAATAATATTAAAAAATATATTAATTTTCTAAAAATAATTTACTTATGAACAGAATATCATTTTATATTCCTTAAAAATGTATTTTTATACAAATGGGAAAAATAATGATTAACTTAATGTCTTTAAAGTGACGTTTGGTAAATATCTTTACATAAAATGATATGAAGGTCATTACCAAATAAAAATATAAAAAATAGAAATATTTAAAATAAATTAATGTAATTTTAAAAATTATACACATAAAAATAGATATAGTCATGTTTTACTAATATTTTTCTGACATATCGCAATGTTTTAGACATAATTTACCCATTTTACCATTATCTAGTTTAAAAAAAATTTTGGTGGAAATATTTGATATTAACCAAAAATAAAAGAGAAAATTTTACCAAATGTTTACCTCTTTATTTCAATTATGGAATTAATTCTTTAGTATTGAATTTATAGATGTGGAATATGTTAATTTGATATAATATTGAAAAAAGTACTTAAAATGTTTTTGTAGAAAAAATATCTTTTTTGGTATATAAATGATTTCATTCTAAATTGATACATAACAATAATTAAAATAAAATTAATTATATTAATAATTAAATATAAGATAAAATTATAATTTTAGACCTTTTAAATAAAATTAATATTTTAAAAATATAAGATAATAATACAGTTTTCAATAAAAATTGTTATATTTTAACTATTCATAATAATAAATATTTTCAAACAACTCTTAAACATTTCCTCAAATATAATTATTATATTTTAAATTTTAAAATGATATGATTATTAAATAATGTATGTTACAAATATTCAAAAACAAAATGAAATATTTTAGCTCCAAATGATGAAAAAATTATGATTGAATGAAATTTTTTTGTGGAATTATATAAATTTACTAAAAAACAATAATTCTTATATCCTAAGATCTAATAATTTATTTATTGGGTATGTTATTTATATTTATCTTTGATAATGTTTGTATTATTATTCATACCATTAAATTCAATGGTTTGGTAACAATGGTCAGTTTAAATTAATAATATTTCATGTTCATTTAAGTTTTGTGTTGACTATCATACATGCTATCAAACAAATGGTTTATAAATTTATATAACAACATGAGTCATTTTCCTCATTATTTAATTTCATCCTAAAAATTTAAACATGGGGGGGGGTTTAATATACTTCTCACATTTTAATTTTTTTTAATACTCACACTATAAAATGTGTTAATAAAACAAATCCATAAAAATAAGGCATAAAAATTGAGGTCCATATGGAATAACCAAAATCATGGATTCTAAATAATATATCACTTATGATAAGTAAAAATATTTAAATTGGAAGAAAAATAATTCCCATGGACTAATAGATATTTATTAATCACATAGTGTAAGGAACTTTAATAACCCAAAATCCATAAATATTTAATTGGTGAAAAAAACATTAATTAATAAGAAATTAATATAAATTAGAATGTTTTTTAATGATTGTTTTTCAATTTACAAGGGAATGTTTTACTATCATGGTATAAAACACATGAAAATAAAAAAACATTATTTATTTTCATATGATAATAATAACTTATCCTTTGATAATGATTTTATCAATTTCAACATCTTTCCAAACACCCTAAAATTTATATTTGAGATGGTATTTTCAAGTGTGGAGAACTAAAAATAATATTTAATACATATTATTACAGATACATGAATAATAAATCATTAAACATGTCCTTATATTATACAAATAAAAAATTATATTTATATGTTATCCAATATGATAATTCATATTATAAATTCAAACAATAATACCCAAAGATCACCATAAATAATTAAAAATATAGTTAACGGTAAAACAATCCAAAATATTTCTAGCCAAATTCAATAAAGAAAAATTCTATCATATTCTTTTTTAAGTTCAAAATTTTCATTTATCCATAGAAAACATGAAAAATTTAAAAATTATTGCAAAATATGTGACTATCATGATTCTCTTTAGACATTATAACAACTAGATTCACTAACAAGCCAAAAGAAGACTTATATTCTTCAAATAATTTGAAAAATTATTATTTTTAATGTATTATAATAGAATACATAAGTTATTTTATAGATACAAAAATAAAATAAACGCCATCAATGATGACCAAAATCACATTGTCATCAAATAACTAAACTATTTAAGGGTTTCAAATACAATCTCATTTACATCATCAATATCAATCAACAACTAATACTAAATAATCATTAATAACTCTACATGAATCACATATAAAGTGTTATAATTACATTAATAACATGTTCTTGAAATATATTAACTTACAACTAATTCAATTTTTTAGATTTTAGTACCATTCAATATTTTTATAGAAAACATATAGAAATCTAAAATATTACAATCATTATATGTAATTCTTTGTTATAAAAAAATGTTAATAATATATGAACATATTACTTCTCAAACTCAAATACATAAACATATCAGCATTTATACGTCCTTATTAAAAAATTAACTAGAAAATTATTGATATATTTTGAAATTCCTTATTCCTTTCATATGCCATTCGAAGTCTCCTCACCATAAATAGTAAAAACATTACTCTGAAAACCATATTCTTCCTCTTTACTAACATTGAAATTAAAATATTAATTTTTATAATGCATTAATTTTCCAAATTTAAAACATTAAATTGTTTATGAACCCCTTGGAAAACCATTATTCTAATTCATTTAATTAACAAAACTATTTCATTTTACTTAATAATTACATTCTCTATCGCCATTATTTCTACACTGAAAACATCTTCATTATCCCTTAAGACATTTCAATGGGGGAGTATTTCAAAATACAATACATTTCAAAAAATTAATCTTTATCCTTATATGGTATTCCTGAAAATAAATTTTTATCATATTTTTCAGGTCATGAACCCACAAATGATGAGATATTTCTTCATATAATGATATACCTAGTAATTAATAATTGCAAGATTTCACATTCAAAATAATATTTCACATTATTTTTGAGATGGATAACTATTACATTATTGATAAAATATAGTATTATTAAAATATATATAAATTCCATCCATTGAATGAAAGTAAAAGGTAAACATAAGAAACTTTGATTTATAATGAGAAATAAAAAAATAAAGAAAAATTATTCATATTATGTAATGATCATGAAACCATAATTTTAATATATGATACCTTATATATAGCCTTGTATATCATTTTTTATCATCTATTCAAATATTCTAAAATGTTATGTATAATAATATGAATTAACCATTCATATCAAAGTAGAGTGTCAAACTATGTGCAATATAATAACACACTCTCCATTTACTAGAATTTCAGTTGAGAAAAACCCAACCAAAATGTTTCCTGTTTAATTACACTATATAAATATATTGAAAAACATAAACCACATTTAATAACTATACATGTATTTTTTAAAGAAAAAATAATAATTTATTTCATAAAAAAATATTATTATTTTATCATATTCATATACATATCCATCATGTTTACTACAATGATTTTTAATATTAATCTAAAAATATATAGGATCAAATATTATCTATAGATTACCATACATTTTTTATCTACATATTATATCTTATTATTTGAATATTCATTGCATAATAATTCATTCTATTCCATAGTTGAATGGGTTTACTGTATTTGGGATCATAGATACCAAAGAAACTTATTTATAAGATGAACATTTCATATCAAATGTATTTTTTACTACTAAAACCCTTTAGTGACATATCATACCTAAAACCATTTATTATAACATTTGGAAAGAAAAGATAATAAAGAGTGATCTCATATGATCAATAAGGGTAAATGTGGGAGGCATCAATGATATTGTATCTTTATCATCAACATAATTTTATGAGAACATGATCATGTACTTTAAAAACAATTCCATGCATTTAAAATATCATAATAATCATTTATAATATAAATATTTTTAGTTCATAAGATAATAATAACAAAGGATTAAATAAAATGATCCCTGAGAGTTTAATAATGGTATAAGAGATAGATTTGTGATGTAAACATAAAAATAAATAATAATTTCATTAATATTAATGGATAACTTCCAATAATAACATAATGTAATTGGTTCACCCCATATCCTAACGTTGTAGAGATTTTTTTCTCTTAATATTGTTATAGTGGAAGTATTCCATTAATAAACATGGTTCACTGCATATTGATGTACTGATTAACTCATCAGACATCGTTTTGTTCCTAATGAATTTAAAAGAAATATAATTTTGGGTAATCATTTTAGATAAAATTATTATAAATATTTCATAAATAATATCATAAAAGATTCATTAGTTCATAACATAATCCAAATATAAAACGTTCATAATCATTTTGTCATGGCATAACCTCAAGAAAAGAAATTATTTTTGTCAACTTTTCCCAAATTTATCATTTTATAACACGTATAAATGGAACGGGATTCCAAAAAAATCATCATTATCAAAAACCATAATTATAAATGATATGGATTTTATCATTGAATAATATCCCTAATAAATCATTAAAAACATCAATGGATGTCACCTTAGAAGATGAATCCCTTTAAAATATCATTAAGAAATTTTCTACAGGAATACACCATTTTCTCTTCATAACAATTTTACTAAAAAAAAATAAATAAATATTGAAATCATTTTATATGAAAATTAAATTTAAATTATTCAATTTTTTTTTTCAAAACACTTGGTGGTCGTTATGACAAGAAATTTTATTCACACATTATATTTTAAAAAGAAAACAAGGATTTAAATCTTTTATAAAAAATGTATAAAACTGCATTATTCAAAAAATTATGGTAGATTACATATAAATTAATTTTTAAAATTTCAATGATTTTGAAAAATTAAATTTTAAGCGACCTACAATAAAATTAAAATCATTCATTAAAATATTTTTATAAAAAATATGTATATAAAAAAGTGTTTTTTACCGAAGGGGGAAATAATATAAGTTTTTAATAACCAAATTATATTATTATATTAAGTCAATAATGTGATTAAAATGAATAAAAATTGAACTCATAATAAATAAATAGAAAAGAATAAAATTAATTAATTTATTTAATGATAGTTATTAATATTTTATCATAATAAATTAAATCATAAATAATAACATAAAAGCATTAGCAATTTGGTAAATTTTGATTCACATGAACAATGTAATAATAACATCAAATAAGAAATTGAAAATTAGTAAATTTTACATATTTTTATATAAAATATCAAATGCTCGTTATAGACGATATTAAATAATCTAGTTGTGAATTTGACATATGTCTCATAGAAATAAAAGTGATACTAGAAATCCATTACCTTGAGTTACACCTGATCTGAAAGTTGTATAACATCCAAAACAATATATATCAATTTATATTACTTGAATATAAAATTTATTTAAATAAAATTCTTATATTATCATTTTATATCATTTATATAAAAACTTAATAATAATTCCTTATTAAAATCATGGTTTCCAAGTCATAACTATTCTGTTTCCCATTAGAATTGTAGTTGAATAGTTATAGTCCATGTAAATTGATAATGGATACACAATATCAATAATGTCAATAAATATATATAAATATCAAATATTTTCATTACATGTATATTATTTATCATCCTTATAATATATATATATATATAAATGAATTCTTTCACTGAAGGAGACTACATGTCTATGTATTCATGATCATTTCATTTTCATTTCATTAAATTGAAATAAATATTGGTTAATAATAATTAAAATTTAAATAACTATTTTTATATCATATATATATATATATATATATATTATTATGATTTCATTATGTTTTTTCTTATTAATATAAATTAAATGTATAAATAAGATAATGAATCATATTAAATCATAGACATTGTAGTCCAAACGTATGCAAAACTTAATGTAATCTATAAAACTTTTATTAGAAGGTATCAATATAGGATTTACAATATAGTTAAAAAAGAAAAATTATTCATAAATATAATATATAAATATTTTTACAATCATAATAATAATTGATGATATTTTTTTATGGATTATAAATTTAATCATTAGGTAGAGACAACCACTTGTACATATGTATGAGTAATTAATTCGCATCCCATTTGATGGAAAAGAGTGTGAATTATATTTAATTTTAAATAATAATACCATATATATATATTTAGTATAAATAATTTATTATTTTAGGATAAATACCATATATTTTGAGTAGGTAAACTATGAATTTTAAAAAATGTTGTTGGTTAAGTTGTTTTCATCTTCATTGAAAGAAGTTCATTACATCTCATTTTAATAATATTACTATTAGTATTTCATGAATGTAAATAAATATAATACATATATGTGTTGGTAAAATAGTATTATATAGGTTCTGGTCAATCTAAAAGGATCAATGATGTTTAATAAAGAGAAATAAGGGGTTCAATTATATAAGTTGTGGGAGGGGAACTATTAGAATTACATAAAAGGATAAAATCCCAAAAATTAATTATCCGGAGAAATTCATCTAAATTTTTAGATATCATTAAATAAGATATGTATTCATTGAAATAACATCTCCCAATATAATTATTTATGTTTATGTTTTGTTTTATTCCTTGAATATTTTTAAAGATGCAGTTTAACTGTTTTAACCATAATCATGATACCAAATTTTTCACTCTTATAAGGTAATAATTATACTAAAATGGTGAAAATTATTTTATAAATAAGAAACAAGTGAAATATAAAAATATTTATGATGAAATTTTAAAACTATTTATTTTTATGATTTATAATTATTTTAATAAAATAATATTTTTAGAAAGTATCATTATTTTCATTTTTTACAATATTCATTTATTTTGACACTTATATAACATAGAAAAATATGTTATATGAATATTATAATTTTAAAAAACTAATATGTTATATACCTCTATAAAATTATTATGATATTATAACACACAAAAAGAGTATTACATTTAATATTTTTTTTAAAAAAATATTCATATTATTACATGAATTGAATAAATAATGTTTTAGTGTTATGGAAATGTTTTATGTATTTATATAATCACTAATATTTTATAAAAAATAAAAATTATAATGATAATTTAATTAATAACTAAATAACCATTTATATTAATTAATTTATTATTTATTCCTTATGTGCACCAAAAAGAGATATTTAATGTCATGAGATATACATTTTGTATTTTTCTATACGTAAAATTAAATAATGTTCAATACCTAAAAAATCAAATTGTGGTCATATTTTTTTCAAAACTGATGTAAATTGCTGAAGTCCACCAATAAAATATGTTCTAATCATGTTTTAGTGAAATTGTAATGAATTATACGAATGGCGTAACCAAATTTTACATGTTAAACTATTATTTGGGTTTGAATATTTTTATTTGGTTACTATTTATATTAACATAAAATAAAAAGGACGTTTTTAGTAATATATGAAATTTTAATAAAAAATATGGAATCAGTTTTTTGTGATTCAATATGTATAATTGGTAGAACGTAAATTAATATAAAAACATAAAAACATTGAAAAATAATATTTTATAACATTTACATTTTAAGTATAAAATTATTTTCATACATAATTCAACCATATAATTAATTAATATAAACCTAATTGAATTGTATATTATATAATAGAACTAATGAATACTTCAAAAAATTACACAAAATGGATCTTTTTAATTTAAAATATTAAAAACATTGATTTCTATAAAATTATTTATTTTTAACTATTCATAAATAATACAATATTTTATGAAGAATTATAACAATTATCTCTAGGTTAATTTTTACATATTACATTTTATAGTTAATTTAAATTTAGATTATATATTTTCTAAATGTTTTAAAAATAAATAAAATATAAATCACAAAAGAAGAAATTAGAATCTTGTTTGAATGAAATGTTTTTTAATTACAATATGACAATTTTTATACGGATTGAATATTTATTCTGTATGTATTAATGAACTTGTTTTTATTAAGTGGGTTCTCTTTAAATATTTCATAATAAGATTATTCCTATTCATACCCGCAAATTCATTGTTTAGGTTAATATTTCCATATATTAATATTAATATTAATATTATTTATTTTTTTCATGTCATAAACACCATCAAATTTAATGTTTACATTTTTATAATATTTGGGATTTATAGCTTTCAAGATATTTTTTTTATATTCTACAATTATTTATTAAATCAATTTTTATAATTGGTTTCAATTTAACTGAAAAATAATTGTGTATACTATTATATTTATTTTAATAATAGTGTAAATTTCACCTAAGTACTGAACATAATCAATATATTAATAATTACCACATGAATGTAATTTCCTAAAATCATGAAAATATATTTTATGCTTCATTTCCAATTATCTGTGGTACATTTAAGATAGATTTAATTATTTATTTTATTTGAAATATTTTTATTTTATAAATGTTAGTTCAAAATGAAAATATTATTTCCCTCATAAAATATTGAAAATATATTTTAATTAAATATTTCATCAATGTTAACATCATTGGATGTAACCGATGCTTTTATGGATATATGAGTTGTGGGGAATTTTTTATATTATTATAGAAAACATGTGAAAATTTTAAATTATTTTATGGTTTTGCTTAAACTTTCATATCCATCTAATGAAATAGGTAATGATAGATATCACATGAGATAATTACGACTTTAATGTGGATTAATAATGGTTTTTTAATAGACTATATCCAAATTTATTTTCCCACAAGTGAAACATGAAAATGGAAATGGTAAAATGAGGATTAATCCAAATACCTTTATGATATCCTAGTAAATTATTCTTGACTGTGGAATTGATTTTATTATCATATGTATATTCTTCAAGTTTACGACTGATGCATATAATAAGTTCTCCTACTTCATCATTGAATATTTATTACTCTTCAATCTTTATATTTTTTATTATGTATAGAAAAACATTATGAAATGATTTATCATAAAGGTTGTTTTACTAATATGGTTTGATTATTATTAATTATGATCATTTTTGCATACCCTTATTCTTATCTTATTCTTTCTTATTCTTTTTCATTTATATCTCTTATGTTTATCCGTAATTTGTAATAGAGACTACACATAAATATATCTTTGTTACTGTAGTACTTGAATAAATTTATTAAGTATGATGTCTCTAATAATTCAAGTATATATGAAAAACATAGTTGGAGATAATTTAAATCATTTATGTACAAGTTATTTAAGTATATTGGTTTATGAATAGACTATAATACATTAATTTCTGTGATTCTATATTATTTTTATATATAACTTATTTAAATATGATGATTTGTTTCTTAAACACAGAAATTATACATAGTAATAAAAACCACATGTTTTTTAATATAATTTTTTATAACTATCCCATTATTAAGTAAGAGTTGATATCCATTTATGAAATCATTTATTTCCATTGAAATGTAATGGATATAAATATTTATATGTTTTATATACTAGACACAATTTAAAAGACTCATCCAAATCTAGTCCTCAAAACTATGTATATACTATTCATATATGTTTTTATTTATTTCAATATAACATATACTTTTACATATATATTATTTAGGAAACTGTATTTTTTCATATATTTTTTATACTTAGGTTTTATTATAAACCCCCCAATATCACTATTCTCTTAGAGTAACAATTGTTCATTCATTGAATCAAAACCCTTTATCTAAATTATTTATTCTTCAATATATTATTATTGAACTTGTAAATAAAGAGATGTATGTGATGATATCTTCAATGGAATCCTAGTTTAAACACTTCTTCCTTTATCTCTAACTTGTTCTTTTACCTCCAAACTTCATATAAACATTTAATTGGATGATTTGGTTTCCTCTAAATAAAATGAGTAGTCTTAATAATTATCATTAACCTATACATCAATATAAAAATGTTCATTTTCTATATCTAGATATTTATATTTATGATAATTATATTTATATTCATCATTGCATTTTTTTATATTTACGTTACTTAATTTAATTTCTCAATACAGAAATATCCACATATTATATGAATATTTTTTTAAGATATATCCTCATCCATTTATAGGATAACATAGTTTGATTCAACTAAGAAGGCTTCTATAAAACAACTGAATAGTATTTCTATTGACTTTGATAATGTTGTGGCCAGAAAATAAACATCAATTTCTCCAAATAAGGTCCTCATTATAATACATATGAAATGTTTTATTTTAAATTTCTATTATATATAATAAATAAATTCAAAAATGATCTACTTATACAATATCCTTTCCTATCAAATATTTATAAGTATAATACTTTATCTTCATTTTTGTAGAATTTTTTTTAAACTTTAACATTATCATTCCATCAAACCATTTTTTATTATAAAGGGTTCATTAATTTGTTGATTATTATAATGATTTCCATGTTATTCTGAAATACAATATATTTATACTCAGTACCATTTTCTATGTAAACATTTTAAATGGGGAGACCACACTCTTTTTCATAAATTTCTTGAAACTCTTGAAAATGATAATGGAATGCCTGTTCTGTTTTAAAAAAATATGAATACAATAAATGTTATATCATCAATAGTATAATAATGTAATTATATACCTTCATTGATAGTAATCACATGGATTAAAAAAATTAATAATTAATAATCTTTGATGGT
Source organism: Viscum album (assembly GCA_963277665.1). Classification (NCBI taxonomy): domain Eukaryota; kingdom Viridiplantae; phylum Streptophyta; class Magnoliopsida; order Santalales; family Viscaceae; genus Viscum; species Viscum album. Next base: position 1,765,210,630 of record OY728146.1, on the reverse strand, counting down.
TGTGTTTTATGAATTTTAAAATACTTGTGAAATGATATATTATTCACACCCTTATACAATAGAGGAAAAATCTAATCCCTTTATAAATCTCATTGTAACCATAATTGATTATTATCATTGTGTATTATTTATTATATTCATTCGATAAATATATCACATTATGAAACACCAAAAATAATTTTCATCATTCATAGTCATCATTCATGAATTTTTAAAGTCTTCTACTTTTAAAAAGCTTCTCATAGTTCATCTTTTCCATTTCAACAAACCAACATTCTTCATGGAATTTCCACGAAAGTAATCGTTCCAATTATAAACACATTTTCATTAAATTAGAGTTTATAATAACATTAAATATATTTTATTATCCCATTATTAACATTATATTATTTGAATCAAGTATTTTATTAACAATAACAATTGAAACAACACTTTTAATCATTTGTTATCCATCAATCCAAAAATTATTTGAGCCTTTTACTAATCATATAAATTATTCAAAATGACCATGTCTCAAATCATAGTATATTAGTTTCCACTATATAGTATCCTCGTAAAATCACCATTATAATCCTTGAAATCAACATCCATAAGAAGGTATCTCACTAATCAACATTAATTATCTCGTCAGGTGTTTTAGAATAGTAATCAAATTTTTTTAGGGTATAGTGAAAAGAAATTAATTTTCATTATAAACATATTGGTCACATATTTTTTAATACATAATCATGGTTTTGAAACATTTTTTCTATATTTTATCCAAAATTCACAACTTTCATTGAAAATTATATCCTTTGGTTGGGCTTATTTCATTCCAGTGTTTTCTAACAACCCCTTTTGGATTCATATGAATATTGGATAATTTACAAACACATTCTATATATATTTTTAAATGGAACAAAACACCATATGTATCCATAACTATCATAAATTCTTATGTAACGCATAATTATTCTATCATCTATAACTTTCATTTATTACTTCCAATTGAAAAAATGTTGGATTTATTTTTTATGAACCAAAAATATAATGAGTTACAAAAAACAACTTTTCTAAATTACACATTATTCAATCCTTTTTAGTTATAGAATTTATAGTAGTTGGTTAGATTGTATTTCGGTTTCCATAATTTATAGGTTTCACGGATTCATATAATTTAGATACAAATTTTTTATTTTTAATCTTTCTTCTTCACCTTATAATTATCAAAAATATTATTGAAACAATTTTTTTTAAATTTGAAGTTGGATTACTTATCATGGAAATCTTCATCTATCATTGAGTAGACTTCATGTTTTTGAATAGTGTCTCTAAAAATTGATTTATATTTTCTTAGATTTTAATTATTATTAGCAAGACATTTTTGGGAAATTTATAGCACTATCTTATTATATATTACTTTATCATCCATATTGATGGTAAAAATAATTTAATCAACAAGAAAATTATTTAAATCATAAATATTTCTAAAAAATCTATAATATAGAACGATTCATCACTAACAAAAAAACGATTGTACATTTTAGATCCTTATTCTATTTTAAATGATTTTAATTTTTTGAAAGATATTAAATTGACATTATATTTAGTATATAAAATATCTTATTTTTTTATTAATTACATATAAAACGATTATTTTTTTCATTTCTGAAAATTTTACCATTCACCTTGGAATTATTTAGCTTATAATCCACATCAAAAAAATACTCAACTACCATATCATCATCATTTTCATCACTTCCTTCTATGATATTAGGTATCCCATTATATAATTAGTTTTCATTATTCCCTTCATTATAAATCTACAATTAGAAAAATAAGTGTGTTTCATAGTATATTATATTACATTTATATTCTTCCCCACCGAAATCATTATCAATTAATAATGAATAACATGTCAAAATGATTATAATATCTATATGTATAATGTAATTTTATGGAAGATTTCCTTTATTATTTATTAATACCCACCTCTCCATTCTTGGAAGATGTTTCATAAGATCCTAAAATTTATTGTTTAATTATTATTTTTTGTTAGAATAGTCAGATACAATATATTTTCATTTGTATAATATCTTTATAATATTTATAATAATTAAACGAAATTGAATTTACTATATTTTAATTTATGTTATTATAATTGCCTCTCATAATATCATAATATTTATGAATATTTTGTATGTCAACATACATGATAGAAAATTGATTTTTTTTCAATTGATTATTATAATTTATTATTAAATTTATCAGGTAGAATCTATAATATATTCTCACCCACATTAGAATCACCAATAGATTACTGATTCTCCTGAAATTACATACGTTATCATTTATTTTTTCATGGAATATATATAGATATTCATAATTATACATCATTATATATTTATATATCAATATACAATCATTTTAATATTCATTCATACCATATTTATTTCTTTGATAAATATTCCTTAGTATATCCCAAAAAAATTAGACACGTTGATTTCTTTAATAATAAAAAATTCAACTTTTTAAATAGAAGAAAATATTGAATCTATCAAACTGCTTAAATTTTTATTAATCATTTTAATTGTTTATAATAAAGTGTAGGTTTCACATGAGGTGTAATCCAATAAATATCTGCTTCTAAGATATCATAAAAAATAGGCAACTAATATTGAAGAATATTTTTCTCAAAAACATGATAATTATCTATGAATTATTAATAATATAATTTTGAAATAGGGACACTTTTAAATAATTTAAAAAACAATGATTCAATGAATATACATATAAATTATTGTATTTTAAAATCCACTGATGAGATCATTGAGATCACTTTGATGTTTGGTAAATATATCATTTCTAATTAATATTTTGTTTCCCATTTTAAAAAACATACAATACTAGTAATTTTCAAATGAATTTTTTGCTAAAGCCTCCTACTAACACAAACCGAAATGGCCCAAAACATCAACATGGCTCGGTAATAAATATGATTTTCTAGTCCTTGTGATGATATGAAAAATCTAAAAATCTCAAATTTGAAAAGAATTAAACTATTAGATTATAGAAATCATTTATAACCATTAACGTGTAATACGACAAAGGCTCATGATGATACATGTGTACTGGCTGGGCCTAGAAAATTTAAAATTAATATTTAGTAAACTAAGATGAATTCTAAAAATATGGATTGAAAAATGAATATATATTATGGAATTAAATCATATAAATTCAATAGAACCATGAAGTTTCCCATAGATCCCTTTTAGCACACATGTAATGTCATACTGTCTCTTCATGGTATTCATGTTAATAAAAAATAATTCCTAGTGGAGTGGTTTTAATTCACATCCCCAAAAATGATTTTTTTTTCATTTTTGGAAAGAGATGATAAGTCATATAACCCATTTTTTATTTCATTTTTAGTGTGAGGAATATTTTTCACCACCCACACAAAAAAATGGGGTCTCGTGTTTTTATTGTTTGTTAACATAATTCCCAAAAAACAAAAAAAAAATCATTTCTGGGTGTTGGTTTTAGTAATCAAAATAATACCTATAAGTATAATCTATAACTAACTAACCATTTTTGGAAGATAAGAATTTATTTATCCTATAAATACCTTGTCCTTAAAAATGAATATACATAGAGTAATAGGGTGGAAACAGTGATTGTGGATTTAAAAAAAGAATAATTTTTAATGTAAATCAAGATCACCTACCATGAGGAGGACCAAAAATGTGATCCATCTTGATATGACGTAAATAACCACTTATAAAGTATTTACATAAACCCATTAATGAATCCATCTAATAAGTAATAGCTCACATATTTTCACCCATAATTATCCACCAAACCATATAGAAAAGGGAATCATGTGAATTGTGTTGTCTTAATGGTATTTTTCGAATATAATATAATATCCATATTTTCAGGTAGAATTTAAAACATCATATTATTCTTCATGAGGTATAAACATGTATATATAACAATCATATGAAATATTATATATGTTTTTATTAAGAGCACTACCATGAACACTAGATTCATTCATCCTAAGGACATGGAACACGAGTGATTACCTAATCAAGTCATACATTCTTGTGGTCAAGTATATAACACAAATAATATATTTATTAGGTTATCTGCTCATAATATTTAGAGTCATTGTTTCTTATTTAAATGAGTATATAAGCATTATATATAGTGGGGGTTAAATTATTTTGTCGACTACCATTTTTTTTTTGGATGAAATTTTAAGAGAATCGTAGAAAAATACCATATTTTCTTCTTTAACATTCTCATCCTCACCACTTCCACCATTCAAAAGTGTAAATATTTGGAAAACCCTCATATTTTAAACCTATAGTATTTCATTTAGGACATACAATTCCCTTCATTAAACTCACCTTTATCATCCCATGGAATATTCATATTTTGACAAGTGCCACATCCTCAAATTCCTCTTGTTTATCAGACTGAATAGGGGTCACATGGTTTTACAGAGTAGTGTTGAACATGGAAACAACAAGATGAAATATATGAAAATGGTAATCCTATATAGTTTTATTCATCAATCATTTTAATCTATATGGTCATTTATTCTTGTCTGAATATGATTCGTAGGATTTCTACCTATGGTTCAATAACATCCCCAAAATCACCATTATTTTTCTAATACCATATTCATAGAAGATTTATATATAACACAGTGGGCCATTTCCTTATTGGGTCCCTCCATCATGATATTTAATGATACAAATTCCTAGTAAAATAACTTCTCCTACCTAGGAACCTTCATATATTCTAGGTCTTTTTCATCCTGACCCCATTTTTCACTTTTCATGATGTAAAATGTCATCGATGTATTATATCCTATTATAGATAATAAATAGATTTCATCATTGGCATAAGTCCCACACCCTCCATGCTTAGGCATTTGTATTATTGTATTCCTTTCCACAAGGTGATAATATTCATGGTATGATCTTTATCACATGATCTTGAATGATAATAGGTGAAATTTTATGATCTATTGAAATAAATTTTCATGACCCCCTCCCACCAAAGATGCCCCTCCTGAGCTGGAAATGGTGAAAAAGAGATAATGAACCCTGAGTCCTGCCACCAGTAGGCCCCGAGTTGGTGAATACCACCAAGGGTATGAGTTTTCACAAATATGGGAGGTATTACCCTTTTATTATTTTATGATCAGGAAATAGGACAAGTCAACCAACAAAAAGGAAATGAACAAGTGTATAGAAATAGACCTAAACCAAGCACACATGAATTTTTAAATAATTTCATAACAAGGTGGAAGTGCAAGAAAGCTCAAAGTAAAATTCCAAAAGAAACAGGTCTACATCAACAGCAACAACTCCAACTGTCCGACTAGTAGGGTCCCTCACGGCCCAGGTAGTCCTCCTGGAAACCTGAATGTAAATGTAGGGTGAGCATACAAGTATACTCAGTATGTGAAACCTAAATCTCTCATGCACAAGTGGGAACACATCCTAATGTCCCGTGAGAAAAACAGAAGAAACCTAGTAAGGAATTCTATCCACTCAACCTCAACAGCCACACTAACAAAAAACTCAATCACAACAGGTAGTAGTATATAAGAACTAGAGTATTGGGTACCCCACACCATTTCCCTTTAGTTAGATTCTCTTCCTAACGACGAACATCCTGACGCTGCCACACTCTCCCTGCCCGCACACACACCTGGGCCTCACAACCATGTATCTCGCTCTCACACACCAGGGCCTCACCACCACGTATCCCACTTTCACACAACTAGGCCTCATCCCAATGATTCTTGGGAAACAGTAAAACCTTCCCGAAGAGTCTTAGGCTAAACCAACCCCAATCGAAACCTACCCGAAGATTCTTAGGTGTATGGTCACCTCAAGCCATCACATCCTAGGGGAGAAGGGGCAGGAATGAGCTAGTAACTATGGGAAAACACCCTCTCCCATGAAATGGGAGTGTTCGGCACTAAGTGCTCAACATTGGTGGGGTGCGTCAAAACACAAAGATACAGATATATATATATAAACCAAACACTCAACCCAACATATGGCTTCTAAACAGAGAAACTGAGCATGTTCCTCGGCACTTCTAACACGAAGCATGCATACAAGAAACAACCCCAACCCCATTTTGGTTTTCACATTTTAGCAGAATTAGTTTATTTAGTTCCTTAACTGCTATGCAACCATCCAAAACCAACCACAACGATCGTTCGTAAAACATATCCCTGTCATCCACAAATCAAGTTAGGAAAACAGAATCAACACAACCAAGTCCTTCTTATTAGCCAAACAACCCCATGATTATTATTTTCGTTCCTTTACCAAGCCCCACCATTCATTAAATTTTATTATTCACAACCCATAGCCTGTTTACATTTCAACCCATCCCTGCAGCCCCACTACCAACCACCATAACCACAATCACACCGAACTCGTACATCATTATCCCTTTAATACCATTTATCGCAGCCCCACTGCCCATCACTAACATAGAATTCACACCAACCCACAACCAAGTCAACCACAGCCCCGCTGCTCACTCGATCCATAACAACCCACAAAACACCGCATCACATGCCACGTATCCAAGACAACACCCACATGAACATTATTCCATTTTGTTCAACCAGGGTGATCACACAAGGGTTCGAGATTTTAAATCATCCAACATTACATGATTAACCAAATTCCACATTCCACAAGGTTCCATCCACAAAAATGGTCTAAAAAGATAGGGAAACATTTAATTGCGCAAGCACAGTCCCCCAAAGACCGTGATTTTTAGTAGTCATTATCATATTCAATTCATAACATATCAATAGGATAAACAAAGATAAACATAAAAACTTCCCCATCCTCATTCTTTAAGCAGTTATTATCTTTATTTAATGGTTCAACTGTTTCTCATGAAAAAAAGGATACCCACCCCGCATGATGCACAAATTAGAGGGACGAAGGTAAGATCCCTACCTCAATAGGTTCTAATGAAAAAGCTCCCCCAAATCAACTTTAGAAGACGTCTGTCGGTGTCTGTCACTTCTGTCGGGTCCCAAAAAAAACCCTCCTCAGGTTTAAGTCAGAAAGGAAATGACAAAGTAGAGATAGTAGATACAACCTCGGTATTTCTGCCTCATCGTTAGGATATTGTGGCCGCTGACGGATCGTAAATCAGAGCTCGAACGAAGAAGTTATGGAAGAAACAGCCTTCGAGTCTCTTGGGAGAACTATGCTCAGAGAGATGAGGAGGAGAGGGGTAGTTTGGAAAGGAGGAGGGGACCCCTCCTTTTATAGGCGAGAAAATAAAAAGTACACTGCATGTACTTTATGGAACATGACAAGTACTCGGTTATTTTACACGGTCTCCATGCGACTTCTAACACGGATCCACGACCGTTGACTGTTCAACACACGGTTTGAGGGTAATGCATACGCGGGGAGGGACTACATGGCATGTAGTTTAGACACACGGTGTGTACCCATTTATTTCACAATACAAAGACATGGATCCAACACAACACACGGCTCCAACACAGCACACGTCCGTTGACTGGTAACACGTATGCGGGGAGGGACTACACGGCGTGTAGTTTTGGACACACGGCGTGTACCCATTTACATCACATGACAAGGACACTGCCCTCAACACGGGGTATACCCGGCGAGGGGGTACACGACATGTACTCACACTACACGACGTGTAGTTTCGACAATTTGGAAAGTGTGGGAGAAGTCCATTTTACCCTCCAGAACATTTTGTGGCCTTCCTTTTGACAAAGGAATGGGACGGAGTGGTCTGGAACATTACATCAGATACCAATAAAAACATTCTCATCCCCGAGAATTCAAAAACCATCCAAGAGGAACCCAACAAGATAACTCTTAGTGTTCTCATTATAATAGCAACCCAACCAACAACCCTAATCATTTGCATTAGGAATTCCTTCTCCTATGTCGAGATATTATCCTCTTTAGGTGGCACTGACTCGCCAGCACGGGTTTAATCACATCCCCATTAATGCGTCTCGATTAAGAATTGGGTTTCCCCAATTTCATAAATTAGGATTTTTTTTCAACTCCCACTACCTCAAACACCACACAACCAACACACTAACCAAACATGTGGTTTGGGGAAATTCCTTCTCCTATGTCGAGATATTATCTGCTTTAGGTGGCACTGACTAACCCGCACGGGTTCAATCGCATCTGCATTAACGAGACTCGATTAAGGATCATGTTTTTACATTTTTCCCACTCATCCTAACATTCTACACACTTCCAGATAACAAGGAAAAAAATTTCTCCCAAACGACAAGCCAAGGTTTCCAAATATCAAAGGTACAAATTATAACATCAACACAAAGTTTAGAAGGACATCGGATAAAACAAGTCAAAACAACTTCGGGTACTAAGTGAGCATCTGGGTCTCGCACTCCCAAGTACTCTTCTCGAGGCCGCCATGCATCCACAACACACGAACCAAGGGAATGGTTCGTCCACGGAGCACCTTCTCATTACGATCCTCGATTCTGACTGGTTGTTCCTCGAAGGCCGCGTCATCTCCCATATCTAACTCTCCCCATTCGATAACGTGAGAGTTTTCATGTATGTACTGATGAAGCTGGGAGTCGTGGAAGACGTCATGAACCTTCTCCAACTGAGGTGGTAGGGCTAGCTGTTATGCCACCTCACCGACTCACCTCAACACCTCAAAAGGTATAGTGATCCTAGGTGATAGATTACTCCCTTTCCCAAGCCTCCTTTGCCCCCGTCGAGTGGAAACCTTTAAGACCACATGATCTCCCACCTAGAACTCTAAGGGCCTCCTCCGACGATTAGCATAAGACTTCTGTTGGTCCTGAGCTACTTTCAACCTCTCACGTACAAGCTGGACTTTCTCCGTGGTGCTCTGTACTACCTCTGGCCCAAGAGCACCTGTCTCACCAACCTCTACCCAACAAATGGGTGAAAAACATGGTCATCCATACAAAGCCTCAAACAGTTCCATGCAAATAGTAGGGTGGAATCTGTAGTTGTAGGAAAACTACACTAATGGAAAATGTCATACCCATGATCCTCTAAAAACCAGAACACATGCTCACAGCATTTCCTACAACGTCTGGATAGTCCGCTCTGTCTGCCCATCGGTCTGGGGGTGGAAAGCAGTGCTAAGGCATAGATGGGTGCCAAAATCATGTTGTAACCCCCTCCAGACTCGTGAGGTAAACTGAGTATCCCGATATGAGACGATGGTCTTTGGAACTCCATGCGAGTGAACCACCTCGTCTACGCACCTCTATGTTAAGGTACTCACCAGGCCCGACCCCTTAATTGCTACGAAGTGAGCTGATTTCATCATCCAATCCACCACTACCCAGATAACATCATAACCACCCTGAGAACTGGGTAGTCCTGTCACGAAGTCCAATAAGATTTCATCCCACTTCCACTCAGGGGCATCAAAAGGATGCAACAAACCACTGGGAATATGGTGTTCAGGATTCACTTGCTGACAGACTAGGCATTTAGCCACAAACTCCGCCACTGCCCGTTTCACTCCAGGCCACCAAAAATATTCCCTCAGGCCTCTGTACATTTTTGAAACTCCTAGATGGACCGCCAAGGATGAGCTATGGAACTCATGAATAACTCCCTCATGCATTGTCTCCGGGAAAAACAACCTTTCATGGAAAAGCATTATATATCGGCTATCCTCTGACCATCCTTCTGGAGCGTTCCCCTGATTGACACGATCCCGCATCACATCCACCTTGAAGTCCCCACACTGAGACTCTTCCACCTGCTGCAACAAGGAGTACTGCACCGTCTTCTAAAACAAACAGCCTCTAACACCTTCTACCATTGCATCCAAGTTCAAGGTGGCCAACTCTCCCATCGCTTTCCAAGCATCAGTGGATTCCTGAACCACATTCTTTTGTGACTTCCTGCGTAGGGAATCAGCTACAATGTTTCCCTTTCCTTCAGTGTAAGAGATATCAATGTCATAGTCTTGGAGAAACTCGACCCATCTCCACTGCCATAAGTTAAGGTCATGCTGGGAGAAGATATAATACTGTCTCTTTTGATCTGAGAAGACCACAAAGCGCTCCCCAAAGAGGTAATGTCGCCACAACATCAGTGCGAACACTACTACTGCAAGCTCTAGGTCATGGGTGGCATAGTTACGCTCTTGAGGGCGTAACTGTCTAGACCCATAACAGATAACTCCCCTTTTCTGCATTAGTACACACCCCAATCCAAGGCCAAAAGCATCACAAAACACCTCATACAACAACCCTTACTCTGGAAACTGGAGTACGGGAGCACGAACCAACTTCTCCTTTAGGTAGTCAAAAGCGTTCTTGCACTGCTCGCTCCATAGGAAGACCTGGTGCATCCTCGTGAAAGCTGTCAATGGAGCAACAACTCAAGAGAAGTCTGAAACGATCCTATGAGAGTAACCTGCTAACACTAAGAAATTACGAACTTCACCCATGATCATGGGTGCTTCCCAAGAAACAACTGCCTCCACCTTCGACGGGTCTACCGACACTCCATGCCGAGACAACACGTGCCCAAGGAAGTGTACTTCTTGTGTCAAGAACATACACTTCAACAATTTCCCTTAAAGCTGGTGGTGTTGAATGACTTCCAAGACTTCCCTAAGATGCTCAGCGTGCTCCTCCTTTGATCTTGTGTAGATCAGGATTTCATCAATAAACATGACGAATAATCGGTCCAAAATCTCTCGGAAGACAAAGTTCATAAGTCCCATAAACACAGTCGATGCATTCTTAACTCCAAACAGCATCACCAAAAACTCGAAGTGTCCATACGTGCACCTAAAAGCCGTCTTCGAGATTTCACTTTCCTTTACCCACGGCTAATGATATCCAGATCGTAGATCAATCTTGAAAAAATAACTTGCACCACTCAATTGGTCAAAGAGATCATATATCCTTGGAAGGGGGTAGAGGTTCTTGACCGTTACCTGGTTCAACCTTCGGTAGTCTATGCATAGCCTGAGACCACCATCTTCCTTTTTCACGAACAAAACTGAAGCATCCCATGGAAATACGTTGGGTCGAACAAAACCCTTCTCCATCAAATCGTCAATCTGAATCTGCAACTCCCACAACTTTGAAGGGGCCATCTGATAAGGGGCCATTGAAATCGGACGGGCACCAGGCTGTAAGTCAATCTCGAACACAACATCAAGTCAGGGGGGGGGTGGTAGAGTCAGAACCTCCTCGGAAAAAACTTCGAGGAACTCCCCAATAACCTCTGGGACATCCATAATCTCTGTATCAGATGGAACCACTAATAACCCGCCAAACAAGGAAAGGAGATAATTCACATGCCGTCTTCCTACCTGTTAGCTCCTCTCGCCACAAAAGATACACACTTCCCATCCACGTCGAAGAACATGACTCTTCTCCAGAATCAGTCGATAACGACGCTAACAGAAAACAACCAGTCGATGCCTAGGATGACATCGTATGTCTGCATCTGTAACATAAGAAGGTCTCCACTAGATCAATGTGGTCCCAACATCATCCCATATCCCCGGCAAACACAAGATATGATGGTCTGTCCTCTAACTTGTGTACTCATCACTAGTGGTACAGAATGTCTCTCTACGTCTAGTCCCAAATAATGGGATAGACCAGGTGAAACAAAGGAGTACGAAGCTCCCGAATCGATCAAAAATGAAACAAGAGTGATGAACAAACAAATAGTACCTCACACCACCTCTGGTCCTACCGGAGCTGTCAAATCTGTTGCATGCAACTGTCCACGCTCACCCCCTCTGCCTCTCTGATGTCGTCCACCTCCCTAACCATGCCCTGGTCGAGGTCCCTAAGCAACACCCTGAGGTCGGCCTCCTGCCGCAACTTCTACCCTCGAAGGAGCATGGTCCTTTTGCTGCTGGAAGGGCCTCGCTTGCAACTGGTGCTGCTTAGGTGGGTGCTGAACCTACCCACCTCCACCATAATGAGCTCGGGTCGGGCACTAACTCTAAACGTGCCTGAAACCTCCACATGATAAACAATTTGGTCCTAGGCTCATGAAAAAGGGACGAGGATCCGAAGATCTGAACTGGAACTACTAGGGCATGCTCCCCACTGGCCTGAACCTAGAAGGTCCTGTCGCAGGAGACCTGCTGCTAACTGCCTTCCACTTCGACGAGCCTGGCTGGATCCCCTCTGGTGGTGCACCTCTCAGCGGGTGCATTATCTCTATAACCTATGCCTTCTTCTGTACTGCCAAGTACGTCAGATGGGTGAAGGGGGTCACATCATACTGGAGCAAAGGACGAAGCACCTCCACTAAACGTCTCGCTCGAGACTCCTCATCCGGAAAGAGATCCGGAGCAAAGCGCAAGAGATCCTTGAACATGATACCCAACTCTCATACTGACATACTCCCCTACTGAAGGGAGAGTAACTAGTTCCGCTTCTCTACTTTGATAATATAAGAAAGGAATTCCTCTCGGAATTCCATCTCAAAGTAAGCCCATGGAACCTCTTCCTCTATCCTCTCTCTAAGGTAGAGCGTCCAACACTATCGTGAGGCACCTCTTAGTTGACTGACTTCTAGGGGAACCCAGTTCACCCTCGCAGCATGTATCAAGATAAAAGTGATCCCTATCTCCTCAAGCCACCCCTCCATCTCTGTATCCAAAGTACTACACTCATACTTCTTGAGGGTTTTCCACTGGAAATAATGGAGAGTCTTCTACCACTGGCTATCTTCCTCCTCTGGGTCAATCCTCAACTGATCAACTGCCTGAATCTGCTGGTCCTCGGCCGTCTGAGCCAACCGGGGATGACGTCCATGTGCCATAGCTATATGGTAAAAAAATATCATATATGCCCAAGTAGTAAGGAAATTTCTCAAGGTTTTATTTTATCATTTTCATTTCAATTTCATTCCGAGAACACCCAAATCAAGTAAAACACAATCATGATGATGCATGTACCTTCTCTACGGTCTCTACCTTGTAATAAATGTAGGCTCACTTGGTTGTTCAGTAGTCTCAGAGTCCTTGCATCGGATCACGGGGGGCCCTAAAATCCAGTGTCTTAGCCGGTCTTCCCTAGCCTACGTCACGCACCAAGATTAACTAACATTGTTTCCCTACCATCCCATGCAATCCTCACTTTGCCTAACTGCAGACTCCATCCCATCTCTCAACCTCGGCTCTGATACCATTCTTTCATGACCCCCTACCACCAAAGATTCCCCTCCTGAGCTGGAAATGGGAAAAGGGAGATAATGACCCCCGAGTCCCACCTCCAGTAGGCCTCGGGTTAGCGACTAGCACCAAGGGTATGAGTTTTCACAAATATAGTAGGCATTAACCTTTTATTATTTTAATATCAGGAAATAGGACAAGTCAACAACCAAAAAGGAAAAGAACAAGTGTATAGAAATAAACCCAAACCAAGCCCACATGCATGTTCAAACTATTTTATAACAAGGTGCAAGTACAAGAAAGCTCAAAGTACAATACCAAAAGAAACAAGTGTACAACAACAGCAACAACTCCAACTGTCCGACAAGTAGGGTCCCGCACGGCCCTAGTAGTCCTCCTGGAAACCTGAAAGTAAACATATGGTCATCATACAAGTATACTCAGCAGAGAAACCTAAAGCTCTCATGAAAATGTGGGGAGACATCATAATGTCCCGTGAGAACAACAGAAGAAACCTAGCAAGGAATTATATCCACCCAACCTCACCAGCCACACTCACCAAAAACACAATCACAACATGTAGTAGTATATAAGAACAAGATTATTGGGTACCCCACACCATTTACCTTTAGTTGGATGCTATTCCTAACATTGAAGGTCCTGATGCTGCCACACTCTCCCCGCCCACAGACACCCCAGGGCCTCAAAACCACGTATCCCGCCCACACACACCTAGGCCTCACAACCACGTATCTCGCCCGCACACACCTGTGCCTCAAAACCACGCATCCCACCCGCACACACCTGGGCCTCAAAACCATGTATCCCGCCCACACACACCTGGGCCTCATCCCGATGATTCTTGGGAAACATTAAAACAAGCCCGAAGAGTCTTGGGCTAAAGCCATCCAAATCAAAACCTACCCAAAAAAGTTTTATGTGTATGGTCGCCTCAAGCCATCACAACCTAGGGAATAAAGAGCAAGAATGAGCTAGTAAATATGGGAAAACACCCTCTCCAATGAAATGGGAGTATTCGGCACTAAGTGCTCAATATGGGTAGGGTGCGTCAAAACTCAAAGATATATATATATATATATATATATATAAACCAATCACTCACCCCAACCTATGGATTCTAAACAGAGAAACTGAGCACGTGCCTTGGTACTACTACCATAAAGCATGCATACAACAAACAACCCCAACCCCATTAATGTTTTCACGTTTTGGCATAATTAGTTTATCTAGTTCCTCAACTAGTAGCAACCATCAACAACCATCCTCATCGATCATTCATAAAACAAATCCCTGCCATCCACAAATCAAGTTAGGAAAACCCAAGCAACATAACCAAGTCCTTCTTATTAGCCAAACAACCACATGATTATTATTTCCATTCCGTTACCATGCCCCAACATTCATTAAATTTTATTATTCACAACCCATATCTCGTTTACATTTCAACACATCCCTGCTACAACGCTTCAAACCACCATAACCACAATCACACAGAACCCGTACATCATTATCACTTTAATACCATTTATCTCAACCTCACTGCCCATCAATAACATAGCATTCACACCAACCCATAACCTAGTCAACCACAGCCCCGCTGCTCACCCTATCCATAACAACCCACAAAACACCCCCATTGCATGTCGCGTATCCAAGATGAAACCCACATGTTCATTATTCCATTTTGTTCAACCGGGGTGATCACACGAGGGTTCCGGATTTTATATCATCAAACTTTATGTGATTAACAAAATTACACATTCCACAAAGTTCCATCTACAAAAATGGTCTAAAAAGATAGGGCAACATTTAATTTCACAAGAAAAGGCCTCCAACGATTGTGATTTTCAGTAGGCATAATCATATTCAGTTCATAACATATCAATAGAATAAACAATGTTAAACATAACCACTTCCCCATCCGCGTTATTTAACAAGTTATTATATTTAATTAATTTTTCAACTATTTCTCATGAAAAAAAAGGATACCCACCCCGCATGATGCACAAATTAAAGAGACGAAGGTAAGATGCTTACCTCAACAGGTTCTGATCACAACGCTCCCCCAGATCAACTTTAGAAGACGTCCCTCTACGTCCGTCACTTCTGTCGGGTCCCGGAAAAACCCCCATAGGGTGTAAGTCAGAAAGGAATGGCCGAAGTAGAGAAAATGTATCCATGCTCGAAAGTTCTGCATTGTCGTTACGATCCTGTGGCCGCTGACGGATCGTATATCAGAGCTTGTATGAAGAAGTTATGGAAGAAAGAGCCTTCGAGTCTCATGGGAGAACTCTGCTCAGAGAGATGGGGATGAGAGGGGTGGGTTGAAAAGGAGGAGGGGACCCCTCCTTTTATAGGTGAGAAAATAAAAAGTACACATCACGTACATTACGGTACACAACGTGTACTCGGTTATTTTACACGGTATCCACGCAGATCCAACACGGCTCGGCGGCCGTTGATTGGTAAACACACGGTTTGAGGATAACGCATACACGGGGAGGGACTACACGGCGTGTAGTTTAGACACAGGTCGTGTACCCATTTATTTCACATGGAAAAGACATGGCTCCAACACGGCACAAATTTGTTGACTGGTAATGCGTACACAGGGATAGACTACATGGAATATAGTTTAGGACACATGGCGTGTACCCATTTATTTCACACGGCAAGGACACGAGTTTCAACACGGGGTATACCCGGCGAGGGGGTACACGGCGTGTACTCACACTATATGGTGTGTAGTTTCAAAATTCTATAAAGTGTGGGAAAAGTCCATTTTACCATCCAGAACATTTCGTTACCTTCTCTTTGACAAAGGAATGGACCAGAGAGGTTCGAGCCATTACATAAATGTATTCTACATCTCTCAATAAAATATGTAGCAAGCCCCTATTATTAGTCTGATTCTTGCATTGAATCAACTCCCATTCCTAAGGATGATAATAAATAAAATATCACCTAAAATATAGATTATAACCTGTCACAAAAAACCAAAAAAAAATCCATGGTGTAGAGTAAATGATACATATAGATTGTTCCATTGATGGGGGACCGTAGATAAATAAATATGGTTTCCTATTACTTCATATGCATAGTTGGTTAATATTATTATTGAAGGATTATAAGTTTCATATTTTGAATTTGAAATGGATACATGAATATTTTTTAAATTTATGAGAGTCCTGACATTAGGAAAAATCTCCCCAATATGGTGTAATAATCCGGACCTCCCAAAAACACAACCAAAGATACCTCTTAAGAATAGTTGGTGAAGTCTATAATTACCTTCTAACATTGGAATGAGGACCCATGTGCGATTATATATATGATATCTAATGGATGATTCCAATCCCTTGAATGGTCTATATTAAATACCAACCTGCTATAATAATCCGAAAACTAAAATGGTTAAACAAACATATATTTTCTTTTAAAAAAATTGAGTATCCCATGTGTTATGAACTTTTGTACTCCCCCAAAATGAATGTTGTCAAATATTGATCCTTTGAGTCAATAAATTTCGTATGTGATTATTTATTATGAGGTAACATTATAGGGATTAAATGTTTTTTATAAATATATACCTATATTTGAATTTTAAAAAAACATTCACTAATATAGGTTGGTGTATTACTAGATCATATAAACATAAGATTTTTCCACAAGTTAAGTCAGATCCTCATCAAACGATATGATCTTGTCACTGAGATACTGCCTCCAAAAAAATGTATAAAACACTCTTATTCAAGAGTACAACATTAATGGTAACCTCCTAACAAGGAGGACACACAAGAATAAATACATGACATGAATCACCAACAATTATCCATAAAATTAAAAATGGAGGAAAGAAGTATATGAAATCCACTACTATATGAAATCATTTCTAGAGGCATTATCCACGACGAAAATATTAATTCCTCTATAAACATAGGGAGAGGAATATAGAGGTTGATAGTGACAACATCAAGACACCACATGATTCACTGCAATGGTATCCGACCACAACTATCATCACCACCATTGTGCATTATCTCACCATTAGCAAGATCAGGGTGCCTCTCTAAGGCAACCATCTCAGGTGAATCAGTCTAATTCATGATGGAATTTCCACCAATGATTGAATTATATCATCTATTGACTTTCCCATATTATTTTTACCATGAATAAAAAAACAACAAAACATAATGGAACCCATAAACAAGCCCATATACCTTTTTCTGTATATCAAGATAGCTAATACGAATTAGAAATAACTAGATGAAAATTTATGGTATTTCCTAGAAACAAATAGTACCCAAAATCACATCCATTTCATTGCTCATTATAATTTTCAGAATACCCCATCAAGAATTGGGGGATATTAGTGAAAATGGATACCCTCTCCAGTAATGTAATTGGAATATATCTCATTCAAATCCATAGAAGACACCCCTAAAATCCTAGAATGAGGGAAGGATAAGAATATATTTCATTTAACATTCTATTGGTCTCATGAGGAAAAATGATTATGTTGGTAGTGATTAGGGGTTGGGCATACAACCGCACATTAACCATTGAAATGGCCCACCAAAATTATAAGATGGCCACATATGAGATGATTAATATTATTCCACACTTTCAAGAGTTTCATAACCATGATTATTATTATTTCATGGGATCCAGTTTAGTTATGGATCTCAGTTATCTCTTTGTAACCCGGTGTGACATGTCTGAATTTCTGAGGAAATATTATATTTATTTTTTTTATCATTTACCACTTTTGTGTTTCATGATTTTTTAATGAAAAATGTATAATATTCTCTAATCAATTATTTAAGATGGTTGGTTTATAATTATGGTAAACCATGAACACCTACATAGGTAACCATTAATACGATAGTGATTTTCAAATAGTATATAATTCATGTCTTTTGTATGTTATGTCCATCCATGTGATCTAACTATAAGTTTCGTTCTTCATAGATACATTGGAAACCATGGTTAGGCACATATTATTTTACAGTATGGGAAAATTTTGGGTAATGTCATGGTTATTAAAAATATTAAAATTATCTTTATTTCATATCACGATTTAACGCCAAATACCATTTTTGGTCCATATATAACCTACATATCCCTGCGATCCTTTATCTATTCCTATTGGATCACATTTTATCCCTAAAATTGAACTATCTTGTTTTGAATATTTAAATAACCTTTATGTAAGTTGTTATCCTACTTGATTACTCCTCTTCTCTATGGTTGTTCCTCTTCATCTTTTGGGTTTTTATCTAGTAGGATGACTGGTAATTTTTTTTATATTATTAATTTTAATTGCTCAATATAGATTGTTTTGTTATATATTTTCTCTATAGTGTTTTTTGGTGGTGTGATTGAGGTTTCACACCAATTTCTAGATGTTTCCAAATGTAAGGAAAGTGGTTTCATGCATTAAAATTTTTAGATGATTTTATCTTGATTTTTAGTGTTAATAATTATATTATACGATTGATTTTTTTGTCATAAATATATTATAAAAGTGTTTTGACATTTATATATAAAGAAGCTTAATATTATAAATGGAGTTCTTCCATTTTAATGTGAGCCTTTTTGTTATGCTTTATAGGAGTGTTTTATGAATTGTTTGATTGAGGAAAATAGTATTTTTAAGGGAAAGTTAGGTGTAAATGTATTTAAAATTGATATATCAAAATGAACTTGATTTTTATGGAAAGAGGGATTCATTATTGTGGACATTTAATTTTAATTTTGAATTATTTAAATCCATGGAATCATGTTTGGAGGTGAAATTTTTCTTTATTTGGATTTTAACGAGGCTTGACCCAAGAAAATAGTAAAATTGATTGTGTGAATTTATTGTGATAATATAAAATGAGTTTTATGAATTTTCAACGTAGATAAAATCCACATGAATGTGGTTTTATTGGGCATAAAATGGAAATTGAATTGTTTTATTTAAAATGGTGTGGATCCATGTGTAATTATAATTTTTGGTATGTGTAGGTGAAAATAGTGTTTTATGTGACATGTGGAATGAGAATTGGAGTATATTTAGAATCCTATGAATCTAGTTGGGTGGATAAGATATATAATTCTAATGATATGTTAGTTAAATGTCTCAGTTTATTCATATAGATTGACACATGTTGATATGGAAGTGGAATTTCCCAGTTTCACTTATCTAAATGAAAATTATAATTATAAGTAAATATTGATGATAATTGGTGAGCATTGGGCCCATGAAGTGACTGATCATTTTGGAACCTACATGAGAATGATTTTGATTATGGTTACTAAACCACAGTTCATAGAAATACATTATTATAGTGTCTCCATCAATCTAAATTACACATAGGGATTTTTAAATGGTGCTCTTCTTTGACTTGAGAATAATTTGATGTGTTTCCATTTGATCTCATTCGGTGTCCTGAGTGTGTGTATTATTTTATAGAATTTATATCTTATAAAATTTTTTATTGTAAAATGATTCCAATAAAAGTGTTGGTCTAACAATGTATCCTTTACGGAATGGTATTAATTGGTATTATTAGCATGAAAATGTTATTCCCTATAACATGTTCATTTAATAAAAGTTCAAATAATTTTGTATGAATGTTATTGTTAAATTTACAACTTATGTTATAGAATAGAGTTCATTATTTTGGGTGGAATCCTACATGGATTTTACTCACATGATATATACACATATTTTTACATGTAGGTATTGTTGTGTATAACTCAAGTAAAAACATGATGTGTTGTGGATATGTCTATGGTTTGGGTTGTTAGTGTTCCCCTTGTTGTATGAATTCATAGATGTTGCTTGAGGGTGATTCCCCTCTTGTATAATGGTGTAACACCCCAAGATTTTATGAGATATATTATTTTTTAATTTCTTTGATTTCTTCTATTATAAACTACACCAAAATTAGTGTGTACTATACGCAACACTGTATTAGCTTGTAGTATATGCGACACTATTATTCGCTGGTGTTACACACAATTTCAAGTTCGTTTTGCCGAAATTATTTTACGCAACCATAAATATAGATTTTTTTTAATGTATAAATGAAATAAGTTTTGAGTATGTAATACTCAACAACAAATAGAGCTTTCACTACATGCAGCCCTGACTTGGCATGATTTACACGGAATCAAGACCTTGTTCAATAGTGTGTGTAGTACGCAATACCATGTTTCACTAAATGAGATATTTTTATCATATTATTATGAACTAGCTATTATGAAAATTAATACCCAATTTTTGAAATTTTATAAATTTTATCTTTCAAAGTGGACTTCATTTTTTAATTCGGAATATCAATATTAGATTAGGGTGAATTTTTGGTGTTTTTCTGAAAACATTCAATTTTTGCTGAATAGTGAAAAAACTGGGTTACTATTTAAAAACCGACTTTTTATTAAAATAAATATTTTTTTATATAAATTTATTTTAGGTCAAAATTGATAAATAATACCAATATAAGTTTAATTTAATTCATTAGATTCATTTTATAATAATTTTAGACATAAAAAAGTTTATTTAAGTTTTGACCTCCTTTTACCCACCTCCTAGGAGAGTTTGAAAATTTACATAAAACATTATTTTACATCTTCTGTGAGTGGAATTTCGAAAATACAAGAGACACCGCTAATATAAAGGAGTAAAATGTGGTTCAATAAGATAAAAATAATTGTTGGTGATTAGTAACTTTTTACTTTTATTTACCACAGTTTAAAGTAAATAGGGTAATTAAGGATACAAATGATATTACTATTACCCTAAAACATGTCATCATTATATTGGATAAGTGTAATTCGACAAAAAACAACCTTAGGGATAAAATATTACTCTTTAGGTCCTCTTGGAGTAGAATGGGACATTTATTAGTATTTTATTTAAAGAAGAATTAAAATAGTTAAAATCAAAGTTTAATAACTAAAAAAATTTTAATATAGGGGTATACATAAGATAAATTACACTATAAATATTAATTAGAAAGATAAAAAGATTTCCTACATAATAGTATTTTAATTAATATTTTTAAACATTAATTAATTTAATTTATTTATGACACAATGATGATGCAGTAATTACCTTATTAATGAAATATTAACATAATTGATGTTATAAATACCCAAATAAATGAAATTTTAACTTTTTTTTGAATTCCACTAATTTTTTCGGTTAATATGACATGTTAGTATTTATTTAATTAATTTCTATAGAACTAATCATTTTTTTATGATTTTCACAAAAATCATGTACCAAATAGTGTCAAAATTGACATAAAATAGTTTTTAAAACAAATATTATATTATTAATTGTTATTTTATTCCTAAAAATGTAAGGTTCTTCCAAATGTCCTAGATAAGGATATATATATTAATAATTAACCACTTGGGGTTCTTTTAGCTTGTTATAGTATATGTATTAACCATATAGTGTAAGAAATCAAAAAGACACGGTAGAATTTAGATTATTTAACATTGAGTTAAATTTAAATGATAAGGATAAAATAGTAACCTAAACATATCTAAAACATATTGGTTGAGAGGATTTCAGAACCATCCCCACCTTAGCTTATAAATAATATATTTTTAGCTATTAAAAACCGAATATGACTTTATTACAAAAATATATTTTAAGTTTTTCCAAAGGTGCCCCTCTCCTCGCTTATAAAAAGGGAACCCCATACCTCTTCTCTTCACACCCTTTTGAGCCTTGAAGCTCAGCCAACCCCTGCCAATTTCACTTATACACTTACCTAGAAACATTTTGGGGCTTCAGGTCTTTTAAAATACCAAATCTACTTCTTTAAGAAGAATCTTAAAGGAGGTGCGTCGAAGAAGAGGTAATTTTTTCATCCGATTCTCTCATGTTTCTCTATTCTTCAAATTATTCTTCTTTATTTGTTTCATTATAAAGTAATAACATCAGTATCACTTACATACTGATATGTTATTATATATATGAAACAACCCCCTTTAACCTTCTATCAATCCTATGGAAAATGAAATCACTGCGCATGCGTACGTACGGAATACCATCTCCATGTCGTGGTGTAATCTGTTTCTCCAACATCACCTTACATGGATGGGTATATTGGTGTAAATCATAACTATATATAGTTATTATAAATTCATACTGATTATATGAAATTATTTCATCCACTCCAATTCCATTCAATAAATATGGGAATGATATCATCTCTCGTGCGTACGTATGTATTGTCATCTCCATGACGCGATGAGATTCATTTTCCATGTTATTAATTCAAGAATGATTATAAAGTATATATAATAAGTAATAATGAAATACATGACATAATAATGATACTATATTTATGTGTATATATATTTATTTCATCTACTTAATTCCTTTCAAGAAAATAAGGAAAGGAAAACAGTGTTAATGCGTACGTACGGCCTACCGTCTCCATGAACGGTGTATTTAATTTCATTCATCGATATATCATATATATATATGTATATACTGAATATATATTACATATAAATCATGTTTAACATTTTGGAATTAATTAAATCCGAATATAAGTAATAATATCATGAACAACAAGTCGAAACTCGAACAATAAATGAAAATATTTTAACCAAATTGCTGCTTTTAAATTGAATTTACAAAAGAATAGGTAATATAAAGTAATAAGTAAACCATATATGATATAATAACAAAGAATATGATTATTTAATAAGTCAATGACATTATTTAAATCATTATACAGGAGTTTCGGATACGTACAAAGCATATCAGACCTATAGTAAGGGATAACTATTCCAATCTCGTTATTATCCGAGATTGTTATTTGTAAGTATTTACTGGGGTTATTGTTTTCATCCATGCCCATGTTTTCTAAAAAAAATTTCATTTATTTTTAATGTCCTGTTTACCCATTTTTGGAATTTCCATATGTTATGAAAGGAATCATACTTTTTTTACCACACAGGGAACTTTTTGACATTTCCGAAAAATGTATGAGAAGAATGTTATTTTTAACTTATACAGTGTGAACAGATTTTTACGGTTTTATATCGCCTCAATTTCATAAACCTTTGTCTAAATGATTTTATGAATATTTTCAATATAACACTTTTCTTTTAAAATTTCATGGAATTTTGTTAAAGGAAAATGATTTTGAAGAAGAAAGGATATTTTCCTCAAGAATTCATTTCAAGTGTTTTATAAAAACAATTTTCCATCTAAGATGACATTATTTCATGTGTATGTTTCAAGTATAATTTCCCTATGATTTACATGGTTTCACTTTTCTTATGAAGAAATATCCATTTGTCTTATATGGATTATGTGATGATGGGATGATGTTTATGAAACCCATTTTAATCTTTGGGTTATGATGAATGTTTTCAGATTATTTTGTGGCACAAGTAAGAATGATTACCTTATGGGATGGGTGGGACCTATATCCCCCTCTAATGCATTGGGTAATGATTTATATCCCATGAGATAGACATGGCTAGAACGGTATGTTAATCTGGTTCAGCAATACAGGACTGGAACGTGGAGTGAACTCGATTCAGAAAGAGACATTGTCCACTAAGACGGTCATGGGAGCAATGCATTGGCTATTATAGAAATAATATCTTGTGCATAATGTTTTTCCACAATTAAATGTTTTATTCCCATGATATTTTTTTATTATTTATGTTCTCTTATGATATATGCCTTACGTACTTCCAAGATTCATGTCTTTTTTCATGATTTTGATGTTTAGATTTTATGTCCATGTTTTTTCATTCAAATGTTTAGGGATTGTTTTATGTTCTCTATGTTTACCCTTACTGTGAATTTGATCTCACCCTTTTTTATGTTTTCTTTTCCAAGGATTTAAAGAACGATTTTAGGTAAGAAAATAAAAGGGGATGATCTTTTTGGGAGATGTTGAAGATCTTTCAAAAATATTAGAATATTATATTCTGAGTATCCAAAGGCACTAAACTATTACGGTTCTTTGGTGTCTGTTTTTGTTATGTATGAAGTATTCTACAAAAGTATTGTAATGTCCATGTACGTCAAGCATTTGTTCTCTATAGTTGGTATTAGAGGAATGGTTTAGTTAACCTTTGGAAACTAGGATGTGAAAACTTTAGTGATATCCCTAGAGATATTTCTATGGTATGTCTAGGGATGTCTCGAAGGTTAATTATAAGAATAGGTTATAGTCCTAGATTTACGGTAACAATCTTAAAAATATACCTAAGATGTTAGATATTGAAGGTACTCCCCATTTATTATGTTGTTTTCCCTAGCATTATTTTTTTCCTCTGACACTATTCTTTTTGGGTTTTAGACGATGGCTGGAACACGAAGTAACCGTGTTGATCAATGTAATGGATGATGCAATTATTGTCCTCTTGAACAATCCAACGTTATGGGAGATGTATTGGAAAATATTATTTCTATAATTAGACAAGCTATGAATGATTCTGGACTTAAAAATGAGAAAATAAGGGAACAATATTCTATTGAGTCCTTCATGAGGCAACGTCCACCGTCTTTCAATGGGTCTTCTGATCCACTTGTTTCTTAACAATGGATCAGTACCATTAAAAAGATATTTTCCATACATCGCTCTTCATAACATGAAAATGGAATTTTAGCTGTTTACTGTTTAGAAGGTGAAGCAGACTAATGGTTGACTATAATTAAGAATACAAGGCCCCGAGATGAAATTGAATCCATGGAATGGGATGATTTCAAGAACTTATTATTCAATATGTACTTCCCTCGTATTCTTCGAACAAAGGTGGAGAATTATTTACTTGATCTTAAGAAGATGTATTATGAATTTTTTGGTATATACGAAGAAAATTTTACAAGACGTGCAAGGTATTTATCTGGTTTTATCATCTAACATGAAAGTAAAGTTTATCTATTTTCCAATGGCTTAAAACAAAGTCATCGAAAGGCAGTAGCTATAAGAGACTTCAGCAGCTATGATGAAATTGTGCGTTGTTCTATCAAGGTAGAAATGAAAGTTGGTGTTACATATCAATCTCATGGTTTTGACAAGAATCAAAAGATGGAGTTCAAGGAGAACTCAAAGAATAATGGGGAAAAGAAGATAAATGTTTCTTTATGCTCAATCTATAGAAAGAAGCATGGTGGAGATTGTCTTAATGGGACTAGAAAATGTTTTAATTATTTAAAAGAAGGTCATTGAGCAGCTGAGTGTCGATGTAATGGAAAAAGGGTTTCTAATGATGTGAATAAAAAATAGACTGTAGAGAATGCACCACCAACACTTCAGTGATTTATTTGCAAAGAAATGGGGAATTATTCTAATCAATGCCCTAATCCAAGGGTTAATGATGATCAATGTGAGCAACCACTTAAAGAAAAGGATAATGGCAAGTGACATGCGATCACTATTTGTGATGTTGAGTATGAAAATGATGTTATGTAATGATTAAGTGTTTATGTAATGGGATTTCAAAATAGTTTCATGGAATCTCATTTATGGAATCGTTAAATTTTGGAATATCTATGTATTGGTACCGGTAACCATGAAAAGGGATTGTAATATTTTTGGAAAGTATATGAAATGCGCATAATGAAGTGATAAGGATATAATGAGATGTTTGATATTTTTATTGAGCTCTTGACTGATGTAAGGACAATGTGATATCATGGTTTGAGTATATAGAATTTTTTGGATTTTAGTATATGGAATGATTTACCATGTGACACCATTCATGTTTTCACTATGGTTCAAGAGAATACATGATTAATGTATTCACATGTTTGGAATGTGACTAACAAGATATATTGTCTGATATATTGGTGATAAATGATGGTATTCACATGCTTGGTAGTTGACATTTCTAGTAATTATTTTCTTTATACTATGAGCTTGGACATAAGTATTTTAGATAAACCTAAATATTGGAATGAATTATATTGGAGATAAGTAAATATTATTTAAGGATAAAACTTTTTTTCGATATTATTGATGGGATGTTATAATAAATAGTTTTATAAAAAAACAACCTGCAAGACAGGTGACAACCCGTCGCGTCAGACAAGGCTTTGGGAATCGAACCCACAACCGAAGTGTGACTAGCCTTTATCGCCTTCCACTGGCCTACAGGAAGTCCCTGTTTAGTAGGAACTAGTTTTATTTTATTAAGCGGTATGATAGATGAATTATAAGTCCATTGTTGGAATCATATATTATTAATATCACTATAGATGGACTAATATATATTTAATAACTTATGATAACCTTATTGTGATAGAAACAGATGGGATAACTTATCATTCTATCGCATGATCTGCTAGCCCTTCATTAATGAAAAATTCAGCTTCCTTTCTTTAAATAGAGATGCAGCTTAAATTGATCATGGAATGACCAATGAAGATATTACACTGAAATCAAGTACGTATTTCTCCTTTTTTAAAAGTTCATCAATGTTAGAGAAATGATTCCGGAAACGAAAAATTTTGTCCTAGTACACTCATAAATTGATGAATCAGATGGTACCTTAGATCATCACAAATTTATGGCTTTGCGATTGTTGTATTTTTCATAGCCATGTTCTCTACCACTCTCTTTCAGAACTTGATAGTTATATTTCTCTTCCTTATCCATAATTTCACCTATATACTCCTACGTGGGAACCCATGTGATGAGTTACTTTGGGTATCTATTTTGTTTCTGACTTTCCTTTTTAAAATGATTATTTTGTATTCCTTTTTATGTTGTGGGTTTCTATGAATGAAACTTTCTAGTAGGTAACGATTTATAACCCCGATGAATTTTGAGGGAGAAATTTATTTTAAGGGTGGTAGAATGCAACACCGTGAGATTTTATGAGATATATTATTTTTAAATTTCTTTTATTTCTTCTATATTACACTACACGAAGATAATCTTGTACTATATGAAACACCGTATTAGCATGAAGTATACACAACACTATTCTTGGCTCTTGTTACACACAATTTCATATCCGTTTTGTGTAAATTTTTTTACGCAACATTAAGTATAGATTTTGTTTAATGTATAAATGAATTAAAATCTGATTATGTTATATGCAACACCAAACGGTGCATTCACTACATGATATCCTAACTTTTCTTGCATTACATGCAATAAAGACCTTCATTGATAGTGTGTGTAGTACGCAATACCATGTTTCACTCTATGAGATATTATTATAATATTATTATCAACTAGCTGTTATGAATAGTAATACCCACTTTTTGAAATTTTATAAATTTTATCCTTAGAAATGGACTTCATTTTTGAATTTGGAATATCAAAATTATCCCAGGGTGAATTTTTGTTATTTTTCTGAAAACATTTAATTTTTGATTAATAATGAAAACACTGGGTTACTATTTAAAAACAAACTTTTTATTTAAATAATTATTTATTTTATTTAAATTTATTTTAGGTCAAAATTGATACATAATACCTATATATGTTCAATGTAATTCATTGGAGTCATTTTATAATAATTTTAGACATATAAAAATTTTATTGAACTTTTCACTTCCTTTTACCCACCTCCTATGAGAGTTTGAAAATTTACATAAAACATAATTTTACCACTTCTGTGAGTGTAATTTCAAAAATCTGAGAGACATGGTTAATTTTATGTAGTAATATGTGGTTCAATTACATAAAAATAATTTTTGATGAATTATAACTTTTTACTATTATTTACTATGGTTAAAAGTAAATAGGGTAATTAAGGGTAAAAATGATATTAATATTACCATAACACATGTCCTAATTCTATTGTATAAGTTTAATTCGACCAAAAAAACCTTAGGGATAAAATATTACCACCTAGGCCCACTTTTATTAGATTGTGACCTTTATTATTATTTTATTTAAAGAAGAATTAATATAGTTAAAATCAAAGTTTAATAACTAAAACATTTTTAATATAGGGTTATATATAAGATAAATTATACTATAAATATTCATTAGAAATATAAAAATATTTCCTACATAATGGTATTTTATTTATAAATTTTAGACATTAAATACATTAATTTATTTATGACACAATGATGATGCAGTAATTACCTTATTAATGAAATAATAACATAATTGATGTTATAAATACACAAATAAATGTAGATTTAGACTTTTTATAAATTAAACTATTTTTAAAGGTTAATATTACATGTTAGTATTGATTAAATTAACATTTTTCTAACTAATCATGATGTTATGATTTCCAAAAAAAATCAAGTACCATATAGTTTAAAAAATGAAATAAAATAGTTTTTAAAAAATATATTTTATTATTAATTGTTATTCTATTCATAACAATATAAGGATCATCCAAATGACTTATATAAAGATATATATATTAATAATTTACCACTTGGGGTTCGTTTGGCTTGTTATAGTAAGTTTATTAACCATATAGTTTATGAAAACAAAACGACACGGTAAAAGTTAACTTATTTAACATAGAGTTAAATCTAAATGATATGGATAAAATAGTAACCTAAATTTCTATAAAACATATTAGTTGAGATAATTTCAACCCATATCTACCATATAATTGAAATAAATAAATTTGGAGCTATTTAAAACCGAATATGACTTTATTATAAAATAATATTTTATGTTTTTCCAAAGGTGCCCCTCTCCTCCCTTATAAAGAGGGAACCCCTTCCCTCTTCTCTTCACACCCTTTTGAGCCTTGAATCTCATCCAAAACCTTACCATTTCTCTTTTACACTTCCCTAGAAACATGTTTTAGGTTCTTTTATTCTAGAAATACCAACTCTACTTACCTAACAAGAAGCTTAAAAGATGTGCATCAAAGAAGAGGTAATATTTTCTCCCGATTCTCTCAAGTTTCTTTCTTCTTCAAATTATTCTTATTTAGTTGTTTCATTATAAATTAATAACATAAGTATCACTTACATAATTATATGTTATTATAAATATGAAACAACCCCCTTTCACCTTCTATCGATCCTATGGAAAACGAAATCATTGTGCGTTCGTACGTACGAAATATTGTCTACACGTTGTGGTGTAATCTATTTTTCCAACACCACATTACATGGATGGGTATAATGGTGTAAATAATAACTATATATAGTTTTTATAACATCATAATGATTCTATTATATTATATAATCCACTCTAATTTCATTAAATAAATATGAGAACGATATCATCGCTCGTGCGTACATACGGATTACCGTCTCCACGACACGCTGAGATTCATTTTCCATGGTAAAAATTCAAGAATGATTATAATGTATATATAATAAGTAATGGTGAAATATATGACTTAATAATGATACTGTATATATATATATATATATATGTATGTCATATACTTAATTCCATTCATGTCAATAAGGAAAGGAAAACATTGTTCATGCGTATGTACGACCTACCGTCTCCACGAACGGTGTATTTCAATTCATTCATCGATCTATCATATATATATATATGTATAAGATGAATATATATTATATATAAATCATTTTATACATTCTAGAATTATTTAAATCATTATATAAGTAATAATATCAAGAACAAAAAGTCGAAACACGTACAATAAATGAAACGATTTTACCCAAATCGCTGCTTTTACATAGAATTTACAAAAGAACGGGTGATATAAAGTCATAAGTAAACCATATATGATATAATAACAAAGAATATGATTATTTAATAACTCAATGAAATTATTTAAATCATTATACAGGAGGTTCTGATACGTACGAAGCATATCAGACCTAAGGTAAGGGATAACTATTTCAATCTCGTTCTTATCCGAGATTGATTTTCGTAAGTATTTCCTAGGGTTATTGTTTTCATCCATGCTCGTGTTTTCTAAAAATGTTTTCATGTATTTTTAAAGTTATTTTTTACCCATTTATTGAATTTTCCATATGTTTTGAATGGAATCTTACGTTTTTTACCACACGGGGAACTTTTTGGATTTTTTGAAAAAAGTAAGTGAAGAATGTAATTTTTATCTTATACGGCATGAATGGATTTTTACGGTTTCATAACACATCATTTTCATGAAGAATACACTACATGATTTGATGAATATTTTCAACAAAATACTTTTCTTTTAAAATTTCATGGAATTTTGTGAAATGTGAATTATTTTGAGGAAGAAAGGATATTTTCCTCAATAATCCATTTCAGTGTTTTATAAAAACCATTTTCCATCTAAGATGAAATTATTTCACATGTGTATGTTTCAAGTATAACGTCTCATTGATTTACATGGTTTCAATTTTCATATGAAGAAATATCCATTTTTTATATGGATTATGTGATGATGGGATGATGTTTATGAATCCCATTTTATTCATTGGGTTATGATGAATGTTTTATGTTTATTTTGTGGCACAAGTCAGAATGAGTTCATTATCAGATGGGTGGGACCTATATCTCCTTCAAAATCATTGGGAAAAGATTTTTATCTCATGAGATAGACATGGCTGGAATGGTAAGTTAATCTAGATCCATAATACAGGACTGGAACGATGAGTGAACTCGATTCAGAAAGGGACTTTGTCTACTAAGATGGTCATGGAAGCAATGCCTTGGCTACTATGAAAATCACATCATGTGCTTAATGTTTTTCCTCAACTAAATGTTTTATTCCCATTCTATTTTATCAGGTTTGATGTTCCATTATGATATATGCCTATCTTACTTCAAAAATTCATGTCTTTGCTCATTATTTTGATGTTTATATTTTATGATCACGTTTTTTGCATTCAAATGTTTATAGATTGTTTTATGTTGTCTATGTTTAACCTTATTGGTAATTTGAGCTCACCCTTTTTTATGTTTTCTTTTCCCCAGGATATAAAAAAAGGTTTTAGGTATGAAAATAAAAGGGGAAGAACTTTATGGGAGATTTTTAAGATCTTTCACCAAGATTAGAAGATTATATTCCGAGTTTCCAAAGACACTAAACTATTACTGTCCTTTGGTGTTTGTTTTTGTTATGTATTAAGTATTACGCAAAAGTAATGTAATGTCCATGTACGTCAAGCTTTGGGTCTCTAAAGATGAGGGATTGGGTTTGTCTCATTATTAGCTTTTATCTTTTTATACATTGTTCTTTGTTCAACATTGTAAACAACTAAATCTGAGTTTTAGTGTAACTTGTTTGGTTATAGGTATTAATTTGTGTATTGTTTATTTTAATTAATATTCATGGCTATATAAATGGGAATAATCATTCCCAAACCATAATGGTCAAACCCAAATAATTGTTTCCAGATACTGGGGTTTGGGAATGTCGTTTCGGCCATGCTACAAATGTTTTTAGGCATCTGGTTGGATGTAAATATGGATTCATTTCTAAAATAATGGTATCAGTGTAGGACACACTCTTTTTGGGTCATGTTATTTGGAAATGATCCTGGTTAACAAGAATATGGATTTTCAGTGTTTAAGGTTCCCTATTACAAGTTTGATTCATGGCCATCACAACTCATGAAAAGAATCAAGATTCCATTATAATTCATGTTTCAATTGGTTACACTAGAACCTATATATTTTTTGTGTGTCTTCTAAATGAAAACAAAGTTATGCTAATGGTCTCCCTGACATCGTAGTGCCAAGAATGTCACAATGAGACCCAATGGGGCTCGATCCACAACTCCCGAAGCCCGCCTCCAATAGGTCAGGGGATGGCGTCTAGCACCAAGTTGTATGTCACACACATGGGAGGTATTATATTATGGTACCGGTACACACACACCCACATAAACCTCCATGAAATAGTGTAGAGATATATAAAACTGAAAAGTAAATGCATGCATACAACTATCCCACAACCAGAGTATAGACAAAGAACAATGTGGCAAAACAAGACCCACCAAAAGAAAACTACAAAGGCATCCAACATACACGGAAGGTGGTACATTTCCAAAAGAACCACCAGAAAGATCCTCAGCACAACGTTGGTAAACTCCTCAGTCAAACCCGGTCACTGAGCTCCGCCTACTCTGGGTCCTCTTGGAACTTCGTCGAAAGTCCTGTGGTCTGCACAAGACACAACCATGTGTGTGCAATGCTCGTACAGGTTTGAGTGTGAAAATACTCAGTAGGCACCCCAAAACCCAAAACAAAAGTGGGAAACCAAAGGAAAAATTCTTCTCATCCCATCCAGAGGGAACCCAAAAGAGAGAGAAACTCCATTTTGTGACCATCCTCGGATAAACAGAACTAGTCAGCTCAGCTCAGGTGTATTCCCATGCATACACATTGAACAATCATAATATACTCAGCTCACGCACCAATCCACATGAGGTACCGACCTCATTCCCACCAACCAACCACAACCAAGAGAGCATACTCCATGATCATTGTCATCTCAGATGACACTCATCCAAGAGATACACTCCATTAGTTCCCACACAAACATCTCAGATTTTTTCCCGAGAGATCACGCTCGTCGGATATCTTCACCGAGGAAACCTCGCCGAAACAACATAAACAACAAACTCCTCAGATAACTGATCTCTCCTAGGGTACTCTAGGAGATACGAGCACCCACACCGGTATACAAAGATCTCATAGATAGGGGATCAATCCCAGGGTTAACTGGGGAATACCATATCCTGGCCTAGCATTTGTAGAACTCACAAATAAGGTATCACAACCAAGATCCGCAGGGGGATACCACAACCTGATCTAGCGCTCGACAGAAGCACATCACTCAGATAGAGGATCGTTGCCCATATAAAGGTTGTCACGATGTTACCAAAACCCTATTTGGTATAACTCATGATGTAGGTGATCGAACTGATGATGCTGCAACACTACCAAAACCACACACTGAGTAGGGGATCATATAACCAATGATACCACAACCCTACTATAATTCTAATGCTGAACATGGGATTGTATTCTCGGCGATGTGAAAACCCTACTGAGCATGGCCCACCGAATAGGGGATCATATTCCTGAGGATTCAACAAACCCAATGGGGTTAACCTGCTAGATTGGGGATTGCTGCCCGGGGATAAGCAGTCACATCGATACCATGAACCAGATGTAGGGTAAAAATGCTAAAGGATCCCGATCCAGGACCACAAGAGGGATACCACAACTGAAAAAAATTAAACATCCCATTGAGAGGATCACAATCTTATACTAGGGATGTGATGCAGCGCAAACCCTCACAGGAACAAACCGAGGGAGTCCCTCAACCACTGTTGGTCCAAATGTCACTAACCCGAGCAACCTTCCACAATGCCACATCACGCATCTCCAAGGCCAATATAGAGGCCACCTTCACGTTCCACGCGGAAAAGCACGCAGGATGGGCTTTTTACTCACCCGAAACAGACTACTGGTGAAAAAGGAACTATTTACGGTAGCTAGCCCATCTAGGGCCCACACAACGATCCCAGAACACATCAAGTAGATTATACCATGGAAATACACTCAGAAAAACACAAAAAATCCACAAATCGCATGTCTGAAATGGTCAACCGGTGAAAATGGAACTATTCACCGAAGCGAGCTCAGGTGGGGCCCACACCACAATCCCGAAAGTCATCGAACGGATAGCACTGATGTGATCTTCTCAGAAAAAACATTGGATTGACTACTCATCAACCAAAATTGGACTCCTAGTATGAAAGATTCATTTCTCCGCAATCACCAAAACCTGGCCTCTTGTGGACCGCACGCCAAACTCTGTCCCAACACTTGGAAACCAACATGAAAAGCATGTCGTACTATTAGGTCCTCAACGCCTCTAGATTCACGTCAATCGGACACAACATGTAGAAGATACAACGGCCCGAAATCAAATAATAATAAAATATCATTATATTATTCAACTTTTAAAGCTCCATGTCCACGATCATGAACCTTAAAATTTGAGAACCCACACCGAAAGGTTCGCTCGTCGCCAACGTCACGTCCCACCGACGACATGCGATTATGAATCCCGGATTGCAAAAAACGGGGGTTTTAAAAACCCCCATGTATGTGAAAGGGGCTGGATCGGCCCGCAACCGCCGGCCCGCCCTGGCAGGCGGCGCCCCGCACCGCCACTATTCAACAGTCAGAGCTCCCGTAGACTGCCGGGGGCAACACGGTGGTCCATTTTGCGATCTAAAGGTACTGGCCCGACCATCGGGACATGATCTTCCCTAATACGACATAAAAACGTAGTAATTCGTAGAAAAAAGAGATCATTTGATTAAAACTCAAACTTCCTACCTCGTGTGTGAAAATCCAACGTTTTGGATTAGATCAACGCTCCAAAGTTCCCGCTGCACGATCATGGAATGTCCCTCATCAAAATCTGAGCACAACGACACCTTGATCGCATGATTCGGCCACCGATTCGCCGTCAGAAGGGGAGGAAGAAGAAGTGGAGGGAGGAGGAGTTCCTCCTCTACCGCGCATGACACGTCCAAGGGGGGTGGGGCAGATACAAGATATTTATTTATGTTTTAAATATATCCAGCTCCCGACTCGCCTCTGCCCGCTGCTCGATGCAGACAAAAGTAAGGTCTCCCTTACGGTAAACGAGCCGTTATGAAGCAATGGAAGACATGGATTTTTTATCCAAGACTCTGTTCAAGAGTTATTTGAGCCGACCCTCGTAATAAAACATTTCAATTTATTAACTGAAACACCCCTGGTGGCACATTCCACCGTAGGCCCACACCCAGAAAGTTTACACCTCCACTAGGGTAAAAGACATGTTCCGGACAAAAACTGTGCCCTCACATTTCACTTCTGAGCAACCATTGGGGAGATATCACACCCCTTCCACGTGCATGGTAAAAAAAATACTCAGTATTTCTATAAAGTTAATTCCAGGCACACCGAACCTCGGAATCGTACGCCATCTTCACGCCTAGCTCTGAAATTATTCATATAAATATTCTAATGTTTGACCGGGAAAAAAACCCAAGTCACTACATTCTCCCCACATAGATCTTTTCATTCCCGAAAATCCATAAGCATAAGGAATGCGACTGGACTCTCAACTAGATCACTCATTCCAGCGAGTTGACCAGCAAAAAGTCAAGCCCGAACACATAAGTCAGAGGGACTCATCCACCACTCCTCAACACTATCTGATTTGGGCAGCACTGACTCACCTGCATGGTTTTAATAATGTCACAAAAATTCATCTCTATGGCGGACGGATCCCTCTTCCTCACACATTCGAAGCACACCAAACCAAACCCTCACACAATGTCTTACCAACTCTTTGAACAAAACTCGAGCAAGAAATATTAAGGGAAGGGAACCACTAAACAATGTCTATCAAAACAACTATGGATTTAGAATGGACAAAAGACCTACCTATATCCATCAACGTAGCCTATGGGTCAACAACCCATAGGGCATGTTGGAATCCTCGCCCTCAGCCACTAGCTCCCTGAGCATGGCGTGGACCACCAGGGGGTGGGGTGGTGGAAACTGATACGGCCTACCACCTCCTGCTGCTGCACCAGCTCCGTCTCCACGTCTGCTGCACTGCATACCTCCTTGCTCGAGTCGCTGCCTCTACCAAGGCAGTCCATCGACCAGCTCCCTCTCAGCAGCATGTCAGGTCATAAAATCACAAGAAACATGTCATTGACCATCGCAAGGGTAACACCACCACTCCTGCAGTTGACCAAAACTGGCCTGCGAGCCCTATGAGCCCTTGGCCTCAGATCCTCCATCACGGGGTCTCCTCCTAAAATGTCACAAACGTCCAGACCCTTGAGTTTTGTCGTCGACTACCAGTTTCCGACGTCTCTGCTGTCACATTCCCAACACTAATATGCGGGATCTTCTCATCTAGAAAGCTCTCCACCACCAACGATCGTTGTAGCACTCCAGCAATGGTGGGAAGACACAAAGAAACCACACTTTCCCAGATGTCCCTGTGTAATCCATGCTCGAAGGTGCGAGCCCTAAAAAACGAGTCTCGAACCATATCCAAGGAGTAGCGTTATAGGTCTATAAACCTTGCCGAGCAGTCTGACATGGTCATGATCTCCTACAGATGATGTAGGAGCTCCTGGATCTGCACTGACCTCAGCGTTACCGGAATGAAATCTTCCTAGAAGAGCCTCTCAAACACTTCCCAAATGAGTGCCTCCTTGTCGCGAGACTGCGTCACGAGGCTTCACTATCGCCCGACAGAACCCTGTATAAGGCTCGCCGCTAGAACCACCATCGGATCTAGAGGTGACCTCACAAGGCAGAAAACACGGGTGACTTATTCGAGCTAGTCATCAGCTTCCTGAGGGTTTAGATCACCCCAGAACCTCAAAGATCGCTACCTCTGAAACTCGTAATATGCACCCAGCATGTGCACAACTTCATCTTGAACTGTTTGCACAACCGACTACTCGACAGGTGGTGGATCAACTAAAAGACCACATAGAGGTCCATCCTCAGAACCTGCACCTAGTTCCACAGCCTCTACATGGGGCGTATCATCACCAGAATCCCACTGCGGAACCCTTACTGGCACTTATCGTGGTGGCATCTTGAAATAAATTCTAGAAGCACCACAGTCAAATAGTATATCTGGTGCGCTGACTCAAGAAGGACCAGGAAATGAACCAAAAGAGCAGTCCTATATGATGCATGTACCATTATGTCCATGCGAATTGTGTACGAATGTTCCGAGTCGAAAGGCAGGTTATCAGTGTCCGGGAGTATGGATACGTCGGTCGTCGCACCAACACTAGAGTTCGTGGCCTAAAAGCTGAACTCAAAATATCCTAACACTGCCACTATGCGACCGAAACTGAACTCACAACTATACCAGCTACGCTATGGGATTCCAAATGCAGAATCTCCCCTGATACCACTCTGTCACGACCCATCCCAATGCGTCTCGAACCACGACTCCGCAAGACCAACTCCAATAGGCCAGGGGATGGCGTCTAACCCCGAGAAGGCTATCACACACATGTGAGGCATTATCCTAAGGTACTTGTACACACGTATCCACATATACCTCCATGAAACAGTGCAGAGATATATAAATATGAAATTTAAATGCATGCTTGCAACTATCCCAAAAAATAGAGTACAACAGAAGAACAAAGAAGAAAAATAGGTCCCTCCAAAATAAAACTACAATGGTGTCCAACATGCTCATAAAGAGGTACTTTTCAAAAAGAACCACCAGAGAGATCCTCAGCATAGCTCCGGTAAACACCCCGGTCAACCCCGCTCACTATGCTCCACCTACTCCGGCTCCTCCTGGGATTCCATCAACTTGTTTTTGGACTGCACAAGAAACAAACATGTGTGGGCAAAGCCTGTGCTGGGGTGAGTATAACAATACATAGTAGGAACCCCAACATCCTAAAACAAATGACTGCAACTAAAGGAAACATTCCACTCATCCCAGCTAGAGGGAACCTAGAGAAGAGAGAAACTACACCTCATGACCATCTTCAGCTAAATGCAAATAGTCATCTCAGCTCAGGTGTATGATCACAGATACACCTTGAACAATATAGATATACTACTCTCACGCACCAAGCCACATGAGGTATCGACCTCATTTCCATCAACCATCCACAACAAAGAGAGAATACTCCACGGTCACTATCATCCTTGAAGACACTCTTCTGAGAGATACACTCCATCAGATCCCCCACAAACATCTCAGATGCTTAGCCGAGAGGCTATGCTAGTTGGAAAACGTCACGGAGTAAACCTCACTGAATCAAAATAAACACCAAACTCTTCAAGTGGGGGATCAATCCTAGGGACTTCTAGGTGATACCAGAACCCACACCGGTATACAAAGATCTCACAGATAGTGGATCACTCCTAGGGTCTTCTAGGGGATACCACAACCCGATCTGGATTTTTAGAACTCATTGATAGGGGATCACACACATGATCTGTTGGGGGATACCACAACCCGATCTGGCACTCGACTAAAGCAAGACACTCAAATAAAGGATTGTCTCCCATATAAAGATGGTCACGATGATACCATAACCCTATCTGCTATAACTCACGATGTAGGGGATCAAACTGATGATGACAAAACCCTACTGTAACCACGCACTGAGTAGGGGATCATATAACCAATGATACCGCAACCCTACTATAACCATTATTTTGTGTAGGGTATCATATCGTCAACGATGCCACAACCATACTAAGCACAGACCACCGCGTAGGGGATTATATTCTTGATGATGCCACAAATTATATGAGGATAAATTTCAAGACAGAGGATCGCCACCCGTGGATTATCGGTCACAGCGATACCAAAACCCAATCTAGGGTATGGATGCTAGAGGATCTCACTCTGGGACCATAAGAGGTATACCACAACTCTAACAAATTAAACATCCCATCGGATGGATTAAAAGACTATACTAGGGTTGTGATTCCATGAAAACCCTTGTAGGAAAAAACCAAAGGAGTACCCTCAACCACTACTGGTCCAAATGTCGCTAACCCGAGTGAACTACCACAACACCACAACGCGCATCTCAAAAGATGATACCGAGGCGACAATCTCGTTCCATGTGGAAAATATGCAGGAATTGCTATTTACTCGCCCAAAAAGGACAAATGGAGATAAAGGCACTATTCACCATATCTTTCTTGTGTGTGGACCACACAAAGATCCTAAAACTCATCAATTAGATCATTCCACGACGATTCCCTCGAAAAAACACATAGAATCCACTACTCGTACGTATGAAACGAACACTCTGTGAAAAAGGAACTATTGACCGATGCTAGCTCAGCCGAGGCCCACAGGTCAATCCTAAATCTCATCGAACGATTATCACCATTACAATCCTTTTGAAAAAAACATAATGGTTCGACTACTCATCTGCCAAAATCGGACTCCTGGTGCGAAATTTGTGTTTCTCCACATACACCAGAACCCAACCTCATGGGGACCACACCTCAAACTCGATCCCAACACCCAAAAACCAACAAGAATAGTCTTCCATTCCATCAGGGCCTCAACGCCTCTGATTTCATGTCAATTGGACGCTCCGGTTAGAAGATACAATGACCCGAAGTCAAATAATAATAAAATATCATTATTTTATTCGACATTTGAAGCTCCCACGCCACGATCCTGAACACTAAAATTATTGAACCCACACCAAAAGGTTTTACTTGTCTCTAGGGTTGCATCGCCATAGACTACAATTGAATCTGACTCCCGAATTTCAAGAAACAGGGGTTTTAAAAACCCCCGTGTATGGCAAAGGGGTCGGACCGACCTGAATCGGTGGGTTCAGCCAGCCCAGACCGGCGGTGCTCCACTACGTGGCTCCCCACGCTGCCGCACTCCGGTTGCCGGTGCGGCGCATCATCGCAGTTCCGCCGGCACCGGCGCCTCCGTGCCGGAGGATATTCCGCGTAGTGCCGGGGCCCCCCTAAGGTCCCTTTTGCGATCAAGAAGGTACCAGCGCGACCCTCGGGACACGATATTTCCTTATACGACATCAAAAATAACACATTTCTAGAAAAAGTGGTATCGGGAGATTAAATCTCAATCCTACTACCTCACGGACGAAACACCGACGTTCTAGGTTAGATCTGCACTTCAAACCTCCCGCAGCACGATCCTAGAATGTCCGCCGTCGAAATCTGTGCTCGACGACACCTTGGTCGTGCGATTCGGCTACCGATTTGCTGTCGGAAGGGGAGGAGGAAGAAGAGGATAGAGTATGAGTTCCTCCTCTACTACACATGACACGTCCAAGGGGTGGGGAAATACAAGATATTTTTTTTTCTTTAATATATCTGACTCCCGACTCGCCTCCGCCCGAATCCCGATGCAGACTGAAGTATGGTCACACATAGGGTAAACACGCCGTTCTGAATGCAACAAAGATTAGGGATTGGAGATCCAAGACTCTTTTTAGGAGTTATTTGAGCTGACGCTCATAATTAAACATTTTCACTTATTAACGGAAACGCCCCTGGTGGAGCTTTCCACCGCAGGCCCGTGCCCGGAAGGTTTACACCTCGCCTAGGTTAAATGACATGTTCCGGATGCAACTGTTCGATCATATTCCCATTTTGAGATTATTTTTAGGATATATCACACCCCCACCATGTGCATAGTATAAAAAAATAATTAATATTTTTATAAAATTAATTTCTGGCACACCGGGCCTTGGAATCGCATGCAATTTTTGCACCTAGCTCTGGAATTATTCATAGAAATATTCCAATGTCTGGAAGGGCCTAAAACCCAAGTCGATACAATTTAAACCATGTGAAGTTGGGAATATATTACTAAAATCTTCTCATTGATTGTTTTGTGATTGGCGTATGACTACCATCCATATGCCCAAGCCAACAATTAACATGATTATTTATTTGAAAGTGATTTGTGTATCCCTGGTTTATGAAAAACTATTTCAAAAAAATTGTTTTCAGAATAGAGAAAACTGGATTTTATGTTGGAAATGGCTTGTCTTCTAGAATATATAGATGTGTTTTCATCTTCATTTGAGGGAGGATATTGAAAAGTGTACTTTTCTAAAATTATTTTTGAATAAAAAAAGATTGATTTTAGTGAGAATTAATTTTTAAAAAAAAATTATGTGGGCATATCGAAATTTGTCATTTGATAATTTTAATTTAAATTTAAGAGGATTTGAAATCATTTTTTAATAAATTATTATTGATTTAATGGGATTTGATGAACATGTGATGACATTTCAAATGGGATGAATTCTGTTTTGAATGGAAATAATGAATTTTTTTTTTCATTTAATGTAATTAGAATGGTTTATATAGTCTAAAAATAATATTATTATTTATTTCATGGTGGGTGGGTTTAATTGAATGTTATATAAAATTCTAAATGGGGTGTAAATTGAGATGTTGAAAAAGTGGGTTAAATGTTTTGTATTGGAATATGCAATAGTTTATTTTTGACCATTTCTACTTCGTTGGTTTTCCAAATTCACTGATACATGTGTATGGTCAATTGAATGATTGGTTGAGTTAATATGTTAGAATGTGTTTATTGGTTTGTAGTTTTACATGATAGTATTCATGTGTGGGCTCAAATAAAAACCATTGGTGGGTGTGAAAAACACTACCTATGTTTTCATTCAAAAATAATTTTTATAAAAGATTGATTTCCTCATAAGTAGATGTTATGTGGTGCATCACTTTTTGATCCAAGAATGTTTCTTATTTGGTTATTTTAGTTTGAGAACATTTTTTAAATTGTATAATTATTTTGGAGTTATTATCGATGTGTTGTTTTTAGATAGTGGTTAGTGGGTTCTTTTTAAAACTCTTTTTGGATGCCTTTGGTATTGTTCCCCATTGAGTTTGGTGTATGGTAGTTGTGAATTATGGTCAATATAACATACTTAATAGAGTTACTCATCACCTTATTAATTAGGTCATGCCCCCACAATTTAGGATTTACATTGTGTGGAAGCTATGTCTGGTTTACCATCAGTAGACCCAATAGTTTATCAACAAGTAGAACACCTTCTCAAATTATAGAATTTGAATCTTACATACTTGTATGATCATGTGAATCCTATCGAAGTAGATGAGATGATGTCGGTAATTTATTGATTTTACGTTTTTTTAATATGTTTGAGTTAATATATGTGAATTTGGACACCTCCAAAACTGATGAACTGGTTCAGAAATAGTGACGGGAATTCAAGTGATGAGATTGGAAAGTGGCCTGAGGTACTTGCTGATGAAAGTGTCTTTAAAAAAAAATTTGACCATCATAAGTCTATTTTATTTGATTTATCATGAATTTTTGTTAATTTCGATAGTCGAGTCAAAAAATTCATTTTTTATGTTACCAAAAATATTGTGTTTCTTAGGTATCAGTTTAATGAAACTTTCACAATAATGATTAAGTGTAAGAGTTCCATGAAGAAGATAAGTTAGTTCAATAATATGATGTGTTCTTTTGGTACAACATAGAATTTTGTGTGGACACACATGACACCAATGAATGTGTTTTGGTCGGGGAATGTCAGCTTTTGTCTGCGATGTAATAGATGCCTCAAACATCAGGGCTCTACTCACAAACCGAAGAATGAATCATTTTCACAATCAAGAATAGTGTGGATTTGTGTTGGACCATTGTATAACATTTTTTAATTGGAATTAATGGGATAGTTCATGATTATTTGTTATAACTCCATTGTTTTTGAATGTCCATGTATTGTGGGAAGTGGAGTGAAGGCCTCGTTCTTCTATTGGGACCCGTATGGGTGGAAGAGTTACTCTTTTATTAGAATGAGTCATGGTTGTCTCATTTTCATGAACTAAATTGGTTATACCATTTTGGATATGAATATTTATGTGATTGTCCATGTTCTTTCAGCCGTGTAAATATGTTCTGATTTTTGTTCTTCTAATCTGGATGTGGTCGCATCCTATTAGAATGGTGAGTTTCATTCTGTTTTACAATTGTGTTAGATTTTCTTTCTCTACTCCCCCTATGTTTGGGATTTTCATAGTACATGAAGTTCATAACTTGTCCCATATCAGGATCTTGTTACGGTATTCAATGGTTGGTTATCTTGGTTAGTTATAATGGTGGGGTCACCCACCATAGCGCTAACTGAAAAATCTCCCAAGTTAAAACCATGTTCGTTTATATTAAATGGTTTGGAGTTTATTTGGGTCTACTAGTGTTAAAAGTACATTTTAGTTTATATGTATTAATTGTAAATTTGTTTTCTCATTGGGAGATATCAAATAACGAGTTAATCCATCAAGTAAATGTTTTAATTTGAGTGAACCTAGTGGTTTATTGAATCATATTGATAGATATTTTTTTTGTGAAAATTGGTTTGAGTTCATTTTTCCATTTCATGTAAATAGTATAATTTTTTTTTGAATATGTCTAATGTTTTCTTGCATTGATAGTTTATACTGTTCGTTTTTAGAATTTATTATTATTTTGATCAATAAACTATAGATGTTGATGATTTATAGGGGTAGAATACATATAATGGATAGTCTATTATGGAC
The DNA here is from genome assembly GCA_963277665.1 of Viscum album. Classification (NCBI taxonomy): domain Eukaryota; kingdom Viridiplantae; phylum Streptophyta; class Magnoliopsida; order Santalales; family Viscaceae; genus Viscum; species Viscum album. Next base: position 1,765,167,374 of record OY728146.1, on the reverse strand, counting down.
TCTAATGTTAAAACATGTGATCTACTGTTTATATTCATTGTATTCTTGTTTTCTTCTCCTTTAATGGTTGTTGTGAATATCCTTGAGGTGTGTAGGTGTGTAATATTATCTAATCCATGAATTTTTTTGGCGATATGGAGGTGGAAATTGTTATAGTGTGTAGAATTTTCACACAACTATTGTTATATTTATTCTGAAATTTAGTTTATGTTTGGGTATCGGTTTTTTTCTGATGAATAGTAGATTACGAGTCCAAATTTCTACGGTAATATTATATTTTTATTTATTTTTCACTTTGGGTATACTTTTTTGGAGAAAAATGTATAATTTGGTCTCTAGTCCATGTGGTGAACAATTGGACCATGTCTAAGGGAAACTGTGTGCCACTACCTAGGTGACATGGAAGTAAGTTATGGCTCTAAGGTAGTAGGTACCACATTTCATGCACAAAGTAATTCAGGTAATGTTGTAAAAGTATGTGCTAGGTTTCTCTTACACATATAAGGGCTCGCATTTTCCGCACGACTTGGAAAACCATTTAAGAATACCATGTACAGTGATCTAGACATTAAAAATCTATAATCATTCGTTTTCCTCACAGAATTTAACCTAAAATCTCATATCCCTCTCCATATTTGACATCATAATAACTAGGAACTTCCCTGTTTTCATGTTTTATAATTTTAGAACTCTTAAATTTGTGGATATAGAATCATTTCACAAATAAAATTCTTGTATTTTGTTCTACTCTTTGATTCGTTCTCATATTTAGCATTTATCATTATATTATTTTATTTCTAAAACAGGTTCAGTGACCTATTTTGGGATTAATATCAATTTTTAAGGTTCAATATTTCTTTTTGTAAGATATTTCATTGATAGGGTCTTTTAATGGTTGTATTTTTCATTTCACCCCTACTTTTGGAGGTTTCTACAGGTGATATTGGAGATTATGTGCTCTCTAATTTCTAGAATATTTTATCTTGCTTTCTTGAGTTTATTAATTGGTATATGATTGATTATTGTGGTGAGAAATATAATATTCGAAATATTTCTACATGAATATATGTTGAAATTGGATTTTATATATGAAATTTATAGGTTATCATGTGTTCCCTATTGTAATTATTATTGGGTGTGTTTTATGAAATTTTTTAGCGATGAAAAATGTGTTTCAAATAGAACATTATGTGAAAATGTATTTGAAAGAGATCTTTTAGAAGGAAATACAGTTTTTTATAAATATTGATTCTTTTTTATACTATTATTATATAAAGGATTGTTTAAATTGAATTGGGTTATTCTATAGATTTTAAAGGGTCTTGGTATTAGAAAATGGTTTAATTGAATATGTGAATTTCATATGATACTTTCAACAGGGTTTCATGAATTGTCCATGTGGTGTAAAATGAACCTGGAAATGGTTTTGGTGAATTGAAAACAAAAATTGGTTTTGTTAAAGGAATATTTTAGTTTCTTGATGTATTTATAATGCAAAGCATGTATAGATTGAAAGGGTATTTTTGTGATGTATGTAATGATAATTTGAGCCAAATTTATATCCTCCTATTCTAGGTGGGTGAACTATATATATAATGTTAGTAAAATGGAAGCGAAAAGTCCCATTTTTTCATATTGGATTGATACATGTTAATATTGTAGTGGAATTTCACAAATTCACATATTTAAATAGAAAATTACAACATCATCTAAATATTTTTTATGATTGGAGAGCACTAGTCTAATGTGGTTTCCCCTTCGTAGGGAACATTCATTAAAAAAAGATAATGGTTGTGGTTATTATTCAATATTTCACCAAGCTAGGAGGTTGTACTATCTCACATGATATAGTATACTCATATGGATTTACCAGTGGTTATCTCATGTGATATGAGACCTATGTGATGTGGTACCATCCACCATCATAAGGTGCACATTGGGTGTATTTCCTTTTTAAGGACATTTATCGTAATAAATGTTTTCTTATAAAATGTTTTCTATTAAAGTGATGTTCAGAAATGTTTTTTATGGAATGATTTTATTTTAAATAAATCCCTTACAAATGGTATTTCCATTAATATTTTATCTTAAAAATATTTCAATATCTTTCATATAAATGTTCTAGTTAATTTTTCTACAAATGTTATTGCTTGGAATCTTTTTTTTCTTGTGGAATACAAATAGGATTTGTCTCACACCATATATACACTTTTATGTTTCTGTTGAATTTTTTGTGTATGTCTTAGTTAAAGGAATGATGTATCATAGAGATGTTAATTTTCCATGTTTCATGTTTTCCTATTGTTGCAGGTATTGGTGGTGGTGGCTTATGGGTGATTATCCTCTTATTAAAATGAGGCTTGGGATGGTCTCACTATATTGTCTTCTATGTAGTAATTCAGACATTATTCAATTTTGTAAAACCCAATTCTATGTTTTATCTATAAATAATTTTGTAATGGATATTCAATTATGTGTTTTTTGTTTTTTTGTTAATTATGATTATTAAAATGGGTTAAATATTTACCAAATCATATTTTTGAGGACCATGCACTAGTTTTCATCTCATTAGTGTCAGGACATCCATTCAGGCCATTCCACTAATGGGGTTGGGTTTCGGGATGGATGACACTCGACCATAGATCATGATAATGAGTTTTATTTGAAAAACAACAAAATAAATGTAAATAATAACGGGAACACAAACCTATTACAATAGGCAATTATGGTTTTACTGAAATGACATCTCCAGTGTAGGCATATACACTTTACAATACTCTAGAAGACTATTTTTATATTTCAATTTGAATATGAAGGTCACTCTATTGAGATCTTATACATGAATGTTAATATACATGTCATATGTCTCTTACCATCCAACAAAGATCATCATAAATTAATTTCCAACAATGGAAATATTAAATCCAAAAGAATTCATATAATCATACTCTACCCTAAACTAGAGAATATAAGGAAAAAATAAATACATTAGTAGTGGATTATGATTATGCTTGTTTCATACCACACTATGAAAGAAATAGTTCCAGTTATTAGGGTTCCCAATATTACTTTTGTATCAATAACTATATAGGTCCTCCCTTAAATAACTACTATGATACCATATTTCATGGTTATGAAAACATCACCCATGAGAATCCTTCCCCTGATGATTACATCAAATAACCTCTTCAAGGATAGAAGGTCAAATGGAAAGAAGGTCAACCACTTACCATCATCAAAATTTATGGTCATCCCCTGTGTATACACTATCTGATTTATCCCTACAGTTAAATGATAAGACATAATGGTAGTCTTCCTCATAATTAAGGTTACTACGAAGGTACTCTAGTTTATTATATTTCATTCATGCAAGAATTTCTTCCCTTACCAAATAAATTATGTGAAATACCTCACATCATGTGGTGCATCAAAAGATGAGACAATCATGCCATATGCATTATCACTAAAAAGTGATATTCATTCCCAACAAAAATAGAGGCCATGGAAATTGTCATTATCAAATCAACCATTGTATCATATTTCATTGAAAATAAAAATGTATATTCCCTATAATCCATCCACATAGTATAATGCAGGTGACAATCATTCTTTTTGGTCATATTTAGTGTATGAATATTTCATAGAATAAACATAGTATTTTTCACTTATGATAATTTTTTTATAAAAACAATGTACCAGTTCTGTTTTCGTATTTAACCACCCTTACATGTGAAATTATAGGGTTTTATCAAATGTGTTTCGATATGAAATTCAACTAATCGGTCAGAAAAATCATCATCACCAAAAATTTAAATCATACTTTACAAAAAAAATGAACATAGTTAATATAATTTAATAACATTATTGTATATTATTCTTAAAATCCCTTAAAACAACAAGATTAATAATATAATTAAAATAGTGGAAGTGTGTCAAATTTTTATTTCGTGATGAGTTAATAATGTTACAATTAGTGATCAATGAATCCCTAAAAAATGTTGTTATCTGAGGATGGGGTGAGTATAGAGTATTATATTTTACTTCCCATTGGGACAAGAAAACCCATCTAAATTTTTCATTATATAACATCAAAACTGTTAATCAATAATAATAAGTGATCTCTATCCACGTATAATGGTATGATCATTGGGAATTTCCCCTAATCAATTCCCAAAATAATTATATTAGGTTAGAGAAATCCATTGAAAGACACTACCAAGATGAATATAAATAGGTAATGAATGATTCAATATTATGGAATACCAATGGTTACGTTGAAATAATTCCTTATATATACTTTTTGATACTTTAAATTATTATAATGAATATGTATCTAGTCTCAATAAATCATAACATGTTCAAAGGAACCACAATATTAGTTTTTACTATATGAATACAAAGGAAACCCCAACCCAGAGGGCTGGGTCATTTTAACCACAACATAATCATTCATGGTAACATAATCCAATTCAATGTAATCTAAAAAAGATTCATGTAAAACCACAACACATAAGGTTGGTATCATTTAAACCTCACCATAATTTCTGTTACAGATGTTACAATTTTCTTGTTCATGAGGAACACATCAAGGTTTACCCTCCCGGTTATTCCTCTATCAAGACTTTTGATATTAATTAGAGAAATTTATAAACAATATAACATTAAATTTAATTAAAACCACCCTTAAAAATGTGAATATGAGAATATATTGGAATGGAAACATAAATCCGTGATTAAATAACAAGTAAAAATATTCAATCTTGGATAAAACCATTCCAAAATATTATCACTATTTAAGATTAAATTCTACAAAAACAAACCCCTTGTTATTCTCATATTGGAGATATTATGGCATGAAATTGTACATTTTATAACATCATTATACCCACCCTAGAAATTATAAAGGAAATAATGCTAATGTGAAGGAATAGGAGGAGGATATATCTATATAAAACCTGGCCTAAATAGAAATTATTATAAAACATGCGCATAAAAAATCTAGAGGATCACTATTTATTTTAGGGAACCCAGAAATATAAAATATCACCTTCTCAATAACCCACTACAAAATAAAAGGGAAAAGGTGATTCCCCATATCTCTGACTAAATGAATATGTTCAACATCTACCACATGATGAAATGTTTTATCAATTAGAGGAATGGATGGGGGGCCGAGAAAGATCAATACGGTGTAACATATAGGTATAATATTTACTAGTTATCTTGATATCCATTGGTATTGTTGATATGTATCCTCATAGGAAACCCCATAATGTTTTTTTGACGTGGGTACATGTATATCTGACACTAGTACTCAAACATGTTTGATGAGTTAGCCCACACTTCTACCCAGCTAAACCTTCCCCCGCGCACATTGATAACATGGAATCATTGAAAACCCAATTATATGTAATTTAATAATTATGTACATATGTAAAACTCGAGAGGAAAAATTACACTATGTGAGATGATGTTATTCATCAATTACATTTTTTTGGATCCATCCATTCTAAAATATAATGGATATGGGGGATAATAAAATATATAAAAAATATAGCTTCCTAATGTGGTACCATGATGAGTTATTTTAAGAAGTATTAGGTATCTCATTTCATATGTTTCATATAATCATTAGATGGATCAGGTTATATCAGTTATAACAGTTTACTGGCTAGATCTCTCAATGTGTGGGAAGATAATCAAAAAAACTTCTCTTTCACATTATATCTATGTTGAAGAAAAATACATTCATCAACCTAAAAAAATGAAAATACTGTAATATTACATTTTAACAGATTTTAACACATGGATGAAGAGAATTAATTAGTTACTGAACATGAAACAAATTTAAAATTCCTTATTGAGTCATTTCATTGAAATCCATTATGATGGGATGTGAACACCTCAAATCTGAATAAAATACCCATGTAGGAATTTAAATATTTATTTACTCAAATAGAGGATTGAGTATTATATTCCATGAACCATATCAATATCCATGATAATTCTAAATGAATAGAGAATGAATGATGGCATAATAAAAATCATGGTTGTTAACTTAAAACTGCCAACGATGATACTCTACCCCAAAATCCATTATTTCATTTTGAATAATGAAATTAGTAGACATTCCCCATATAATTTAATGTTAACGTAGAGAAATGTTCCTAATATAAAAATTAGAAGGAAAACATTTACAACTTTTAACGTAATCATTGTAACACCTCATGGTTGTTTAAAAATAAATTGAAATGAATAAAATTTTGTTTGATGTAGATATCTATAACTATCTATTAAACATAATTTTACTACTTCTATATTTTGAATTTTGAAAAACGGTCATCTACAATTTTTCCCATTATGTTATTGGGTATTTAATGGAACCAGATTGTTTTTTTTGGATAATAGAAACATACTCTTATAAATAGTAATATTAATAGTTACATTATCATAATGAATAGTTGATTTTCTTTCCTTAAGTATTGAAGATAATGAGATTTTGGTTATTTTTTTCAATTTGATACAATATTAGTTATAGTTTTAAAACTGTTAATTTTTGAATTAAGAATTGTTTTATATTAAAAATAAATTAGTGATGTTTTAGAAATTATTTTCAAGAAATGGACATCATTTTTTGAATTCTACAAATTTATTAATGGTTAGAGTGAATTTAGTGATTTTTCTGAAACAATGGATTTTTTCTGTGAATTGTAAAAATTGCAGTTTTGAGTTTGATTGTGTTAATGACAACATTAATAATGTAATAATGAAGTAATAAATCTTGAAGTCTTTTGTATAGTTAAATAAAATCATAGGTGTCCCATGTGGCTAATACCATGGGAAAAATACCATGGGAATTCACATGGTCTTGCAAATACCACTAATGAGGTGTCCTTTGAAAATTATTAAAATAATCCTTAACATTTGCTATAAATACCAACTCATTTCTTCCATAAATTCAATCAAAATTCATCCTCAATGACTCACTAGCCTATTTACCTCCATGTTAGTCCTCATATGTTTTCCTCATGCCCGCAATGTCCCACCATTCACAATCTATGAGGTACACTACAATGTAAGAAAATTATCAATTTCTTTTTCTTCCAATCAAGTTCTCTTTTATTAAGTATAACATTCATGTTTTCATACCGCATTATTATTTTATTCTTATATATGATATATTCTATATTATGATTCATTTATGGATGGGTGACCCATTTCCCCTCTATTATTAATATTTTCTAAAACCATGTTGCATAGCTGTTAGGCAGCCAAATATTAGAATGGTATTTCTCAATTATTCTTTTATTTTGAGTTCCTTTATTTTCATACTCAATACTTATATACACATACCCATGTTTAATGAAAGCATCATATATCGTGTATATTCATTATGTTTTCATGTTCATTTGAAATTCATCATCATTATTCTTCTCTTCTCCAACATATTCATGGAATAAAAACATTTGTGTGGTCTAAAAAATTACCGACATCGTGGATGATGTTATTTAAATTTACATTAATTCTTTCAAGTATGGTTAAGAAACCAATTTTTAGGTTTAACCGAGTTATAATAAATTTTTTTTCTCATACATGGTTTTTTAATTCTTTTGTACTATTGGTTTTAAATTATAAGACATAATGAGGTCGTTATTATCAGAAAACCACTAAAATGAACTAAAAGGAAATCATTAATGTTTATACTTATGAATCATCCTCATATAAAATATCAAAATGATAAATGTTATAAATAATGGTAGTGAAAATATGTAGATACCTTTCAATTTTAATTCTGTAGTTTCACATCCAATCAACAAGAATGATCCATCCTGAAAAAATAATAAAAATCGGGTAAAGAACTTACCCAAAATGGTGCAACGAAAAAAATAGTTACATTTAATGGGTGAAATAGTGAAACAAAACGATCATATAGGCTCTTATAATGATATATATGATTGTTTAATTAATTAAAAACGCTATTTTAACTATTATATAGGAGGATTAAATGAGTTATAACTAAGAAAAACTTGAGATAAGGGAATTCTTAACTCGATTTCAATCCATTGGGTTAACCTTCTAGTTCCTTAATAATGAGGAATTACAATTTATTGTGTGATCGTTTTTATATATATTAAGTATAAATATGTCCAATTATAGTGTATATACTTGTTCCATCCACTCTAGTATCTCATGCCTCATTAATATGACTTATGTAAGGGGATTTTCTTTTAAAATCTTTTTTTAATTCTATTTTACAAAATTCAAAATCAATGTTTTTATGATATTACTCATGTTGTATGACTATGTTTTGGTTCTTGTGAATTGTTTATGGTGAATGGTGGGACCTATTTATCCCTTTAATGCATTGGTTATGTGTATATTGGAGGTTTTCTATATGGTTACTCTAAGTGTTACTACGATGGTTACATAAATCGTAAGGTAGCAGTGAGGGTTACAAATTATAAGGTAGCCGAGAGGGTTACATGATTATGTAAGTAATTCCCCAAGATTATTCTATAATTCTCATTATGTTATTATGCATTGTGGCAATCTCATGTTTCACAATGTAAGAATGTATATATAGGTGGCAAGTATAACTTTTGAAATTCATTTCATACGTAATATGTATTCATGGACTAATGTGTTATTTCCTTCATTAAATACCCCTTACTGATATTTGGTGCTCATCACATGTTTTAAATTTTTTTACAGGTAATTAGGATGTTTAGTAAAATTAGGGAAGCCATGTTAATTTTTTTGATGAATTTTTAATGAAATCTTGTAATAAGAATTACAGTTTTATATTTTAAAAAAAAATGGAAGCTATTTTTATGGGATCCACACTGTAACACTGTATATAGTTATGAATATATTATGTCCCAATTATATAATACTATATACATGAAATTAACCTCGATGTAAATGGAAGTGTTTTGTTGACTGAAATCATGATTATTTAATTTAATAATGTCGGGTCATTATTGTTGGTATAAGAGGATGGTTTAGGATACATTAGGGGTTGTGATGATGTTAAAAGAATACCATGAATGATTTTTACTCTATGATTAATTTGAAATTTTATAGAATTTAAAGATTACCATGTTTCTTCATCTATTATATGATTAATCAAGATGGTTTTCCACCGATGAAATGGTGAAGCTGAAGAGGGGACATACTAACAGAATGAAATCCTTTCAAATATGTAGCCCAGAATGGTAGGGATTGAAACTATGTAGATTTTGATAGTAATTTCTCAACTAACATAAGAAAAAAATGGTGGTGACATCCATGCAGGGGAACAACCATTGGAACCACAATGGAACATGATAATATTGGTACATTTAATGAGGCAACACCCCCTACATTCAATATATCTTCGAACCCAGTAGTGTCTTACAGATGTATTAATTCCCTTCAAAAGATATTTTATGTAATGGGTTGTTCAGATATTCAAAAGGTATGTCTTCCAATTTAACATTATGATGGTGAATCTGATCAGTGGTGGTCAATGGAATATAATATTAGCGATAGAGAAGATATTTATGTCTTATATTGGGATGAATTTAAAATGATTTTCCATGAATAATATTTTCTTAAGGTGGTGCAACATAGGATTGAAAAGTAGTTCCTTGAATTGAAAAAAATGAGGAAGTTTTAGTGGATGTTTATGATGAAATATTTACCTGACTGGTGATGTATGATTCAAATATTATTCTAGATATTTATATAAAAATCAACCGCTTTTACTCAAGATTAATTCCAAGATACTGACAGGATTTGGCCTCCTATGAATTAAAAAGATATGAGAAACTTTTCCGATGTGCTGAGAGGGTAGAGATAGAGTTTTCTGATGATCATGTTCATCATGGAAATAAAAAATAAGAATAGGTATAGATTCAAGCTATGAGTAAAAATAAACCAATTTAATATGATATTAAGAAAATCCAATTTCCAATTTGTGAAAATTGTGGCAAGAAATACCTAGGGGAATGTCTTTGCAAAACTGGAAAGTGTGTTATATGTGGTATGTTTGGATATAAGGCCCAAAATTGTAATGAATATGATCCTAATAATAATCAAGATATGAAAACTATAATGTGTTCTAAATATGGTGATATGGGCCCCAATTCAAATGCCTTCCCAAAGGGATATCTAAATGATGAATGAAATCTAGTCTATAAGCTAAAAGGTGTAGTGAGATCCTTTGTGACTACGTCAACAGATTTTGGTATATCTAATGAAGACGAATTCAATAATTTTTTTTACTAATATTTTTCTAATTTTTTTTGATACAGGTTCTACACATGCCTTCAACTCTAAGATATTTTTGGGTAAATTGGAAATATCACCTCAAAAAATGAAACTAGAACTTGTTGTTAAAAAACATGGAAAAATATTCTAGAAAAGAAGAATTATAAGAATCATTATTTTGTTGTCTGTTAAATGGTCTTACCTACAAACCTATATGTTTTCCCTTAATCGAGTTTGATGTAATTATGGGAATGGATTGTCCTTATGTTTATTAGTCTATGATTGTCTTTTGAACTAAGGATGTTTTTTTCAGAAAGAGTTTCAGCTTGCATACAAGAATTAACCGATACAATTGATAACATATTAGGAAGCAGAACATCTGTTAAAATATAAAAATTAATAATATATTACTAATATTGTTGAAAAAAATTGAACTATTTTGATTGATTATATTCCGGTGGTAAATGAATACCATGTTGTTTTTTCAGAAGAGTTTTCCATTGTCAAACCTAATCCGGATGTCGATGTCACAATTTACTTATTTCTTAATGCTATGAAAATGTCAAACCCCCCATAACATATGGATCAAATTGAAATTATTTAATTGGAAAATCAATTGCAGGATTTTCTTGATAATGGATTCATTCATCCTAGCACATCACCATGGTGAGATCATGCTTTTTGTTAAAAAAAATAAAGATGGTTCCATGAGTCTCTACATTGTTTATAGGGATTAGAATAACATTACTATTAAAACAAGTATAATTTTCCTCACATAAATGACTTGATTTATTATCTCCAGGGAGCCCAGTACTTTTCTATGATTGACATGAGATCTGTGTACCATCAGCTGAAGGTGAAAGAAGATTTCATCCCAAAAATAGCCTTTCATTATAGATATGGGCATTATCAATTTGTGGTTATGTCGTTTGGGTTATCAAATGCATCTACTATATTCATAAATCATATGAATATATTATTTTATGAGTTCATGGAACTGATTATGGTTGTTTTTATTAATGAAATTCTCGTATTTTATATAAATAAAGAGGTGCATGAAAAATATCAAAGGGTTGTATTACAAACCATAAAAGATAATAAAATGTATGGAAAATTTAGACAGAATAATTTGTGAAGGTTTTCAGGAATTGAAGAAGATATGGGTGAATGCTCTTATTTTGGCCTTGCCTTCCAGAAATGGGGAGTTTGTCTTTTACAGTGATGCTTCTAAAAAGGGACATGGTAGTGTTTTGATATAGAATGATAAGTTAATATCATATTTTTCAAGTCAAAATCAAGATCAAGAGTTAATTTATCCCACAAATGATTTTGAATTGGCAGCTGTGGTGTTTGGATTTGAAAATATAGAGGAATCATTTATACAAAACGAAATTTCAAATATATATTGACAATAAAAGCCTGATGTATATATTCACTCAGATGGAATTAATCATGAGGCAGAGAAGATGGTAAAACTGATAATGGATTTTGATTGTACAATCAATTACCATCGAAGAAATTCAAACAATGTAAAGGGTTCATTGAGTGGAAAATATCATGTATCATTAACCATGTTATGATTGAAACATGATCACTTGATTAATTATTTGATGTATTTTGGCATAGAATTAGTTCGTGTAGGGATTACATATATTTTTTCTCAAGTTTCAGTGAATTCATCATTATCAAAAAGAATTAGGCAAGAGAAAAAGGAGGATTGTGAGCTATAGAAAAATCTAGAATTGGTTTAAGGTGTGTATGCTTCTGGAATTTAACCTGGAAAATGATAGTGTTTTATGATTTGGTAAAAAGTTGTGCATTCCTTATGATTCCTAGTTGAAGAATGAATTTTTGGTGAAGACTGCAATTTTCCATTTTGAGTTCATCTTGGCAGTACTAAGATGTACATATTCCTTTGGGAGTATTATTGGGGGGATGGAATAAAAAGAGATATTTCTAATTTTACAATGAAATGTTTTACTTGTCAACAGGTTAAAGAAGAGTGGAAATTAACAAAAGGTATGCTTCATCCATTTCCAGTGCAAGAGTTCAAATGGGACAATGCATCCATGGACATTGTGTTGGTGCTATAAAATACATCCGAATGTAGAAATTTGTTTTGTATTATTGTAGATTGGCTGTCAAAATGTGTACATTTTCAGTCAATTTGAGATACATTTTCCTTTTATTATCTTTCTCTACTGTACCTCATGATGATTGTCATGTTACAAGAAGTTCCTATTTTCGTATTACCTGATCGGGATCCCAGGTTCACTTCTAACTTTTGGAAGGGACTTCTAAATTTATTGGGCATAGAATTAAATTTCAATAAATATTTTCATCCTCAATCAGACAGTTTGTTATAACAAACGATACAAACATTATGGGATATGATTTGATCTTGATCTATGGACAACTAGGGAAGTTCATATCAACATATTTCATTAGTTGAGTTTTCTTATAATAACAGTTTTCATTCTAGTGTTCAGATGTTACCTTTTGATGCTTTTTATGGATGTAGTGTTGGAGTCCTGTGTTTTGGGATAATGTGAGTAAAATAAAGTTGATGGGGTAATAATTAGTAGAATAATTGGCTGAGAAAGTGAATATGATCCTGCCACACATGAGGACAGCTCAGAACATGATGAAAAGTAATGAAAATAAAAGAAGGAAAGAATTCAATTTTGGGGTAGGTGACTGTATTTTCCTTAAAATCACTTCATAGAAAACGATGATGTGTTTTCTTAAGAAATTAAATCATTTCCTGCAATTCATCAGTCCTTTATAAATATTTGAAAAAGTTGGACCCATTGCATATTAATATGCACTACCTCTAAGTTTGTCACAGATACACATTGTCTTCCATGTTGTGATGTTGAGAAGTATGTTCCAAATTCATCACATGTCTTGATCCCAAAAAAATATTAGTTATAAGAGAAATATCTTTATATAGAGAAACCAGTTCATATTTTTGATCGAATGGAACATTTATTGTGGAATAATGTAATCCCAAGGTAATGGTTTTTTGGGGAAACAAAAAGGGAGAATAAGAATCATCGGAGTCTGAAAATGGTATGAAGGAATGGTACCCTCACATGTTTAATATGTAAATAAAATTGTGAGGATTAAATTTAATGAAGATTGGGATAATGTAACACCACAATCTTGTCAAAAAATAAATTGAAATGCATGACATTTTATTTAAAATAGATATTTATAACTAGCCATTAATAATAATTTTTCTACTTCTATGATTTGAATTTTGAAAAATCGTCATCTATAATTATGTCCAGTCAGTTATTTGGATTATAATAGAAAAACTTGTTTTTTAGTGAATAGTATCCTACCCTTGTGAATAGTCATATGAATAGTAATATAACCATAATGAATAGTACAATTTTTTTATTTTTTTATTTTCTTAAGGCTTGAAAATGTTGATGTTTTGGTTAATTTTTCCATGTTATATAAAAGCAGTTATAGTTTTAAAATTGTTAATTTTTGAATTAAGCACAATTTTATTTAAAATTTAAATTACTGATATATTGAAAAATATTTTAAAAAATGGACATCATTTTTTAATTATACATGTCAATAAATATTTATTGTGAATTTTAGGGATTTTTCATAAATAATTGATTTTTTTTAAATAGTAAAAAATACAGTTTTGAGTATCAATGAGTTAATGACATCATTAATGATGTAATAATTAGGTAATAAATCTGGTATACTTTGTTATAGAAAAATAAGATGCAAGGTGTCCCATGTGACTAATACCATGGGATAATACCTTGGAAATGCCCATGGTTTTTCAAATACCCCTAATGAGGTGTCCCTAGGAAATTATTTAAATAATCCCTCACTTTTGCAATAAATACCATCCCATTCCTTCATTAAATTCATTACCAATTCTTACTCAATAATGATATTAACTACGTACCTATCTATTAGTCCTACAAATGTTTCCTCAATCCTTTTAATGTCCCAATCTGAATATTCTATGAGTTACTATACAAGGTAATAAAATTACCAATTTTGTTCTTTTTACGTACAAAATCTCTTTTATGTGGTATAACATTCTTGTATACATAACATATTTTTATATCCTTATTATTCATGATCTATTTCGTATTATGATTCATTTCATGATGGGTGACCCTTGTAACCACTTTTTTTTAATATTTTTTAAAACCATTTTGCATAGTTGTTAGTTTTTCGAATATTTTTATGGGATTTCTTAATTATTCTTTTATTTTGAGTTCCTTCCTTTTCCAATTATTTTTTCATATCCTCATAACCAAGAGGCATGAATGATCCGAAAATAATTATATTATGGATGTTCTCATATACATGTAATATTCATCCTCATTCTTCTTCTTCTTTCCAACCAATTCAAGTAATAAAAACATTGTATGTGATGTGTCAAATTACCGACATTGTGGACAATGATATTTCAATATGCATTAAATCATTCATTTATGGTCATGAAACCAATTTTATAGTTTAAAAAGGTTATAATATATGTGTTATGTCTCCTCCATGGTTCGAGAATTTGTTTTAGCAGAATGTTTTAATTTAGGATACAAAATGAGGTCGATATTATAAAAAAACAATAAAATGATATAAAAGAGCATCATTAATGTTTTAACTTATGAATCATACACATATAAAACATTAAAATGATAAACTGAATAAATTATTTTAATTTAAGTATTTAAATAGATTTCCATTAAAATTATAGATTTTCACGTCCAATCAACATGAACAAAGGACCATGAACTGATCAAGAAAATCATGTAAAGAAAATACCCAAAATAGTGCAAGGAAAAATACAAAAACATTAATGTGTGAAATGATGTAATGAAAAGATAATATAAGGTATTATAAAGATGTACATGTTTTTTTTATATATTAATAACACTTTTTAACTATTATACTAGATGATTAAATGAGATGGAACTAAGAAAAAACCCGAGGTAAGGGAAATCTTAACCTGATTTTCATCTTTTTGGAGAACCTTTATCATCGTTATTTATGTTGTATTAAAATTTATTGTGTGATGGGTTTTGTTTATATTATATTTATTTATATAATATTACATTTTAATAACATATTTTATCCATTCTATTATGTATCACTTCAATTATATTATTTTTGAAAGGGGTTTTTCTTTTAAAATCCTCTTTTAAAATTTAAATTTTACTAATTTCAAAAGAAATGTTTTTATGATATTCTTAATGATGTAAGATTATGTTATGGTTATTGGTAATTGTTTATAATTAATGGTGGGACCTATATCTTAGTCCAATGAATTGGGTATGTTTATGTATGAGGTCGTTCGTATGCTTAATCGTAGTGTAACAGTAATTATTAAACAAATTCTATGGTTGTCGTGAAGCTTACAAATTATAAGGTAGCCAATAGATTAAAAATATTATGCAGGTAATTACCCATGATACAATTATGGTTCTAATTATTTTCATATTTATTGTTTAAATCACATGTTTCACAACGTATGTATATATACATGTAATATGTATGTCTTTTGAAAATGATTTCATACGTTACAGGTATTCATAGACTAATGTGTTTAATTTTTTTATATCCCTTACTGGGCATTTGTTCTCATCCAAAGTTTTTAAATGATTTTTAAATGTTATAATGATTAGTAAAAAATTAATGTAATACATGTTAAATTTTATAATAATTTTCAAATAAAACATGTTTTAACCTTTAATGTTTTATATTATTAAAAAAATGGAAACTGATTTTATAGTATCCACTCTTTAATAATATGAAAGGTTATGAATGAATTATGTCCCATTTATATTATTCACTAAACAAGAAAATACATTCAATATTAATGTATGTGTTAATTGAATGATATCAAGAATATGTAATGTAATAAGGTTAGGTCATTATAATATTCTTCTATGTATCATTATAAAATCCATGGGGAAACAATTGTTGAGGATTTATGAACCACATTGTCCTAGTTAATTTAGTCTCAAAAGTACCCCAAAAATTTCCCATGAATATAAATTATATCACAAAATCAAATATTTTGTTTTTACATAAAATATATTATGAAATTGATGGTTGATTGTAATACTGTCATGTTAGGAAACCTACCAGTATAAGTGGCATGTGTTTCTACTATGACCCCTTTAGAAGATGGTGAATGTAACGAAATTTATGATTAATGGAAAACATATTTTAAATTATTAGAGGTATATATAGAAAAATATAAATCATTATATCCTTAGAGAATAGTTTGATCCACCATATATTCTTTATGTTTCTCATTCTATTATGAAACCAAAATCTTCATCCCCAAAATTTTGAAGGAGTTGATCATTGAAGTAAAGGTACAACCAATTGGATAAAATGGAAGTACAAGAAGATGAATTTAAAATGTGTCCAATGATAAAATTAGCTCTTTCATATTATAATCCTCTATTCATTGGATCTGGGGTTCCATCCCACCAAATATTTCTACTAGAATCATCCAAATAAGAATAATCTTAATTACATAGAGAAAAAATCTTCAGTTCTATTTATAACGAACCATAATTTACATACATTTTTAATACTTCAAAATTTAAGTAAACTTTTTACAACATATAAAAAACCATGAAATGACCGTATATGTATAGTGTCTTTAGAAATTGGGAAACATAAAAAACTGGTTCATAAAGCATCTACAATGTCTCCCATTTATTTTATCATATCTATAGTCCATTTTGGCATATCTTACATAATAACCTTATTCCTGACATGGGGAATGAAAACATACAAAAGGGTGAGCTCAAATGTTTAGTAAAGGTAAAAAAAAGAAATATCAATCACATCATATTCATAAGAACATCACATTTTGGAAATATTACCCTGAAAAAGAGATCATAATTTCATAACATGGGATAAATCATGGTAGTGAAATGTAATCACAATAATCATAAATTAAAACATGAAGCTTTGTGTAATAAACACATAATCATAGAGAATAATTTCTTATTAGTCAATACTCATTGCCAAGACTATCTTAGTGGACAAAGTCCATTTCTGAACCGAGTTCGTTCCTCGTTTGAGTCCTATTTCACTGAACCAGTTTAACCTGCCGTTCCATCCATGTCTATCTCATGAGATATAAAATCGTTACCCAATGCATTGGAGGGAGATATAGGTCCCACCCATCTCATAATGTTACCATTCTTATGTCTGCCACAAAATCGTAAACCATACATCATAACATAACCCATGTAATAAAAATGGGATTCTTAAATAGCATGAAATCATAAAATAATTCATATAAGATAAAGGAATTAATAAAAATAATTCCATCACAACATAATCGAATCAATGTAATAATATGAATATAAACAGAACCCTTTTATTATCTTAGATGGAAAATAATTTCGATAAAACACTTGAACTCCATTCTTGAGGAAAATATCCTTTCTACTTCAAAAAAACTTTTCCTTTCTTAACATGTCATACAATTCAAAACTAAAAAGAGTTGATTAAAAATAAACCTAAAAACTTGAAATTATGATTCTTGGATATAATGTTTTAAAAATCCATTCTTGCCGTATAAGTTAAAAAAACATTCTTCTCGTACTTTTTTTCGGTAAATTCAAAAAGTACCTCGTACGAAAAACGACAAAAGATTCATTTCATATATTTTACTAAAAACTCACCGAACAGTAAAATTGGATTTAAACAACTGTAGGTGGATGGAAATAATATTACATATTGTGGAAACATGGATGTGGATGATAAAATACGCCCCAGTAAATTCCAAAGTATAAACAATCTCGGATAAAAATGAGATTGTAATATTTCCCTTACCTTAGGTCCGATTTGCCTCGTAAGTGTCCTAACCTCTTGTATAATGATTTACATAATGTCATTGACTTATTCCAGAATCATACTCATTTCTATGATATCATATATGGTAATATTCTTAGCTTATTATAAGTAATAATTCATTGATACTTGTTATTCAGGTGTTTATTACTTTATGTTCTTATGCATGTTTTGTCGAATAAATTCTTATTCATATTTTTAGGTTATTGATACCTCATTTACATAATGGTATTAGTGTAATATATATCACATTTATTCACTCAATTCAATTATTTAATCATTATGCAATGAAAATCATATAGAACGAGTCGCATCACATCATGGAGACGGTATTCCGTACGCACGCACGAGCGATGATATCGTTCCCATGATCGTGGAATTGTATTAGACTGTATGTATACTATATCATAATCAATATCACTTTACAATAATCATATATATTCATTATTTACACCATTATACCCATCAAAGTAAGGTTGTGGTGGAAAATAGATTACACAACGGTGTTTAGACGATATACCGTACGTACGCACGCGCAATGATTTCGTTTTCCATAGGATGGGTAGATGGTGAAATAGGGTTGTTTAGTACTTATAATAACATATTAGTATATTAGTGATACTGATGTTATTAATTCATAATGAAAAAACTAAATAAGAAGAATTGGAAGAAGAAATAAAGTTGAATGAATCGGCAACGGACATTAACTCTTCTTTTAAGCGCTTATTTGAGACATCTTTTTCAGGCACTAAAATTGGACTTTGAAGAAGACCAGGACCTCTAAGATGTTTCTAGGGAAGTGGAGAGGAGAAATTGTCTGGGTTTGGCCGATATTGAAGGCTCAAAGTGGTGTGAGGAATAGAGGGAGGAGGTTCTCTTTTATAAGGGAGGAGAGGGGCACCTTTGGAAAAACAAAAAAATATTATTTTATTATAAAGCCATATTCGGTTTTAAATAGCTCCAAATTGATTTATTTTGAAGGTAAGGTGGGTATGGGTCGAAAACCTCTCATCCAATAGAATTTGGACAAGTTTAATTTACTATTTTAACCTTATCATTTAGAGTTAACTTTAAGTTAGATAATTTTACTTTTAGAATGTCTTTTTGTGTTCTTACAGTATAAGAATAATATTATTACTATAACAATCCAAAAGAACCCCAAGTTGTATATTATTAATATATATAGCCTTATCTAAGTCATTTGGCCTAAACATAGATTTTTCAGAATAAAATAACAATTAATAATATAATATTTGTTTTAAAAACTATTTTATGTCATTTTTGACACTATTTGGTAATTGATTTTTGTAAAAATCATAACAGAATGATTTGTTCTAAGAAAGATAATTAAATCAATACTAACATGTCATTTTAACCTATAAAATTTGTGGAATTCATAAATAGTCGCAAATTAAATTTATTTGGGTATTTATAACATCAATTATGTCAATATTTAATTAATAACATAATTACTGCATCATCTTTGTGTCATAAATAAATTAAATTATTTAATGTCTAAAAATAACAAATAAAATATCATTATTTATGAAATATTTTTGGATTTATAATGAAAATTTATAGTCTAATTTATCTTATTTATAACCCTATATTAAAAATTATTTACTTATTAAACATTGATTTCAACTATTTTAACCCTTCTTTAAATAAATTAATAATAAAAGTCCTAATCTTATCTAAGTGGGCCTAAATGGTCATATTTTATTCCTAATGTTATTATTGGTCGAATTACACTTCTCCAATAGAATTAGGACATGTGTTAGGGTAATAATAATATCATATTTACCCTTAATTACCCTATTTACTTTTAACCGTGGTAAATAAAAGTAAAAAGTTACTATTCACCAAAAATTATTTTCATCCCATTAAACCACATATTACATACTGAAATAAATTGCGTCTCTCTGGTTTTTTAAATTCAACTCACAGATGTGGCAAAATTAAGTTTTATGTAAATTTACAAATTCTCCTAGAAGGTGGGTAAAGGATGGTGAAATGTTCAATAAAATTTTTATATATCTAAAATTATTATAAAATTACTCCAGTGAATTACATTTAACTTATATAGGTGTTATGTATCAATTTTGACCTAAAATAAATTTAAATAAAATAACTAATTATTTAAATAAAAAGTCGGTTTTTAAATAGTAACCGAGTGTTTTCACTATTAATCAAAAATTGATAGTTTCCCAAAAAATAACAAAATATCACCCTAGGCTAATTTTGATATTATGAATCCAAAAATAAAGTCCATTTTGAAAAATAAAATTTACAAAATTTCAAAAAGTGGTCATTACTATTCATAATAGCTAGATTTAATAATATTTTAGTAGCATATCGTTGTTTAGTGAATCTCGGTATTGCGTACGACACAAGATATCAAGGAAGGTCTCGATTGCGTGTAAAGAAAGCCAAGCTAGTGTTGTGTGTAGTGAAAGATTCCTTTGATGATTTATATAAAATAAAAACAAAATATTTCTTATAAAAGTCTTGGGTGTAACATTCTACCCCCCTTAAAATGAATTTCACCCTCGAAATTCGTCACTTGTAACAAACAGATGAGGATACCTTTCCCTCATCATATCCACAAGATCCCATGTAGCTTCTTCTAATTGGTGGTTCCTCCATAAAACATTCATCAAGTGAGTGGTCTTGTTCCATAGGACTTTTTCACTACGATCGAGAATCTCAATCGGCTGTTCTTCATAAGAAATATCTTGTTCCAGCGATACAAATTCTAAGGTGATTACATGTGAAGGATCATGTATGTACTTTCTCAGGAGGGATACATGGACCACATCGTGAACTTGAGAGAGATTCGGTGGAAGCGCAAATCGGTAAGCTACCTTCCCAACACGATCCAGTATTTCGAAAGGACCGATATACCTGGGGGTCAACATTCCCTTCATTCCACATCTCATTTCTCTCTTCCAAGGAGATATTCGTAAGAACACTTTATCACCCACTTCAAACTCTATGTCTTTTCTTCGGTTGTCGGCATAACATTTTTGTCGACTCTGAGATGCACTTATGTGTTGTTGAATAGATCATACCTTTTCTCCCATCTCATGAACAAGATTAGGTCCTAATAGCTTTCTTTCCCCAACTTCATCCCAGCAAGTTGGAGTCCTACATTTCATTCCATAGAGAGATTCAAAAGGAGCCATCTGAATACTGGAGTGAAAGCTATTATTATAAGAAAATTCCACCAAAGGTAGGTGTTGATCCCAACCACCTTTGAAATCCATAGAGCAAGCTCTCAAAATATCTTCTAGAGTTTGAATTTTCCTCTCAGACTGACCGTCTGTCTAAGGATGATAAGAAATGCTGAAACTCAAATCTATATCCAGAGTATGCAGAAGACTTCGTCAGAACATTGAGGTAAACCTCGGATCCCGATCAGATATAATAGAAAGTGGTACCTCATGCAATCTTACCACTTACTTTATATATATCATGGAAAGCTGATCCAGAGAGAAATCCTCTCTAATACCAATGATGTGTGCATACATTGTAAGGCGATCAACTATGACCCATATAGAATTATTTCCTTTGGATGTTTTAGGGAGTACTGTGACAAATTCCGTAGTGATGTTTTCCTATTTCCATTCAGGTATGGGTAATGGTTGTAACATCCCCTTAGACTTCTGTCTCCCAGCTTTAACTTGCTGACAAACCAAGCATCGAGAGACATATTCAGCAACATCTCTTTTCATGCCATCCCACCAGAAGTACTCTTTCTGGTCCCTATACATCTTCGTGCTTCCAGGATGAATAGATAATGAAGAACTATGAGCCTCATCCAGCAGCTCCTTCTTTAATTCGAGGATGGGAGGAACACAAACCTGATTCCTGAACATTATTATCCCATCACAATGAAGGTTGAATTCAGGAACATTTCTCACCATCTTTTGTAACTCTACATCTTATTTCAGTGCCTCTTTATTCTTAACATGTATAAATGGTGGAACATTCATTTGAAAAATATATGATTTTACCCATTTCATTATAAATAAAAGATCCATCCTTTGTAAATCAATAAATATTGGATCTTTTGTGATCCTCATCATGGATAAACTAGCATGGTCTTATCAACTTAATGCATCTTTCACCTTGTTTGCTTTCCCAGGGAGGTAATGAATTGAGCAGTTATAATCTTTAATTAGCTCCAACCATCATCTTTGGTGCGTATTCAGCTCCTTTTGTGTGAATATATACTTTAATCATTTATGATCAGTATAAATGTCACAAATTTCTCCATAAATATAATGCCTCCAAATCTTTAATGCAAAGATTACCACATCTAACTCCAAATACTGATTTGGTTAATTTTTCTCATTGATTTTCAACTATCGTGAGTCATAAGTGATCACCATATGATTTTTCATAAGAACGCACCCCAATCCCTTCTTGGATGCATCACTGTTGATCATAAACCTTTCCCCACTACAAGTCAGTGTGAGCACAGGTGCACTGGATAACCTCCTTTTCAACTCCTTGAAATTCTCTTCACATTCCTCCGTCCAAACAAACTTAACTCCTTTCCGAGTCAACCTGGTGAGTGGATTAGATAATTGTGAAAAATCTTTCACAAAACATCGATAATATCCAGCCAATCCAAGAAAACTATGGATCTCTGTTACTGTTGTTGGTATCGACCATCTTTTGATAACCTCTGTTTTTGCTTGATCCACAGATATCCCCTCTTTTGAGATTATGTGACCCAAAAACGAAACTTTTTGAAGCCAAAATTCACACTTGGTAAATTTGGCATAAAGCTTCTCCTTTCTCAAGGTATTCAATATAATTTTCAAGTGATCTTAATGTTCTTCCTTGCTCTTTGAATATACAAGAATATCGTCTATAAGGACATCCACAATCTGATCAAGATAGTCTCTAAATACTCTATTCATCAGATCCATGAAGATAGCAGGGTCATTAGTAAGACCAAATGGCATCACTATAAATTCATAGTGTCCATACCTTGTACGGAAAGCCGTCATTGGTATGTCCTCCATTTTGACCGTTAATTGATGATACCATGAATGAAGATCAATCTTTGAAAATTATTGAGATCCACATAATTGGTCAAATATGACATCAATGCACGGGAGATGATATTTGTTATTGATAGGGATCTTGTTAAGTTCTCGATAATCAATGTAGAGTCTCATTGAACCATCTTTCTTCTTAACAAACAGAACAGGTGCTCCCCAAGGTGACACACTATGGCGTATGAACCCCTCTTAAGATTCTCTTGGAGTTGCTTTTTCAATTCCTCCAACTCAATTGGGGACATTCTATAAGGAGTCTTTGAAATAGGTAAAGCATCCGGTATGAGTTCTATTGAAAACTCAACTTCACAATTTGGTGGAATACACAACAATTCCTCTGGAAAGACATCATCAAATTCCCGTACAATGGGTATATTCTTAATCGTGAGTTTCTCACCAACCATTTGAGATAAATAACCTTCATTTAGTGGAATCAAGACCCATAAGATGGACAAAATTTCCACTGGAAGGTTATGTTCATCCTTGCATCGATAGACGATCAAAGATTGATCTGGAATATGAAATGTGACTTCCCTTCTTTGGCAACAGATATGAGCTCCATATAGATAAAGCCAATCCATGCCATGAATCACATCAAATTCCACTATAGGGAGTATCACAAGATTTGCAGGAAGCACATTCCCACATTAATCAATCGGAGAAGAATTATAAACTTTTGATGCGACTGTTGTTCCATTAGGGGTTGTCACAACTAACTAAACATATAATTGTTGAGGAAATATGGTGATACCCTTAGAAAATTCTTCAGAAATAAAGGAGTGGGTGGATCCAGAATCAAATAAAACATTTGCTACTTTAGAGTGGATGGTAAGTGTACCTTTCACCACTTCGTTATCATACTCTACATTGTTGATAAAAATTGCATGTGACTTTTCTATGTCTTTAGCCTTAAGAGTTTGTTGACGTCAATCATCATCAACAACCCTTAGATTAGGGCATTGATTGGCATAATTCCCCATTTTCGTGAACTTGTAACATTGAAGTGAAGGAGGTGCACTCTGTGTAGCCTTTTCATTGTTCGTATCACTAGACATCTTCTTCCCATCATTGCGGAATTCAAATTCCCGATGACCTTCCTTTCCACATTAGAAACATTTACTTGTCCCTTTAAGACAACTCCCTCCATGTTTCTATCCACACTTTGAGCATAAGGGAAAACTCATCTTCTTTTCAATGTGCTCTTTAGATTTTCTTTTGAATTCCATTTTTCTCTTCATATCAAACCTATATGACTGATGGGTTACTCCAATCTCTATCTCATCTTTGAGAGCACATCAAACAATTTCCTCATAGCTATTGAAGTCCCTTATGGCTAACACCCTTCAAAGACTTGGTTTTAAGACACAAAAGAATCGATCGATCTTACTCTCAAGTTGGATAATAATACCAGAAGCGTACCTTGCATGTCCTGTAAATTTTTCTTCATAGGTACCAAATGATTCATCATCCTTTTCCTTTAGTTCAAGAAGCTCATTCTCCATCTTTGTTCAGAGAATACAAGGGAAGCACTTATTGAAAAATAAGTTCATGAACTCGTCTTCTTCAATGGACTCAATTTCATCTCTTGGCCTCGTATTCTTGATAAGATTCCACCATTGATCAGCATCACCTTCCAAACGATACACACCTATGATGGATTTATCATGTTTAGAACATTGAAGAACTGAAAATATTTTTTTCAGTAGTACTGATACATTGTTCAGCAACTAATGGATCAGTAGACCCGCTGAATGAAGGTGGATGCGGTCTCATGAAGGATTCAACAGAATTTTTCACCTTTAATTTCTCATTTGGAAGTCCTGCATGATTCATTTCATGAGAATGTTGTATGATAATGGCTACAATATTTTTCATTCCATATCCCATAATGATTGGTTTCTGATGGGGACAATCATTACATTGCACGTCGCATTCCTCATTAACACATTTCCTTCGGGTCCCAGCCATTGACTAAAACCAAGAAGAATAGAGTGAGCATCACTAATTATAATAGGAAAAACTTATAATAAAGAATAAAATTTCACACTTAAGGTCTTATACTAGGTTATTCATGTCTATTTCTAAAACACTAAAATTGTGTTCTAGGCTTAGACTTATCCTTAGGATTCTTACTAAGGCTTTCACATCCTAGTTTCCAAAGGTTGACTCTACCATTCCTCTGATACAAACTATAACGAACCATACTTTACATACATTGTTATTACTTCAAAATTGAAGTACACTTATTACAACATATAACAAAACCATGAAAGGACCGTATAGGTATAGTGTATTTAGAAACTGGGAAACATAAACTACTGGTTCATAAAGTGTCTACACTGTCTCCCATTTATTTAATCATATTTATAGTCCCTTTTGGTATATCATACTTAATAACCTTCTTCCTGACCTGGGGAAAGAAAACATACAAAAGGGTGAGCTCAAATGCTCAGTAAGGGTAAACTAAAGAAATATCAATCACATCATATTCATAAGAACATAACATTTTGGAAATCTTGCCCTGCAAAAGAGATCATAATTTCATAACATGGGATAAATAATGATAGTGAAATGTAATCACAATAATCATAACATAAAACGTGAATCTTTGTGGAATACACAGATAATCATAGAGAATAATTTCTTACTAGTCAAGACTCATTTCTAAGATTATCTTAGTGGACAAAGTCCATTTCTGAACCGATTTCATTCTTCGCTTCAGTCCTGTTTCACTGAACCGGTTTAACCTGCTGTTCCAACCATGTCTATCTCATGAGATATAAAATCTTTACCCAATGCATTGGAGGGAGATATAGGTCACACCCATCTCATAATGATACCATTCTTATGTGTGCCACAAAATCATAAACCATACATCATAGCATAACCCATGTAATAAAAATGGGATTCTTAAACATTGTGACATCAAAAAATAATTCATATAAGATAAATGAATTAATAAAAATAATTCCATCTCAACATAATTAAATCAATGTAATAATAGGGATAGAAACCGAACCCTTTATTATCTTAGATAGAAAATAATTTTGATAAAACACTTGAACTCCATTCTTGAGGAAAACATCCTTTCTACTTCAAACCCACTTTTCCTTTATTAACATGTCATACAATTCTAAAGTAAAAGAATTTGATTAAAAATAAACCTGAAAAATTGTAAAGTAATATTCTTGGTAATAATGTTTTAAAAATCCATTCATGCCGTATAAGTTAAAAAAACATTTTTCTCGTACTTTTGACAGAAAAGTCAAAAAGAACCTCGTACGAAAAATTAAAAAAGATTCCTTTCATATATTTTTCTAAAAACTCACCAAAGAGTAAAATTGGATTTTAAAAATTTTTGGTGGATGGAAAAAATATTACATATTGTGGAAACATGGATGTGGATGATAAAATACGCCCTCGTAAATTCCAAAGTATAAACAATCTCAGATAAAAATGAGATTGTGATATTTCCCTTACCTTCGGCCCGATTTGCTTCGAAAGTGTCCGAACATCCTGTATAATGATTTAAATAATTTCATTGACTTATTATAGAATCATAATAATTGTTATGATATCATATATGGTCATATTCATAGCATATTATTAGTAATATTTCATTGCTACTTGTTATTCGGCTGTTTATTACTTTTTGTTCTTATGCATGTTTTGTCGAATAAATTATTATTATTCATTTTAGGTTATAGATACCTCATATCCATAATGGTATTAGTGTAATATATATCATATTTATTCACTAAGTTCATTTATTTTATCATTATAAAATAAAAATCATGTAGAACGAGTCGCATCACATCGTGGAGACGATATTCCGTACGTACGCACGAGCGATGATATCGTT
Source organism: Viscum album (assembly GCA_963277665.1). Lineage (NCBI taxonomy): Eukaryota > Viridiplantae > Streptophyta > Magnoliopsida > Santalales > Viscaceae > Viscum > Viscum album. Next base: position 1,765,140,326 of record OY728146.1, on the reverse strand, counting down.
CCCATGATTGTGGAATTGTATTGGTGTGTATGTATAATATTTCAGAATAAATATCACTTTAAAATAATCATATATATTCATTATTTACACCATTATAACCATCCCAGTAAGGTGGTGGTGGAAAATAGATTACACCACAGCGTGGAGATGGTATTCCGTATGTACGCACGCGCGGTGATTTCATTTTCCGTAGGATGGATAGAAGGTGAAACAGGGTTGTTTCATACGTAAAATAAAATATCAGTATATTATTGATACTGATGTTATTAATTCATAATTAAACAACTATGGAAGAATAATTGGATGAAGAAATAATGTTGAACGAATCGGTAACAGACATTACCTCTTCATTGAAGTGCTTCTTTGAGACCTCCTTTTAGGGCACTAGAATTTTTCTTTGAAGAAGACCAAGACCTATAGAATGTTTCCAGGGAAGAGGAGATGAGAAATTGTAAGGGGTTGACCGAGCATGAAGGCACAATGTGGTGTGTGGAAGAGAGGGAGGAGGTTCTCTTTTATAAGGGAGGAGGGGGGCACCTTTGGAAAAACTAATAATATTATTTTATTATAATGCCATATTCGGTTTCAAATAGCTCCAAATTGATTTATGTCAAATATAAGGTGGTTATGGGTCATAATGATCTCATAAAAAAGAATTTGGGAAAGTTTAGTTTACTATTTTAACCTTATCATTTAGATTTAACTTTATGTTAGATAATTTTACTTTTACCGTGCCTTTTTGTGTTCTTATACTATAAGGTTAATAAACATACTATAACAAGCCAAAAGAACCCCAAGATGTTTATTATTAATATATATAACCTTATATAAGTCATTTGGCCGAACCATAGATATTTAGGAATAAAATAACAATTAATAATATATTATTTGTTTTAAAAACTATTTTATGTCAATTTTGACACTATTTAGTAATTGATTTTTGTAAAAATCATAAAAGTAATATTAGCTAGAAAAATGATAATTAAATCAATAAAAAATGTCCTATTAACCTAGAAAATTATTGGAATTCATAAAAAGTCTCAAATTACATTTATTTGGGTATTTATAACATAAATTATGACAATATTTCATTAATAACATAATTACTACATCATGATTATGTCATAAATAAATTAAATTATTTAATGTCTAAAAATTACAAATAAAATACCATTATGTAGGAAGTATTTTTATATTTATAATGAATATTTATAGTCGAATTTATCTTATTTATAGCCATATATTAAAAATTATTTACTTATTAAACCTTGATTTTAACTATTTTAACCCTTCTTTAAATAAATTAATAATAAATGTCCTAATCTAATCCACGTGGACCAAAATGGTCATATTTTATTAATAAGGTTATTTTTGGTCGAATTACACTTATCCAATTGAATTTGGACATGTGTTAGGGTAATAATAATATCATTTTTACCCTTAATTACCCTATTTACTTTTAATCGTGGTAAATAAAAGTTAAATGTTACTATTCACCAAAAATTATTTTCATCCAATTGAACCAAATTTTACTTACTGACATCAACCATGTCTCTCGTATTTTTGAAATTCCACTCACAGAAGCGGTAAAATTAAATTTTATGGAAATTTTCAAATTCTCCTAAGAGGTGGGTTAAAGACGGTGAAAAGTTCAAAAAAATTTTTATATATCTAAAATTATAAAAAAATTACTCCAATGAATTACATTGAACATATATAGGTATTATGTATCAATTTTGAACTAAAATAAATTTAAATAAAATAAATAATTATATAAATAAAAAGTCGGTTTTTAAATAGTAATGCAGTGTTTTCACTATTCATCAAAAATTGAAAGTTTCCAGAAAAATACCAAAATTTCACCCTAGGCTAATTTTGATATTCCGAATCCAAAAAATAAGTCAATTTTGAAAAATAAAATTTACAAAATTTCAAAAAGTGGTTATTACTATTCATAACGGCTAGTTTTAATACTATTTAAATAGCATATCGTTGTTTAGTGAAACTCGGTATTGCGTACGACACAAACTATCAAGGAAGGTCACTATTGCGTGTAAAGTAAGCCAAACTAGTGTTGTGCGTAGTGAAAGATTCCTTTGATGATTTATATAAAATAGAAACAAAATATTTCTTATAAAAGTCTCGGGTGTTGCACTATTACTGTCATTCACTCGATAAATACATTCATGGATGATGAGGACTCTTATAAACCCATGTTTCCTATTATTGAATGGTAATCATAGTTATATTTCATTGGATCTATAGTGAAAGGGGAATATGTAGTCATTAACGAGTCCAATTTTCCAGCAAAATCCATACTACAGTTTTTTATGATGTTTAGATTCATTGGAGACCACTTCAATGAGAACAAAAAGTGTATAGATGTGAAAGAAAATTCACTATGAGTGGTAGTAAAAATTTTATTTTAAAATTTCTTCTACAATGGATGGAACATCATATTCATCCAATACATGTAGGATGAAAAAATATCCTAATATATGAATAAAAAAAATCCATAAACCTCTATTAAAGCATCTAATCATTCAACCTCAAGTAATTCTACCTATAAAATGTCTATAAGGGAGAATCTACCCATAAGAAGACATATAACTATGAATCAAAATTATGATTTCCCAAAATAGTTTTCCAATATTCTTCTTGGACTATAAATTTTGGATACTCTAAACATATTAATGTGTCTATAATAATCCATTTTATATTCATTTTTAATAACACAATATTTCAATGATTTGATAAATTCTTATGATATATACCATGTACAGATAGAAAAATTATTATGTGATGTGGTTTTCTACCTTAATTAATATAAAAACCATTATATGATACAATTTAATATAATCCCATTGTATATTTTTGAGAATTTTAGATGACATCAATGGCTGGATATTCAATCTCCTTCAAACCAAAACACTTTTCTTGTGGGGGTATGGTGAATATAAACTCTCTTATTATATAGTGAGACATTAGGTGTATACAGAAATTATACAAATTCCACTTTGTATTATCATGCCCAGAACTCAATTTTTTGATTAGATATTCTACTCTAAATTCCTTATAGGTTGGTAGGATACATCCTTAAATGTCCATCTTGAAATGTCATGGATTCACTAAAATATGAAAATTCTTACATCATATTACAAATTCCTCATTTATTGTGTCCATGTTATATGTGGTGTGTAAATAGTGATTGATATCCATTTGAATCATTTTCATCACAATACATTGATGCAAAAATTCATCAGAAATAACGGAATAAGAACATTATTGATGGGGTTTGTAACAACCCAAACACCAATATTCTAGATCTGGTATTCATTTTATTATAATTAAATAGATATAATAGATTACATCACAAATGATTGATCATTTTAGTTGTCAGTGAAAACTAGATACATACATGATTCTTTTATTTCATTTTTAATTAATCAAATAACATAACAAAATAAAAAATCTTTTCTCCCTTATTCATATATTTCATCTTTGCAATATAGGGATAGAAAAAAAATTAATGGGTGAGCCTAAAGGCAAAAAAATTGGTATTATGGGAAAATAATAAATAAAGTAAATTAAATATGTAATAGAAATTATTGTAGTCAAATTATCTTAAAAAACATGTTATTAGTACACTAAGAAGGAAAACAAATCAATATATTTCATCACAGTGAAACATCATGGAATGTAATAAATGAATACTAAATATTAAATTAATTATTTATTGGAAATATTTTATCATGAAAATAAAAAATTATACCATAATTATATTTTATTTAAATATGTAAAATCAGAACTAAATATATATATATATATATAAAATGGTTTCACTATCTGTTTTTTATAATGGGAGCTAGCAATATATCTTGCGGCTATCTATTAATGTGACCAACCCATCCCTCCATGTCCAATGCATTGTTAATACTTATATTAAATCTAATAAAAACAATTATAAGAGAGAAATGTATGTAAAATTGGGTCATTGATAAGAAAATTATATAATCCAAACAATATGGACATTTAATGATGATTTCAAGGAATTATGATCATAAATAAAATTAATATATACATTCACCACACATAATGTATATGTTGTGAGTGAGGCATAGCCAATAGTAATTTCATAATTTATTACATAAATAAAAGTATTTAAATAATAAAAGTCATTCATATGGGAATAAATTAATATATATGTTATGGATATCCCTCTAAAGTGAAACCGTCTACAAAAGGTTCTTATGGATCCTTTGAAAAGATCCCTTTTAGTATTATTAATAGAAAAAATAGAAAAGAGTATATAATGTGATTAAATGAATATATTGTTGCAAAAAACCCAAAATGAAAAGATTTATTATTTCATTATATGAATGGAGATTTTAGAAACGTATTTTTAACATAAAAAAATATGATGTTTACTTAAAAATGTGTAATAATTATAATTTTCCCTTAAATATCACTTGCATAGTGGGAGGATTTAAAAATGGAACCTTATAAAATCAACTATTTCTACCCAAAATGAAGTTAAAATGATCTATATAAATTAATTTTGAACATATAAATATAATTTTTTTATGCATGTAAAAATAAATAAGAATTCAATTGGGGTAACGAGAGATAAATAACAATATGAATGAAAAATAGTGGTTCGGGAAGAATATCTTACCTTATGTATGGAAGTGTTCTTTATTTCAAATAAATGACCATGAAAATAAGATTATATATTTTTATAAAATAATTAAGATCTTATTAATCATGAATTTTATTTATTATGGTTTTATTTTTTTATTTAGGGCCTTTTTTATGATTTATCGAATTCATTTTTGTAGTTTGAGAGTTTTTGTCTCTTTGGTTTTCATGATTGGTTCAACTGTTTACATGAATGTTTGTTTGTTTTGAAATGGGATAAATTCTCAATAATCAAAATTATATATTTTTATTTAACTTATATATGATTCAATTCTATTATATATCATTTGTTTTAGATATAATGATGTTATATTTGAAAAAACATTAATGATAACTATTAGTTTAATTTGGTTAATTATTGATGATATTGAATTTGTTTTATTTTATTAATTAATATTACATATATATATACTTTGTACATGAAAATTAAATGCCTTATAATTTGAATTATAAAATACAACTCAACCCTAATATAGTTTTTTTGACTAGACATGAATTTAGTAATGGGAAATGATAATTCATCATCTATGATGGTGGAAAATTGGCACATCACAAATGATATTTGATTTTTTAGAAATAAATTCACAGGGGAAAGGTATAGAATATTGATTTCACATTAAAAAAATTAAATTGTAGTATATATAATTTACTGAAATTAACATGTATGTTTATATAGAGTATTTGAGTGAATGATAAGAAATGAAACAAAATTGAAAACAAAATAAAGGAAAATGAATCAGGTTTTTCCCTCTTTAATTTATTTACCTTTAGAACCGTCTTATTGTTTAAGGAATTGGTATTTTAATTATATCAAAGGCTCATAGTGTGGTGTGAAATATTTTTTTTTTGAGTATTGGGTAGTAATTGGACAATCCTCAAGGATTATGAGGTGTGAGTAGATAAGGTGGGGAGGGATGGTATTTATAGTAGAGAAGAGGGGTGTTTCCACATAATTCTATTTACTATTCTAATATTTTTCTTCAAGGATATAAATATTTTGATCCTTATAATTAAATATATAATAATAATTAATGATATTTTACATTATGGTAATATATTTCCTATATATAGTCATTGACTTTGCTAATTCGTGTATTTACCTTATACCTTAAATTATCATATTTCAATATTCAACAGAACATCAAATATTTTAGAAAAATCCAAAGAATTCACTCTAACCATTTTTATAAATCTAGATATCAAAAATTAACATTATTTTTTAAAAACTATTTAATCTTTATATAAATTTTATTTTTATTTAACATAAACATTTACTTGGAAAATTTCAATTTTAAAATTATAACTGATTTTATTAAACTTTGAAACATTAATTATAGTATAATAAAATTATCATATAATAATCATAAAAAAAATTATATTTTATATACATTTAATGAAAATAAATTCAATTTTAAATCACTATATTAATTAATATATTGAAAATAATCTATTAAATTTATTAAAAATAATAATAATTACATAATATTTTCTAAAACATTTATTTACATGTACATGGATAAAATTATCTAATATAAAAATTTATAGGATTAATAAATTTTATTTATATATTCACAGGGGGTTACTATTATATTATCCTAATAACTATTCTTAATTCCCCCATTACTATTATAAATCTCATGTTACTATTTCATTGGTATATGTTTCTTAATTTCTATAAAATACTTCTAATTTCATTTTTTATTGATTTATAATGTTTTTCTTATTTTCTATATGTGACTATATAAGTGTTTTAATATATTAAGACTTTTTTCATTATATGTTGTCAGATAAATTTAATTTATTTATGGGGATACAAAAAATAAAATCAATGGGTGTTATATTCATCCATAATTCATAAATTACATCTTCCAGCTTTTTCATCAATATGGACCTACAAATAGATGTGGTTGGTTGTTCCTCATAACCTATTGATGTTAACATGTTTCTTCATAAACTTTATAGTTTTTCCAATGAACATTTTCTAGTCGAGTCATTTTATTTTTCAATACATTGTATCAGAGGTCAAGAATATCTTTAGGCTCTTCATAGTAGGAAAAATAATGTTTCAGTATGATATCATCATGGTTGAGTACATGAATTGGGTTTGTAATATACATTTTTAGAATGATATGATGATTATATCACAAAAATTTTAGAGATGTGGTGACATTTCTAATCATTACATTATAGCTCCAATTCATTCCATAATTTCAAAGGTATTGTTGTACTACAAACCCAGTTTCTATTTCATATCAAATCATACGACACTCTTCCATGTAGGGACATTCAAAAATAAATGATCTTCGAACTGTAATTCAAATCCCATCTCTGGTTATCAACATAAATTATTTTATATTTACGAATTCATTATATGAGTCTGAATAGTCTTTACGTATTTCATATTATTTTCAATATGTTCTTGGTCTATAAGCATCCTCTCACCAACTTCATAACAAAAATTCATATTTTGACACACCATTCCATATAATTTTGTTTATAGAACCATTTGAATAACAAAATAGAAACTATTGTTGTAAGAAAATTCCACCAAAGGTAAATATTGTTTCAACATATCATTAATGTCATCTATGAATGAACTCAACTTCTCTTACAATGATTGAATATTCCTTTTAGATTATCCACCATTTTTAGGGTTATATGATGTACTCAAAAGAAATATAGTATTCAAATACATATAAAGAGAATTTCATAATTTTTATGTATATCTTGGATATCGATCAGAAAAAATTGATATTGGTGAACCATGGATCATAAAAATTCATTAAAATAAAGTCTTTCTAGGCCTTCAATAGGTAAAAATTATTTTTATGAAAAATGAATTTTCTTATTTTGAAAGGTGATCAAAATTAACCTATATCATATCATTCAATATAAGTTTTTTTAGTAATCTACTAAAATATTTCCTTGTAATGCCACCCCACATTGACATGGAAATAGGTAGAGGCTACATGAATCCCCTAGGATTCATTCTCTCTACCATCACTTGTTAAAAAAACGTACCTTGGTACATAATTTTCAATTTCCTACATATTTTTTCCCACACTAAATTGTTCCATCAGAGATCTATACTTCTTGGTACTACTAAGATGTATAAAACAATTTGATATATGAGAATCATCTAATAGTTACATTTTTATATCAGGCAATTATAGAACACATAACCACATGTTTTTAAATATTATATCCTTAATAGATTTAATTTTATTTTAAAAAATATCATCATCAAAATTAGAACATATTTTCCTCATAAATAAATACAATTTTACAATCTTTTGAAAAAGATTGATTTTTTCCTTTCCTGAAAAATATCTATATCCATGTATACTGAAGATATGAATAAATCATTTTTATCAATCCTTATTTTGGTTCGAAGTCCATAATATTTCTCACTTAATGCATCTCCCACCTTATTTCATTTTCTTATATGGTACTCTATTAAGAAACCATAATCTTTGTGTAACTCATATCATCACCTTTACCAAATATTGATTTATATCTATATAAAATGTATTATAATTTATTGTGATAAAAATATATCAGACATATTTTAAAATATATATAGTTCCTCTATATCATCATTGAAAATATTATGTCTACTAATTAAAGATATTGATATGAATAAATGTTTTTCATGGGTCAGAAAACTAGATTGATGAATATGTAGTAACATTATCATTCAATATTAGGATAAAACCAATTCCTTTATTCAATGAATAAATTTATATCACAAAACCATAATTTCATAATGGTAGAGTCAAAAATAAAACATTGGTTAATATTCTAATCAATTCATTGAAGCATTACAGACCTTGTTTTTTCCATAAAAACTTATCCCTTTTATGTGTGATCTTTATTATGAAGTTATCAAATCCTGTCACATTCTAAACAAACCCCTAAATGTAACATACTTAGCCAATAATACTATATAAATCAATTATTTTCATTAAAATAGTCAAATATCGGGATTCCTTTTATTCACAGGAACTAATGGGATTCTGTCCATAGTGAAAATATGTCCAAAAAATGGAAGTTTGTAATGTCAAAATTCACACATTCTAAATTTACCATATAACTCATTCCTTCCGAGAGACTCTAGAAAAACCCAAATGTAGACCTCATGGTCCTCATAGAGTTATGAATATTTAAATATATATTTATGGAATACCAATAAAACACCAACATATTACATGAAATCATTTTTTATTAGGACCATAAAAAAGGGATCATCAGTTTGTCCAAATATAATTCATATAAATTCATAATTTCAAGAACTGCATAAAAATAATGTTTTTATAATTTACGGATTATTAAAACATAATTTCTGATATTATGATCATATTACAACCATTAACAGGTAATGATCTACATGAATTCAACAGAATAAATCATCAATGTGTTGCATATGAATATTTTTATTTACACTAATTGTATTTATTTCTCTATACCAATCCCTATCATCAAGGATACATACATCATCCTATCAAAGAGAATATGGAATCCCCACTATGAAACTCTTGGTAGAATAAATCACTTATTATATTGATCCACTAGTTGGATCATCATCTGCAAACAATAAATATTTTATATTATAAGTGTATTGATATTGTTTTTATTCCAAGGATTTGTTCAATGGTAATATCAACATCATGGTCTAGGGGGTTCCCAAGTAATTATTTAGGAAGTAAATCATTGTATTCCTAAAAAATGTGTAAATATTTAATTTTATGTATAATTTACTCATCCATATATGTGTTTTCTCATCAGTGCTAAGATCATTGTTTAGACGATCTTTTAGTGGTGGATCTAGGAAAGAATTAGCTGATGAATTTCTACTCTTAAGAAAAGGTATTCTACATCATCCTCACAAATTGAAATTTCCTTATTCTTAAATTAAATTATCTTATAATATTTTCATATAAAATCCTTTTATAGATTTTATTACAATCAAACATAGGATTGATGATACATTCTGAAGATAAATAACATTTATGTTCCATAATCTGATTTTCTCGACACATTTTTAATGTAATTAAACTTCTCTTACAGGATTCCTTTTAAAATATCTTATTAAATAAATATAAAAATATCAAATTTTCTTCTAAAATTAGGTACATATTAAATATTTTGAGGGTGAACAATAAAATAATTTATTGTGTAGATTTAAAAAAAGGATTAATATACCATCCGCTACATTAATAGGTTCTTATACATTAGATGAACTGATTTCATAATATTGGCCATCTCTCCTTGGAATATTTTATGTTAGATACCCCTAAATATTGGGTTATTGATTTTCATAATTACCCATAAATTTATAATTGATTAATTGGAAAAAATTTATTTGTTTCTTTACCGTTATTCAATTTTATCAATGATAGCGTTCTCCAAACTTATAATAAACATCCATGACATTCAAGAATTTTCCCAGATGATTATTTCATCAACGTTCACATAATGGAAATTGATTCATTCCCTCTTGTTCATTGAATATTAACCCCTTATAATAATTTTATAATACCTGTTTTTCTATTGATTTCAATTGAACATATTAAATGTAGATAATATCATCATTGTTTTGACAGAAATGCATCTAATTCCATCAAATGGAATTTATTTTGAGATGATAGTGACCATTAGATACATGATTTAAGAACATCAATGAAATTATCAATATTTTATTATGATTTTTATGAAATATATAACATACCACTCTATTACTATAAAGGTAGCCTCATTAATTTCATTAAACTCTTCTTACAGTTTCTTTAAATTAAGAAATATCCTCTTCATTTCAGTTCACTTCTCTCGATGAATGATTTTTTAATAACCATTTCATTGATTGTTCTACATTCAAAATATTCTATTACATATTACATATTATTATTATAGGTAAAATACTATTTTATTATAATGTCCACTGATGAGATATACTACTGGTACTTCTATTTTATTTTAATTAAATCCATTTTTTATAAATATATTTTCATGGGACATGATCAACTCCTGATATTCCACTACATTAGTGGTCCTACTAAAATACATGGGATTCTTCTACATGAAAAAATTAAGTATAGATGTAGTATAATTATTTTTCTTAAACTATATATGATTTACTAATATTTTAATTATATTATCATGTCCAACAATATGTGTTTAGACTTTCTTAATGTGGAAATACATATAATATCCACATATACTAATTATTTTCTTTCTATTATGTAGAATATATAAATAATAAAACAATCAATGTTATATAATAATCATCAGGATTAATGATAAAAAATACTCCATATGTAGTAAATATAATCATCATGTTTATTTATATTATTGTTCTCATAGTCTCTAAAAATCTTGTTCTTATACCAATTGTAAGAACCCCAACCCAAATATACGAGAGACGATTATCATTTTATTACATTGACATAGATAAAAGATATCACATATAAAATGATTGATCAGTTTAATTGTCTTGAAGATATATATAAACTCATATTTCCCTTATTAAATTGGAAATTAAACATTGAACAAAAAAATTATTCATGTCACTTATTAAAATATTTTGTCTTTACAATATGAGGTTGGAAAACAAATGAAATTGTGAGGTTGAACACTCAATATGGGTTATATAAGGATATAAAAAAGAATAAAATTAAATAAGGAATTGAAATTATGAAGAGGTAAATAATCTGAAAACACCTGACATTAGTACACTATTAATGAAAATGTATCCATTGATTTTATTTCATAGTGAAAACCTAATTGAAAGTAATAACTTAATACTTAATAAAGTAAATTGTTATTTAGTGTATTTCATATATAATGAAAATGAACCATTATACCATCATGTCAAACAATTAATATCAGGAAAACCCCATCTATATATATATTAACAAATTTAATGAAATGTTTTCCAATATCTATTTTTTCTCTTGTTTCCTGAAAATGTATCAAGGGGCTATCTATAATTCGGGCCACCCATCAAAAAATGTTAAGAGCCTTACTTATACATTTATTAATTTAAATATAAATATTCAAATAAAACACAATATGTAAATATGGTATACTAATAATAAAATAATATAATCAATGAAATATGAATATTTCATAAAAATTTCAATGATTGATGATCATAAATAAAATGTATATATACGTACACTGCACACATAGAACATGTGGGGAATGAGACATACCCACTGTGAATATAATAAGGGTTTCCATGAAATAACATATTCAAGTCATAGATATACATTAATAAGTAATATTATGAAATAAATATGAAAAATGATATCAAATTGAATCATAAACATGCAAGAGAATTTTTTTTAAATACAAATGAAAACATCCTCTTTATTGCGGTTTATTGAAAAATAGAATATAGTCTCAAAAGTAGGAGAAGGAATAATTTTCATCATAAAACTAGAAATTATCCTATATATAATTTCATTATAATAATAGTAGTTTTATAAAATATTGGGTGATTGAAATATAATGTGGATTGTACTTCAAAATGGTGACGAAATTGGAATGTTCTCTTAAATTGAACAATCTTATTAGCTGGAATTGAAAAATGATCCTTATAATAGCATGTATCTATCTATTATAAGAGGAATAAATGATCAAGATATATAATTTTGAAAAATATCTATATAATGTAGAATAATTATATAAAAAAATAAGAATTAAATTTTGTTAAATGTAGTGGAATCATAACCAAAATGAAAATAGATATTTTGGGGATAATCCTATACATTGTGTGTGAAATTATTCTACACATCGACAATATATTCTAGTTAATGAAAATAATTTCATTAATAATTTCATTAATATATTTATAAACATTTATTTGATTTATTATAATTTAGTTACGATCATTTATGGATTTTTTTGAGTTATAATATTCATTTTCATGTTTTGAGTATATTGGTTTCCCAGTATTTTAGGATTGTTTCACTTGTATACATGTACAAAAGCTCAAGTATAAATGGGATCAGTTATCTTAATGTTAAATTATATGTTGTTAATGATATTATATATATTAAATGGTATTATATTTTATTTTTTCTTTAGATATTAGGATGATTCATTAGATAAAATGTTAATAATGATTGTTAGTTCACTTTGGTAAATTTTCAATTAGCATGAATTATTTTTGTTTTATTAATTATTATTATGTATATATAATAGTCATAAAACATTATATGAAATATAATGTGTATAATAAAAAATAATTGAACCATAATACTATTTATTTCACCATAATTGATACAAATAATGAAAAATTAAAATGCATTGTTAAGGGTGGTCCTAAAGTAGCAAATCAACAATGTTATTTTCATTTTTAGAAAAAATGATAGAGATGGGGATCAAAAATATATTTCAAATTAAAAAAACGAAATAAATATATATATAATATACATGAGTTATTATTAATTTTTTTATATAATTCATGATGTAAGTATAATAAAATAAATGAAATTAAAAAAATCTAATAGAAAAAGAAATAGAATTTTACCTCTTAAATTATATCTCATTGAGAACCTCCTAAAAGTGATTGGGATGGGTCTCCTGGTGAGATGAAATGATTATAGTTGTAAGAAAGAGACTTGGGAAGATAATTAGGAATAAATTAGTCATGATTCGTGTATAATTTTTTGTGGGAATATGAGGTGGTGAGGGCAGATGTTTATATTAGAGAAGAGTGGTGTTTTCTAATTATTTTATTCATTAGTTTGTTATTTCTCTTATAGAAAATGAATAGATTGAATATTATCATAAATTAAATTAAATTAATCATGTGTTGTTTGTTATTAAAGGGATATTATCATCAATGTATCCTCAATAACCCTGTAACATGTTTCATTATCTTATACTCTACATTACAATATTACAATATTCAGAAAAAAATTCATTTATTTTTGAAAAATAAATAAACTCACTGTAATCAATTTTAAACTTGTAGATTTCAAATATGAATCCCATCATTAGAAAATGGATTTATATATATAAATAAATTTATTTTTTATTATAATAATCATTTACATTGATAATACCAATTAAAAAATTATTACAGAATTTATAAAACATTGAAATATTAATTAATATGTGATAAAATACTGTTATAATCATAGAAAAACAAAATATTAATTGTTAATACATTTTTAAAAATAGATTCTCTTTTAAATCATCATAAAATTATAAATTTGATAAAAAAAATTTATGGTTATAAAAATATAAACACATAATTAATAATTAAAAAATCATTTATTTACATGTACAATGATAAATTTATATTATATTACCATTTATATGATGCATAAATTTTATTTATACTTTAATAAATGAGTTTATTATTATATTAACATAATTATTATCCTTAAGGGTCACGTTCCTATTCCAAATTTCATGATACAGTATTATTGGTATATATTCCTTAATTTCTAGAAAAAATCATCTTATTTCATAAATTCTTCATTTATATAGTTTGTTTTGTATTCCCTATGTTATTTCAAATGATTAATACTATATGAAATAATTCATTGTGTAGTGAAAGTTATCAAATTAATTGAATTTATATAAAATTATATGTATCAAAAAATCATGGGTGTCATAATGTTATTTGGGTAACTACACTGAATTTTTTGGAAATGACCATGGACAACCCATTCAAGTAACTCACAAATGAGTACTTACGTCCCATCATCCATATAAAAATGTTTGTTTTCAATCTGTTGTTTATTCATCAACCCTCATAATATTTTTCATATTGTTAAAATATAATATATATTAAGATTTCCCTGATCCTGCTATCTTAAATTACAATTTAGAACGAAATTCCCACATTTCATCCCTATAATTTATTGGACCCCCTCACTATCAGTTGATCATGGGGTAATTTTCATATAATCTCTAAAAAATTTAGACATAGATGTCTCTAAATATCAATATTAAAATATTTAGACAAATTCCAAATATACCACGTCATCAATTATTGAAGCCAACTACATAATGGTTGATATAAAGTTTAATATAAAGAGTATGACCTCATATATACTCCTCCGACTTTTGCGGAAGGTGCCAAAAACACTATAGATGAACTCCAATAGTCAAATATGTGAACATACAAAAATCATAAACCTATGACAATTTTTCCTCATATACCCTTACATGATGAAGAGGTATATTCCACATTCATAATAAATCATCAAGATTTATTTTATTGAAATTAAACATAATTTATATGAAATAATAATAGTACAAAATCCCAGCACATAATATTTCCAGATTATCATTGTAGTTACACATAGGTTTCATAAAGAACACATCAAAATCATCCCAAAAAAAAATTGATGGAGTAATAGATAAGATAATAAATGATAAATTTTTTTAGAAATTCCAATAAACAGTATGGATTTCTAATATATTCAAATTAATAATAAAAAAATGTGTAGATTTTGTTGTGAATAAACATTAGTGATCTCAAGTGGAATTGTCAAAATGACAACATCATTGTTCTAATTACACTACATCTTATCAATTAAATTATTGGATACCAATATATCTCTGTAATGGATAGATATTCAAGATATAAACAATTATCGCTTTCTTTTAAAGATGAAAAATCCATCACCTTTTGGGATCCCTAAGGACTATACTATTGTCAGTTGAATCCCTTTAGTTTAGTGAATGATTTATCTATATGTATACATTCCATGATTAAAATATTTAACCTTTTCTTTTCTAAAATCTATTGAAAAAGTTTTTAATCATTTTGTGGTGAAATCATTGAAGAATTTTCACCACATTCTCACCCTTCAGATGATTTTCAACAAGATATGACAACATGGACTGAAGAATGATCCCCCCAAAATGATCATTTTTGTAATTATTTGGATTTTTTCATGGATTGGTAGAATTCCATAATTTGATTTAGGTTGGTTCTAATATGAAAAATTAAATTCTTGAAATGTTACCTCTACAATACAATACATATTTGAGAGGTATGATAATTATTACTTTTCTACGTTTGATGCTTAATTGTAATTATTATTGCATTTTGTCTCCCATTTTCCATGATAATTAAAAAGGGTGTCTTGTATATGTGGAATGAAAACTATGAAGACTTGTTTTATAGACTCAATAATTATTTTAGGAGTTCACTGTTAAAAATGTCACATTTCAATAGAAATATTCTCATATTATTTGTGATAGAATCATTTTGATCACAGGGTTATTACGTTGTATGAAATAATGATTATAGAAAGAAAAAAAATACACCATTATCATAGTTGAAATGTGGTTCATACAGAGACTCATTATTGGGATATCAAAAAAACTATATACCACTAATCATCATAGTATAAATTCTATGATCAACCTACAACAACATTAGGTACATATGGTATCTCAGACAATTCCACTCATGTAAATCCCTATGCTTCATATATTGACTAGATTTTCTTTTGGTGGGATGTCATATTACAGTAGTATAACATCAATTTCAAACAAACTAATGAAATAAAGGGGATTTCATTAGTAAATTTCTTCACAAAAAATCATCCTTTAGAATAAATTCATATTAATAATGACCAATCAGATAATGATGTATTCTCTATCAATGATTCCCCTATATCACAGGATATGAATATTATGGGTGCATCTATAATCATAATATAAAAATGGAACGATGATACCATGAAAAAAGGCCAGCTATGATTCACCCTTATTTATCCAATACAGGTAGTTTAATATTATTCTTGATTATTGTTAGAAGGATACACGAACATTGATGCATAATACTAATCATTTATTATTGGTTTATAAATCTTGTTGAAAATAAAAGTGACACATATAACCATAAATGGTGACTCGTAATCATTAATCCAGATGGTTAACATTTACTAAACTATCATTAATGATAAAATGACCCCCTTAATTTATTATTAATGAATATTGATGGTCTAATTCCCCGAGAATCCAATGTCGACTGAAATCACTCACTTGCATCATGTATCAAGAGATGCAAAGGGAAATTTTGATATATATTTTTATAAAAAAGATAGATACAATAAATTCATCATGATTTTACATCACATAATGTAATCACCATTTGATTAAAGTATCACCATTGAGATCCATGATCATAATTGTAACCATGATAAAAATATTTTTATGATTGATTAGATTATGCCTACCATAGACTAAAAATAAAGAGTAATTATTCTATATAAAAGTTTTCGGAAATAGATATTATAATGATGAGAAATCAACATTATCATATATGATAGCTTGGGTTATCATAGTTTCATTTAAAAAGTTTATTTTTTTATATCCTCCTCTGATGCATTGATGGAAAAAGAATATCACCATTTAGTGAGATTTCAATTATGGTTCCAAAAGTTCTCATTATTTAGGAACCAAGATTATTAACCAAATTAGATGGAATATATATTCATAACATTTAATGATTTGATATTAAACAGAATTCAAAAACAATTTCCATATTTAATATGCTTACTGAAATTTTATAGATAAACCGTCATTGTTTGTGCACAATTACATGTACTCTTAATTGTATTATGTACAGGGAATTGATGTTGTAAGACCATTTACTCCCCCTATGTCAATGATGTTTAGATATATCCTCACTAAAAATTAAATTTTCTACAAATACGAAAACGTAGTACACCTCAATGATGATTATATAATGAATCACAAATTTTGTTAGGTCCATCATTATCACAATGTTTAGTGTCCCTCAAAAAATATTGAAAGATAATGAAACCAACCATTGTTCTTAAAAATTGAAATGGTTGTAACATGAATATAGAAAAGTGTCCAACCATTAATCATGTCATCATAATGATGAAAATTGAAATATAGAGGCTTTTATAAAAACCCTATCAATAGTACTTTGTAAAATGGTTAAAAATGAAAAAAATACTTTCTTTAAATTCTTTTAATGGTTTCCATGTTGTATCATCTCAGATATGTTTTTTTAGAATCATTGTCTGTAGAGAGTATTGGGATAATGAAGAGGAGAGGAACTGGAAAAACAATATCCTTCTAGATCTACAACTTGGAATGGTATGGATTGGAACCGAGCAGTTTGTGACCATAATATCTCAGTTAATGCAAAAAATAAATTGTGGTGGAATCCATTCAAGAGAATAAATAGAGGTACCACAACAGAACATGACAATAGTGGAACATTTTATGAGACAACGCCCTTTGGATTTCAATGGATCTTTAGACCCAGTGGCAGCTAAAAGATGAATAAAATCCTATGAATAGATATTCGATGTTTTGGGATGTTCAGATAATCAAAAGGTAAGTCATTCCATTTATTGTTTTGAAGGTGAAGTTGATCAGTGGTAGTCAATGGTAAGGAATATCAGGGGTAGAGTGGATTTTGATGCCTTAGAGTGGGATGAATTTAATAGTATTTTCCTAGAAAAATATTTTACTAAGGTGGTGTGACTTAGGGTGGAGAAGTAATTCATTTAATTGAATAAAAAAGATGAAGATTCAGTGGCAGTGTTTGAGGAAAACATCACATGACTAGCTAGGTATTCGCCATATATAATTCTGTATCTAGATAGTGAAATCGACCTATTTTACACAAGAATGAAACCAAGCTATCGAAGGGAATTGTCATCCAGTGTAAAAAAAGTTATGGGAAAATTCCTGATGTTCTGAGAGGATATAGATGGAGTTTTCAGATGATCACATGCATTTTGGTAATAATGTGAAGAATTTGTACAGGTGGAAAATGATGGGTAAGAATCGACCAAAGAAATCCGATTGTTGGAAAATCCAGTTTCCAGATTTTGAAATGTGTAGCAAGAAACACACTAGAGAATGTAATAGAAATATAGGGAAGTGTTTTAAATGTGATAATTTTAGACATATGGTTTGGTATTGTAATGAAAATAATCCTAAGACTAATCCTGAAAAGAAAAATATAATGTGTCTTAAATGTGGTGAGATTGGTCATTATGAAAATGCGTTATAAAATAGATATCTGAATGATTCAATGAAACGAGACTATAAGAAGAAATGTGTAGTGAGATCCTTTGTGACAAGGTCAGTAGATGTCAGGCCATCAAATAATGTTGTATCAGGTACTTTGTTTGTTCACTCATATTTTTCAAATTATTTCACTGATAGGAGGTCAACACATTCTTTCATCCCTGAAAAATATTCAGGTAAATTAAAAATATCTCATCAACAAATGAGTTCTGAACATGTTGTTAAAACACTAGGAGGAAATTTTATACCAAAGAGGAATTATAATAATTTTTCTCTTGTGGTCAGTGTAATGACTATACCTGAAAACATTGTTGTTTTACCCTTATCCGATTTTGATGTTATTCTGGGAATGTATTTTCTTTCTTGATTATCATGAAATTATTGACTATGGAGCTATTGAAGTAGATATTAGAAAGAGTATCTGTTCGTATACATAAATGGAACCATACAATTGATAATATATCAGGATGCTGAGAACCTTTTGAAATATAGAAATTAATTTTATCATACTCATATTGTGGAAAATAGGGGAACAATTCCAGTTGATGATGTGAATATGGTAAATGAATATCTTTATGTTTTTTCTGATGAGTTAGCTGGTTTCATACCTAATTGGGATGTCAAATTCACAATTGACTTTGTTCCTAATGCTATGAAAATTTCAAAACCCCAATATTGCATTTCATAGATAGATCTTCTTGAATTGAGAAATCAATTACATGATTTTATTCATAAAGACTTTATTCATCATAGCACATCACGATGGGGAGATGCTTTTTTATTGTTGAAAAAAATATGGTTCCATGAGAGTTTTCATTGATAATAGAGCGTTTAATAACATCACTGCTAAAAAAAAGTATCATTTACCTCATATCGATGACTTGTTTGATCAGCTCCATGGAGCTCAGTACATTCCAAGATTGATATAAGATCTGTATACCATCAGCTAAAGGAGATGAATGATGACATCCCAAAAATGATATTTCATACTATGCATGGTCATTATGAATTTGTTGTTATGCCCTTTGGGTGAACTAATGCACAAGTTGTATTCATTAATCTTATGAATAGAATATTTCATGTCTTATTGGATATGTTGGTGGTTATATTTATTTATTATATTATGGTATTTAATAAAAATAAATAGGAGCTAGAAAAACATTTATTTATTTTTTAAAAAACATTAAAAAAATAGAAACTATCGGGAAAATTCAGAAAGTGTGATATTTTGGTTATAATAGATTACTTTTCATGGGATCATTATAAATAAGGATGGGATAATAGTTTATCCTACCAAAAAATGTGGGTGAAGAATGTCCGAGAACAACAAACATAATAGATATTCTTAGGTTTCATGGATTAACAGTTAATTACATATGTTTTGTTTGTAACATTTCTCAGTTATCTTGCTCGATAAATTAGTTTACATAGAATGGGGTTACAATTTATTTGGATAGAAGAATGTGATATTTTTTTCAAGAACTACTGAGTAGATTAGTAAATTCTCCAGTTTTGGCCTTGCATTTATGAAATGATTATTTCATCATCTACTTTAGTGATTAATGGAAGATAATTGGTTGTGTTTTAATGCAGAATGATCAGATAATTGCTTATGTATCATGAAAACAAAAACCTCAAGAGTTAAATTGTCCCTCACATGATTTTGAATTGCCTACTGTATTTTTTTCTTAGTAAATTTTGAGGAATCATTTATATGGAAACAAATGTCAAATATATACTAACCATAAAAATCTGAAGTATATATTCCCTCAGATGGATCTAAACCAATGGAAGAGAAGATGTATTAAACTGAGAATAGATCATGATTTCATGATCAATTGCCATACAAGAAAAGAAACAAATTGGAATATCCCTTTAGTTGAAACCATCATGCTTCATTAACCATGTTAATTTTGGTACATTTTACCTTGATTAATGATATGATGAATTTTTCCGTAGAAGTCATTGGTGTAGAGAATAAATCTATTTTATTTCAGGTTTATGTGGAGTATTCATTGTCAGACAAAATTATACAAGCACCTAAGGATAACCATGAGATACAAAAATATGTATAATTATTTTAAATGGATTAGATTCTTTAATTTAACCTTGATAGTGATTGTGTTTTATGATTTTTAAAAAGCATCTGTGTGCCCTATGAATCTCAGTGGATGAAGGATTTTTTTTGTGATGCTCATAGTTCCCCATTTTCGGGTTATCCTGGCAGTACTAAGATGTATAGTGAACTTCGGTGGTATTACTGGGTGGATGGAGTAAAATAGTTTATTTCATATTTTTACATGAAATATTTTACATGTCTAGAGGTTAAAAAATAACGGCAGTAACCAGTAGGGATTCTTCTGCCTCTTCCAGTTTTAGATTTGATGTGGGAGAATGTATCCATGGAATTTTTTGTGGGACTATCTATTATATCTTTTGGTAACAATACAATTTGAGTTATTGTGGATCAGCAAAAAAATATTCGCATTTTAGTTCTATTTGAGATACAATGCCTTTGGATAACCATTCTCTATTGTATCTGAAGGAGATATTTAGGTTTCATGGAGTTTATATTTCCATTTTATCTGGTCAGGATCCATGTTCACTTATATATTTTGGATGGGACTTCAGATTTCATTGGGCATAGAGGTAAATTTCAGTATTGCTTTTAATCCTCAATCAAATGGGTAGTCAGAATGAACCATTCAATCTTTGAATGATGTGCTTCAATATTTCTCAATGGACTACTAGGGAATTTAGTATTATCATTATTATTCAGTTGAGTTTTTTCATAATATTTTTTTTCATTCTAGTATACAGATGGAACTATTTGAGGCATTTTAAGGAAAATGGTTTCGGACTCCAGTGTTTTGGGATCATGTCGGTGAAATAATGTTTATGGGGCCATAATTAGTAGAGCAAGTTGTTGGGAATGTGAAGATGATCTAGAAACTCATCAGGATAGCTCATAGCAGGCAGAATTGTTTTGTAGATAATATAAGTAAAGACTTATCTTTCGAGGTAGGTGACCATGTTTTCTAGATAATATCTCTTTAGAACTGTGTGATGCATATTTTTAGGAAATGAATGATATGTCTGTGGTTTATTGGTTCTTTTGAAATCGTATAGATTGTTGGATCAATTGCTTACTGAGTAGTTTTGACTCTGAGTTTGTCTCAGGTACACATTGTTTTTAATGTTTTGATGTTGAGGGAGTATGTACGAAATTGGAATTATTTTTTTATCCTAGAGGCAGTTCAGATGGAGGAGAACCTTCCATATAATGAGTTACCAGTTCAGATTCAGGATCGAAGTGAACTAGCATTGCGAAATAAGTTAATCCACTAGGTAACAGATTGGTCTAAGAACCACATGGTTAAAGAAGCAACATGAAGGTCTTAAAATGCTATGATGGAAAGGTACCCTCACTTGTCTAATAAGTATATAATTTTGAGACCATGCTATTTCCAGAAGGCGGGGATATTGTAACACACCATGGTTTTCTAAAAATAAATTTCAATGGTTGAAGTTTTGTTTAATATAGATATTTATATGTATCCTTTAACAATAATTTTAATGCTTCGTTGTTTAAAATTTCTAAAAATGGTTATCTATAATTATTTTCAGTGTGTTATTTATAGCCTATTGGAACAAGATTTTTTGGTAATAGAAATATACCCATATGAATAGTAAAATGAGTAATAATATGACCCTAATAAGTAGTATATTTTAATATTTTTTTATTTTCATATGAATTTAATATAATGACATATTGATTTATTTGTAAATGTCATATAAAAGCAGTTATAGTTTTTAAATTATTAATTTTTGAATTAAGTATGATTTTATTTAAAATTTAAAATAAAAATATATAAAAATTATATTCAAAAAACGAATTCATTGTTGAATTCTAAATGTCGATAAATGGTAATGGTTAATTTTGGGGATTTTTCTAAAAAAGTTGATTTTTTGATGAATAGTGAAAATCAATTCCGAGTTTTTGGGTGTCAATTAAACCATTAACAATGTAATAATGATGAAATAAATCTGGTATAATTGTGAATAGTAAAATAAGTTATGATATATTCCAAGTGGATAATATCATGGGAAAATACCATGGGTAGGACCATGGTTTTTCCAAAACCAATAATGATGTGCCCCTTGGAAATTATTAAATAAATCTCTCACTTTTGTTGTAAATACCAACCCATTCCGTTATCAACATCATTCCAAATTCATCATCAACAATTCTATGACATCCTAACCTCCGGAGTTTCCTTACCAAGGTTTCCTCAATCCCCCAAGGTCTCATCCATAATGTTCTAGGAGTTACTCTATAATGTATGAAAATATCCAATTTAATTCTTTATTCCATTCAAGTTCTCTTTTATGTGGTTCAACATTCATGATTACATATCATGTTCATATTTCCTTATTATTATTGTTATATTATTTATTATGATTCATTTTAAAATTGGTGACCCTAGTCCCCTATATTTTTAATATTTTCTAAAACCATGTTATATAGTCGTTAGACTACCGACTTTTTATAAGGGAATTCATAACATATTTCTATCATTTGGGTTAAGAGTATTCATAATTATTTATATGTTATTTAAATTTATTCTATGAACAGTTAAGATAATATAGGTTTAATTGTTTATATTCATAGATTATATAAATATTCCATCAATTATATTAAGTCTCACTTCAATTATATTTTATTTATAAGGGGCTTTTCTTTTTTAAAACCTTCTATTAAAATTCGATTTTTTAATACAAAATAAATGTCTTTATGCTTATATTCATGTTGTATGATTATTTTCTAGATATTAGGAATTTTTTATGATGAAGGGTGTGACCTATATTTCCCTCAAATGAATTGGGTATGTGTAATTTTGAGGTTGGACGTATATTTACTCCAACTATAATTACGATGGTTACACCAATAGTAAGGTAGGTGTGAGGGTTAAAAATTATAAGGTAGTTGAGAGGGTTAAAATATTATGTAATTAATGCCCCAAAATACCATAATGTTTCTACTTATGGTCTTATGTATTGTGGAAATATCATGTTTCACATAGTATGTATATATATACATGTGATAATTATGTCTTTTGAAAATGAATTCATACATTACAAGTATTCATGGACTAATGAATTCTTTCCTTTTTTTATAACCATTAATGAGTTTTTTTCCCATACCATGTTTTAACTGATTTTCAAAGGTTAATGGTTGTGTATAAAAAAGAAGGAATCCATGTTCAATATTGAACAATTGTCACGAAATCATGTTTTAAGTTTTAATGTCTTATATTTTTTTTTAAAATCGATACTATTTTTATGGTATCAACTATTTAACAATGTGTAATGTTATTAATGTATTATGTCTTAATTATCTAATGTTTTAAACATGAAAACATCATAAATGTAAAAGGAAGGGGTTTTGTCTAAATTCTAGATTATGTATGTAATAAGGCCGGGTTCTTATAGATCCCATGTATTACTAATAGAATTTTTGTCAAATTCCATTTGTGTCCTTCCATTCAATTATAATCTGTATCATTGTACCACTCTACATAAAAATTTTAATCAACATAGTCCATCTTTTACAAACTTCATGGGAGCCCAATTATCACTCTGGCATAATCAAAGCTTATGGAAATTGAGTCTATCCATGACATCTTAATTTAAATCCATGTGTCACAGAAGGAAAATAAGTATTTAATCAACAATATCATTCATTCAATTTCATTTAACATGCTAATGTAAAAATATTGAACATCCAACATAGATCTCACATTAAATATTGAATCAAGGTATATTCCATGCATAAAAGGCATGGATTTCAATTAATAAAATGTGAAAAAAATTATGGTTATAATCTCATGATTAAAAAACTATTACATAGAATAGACTCCACTGAACTCCCAAGTCCATAAATTAAAAAATAGAAAATGATGCTTCTCAAGAATCTATATTGCATGGTCCAAGGACCATATTCATCTATCCAATACCACTAATCAATTCAATATACAATATAGAAATCACAATGAAACTCAATTCACCAATTTGATTCATAAACCAAATAAACAATTTGATTGTAAATTTCATGTACAATAAACATCCCAATAGAATGAGAAAAATAGAACACCCAAAGGTATCCATTTCCAAGAGCCACACATGGTTTTCTATCAATATATCCAACACTCCAAAATGAGTTGTTCTATTTAATTAATGTTTTTTATCCTATAGAATGATTTTAACAGGACTCATTAATTACATCAAAATTCACTCTAAAATCAATTATTTAATTTCATTTCAACATTAAACACATAAATTTGGCACGTAAAAAATGATATATATTAAACTCTTCAACATTTAATGAAAGTAAATAGACCTCCAACATTAGGTCCATGTATGATAGATCATCCAATATGAACTCTTTATTCGAAAAACATTAAGACAAAATCAAATAATTGAAAAAGAACCTAATAATTGGGAAAATTATATTGCATATAAATATTGTATCTTATATTGAAATGTATATAGAATGACTAAAAATTAATTTTTAACTAAGTGATGTAAATCCAATAAGATGCCTGGTGCATGAATAAAAGTCTAGACAAATTTTATATCCTGATTACTAGAATGGAATCAAAGAGGAGAATCAAAATAGTGAGGCTACAATGTGGGATGGAGTGTAAATTGGTTTTCTATTTAGTAATATTTTAAGTGTTAAATGTTCATTTTATTAAAAATATCTACATTTCATTGTTTATGGACATGATCAGCAAAAATGTGCGCCAAGAATGCATGATCATCTGTATGGAAAGGGAACCTGCATAGTTTTATTGCATTGTTTAAATAACCAAACACAAGATATGAGAATATCTGAGGTCAAAATTGAAGACAAAGAAACATGGCCATCCACCCCAAATCGAATGGTTTTGTCCAACCATGTGGTGTCCCCTGCTCGTTGTCCAGCCTTTCACATCTTTATCTAACCCGGAGGGAATCCCCACTCTGTTAATATAAACACGAGGCTTGTTATTTTACCCGAAAGCCTTAGTTAATGGATCTGAACATGACCAAGAGAGCCCCAATACCATAATATACTCAATGAGAATTCACATTAGAAAATATTAAAATATTTAAACAAAGAGTTGAAAAAATAAAGGATATGTACTTGAAAGAAAAACCATGTCATTAAAAACTTCTACGTATAATGTAATTCATCCTTGAATTTACCTTCCAATGGTTGGGAATCATGGCCTCACAATTACTCTCACAATTGAGATCATTATGTGGCTTCTCACTTCTAGGAATCGTTATGTACTTTGTCATGCTGTAACCCGTACAAAAAAAATGGCCAACCTCATGGAACCTTCATGCCACAATCTATTATAATTAGAGGATTCTCATTAAGAAATTTTTCATCATAGAACTAAAACTCATTTTGGTGAAATGCATGAGACATTTATAATTATTTACATCAAAACATAGATACGTAGAAGACATCATGCAAATCACTATACCACTGATTTAACTACAACTGATAGGATACCAGGCTGACTGTCTCTAAAACCTCTAATGACCTAACATAACATTTCAACCAATTCAAAAAATATTTTCGTGATATGGTTCCCTGCATTGTAACATTGGTAAATTATACATGACATTGTTTCCCAAATGACAGAATAGTTTAGTGGTTTTGAAAATACAATATTCAAATATTTGTTTAGAATTACATCATTTAATGAAAAAAACGTTGTATCTCTTGTGAAAAGATTCATATCCATTAGATTATCCCAATAAGTTTGTAATAATACACTTCTATGAAACCTTTAAAAATGAATTATAAGAAAGGGGTGAGATCATATCCTCATTAATGGTAAATAATATAGTATAAGCCATCATAAGTAAACATTTATTGTAAGGTTTAAAACTAATGCTCAACCATTTTAAACATAACTATGAGCATAATATGGTAAGAATAAATCAAATAATTTAGTATAAAAATTCACACGAATATTATATGAGTCGATTAATTAGATTTAATATAAATTAAAAATCTATAAATAATGGAATTTATACTTTTATACATCATACAATAGCATCACACCCTCTGTGCAAAACAATACATAAACAGGTAAGACACTACTAAAAAATAAAATTATTTTTATTTATAAAAACAACCATTGCATCGATGGGGTTATATTGGGCCCCTCCCATCACTTAAAATGTTCAATTCATTATTCCTATGAAATGAGGTAAACATAATGAACATAATCATAAATATAAAACATAACATAGGAACTATAAATACCTAAATCATAAACCATATTTGTTATCAAAATATCACATCAACACTTAAACAAATCATACACCATTCAACTCAATGTTAAAAATTTTATAATAATAAATCAACCTCAATTAATCATAAATCAAAAATAAA
This sequence comes from Viscum album, assembly GCA_963277665.1. Classification (NCBI taxonomy): domain Eukaryota; kingdom Viridiplantae; phylum Streptophyta; class Magnoliopsida; order Santalales; family Viscaceae; genus Viscum; species Viscum album. The sequence goes on along the minus strand of OY728146.1, from coordinate 1,765,113,121 downwards.
AATTTAAAATAAATGAAAATATTATTTAAAAATTAATATAATGTTCTTAATAGAAATATCCATTTTAAATTATTATTATTTTATGATGGATGACACAATTTAAAAACAAACTTTTTATTAAAAATAACATTTTCTTCATGTAATTGATGCCTCATGCATGTCATATTTGTTAAAAAAAACATTATTCCTCGTTTTTTCAAAATGATCATAAAGCATCGTCTTTATAAAATGACAAAAAGATCCCTTTGAAAATGTTAAATAAAAATTAAAACATGGGTAAAACTGACATTAAAATTTTCAGATAATTAATATGAATATTTTGAATTCATTTTTATGAAATAATGAATTGGATATTAAATATTCTCCAACATATACTTACATACAAACAAACTCATATAATATGAACATTATGAAATAAACTATTACCTAGTACATTCCATCATTTGATTATGTGTTAAAATCCTTTATAATGGCTAAATAATGTTATTAAATTATATAAGATCCATATCATTGTTTATGATACCATATCTGATCCCATTATAAATTTTTTTAATAACATTTAATTATTACAATTGTATCAAGTGTTAATTGGATCATTTTCCTAAGCATTTGATTTATGTAAGTTGTGTTACTTATGAATATGATATATTTTATTAACATATATATTTATATTAATTTCATAAATATTTTACTTTCAAATATTATAACTTTTTATAATAATTATTTAATTGTTATTGTGGAGAATGATTCTCATCGCATCATAGAGTCATTAGGTTTTACATACACATGAGGGACAATATCATTTATTTAATGGTTAAATGGTATAGAATTGGATTGTATAATTATTTTATAGAATCATTATCATGTCATGTATCTTTATTTATATCATTTATAATTACCATTAGGACAGTCCATATATATTATTGATTAATAACAAATAAGACCATTGTGTGGATATAGTAGGTCATATGTATGTACACATGGTGATATTTTTTTCCTAAGATCAATATAAAGAAAAATATAATTGTAATATAAATATAATAACATATTATTATATAAATGAGTCAATATTTATTACTTCATTATCGAAAAAACATAGAAATATAATGTAAAAGATGAAAATGAATTGAATTGAATTGGTATAATGACTAACTTTTACTCATTGGAATTCCATTAAATCTCTTTTAAGACACACTAGGGATTGTCTTTTTTGATGACACAGACCTCTAGAAGTTAACTAAGAATTTTAATTGACGAATTTGGTAGGGTTTTTATGTCTATAATGCTCAATATCATGTGAGTATGTGAGGAAAGAGGTGATTTTTTTATTTTAGAGTGAATGGGATCACTAGGGATCCATTAAATTATTATATTAATATAACATTACTGTTTATTATAAATAGATTAAAGGTGTGTTATTTCAAATATGAGTTGATTATTGTTGGAATTACTCTCTGCCAATAATTTGTAGACATTTTTTAGTATAACAATCTATCTTTAGCAACTGGATTTAACCCTTAGATTTTCCCTTTAAATATTACTGTGATAATAATAATATTTATTTTCAAGGGTTAATATAGTTACAATAAAACTAAAAAAGAACTCCATGTGGATATTTAATGAAATATCATCCCTTATTATAGTTATTTTTCGTAGCTATATTTTTTTAATGAATTATATATAAATTAATAAATCATTATTTATTTCAAAATATCATTTATGTCAATTTTGTTTCGATTTATTATTTTTATATTTAAAAATATTCTAAATACATGATAACATCAAAATAATACTTCAAAAAAATCTTTTTCCTATCTATGTTAAAAAAAAACTATTCTATACTTAATTCAGTCACATTATATTTCATTTAGTTTTATATATAATTTATTTCATATTTAGATGAATTATAAAATGACAACATCGTTATTATACAGGCCTTTAATTAATATTTTTCATATGAAAAAATAAAAAATAAAAAATCTAGATAAAGGAACATTTATTATATTTAATATTAAAATTTATATTTTAATTAATCTTTTCATAACCTTATATTAAAAATGTGTTAGTTATTAAAATTATGAGTAATAAATTTTCTAATAACCATTAAATAAAATATAATAAAAATATTATTCATACTTAAGGGGAATAAAAATATCATAATAATATCCTATGACTTTTTCTAGAAAAAACACACTTATCCATTTAAATTAGGACATGTGTCAAGATTGTTTCTAAATATTATTATATTATTTTTACATTAAATTACCAGATTTACCCTTAATCGTGGTACATAAATTTTAATTAAAAAGACACTATTCACCAAAAAATAAATTCGATACTCAAAGATTATAAATATCATACTAATTAAAAACATGTTTTTCTATGTTTCTAAATTCTTCATACATTAGTGGAAAAATTACGTTAACACTAATGTGGTAAGAAGGCGAGTAAAAGAGGCTTTAAAAATATTAGTATGTTTTTATATCAAATATTAATATAAATTTTTTAAAATTAATTATATTGTGTTAATATATATATTAATTATATATTTCAACATTATAAATCAATTTACCTTTTTATATATATTTAAATGAAAATGTTATTTTTTAAATATATTGTAGTAAATTATTAGTACTTTTCAAAAAAAACAAAACATTTCATAAAATCAAAATATTTTCACCCGGTGTTAATTTTGATTTTATGAATTAAAAAATGAATTCTATTATTATAATAAAACATTAGAATTAATAATATGCATAACCACTTGAAACAACATGTTTGATAAATAATGGTGCACTCGATCTCGGGTTTTTGTGCTATTCGAGATATTTAATTAATTTAAAAAGATACATATCATAGAATCTTAGGGTTTTATATTATTCCTTCCATAAAAATTTTCATCTGTATAATTTCAATAATATAACTTGATAAAAAGATTTATGTGGTTATTTACCAGAAATTACTCTAGTTTTCGTGTCACCACATCCATACTATGGTTTTTTCAAAAGACCATTACCATCAATTTCTTCTAATAACTCAAAACATCTTCTCTCTAGTATCACGAGTCGTGAAAGGATCTTCACAATAAGATAGATCAAGATCTTGTTCTATTTAATTATAGATGAGTAAATCTATTTTTTATGGAATGTATTTCATTAACATTGTTATGTTGAACACATCATGAACATTGGAGAGACTTGGAAGAATTGATAAATGTTACAAAATATCTCAAATACATTGTAGAATTTTCAGTAGGTATAATGTACATGTGAATTAATTTATATTTCATTTTAAATATTGTAAGAACCGTATATGGTGATTCCTTCGTGAAAACATTGGCTCTCATTTAAAATCCAAAATCCATAATTTGGTTACCAACATATCTATTTTTTATACATTGAGTGGATTCGATATGGGTTTGAATAATCTTTTAATTTTCTAATGTTTCATAAAAAAAGTTGTCTCTTGAGTTTTCTATCACCAACATCATCCCAAAATGTTAGTGTATGACATCCCTTTAAATATAATGCTTTACAATGTTCTATATGAACACATAAATGGAATCAATTTTTTTTAGTAAAACTATTACATAAGTAAATACTAATCCCACATACCCAGAAAGTCATGTGAGAAATACCTCAACACTTCTTATAATTATTTAATAGTTACTCCATATTTTCCCTCACTTTTAGGGTTTAAGGTAGTTCTAAAATGATACATAAAATCTAGGGACGTTTTAAGATCATTATAGAACTCTAATGTAAAAAAATTTATCGCGATAAGACACAACTGATATAGGTACCCCATTTTATCTTACTACCTCATTTATATAATTTATTTATAAGAGTTCAAAATATAAATGTGTTTCTTTGGTAATACAATCAACAATAAATCATATTAAATAATTTGCACAAGGATAATTTTGTAAACCCATGAGAAATTACATCATAATATCATCCCATTTCATAATCGGTATAGGAATATGTTTCATGAATCAAAAAAAATGTTTTTTTTTCAGACATCACCTGTTAAAAAACTAATACAATAGTATCATAATAATTAACCTGACTCAACATGTTGTCCCATAATAAATGTTCCATAAAATACGTGTTCATATCAGTTCTACCAATGATTTTAGTGGTATTTTAGGTTTGATTGTCATCTAATAGTTACATTCATGTCTTAGTTATAGAGGGAAAATTAATCCTATTTATATATTTCAAAATTTAATCTATATATAAAAATTAAATCAATCTCCCATTAATCAAAGCTTTAATTTTTCATTCAACTACCTCATCTATATACTGATAAATTATATTCTTTTAAAATAAATATTTTTTTTCACCCATTTGAAAAAATGGAGATCTTTTACCTTCTTGGATAATTCTAGTAGAATATTTTCTAGATCCGTTAACAAGGGATCCTATTCCATTCTCATTTTATTCAAAACTCTATCATCTTTCATACCCCATGCATCTTCTACCAAATTTTCCTTCCCAAGGTTATGGTGTATCTCGCAACCATAGTCCTCAAGTATATCAAACCATTTCATTTTCCTCATATTGAGTTTTTTGTGTGAGAAAATATATCTCAAAATAGTATGATATATATATATATATACTAGATATTTTACCATAGAGATAGTGACTCCTACAAATACAACATCATGAGCTCATTAGTTATGTTCAACTATTTCTAACATCCTCGATACATTTGAAATTACTATTTCATTCTGTATAAAGAAATAATATATTTTTTTCCTTGATACACCAATGTAAATAAAAAATCTATAATTCACAAATGGTCATGTCAAGATTGGATATTTTACAACTATTATCATCAATTATTACTTAAAATATTAAAACTAATTTATCCAAAAAAATAATCCATTTACATGTGGGCATGGTTAATAGGTATGCCAATTGGGAAAATAAACTTGATGAAACAATAATAGTAAAATTCTAAACTAATAAAACTGTATTCCTCAATTATGCTAATTGATGTAAGTTAGTCTTGTATTTCTATTGCCTTTGTGGGTTCAATAGATACTCAATACATGGAGATAATATGTCGATGAAAATAAATTTACTAAAGAAAAAATTCATGCATTCTAAATTAATCCTATAATTATTCCCTTTATGGAGTATCTATTATAATTCATATGTGATTCTCATAGTCATCATTGATTTTAGAATATAAAATAAAATATTAATGAATAAAACATAAAAATCATTCATATATTCCTTGTAAACTATATTCATGAGATCTTTACAGACAGGTGCAGCTTTATTCAATCCAAATAGAATTACTATAAATTTTTAATCTTCGTACCTCATCCAATAAGGGGTATTTGAAATGTCTTCCTAATTCATTTAAAATATATGATATATTAAATGGAGGTGAACCATTTAAAAGAAATGAGATCTATGAATTAGATTAAATAAATTATCAATGTGAGGTAGTAATGATTGTTCTTTTCTACATAGTGTTTATTTCAATATAATCATTGCATATCCTCGATGATCTATCCATATTATTAACAAAGTAGACATGATATCCCTATGGGGAAACACTAGGTTGAATAAATCCCTTTTTATCAATCTCATAATGTAGTTTCTTTAACTCAAATAATTATACTATGGTCATTCAATAGGTAGTATATGATATTAGTCGTCGATTAGGGATTAAATCAATAGAAAACTCAACTTCATACTCTAGGGGATTCCTAAGTAAATCATCAATAAAAAATCAATTTATTCATTTATAATTGTTAAATATTATATTATAATATTACATTCATCTTCTATAGATGTAATATTTTCATCCTCCTCAATAATTTATTTGAATAAACATGTAGGGGTTGGATATAGATATGAATCCAGTGATGATGTTTCTTCTTTAGAGATACTGAAATATTCTTCTTCCTCAATAATTGTAATTCCCTTCTTGTTGAAAAAATTTTTCATATCATATTTTGAAATAAAATCCTAACGAGGGATTATATAAAATTAATTAATATATATAATGAAAAGGTCAGGAACTAAAGTACGTTTATGTGTTGTAATTGTAATTTCCTAGAATATCATTGTTTTAATGAGATTCCCTCAAGAGTTTTTATAGTAAAATACATTGTTAAATCAAAAAATAAATGTCTATTGTTTTACGAAAACTGAGAAGATATAAAAAAATTATTATTATTAATCAAATAAAACATTCTCATTGTTTGGGGATACTATTTATTTACCTTCCACCATATCATTATGAACATCAACAGTAGCTGTTTTTATTGTAAAATCATGTCCATACACCCTTGAATTTTTCATGATAAAATTACACTCACGTTTAAGAAATTCATTTTCGTAATGTACCATTTCATTAAAATGGTAGATCTTAACATTGATATATTTTTTCTTCTCATTATAATCATGATCTTAGTGTTATTTTTCACCATAATAGAAAAAACCCACATTCCCATTAGGAAGTTAAAAGGGTGTTTTTTCCCAAAATTCATATATTGTAAAAAGTCACATAATATTTTATTCCTATTATTTTATTATACGTTGTGTTTGAGAGCCATATATTACAATAGTTTTCCTTCAATTTTGATAAAAATTGATATTTTTTCTGTCTTGATAGATCATGAGACTATATCATTGTACAATCAGGGATATTGTGAGACTAGTTCATTTTAAAAGAATGTTTTTATCCCATAACAATCAATCAATATTACTTCTTCTGAGGCATATATAGTATATAGAATCGCTTTATAACATTGTGAAGTTATCTTCTTACATTGCAACATTCTTATCCTTCTCTTTCTGAAGACTCATAAATTTACATCCACGACTGCTTGTTATTAATGAGGATAGTATATTTTAAAGAAAAATTATTTAAATTCCATAAATTAAATGTTTTTTGTTTCATCATCCTCTGTAGGATTTCTCAATCAATTACAACCATTTATCCAAATATATTTATAGAATATAAATTTACATGAAATCCTTTTCCATTTCATTACTTCTCAATTTAATAAGTATCATTTTCATCGAAATATATATATATAAACTTATGATTTTAAATACATCATGAAATGAAAAACAACATATTATCTCCTTTGTATCCATTTTTATAATTCATATTATCCCTATAATTTAGTTATAATCAACTTCTTCACATCCGAAGAAAAAATTAACCATAATAAAGGACTGAGATCAAATTCTTAGTAAGGGTTAACAATTAGGAGAATTCAATCATAATAAAACTTTTAACGTTTTGTATAAAAATAAAACAAAATCCATTTAAACATAACAATGAGTATAATATAGAAAGAATAAGACTATTAATTCCATATTAACACTCACATAGTAAAATAATCACATGTAATATTCACAACTAACCTCAAAATTTCTGAATGCATAACAATAAACCTCATAACCATACTGCAAAGGCCTCATGGAAATCAAATATATTAATTGGTAAGACGATAGTTGAAGCGCAAACTAGTTTGTCTCATTAGAACTATTGACGCATCAGAGGGATATAAGGTTCCCCACCCATCGCATACTATGTCCAATGCATTAATCACAGGAATAGAGTTAATCATAATGGATATATATATTGTTATTAAAACATGGTTTCAAAATTTTAATAATTTAATCACAAACCCTGAATAGTATAAAATAGCACATCCACATTCAAACATATCTAATACCCATCGATATAATGTGATAAATTGTAACATAATAAACCAACCTAAATTAACCAGAAAAACCAATTAATTATGTTTACATGGATAAAAATAATCTTATATAATCATTAAAATTTTATAGAGTGAAATACAACTTTTTTATTGAACTTATTTTAAACAGGGGTGTATAATTATAAAAAAATAATATTCATGAAAACAATTACATATGTTTATAATGAGTTCTTATATCATCAATTTTTTTTTAAAAAAACAAACATTCATTCCTTATTTACTCAAATTGTTCACAATTTACCTTATTTGGAAGGCGAAATAATGATTTTTAATAAAAAAATTATAAAAATTCCGACCAGATTAAAAATGACCATTAAAAATTATAGAAAATAAAAAGAATTGAATAAAATTTTAATAAATATACTCATGGATCACAAATATCCCACAACATATACACTTATATGAATAATAATAGATAATAAAAGTATTTAAAAAATTAATGCTTACCCTGTACATTCCTTTAGTTTAAGGTGTATTTAACTTCTTGTATATTTGTAAAATAAAGTTTTTAAATTATACCAGGACCTTATACATAATTATAATATCATATATGATACTATTATATAATTATCATTACAATATTTCATTATTACAATTTTTTTCGAGCGATAACTACTTAGTTTTCCTATTCATGTTTTGTGGTGTAAGTCTTTCTTATTATGAATATGATATATTTTATTCATATCAAAAATGATATTATGTTCATAAATATTATATTTATACATCCAATAAATTATTATAATTAATTTTTAATATTTAATGTGGATATATAATCATATCACATCGGGGACATAGTAGGTTGTTCGTACGGATGAGCGATAATATCAATCCATTAATGGTTAAATGGTATGTAATTTGATGGTATATTTATTATAAAAACATATTATCATGTAATATTTATATTTTATATTTTTTACACTCATCATTATTCCCATCCCAAAAATGTAGTGATGGAATTAAAAATAGACCACAACTTGGAGATGGTAAGTCATACGCATGCACGCATGGTGACATTGTTTTTTAAAAGATGGTTAGAAAGAATAATTTCGGTGTCCCATAATCAAAGTAAAATCTATGTATACATATGATACTATATTGATTAATTTATTATGGAAAAAACATATAATTAATATGTGTATGAAGAAATGAAAATGAATTCAATTGGAAAAACTTTTTATTCTTCTTTAGTGGACTTCTTTTAGAACACCACTTAGGGATAATAGGGATGGTCTATATAGAAGATAGGGACCACCAAATGATAACTAATAATGATGAGAGGATAATTGGGAATATTAGGGTTGATCAAGTACGCTCACGGTGGTTTGAGGATATGAGGAGGATATTCCTTTTATATGAGAGGGAAGGTTCACTCTTAGAATCCAATAAAATATTATATAATTATAAATTTATTTTGTATTTAAAACAGATTTAAATGGAGTTATTTATATTATAAGATGAGGATGTTATTTATATTATATGATGAGGATGGGTAGAGATATTCTCACCCAATATTTTGTATATGTTTTTAGGTCTTAAAATTATCCTTATCTTTAGGATTATCACATAGTAAAACCCCTTAACTTATACCTTGAAAACTAGGAATTTTACTCGTTAGGGTTAATATCATTAAAAAAGAATTTCAGGAGAACCCTAACAGGATCATTGAAGAAATAAATAACCGTACTATAATCACTAGGATGAAAAATATATTTTTATGAATATTATATTATTGTTTTGAAATTTTATTATTTTTATTGAAAAGTATCATTTTTGTCAATTTTGGAACTATTTAATATTTTTCATTTTAAAGATATTATAAAAAATGATAACTCAAAATTAATAATTTTAATATATCTCTATTATGTAAAATATATATAGAAATTTATTATATCATTAAATATGTCAAATTATATTTATTTGAATACATTTAATATCATTTATTCTATATTTCCCTTAATAAATTATTACTACACCATTATTATAAATTTCATTAACTATAAAATTTCCTCTCCTAATATTTAATAATTTAACATGGTGAATTTAAATTAATTATATATCAAATTATTATTTACTGTTTAATTTATATTATCTATGACCCAATACTAAACCTGATAAATTTTCTAATATTATGTGTATTAAAATTTAATATTATATTTAAAAAAATATATTAAACTTTTTACTCATACCCAAGTTTATTAAAGGATCATAATTTATACCTATGGTTGAATGTGGTCAAATCCCTCTTATCCAATGAAATTCAAACCTATTTTAAGGTTCTTTTATTCTATTATAATGTTATTTTTACCCTTAATTGCCTGATTTTCCCTTAAATGTTGTAAATAACAAAAAACATAATACAGTTACTATTCAAGAAAAAATTAAGATGGTCATATTGGACTAAAAATATCATACTAATTAAAACAATATGTGCGTGTAATTCAAATATATACTCATAAGAGTGTCTAAATTATGTTTAAAGCTAATGGGGTAAGAAGGCGTGTGGACAATATAGTTTAATGTTAAGAATATTTTAATATCTAAATTTAACATAAAATATATCAAATAATATAAATTTGACTTATAAAACTATTATTAATATTTTTTGACATTAAAAATCAATTTCATTGTTAATAATTACATAAACGAATAGTTTTTTTAACTAAAATACATTATATTTTGTCTATTCATCAAAATTAAAATAATTTATAATAATACACAATATTCACCCCTAGGTAATTTTGTTATTCTAAATTAAAAAATGAAGTCTATATAGAAAAATAAAATTCTTAAATTACATAATATTGTTAATACTATTCATAACAACTTTTTAAACGGATTGATTGTTAGATCATGATGTACTTAAACTTGGTGTTGTGTGAAACACAAGCCATTGAATTTATTTAAAATAATTTTACCATGGAGTCTCGGGTTTTTACAAAACACAGTGAATGATTACCATGTCTCATGATATTCTTATTTCCAAGCCTCAATGAGACATGAATGAAATCTAGATCCCTATACTGGATCCCTAGAGTGGTTTTATGGTGATCTATGTATGATTTCGGATGAGGCTACACAACGTTCATACTTTTCAAAATAAATAAATTTTTTATGTGGTATCTGGAGTAAGATGAGGTCTCATGATAGCAGCCTCTCTTGGATCGACCCATACCTGGGTGATCGGTATTGCCCATAGTAAATCTCATCATAATGATCCATCTATATTATATCATGAAATCAATTTTTTTAAAAGAATTCAACTAGGAGTTTATGACACTCCAAATATCACTATAAATCTAGAATTCATGTTTATTCCTTTTCTACAAATAAAAAATTCATGCACTCTGATTGGCCATATGTCAGGGGTGGTATGTTATTCTGAGAAGCAGTTACGTACCCAAATACCTCTATAGCCATATCTATAATAGTGATGTAAACTATGTTTCCCTATTTAAAATGATAGTGTGTGTAACTCAAGATAGTCCTAGTATCTCACAGATGAACAACCTCCCAATCTAATCAACAGTACCAGTTTCCATCATTGGTGGAAAATTTGAAAACATCAGGTTCTTTGCAGCCATAACCAAAATGGTATCATTACCTCTAGACAACCTTGGTAAAACTATAATGAAATCCATATTAACATCATACAAAATCGTCTTGGGAATAAGTAACCTTGATAGAATCGTGATTAGTCACTAGTGTTCCACATTGAAATGTTGGAAGGTAGAAGATCACATTACAAATTCATCTATATATATTTTTATAAAAGTTTACGAGTACTAGACAACCTATGTACACCTGAGGTGATATCAGTGACATAACCATAAGAAATGTTCAAATACCGATCAACCAAACTAAAAATGGTCATGTAATCTTTCAAATTAGACACTACTGACCCTTACACCACAACTAAATTAACCTAATTATGTTTTCTAATTGGATCGTCTTGATCAAGAACATGACCTAAAAGGAAAATTTTGTCAAGGAACTCAACTCACATTTCTAAAATACACATATCATTGAAGACTGATATATTAAATACTGATCCACAATTCCTTATTATAAATAACCACAAATTCACCACAAGAACATTCAATGATGTTACTAACTATGTTTTGGTCATTTCCCATAATCAAACAACCACCGATTAATTTAATCCTCATATCCAAATAATGATAAATAGGGGTTTATTGTTCTATCCCACTATAACTGCTACCCATTTAATCATTACCACAAATCCCAACTTCAAGTCTGAGGTAACCTCTAATTCATTAAACATATGTTTTTGGAACTAGAAAAAGGATGTTCGGACTACATTTTTAAAAGTAATTCATTTTTACAATACATGAAATCCACATAAGATTATCAATTGATCCCATTGTGGAACATGCCTAGTGGTCTATAAATAGAAAAATGGCTAGTGTTCATGATCCGACCCAAGATGTTCCCACATGGGAACCTAGTTGGCATTCTAGTACAGCCAATCCTTATTAATAACAACACGCCAAGTGTTTTTCACTAATAAAAAACAATTATCTAGACCAATGACCTTTAAAACATTTGGACGTAGTAGAATTTATGTTCTCTTATTGCATCATAGATGACATCAAGATAAGGGACATGATCTTTACATTGAAGAATAAATAAAAAGGATTCAATGTTCACTAAAATGAAAATTTTATCCACTACAGCTAGAATTCATGATATATGATCTGAATCACCTACCACGACATCTTAAACTCATAAAAAATGCATTCTCCACCCCTGAAATTATAATATCTTTCAACATATACCACTTAATTCCATCCTAGATCAATTCTGTTTGTCAATGGTTTCATACATATCCAGAAAAATAAACTTCATGCATCTGAGAAAGAACTAACATGAAAAAACAGAACATACAAGATGCTCCCCACATTATGAGTTTCCTTGTCATCGAAAAGAGATAATTTCTAGTCACTCACAAGAACACTAGACCAGATTACACATAAATATACATGTGTCACTCCTATAAATCATGGTATCAACTTCACAACATTATAAATGAAATCCAACCAAAATTTTCTGGAATTTAAAAACACCAATTTCCCTACATATCATATCAATAATTAAGGTGGGACTAATTAGTTTAACTCCCATGTCACTATACTCAATAGGTGACTTGATTATATAATTAATAGTTCAAGGGTCAATGATTCAAAAAGAAATTCAAATATCAAGGATTAATACCCCGGTATTATATATTTAAAACAAAATATTTTTTATACTACCCACATGCTATCCACTCCATGATTTAGTGTATCAAGTTTTCAATATAAGAGATCTTTCATGGATTCATATTGACAAAAATTACCATTAACATGGAAGCCGTCAAACCAATTATTTTATCACTAATAGAATGATTTTTTCAAACAGCCTATGAAGTGGCTGTCCAATCTCTGGTCATGTCTATCAAACTAAAACATAAAATTCCTCAATTCTCATTCCCATAACAATGGTCATTGAATACAAGATCACCTATCCAAAAAATTGTTTCATTTTGACATGAAGAGTTCTGCACGGGTCAAAAAATCCCAAATAGAATGGATCATTAGAAATATAAAATATTCTTCATGGAATTTAAGCTATATGTGTGATACATAACATGGATTATTCCCTTACCAAATAATTAGTTTTTAACTGATAACAATTCTATGATAATTTGAAAGTCTATTTTCTAATGAGCCTCATATTTAATCCATTTATATAATGAAAATATCCTTCAAAAAATGCCAATGTTTCCATTCCATGGTTACTCAAAAGGTATTTAAACTACTACACATACACATGTTTTTTATAAATGTATACCACAACATTTTCTACATAAAATTATTTCATTTCTATACACGATTTCATTTAAAATTTAAAATATTTAAAACTGTTCTTTCAAACACTACTCATAAGAAAAAATAAATGGACACATATTTTAATTTACAGTTCAATGAAACAAAGGCATGTCTTATAGAAATTTCATTTAAAAAATTAAACATGTATTTACATCCATTAAAAATTAGAATTATTTTTACGAAGATTAATTTTAAATGATAATGAATCCTATAAGGGTATCATTAAGAAAACCTTGAATCAAAACAGATGAAACTCTATAATAGTATCTTTATTTATCACTGTCATAAACACCCATCAGAGGTCCTCTCAAAAGAAACAAGCTCTAAAATGAAATTCATTTTCCAATTGTTTATTGTTGAATCTATTATAATGTTTAATATTTTTATCATTATCAAATTTTATATCTCAAAAGTGTTAATATTTAAGAATGATAGGCTAAAGCCTTCACCTATAAGATCAAACTACTTTTCATGCTCCATGAGTCATGTCTAGGATACTTTTTGATCATCTTCAACAGGGATATACCACCTACTACGCATTATTAATAATGGGTATGGTTCATGTTCTCATATATAAAGAATTTTATTTTCTAATATATTACGATACATTTCCCATTTTATTTTCTATATATAGAAATTCATTAAAAATACTGAACAAGTTGTTCTCCAAATTGTAATCCAATAGGGACAATATTCCTTGAGTAAAAAATTTTAAAGTCCACCCAAATCACACCATATCACATTAAAAGATACCTATCACAACAGAAGGTTTATCTATCAATTCATCTATCATAATAGCATGAAATAAGAAACTCATTCTAAATGGAATGGCATAACTCCTGGCATGTTATTCCTATGATGTTACTAAAATGATTCTTGAGATGGAATACGCTAAACTCATCCAGTTTTAACATAGTAAAACACAATATCATATCATTATTTACATCACTTATCATGTGAATCACCCAAAAGTGGAATCAAATCTACTATAATAGTGAAAATCTAGAAAAGGAAATTTAATTCCATTCAGTATTTATTTTTTCTCTATCTATGTTAGCTAATCCAATCCAAAACAAATCCCAAAATTACTATTACCTCTAAACCAATTTATATTGTAACAAAATATCAATCCAAATGAAAAAACAAGGCTCTAATACCACATTATAACATACTGAACCTGAATTCCAGTCAATAGTTTCTTCATCCTGATACCTCACATGTCGTAAAGAACATCTCGCCAAATACAAATATTTTTTTACTAGAATATGGGGATTATGGGTGTTATTGGGAGTGACCATTCCCATGTAACCAGATGAAAACATTACAGAATATGATAAAAATACATGTAACAGAACAATTAAATCGTACCCTCAATAAATAGAAATTAAGAATGTAAAACCATATCCAAATTAAGATAATATACAATGATGATTATAATATACAAAATATATCTCTAATAAAGTACCCAAAAGTTATACAAGTAATTCATATATTAAAATGAACAAATGTATAAATGACCAAAAGTATACATCTATCACCCCAATCCTAAGCCCTTTCCCATGCTCCCCTTCTTCTATGTAGAAATAGAGAACCGATAGTAGGATACTTTCCATTATACATAATTTCTATAATATAGTCTATTTGGATAACAAAATTCCGACATGAAAGGGTTTAATACATAATCCCAAAATCCAACCACACAAAGTCAATAACCAATTAATAAATGTTATATATTATAATAGTGTGAAGGATAAATATAATAAGTAAAATAAAAAATCAAAATTAAATATCTTGTACGTCTAGAATCAAATTTTATAACCAATTCACTTAATCAATTCCATTTAATAATTATTTATTTGATTTAATAGTCAGTAATTTGTAAATTATAAGCATTCCCAATTAGAAATTTACTCTCATTAAAATAAATATTATGACCCTACGGATAGCTCATTGTCCCCCATGATTAATTGACCAAGGATGCCTAAACATGACATCCATAAATTGTAAGGTAATAACAATTCAAGAATTTGTCATGCCTTGAAAGATGGGTCATATAACTCATTTCATTATTTAATCAATTTTTAATCCAATCCCATCAATTATTTCTTATATTTTAATCAAAGCCTCACTCTAGGTATACTATAATCCATCAACCTATGATCACATCCATGTTGATTCACTCAATAACATAAGTATCACTCAAGGTGTGGAATAAAGTCACGTCTACACAAGTCCATCATTGGTCTCTCTCTAAGGTATCTCTGGTAACACCCATATAAATATAATAAAATAACCTTTGAGTCAATCAATGTAATTCTAATACTAATCCATGTATCACAATACACAAAAATTTCAAGCCTTGTATTCCATTATTTTCATTCATTTTGGGAGTCCAATCATCAATCATTCTGATCACAAATAAATTAAATTGAGTCTATCAATAACATTATCATTGTAATACCTATTTCACCAAAGGAAAATAATCATTTAACCTAAAATTAAATTCATTCAATTTCATTTATCATGCCACATTAAAACAAATAAAATTTATCCTAGATCTCATCTCAATAGATGACTAAAGGTATCGACCATGATTGGATGGATTGTAATCCAAATAAATACATGTTAAAAATTATTATAACTATAATATAATGCTTTAAAAACTATTACAATGAATATATTATACCTTACTCATATTGTAATATCCTATATAATAAGAAATTATTACTTCTCAAGAATTTACGTAGCACGGTCCAAGGGAAATAGTAATATATCTCTTCCTATTAATAAATAAAAATGAAATTCACAATTCATTTTGAAATTAAATTAAAAAATAATTTCATAAACCAATTAATAAATATTATTTTAAATTTGATTTGAAATTTTATTTCTATGTCACAACACAAGGCATGGAGAAAATTTACACATAGAAAGGTATAAATTAAATGATCCACCCATGGATGTCTACAAATATAACCAACAAAACCAAAGAGGTGGTTCTATTTAATTAATGGTTTTGAACGTATATGTACATTGTAACAAGACTCTTCAATTATATAGGTTGTCCATTCAACTAAAGGATTAAATTTCATTTCAACATAATGACCAGAAATATGGTGTATGAACAACAGTATATATAAACACATCTACATTTATCAAATGACATGATACCACATCCCATAGGTCCAGGGTTGAGTTATTGTCTAATATCAACTCTTAATCTGACTTAGAATACAAGAATCCTAATGACTAGATTAAGAAACTGATAATAGGGGAAACTATATTACACCTAAATTACATAGTTAATTTTTAGAATAATGATGAATGTATAAAATTTAATTAGTAACTAACCAAAGATAATATAATTAGACTAGTGATTCTTGAATTAGTGTCCAGATGGAGACGATCAATTGATTTCTATAATAGGCATGAAGTGGAGCTTCCAAATGTTGATTCTATTTAGATTAATATAGAGTGAGATTATTATTTGTTTGAACATATTTTAAAAGGTAAAGTATGCATTTGACTGAAAATATATAAGTCGTATGGTTTAGGAAGACGATTTGAAGAACTGTTCAATAACCATGCACAATCAACTAAATATAAGGGTCAACTGCATGGTTTGCCCGATTGGATTGACTAACCGTGTGAAACAACTAAAATAAATATTTTAAATGTTACATACATGTTTCCAAGTTCGTGTGTCTGTTATCACATGGTTAGTTCTAACCGTTCAACCTTCCACTTCTCATTATCCAAGATCATGTGATTTTATCTCAACATGTGGCCTCTCTTGCACAACTTTATCAAATTATGTCACATGATTATTTATCCCCAAAAAATGGATTCTTAGCTCTAAACCATCCATGATAACTGCTAATAACTCCATGAACTCAAAGGTTATTCACATTTAGAAATATTATGACTTTTAAACTATGAATTGATAGCATGTAAAGGATCTCTACCACAAAGAAGAACCGGGTTCTTATATATATGATTTTGTTAATCAGATATTTCATCCATGATCATGTTCTTGTATTATGATAATGTAATTATGTTTATATTCTTATTTGATTCGTACCTTATTTTAGGATGAAAACATTTTATTAAGATTTTCAACATCCATTGATTTTATGGTATTCCTATTTGTTAATTAAACATCGTAAAAAACGTTCAAAATTAACAGAAGTTGAAATATTATAGTTTAGTTATATCCAATAAGTTGTGAATGGAGAGAAAGAACGTTCTTATGAAACTTATTAAAATAAGAAGCACACATGTTTTCTAAATGTATCCGTTGATCACTAATTACATAGAAATGACAACCAATTGAACTTAAAGAATGTATTTTATAAATAAAAATTTAGTACCGTATGAAAATTTTATATTCATAAAATAAATAACTCTATATTTGTAATGGATTTTAATGAAATTTATATATGAAATATAAATATCCAATATAATGTATTTAACATCATTCAATTTCTTTGATATTATAAGATAAGATTAAAACAATTTTTATGCATAAAAGACCAATTTTTCTAAAAGGAAATATTAAATCCTTATAATGTTGTACTTGTTTTAATACAAAACATTGATAGTTTTATAAAGTATGATTTACTGAATAAAAAATATTTTGTAAATAATAAAATAAAAATTTACATTGGATAAATTTTTAATAATTTACCTGAAGGTTTTATTATTTGATTAATAATAATTTATTCTTTGGAATAGTATGATAACCATTATGAATATTAATCCGACCAATACAAAAATAACATCATAATGAAAAGTATAAATATGATTTTGTCACATGATAAATTTAAATGTGATATATTTATATATTAATATAAGTAAATAAAAGTATTTAAAATTTTAATTAATGTGTTAGTATTTTTGTGTATCATAAAATGTTTATTTATAATTTTATATTTAAGAAAACACTATTTATTAAAATAATTAAAAAAACACCCCTCTCATCCACTATAAATACCATCCCTTAGCATCTCATATCCTGAAACATTCCAATATTTTATGATGGTCTAATTTCATCCCAACCATATTACCAACAAAATCTCCAATAACTAGTATACATTGGATCAAACATATTATCAAAATCAATCACCTTAATAAGGTTCTAAATGAGGAGAAATCGAGAGGTAAAAATCAAATTTCCTTTCTATTTGTTTCATCTCAATTTTATTTTTTACTTTTTACTCACCACCCAAATCTAGAGTGACATGATAACTATAGTTTATTTTATATATTTTAATGTTAATATTTCAATTTAAATCCATCATCATAACTCTTCTTATCAGTCCTTTATTCTATAAGTGAATACATATTTTGTGATATGTTGATTTACCACCATTATGGATGTTGCGGTTTTATTTTCCATAATTTTCTTCATGTCGGGATATAAACCCATATATATGATTATGTAATATTTTATTATATATATTATTAGTTATTTGGTGTTTTTTAACTAGTATAAATATATTCCTGATAATAAATAATAAGAAATAACGTTTTAGTAGAGATCAAAAATTCACCATAATAATCAATACATGTGTCATAAATGTTATATCTAATGAATCATCCTCATTTTTAAAAAAAAATTATTACATAATACAATTAAATATTTTAGGTGTTCATTATAATAATAAAATTTTAATTTTGGAAAATTATTCCCATTTTACATTATCTTCTATATACCTGTAAAAGTAAACTATTCATGAAATCCATGGAAAAGAACAATCTCGAATGACGAAATTGATTCCCCTATCATGTAATAAAGGACATAAATGAACATAATAAAAATATTATAAATCCAATATATGTTTAATATTAATGAAATAATTTATTAATGAATCAAACATCAATATCCAGGTGATTAAGAGCACGTTCATTAAATATTAAGACAAAAGGTAATGGTTTTTTCACAAACCTCCATTTTCCATTTGGGTTACTCTATAAAAATCATTTACCAAATGTAATTATTCATTGTTTTTATATAATTTTTTAAATTATTTTTATATGTTTAAAACATGATCAGTTAATCTTTTTTGTTGAATAATTCATTTTTTATAAGGTTTCCTTCCTAATTCTTCCCACTAATCAAGACCGATTTATTAGAACTTCACAATTTTTTATCGTTTTTCAAGTACCATCCATAATATATTTTTAGAAACCATTAATTTTATAAAACTAGTATGTGTTTCATATAAAACTATGTTCGTTAATTTTTTGTTTTATATAAACAATTATGGATAAATCAATTGATTTTTCCAAAATGGATTTTTCTTGTAATGTAAAAAAGGCTATTTATCTCATGAAACAATCGTTTAATATATTAGAGAATTTTCATCCATTTAATTTTGTTTGAAAATTATGATTCTTTAATATTGATATCTTATTATTATCATCTATAAAAAAATTTAAATGGGGTTTTATTTGTTTGTATATGGATGCACAATTGTGATACCATTAACCGTAATACATTGATTATTTAGTGTTTAGGTTTACAGATAAAGGAATTATATTTAAATTTCATATGAATATGTTTTTTATGATTAACACCAATCATATGAGTAATTAATTTGACATAATACGTGATGGATGTGGCCACTTGTATCTCTTTAATGAATCATTATGTCTCATTATAGAAAATAAAATTCGATTTGGTCGAGCCCTTAATCATTTATTTACAAATGTCTTGGTATAGTCCCCTTTGTTATATTTAATATATCTTCAATTATGAATTACCTTGTTAAGATATTAGTAATTGATAATCCATGTGATTATTTGACTAGTATAATATCTCTATATAAGGTTCATTTTAATTTGTTTATTTATATAGAATTATTTATTCATCTTTTATGATTTTCAAATTATTATTAGAATCATGTTTTAATGGAATGTGTTTTTATTACCTCACCATTATTTATTTCTTGTATTAGATTATATTATATTAAATAACCTAACTATGAATATTATATCATCTCTTTATAATGTTTTTATTTTTCCTAGGATGTAGAGATATATATAATTAATGACACGAAGGTATACACATGAAGTTATGGATGTTTTAAATAGAGTTATCAATGAAGTTTCCCATTAAATTTATAACAATAAAATTATTTTTTTATCTAGTTTCCCAAAACTACTAATCTATTTTGTCATTTTGGAGGTGAATTCCATGTTTATTATTGAAATGTAATATTGTAATTCACTATATCTAGGAAACTAGGGTAGGTGTCTTTATATTTGTTATCAGAGAATTTTTAGTAGAAACCATGAAAGGTAGATTTAGAAAACACACACACACACACACATATATATATATATAAACAATAACCAATGATAGACATTGAGGATAAAATAAAAGATCATAATTGAAATTTGGTAATGTATATATTATATTGTTTATCCTTTAAGTACAACTCAATCTATATTCTATAAATTGATATGGTTCTAGAGTATATGTACTCTAGGGTTACAACTCTAACATCCTGAATCGAGGATAACTCTCTGTAAGATGGTATATGATTATGGGCCTTAATGAGAACATGGTGTTATACTCCTAGGCGATACCATTAAAATATTTCATGTTTTCATTAAAACAATTTTATGTATTTGAATATATAAAATATATTAAAACTAAGGTGTTTTAAATTAAAATTAATGTATCGTGATATTTTATAGGGGATTATATATTTTTCTAATAATGGATATTACTATATAAACTAATCTCCCTAGTTCTACATAGTGGATAGATCTAGAGTGAGTCATGAAAATTTTTCAAATGAAGGAAAAAGTAGAGAAAAAATAATCCAAATTGGTTATTGATTTGAGTGAACAATATTTTGTTCTTCCCTAATAAAATTTATTAAAATATGAATAATAACATATACCTTATCAAAATCCCAAAAACACCATATAAGTGAATAATGATGTTTTCCAAGATCTCATGTCGTACAAATCATGGAGGAATGAAGGTGGAATTTCCATTATTAAATAAAAATATAAGGAACCCATTTATTCCTATCTATGTAATAGAAAAATGATTTATGTGTGTTAAATAATGAAATAAATAAAAGAATTAATGAGTAAACATAATGTGTGTGATAGAAATAAATAAAAAACATCCTACTAATCCATTTTTTTTTCAATACCTTAAATATTTGGATCTTGGATATTACCCATGTCAATTCAAACATTAATAGGAAAAACTATATACAAAGAAATAACCTATGTTTAAATAAATGGATGAATTATTTATATATTGGGGTTTTATAGAAAAAAATAGTTAAAATAAATTTTAGTGACTAAACATATTTCAAGTATTTACATCATATCTTTTAGGAAGTTATATTAATATGGTTTTAGAAAAAGTATGACCCCCCATGTTGGGTGACAACATGTCACATCTAGCAAGGCTACATTTTCTGAACAGACAACTATAGGGTGAAAAGGTTGAAATTCTACTACAATCCTATATGAAATCATATTCAGCATATTTTTATAGTTACACATATCTAATAAGTAGTGGTTATTTTTATTTTATGAATGATTATTTTATCGAATTAATAACCATATAATAATAA
This sequence comes from Viscum album, assembly GCA_963277665.1. Classification (NCBI taxonomy): domain Eukaryota; kingdom Viridiplantae; phylum Streptophyta; class Magnoliopsida; order Santalales; family Viscaceae; genus Viscum; species Viscum album. Next base: position 1,765,090,868 of record OY728146.1, on the reverse strand, counting down.
AATGATTTTTAGATTAGGTGAATAATATTATTTTAGAAGATTTTTTATATTCTGGGTATCCAATAATATTATGTTAAACATAATATTTAAATTAATATGTTTTAATTTTTTCATAGAGTCAAAAATGATTTTATTCTGAATATATAGAGCTTTGGGTTATTTATAAAATTTCTGAGAATATCACAAATACTAACACACATAAAAAATTAGATTTTTGTTAAGAGAAATTAAGAATAATTTTTGTTATTCGGAAGTCTATGTGGTCAAAATTTTTATATATTTTTGTTTTAAAAATTGTCTAATTTATATTATGAAGGTTGGTTATTTATTGAATGAACTATACCTAACATTGGGTATTAGTATTGAATTTTTTATACTAAAGTTGTCTTCATTATAAAATAAATTATTGTTTTTTGGAAATTATATTATAATATTATGATAATTTTGGTTTTGGATAATGTATAAAGACATGAAGAATCGATAATTATAATTTTGTGGATGAATTGATCCATATAATATTATTAGAAATATTCAATCTTGAAAAATTCATCTTTTACATTCATTCATATGTATAAAAAATGATGTGAAAATACAATAATGATCAAACAATGGATGTGATTATTCTTATGACATGAAAAGTAATCAAATAAGATTATTTTCTATAATGTGTTTCAAGATTTAAAATAATCCAAAAACAAGAGATAAATTATATTTAAACCAAAATGTTTTCAATTAAATTTATTTTACTTTTAGATCAGTGGTAATTTATTCGATCACTTGATTTATTTTTTTAGATTGTTAACATTTTTATGAACACGTCCTCTATCAATGTCTCTTAGAATATGATGGTTAAAATATCTCTTCCATAAACATGTTTTCACTTCACAATAATGTTATTCTATTCTAAAGATTAATTTTATGAATATATTGTCATTTAAAATTCCATATAATTTAGAGGTTGTTTTGTTAACATTATTAACACTATAGGTTTCAAAAAATATAATTCTTATGATTCAATATAAAATTTTCAATTACATTTTAAAAATACATGGAAACAATTTTTTTAAGAAGGGGATAATGTAACACACCAATATTTTATGGTATTCATATATTTAAATTTAATATCTCTGGAAGTATACGTGATTAAAAAAAGATTAGTTATTTTCATTTACTCATCTAATATATATAGGGAATTGTGGGAATGAATTAGATTATACTTTTTGTGGAATATAAATTATATATATTTATAAAATAAATCCATTGAAAAAAAATTAATTATAAATAAAAAAAATTTCATAAATGATTTATTTTATAAAAAATAATTATTATCCTCACAATAACAATTTATATTATTAAATTAAATTAATCACTATTAGGGAAAGATATTTATTAAAATTATATTATATATATATTATATCTAGTGTTTTCAATTCATTCAATAATTTTGAAAGGCTTAAGATAATAATTAGTCAAATTTTTACCATAATGAATAAATTTTTTTAAATGGAACTTTTATCTCCTTTAAATAGTGAACTTGTTTTAAAAATAAATTTGACACTTTTGTAATATATATTTCCCAAAATAAAAATAATTTTTTATATTCTATTATGAAAATGTACATTGGATAATTTTTTTAATATTTTTGATATGTTTCAATTTTGATGAATATTAATGTAGCCATTAAAATTCTAACTGAGGTCTAGAAATAGTAATGAAGCCAATACAATAACAAATTATATTTTTAATGTATAAATAAAATTTTGGATGCTCAAAAATTAAAATATGATATATTTAAATCTTATTATATGTACATTTTTAGCAATAATAAATTAAGTAGTTGTATTTTGAGAGGCATATAGTGCATATTTAAAATTTTATAATTTACATAATTATTTAAAATAATAATTATTTTCAACAAATTTATTAATTAATTATTCTATTTTTGTATTACGATTATTATAAAATTTTATGAGGCCTTAATAAATTTATGAATGTTTCATAAAACCTAATAAAATTTTAAAATTAATATTGTATGAGTATGTAATTATTTTATTTATGAATAATAATTTATCATATTAAAAAAAATTATTTTCAAAAAAATAAGAATATTTTTTAATTATTCAAATAAAAAAATTATGGCGAGTTTTTGGGATTTTTCTTAAATAGTTTTATTTTTGGTTAATTGTGAAATATGTAAATTTTTGGTATGAATATACTATAAGATTAATTATCTATTCCCTATGTACGAAATAATTTTAGAATCATAATCATGAAAATACCATAATTATTTAATTTGTTTAATGATAACTATCAAACTATTAATTGTATTGATCCGAAATAATTAAATAATTACTAAAATAGTCAATAACACACCTCTCCTCCTTTATAAGTACCAATTCTCACCACCTCCTCTCCTCTCACCATTCATGATTTTATCCTTTTATAATTTGAACCTAATAATATTTTCATTCCCCTAAATTTGGTATTATAAAGAGACCAAAACCAATCCCTTTAATGTCGTTCTCAAGGAGCAGAATTCTTGTGATAAAAATCCTTTTTTTATTTTATTTTCGTCATAATTTCATTTCTTATTTTCCATTACCCACCACATAAAAATTTTAATTGTTACTAAAATATATTTTATACAATATATGATTATTAATTAAATTTAAAATCCTTTATTATTCCCAATCCCCTCAATCATTTATGCTAAAAATGATATCAGTATCCACGGTGTGCCACTTTAACGCCATCATGGATGATGCAACATCATTTTTCATTAACAACATCAAGGCTGGTTATAAAAATATTATTAGTGTAAAAAATATTTTATTATAAATATTTTTTGTTATTTTTTGTTTTGTTACAATTATATATATATATGCTATTTATTAATAAGACCAAACTAGTCCATGATGATTGAAAAACCACTAAAATAATATAAATGATTATAATTAATGTTATATCTAATGAATAATACTCTTATATGGAAACAAAAAAAAATATACGACCATTTAATAGTATAATTAATTATTAGTAAAATATAATTTAAAATTTGTAGAATTATTTCAGTTTTACATTATATTTCATATAAATTTAAAAGTAAACTGATCATGAACTAAATGAAAAGGAACTCTCTCGAATGGTGAAATTGAATATCATAACCCATCAAAAAGGTCATAAATGAACATCATATAATTATAATAAATCAAATATATTCTTTATTGATTCATAATTAATTTATTAATTAATATTATTATATTATCTAGGACATTAAATACATGTTATGAAATGTTTTGAAAAAATAGTAGGAGATTCTTCCAAAACATCCATTTTTCATTGGGGTTAATCTATATCTCACAGTACCCCAATGTAATTCTTAATTATTTTTATATAATTATTATAAATTATATTTATATGTTATATAATATATATATATATATATTATTTAATCTTAATTTTAATGAATAATCCTAGTTTGTATGGTTATCTTGTCAATTCTCTTGGTATGAAAACCTAATTTAAGGGGACATACATGTTTCTTACACTATTTCAAGTTTCATCCATAATATATTTTGAAATAGTAGTATTTTTATAAAATAGTTAATTTAGTTATGAAAAAATAAATAAGTTCATTTTTTGTTGTATATAATCAATTATGAAAAATTAAAATAACTTCCCTAAATTATCTATTATTTGAATTTAAAATTTCTCATTTTTAAGGATACTTTCATGATTTTATTATATAATTTTCATCTATTTAAACAAACGTATGAAATATGATTATGTTTTATATTTATATCTATTTATTATCATCTACTAAAATTTATTAAATTCTTTATGATTTTTTGACCATGGATGTATTATCTTGATAATATTCACCATAATACAGAGATTATTTTATCATAATATTTACTTATTAGGGGAAGTTACTTATATTATATATATATATATATTGTTTTTGTTTAACCCCATTGATATGAATAATAAATTCAATTAATAAGTTGTGGGTTGGTTCTTCTATACCCCCTCGATTCATCACATTTTATAAAGTTAAAAAACTGAAATGGATTTGGATGTTCCCTAAACCATTTATTTAAATATTTCTTCCTCCAGTCCTCTAAATTATGATTATAGTGTCTAACATTTTGAATGATGTAATTATAATATTGTAAATTGATTATCTATGTCCTTACTTTTTTAATATAATATATTAGGTAAATATTCATTATCATTTGACTATTTATATAGAAATATTTATTCATATTTTACTATAGACACATTATTCTAAAAATCACATTTTAATGCCATTTGTTTTCAGTAATTCACCCGGAATTATTGTTTATATTACCTTGTTATATACTGCATTCCCTTACTAATAATTTTTAGTGACCCATTTATTATGTTTTCTTCTACATGATATGAATATAGATATTAGGAATTACATTTAAGGAAATTATAGGAGTAAGGGATGTTTTAATAGAGTTTCTATATAGTTTTTACATTAAAGTTGTAATATAAAACTAATGTTTTAATATGGGTTTCCAAAACTGCCAAACTATTTAGTCCACTGGGATGAGAATTACGTGTTCATTAAACCAATATAATAAATTAATGAATAACTCCAGGAATCTTGGGGTTGGGTATTACAATATAAATGAGATTGATCTATATTTTAAATGATATGATTCATTTATTATATATTCATGTACCCTTATTATAATCATATAATAAATATTTGAATTATTCTTACTTATGATATTCGATTAATGATTCTTACTTTCACCATTACTTATCATCTAATATTACATCGTTCTTATGAATATTCCCTATTATATAAAGATGAGTAATATGTATTATTCATCTGAATGTTCATCTTATGAAAAGAATTTTTATTTAAAATATTGAAGTCTTATTTTAAAATAACAATATCATTTAATTATTATCCCATGTAAATAAACATCTACATTAGTGAATTTTGAGGAAATTTCTGAGGATTAATGTTAACATATATAAAATATAATTTTAAATTTATCTAGTCATATCACTAGTTTTCATGTTATATGAATAATGTTTTTTATCAATTAAAGTATATAGTATTGTCTAACATATATATAGTTTATTTCTGGGTGGGGATTAATTATTTTTAAATATTGGATTATAAAGAACAATATTATATTAACTAAGTTAGACTACAATGAACAAAAACTATAGAAATAATTTAAAATATATTATATTTAAACTATGGTTTCATAGTTAAGGATTTATTTCAATTTTTATTACTTCATGCAGTAATTATTATTTCATTAATCTCAAATAATTTTTTATTTATTGGATGGAAATAGATATAATAAATGTAACAGTGAATGAAAGTCACAATAAAATGATTTTCTAATGAGAATGAAAATAGGATGAGACCATTATTGAAAAAAATATGTCATATCTAACCCAACTCTACAAATAAAAGAACAATAATATGAACCATATTAAACTCGCTAAAAGAACAAAATTGTTTAGAATATTTCATGTAATAACAACAACCTTATTTTATCATGTCATCAAACCCAGATATTAATAAATTAGATAAGAATATCATGAATGTTATGTTTTATTATTTAGTGCTCTGAACATGAATGGTTTTTTATGTTTTTATAATTTTGAATGTGAGAGTGATTAACAGTGTATTTCCACTAAGAATATATTGAGTGAGTTTTATATTTGACATCATGGAATGTGATATTTTAACAATGGTATAATATATTACATAAACACATTACACTAAAACATTAGAGGGACTACCTTGTGATAATGAAAAAATTCTTATGAATTTATCATAACCTAGGAAAAAAATACACAATAATATAAATTGATTTGAAAATTTTTATTATTGAATATGAAGTAGAAATTTATAAATCATTTTTTATCACAAAACCATATCTATAAAATATATTTAGATAAAAATTACTTTTGAAGAATGAATTTATTTTCATATCTGCACTCAAGGTTGAAATAGATATTTAATAATCTCATTATCATTATTATATCATGATGATGATTTAGAATATATTCTTCTATGGAAATTATAATGAATAATGTGTCCACTTGGACTAAATTTCCATAATAGGGATATCATAGTCTATTTTTAACAAATAGTAAGAGATAGAAGATATAATATTCTAGATATATCTATAAATTATTTCAAAATAATAAATTATTATTTAATATCTTCCAATTGAATGATCCTTTTAGGTTTTGGTAAACTGCTAATTATGCCTAAATAATATTATTTAATTCCCACGTACGTCATTTAGAATAAGACACTTCATTCATTAAATTTGTACATACATAATTCTTATTATGTATTCCTCATATCCTATAATTTATTAAAAAATTGTTATCCTGATAAACATTAATCATGTATTAAAATTCATCATAACCTACGGAAATGGTAACATAATAAGGGGTGATCTCAATTGCTCGAAAATGAAATCAAATAAATGAAGAAATAAGTACATAAATATGGTGTAAATTTAATGGATGAAATAGGTAAAAATTAATACATAATCAATAAGAAATATATATCATGTTATATCCATGAAAATTAATGAAAACATGGAAATCAATAATTATGATCTCATACTAATGAAATTAATAATCATAGGCATCAAAAATCAACATTTATTGACATGTGTAAAGACATATTACTTTTTATCAAGACCACATTCATGAAATCATTTCGAATTTGGAATTTATATAAAAAACACCCAAACTGTTGTTTAATAATGAAATTTATCTATGGATTAGAGATATGCATGAAAAATTTTCCAAATGTTTATTGGTTATGTCTAATGAATTCCCCATATGTGTTAAGAATAGTTTTTATACAATTCATTAAGGAATATATTAAAATTAAAACATGAATATACATATAATGTTGAATAATAAATATTAATACATGATAAAACTATTTTATTTGTCAGTAATAATAAATAATTTCAAAACTTTCTCTCATTTCAATATATGAGAAAATAGTATTATAACCCATTTGGATTAAGTATTTGTATATATAAACAATACATATTAAATGTTATAGTAATAGTATTAATTTAAATAAAATCATATTTAATGTTAATAAATTTATAAATGAAAAAATATAAATAATCCATAAATTTAAACATCATTAAAAATGAATTATATAAAAATATGATGTTTATTCAATTTAGATAAATTATGATACTTTAATTTAATTATTTTATTAACATGTTCATAAGACATCCAATTAAATAAGGTGTATGGTTTCACAAGAACATATCCCAAGAGTTGAGAAATAATATTAAATTGATTTACGTTGTATAAATGTATATACCTAAAAAATGAAATATTTTTCACAAAATACAATTAATGGTAAGAATTTTACCAACAAAAATGACCTCTTTTAAAGGAAATGATCATAGATTAATGAAAAAAAATTTCTTTTCCCAAAAATAATTATTGGGAAAACAAATAAATAAATTATTATGCAAATATTTATATATGATTTATCAAGTAAATACCAAGAAATATAAGTATTATTATAAATAAATATTCATGGGATGTGAACACACCATCAAAAGATAACATGGATAAAAATTCAATATTAATCAACGAATCAGAATTGAGACCCAAAAAATACTTACGACCAAAAAAATATGTATCAAAACACAATAAGTGAAGGGTGTATTAAATGATCATAGAACACCATTAATAAAATATAATTCATGATATAAAATATTAAATAATATATATATAATTTACATAAGGTAATTTAATCTTGAAATGTGAGAATCTCTTAATGAGAGAATTTTGAGATGAAAAACCCACACCAAATTTCTTGACATCCCTGAATGTACATTAACCTCCTAATAAAAAAGTCTTACCTATATTAATCAAATAATAAATATACTTAATCTTATAAATATTTTCATTAATCATTTTCACAAATATCCATTATCAAAATTAATTATTTTGAGTTCCCAAATTTATTATTTACACTTATATTTTTTTTATTAGTTTCAAAATGGTTGTCCATTTATTAATTATTCTTTAAAATTTCATTTTACTAGTTCGCTACGTATTCATCCTGGGATATTTTATAATTACATATTTTTCCATAAAATCCTTTTTGTTCAATTTTAGATTCTGCCCTTAATGATAAAATTGAGAAGAATCATGTATTGGGGATTCATACCATTCGAATGGTTTTTTCTTAATTTGGGATTTAAATATTAATATAAAAGAATTATAATCAATAAAAGATAGTTTATAAAATTTTTTAATACTATTATATTATTAAAAATGATCCCATTTAAATTTTTCAAATAAATTCTATTCTTTTTTCATATATGTGGATAAACATACCAAAACATCAACATATCAGGATATATGGAATCATTATGAGGTGGTTATGATTAAATAAAATTGAACCTGAAGAATAAAGATTTTAATTAGTTTTTTAGATGAATATAAATTTGTTATAAGGAATTATATATATTAATATTTTATATGAAAATATTACAAAATTTGAATAAAATATTATCCTTTATTAATACTTATGGTAAAATATTAAATTAACAATTAGCATATGATGATCATATATTTAATAGGTTCTATAATTTGTAAAAATTGAAAATAAATTATTAAATAATAATAATATTTACACCTTCATACTATCATTATATGAATCTAGTAATTAAATTATATGAAAAGAAACATGTTGAGTCTGGGATGTTGTAGTCCACACAATGCACAATCATGTTTTTTGTTTTTATTAATGTTTGGATTATACGAAAAATCACTTATAATTGACATAAAATAGTAACATGAAATTTATATAAATGAAAATAATATCAATATATATTATTGGATATAATAAATTTGAATGATAATAATTGATTATAATATATCTTTTATCGATAATAAATAAATATATATATATATATCATCTATTATTATTTTTAAAGTATAATCCATGTTTTTTACAGTTACCTTGGAAATTATCTTACCATGCAAAACTAAATTAATGGGACTTACATGTTTCTTACACTTTATAAAGTAGCATCTATAATCTATTTTGAAATAAAATTATTTTTATAAAATAGTTAATTTAGTGATGGAAAAATAAATATTTTCAATTTTGGTTATATAGAAACAATTATTAAAAATATAAATGACTTTTCAAAAATATCTATTATTGCAATTTAAAATTTTTATTTCTTTCAAGGATTCCATGATTATTTTATATAGTATTTTAATTATTTTAACCCATGTATAGAATAAGATTATTTTTTAGATTGATATCTTATTATTATCATCTACCAAAATTTATTAAATTCATTATGATTTTTTGACCATGGAAGTATTATCTTGATAACAGTCACCATAATACATAGATTATTTTGTTATGATGTTTACTTATTGGGGGATGTTATTTACATTATATATATATATATATATTGTTTTTAACACCATTGATATGAAGAATGACTTTTAATTAATACTTTGTGGGTGGGTTCTTCTATAACCCCTATATTCATAAGTTTTTATAGTGTTAAAAAACTGAAATGGATTTGGATGTGGCCTAACCATTTATTTACAGATATCTCGGTCGATTCCTCGAAATTTTATTAATGATGTCTGAAATTATGAATTCCATAATTATTATATTTTAAATTGATTATACATCTGATTACATTTTTATTATAATATCTATGTTTAATGTTCATTATCAATTTACTATTTTTATAGAAATATTTATTCATCTTGTATTTTTTACAAATTGTTCTCAAAATCACGATCTAATTCCATTTTTTCATTCATTAACCTTCAATTATTGTTTATATTACCTTGAAATATGTAACATTCCCTTACTAATAATTTGTGGTGACCCCATTATTATGTTTTTTCTATATGATATGATTATGTATATTATGAATTACTTTCAATGATATTATAGGAGTAATGGATGTTTTTAATGTTGTTTCTATATAGTTTTTACATGAAAGGTGTAATATAAAACTAATGTTTTAATATGGTTTTTCCAAAAAAATTCAAACAATTTAGGTCTTTGGGATGGTAATTACGTTTTCATTAATCAAATCTAATAAATTAATGCATCAACTCAAGGAATATTAGGTTGGTGTATTAAAATATTAATTAGATTGATCTATATTTTAAAACGGAATGATTTATTTATGTTATGTTATGTACCATGATTATAATCTCAAACAAAACGTTTGAATTGTTCACACTTATGATATTATATTAATGTTTATTATTTTCACCATTACTTATCATATGATATTACATCTCTCTTATGAATATTCCCCATTATATGAAGAATATTATTATGTATTATTCATCTAAATGGGTATCATAGGTAAAATAATTTATAGAATATATTGAAGTATTATTTTAAAATAACAATATCATTTAATTCTTATCCCAAGGAAATAAACATCTAGGTAAATTGATAATGTGGAAATTTATGAGGTGTAATTTTTAGATAAATAAAATATAATTTAAATTTTTTTGGGTTATATCAATAGTTTTCATGTTATATGAATAATGTTTTTATCAATTAAATGATAGAGTATTGTCTAAGGGATATGTAGTATCATTCAGTGCATGGATTAATTATTTTAAAATAATGAATTATAATGAATAATATTATATTAACTAAATCAGACTAAAATGAAGCAAAACAATAGGATGAATTTAAAATGTCCTATAATGAAACTATGGTTTTATTGTTTTGGATTTATTTCAATTTTTCATTACTTCATACATGGATTATTATTTCATTAATCCCAAAATAATTTTTTTATTTATTGGATGAAACTAGATATAATCAAGGTAAATGTGAAGGTAATTCACGATTAAATGATTTTCTAATGAGAAACCAAATAGGGTGAGACCATTATTGAAAAACAATATGTCATTTCTAACCCAACTCTCCAATAAAATGAACTTCAATATGAACCTTATTAAACTCACTAAATAAATAAAATTGTATTTAATATTTCATGTAATAACAACAACCCTATTTTAGATTTTCATCAAGCCAACTTATTAATAAATTAGATAAAAATATCACGTATGTAATTTTTTATTCTATAGTGCTCTGAACATCAATTGTTTTTTATGATGTAATCATTTTGAAGGTGAGGGTGATTAAAAATGCCTTTCCACTATGAATATATTGAGGGAGTGTTAAATTGGACATCATGAAATGTGATATTTTAAAAATGGTATAATATATTACATAAACACGTTAAAATAAAACATTAGATGAACTACCTTGTGATAAAGATAAATTCTTATGACTTCATGATAACCTAGGAAAAGAATACACAATAATTTAATTGGCATTTAATATATTTTTTTCTGAATATGAAAGAGAAATTTTTCATTCATTTTCTATTACAAAACCATGTCTATAAAATATAATTAGAAAAAAATACTTTTGAATTATGATGTGATTTTCATAGGTGCACTCAATGTGGAAATATATATTTAATAATCTCATTATAATAATTTATCATGATGAAGAATTGGAATATGGGGTTCTATGAAAATTATAATATATAATGTGTCCACTTGGAATCATGTTCCAAAATCGGGATATCATAGTCAATTTTTTTTTAAAAATTGTAATAGATATAGGATATAATATTTTAGATATACATATATATAATTGAAAAATAATTAATTATTATTTAATATATTTTAAATGAATGACCCTTTTAGGTTTTCAAAAAATGCTAATTATGTCTAAATAATAATATTTAATTCTCATGTTCTTCATTTAGAATAAGAATCTTCATTCCATACATATGTTCACACATAATACTTATTATGTTTTCCTCATATCATATAATTTATTAATAACATGTTATCCTTATAAACATGAAACATGTATTACAATTCATAATAACATCTGGAAATTGTAACATAATAAGGGGTGAGCTCAAATGCTCGTTAAGGGAAACAAATAAATGAAGCAATCAGTACATAAATATGGTGTAAATGTTATGGATGAAATAGGTAAAAATTAATACATAATCTACAAGAAATAGAGATCATGTTATATCCGTGAAAATTTTTGAAAACATGGAAATAAATAATTAGTATCTCATACTAAGGGAATTAATAATTATAGGAAAAAAATCAACCTTTTTGGACTTGTGTCAATACACACTACATTTTTCAAGACCATATTCATGAAATAATTTTGAATTAGGAATTCATATAAAAAAAACCCAAAAATTGTTTAATAATGAATTTTATATATGTATTAGGGGTATGCATACATATTTTTCTCAAACTTCAATTTTTTATATCCAATGAATACACCATATGTATCAATAAGAGTTTTTATAGAATTCATTAAGGAATATAGTAATGTGAAAACATGAATATACATATAAGTATGAATAATAAATATTAATACATTATAAAACTATTTTATTAGTCAATAATAATCAATAATTTCAATACATTTTCATGTTTCAATACATGAGATATCATGATTATAACCCCTTTGGATTAAGAATATGTATAGATAAACAATACATATTAAACATTGTAGTAATATTCTTAATTGAAATAACAAAATATTTAATGTAAATAAATATAAATATGTAAAAATAAAATAATTAATAAATGTAATCATCATGAAAAATTAATTATATAAAAATATGATGTTTTTACATTTTAGATAAATTATTATACTTTAACTTAATTATTTTAATTAAATGATCATATTCCATCCCATTAAATAATGTGTATGGTTTCACAAGAACATATCCCACGAGGTGAGAAATTATTTTAAAATGATTTACATTGTATATATGTATATACCTACAAAAATGAGATATTTTTTAGAAAATACATTTAATGGTATGAATTTAATCAACATAAACGACCTCTGTTAAAGGAAATGATCAAAGATTAATGAACAAAAATTGACTTTCCAAAAAATAATTTTCCGTAAAACATATAAATAAATTACTATGAAAAATAATTATTTATGATTTATCAACATAATACCATGAAATATAAGTATTATGATAAATAAAAATTCATGTGATGTGAATAAACCATTTAGAGATAACATGGATAAAAATGTAATATTACTCAACGAATCAGAATTGAGAACCAGAATACACTTTTGACAAAAAAATATGAATCAAAACCCAATAAATGATGGGTGTTGTAAATGATCATAGAATACAATTATTATAATATATTTCATGATATTAAATATGAAATAAGATATATATATACTTTACATAATGTAATTTATGCTCTAAATGTTAGAATCTCCAAAAAAGTGAAATTTGAAATGAAAAACCCATACCTAATTTTCCGACAGCCCGAAATGTACATTAAGCTCCTAATAGAAAAATATTACCTATATTATTCAAATAATTAATAACATTAATCACATATATATTTAAATTAATCATTTTCACAAATATTCATTAAAACCATGAATTATTTTGAGTTTCCAAATTTATTATTTACAGTAATATATTTTATATGAGTTTCAAAATTGTTGTCCATTTATTAATTATTATTTAAAATTTCATTTTAGTAGTTCTCTACGTATTCGTCCAGGGATATTTTATAATTACATTTTTTTGTAAAATTGTTTTAGTTATATTTTAGTTTATATCCTTAATAATAAAATTGAAAAGAATCATGTATTGGGGATTCATACCATTCGAACGGTCTTTTTGTAATTTAGGATTTAAATATTAATATAAAATAAATATAATAAATAACAAAGAGTTTTAAAAATTATAAGATTTTGTTATATTGTTAATAATGTTCCCATATACATTTATCATATAAATTCATATATTTATTCATATAGGTGAATAAACATACTAAAAAATCAACATATCTGGATTTAAAGAATCATTATGAGGTGGTTTTTCTTTAATAACATTGAACATGATGAATAAATATTTTAGTTATTTTTTATCATTAATATAAATTTTTTAGAAGAAAGTAGATGTATTAATATTTTATATTAAAATATTAAATCATTTGATTAAAACGTTGTCCTTTTTGAATACATATTTTATGTTATTAAATTGAAAATTATCATATGATGATCATATAATTAATAGGTTATATAATTTTGTGAAAATTGAAAATACATTATAACATTATAATAATATTTACATTTTAATTCCATCCCAATATAAATCTAGTAATTAGAAGATATAAAATAAAACATGGTGAGTCTTGGATGTTGTAGTTTACTCAATGCACAAACATGAGTTCTGTTTTGATTAATGTTTTGATTATATGAAGAATCACATATTATTCACATAAAATTGTAACATTAAATTATATAAATTAATATAATAATATTATATTTTTTTGGATATAATAAATTTTAATGATGATAATTAATGATAATATATATTTTATCAATAATACTCACATTAAAGACATGAATTTGCAATGGAATTGTCATTTCAAATTAAAACATAATGCTAAGTAATAGTGAATAAATTTTTTGACCCATTGATATGGTTTTACTAAGATAAATATTTCAATTTTTAATCATTATTTTGGAATGATATGTGAGTCTTAATTTGGTGAATACGTTACCCATTTATAAGTGACTAAAAGGATATTTTTTGGAGTGGCCTGATGATTATCAATAATGTATTTTTACTGTTGAGGTAAAAAGATACAAATTATTGTAAAAAATATTATATGAATATTATTTTCATTGATATATAAATCAACCACTAGTTTTTCAGTAAATCATTATTGTTTCTGGATGTTCTATTTAATTTATTTTTTCATTTACGCTTATTTAATTTTACATTGATAAATAATTTATATCATTTGTATTTAATTTAATTAAAAATGATAATGAGTTAAATATTAACATAATTAGATTCTTGTATTTCCTAAAATTATAATAATTTTTATGAATAAAATTCAAAATGGTTTAAAAACATAATTTGAAAATAAATACACTTAATTATTAAAAAATCATAAAAATAAAGGTTTTTAGATTTTAATATATATATATTAAAACATTATTGGTTATTAGTTTTAATGACATAAATTAATTTCTTATATATAAAATAAATTATATGATTCTTCCAATGAAAACATAATATGAATGTGCAATGAGAATTATTGATTAAATGAAAAGAGAAAAATTTGTTTTTATATTAATGAAGAATTTAAATAAGTTTTATAATCCATGGAAATAAGATTCAAAAGTTCATCGAATATTTCATAATTTATATTTTTATTCCTAAAATCATATCAGATTACATTACATTTTTTAATCACCATGTTAAATATTTATTATGTTAATTTCATAAAAAATACAAGTTATCTGAAAATAATTTATTGGAATAAAAACCATCATTTTCAGAAATATCATGAAAAAATAATCCTAATTCAATGGTCTTATTGGGTATTATAATAATTATGGTCATTTTTAATAAACTCATACACTAATATTTTCAAAATAATATATTGTTTTAAAATCATAAAATATAATGAAAAATATTTGTAATCGCAGAATGACATTTTCATTTTTTTTGTGGTTATAATTATTATTTAATATCATTTACCAAATTAATTGGATAAAACCAATTATAAATATCCTACTTATTTATTCATAAATATTGATATTTTTATTGATATATAAATTCATATCACATTTAAACAAAATATCAATTTAAATATGTCTATAATATAGAAATTGTATTATTAATCATTTTATGTAAAAAAAACTAAGACCAGTAATATTAAATATAATCCAATTAATATGTTATTATAATTGATGTAGTGGTTGCTTATATTAATTCTAATTAATTCAAGATCTATTTTTTAATGTAAAAACAAATAAATTTATATTATATCTAAATATATCATGTGTTTTTATTTTAGTGTTTTATGTAGGAAAAGATATCAAAAACTTAAACTTGTGTATATGGTACAGTATATTATGATCAAAAGGTGTTACATTTTTCTTTTAAATAAAATTCATCCAGATAATTTAATAAGTGTAATTTATCTAGGGAACTCAAAATTAAGAGTACATATCCAAATGAAAAAGGGTATAATTTTAATGGTGAATTATATTAATCTATATAAAAATAATCATAATATAATTATAATGATAGACTACTAGTTTCTAATTACATATAAAATTAAACTATTGTATGTAGATCGTGATCTATAAAGAAAAAATTCTATCAAAAAATAAAAATTATTTTTTACTCATCATTTCGCATGGGATTTATATATAAAAATTAAAATATAGTATTAGGTAAAATATTACATGACATTGGAAATAAGAAATTTCTTAATGAAATCACATTATCTGGTACATTAATAGAGTCTTCATATGATTTTATTTGTTTTAATAGTATTTGTTTTATGTCTCCCTTTTCTGCCTTATATTTGGATATTGAGTCACATAAAATCAAAATCATTTTCATTTATGAAAAAAATAATATATATTCTTTGATACATTTAATCATATGATTCTGATTACCTTCAAATCCGAACATATATATTTTACTTATCCCCTTTTGGTGATTTCTCCATGCTTATTCGTATATTTTTAAAAATATTTAAAACTAAATATTATTTCCATTATCTTCTTGGAAAGTTAATTTCAATAAATTCTATCATTCCCATCTTTGGTGGGATAGGGATTTTAACTATAATAATGTTGATAATATGGATTCATGATAGTTGGTTCGTAACAATTACATGATTCATAACTCAATACATTGTCCTTATATATTTTTCACTTGCTAGTATATTCATTGTCTGTGAAATCCAATATAAACGTGGTTTATTCATGATTAAACCATCAATTAAACCA
The DNA here is from genome assembly GCA_963277665.1 of Viscum album. Classification (NCBI taxonomy): domain Eukaryota; kingdom Viridiplantae; phylum Streptophyta; class Magnoliopsida; order Santalales; family Viscaceae; genus Viscum; species Viscum album. The sequence continues at coordinate 1,765,073,950 of OY728146.1, read as the reverse complement.
ATAGAGTTTCAATGATTGATGAAAATTATATAAGAATTATATATGGAATCTAATGTAATATTTTTAAACTGAACATCTAACATTATAAGACTATCATGTTATCATATATTTACAAAAATCAATAATGAACCAGACCTAGTTCAACCAATATTACTCTTATTTTAGAAAATATCACTAATATTGTATCCTAGGATTATATTAGTTGATTTATCTAATACTAACAATCATAATACCTAAAATATATTTCTTTTTTACTATAAACATTAATATAATATTATAAACCCAATAATAATTTAAATCTATAGTCTAAAAATGTGATTTATCCTTCCCCAACCATCATTAGTCATTCCAACAATCATATAAACCAATATATATATTCTAATCATAAACATTTATTAATATAACATTACTAAGACTTATATAAATCACTCAGAAATAACTGTAATAGAAATATATATTCTTCTATAAATTATCTCTACCTTTAACCCTCTAATTTTGTTAACCACATGTCTATAAGGCCAATCACTACTAAATATAAATCACAATCTAAATAATATAATGAAATTAACCAAAAATTTAATTAATCCTTCACCAAACCCATGTATATCATTAATAAAAAATATATTTCCTTATAATATTATGAGACATTATTATCTTGACATCTAATATATTTAAAAAAATGAATTTATCCATCCCTAAAATATATTTTCATTAAAAATTATCTCCAAAATTAAATCTATTCCCAGAAATTATTTCTTATCAATATTGATACCATTTAATATATTATTTACAACCATTAATATATTAACAATTAATAATGTTCCTCATTTGTTTCACAAGAACCTCAATAATATTTTTAATATTAAAACATTTTATAAATAAATATCTATTCAAAAAATAAAATATTGATGAGTATCATGAATTGACTTATTTTATAATATAAACATCACTGTTAGTGGTTAGACTATAAAACTCATATTTCCCATCGTAATAGGCATGTATCGAAATTCATAACCATTTATGTATTGTCCCTTATTTGGTAAAATATAAATAGATGTTTATTGATATATATTATTCTCATAACTATCATCATGATCTAGTCACAATGAAATAATAAAATTAAAATGGATATGATAATATCTAATATATGAATTTAAAAACATGACTCTGAATATGACTACACTGATGATTGTTTTTTTATCATAGGATACATTCTGATCAACTAAGGACTTCATTGATCAATCAAGGGTTATCCATTTTCATTTTCTTATTATTTTAACTAAACTAATTTGTTAACAACAAACTAAAATAATAACTAATGGTTCATTAGATTAAATTTAAATAAATATTGAACATACACTAGTAGTGTTTAACTAGGTGTATATTTAGGAAACTTTTTTATGCACCTGGTGATTATAACCAAGTTCAAGATTTTTAGTTTTATTTCTCATAATTGCATCCATTCATGAGAATGTTTGAATATATATTATCTAAAAAAGCATTTAACTTCTTTGTAATCAATATAATCTCTTATTTAAAAAAAATTGATATGCTATATAACATATAATCATATTCCTATGGGTTTAAAATGATCACACATCCTCATCCAAAAAATGGTGTATTCATTCTTTTGAAATAATTCATATTATATTTCAATGGGTTATCAATACCTTTAAACCATTGATCACCTAATATTATAATTCTATAAATGATAATAAATTATTATATAATTATCCATAGTTATGTATATATTAACAGTGATTACCAATGTGATTACCTAGGACTACACTAAAAAATATGGTTCACATAGACACATACATTACATACATTCTTCGATACATAGTGGGAATGAAATGATATTACCAAAACAATTTCAAAATAATTAATCATTATTGAATTTTTTATATCTAAATATTATTTATATTCATAGATTTATATATGATTGGAAAATAATAAAAATAAAATCACATGATCTTTGTATCAAATAGACATTATTATCCATTATATAATAAAAAAATTATCTTTAAATTTTTATCATAACATTCAATAATTTTTTTAAAAAATTATATCCCTCTTAACAGTTCACATTCAATAATTTTCAAATAACCAGTGGAAATAGAATCATGAGAATGAGTGGGATTAAAATATTAATGAGGGAAGCATATAGCGGGAGGAATCATGACGTGAACAGTGAGAAAATATTATAGAATTAATTTTTTAAAAAAATTAATTTATAATAAATATAAATTTGAAATACCATAAATTACATAAAAATATATAATACTTCAAAAATGATGGGTATTCATTTCAAAACATAAGAAAACCATTACAACCCCATATATTTTTAGTGTATTTAGATACTAAAAATGATAAACAGCTGTTTTAGAAGACATATACATTTCCTCCATATTATCCCTTAATAAGTACAACCCTTATTGAAATATCTTACAAAATACCCTTCTTTAAAACTAGTATAAAATAAACAATCGAAAGGGAGATATCAAATTCCAAATAAAGGATAAAATGTGGAAATTAATCCTATGAAAATCATACCACATTGGAAAAAAATTGAAAATAATATCCAACATATTGAATATCATGATATCAATTAATGGGATAAATAATAACATTTCATATGAAATCAATGATAATATTCAAAAAAGTAAAAAAATAAGAAATTGAATTTGTGAAATATATATAAGCATAATAAATAATTCTATATTAGTCCACACTCACTTCCAAGACCATTACAGTGTGCCAAGTCCATTACTGAATCAAGTTCACTCAATATTCCATTATTATGTAACATAAATATGTTTACTTCGTGTTAGAGAACATTATTATGAAAAAAAGTTCATTTCTCATTCCAAACCATTATATCTCATTAAATATAAATCACTACCTAATGCATTGGAGATAAATATAAGTCCCACCCATCTCATTATGAAATCATTCTTATAAATTCTAGAAAAACCCAAATCATTCATCATATAATAACCTAATAAATAAAATGGTCTTTTTGATCATCATTCCATCATAAAATAATCCCAGTAAAAAAATTGATTTCATAAATATCAATTGATCAGAAATATAAACCAAAAATCATAATAATAGTGATGATATGCATGAAATAAAACACTATTAGATAATTCAATATTATATGGAAAATAAATTTGGTATAACACTTGAAATTAATTCCTAGTGAAAATATCCTTTCATCTTCAAAAACATTTTATTCTCTAAAAATGCCGCAAAATCATAAAAATTGAATTTTTTCAAAATTAACATTAAATTATTTTATAGAATGTTTCATGGAAATAATGCACTATAAAACCATTCATAATTTTTTCATTCCATATATGTTAAATGATATCGTCTCATACTTTTTCTAATAATATAAAAAGTACCTCATTTTGAAGATGGTAACAGACTCCTTCGATTGTGTATAATTTTTTTTAATAATGTGTAAAATTGACATTAAAATTTATAGAAGAGTGGAAGGAATATGTTTTAATAATCATTAATAATAATTTAAATGGTTGATAAATATACCCACAATAATATTTATAGATAAAAAAATATGATAATAATGACGCTTTAAAATTATCCTTTTCTTTCGGTTTTATATCCTTTGTTTGTTTTTAAACCTCCTCTTTCTCGACGTGGACTATTTAGATCCCCTATTAAATAACCAAATTTTGTATTTATAAATGACCAAAACATCTTTGATGTTACTAGGAATTTTAGGGATAAAAAAGGGAAGGTTATGGATGTTATTTAAGGCTCCATGTTTAGTGAAGAAGCGAGAAATTTGGTGCACTGTTATAATTGATGTGAGGGGCACTTTTAGGATATCCAAAAAAATTAAAAATATAATAAACCATTTCCACATCTTAAAACATACAAACTATCATATTTTCTGTTATTATATGATATAATATTGAAATCATATCATGAAATATATTTTATAAAAGTTTTTCTCTCTCTTTATGCCATATCAATTTAATTAACACTTATTTATTCTATTAAATATTAACCATCATTACAAAAATTTCAATATATAAAGGGTAAAATATTTATAAATATGATGTCAATTAATCCCTAAATTAATACTCAATATCATCTATGACTACATAAAAACTATTTTATATTTTTAAAAACGTTTTTTGATTTTTAAATTATTTAGTAATACATTATTTTAATAAACAATAAATAGTGTCAATTTTGACACTATTTAATTAATTGATTATTAATAATATTAAAAAAACAGGCTTTCTCCAAACCAAATATATAATTATATTTTTTTTAGGTCATGGTAATATTGAAAATTTGTTAGATATATTAGTTATCCCAAATTATAAGTATTTAAATATTTTTCATATCATTTATTTATTATCCCTATTAATAAAATAGTTAATACATCAAATTTGTGTAATTACTTAATAAAATTATTTCTTCAATAAATATTAAAAATAAAATTCTATAACGAAGATAAATCCATTATATATTACAATGGTAATTATAGTTTTATATAACTTCAATGACATTGAAAATTTACAATGTTATAACTTATAAAATATGAATTTTACAAATTCAACCTCACTTTAAAATAATTATATTTTTTATAATATTTCTAATATGTCAATAAATTGTCAATAACATGGACCATGTAAGTTTTTTGGTCATTATGTACTCCTAAAATAATATTTGGTCATGATTTTCTTATCTTTTAATAGTTAATATCATTTAAATTAAATAATTAATGATATTTAATCTTTTAAATAATTTATGCATCATCAAATAATATACCTTTAATGTAATTTTTATTGTCCTATAAAAATTGAAATATAATATCCTTTATAAATAAACAAAATTTATTTCAAATCAATATTTATTTTCGAATTTATATTATGTATAACCTTATGTTTAAATATATATATATATATATATATATTAAAATATCAGTAAGACATATTTAGCATTTCATTAAATAAAATAAATTAAATGTATTATTCTCATTATAGTGGAATTCAAAGTATGCCATTTTATCCCAAGGATAATTTAGGTTAAAAAAACTCATCAAAAAATAATAGGATATATGTTAGGTTAATTTTGAAATATTATTTTTACCTTTAATAACTTGATTAACCCTTTTAAAATATTAAAAAAATATAAATGTTACTATTTAGACTAGCAAAAAATAAAAGGGGTATATTTTAATAAATTTGTTGAATAATTAAAAATATTTACCCCATTTTTATTAATTTAAAACCTAGAAGTTTTAGTAATTAAATTAATATTAACCTCATTGTCTGTATGAGAGAACATATTTTAAAAGATTAAACATTAAAAAAATTAAAATGTATTTTCATAAATATTTAATTTAATATTATTATTAATGAACTAAATTATATTATTTTATTAATATATAATTTATTTATATTTTAAAACAATTCTGTAGTATAATTTAATCATATAAATTATTTCATAGAAAAAGTAGTTTTCATTTATAGTTAAGTATACTTTTACTATTGATCAAAACATGAATATTTTGATAAAAATAACAAAATTTAATCCAATGTAAATTTTTATATCTTACTAATAATAAATATGTTTATGTTGTCAAATAATAATTATTAATTTGTAAAAATTTTAATTTAAAATGGATTCTCCATTAAAAGAAAATAAAATTACCAATTTGAAAAAATATCAGTTATTATATATAAAAAATGGTTGAAACATATCCTATGACTAAAACATATATTGGATAAATATATAAAATTAATGAAATATATATCATATATATTTAATTACCATCATTTAATATATGATATTTACTAATTTTACTAATACAAAAATACTAAATTGACTTTAATATTTAATTTGTTTATATTTTTCAAAAATAATTGGTAGCAAATGAATTCATTATAAATTTTTATAATTTAGTTATATATTTTTTATTATAGAATATATTCTATATAAAAATGTTTAATTTATACTAATGGAATCTCTCAATTTGATTAAACTCATGATTGTATGCAATGTAAGATATTGAGTAATTAAAATTATTTAAATAATATATTTCATAAAAACATCCATGTGTTACGATTTTCCTCCATTAAACTAAATATTCCATCAAAATTAATCACATGGATAAAAATATATTTGGAAACCGATACTCATCACATATTTATGTTCTCCAAAACTTTCCCAAATAGGTGGTTCCTCCAAAAAGAGTTTAACCAATAGTGTGGTTTTCTTTCATAATAGTTTTTCTCTAAGATCTAAAATCTCTATTCGATTTTATTTGATTGAAATATTTTACTCAAGTGGTATAACTTATGAGTTTATTTTACATGAAGTATCAATATAATATTTGTGAATATTTATATGTGAAACACATCATAAACATTAGATGGATTTGGTGGGATCATTAATCTATAATCAAACTATCCAACATGATCATGAATATCAAAAGGATCGATATTCTCAGGTATAAAAATTCCCATATTTGAAAATATTGTTACTCAATTTGGTGAAGATATTTATAGAAGCAACTTCTCATCCACTTCAAACATTGGGTATTTCCATCATTTATTAGAATAACTTTTTTGCTGACTCTATGATTCTCTTTTGTGTTGTTGAATATACTTGGCCTTCTTTACCCTTTCATCAACAATTTTAGTTCATAATATATTTCATTCCCCATCTCCATCATCAAATTTTGGGGTTCTACACTTATTTATTTATAGTAATCAATAATGATCTATATTAAAAGTATATTTAATTATATAGATGATTGAAAAATATATCAAATGTAGGTGTTGATACCAAAAACCATTGAAATACATTGATAAAACACTAAACATGTCTTATAGTGTTTGAATTATCCTCTCTGAATGACCTTCTATATGAGATTGATAATATTTTCTGAAATATATCTTAGTATCTAGATCCTACTAAAGACTATTAATGATCATAGAGGTGAACCTTGGATCCTAATCGAATATAATAGAAAATATTACATTGTTCCATCATACCACTTTCCTTACATATATCATTTCAATTTGATCTGGATAGAAATCATCTAGAATTGAAATTAATTTTCCCTAATTCATAAAGTGATCAACTATGATCCATATAAAATTATGGCCTTTGGATTTTTTGGGAAGTCTGATGATGTTGTCCACATTGATGTATTCCAATTTTCATTCAGGTATGGATAATGGTTTTAGCATCCCCCTACACTTCTACTTCTTAGAATTAACATTCCCACAAACCAAGCACTATGAGAGATAATCAGAAACATCTAATTTTATAACATCATTCGAGAACTAATCTTTCAGTTCCCTGACATCATTATAATTCTGGGATGAATATAGAATGAATACTTTTGATCCAAATACATCAAATCAATTAATTATTTTATGGGAGGAATACAATCATGGTATATGAACTTTAATATTCTATAACAATCAAGGGTGATTTGTAAAAAAAATCTTACCTTCTTTGGTATCTATAAATATTCATTCATTTCCTCTTTAATCATAACCTGTATAGATGGTTCAGAATTAAGTTGAGAAAGATAATATTTCTTCCCATTATTTAAAATTTCAAGATACATCACTATTAAATACAAAAATATTGGATCTCTTGTCATCCTCGTCATTAATAAACATGCCTGATCATTTCAACTCAAAGCATAGGCTACCTTTTTCTCTTTCCTTGGGTGATAATGTATTGTGAAGTCATAATAATTAATCAACACCAACCATATTATTTGGATTATATTCATCTCAATTTATGTGAAAATACACTTTACACTTTTATGATCTGTATAAATACCCCACCATTCAACAAAAAGATAATGCATCCATGTCATTAATTCAATTATTATGGAATCTAAATCCAAATATCGTTTCTTATAATATTAGTAAAGGATATTCAATTTTCATGAGAAATAAGATACCATTATTTCAAGTTTCATCAGAACACATTCTTGGAACTTCTTGGATGCATCACTATAGATCACAAAAACATTTCGACTGAAATTTAGTGTGAGCATAAGGAGATGTCTAACCTTATTTTTAGCTCTTCAAAATTATCATCACATTCTTCCATTCATAGGAACATAACTCATTTCCATTTAAAATTTTGTAGTGGAATAGTTAGTTGTGATAAATCAATCACAAAACATATAAAATATCCATCCAAAAAAAGAAAATTTTGGATATCGGTTACCATTTTCATTCTATATAACTTTTCAAAACATCTATTTTTTCTGGACACATAATAATCACCTATATTAAAATTATTTTCCACAAATATCATTTATTTTGAAGACAAAATTATCAGTTGTTAAATTTTTCATAAAGATTCATATTCCTCATGGTCATCAACACAATTCTCTAGTGATCTTCAAGTTCTTCGTATATATTTGAATATAAAATAACATCATCTATAAATAATACCACAATGTAATCAAGATAATATCTAAAGTCTCTATTCATTATAATCATGATGATAGTGGGAGAATTTGTGATAAAAAAAGAATTATTATAAATTCACTGTGTTGATTTCTTTTATGGAATTTTATCTTTGTTATAGACACCATATTGTATGTTAAATGATGATATCCTAAATAAATATCAACCTTATTAAACTAATGTGCTATATTTAATTGGTCTAGTAAGTCATCAATGTTGGGAAGTTGATATTGGTTCATGAAATTATCTAGTTATGTTCATAAAAATCAATGAAGATTCTCGTTAGTCTATATTTCATCGTAAAAAATATAATAGGTGTGCCACAATGCGACACACTAGGGTGTATAAATCCCATGTCAATTGTAACGCCCCGACCCCAGTTACCCAGATTCGGTGCATTATTACATAACATTGGAATGATCACAAGAAAGATCAAATCTCAAAAGACCGATTGGTTTAGTATCCTTGGAAATACTAGATATATTCATAAGTTTTACATTACATCATAAAATGAAAAACTACTACAACAACATAATGTCTCCATAATCCACACTCATATACCCACATAAAATCCCTGCAGGTCATTCATAATTTACTTCTTCACTTCCTGGGAAAAATAAAACATAGAAAAGGGGTGAGCTCAAATGCCCAGTAAGGATAACAATATAGCGGAAACTTTCATAAATAGGAATAATCATTTAAGGAAATGTATAACTAAAACAAAAGCCTTTCAAACATGAAATTTCAACATGGTACGGCATTAATAAAATGAAATAATTCCATTTACTTATTCACATGGATATTCTACTAATCGAATAGTCACATGAAAAAATCAATAACCACTTTCATAATGTTGGAATGCATAATGCCAGACTATCATAACCACATACCCAAGGCCTCGTGCCAAGACTACAAATAAGATTTTGCTAAGGCCTTGTGCCAAGACACTAGTTTGTCTCATGAGACCTACCTATGCATCGAGGAGCTATAGCGGGCTCCACCCGTCACATATTAAGTCCAATGCATTCCCATATGAAAAGGTTTAAACATAACATAAACATTCGTATTAAAACTAGCATTCGAAATGTCAATACTTTCACCATAAACCATGAATGGTATAAAAATAGCACATTCATAGTCAAACATATCACAAAACCTTCAATACAATATAGAAGTTTTGTATCATAATAAATCAACTTCAAATAATCATAAAATCCATCAAAGGATGTTGACACAGATGAAATCAAAATTCTTTTAAAAGAAATATCTCCTTTTATATTGAAATCATTTAAGATCCATATAAAATAAAACATTTTCTTTGAAAATATTATTATAAGATTGTAAGGGAAGCTTTGAAGATTTTATATCGGCGGAAAATAGCCGCACCCGCCGTATAAGTTAGAAAAACATTCTTACCTTAATTCTGTCGAAAAGGTTAAAAAGGACCTTGTTTTGAAAACGACCGAAAGATTCCTTTATAAACCACTTATAAAAGTCAAAAAGGGTATAAATGGCTTTAACTCATATTCTAGTAAATAGTAAAAATGTTTTGAAATACATTTTTAAGAAACATGGATGTGGATGATAAAGATATCCCAGTTGATTATTACGTATAAACAACCTCAGATAATGAAGAGGTTGTAATGTAAACCCTTACCTTGTACTTTTCCTTGGTTGGGGTAGGTTAACCACCTGTATAATGGAGAAATAATTGTTATTAAATTATACAATAATCATATACATTAATATTATATCATATATGATCTTTTAATATTTATTTGATAATAATATCTTAGTATATCGTTGTTTCGGGTGTTAACTTACTTGTTTTCTTTTATATGTTTTGTTACGTAAGACATGTTTGTAAAGGATAGGTTTTATATTATTCATATCCAGAATGATATCAAGTCCTTAAACATCATTTTTAAATCATCAAATGATAATTATACTTGAATGGATACGATGGAGAATGAATCTCACCGCGTTCGTGGAGACGGTAGTCCGTACGTACGCACGAGCGACAATATCATTCTTTTGATATTAAAACAATATATAAATTGATGGTATATAATATATACAGAATCATTAACATGTTATATTTATTATTTACATGAGTTACACATCATTATTATACCCATCCAAATAATATTATATTGAATAACAATTACACCACGACGTGGAGACGGTAAGCCGTACGTACGCACGTATGGTGGCATGTTATTCAAAGGGTGGATAGAATACTGAATATGGTTGTACCATATTTATAATAACATCACAGTATATATATGATACTGGATTTATTATTTTAGAATGGTAACAACAATGGAAGAAGAAGTGGAAGAATAAATGAACTTGGAAAAGGGTGGTGAAATCATTACCTCTTCTTCGGGTTCTTCCTTTTGATTTGATCAAAAGGGCTCCATAGGTTGTCTTTATGATCAAACTAAGGCCTCTAGGTTGTATTTAGGGAAGTTGGGAGAGTATTTGGGAAGAGTTTGGCAGAACCAAAAGGCTTTGAAGGTGTGAAGAAATGAGAAGGAAGAGTGCCCTTTTATAAGAGGGGTGAGGGGCACCTTTGGAAAAGCTAGAGATATTAGTTTATAATAAATTCATAATCGGTTTCCAATGGCTCTAAAGTGGAATATTCAAAGGCTAAGGTGGGGATGAGTCGAAAAAAACTCAACCAATAGAATTTAGACAGGTTTGGGTACTTATATTAACCTTATCTTTAAGTATTAACTCTAAGTTAATTAGTTTCACTTTTACAATGTCTCGTTGTATTTTTATATTATATGGTTAATAAACTTACTATATACATCCAAGAGACCACCAAGTGGTCCATTAATGATGAACCTATCATGATATAAGTCTCTTGTCCGAACCTTAGATTTTTAGGAATTTAATATCAATTAATAATATAATATTTGTTTTAAGAACTCTTTTATGTCAATTTTGACACTATTCAATAGTTGATTTTTGTGAAACTAATAACAGATTGATTACTTCTAACAAAGTCAATTAAATCAATAATAATATATCATATTATCCTAGAAAATTAGTTTAATTCATTAAAAGTTTCATATTATATTTATTTGGGTATTTATAATATCAATTATTTTAATTTTTCACTATTATAGTAATTACTGCATCATCATTGTGTCATAAATAAAATAAATTATTTAATGTCTAAAAATTATAAATAAAATATCATTATGTAGGAAATCTTTTTATATTTCTAATGAATATTTATAATCTAAAATCCAACATATATAACCCTATGTAACAATTGTTCTTCTAAAAGATATATGCTTGTGTTATTTTTGTATTCATTTTAACTTAATTAAAATAAAGTGTCATTATCACTTAGAAGTGGATCCATGGGGTCCCAAAATAGACCCAAAGATGCCCATGGTCGACCATGTATCATCCAATAGGGTTAAGACACGTTTTAGGGTAATTCAGTATTATAATAATATTATTTTTTTAACCATGGTAAATAAAATATTTACCGCAGTAATTATTCAAAATGTCTAAAAATAAAAGTTACCTATTTACACAATTTGAACATCCTGATTCCAAATATGGAATCCCTTTTCCTAAATTCCAAACACATAAGTGGCAGAAATTATTTTAAAATTAATTCCCGCTGTCAAAACAAAAAGCATGTTTTTAAGAGATAATAACTATCAAAAGATTGACACTTGTTTATGTTCGGTTTAATTGTAAAATTATTTCCAATGACCAAAATTATATTAAATGGTAAAAATATATTCTAAATATACTTTAAAACCACTCCAATTCATAATTTATCAATATTATTTATTTTGATTAAAAAAGTTGTTTTTAATTAAAATTTAGTAATTTTCACTATTCATCAAAATAAAAAAGTTATCCGAAAAGTACCAAAATTTCACCCTAGGCTAATTTCGATATTCCGAAACAAAAAATGAAGTCCATTTTGAAATATAAAATATATATGATTTCAAGAAGTAGGTATTACTATTCACAACGGCTATTTTAATAAGTTGTGGTGTGTGTTAGAACTCAAGGTTGCATACAACACACGCTATCGCATTATTCGAAGGGAAACGTACCGTGGAAGCTTGGGATGTTTCATTTTAAATTTTTGATGTCACTATTTAGTCAAAAAGTTTAAAATATTGTATTTAAAAAGGGTTCACTATTAACAGTTGATAAAAGTGCAATACTAAAAATGAATTTGTTCTTGCATTATATCTAAGAAACTCATAATATGGATTCTAAAATTATAAGGATTATATAAAGTTCAAAATTTAGATAATACTATTCATAACCTCTTTTGAATGGCTTTTTTTTTGTAAGTCATCGTGTGATTGATCTCGGTGTTGCGTGTAGTGCAAGTTATTGAATTATTTTGAAAAAATAACACACTATGAAATCTTGGGGTGTTACATTCTCCCCTCCTTCAATAAATTGTGTCCTCGCAATTTGAAATTGTTTTTCTAAAATAAAAGGTTGAAAGTAGAAAATATATTTGTGGGAAAACCCACATCGGAAATTGGGTTACTAAAATTTAGTCTTAATATGAGGAAAAGTGAAATCAAAGGGTCCCCACCAAATTATGATCTCGATTAGGAGAACATTGGTGGCAATTAGAGACATATAATTGGAGGAAAAACGTAATTATTTATAGGTAGTGATTGAGGTCATCAATCATAAACAAGTGTAAAATTGAGGTCCTTAAATTCATTAATCTATGATGATTTGAAATACCATCGGTTCAACAAAACATAGGGTATTAGGATAACACATTTTTGACGTTTCAAAGTATCTTAGTTGAAATCCCACATCGAAAAATGAATTAATGAGGCCTCTATTTAAAATAAAGAGTGGAAAGTATGAAGATTACCGAAAATAACACATACTAGGGTTCCATGTAGGAAAATATGGATATGGAAGAGAAATCTAACCATCAATTATCTGATGGAGAGTGGTAGAGAACATGGCTATGAAAAGGCCAAAAATCCAAAAGCCATAATTTTGTGATGATTTAAGGTACCATCTAGGACAACATTTTTGTTCTATGTTTCTTTTATTAATGTTGTGGAATTTATTTATGAGATTGGGTAAGATCATAAGGAGATATATTTACTTTATAATTAGAGTTTTATCCATTAATAAATTTCTACCACAAACTCATCTTTCACTCTAAAAGATAATAGAATGTAATTTTTTTTTCTATTTATACTATTCGTACAGGGTTCCAAAATAAATAAATTTATAATTCATCTACCAGATATTTTAAAAAAAACTACATTATTTAATCCAAGACATCTCGTGGGCCAGTGGTAGGTGATACACCCTTGTCGCCCTTCGGTTGCGGGTTCAAGTCTCGCAGCCTTGCCGGACGCGACAGGTTGCCGCCCGACCTCCGGGTTGTCATTTTATGGAAATCCAAAATAATCCAAACTAGAACTATCCAAAATACTTCTGTCCAAACTCATAGTCTAACATTTATACGGAAGGTAAACATAATATAGATCCTTTTTACCCCGTAATAGCATATAAATACCTTCATCATGTATTACCATATTCCTTATTGATTACATTCATGCTCCCTTATTCCATATAGAATGCTGGATATACTTCATTAATCTAAAAATGTTTTAAACCCCAACAATGATAGAATATACAAATCATTAATCAGTTCCAAGGTAGTCAAGAATATCCAATATAACTTATCCAAAACAATCACATATTATTCCAAAATAACTACCTCAGTATCAGAACTAAATTATGATTTATCATTCTCTCAACCATATATTTTCCAAAAATTTATCCTGCTATTGAGTTACTTTTCATTATTCCACACAATCTCAAGTCCTTAATGAAATAGTACTGCAGTACAATCCTTATATACTCCATAATTATTATAACAAGTACATTGTTGATACAACACTCAATTGACATAATCAACATAAGAACTCAAATCATTCCTCTTCATCTGTGGTAGTATCATAACTTGATTATTATCCAATAACATCATTTGCGGCATAGTCTGATGACTGGGACATATATTCGCGTAGTGTCCAAACTCCTTTCAAATGAATCATTGTACATTTAAAACCATTTTCTTACCCTTGCAGTCACGTACTTTATGCCCTTTTCCTCCACACTTATAACAAACTCCTATTCCTTTCAGGCAAGTTCCGGGGTGTTTCTTTCCACAGTTACCACATATGGGAAAATTCTTCTTTTCCCTCTTCCCTTTATCCATCTTTCTCTCTTCCATCATTTTCTTCTCTTGCTTCCCTTCAAAGCCATAGGACTTAGTAAACTCTTTACTTATCTTATCAACACATGATATTATTTATTCATATGATGATAATACATGGGAGACTATTTCTCTTATAAATTATAGCTTAAGACCATGAATGATATGATCCTTCCTTCTCTTTGGATCATGTGCATTTCTGGAGTTCTCATTCCTTCTACTGGGTGCCATTTCTAAACAATGGCATATACTAGATCATTTTATGAATCAAAATACATAATCCCATACTTATAAAACACTTAATATAAATTGAACTATTTATCGATATAATCCATAATCATAAAAATTTCTCCTTTGAGGATGTATATACTCATAAACCCTTCATAATTGTTTGTAAAGAAAATGAGAATTATCCAAAGCATATCCCCCGGGAGTGTCGTAACCAAGAGTGCAGCAAGGCCCATTGTCGTGCACCAGTTCCCGTTCGAGTCTAGCTCAAAGCGGTGTTTTCGGGTTTTACCCCTAGGTACATCTGTTCCAGAGCCGCCTCTACCTGCTCGTATCCAGACAGGGATGTATTGCTCGTAAAACTCACAAAATCTCTACAATACCAAAATTCTAGGAAGTTCTTCTACACTAATACTCAATGTTCATCTTAGGTCTTCGTGCTCTAATAAGAGTTTATCTAAATCTAGCTTCCAAGGTTTGTACTAAACTTTCTCTGATACCAACTGTAACGCCCCGACCCCAGTTACCCAGAGTCGGTGCATTATTATATAACATTGCCATGATCACAAAAAAGATCAAATCTCGAAAGACCGATTGGTTTAGTAGCCTTGGAATTACTAGATATATTCATAAGTTTTACATTACATCATAAAATGAAAAACTACTACAAAAACATAATGTCTCCATAATCCACACTCATATCCCCACATAAAATCCCTGCAGGTCATTCATAATTTACTTCTTCACTTCCTGGGAAAAATAAAACATAGAAAAGGGGTGAGCTCAAATGACCAGTAAGGATAACAATATAGCGGAAACTTTCATAAATAAGAATAAACATTTAAGGCAATATATAACTAAAACAAAAGCCATTCAAACATGAACTTTCAACATGGTACGACATTAATAAAATGAAATAATGTCATTTACTTATTCACATGTATATTCTACTAATCGAATAGTCACATGCAAAAATCAATAACCACTTTCATAATGTTGGAATGCATAATGCCAGACTATCATAACCACATAGCCAAGGCCTCGTGCCAAGACTACAAATAAGATTTTGCCAAGGCCTTGTGCCAAGACACTAGTTTGTCTCATGAGACCTACCGATGCATCGAGGAGCTATAGCGGGCTCCACCTGTCACATATTAAGTCCAATGCATTCCCATATGAAATGTTTAAACATAACATAAACATTCATATTAAAACTAGCATACGAAATGTCAATACTTTCACCATAAACCATGAATGGTATAAAAATAGCACATCCACAGTCAAACATATCACAAAACCTTCAATACAATATAGAAGTTTTGTATCATAATAAATCAACTTCAAATAATCTTAAAATCCATCAAAGGATGTTAACATAGATGAAATCAAAATTCTTTTAAAAGAAATATCTCCTTTTATTTTGAAATCATTTAAGATCAATATAAAATAAAACATTTTCTTTGAAAATATTCTTATAAGCTTGTAAGGGAAGCTTTGAAGATTTTATAACGGCGGAAAATAGCCGCACCCGCCGTATAAGTTAAAAAAACATTCTTACCTTAATTCTGTCGAAAAGGTTAAAAAGGACCTTGTTTTGAAAACGACCAAAATATTCCTTTATAAACCACTTATAAAAGTCAAAAAGGGTATAAATGACTTTAACTCATATTCTAGTAAATAGTAAAAATGTTTTGAAATACATTTTTAAGAAACATGGATGTGGATGATAAAGATATCCCAGTTGATTATTACGTATAAACAACCTTGGATAATGAAGAGGTTGTAAAGTAAACCCTTACCTTGTACTTTTCCTTGGTTGGGGTAGGTTAAACTCCTGTATAATGGCAAAATAATTGTTATTAAATTATACAATAATCATATACATTAATATGATATCATATATGATCTTTTAATATTGATTTGATAATAATATCTTAGTATTATCGTTGTTTCGGGTGTTAACTTACTTGTTTTCTTTTATATGTTTTGTTACGTAAGACATGTTTGTAAAGGATATGTTTTATATTATTCATATCCAGAATGATATAAAGTCCTTAAACATCATTTTTAAATCATCAAATGATAATTATACATGAATGGATACGATGGAGAATGAATCTCATCGCGTTCGTGGAGACGGTAGTCCGTACGTACGCACGAGCGACAATATCATTATTTTGATATTAAAATATTATATAAATGGATGGTATATAATATATACAGAATCATTAACATGTTATATTTATTATTTACATGAGTTACACATCATTATTATACCCATCCAAATAATATTATATTGAATAACAATTACACCACGACGTGGAGACGGTAAGCCGTACGTACGCACGTATGGTGACATGTTATTCAATGGGTGGATAGAATACTGAATATGGTTGTACCATATTTATAATAACATCAAAGTTTATATATGATACTGGATTTATTATTTTATAATGGTAACAACAAAGGAAGAAGAAGTGGAAGAAGAAATGAACTTGGAAAAGGGTGGTGAAATCATTACCTCTTCTTCAGGTTCATCCTTTTGATTTGATCAAAAGGGCTCCATAGGTTGGCTTTCTGATCAAACTAAGGACTCTAGGTTGTAGTGAGGGAAGTTGGGAGAGTATTTGGTCAGATTTTGGCCGATCCAAAAGGCTTTGAAGGTGTGATGAAATGAGAAGGAGGAGTGCCCTTTTATAAGAGGGGTGAGGGGCACCTTTGGAAAAGCTAGAGATATTAGTTTATAATAAATTCATAATCGGTTTCCAATGGCTCCAAACTTGACTATTCAAAGGTTAAGGTGGGGATGGGTCGAAAACAACTCAACCAATAGAATTTCGATAGGTTTGGGTACTTATATTAACCTTATCTTTAAGTATTAACTCTAAGTTAATTAGTTTCACTTTTACAATGTCTCTTTGTATTTTTATATTATATGGTTAATATACTTACTATATAAATCCAAGAGACCCCCAAGTGGTCCATTAATGATGAACCTATCATGATATAAGTCTCTTGGCCGAACCGTAGATTTTTAGGAATTTAATATCAATTAATAATATAATATTTTTTTAAGAACTCTTTTATGTCAATTTTGACACTATTCAATAGTTGATTTTTGTGAAACTCATAACAGCTCGATTACTTCGAAAAAAGTCAATTAAATCAATCCTTATATATCATATTATCCTAGAAAATTAGTTTAATTCATTAAAAGTTTCATATTATATTTATTTGGGTATTTATAATATCAATTATTTTAATTTTTCACTATTATAGTAATTACTGCATCATCATTGTGTCATAACTAAAATAAATTATTTAATTTCTAAAAATTATAAATAAAATATCATTATGTATGAAATCTTTTAATATTTCTAATGAATATTTATAATCTAAAATCCAACATATATAACCCTATGTAACAATTGTTTTCCTAAAAGAAATATGCTTGTGTCATTTTTGTATTCATTTTAACTTAATTAAAATAAAGTGTCATTATCACTTAAAAGTGGATCCATGGGGTCCCAAAATAGACCCAAAGATTCCCATGGTCGACCATGTATCAACCAATAGGGTTAAGACACGTTTTAGGGTAATTTAGTATTATTATAATATTATTTGTTTAACCCTTGTTTACCGGATTTACCCTTAACCATGGTAAATAAAATATTTACCGCAGTAATTATTCAAAATGTCTAAAAATAAAAGTTAACTATTTACACAATTTGAACATCCTGATTCCAAATATGGAATCCATTTTCCTAAATTCAAAACACAGAAGTGGCAGAAAATAATTTAAAATTAATTCCCGCTGTCAAAACAAGAAGCGTGTTTTTAAGAGATAATAACTATCAAAAGATTGACACTTGTTTATGTTCGGTTTAATTGTAAAATTATGTCCAATGACCAAAATTATATTAAATGGTAAAGATATATTATAAATATACTTTAAAACCACTCAAATTCATAATTTATCAATATTAATTATTTTGATTAAAAAAGTTGTTTTTAATTAAAATTTAGTAATTTTGACTATTCATCAAAATATAAAAGTAATCCGAAAAGTACCAAAATTTCACCCTAGGATAATTTCGATATTCTGAATCCAAAAATGAATTCCATTTTAAAATATAAAATATATATGATTTAAAAAAGTAGGTATTACTATTCACAACGGCTATTTTAATTAGTTGTGGTGTGTGTTAGAAATCGAGGTTGCGTACAACACACGCTATCGCATTATTCGAAGGGAAACGTACCGTGGAAGCTTGGGATGTTTCATTTTAAATTTTTGATGTCCCCATTTAGTCAAAAAGTTTAAAATATTGTATTTAAAAAGGGTTCACTATTAACAGTTGATAAAAGTGCAATACTGAAAATGAATTTGTTCTTGCATTATATCTAAGAAACTCATAATATGGATTCTAAAATTATAAGGATTATATAAAGTTCAAAATTTAGATAATACTATTCATAACCTCTTTCAATGGATTGTTTTTTGTACGTCATGGTGTGATTGAACTCGGTGTTGCGTGTAGTGCAAGTTATTGAATTATTTTGAAGAAATAACACACTATGAAATCATGGGGTGTTACATCAATATTCTTTTGGTGTTTCATATTCAATTATTTTAACTCAATTTATAACATTAAATATTTTTTCAGTAAAATAGGAATATCACCCTGTATGTGTTATTTTGAAAACTAATCTTTATGATTTTGTAGATAACCTATAAATACATTAATAAAGTCATCGAAAACTATCATACAATCGGTGTTTTGTTAATGGTGAGTTTCTCCCCAACTATTTATGATATATAAACTTAAATTATATGACCTATAGTGACCAATAATTTTACAAATTTCATTACATGGATATAAAATTCATTTGGATATTTGGAGTAATGATGAATCATTATATAAAACGTTAATGATCAACACATGGATTAACACATGGATTTTGTTCATAATTGAAAGGTTTTGTATTATAATTTATGAAATTTTTTTAAAAAGGATTATAGAGAAACACAAAACATAAAATACATATTTAATAGTCTGGTTCATCCCAAAAAATTACTTCATGAACATAATAGAATATGGTAAAAGAATTTTATTAATCATCTTCCTTGAATGTGATAAATTAACAATTCTCATAAGGTGTTATGTTTTTATTTATATACAATAATGGGAAAGAAGAGATGATTACGAATTATCCCATTGTCAAAAAAATCCAGTATATGAATGTTACTAGTGTTATAATACTATTTATTTGAAGGGAGGTGAGGAAAGAAAAAAAAATACATGAATTAAAATAAAAGAATAAAAAAGGAATTTACCTCTTAAGTTTATCTCTTTTAAGAACCTCTTAGGAAGATAGAATTTATCATATTAAGAATAAAAAAGGAATAAATATATAGGGGAGGATCTTGGGTATATAATTGTTAAGATATTAGGAAAGGAACAATGCTTGAGTAGAGTGAATATAAGAGGGGACTGTGGGTGGATTTTAATGTAGTGGGGATGAGGGTTTTATTAATATTGTATTCCTTTGGTTTTTACTTTTCAATAAAACAAGAAATAGTAATGATTCATGTTACAAAAAAATAGTAATATATGAATGTGAGTTCAAACCAATGATCATTTACTTCATCCATGACACAATCATGATGCATAAATTCAGGTTACAAATTTTATTGGGAATTTTCATATTTTAATATTATTAAAAAATTCATGTATTTTAGAAAAATCCCCAAAAACCACTCTAACCATGAATTGATGTTATGAATACAAAAATGAATTCCATTTTTTCAAAAATAATGTTATAAATATTATTAATTTAATTTTAAAGGAAAATCATAAATTACATAAAAAACCAATATTTTTAAACTATAACTGATTTTATAATTCATTACAAAATTACATAAGGTCTTATAAAATTATCTTAAAACTAGAAGACATAAAATTGTTAATTTAATAAATATTTTAATAAAAAAATCTATTAAAGTAACTAATAAATTGTAATTAATTATTTATGACTTACTGAAATCCTAATAATTTTACAATGGTCACATTGTCACTTATAAGATGCCTAAATTTTATTTGTACAATCATGAGTGAGGATAATATTATTTGGGATGATTTAGTATTCACAAGTGTCATCTTACTATTGATAAGGGTAGGTTAATCTTCTTAAGGGTATGTTAGTATTCACAAAAAATAGTTTGTCCTATCAGAGTCAGAACATTTTACTGATTGTAACCATAAACGTCTGATTTCGGAAATTTAAAACATAGAAGTGTCCAAATAATGTTAAATGGTCACATAGTACTTATTAGTTCATTGTTTTTTCATTTATTATTTTTATATGAAATATTTATAAGATATTAATTTCCATTGATAAATCATTAGGTCGTTACATTATTCCAACCCTTATGAAATTTTCCCTCAAAACATGGTTTTATATTATTATCCATAAATAGGTGTGTGTAAATTTCCTTCATTTCCTCCACTAGTTCCCATGTTTCTTCATCGTACATATGGTTCCCCCATATTACATTCATTGGGTGATTATTCTTGTTACATAGAAAAATATTTCTATAATATAAGATCTTCACTGGCTGCTCATTGTTAGAATATCATTATCCATGTGTACCACCTCTAAATAGAGTACATGTGATGGGTCTAGTATGTAATTATTTAAGAAGGATACATGTAAAACAAAGTGTACTTGGCATATGGTGGGTGGAATTTCTAGTCTATTGGCCACCATTCTAACTCATTCAAGGATATCTAAGGGGCCGATGTACCTAAGAATTATCATTCATTTCATCTCAAATATTATAACCTTATTCCATGTAGATATGCGTAGAAATATCATGTCTCCATCTTTGATCTCAAAGTATCATCGATGATTCATTACATAACTCTTATATCGACATTAGGCTTCTTTGATGTTCTGCTAAATAATGTCCACCTTCTCCAACATTTCTTCGTCCATTTCAGGTCCCAGAAGATTATGATCACCTACTTTATCCCAACAAGTTTTTTTATACACTATTTCCTATAGAGGGTTTTATATTGTTCCATTTAAGTGCTCAAGAGAAAAATTATATTGTAGGAAAATTCAACCAGAAAATGATTTTGGTCTCATCCTACTTTTCTATTCATATAACATGCTCTAAACATGACTTGAAGTGTCTGAATAGTCCTCTCATATTTTCCATAAGTTTTTGGATTATAGGCCTTAAAAATGTTCCGTCTAGTACATATACCATGTTGGAGACATTTCCAGAACATCGAGGTTAATATTGGATCTCTATAAAATATAATAAATAGTGTTAATACATGAATCCTTACAACATCATTAATATATATACATGATATTTGATCCCTTGTGAAGTCCACTCGAATCGCAGTAATGTGATTTGTCTTTGAATGATGATCCACAATGACCCATATAACAACGTTTCCTCTAGATGTACTTGGAAGTCCAGTGAAATAATCCACAGATATGTTCTCCCTTATCTATGTTGGTATTGGTAGTGGCTGCCTCACCCTCTTAGAAATATGACTTTTACCCATCACATTTAGTCATACTGGGAAAATTAATGTATACTCAGCAATCTCCGTCTTCATATTGTCCAACTAAAAGTTTTATTTGATATCTCGATACATATTTGTAATCTATGGGTGCATAGAGAAGGTCTAGCTATTTATATCATTCAGAAGCTCCTTGTTTATCATTTTATTTGATGATACACATATTCATGACCCATATATTTCATATCCTTCATCATCAATCATGCACTAAGTGGATTTTCCATTTTAATGGCGTCCACCCTTTTCTAAATATCCACATTTTTTCTTAGAGCATCATTTAATTTATAAATGAAGTATGTTTGGACAATAATTTGAGAAATTATTTATGATGTTCCTCCCTTAATGATTCCCTTAACAATCTACTAAAAATATTAGAAGATCAGAACATTTTCAATTTTCATCATTGAATGTGTTGTAGGATCCTTTCAACATAGAGCGTCTACCACCTTGTTCGCCTTACTACAATGGTAGTGGATTGAGTAGTTATAATCCATGATTTTCTATATCTTCATTTGTTGACTCATATTGATATTCTTTAGTGGGAATATATATTTGATACTCGTGTGATCAATATATATCTATTTCTTCTCCCCATATAGACAATTCCTCCATATTTTTATTACAAAGATCACAGCCACCAACTCCAAATCATTTTTAGGATATTTTTGCTCAAATATTTTTTATCTTACATGATAAATTATCTATCAGTATATCATTTTGAATAAAAAAACATAGCCTAAGTCATTCATTGATGCAATTATGATCACCACAATCAGTTCTCCACTTGTTGTGAGTGTGAGTACTAGTGAAATTATTAGTCTTTTTTTCAACTCCAAAAAATTGTATTCACAAATTTGAGTCCATACTATATTTACTCCATTTCATGTTAGCTTAGTCATTGGGTTTGAATTCAATGAAAAGTTATTTCCCAATCATTGACAATACCTGGATATACCTAGAAATATATGAATCTCCATTACATATGTTTTCATGGGACACTATTCAATTTCATTTATATTCGAAGGGCCCAAAAATATCCGTATTTTGGTAATAGTATTCCCACAGAACAATATATAGTCCATCCAAAACTCTCATTTATTGTAATTTCCATATAGAGTCTCTCTTCACCATGTAATTAACACGATATTCAGATGGTCCTCTTTCTCCTCCTTACTACTAGATTATATCGTAATATCGTCGATAAATACTACCAAAAATTTGAATAGGTAATATCTAAAGACCATATTCATTAAATGAAATACAATTTCATGATCATTAGTAATTATGAAGGGAATCAATATGAACTCAGAGTTTCCATTTTCCATTCAAAAATAAATCATGATAATTTCTTATTTCCTCACCTTTAATTTATTATATCTCAACAGAAGGACCACTATAGAGAAATAACGGGCCCCATGAAGCTAATTAAATATGGAATCTATCAATTATATTGGATACTTGTTCATTATCGTTATTTTATTTGGCACATGAAAATAAATATAGATGCACATATAAATATACTTATATTCTTGACAAAGAAGACTAGAACACCCCATGGTGAAGAACTCATCCATATAAAACCATTCTCTTGACAATCTAGTAGTTGAATCATTAGCACATACAAATCAATGGTGGCCATCCAATAAATATACTTTTATATAGGTATAGATCTAGGAAGAAGTTCAACAGTGAACTAAACCTCTTAATCAGTAGGGAGACCAAAAAACTCTTCAATAAAAACATCAGTGTAGTCCCTCATGATGAGAATGTCTTCAAACATGATTTTATCCATTTTCAGAATCATTTGAGATATAATTTTTTTTCTCATGTTGAATTAAAATCCAGACATGATACATTGATTATAACAAAAATTTATATTTATCCTAAGAATGTTAATGAATTTTAGGATGCTTTGGAATGTGAAGAGTGATCTCTATTTCTCAACAGTTGATATTGGATTTGTATATAGATAGAAAATCCATGCCCAAAATAGTGTCGAACACCACTAAAGGAATAATGAAGTGAATTTTTGGGTGCTTCAGTAAAAAAATGTTAACCAGGGAGGAGTTATAAACCTAGGAGAAATAATTCCCCATTCACTGTTACCACAGATGACTTAACATTCAAATTTTGAGGGTGTGTTTTAATAGATCTATTAAACTTGAAATAAATGAATGAATGTGAATTACAAGATTCAAATAGTATGTTTTCTATTCATGAATGAATAACTAGTGTAACTGTCACCATACAATTGTCTAACTCTATATTTATAATAGTAATAGAATAATACATTCCTTGTTTCCATTGAAGATGTTTTTGATATCCTAAGACAACCATCATCTTATGTCAATTTTTCACCTAATTCCCTTTCTCCTTCTAGTTGTATCAATGACCTACATAATGAGTATTGATCTGATAAATACTTTCTTCTTCCACAATATAAAGATAATTCCCATCCTTTATATAGTTTTTAGCTAGATTTCCCATACTTCTACAATTGATGCAATTCCTAGTTCCCTATAAATAGTTCCTTGATTGTTATTGGCATAATTTGTACATGATGCATGGTTGTGCTTATTTCTATCATGGAATTTATTTGTGGAACCTACCTTATTAGATTCCATTTTCTAGTTATTTTTATTGTGACCATGATACCACTGAGAGTCTCCAATATACATTTCAACCATAATAGAGCATGAAACAATATCTTCATGATTGTCAATGTTTTTAATTTCGAACACTTTTCATACACTCAGATATAGGTTAAAAATGTAGCGATCCACCATGATTTTAGTGTTCACGAAAAATCTAGTGGTGTACATTTAAAGCCTTGGGAATTATTCTTCATTCAACCCAATAGTATCATCTTCCTTATGCTTGATTCCGAGTTACTCTCATTCCATATTGAGATGGAGGATTTGTGGAAATATTTATTAAACAACAATCTTTTGAATTCATCTCAAACCATGGATTCAATTTCTTTATGGGTATTAATATTCATGATCAGTGACCACCACATATTATCTTCCCCAAAAAAATGATAGACCACTGGTACAACTTTTTTTCATCTGATATAGGGAGGACACACTATATCATTTTAATGGAGTTAATTCATTTTTACATGAGGTGGAGCTCGAAATATCAACCAAACATGGGTGGAATTTTACACATGAGGGTTTCAAAAACAACCATATATTTCCTTGGAGGTGTAGGTTGTTCGACATGATTCATGTAATTTTTAATAAATTGATCAATATATAGAAAGTATTGTATTAATGTTTTAAAATACCATTCCCATCATATAATTAATTTCATTAGGGAAATATTCATTTTAACTACTACATTGATTTTTGGCACATGTTTTCTAATATCCCACCATCAAATATGAAAAATTGTTTACAATTAGAAGGAACTAATACTTTTCTATTGATTATAAGATGGAAACATTTAACAAAAGAGGATACACTTTAAAAGGATAAGAATATCCTAACTTTTTATTCCCTATGTTTCAATCTAGGTTATTGTTGATATATTTTTTAACAAATATTCTTTAGGGAGTTTTTTGTTCCCTTATCAATTGTTTGTACTAAACTTGGGAATTTTACAAATAATATCCTATGGGAGTGTCAAACCAAGAGTACATCAATGCCCATTGGAATGCACTATTTCATGTTCATGTCTAGAAATATTCGATGTTTTGGGGTTTTACCCATATATAAATCCCATATAGATCCACCTATACCTATTTGAATCTATAATCTGATGTAATTTCTATATAAAACAATTTTACTACACTTAACAAAACTTAGGTGTGTTATCTTATACCTAATCTTATCCTTATGATTTTTAATAAATTTCTCGCCTCAAAATATCCAAAAATAAATAGAACATCATCAAATAAAAAATATAAAAACCATATACCATTACACATATGATTACATGATTATAAAATACTGCTGGTTATCGGTGTGAAAGTGAATGATTATATAAATCATTAATGTTAAACACTTGGATTAACATTGTGATTTTTTTCATAATTAACTTATTTGGTATTATTATATTACATCAAGTGTGAAAAATGATTACATAAAAACAAATAATATAAAATACATCTTTAATAGTCTAGTTCAACCTTAAAAATGTATTCTGACCCATAATAGAATATGTTAAATGAAATTTATAAATCATCATCTTTGAATGTGCTTAATTAATAAATCTCAGATGGTGTTTTCATTTCATTCATATAATAGAAGGGGAAAATAGAAAAAATAATAAATTATAACATTATAATAAAAAAATTATAATACATTTATATTACTATAGTTTTCATAACATTTAGTTTAAGTGTGGTGAGGAATGAAAAATGAAAATAAATGAACATAAATGAAAATAAAATAATCAGATAGAGAAATTATCCTCTTGAGATTATCTCCTTTGAGAACATCTTAATAAAAATAGGTATTTTATTTTTATGAGACCACGGGATGATGGACTTTGAGGATGTGATTTTTTAGGGATTTATATGTAATACAAGGAAGGCACATAGCTTGAGTGGAGTGAAGATAAGAGGGTATTGTGGATGGTTTTTATAGTTGAGGGGATGTGTGTTTTCATAATATTTTAAAAATTATGTTTTGAAATTTCCATAAAAAAATAAGTAGTAATGTTTCTTGTGACATAAAATATTAATACATTAACGAACATCCAAATAAATGGCCATTTTCAACATCCATGATATATGCATGAAGTATAAAATCTGGTCATAGCATTTATTATGAATTATCGAATTTTACAATTCATTAAAAGTTCATGTATTTTAGAAAAATCACAATAATTCACCATATTGATTTTTCAATGTTTAGAAACCAAATGTGATATACATTATTAGAAAATAATTTTCTACATATGATTAATTTAATGTTTTAGTAAAATATTAATTTTCATGAAAAATATATATTTTAAAACAATATCTTATTTTATAATGCTTTAAAAAATTTAGTTGGGTCATATGAAATTATAATAACACTAGAAGATATAAAATTGTTAATTTATAACCACCTTTTAAGAAATTAATATTATTTTAAATTAGTTAATTAAATTTAATTAATTATTTATGACATACAAAAATAGCAATACTTTTACAATGGACATATTATCACTAATAAGATGCCTACAATTTATTTATACATTCAAGGGTGATGTTACTATTCATATTGGATGATGTACAATTTATAAGGGTTTTAGTAAAATTCATAAGGGTATGTTAATATTCCTATGGGTTGGATACTATTCACCAAATAATATTGTCTTATCACACTCAAAACATATTTCTAATAGCCATTGTGTTTGTGAGATGTTTTAAATTTAAAACACAAAAGGGTCAAAATAATTTTTAAAGGTCAAAGAGTAATTTTTGTTAATTGTGTTGTGATTTAATGTGATTATATGACATATTTATAAGAAATGATTTTTCATTTATAAAACATTAGGTCGTAATAGGACCCATGATCTATAATATGGAAAATAATTCCAATATAAGGTTATATTCATCCATTCAATGATATATGATCATATATTGATCTAGATTATAAAATGTAACTTCCATTACTTGTAAATTTATATGAGTTACATATATTGATTTCAATCCATTTTAATAATCACATCAAAATTGAATAAATGAGGAAAAAAATTTATTAGGAACCACATTCCTACAAATTTTAACTGGAGAAGACTTATAAACATTTGATGCAACCATTGTGCTATCAGAGTTGTCCATGTTATCTCAACATCTAATTATTTAGTTAATAGTGAGATTTCCTTAGAAATGTAGTCTGAAATAATTGATTTGGTGTATCCACAATCAAATAAAATATTTTCTACATTAAAATTAATTGTATGTGTTCCTTTAAACACATAATTATCATACTCAACATCGCTTATAGTGATCGCATGTGATATTTTCTTTTCCTCTGGAATTATTGTTTTTTCGACGTAAATCATGATCGATAAAAATTGGATTAAGTATTTGGTTAGAATAATTCCCAATTTCCTGGAAATTGTAGAATTGAATAGTGGGAGGTGCATTCTGTCTAACATTTTCTCAATCTTGGTCATTAAAAATATTTTTCCCATCACATATGTATTAAAATATCATATGACCTTCTATATCATTAATAAAACATTTTATAGTCTATATGATTCAATTTCAACCATGTTTCATTCCACAGATTAAGGATAAAGGAAAAAACATCATCTCTTATATGTGCTATTTATACTTTCCATCGAATTTATATTTTTTAATATTAACAATCCAAAATGACTAATGAGTAACTCAAATCTATATGTCATCTATGAGATCAAATTGAATGATTTCATCATATCTATTATAGTATTTCATGGCTGATTCCTATCGAATAATTGATTTTATCAAAAATAAAAAATCAATCAATTTTACTCCCTGGATAGATAATATTTTTAGAAGCATACCTTGGATGTATTTTTTAATTTTCTTCTATGGTACCAATATATTCATCATCCATTTGAAAAATCTAACTGAATTCCATATCAATATCTGTTCTATGAATATTTGATCATTATTCATTAAAAAATATGTTATTGGACTCATTCCTTTCAATAGAAAAAATTTCTACTCTTTGGTAAGTATACTAGATAAAATTGTACCATTTATCAGCATCACTTTCCAATTGATTGAATTCCAAGATGAATTTATCATGCTATCAACTTTGAATATCTACAAATATCTTTTTATTGGAACTAATACAGTTTTTATCAATTACTGGATCTAAAGACACACTGAAAGAAAGAATATTATACCTCTTGAAGACTAAATATAATATTGTTCCCTTCATTACTCATTTGGACGTCCTAAATGATTCATTTCTTGAGAATGTTGTGTGAGCTTATAGTCCAATTTTCACATTCTATCTCCCTTAAAAAAAAATTTCTGGAGGGTAGAGCGATTTCCTTGCCCATCAAATTCCACATTATCGATGTTATTTTAGTTTCTATCCATTGACTAAAACAAAGAGGAATAGTGTGAGAAAAATTAATCATCCTGGTAAATTCACATAATAAGAAATTAAAATTAAATTTAAAACAAAATAGGTTTTATCCAATGTTATTCATGATAATTTATAAAACACATTGACTTTAACCCATACATAATCAAATCCTTAGGGTTCTTACCACTGTTTTCTCATCCTAGTTTAAAATTGATAACTATACACTTTTATAATAAAATCTATAATTGATTATACTTTAAACAAACAGATATTACTTCAAAGATTCTGAATAATCATTATAAAACATAAAAACTATTACAATGCAGTATATGTTTAGTGTCTTTATAAACTATAAATAATATACAAGTAGTTCATATGAACTGTATATTGTCTCATGCTTCTTCATACTGAACTGGACCACTTTTGACATATCTTACATAATACCCTTCTTCACAACCTCTGGAAAAGGAATATATAAATGTGTGATATTAGATACCATGTAATGGTAAAAAAAAAATATAATTCATATCATAATCTTAATACATATGAATATTTCATTTGAAAATATTATCTTTTACATGAATGATAATGATATCATTTCAGGGGATAAATTATAAGTGTTCAAAAAGAAACTATGAACATATTTGAAAAAAATATATAAGATTTGGAATTTATAAAATATACATTAGTATATAAATTCATTTCTTATTATTAAAGTATCATTTACAATACCAATATAGTTGAAATTTTTTTTACTAAACAATGTGCACTCCTCTTTCCAGCCATGTATTACCGAGCCAGGTTTACATCCCATTCCATCCAGTATTTTTGAACCTATATCTATTGTCACTCCAAACATATATTTCTCATGAGATATAAATAATTAACTAACACATTTGATGGTGATATATGTCACACCAATATTATAATGAAATCATGCATACATGTTCAAAAAAATCCTTCATTACATCAGTACCCATGTAATAAAATGGTTTTATTAACCATAATTCCATCATAATATATTCCATTTAAAAAAAACAGACTTTATAAATCTCATTCCATTATATACATAATTAAAACATTGTAATAATAATTGCAACTTACTTTAAACATAACCCTAATATTGAATTTTATATTAGATGGAAAATAATTTTTGAAAGAATAAGTGAAGTTATTTCATGAAGAAAAGGTATTTTTATTCTTCAAAAACGTTTTCTATTATCATAATTACCAAATAGTTTAATATAAATTAATTTCATTGAGAAAAAACTTGATATATTATAATTTAATATTCATTGAAATAATGGGTTATGAAACAATAAAAACATTATCAAGCTGTTTAACATAAAACAAAACAACTTTTTATACTCCTATTAGATAATATAAAAAAGTACCTCATATAATTTTTTTAAAAATATTCCTTTTATTCATTTAATAAAAATTCAAAAAGGTATACAATTTACTTTTGAAAATTATAGAATAAAAGAATGATTATTTTGGAAAACATATTTAGTAAATACAGAGATGGATAATAAATATTCCCTAGTAAATATTTATTTTTTAAAAATCTTTAATAACAATGAGGTTACCAAATTATACCTTACCTTATGTCTGATATCCTTGTTATGTATCTGAGCATCCACTTCTTCGATGATATACCTCTAGATATCATCTTAATAAACTAGAGTTGGCATTCTAAGACGACTAAAAGCTCTATAATTCTTCTATGGATGTTTAGAATGTAAATCGATATGGGATGGCTGAGAATGAATTTTTAATTTGAAGTTATGATGTGACAGAGGAGGATCCATTATATAATCAACGTGATGGTCACTTTTAAAATCTCCAAAAAATATTAGTTTATAAAAAAATAAAACCCCACCAAAAATGCCATAAATTTAGTAGTTACGATGATGGGATGAGATAAGTTCATAATCTCGTAATACAATAAATTTTATACATATTTTTCAATCAATTTAAACCCTATAAATTTATTTAAGAAATTCATTATACTTTTTATTTTTAATTAAGGAAATAAAAATATGAAATTTAAAGGTGTCTAATATTGACATATTTTATAAGGACATGGTCTAAAAACATTACATAATCATGAATTAAATGAATAATTCACATTAAGGATACTTTTATGCTTAGAGTTTTGGAGAATTAGGCCATAACTATTACATAACAACATGACATTTACATTTAGACAATACTAATCAGTATCCATTTGATTATATTTTATTACACTTAAATAACATGTCTAGCTCCCTGTATTTGACATAATGAATTTTCCATGATCCCATCCATGACCCTATTCCACATTATGTTGTGTGAAAAACATTTTAAAAAATCGAATGAGAAAAAAGATCAATAAGGGTTATAAAACAAGGAAACAATACATTCGCCCATCGACAAATATATATCAACGAAACTATACTTTTTAATCATAACATACCTCATGAAATCATATGAATTATGAATAACACATAAAAATCATAAATTGTAAAGGTAAATTGTGGAATCCATATAAAACATACGTTGTAATATTCATAGTTATGTTGGGAGTTACATTTGGAAAATCTATCACAGAATATTCCCTAATTCTCTTATGAGAAACATAAATGTTTACATCCATCATGTTACCCAATGCATTGGAGAGCCTTCTCACGGTCACCCACATTGTTTATCACGGAACCACCCGTATGAGTAAACAATGAAAAATAACCAGAACATATTCAAAACACATAAGAAAATCATAATGTAAAAATAACATCTCCATATTTCAATCACAATATATCATTTCATGATATTTACATAACCAATTATTTATCAAAACATTTTTCAAAAACATCTAAAACATTTAATAAAGGGATTTTTGAATCCAAGTGTGTCACCCCACACTAAACATTCAAATGAATAATAATTTTAAAATATTAACATCTACATAATTAAATACTAATTCCCAGTTTGAAAACATTTACATTAAAGGGAAATATTTAGACGAATAAATCCTTTCTACATTTTAACTGATATTTTAGTTAATGATTTTTCAACAAAATGATAGACGCTTGAATACCAATAAATAAAAAACATGATTTAATCATAACATTATAATATCATGTGAATAAATGGATTCATGATATAATATTTCAAAGGATAATATATATTCCATATAAGATTGAATTGGTTTATATAAACAATAAAGTCTCAATGAATGTAAATTGAGACAAAATCCCTTATAAAAAATGTGTGCATAGATTAAGAAAAAAATCAATGACATGATTATGTTTGAAAAATATAAATATAGTAAATATGATTGGATATTTAGTGTAAATCAGTCAAGGAACATTAACACATATTTTTTTATAAACAACACCAATTACTTTGATGTTTAACTCAATAAATGGATGTTGAGATAAAATTACTCTTATCAAGTTCATATCGATGACTTCATAATTAATAAAGGAGGTGATAATGTGTATCAATTGTATATAGACATAAAGGTAATTGGAAATTACATCATAAATAAATAAACTATGATTCCATACATAATCATATCATGACATTATTACGAATTAAAAGATTAACCAAAGGAATGGAATTTGGGTTAAAAAGTTCCCTTACCGATTTGGAAACTAATGAAACATACACAATATGAAAGAAGGATCATAAAATGAAGACTGAAATACCTATAAATTAATTTATATTACACAAATAATAAAATAATTTGATGTACATACACCACAAACAATTAAAGAGTGTCAATCATAGCATTAATATCACGGAAATAAAAAGTGAGTAGAAACCACCTTACCATGTTGTAATCAATCGTGTCGTATGACCAAGAGTTAATAACCAAAAAATGAATCATATAATAAATTGAATATAAATATAATCCTTATAATATATATCAAATTTTAGTCTAGAATTCAGCACAGGCAATAAATAATTAGCGAACAATAGAAATCTCATGGAATTAAATGTGCGATAAGAAATTCTATACCTCGTGTCCGACATGACTTGACAATTATTTAATTTACATAATAATAAAATATAGTTAATTTTAAGATGATTGAGAATATTTTTCCAGTTTATTATTCCTTTTATTCCAATTATTAATTTTCTATAACTATTAGTTAATTATTTGAGTCCATATAGGACATTTTGACGATGTTGGGAACATGAGTTAAAAATGAACTTGTTAAAATTAAAAATTTTCCATGCGGTCAAAATTATATTATCTACAGAATGATAATCATGATTTATATATAATATATATAATATAACTCTAGTATATATATTTATTTATAATAGTAAATAACATTTTAGGATAATAAATCAAATGCACCGTTCAAGGAGACTGTTAATCGTATGTACACAAGAATGCTACTTTCATTTCTGTTTCTTGTTTAATTGAATGAAAATGTAATGAAAATTAATTATTTTATAATTATAGTATAATATCATATAAAATTTAATTATCTCAATCTTTTATATGTTCCATGTATGGTATTAACGAGACATATCACTTTGAGGGGGTGTTAGTCTGCACTTCCTCAAATAAAATTATCACATATACCCATTTTGGAGACCATAATGGGATTATATAAAAGAAAAATAAAACTTCATATAATACCTTAAAATAATATATATATCACATATAAAAATAGTTCCATCATAATCTCCACCATGAGATGTGGTAGGAGACAATTTAACAATCATCATTTTCGGAGGTGTTATTTTATGTCCATAGAAATTGTATGTTAATTAACCATTAGATGGAAGTGTGTGTATGTGTAGTTATAATACATATAATTAAAACAACCTATTATATTTTTTATAGTTTTTTTATAAAATAAAGGAATAAATGGAGTATATGGGGTTTGAGAAGTAAAATAAAAGGAATCAACTTAAGAGAAGAAGTTACCTTTAAATCAGGTAAATCCCATTGGTTGGAACCAAAAGGTTTACTCGAAGATTCTTCGGCCTTATGTAATGATTATAGGAGGACAATAAATATGTGGGGAGCTAAATTGAGGCATTTTTGGACTATCCATGTTTCTCGACAAGTGTGATGAATATGATAGAAGTGAGGGTTTATAATAAATGTAAGTAGGGGCTCTTTAAAAATGTTTAAAAATATAATTTTATTTTATAATGATTTCTATTTGTAAAGGTCAAAAACTTATTAAAGTATAATATATTATGACTCATGATCTAAATAAAATCTTTCAATAAAAAATTGATATGTTTGGGATATTTTTTTGATCATTATAATCTTATTTATTTAAATCATTCATTAATTATGTAAACAATGCATCATTATTGGGTCATAAATATTTTAATTTATATGATGTGTAAAAATTATAAAAAAATATCATGATGTAGGAAACATTTTTATATTTAAAATTAATATTTATTGTCCAAGATAAAACTTATATATATCCCCATGTAATAATTTATTTAGTAAAATATATATGATTGTGTCATTTTTTCTTTACATTAAGTTAATAAATATAATTTGTCATTATCAATTCCATGTGGCTCCATGGGGTCCTGAAATCATCCCATGGATGACCATGGACATAAATTAATAAACCAATAGTTTTAAGACACAATTTAGGGTGATTTTATTTTATTATAATAATAATTTGTTACCCTTTTTACCATATTTACACTTTTACCATGATAAATAAAATATTTACCAAAATAAATATTCATAATTTCTAAAATTAAAAGTAACATATTTACAAAATTTGGACCCCCTTATTCCGAATATGGAATTTATTTTTAAAAATTCAATACAATAAAGTGGAAAACATTAATTTTAAATTAACTCCCGGTGTCAAAACAAAAACAGTTTTTCAAGAATTAATAACAATTAAAATAACGACACGTGTTTATGAAAAAATTTAAATGGAAATTACTTCCAATGACCAAAATTAGATTAAATGGTAAAAAAATAATTCAATTACACTTTAAATCCAATTAAAAGAATAATCTATCATTAGTAATAAATTATTATAAAAGTTAGTTTTGAATTAAAATATAGTATTTTTCACTGTTCATTAAAAAATGAATTTTATATGAAAAATACCAGAAATTTACCCATGTAAATTTTTATGTCCTGATTTTAAAGAATAATATTCTTTTCTATTATATAACATATTGAAGTGAAGAAATTTGGATTTAAAGAAGTTTTTCCATCAAAAGGGGGTAAATTTACTTTTTAATGAATATTATAGTATTTATGATTAATATCATATTACATTTTATTTTATGCCACAAAAATTTCTTTGGTTATGTAATTTTTTTAACAAACACATATATTAATATTTTAGTTAGTTTTGTCCATTTATGCCAATAAAATAGCTTGGAATTAACTACAATTTAAAATAATATTATATTATTATTTTTCAGCATGACTCAACATCGAATGCAACAATTATTTCAATGAAAATAGTTGTTGTGTATCATGTACACCATCTAACATAGCATCGCCATTAATGTAAAAATAATATTTAATTTAAAAAAATTAATAAATATGAACATATTATATTCATTATTTACCTGGGATGTTATATCATTCACCCCTTTTGGGAATTGATTCCTTGCAATATTAAAATGGTGATTAGAAGAATCATTGAAAGTCCCACATCAAAAAAATAGTCAATAAAAATATCACATTATAAGAATTAATGATAAATAAAAAGGTAACATGATATGCCCCATAATAGGATTCTATGTAAGAAAAAATTAATTTGTAATAGAAACCAACCATCAAGGGATGATGGAGTGTGGTAGTAAAAATAATTATGAGAAAGTTAACCACCTGAAAATAAACAATTTGTGATTGGTTAAACAGTTCTTGATTCCATAGTAGGAAAAGTTAAGAGACAATGTATTTGTTTTAAGATACTTTTCATAATGTTGAGGAATTTATTTAAAATCTTGAATAAGAACATAAGGAAACATTCTTAATTTTTGTGTAAATGTTCGTCTTTTATTAGATTTCTACCACAAACTCAACTTTTCTCTAAATCATTAGTATTCAAGATGAATTTATCACATTGAAAGTGCTAAAATAAACTTCTAGATAGTCACATAATTCACAAAATATGAACTATATTTTCCCCAACACTTTAGACAATATCAAATCCAAAATGGATAGTACAAGATCAGATAGTCCCCAAAAAAGAACAAATTTTTACAAAAAACTAAACTACTCTTAATCTCTATATTTTTTCAAACATTACCTAAAGATCAAAAAATACCATTCGATAAACAATTTTCCATAAAATTTATTCAATGTAATTGAAACTATTATTGAAACCCAGATCATATAAGGATTAAGTCACATAGTCTTCAAATATAAATCATAAAATTCATCTCCAAATAACATATGTAACTCTTAAAGTCTCGTACAAAAATGTAATTAACCTATTCACATATTCTCTATGATTGGTTAATAATTTCCACAAATAAACCAATTCATTATATGACTACTATAAAAAATATAGATTCTTCCAAAATAAAATTTCAATCAACACACCAAAAATGTAAACCCATAGTATTAAATTTTCCTTAATCATATAATGTTTCCAAAAGAGAAAATATCCATAAATATAACCTTTATCATTTAATCACCAAATAAATTTCATATATTAAGGATATCTTTTCCATAAAACATATATTCCCAAAATAAACTCAATCTTGATCAATAAAATTATTTCTCTTAAAAGAATAAGTCATACAAACCAGGGACTTCACATAGGACAGTGGTAGGTGATTCACCCTTGTCGCCCTTCGGGTGTGGGATTAACTCATGTGGCCTTTTAGGACACAAAAGGTTGTCACCAATATTACAGGTTTTCCTATTTATGAACTCGAAAATAACCCTAACATGTTTTAAACTCAAAGGTTTTGTTATACTTTTCATTTTCATCCCAATACATTAGTACCTCATCATATTAAATATTTTCATTTTTCCCACCTCCATATGATAAAATAATAATATTCTGAATAGAAATAGCTTTATACCATGATCATGGTCTCAATATGGTTGCATCATCAGCTTGTTCACATAGGTAGAGGGTCCATGCATTGCAACTATGAGTTAATGATCCTTTGAAATCGATTTATTACTTCACACAAATACACCCTGTACAACTTTGGTAATATGTGTATTTATATAAATTTAGTTTAAAAAAATAATCATGTTTGACATAAAATTTGAAAACATATAATAAAACATGAAATTAATAAAATAGGCGGACCAAATATGAGTTGAAACATTCAATCAATGGTCTTTTTAAAATTCTATAAGTATGTGATGAGATACTATATTATAAAAGCATATATAAATAGGTTGAAAATAGCACTCCTTTTTTCACCACATTTTTCACAATCATAATATTCTTAAAAATATACTGATAAGGTAAAATATTTGAAAATTCCTTGATAATATTTAACATTATTCAAAATATTAGAATACTGAAAAATTAAGAATTGATTAAATACAAAACATGATCCACAATGATATCGTGGTTTAGTAGAGGTGTTTGATATTTCAAAAAACTACATGAAAGTTATTTTTATGCTAGAAAATGTTTCACCATCATCTGAACATGTCTTTTTAATAACTATTGCAATCATTTCATCAGGAAGATATTAGAATGTCGTTTTAGATCCTCTAACATTCATTTTTAATTGAATTCCCTTGATCTAGAAAATTTATAAAATAAATATTTCATAGAAATAATAGTCATAGGGACTAACTATGTGTTTAACGAAATCTCATAATCTCCATTGTTTTCTAAACCAACCTGTGATACCGAATATAAGGACCCAGCCATAAAACATTACATAATCTTGAATTAAATGAATAATTTACATTGAGGATCTATTCAGGTTTAGAGTTTTAGAGAATTATGACATAAATATTACATATCAACATGAAAATTACATATAGAAACTACTACCCAGTATTAATTTTTTTTAATAAAAACATGTAAAAAGAAACATATGTTGTTCTATGTTTTACACAACATGACTTTTCTATGATCTCATATATGACCCTATTCATCTTTATGTCCTCTAAAATACATTTCAATAAATTTGGAAGAGAAAAAAAGGTCAGTAAGGGTTATAAATTAATGAATAAAAATATTAGCCTATAAATAAATAAAAAACAATGAAACCATATATTTCAATTATTAAATACCTCATGAAATCATAAAAATAATGAATAACACACAAAAATACTAAATTTTAAAGGTAAATTGTATAATACATATCAAACATACATTTTAGATTTCAAATCTATAAAAGGAGTTACAATTGGAATAAACATCACAATATATTCCATAAATCTATTTTGATAAACATTAACATTTACCTCCATCACGTTACCCAATGCATTGAAGTGTTATCTCGGGCTCACCTTCCATAGGTTTATCACAGAACAACCCATATGCATAAAAATACCCAATAACCATAATATTTTCATAACAAATAAAACAATAATAAAGAATGATAAAATTTCCATATTTCAATATCAATATTTCATTTTAAGATATTAACATAATCAATGCCTTAACAAAAAAATTTCCAAAACCATTTAAAATATTTAATAAAGTGATTTTTTATTCAATGAGTCCCATACCAATTTGAAGCTTTTAAAGGAATAATCTTTTGAAAACATTAATTTACATATAAATAAATCCTATAAATATTTTTGAAAACAAGGACATTAATTAAAAATATTTATAAGAATAATTCTTTAAGACATTATAAATGATATTTTATTTAAAAAGTTTTTAAAAGAATGATAAATGCTTGAGTAAATATAATTGAAGAATAAAATTTAATCAAAAAAATTAAATATCATATGAATAATGGGATTCATTATATAATTTTACAAATAATATTATATACACCATATAAAATTGAACTGATGCATAACAATAATGAAGTCTCAATAGAATGTAAATTGAGATGAAATCCCTTATAAAAATTGTGTCCCATGATTAAAGTGAAATCAATTACCTAATAATGTGTGAAAAATATAAAGACCCTTAATATGATTCGATATTCTGTGTAAATAAATCATAGAATATTCTCACATATTTTTTGTACAAACAACACCAATGACTTGGTTGATTAACTCGATGAATGTAAATTGAGATAAAATTACTCTTATCTTGTTCATATCGATGACTTGAGAATTTATCAATGGAGTAATTTTGTATATCAAAAGTATATCCACATAAAGGGGATTTGAAATTACAACATAAATAAAAAAATATAGATTCCAAAAATAATCATATAATGACATAATTATGAATCAGATGATTAACCCACGGGATGGAATTTGGGTTAAACCATTCCCGTAACAAATTGGTAACTGATGAAACACACACAACATGAAAGAAGGATCATAAAAGGAATATGTAAATAGACATAAATTAATTTATATTACACAAATAATTCAATAATGTTTAGTAGATACACCACAAAAAAGGAAATAGTTATTTTCATAACATGAATCTCACGAGAATAAAGAGTGACATGAAAACCCCTTACCACATTGTAATCAATCATGTCGTATGACCATGAGTCAATAACCCCAAAACTAATCATAGAATCCCGGGAATATAAATATAATATTAATAATATATATCAAATAGTTGTACATAATACACCACATGCAATAAATAATTGGTGAACTATTTAAATCACAATGTCTTAAAAGTGAGATGAGAAATCTCTTACCTTGTGTCCAACTTGGATCGATCATTCTTTAATATCCAAAATAATAATATAAAGTTAATTTATACATTCATAAGAACCAATTCCATTTTTATTCGTTTTATATCAATTCTTACCTTTCGAAAACAATTAGTTAGATATTTGAGTTCATATTAGTCATTTTGTCAGTGTTCAGAACTTTAGTTATAAATGAT
Organism: Viscum album; assembly: GCA_963277665.1. NCBI lineage: Eukaryota > Viridiplantae > Streptophyta > Magnoliopsida > Santalales > Viscaceae > Viscum > Viscum album. The sequence goes on along the minus strand of OY728146.1, from coordinate 1,765,033,393 downwards.
ATTGTTATAATTATAAATTGACCATTAGGTAAAAATTTCCTTTAATAATGAATGATAATAATGATTTATATATCATATATATCATATATATCCAATATATAAATGTATTTATAATAGTACATAGCATTTCGATATATGAAATGAAATGCACAGTTCATAGTGATGATATGTCGTATGTACGCATGAATGCTACTTTCATTTATATTTCATTTTTAATGGAATGAAAATGAAATGAAAACTAGTTATATAATAATTAAACTATAATATAACATATAATTTAATTATATCCATCCTTTATGCACTCCATGTATGGTATTAAGGAGTTATATCACTTTGAGGGGGCAGTAGTTCGCACTTCCTCAAATGAAATTATCGCATTTACAAATTATGAAAACAATAATGATAGGAATTAAATGAAAATTAAAATATATATATACAAATATAATATATATCACATATAAATACGGTTCCATCATAATGGCCATAATGAGAGGATGTAGTTGATAATGGAATAATCATCGTTTCTTGAGGCAGTAGTTCGTTGTTCATAGATACATTATGTTATTTTACCATTATAGGTAGGTGTGTGTATGTATATTTAGAATAATTATCATAAAAACAACCTTGTATATTTAGTTTATATATTAAAATCTAAAATTCAGTAATAAATTTTTTTAGGAGGTTGGAGATGTAAAATAAAAGAAAACAACATAAGAGAATATTTTACCATTAAATCATGTAACTCCCTTTGATTTGAAACAAAATGTTTACATGATGTTAATTATTCATAAGGTAAGACTTCTAGAAGGGGATATGGATTTTTGGAGCCTAATTGGGCATAGGTTGGTGAGAAAATGGGCCTGAAAAGTGTATGGAAGGGGTTAAAAGTGAGGGGTTTTTATAAGGGGTTGAGGGCGTTTTTCTGAATGTTTAAAAATATTACTTTATTGTATAATGATTTTCATGTTATAAAGGTCCAAAACATATTAATATCAAAGATAAGGTGACTCATGTTCGAAATAAAATCATCTAATAATAATTGGATAGTTTTTGGATACTTTTTTAATCATTATGATCTTATTTATTTAAATCATTCATAAATCAAGTAAACACTGCATCATTATTGTGTTATTAATAATTTTTTTTCTTTGATGTTTAAAATTTATAAATAATATCTCATGATGAATGAAATCATTCATTCATTCAAATTAATATTTTTAATTTAGAAGATAACTTACATATCCTCGTCTAATAATTGATTTACCAAAAGATATATGTTTGTGTCATTTTTGTCTTGAATTTAAATTAATTAATATACCGTGTCATTATCACTCCCATGTGGCTCCATGGGGTCCCAAAATCGTCCCAAGGATTCCCAAAGTCTAAAATGTATCAACCAATATGAATTGGACACATGTTTTTTTAATTTAATATAATTATAATAATATCTTTTTACCCTTATTTACAAGATTTAACCTTTAATCATGGTGAATAAAATATTTACTAAAATAAATATTAATAATGTATAAAAATTACTTATACCTTTTAAAACAAAATGGAACTCATGATTCCAAATATTAAATCCATTTTTTGAAATTCAAATCACATAGGTGGATGTAAAAAATTTAAAATTAACTCCTGCTTAAAAAATAACTAGCATTTTTTTAAGAAATAATAACTATCAAAATATTGACAATTTTTATATCCAATTCCCAATTAAAATTACATCCATTGACCAAAATTGGATTAAATGGTAAAAATATAATAAAATTATTCTTTAAACAAATTAAAAATATAATCTATACAAATAAATAAATTAGATAAAAATGCAGTTTTGAATTTAAATACATAATTTTACACAATTCCATAAAATTAAATTTTATTAGAAAAATACCAATAATATACCCAAAGTAAATTTTGATGTCCTGTTATTAAATAAGAATTTTATTTTTCAAATATAACATATAAAATTGACCAAAATGTTGTTTAATGAAGGTTCTCTATCAAATGGAGTTAAATCGACCTCATTCTGAATATTAGAGTGTTTATACTTAAAATCTAATTCATTCTTATTTTAAGCATATAAAATTTATAAGATAAATATAAAAACATTTAACAAACATGTATATTCATATTTAAGTTAGTTATTTTCATTCGAGCCAATACAATAGCAAGGTTTTAACCACCATTTAAAATAATGTTTTGTTATTATTTTTCAATATGACTCAGCATTGTGTGCAGCATAAGATTTCAAAGAAACCCATTGTTGCAAAATCAGGTACCTCATTGAACATAGAATCATCATTAATATAAAATTAATACTTAAATAAAATTTTTAATAAATATGAAAATTTTATATTATTTATTTACTTGGAATGTTACATATTTGATAAAAATTATACCATAAATGAATAAACCAAATCATATTATACCATAACATTAGAATTTCATATTTTTTGAAAATTTTAATGATTCTGAAATAATATAATAATACGTTATTATCACAAACAATAAATGTTGTCAATTTTGACACCATTCAATTCATTAATTTTGCAAAAAATTAAGATATCGAGTTTATTTTTGAAAAAAATATTATTTTTATTATTAGAAGGTCATTTTATTCTATATAAATCATTAGATATAATAATTATCCCCAATTTATTTATTTTAATATTTTTAATAAAATTTAATTTTTATTTTTATTTATAATTTTATTACTACATCGGTTTTGTATAATTATTTAATATACATAATTTGTTCATAAATATTAAAAATAAAATACAAAGAAGAATAATAATAATATAGAAATAAAAAAATATGTATTTTTGAGTATATCTTCAAATGAATCCTACAGTAAAAAAATTATTATATTTATTATAACATGAATTTTGAAACTTAAACATTACATTAAATAAAATATTATAAGTTTTATAATGTTGTACATTTGTATCCAAATGGTTATTAAATCAACCCTTGGAAGATTATGGTCATTATATACAAGACCCTTAAGAATTGGTCAACTTATTAGTTCTTTTATGAATTATTATTATTTGAATTAGAATAATTATTTTATTTATTCTTTTACAATTAAATAATTTCTTCATCATCAATATATTAGCGATTATGGTAAATATTTATTTCCTAGAATATTAAAAAATTATTTACCATGATATAGAAAAAAATTATAGCATTAAAACAAGTCTGTATATTTTAGTTTATCTTATGTATAAAATTATATACTTATTAAAATTTTATAAAGATATATTTAAATTTTTGTTGAATAAATTAATTTAAATGTCTAAATCTCCTCCAAGTACCTTCTAAAGGATAACAATTACACATATAGATGAGTTAAGTATAATAAACACATACATTTTTATTTTCTAATGTGTTAGGGTAATTATATAATATTGTATTTAACCTTAATTACCTTAAATACCCAATTATATTATGAATAAAAATTACTGAATTTACTATTCATAATAACAAAAAATAAAAGGAATATATTTACATAAATTAGGAAAGCTAATTCAAAATATGGATTCCATTATTAACAATTAAAAAATAATAAGTTTCATGAATTAATTTAAAAATATTCTCATTTTTTGGAATGAATTTTTTTTAAAAGATAAAACATTGCAAAATAATGAAATGATTTTATACCTAAAATCAATGTAAAATATTTAAAATTTAAATACATTATATTAATTGATAAAAATATAATATAATTTTTTCTTTATAATTATTAAATAATATAATTTATCCATATAGATTTTTCTAATGAAAAATATGTTTTTAATTAATATTTTCTATATTTTTACAAATGATAAAAACATGAATGTTATCAGAAAAATAACAAAAATTATTCCAATGTAAATATTAATATCCCACTTCAAAATAAAATGTTTATTTAGTCATTTAAAAATATTATTATGTAAAAAAAATCATTTCAAGTGGGATCTCCATTAACAGGTGGTGAAATTACCATTTTGAAAAATAAACGGTTTTTAAAAAACAAATGGGGTTTTTCAAATTCTATGACTAAAAAATCTATTGGTTTAATATAAAAAATATTTCATTAAATATGTAAAACATATATTTTATTCAATTAATTTACACATTTTTATTTACAAATCTTATTAATACAAAAATAAAAAATTAGATTTTCATTTAATTTTCTTATATTCTTTATATATAAATGGTATCCAATCAATTCACAATATATTTCATAAGATTTATATATTTATTAATTACATAATAATTTATATATTATAATGGTAATTTTATACTAATGTCATCTTGTGGTTTGTTTAAAATCACGATGGCATGCAATCCAAAATATTGAATTCTTAAAAATAGCTACTCAAAATATTTTGTAAAAATATCCAGGTGTTATAATGAAACTAATATCATAAATTATAAATGAAAATTAATTAAAAATGGATTTTAATAATACTGATCTAATAGTGAACTAAAAAATATCATCTATAAATATCCTACAATCAACGCCATATTTCAATGAAATGTACTTTTTGTTAAAACTACATTTATGAAACCTTGGAATGTTTTGATTTCATGGAAAATAAATAATTTATTATAACCATTAGAACTAATGAAAATTTGGGGGGATATATAATTTACAGAACCACTCATCAAACGATTATTTATAATATATTCACCATAATAGTCAATAACTTATTTTTAATGATATTGTATGAGCCTCTATAATAAAGGGAATAAAATTGGAACCGAGAAGATTAGGTGAATATGAGGAAAAAACACAGGGAAGAGACTATTTGTTAATTTTTTCCAATATTCTCTTAGTATTCCTCTTTTATTCATTCCTAATTGAATTCCATTTAGCTATCCTAGGAACATTCCAAGACCCCTCGATCTCTCCCTACATAGATGAAGAGAATGAAGTCTCTCATAAATTTTTTATGCATAACTACTTTATTAATTCAATCTACCATTCTATAATTTCATGATATGATATGAATCTCTTATTACTGGTGTAATAATACCCTTAACCCCATTTCTATAGTCAAAGCCAAATCATCCTAATTCTTTTTCTCATTCTGAGATTTCTAGATTGAATCGTCTATATCGATGGAGCTGTCAATATTCATACCAAAGTGAGAAGCTTTGTAACCTACAGTCAAATAATCAACCACCCTTGTAGAACCCACTAAATACATTGTCTTCTTATAGGAGACAAGATGAAATCAATCATTATACAAAATATATTTTTCCGAAGTATGATAAGTTTTATAAATGACTGGATTGTTATATTCTAAAATATTTTATACCTTTTCGTCTCAGTGGGGGATTTATCCTTTCTTGAGAGAGTTGGTGGTCCACCACAAGTTACTTTCATCATTGTGAACCTGTTAATCTATTGAATCATCATTTTTAAGAGTTTAACACGATTTATTATATTCGTATACATCCAAAATTTTCTTTTATTGTTGTCATTATTGTGATAATTTTCATCTTTTGATAATATTTCATCCCAAGACATTGCTTTTTTAGAGGATTGATCATGGAAATTAGAGTGGTCACCATTTTCCACAACTATTTTTTTGGGTGTATCCTTATAAGCGGCACCCCACACATCCTACTTATGCTCTATATTTTCTATATAAATTCACAAACTATCATCACTATTATGATGGTACATTCCATTCTAAATATACAACCATAGAGAAAGAGCATCTTTTTGAGCAGATGTACTTTTCCTTTTCATGATGTAATTGTTAACTTCAGGACCTCATAGAGCACAGAAGCTGTAAACTATGGAATGATGAAAAAAAGATGAATCATGACCCATTTTATTGTATTCATTTGTAAATTTCATCACATTTTCATAAAAAGTCCACATTTCAATAATATCATTAGGAATTGCAATCACTTTTTTTAAACAAGAGTTGGTTACTGTTCAACCTCAAAAAAGAACATATAAAACAAACCAAATCAATCCACTTCTATTTCCTTTTAAATTTTTATCGGAATACTGAAGGAAAGAGAAATATCGTAAAAAAATTTATGGTGTGAGAATATCCAATTTAACCCATACACCCATACCAAAATTTGAGTAGTTGTGTTTCCAACCTCGAAGGGATTGAATATTTTATCCCACTAACAAAAGTGAATAATTCTAGGTTTTAGCTAAATTAAAATAAAGACACAAGATCATACATTTATTTCATCACTTGGAATAAGATTCTGGAATTATCCCTTAAAAATTTAGAAATAATTAAATGCTGAGAAACCCCAAATAAATGAAATATTATCATTAAGATCATAAATTTTATAGTCATATAGCCCTTAAAAAAATAACTGAGAAATAATTGAGAACTCAACCATTTTCGGCCTCCCTGAGTCCACAATAGGGCAATCATTAATTTTATATATATTCCTTTTTCTTCCAATGGGATAATAATAATATCTTTTGAGTATTGTAAAATAATTCTTAGTAGTAATACCCTAATCAAAAGAACAATTTCATGTATGTTGTGTCCCTGTGTCAGCTCCAGAAGTGCCACCCTGGACCTGCACCCAAACCAATCTGGGTCACAAGATCAACCTCAGAAGAATGAGGTCGAAAATGAACATATCATAAAATAACCATTGTTCCTGAAAATTTCATCAAATCGAGGCAACCCTTCAAAGGGTTACATATTATGTAGGCATATCCCAAGCCATTATGGGAGATGTCGACACCACCGGGTTATGCCTCATAGACAGATATGATGCCCCCACAGCCATTATATCCTTGTTCCAGAAGAGATAATGTCATCTGGATAAGCCATATGAGATCTTAACATTTGACAATGAGGGTTCTTCAACTCTCATTGAAGAAATCATAGATATATCCCCCGACACACACGTTACTGACCATCGTTGAACTTGATACCAGTTGGATTCCAAATAATTTAAAAACCATAAAACTTGGATCAGAACTTTAATTCTTTTTGTCTCCATGATTTGAGAAAACATGCACCCTAATCATTCCTCCTTCTAAAATTCAATAAGAGCCTTCATACCATTACTTAAGGAATGTATCATTGAATAAAATATGGATATTTTTATAATGTGTAATACTGAAACAAAATTAATGATCAACCAATTTTAGTTGTCAATAATAACTATAAATGTAAATAATTATAAAAATTTTAATTCAATTTATAACATAATCATTTCCAATATTTAAGGATAATGTATATGGATATAAATAACATTTTCTACATTCCAATAATCATATATATGTGAATAATTAAATATGGAATACTAGTACATTGCAAAATGATAATGAAACAATAATAATACTTGGTCACCATCATCCAATTTATGTTGATTAAAAATGTTTCATTCAAACTGTATAAATAAATCAGCATTCTTCAAGGTCAATACAACAATTACATGATTTTAAATCATCTAACGAAAGAAAGAGGAAAAATTCAATAGATCATAAACCAAAATAGTGAGAAATAGCAATCAACTTGTTTTTTGTTGTTAGAATTTATATAACTATAAAATTATTATATGTTTCCATATAACCCAATCAATTGAATTAATATACTAATATAAATGAAAAAAGGTAATTCGAATTATAATAACTCAAAAAATAAAAATCGAGCTTCCAAAAACTCTTACACCATGGGAAAAATATGTCAATGAAAACATAAATAAAGCATAAATACTTCACCAATAAATCTAAACAAATACAATAATTATGTTACAAATAAAAAATCATTGAATAAACCAATAAATTAAAACATGGTTTACAAAATGTATTTTGTTTTGAAGAATGGTGATTAACACCCAGAAAACCCTTACATATTTTGAATATTTTAAATCGAAACACCTTGAATGAGATGGAATGTATTTGAACATAAAATAAAATTATTAAAATATAATTCATAATATGATATCACATATATGTAGTATATACCCGACAACAGTGAAATTAGTTCCATAATAAAAATGTTCTCCAAAAGAAATGATTTTTAGATAAAAATCCTCAACCTTTTTTAAAACATTTATGATGTTAATATAACATTGTGTTCGAAAATAATAGAAATCATAATAACTTAATTAAAAAATTAATCTTATCTATTTCAATTCAATCATTTCATAAACTACAATTCATATAAAAAGTATTCATTTTTTCAATATATGGTGTTTGAAGTTTTGATAATTTGAAATAATTTCGAAATACTAATACCAGTATTCATTCATCATCAAAAGAACATTATTACAAATTCATTAAGGTTAACTGATGGTGTTTTTATAATTATTTATGATTATAAAAAACAATTCATGGGTGTTTTATTCATTATCCCTAATGATTAAATTGGAAAGAAGCCTTTTTTGGTGATTCATAATTTTAGAACAATTTTTTATTATGTGAGGATTTAATGTATCACCTTTAGACTATGTGATATATTTTATTTCAATAAAAATTTAATCACTTCTATGTATTATGATACACATAACCAAAAGTCTTGAGGAATTATAATATAAATTAACATTTTATTCAAGTATTAAGATTTTTAGATAAAAATTTGACCAATTATATTATTAAAAGTACATTGTATACATCATAAACCCTAAATTCATTGTTGATAAATTTTTAAAAAATTAAAATAAAAATTAATATAAAATACATTATATGTATTTTTAAAAACCATTTTTATGTGTTAGTGCGTTTTTATTCTAATAAATTAAATTTAAAACTATTGGATGATTATTTAAGAATATAACATTAATATTTTTATTCAATTTTTTATGTTATTCATCTGATATTTTTTCATATAACTAAATAAGAAGTAACACACTTTTATACATTAAAACTATATATGTCAAAAAAGAGGTTCTATATTATTTATCACACTTATAATAATATTAATATTTAAAAAATTAAAAAATTTATTCTACAATTTCTTCTTAAATTTTTAATAATAGAGTAAATATTATAATCAACTATTTTATAGTTTTTCCTGAATGTTTAATAGTTTTCAATGAATAGTAAAGATTCATCTTTTTAGTGAAAATAATTTTTCATTTAATGAAAATAAAATGTTAAATTTTATTTGATAGTTATATTAATTTTTAAAGTACATAAATAATATTTTTTATAATCCAATGTTGTTATTTTCAAATAATTTTCTTGTTGAAATTTTATATAAAACATTTTTTATACATGATAACATGTTTCGTTGAAAAGATTCATTTTTTTCATTTGTTAGGAGTATTTTAATTTCAAAATATTAAAATATATTTATTTTAGTTAGTTAAAATGTATTTCATATTTCAAATATTATTAATTAATATTAATTAAATATATAATCATCATGTTATTAATAATACATTTTTAAAAATGTAAAAAAATTAATTACTATAGTTATCAATAATAAACATTTTTGGTTCTTAAGCTAAATTATAATGTTAATTATATCAATAAAACATGTATAGTATATATTTTATGGGAATATTTAGACCATATAAAATCCCAAAATATAATTTATATTTATCTAAAAAAATTATGGCGGTTGACAATATGAATTTATATTCTTTTTGGAAAATTCCAAGTAATTTCAAAGAAGGTCACATCCAACAACTATAAAAGGATGCTTATTTTCCTCTCATATCCAAAATTTTAGAACATTTTGGATTATCCAATACATTCCCAAATACCATCTTATCATACCTCCCCATGACCCATATTCTAGGGTTTTATCATAATAATACTTAGGATAGTTTTAGTTATAAACATGATGAGATTCATTGAACAAGATTAACAGTTATTAAACACAATTCGTTGATTTATTTATTCTTATAGAACCTAAAAATCATATAAAATATAATAAAATAATAAAACTATTATATTTAATATTTTTATATTTTTTATGGTAATGTGATAACCTATATTTATCCCTTATTTCAAAAAATTGTTAACAGAAATGCTGATTGTGTGTTTGGATGTCTACCACCATTGAACCACTGTAATTCACATTGCACCACTACCTCTCAGAAGTGGATACAAAGATATATTTAATGTATATATATATATATTATTTTTATGACATAATAATAATTTTGGATGTTTAATATCACTTCTATCATATTTCCTTCCAATTTCGTAGAAAATGATAACTACATAAGTTTGTACATGGGTACTACCACCTCTAAAAAATGCTGTGATAAAATTATCATTTTATTATGAACTCAATAATAATAAGGAAATATTTAAGGAGTATATAATTTATATATTTATTTTATAAATGGATCAATTAATTTTATATCATATTTTCATTCATTTCATTCCATACGTTCTGAAATGTTAAATAGCGTTTATGCATACATTCATTCTACAATATAAATTAATGGTGTAAATCATTTTTTAAATCATAGAATTTTTATATATAATTATAAATATTTATATAATGAATAGATAAAATTATTTATAATCTAATATAAATTATATACATGATTTACCCATTATCAATGAAAAATTACTGAATCTATCAATCCAATGAATTCAAAATATAGAAGCAGGTATTTCCTTGAATAGTGATTTTAACAAAAAAATATCAATAAATAGGTCAAAATGGAATATATGGAAATAATATACTGAAAAATATATATTAGGTCATTTCTATAATAATATTATTATAAATATATATTTATTAATTAGGATTCTTCAAAATATTTGAGGGATGTCCAACCTGATATAAAGGGTTTACATCATTATCTCATCATTATTTGAGATTTGTTATGTATGTGAAACCACTAGGTAAATAACTATATATTTATATATTAAACCATATATAATTATATATCCCTTTTATATTGAAATTATTTTAAATTTTCCCATCCAAATTATTTTCATTAATTACTGAAGATATAATAACAGTGTTTTAAGAAAAATCTACATTTTTTCTCTACTCGGTTGGAAATTTTTCAATTCTATGTATTTGTTATCTAAAATTGTTTTCCCAAAATCTATTACTTTTATCATATAAATGTAAAAATATATTTTAACTTAATTCGATTTATATAGTCTTATTATTTATTTTTGAAAGTGGTTCTTTTTTACCATTTTACAATAGTGAAAACAGAAAGTTTCTTGGAATATCATGTAATGAACAACTCTCCAATATGAAGGCTAATTTAATTGTATCATAAAATACATTTTACATGATTCATTTAAAATAAAAAAGCATTTGTAATTTTATATAATTGATAATATTTTATATTTTATTTTCATTATAAAAAGTGTATTTTCATTACAAATTATTTTAATAACATTTTATTGTATTTATATTCATAAATGATATGAACCCTTATTCTAATTATCATGTAGTGAGGGTATGTGGTACTAATAACATCTAAATTATTTTTCTAGATGGTTTATAATTTGTTTACTAAACATGTACAATTTTTATATCATTCTCTATATTACATTGGATGATTTATGAATTTGATTATTTATCCTATAAATTATAATCATTTCATATTCTAGTTTTTAAATTATGAATTAATATTTTGATTATATTTATAAATTTTTTTATTAAATTATTAGGACTTAGTATGTGATGTGATGGGGCCACTATAATCCCTCAATGCATTGGTGGCTCTCCTGAAGAAAACTATTTTTGGTATACAACTGAGTCGATACAAAAATAAGAAAGCTTTCAGGGATTAAGTGTTTAAGGTGTATTTATGATCTATACAATTATGAATTCTCCCATTGTGACATTATTTATTTTTATTTATGTGATTATTATATCAGTCATTATAAACATGGATATGTTTGATGTCCATGATTATATTAATATGGAATTATATTTTCATCACATATTCCTATGCTATTATTATTCCTATTCAAATTAAATAATTATTTTTTGTGTTTTCTAATATTTACCATTCCATATTTATAATTACTAATTTGTTCATTATACATTCCACTAAATGCATACCATTACATGGTGTTAGAACTCACCAATTTTTTCTATTTCAATTCTAATTGATTCAATAATGATTATAATCACTGAAATTACAAGATATGATAAATGGAATAATCATTTTCCTATTTAAAAAAATTATGTTGTATTTTAGATTATCATCTATATTGTAATATTTATGTTTTTATCAATTGTCCTTTAATTACAAAATCATTCAGTGCACTAATGTGGGTAAACTTCTATCTGATGTAAATTTATTAATGTAACCACTATATTTAGGCTAATACAATTATATTTATTATAGTTATAATAAAAATAAGTGTAGTGGACACATTAAGAACTAAATTTCAAAAATAAAATATTAATAAATGTTTCCATATGAATGAATTTTGTTATTAATATATGATTGTGATAATATCCTAACATTAACATAAGGTAAATATAATGTGGTTTTTATAGTAACGCGTCCTTTCTTGGATATTAAAAATTTTTATGGATTAGGAATTGTTTATCTTGGGATCATAACATTTAAAAGGGATCATTAGGCATTGACCCGATGATAAATTAGTGATAAAATATACCATATTTCAACAAAAGTTTGAATATCTGGTGGAATATTCATGGGATAATTTTTAGTTTCATTATAACCAATAAATAAGGATTTTAAAGAACTTTTTATGTGAAAAACATCCTAAATAAAAAAATTTATGATTCTAAGGTTACCTGTGTATACATTTTCCAATATAAGACATGTTACTATTTGTATTTATAATTACAAATTATATTTCATAATGTTACTATGTAATATATATTATTTATTTATTAAAAAAAATTAAGAGGAATGTATAAGATAAATATCAATGGATATAATTCTTGATCAAATTTCTGCTCCAGAAATATAATATATAATTAGTCAATTAGAAACAAATAATTTCTATAATAAGCTAGTTAAAAATTATATGAAGAGAAACACAGTTCATATGGATCATCATATTGGTAAAAATTTTATTGTAATAATGTTATACCATTTAACATGTTAGTATTGTCAAAATCATATTAGAACTAAAAATCCATTTTCAACTAAAGAATGGATAATATTGATATAGATGATATTTCTCACATTAGGAAGTAATAAAATAATTATGGTTATCATAGATATTTATCATCTCATAGGGGAGAAAACAATAGTTATTATTGATTCAAAACCATAAGGATGGGAAAGTAATACAAAACATGGAGTTGATGGATTTTATTGGGCTCATTTGGGGAAAATGTTTTCCTCATTATATTTGAGTGGATATCGAGAGAAATCTCTACTATCATAGAAAAGTGGAAGTCATAAGTGTATGTAAGTATGAAGGAAACTATAAAATTTATTCAAGGATTTTTCTAGACGGCTTATGTAATCCAACTAGAAATATTCACAATTTCTCTAATGAGATTAACCCTATCATTTGAAGAAAAATAGTCTCATAAATATTATCATCATACGAGGATGTGGTAACATGTTATTTCCAAATAATTAAATAATTCTCCATGTTCTATAGATATAAATGAAATAAATATAATCCAATTATGGTTGAGAAATTTCTAAAATGGGATATATAATATTATAATAAGGGACAATTAGTGTTTATGGTTTGTAATCAATTTGGAATAAATATCGTGTATTATTATTTCAAGGAAAGATAATTTTATACAATTATATTCACAAAGGAAACTATGATTTTTATTTAATGGGATACAAAGATGCTAAAAATGTAAAATGATTCAACAGTATAATGATGGGGAACTATAAAAATTAGTATCCTGGCCATTAACAAAACATTCATAGGAAAAGTTCAAGAGATCATGGAAAATATTTTTTGATCAAAATGACTAAGGATGAAGTCCCCAATGATTTAGTGTCTTGTACCTTTATAATATCCAAAAAAATTAAAATTAGTTATTTGATTATATATATTATTTCTCTATTATATAATAATTTTATTCATATACGAAAATATATTTTCCCGAAACATTAATATAAGTGTTATCATTCAGGACTCCTAGTTATAGTACCACCGCAACAAGTTTTGGTATATTAATTACCATAATAACACATAAAACATGAACTATTTACTAAAATTATTAGTATTCCTGTAGAGACCCGAAGCTTGACGTACATTGACATTACATTACATTTGCGGAATACTTAGTATATAACAAAAACACACACACAAGGATCGTAATAGTTTAGTGTCTTTGTAAAGTCGGAATATAATCTTCTAATCCTGGTGAATGATCTTCAACATCTCCCATAAATATCTTCTTTTTTTTATACCTAAACCTTTCTTTATATCCTGTGGAAAAGTAAACATAAAAGGGTGAGCTCAAATGCTCAGTAAGGGAAAACAAAAGAAATATCAATCACATCATATACATAAGCACATAACTTTTGTAAATATTAGCCTGTAAAAGAGATCATAATTTCATAACCTGGAATAACTAATGGAAGTGAAATGTAATCAATATAATAATAACTTAAAACATTAAACTTTGTGGCATACACACATAATCATAGAGAATCATTTCTTGTTAGTCAAGACTCATTGCCAAGACTATCTTAGTGGACAAAGTCCCTTTCTGAACTGAGTCACCCTCGTTTTAGTCATGTTTCACTGAAACGGTATAACCTACCGTTCCAGCCATGTCTATCTCATGAGATATAAAATCTTTACCCAATGCATTGGAGGGAGATATAGGTCCCACCCATCTCATAATGATACCATTCTTATGTGTGCCACAAAATCATAAATCATACATCATTTCATAACCCATGTAATAAAAATGGGATTCTTAAACATTGTGACATCATAAAGCAATTCATATAAGATAAAGAAATTCATAAAAATAATTCCATCACAACATAATCAAATCAATGTAATAATAGGTATAAAAACAGAACCCTTTATTATCTTAGATGGAAAATAATTTTGATAAAACACTTGAACTCCATTCATGAGGAAAATATCCTTTCTACTTCAAAAACAATTTTCCTTTCTTAATATGTCATAAAATTATAAACTAAAAGTTGTTGATTAAAACTAAACTTTAAAACTTATAAAGGAAGCTTCTTGGAAACAATTTTTTAAAAATCCATTAATTCCGTATACGTTTAGAAAAAACATTCTTCGTACTTTTTTCAGAAATGTCAAAATGTACTTCGTACGAAAAACGACAAAAGATTCCTTTCATATCTTTTACTAAAAACTCATAAAAGGGTAAATTTGGATTGAAACAATTGTAGGTGGAGGTAAATAACATTACATATTGAGGGAACATGGATGTGGATGATAAAATACACCCCAGTAAATACCAAAGTATAAACAATCTCAGATAAAAATGAGATTGTGATATTTTCCCTTACCTTATGTCCGATTTTCTTCGTAAGTGATCAAAACTCCTGTATAATGATTTAAATAATGTCATTGACTTATTAAAGAATCATATTCATTGTTAGTATATCATATATGGTTCACTTATGACTTTATATTACCCGTTCTTTTGTAAATTCATGTTAAATTATCGTTTTGGGTAAAATCGTCTCATTTGTCGTTCGTGTTTTAACTTGTAATTATTCATATGATTACTTAGATCATTATTACATAATTATAGAACATTATTTATATATAATATATATTCAGAATATACATATATATAATGGATCGATAAATGGAAAGAAATACACCATTCATGGAGACGGTAGGTCGTACGTACGCATGAACGCTGTTTTCCTTTCCTTATTGAATTGAGTGGAATTAAGTAGATGACATACATATATATAAACATAAATACAGTAGATTTATAATGTAATATATTTCATTATTATTGCTTATATATACTTTATAATCATTCTTAAATGGTTAACATGGAGAATGAATCTCATCGCGTCGTGGAGACGGTAGTCCGTACGTATGCACGAGCGATGATGTCATTTCCATAATTATTGAATTGAATTGGAGTGGATGATACAATATATCAGAATCATTATGATGTTATAATAACTATGTATAGTTATTCTTTACACCATAATACCCATCCATGTAAGGTGTTGGTGGAAAAACAGATTACACCACGGCGTAGAGACGGTATTCTGTACGTACGCACGCGTGGTGATTTTGTTTTCCGTAGGATGGATAGATGGAGAATTAGGATTGTTTCATACTTATAATAACATATCATTATATGAGTGATATTTATGTTATTACTTCATAATGAAACAACCTAAGAAGAAGAAGTGGAAGAAGAAATAAAGGTGAAAGAATCGGTAATGGAAATTACCTCTTCTTTGAAGAGCCTTTTTGAGACCTCCTCTTAGGGCACTAAAATTGGTCTTTGAGAAGACCCGAACCTCTAGGATGTTTCTAGGGAAGTGGAGAAGATAATTTGGCAGGGTTTGGCCGAGATTTAAGGCTCAATGTTGTGTGAGGAAGAGAGGGAGCAGGTTCCCTTTTATAAGGGAGGAGAGGGGCTCCTTTGGAAAAACTAAAAATATTATTTTATTATAAAGCCAAGTTCGGTTTCAAATCGCTCCAAATTGATTTATTTCGAGGCTAAGGTGGGGATGGTCGAAATCCTCTCATCCAATAGAATTTATACAAGTTTAGGTTCCTATTTTAACCTTATCATTTAGATTTAACATTAAGTTAAATAATTTTACTTTTACCATGTCTTCTTGTGTTCTTACACTATAAGGTTAATAAACTTACTATAAGAAGAAAAACAAACCCCAAATTGTTTATTATTAATATATATAACCTTATCTAAGTCATTTGGCCGGACCTTATATTTTAGGTATAAAATAACAATTAATAGTATAATATTTGTTTTGAAAACTATTTTATGTCAATTTTCACACTATTGAGTAATTGATTTTTGTGAAAATCATAACAGAATGATAAGTTCTAAAAAAGTTAATTAAATCAATAATAACATGTCATATTAACCTAGAAAATTAGTGGAATTTATAAAAAATCTCAAATTATATTTATTTGGGTATTTATAATATCAATTATGTCAATATTTCATTAATAAGATAATTACAACATCATCGTTGTGTCATAAATAAATTAAAATATTTAATGTCTAAAAATTAATAATAAAATAAATTTATGTAGGAAATCTTTTTATCTTTCTAATAAATATTTATATAAGAATTTATCTTATGTATAAGCCCATATTAAAAATGTGTTATTAAATAATTGTTGATTTTAACTCTTTTAACTCTTCTTTGAATTAAATAATAATAAATGACCTAATCTAATTCAAGTGGGCCTAAAGGGTCATATTTTATTCCTAAGTTTTTTTGGTCGAATTGAACTTATCTAATATAATGAGGACATGTGTTAGGGTAATAATATTATCATTTTTACCATTAATTACCCTATTTACTTTTAACCGTGGTAAATAAAAGTAAAAAGTTACTATTCACCAAAAATTATTTTCATCTCATTGAACCACATTTTACTTACTGACATCAACCGTGTCTCTTGGATTTTTGAAATTATACTTACAGAAGAGGTAAAATTAAGTTTAATGAAAAATTCAGTTTTTTTAACTACCACTTAGTGGTTTCACTATTCATCAAAATTTGAATGTTTTCAGAAAAATACCAAAAATTAGACCTAAGCTATATTTGATATTATGAACTCAAATATGATTTATATTTTACCAAATTCAAAACATATCAATTGCATTAATTAATTTAAAAATTTTTTCCCGTCGTCAAAACAAAAGGCGTGTTTTTAAGAGATAATAACTATCAAAAGATTGACACTTATTTATAACTGGTTTAAATGTGAAATTACATCCAATGACCAAAATTGTATTAAATTGTAAAAATATATTCTAAATCTACTTTAAAACCACTCAAATTAATAATTTATCACTATTAATTATTTCGATTGAAAAAGTTGTTTTTATTTAAAATTTAGTAATTTTCACTATTCATCAAAATATGAAAGTTATCCGAAAATCACCAAAATTTCACCCTAAACTAATTTTGATATTCTGAATCCAAAAATGAAGTCCATTTTGAAAAATAAAATTTACAAAATTTCAAAAAGTGGTTATTAATATTCATAACGGCTAGTTTTAATAATATTTTAATAGCATATCGTTGTTTAGAGAAACATGGTGTTGCATACAACACACGCTATCGATGAAGGTCGTGATTGCGTGTAATGCAAGCCAAGTCGGGGTTGCGTGTTGTGAAAGAATCCTTAATTGTTTCATGTAACAGAATCCAACCATATTTCATTTATACATTGAATATATATATATATTCCCACAATGTTGAGTAGAATAACTATTATCAAAATTGTGTGTAACACGATCCATGAATAGTGTTGTGTATACTGCAAGCTAATACGGTGTTGCGTATAGCGCAATGTAATCTTGGTGTAGAATACAACACATGATATTAATGAAATTAAAAGAATATTTTTCATAAAGTCTCGGGGTGTTACATTCTACCCCCCTTAAAATGAATATCGCCCTCGAAATTCGTTGGGGTTATAAATGGTTTACTATTCGAAAGTTTCTTTAATAGAAACCCACATCATAAAAAGGAATACCAAAACCAATCTTTATGAACAAAAGTATGAAACGTAACTTTTACCCAAATAAACTAATCACTGGGTTTCCACATAGGTGAAAATATGGATATGGAAGAAAAATCTAACCATAATGTTCTAATGGAGAGTGGTAGAGAACATGGCTATGGAAAAGCCAACAATCACAAATCCATAAATTTGTGACGATCTAAGGTACCATCTGATTAATCAGATATAAGAGCACTAGGACAACATTTTTGGTTTTCAAGATCGTTTCCCTAGAGTTGAAAATTTTGAATTAGAATAAATACTTACTTTATTTTGGTACAATCTCACTGGTGTTCGTGCCTTGAACAATTTCTACTTCATCTCTTAAATAAATGAAGTTGAATTTGTTATTCGTGAAGTGTTAGCAGATCATGTGATAGAATGATAGGTCATTCCATCTGTCTCAAACTAAAGGTTAGAAAAAGTTATTAAATATACATAAGTCATTCTATAGTGAGATTAATCATATATGGTTCCTAAAGTGGACTTATACTTCATATATCATACTTCTTAATATAATAAAACTAGTTTCTACTAAACAGGGACTTCCTGTAGGCCAGTGGTAGGCGATAAAGGCCAGTCGCACTTCGGTTGTGGGTTCGATTCCCACAGCCTTGTCTGACGCGATGGGTTGTCGCCCGTCCTGCAGGTTGTCCTTTTTCTAAAGCTATATTACTATAACATCCCATCAATAATATCGAAAAATGTTTTATCCATTCTAATCTTTAGGCTTATATAAAATACTTCGGTCCAAGCTCATAGTATAAATAAAATGATTACTTGAAATGTCACAGAACAATCACGTAAAATCCATCATTTATCCCCCATATATCATAAGATATATCTTGTTGGTCAAATTACAAACATGTGAATACCTTAATCATGTATTCTTTTGAAGAATGAATACCCATTGAACCATAGTGAAAACCTGAATGCTGTCAAAAGTTAACTCTTTCCACATACCAAAATCTAAAAAATCTATACACTCAAACCATGTTATAACCTTCTCCTTATATCATTTATGAGCTCATGAATACTATCAAACATTTAATTTTCTCTTTATCCCTTCATTATGCGCATATCATCTACATTCCAAAAATATCTGAATAACCTTTCATGGATACTGGTAACATTAATCATACACTTTCAAAACTCAAGGAAAGACAACAGTGTAACAATCCATAGATGTCTCTTTATTCCACAGTAGCATGAGATTACTTATACAACATTACGCATGATAAACATGTAATCATTCAACTACATTCTTAAACCATTGACCGAGCTTCAACAATTCTTTCATCTCACATATCACTTGTAGTCTCTTCATCATCATCCACATAAATACTACCCATACGACCATACTGATTCTCTTCATGAGACTTTCCCTTAGGGCATTGGTTTGCATAATGCCCGTACATTCCACATTTAAAACATTTAACCATTGCTGATGTCGTAGCAATACCATTATCCTCATCCCTGGTGTTAACTGAACCTTTTCCTTTACACTTACTGGCTTTGTGTCCATCTTTTCCACACCCAAAGCATCTTCCAGTTCCTTTGAAACATTCTCCTTGATGCCTCTTCCCACATGATTTACATAGGAGAAATTGAACTTTCTTTCCTCTATGATCATCATGAAACTCCATCTTTCTCTTATTAGCCGAGTCATGAAACTTACCAAATTTTACTTTATTGATCATATTATGAGATTGCTGATTCGGCATAATAATGATGTTTGGACTTCCAAATCCCATTTCATTTGGTTTCTCATGAATAATATCATTACATTCTCCATCATATCCTCCATTATCGTGAATCATCTTGATTCCAGCGACATTCTAAAACCCAAAAAGAATAGTGTGAGAGGAAAAAATCATAATAAAGGGGGAGTAACTTCAATATCTAACATCTTTGGTTTAATCTAATATCATTACCATAGTTCTAGGACTATATCATATACGTATACTTATCCTTAGGGACATCCCTAGACATACCTTAGAAATGTCTCTACGGATCTCACTAACATTTTCACATCCTAGTTTCCAAAGGTTGACTAAACCATTCCTCTGATACCAACTGTAGAGACCCGAAGCTTGACGTACATTGACATTACATTACATTTGCAGAATACTTAGTACATAACAAAAACACACACACAAGGATCGTTATAGTTTATTGTCTTTGGAAACTCGGAATATAATCTTCTAATCCTGGTGAAAGATCTTCAACATCTCCCATAAAGATCTTCTATTTTTTATACCTAAACCTTTCTTTATATCCTAGGGAAAAGTAAACATAAAAGGTTGAGCTCAAATGCTCAGTAAGGGTAAACAAAAGAAATATCAATCACATCATATACATAAGCACATAACTTTTGGAAATCGTAACCTGTAAAAGAGATCACAATTTCATAACCTGGGATAACTCAAGGAAGTGAAATGTAATCAAAATAATCATAACTTAAAACATTAAACTTTTTGCCATACACACATAATCATAGAGAATAATTTCTTGTTAGTAAAGACTCGTTGCCAAGACTATCTTAGTGGACAAAGTCCCTTTCTAAACCGAGTCACCCTTGTTTCAGTCCTGTTTCACTGAACTGGTATAACCTACCGTTCCAGCCATGTCTATCTCATGAGATATAAAATCATTACCCAATGCATTGGAGAGAGATATAGGTCCCACCCATCTCATAATGATACCATTCTTATGTGTGCCACAAAATCATAAATCATACATCATTGCATAACCCATGTAATAAAAATGGGATTCTTAAACATTGTGACATCATAAAACAATTCATATAAGATAAAGAAATTCATAAAAATAATTCCATCACAACATAATCAAATAAATGTAATAATAGGTATAAAAACAGAACCCTTTATTATCATAGATGGAAAATAATTTTGATAAAACACTTGAACTCCATTCTTGAGGAAAATATCCTTTCTACTTCAAAAACACTTTTCCTTTCTTAACATGTCATAAAATTATAAACTAAAAGAAGTTGATTAAAAATAAACATGAAAACTTGTAAAGGAAGCTTCTTGTAATTAATGTTTTAAAAATCCATACATGCCGTATAAGTTTAAAAAAACATTCTTCGTACTTTTGTCGGAAAAGTCAAAAAGTACCTCGTATGAAAAACGACAAAAGAGTCCTTTCACATCTTTTACTAAAAACTCACCAAAGGGTAAATTTGGATTTAAAAAATTGTAAGGGTATGGAAATAACATTACATATTGAGGGAACATGGATGTGGATGATAAAATACACACCAGTAAATACCAAAGTATAAACAATCTCGGATAAAAATGAGATTGTGATATTTTCCCTTACCTTAGGTCTGATTTGCTTCATAAGTGTCCGAACCTCCTGTATAATGATTTAAATAATTCATTGACTTATTACAGAATCATATTCATTGTTATTATATAATATATGGTTAACTTATGACTTTATATTACCCGTTCTTTTGTAAATTCATGTTAAAGTAGCGTTTTGGGTAAAATCGTTTCATTTGTCATTCTTGTTTTAACTTGTAATTATTGATATGATTACATAGATCATTATTAAATAATTATAGAACGTGATTTATATATAATATATATTCATAATATACATATATATAATGGATCGATAAATGGAAAGAAATACACCATTCATGGAGATGGTAGGTCGTACGTACGCATCAACGCTGTTTTTGTTTCCTTATTGAATTGAGTGGAATTAAGTAGATGACATACATATATATACACATAAATACAGTAGATTTATAATGTCATATATTTCATTATTATTTCTTATATATACTTTATAATCATTCTTAAATGGTTAACAAAGAGAATGAATCACATCGCGTCGTGGAGACAGTAGTCCGTACGTACGCACGAGCGATGATATCATTTCCATAATTATTGAATTGAATTGGAGTGGATGATACAATATATCAGAATAATTATGATGTTATAATAACTATTTATAGTTGTTCTTTAAACCATAATACCCATCCATGTAAGGTGTTGGTGGAAAAACAGATTACACCACGGCGTGGAGACGGTATTCCGTACGTACTCACGTGCGGTGATTTCGTTTTCCGTAGGATGGATAGATCGTGTATTAGGATTTCTTCATACTTATAATAACATATCAGTATATGAGTGACACTGATGTTATTACTTCATAATGAAACAACCTAAGAAGAAGAAGTGGAAGAAGAAATAAAGGTGAAAGAATCGGTAACGGAAATTACCTCTTCTTTGAAGCGCCTTTTTGAGACCTCCTCCTAGGGAATTAAATTGGTTTTTGAGGAAGACCAGAACCTCTAGTATGTTTCTAGGGAAGTGGAGAAGAGAATTTGGCAGGGTTTGGCCGAGATTGAAGGCTCAAAGATGTGTGAGGAAGAGAGGGAGGAGGTGCCCTTTTATAAGGGAGGAGAGGGGCTCCTTTGGAAAAACTAAAAATATTATTTTATTATAAAGTCATGTTCGGTTTTAAATAGCTCCAAATTGATTTATTTCGAGGATAAGGTGTGGATGGGTCGAAATCCTCTCATCCAATAGAATTTAGACAAGTTTAGGTTCCTATTTTAACCTTATCATTTAGATTTTACATTAAGTTAAATAATTTTACGTTTACCATGTCTTCTTGCGTTCTTACACTATAAGGTTAATAAACTTACTATAAGAATCCAAAAGAACCCCAAATTGTTTATTATTAATATATATAACCTTATATAAGTCATTTGGCAAAACCTTATATTTTTAGGAATAAAATAACAATTAATAGTATAATATTTGTTTTAAAAACAATTTTATGTCAATTTTGACACTATTTAGTAATGGATTTTTGTGAAAATCATAACAGAATGATAAGTTAGAAAAAGTTAATTAAATCAATACTATCATGTCATATTAACCTAAAATATTAGTGGAATTCATAAAAAGTCTCAAATTAGATTTATTTGGGTATTTATGTCATCAATTATGTCAATATTTCATTAATAAGATAATTACTGCATCATCATTGTGTCATAAATAAATTAAATTATTTAATGTCTAAAAATTACAAATAAAATACCATCATGTAAGAATTCTTTTTAGATTTCTAATTAATATTTATATTCGAATTTATCTTATGTATAACCATATATTAAAAATGTTTTATTAAATAAACTTTGATTTTAACTCTTTTAACTCTTCTTTGAATTAAATAATAATAAATGTCCTAATCTAATTAAACTGGTCCTAAATGGTCATATTTTATTCCTAAGTTTTTTTTGGTCGAATTAAACTTATCCAATAGAATTAAGACATGTGTTAGGGTAATAATAATATAATTTTTACCCTCAATTACCCTATTTACTTTTAACCGTGGTAAATAAAAGTAAAAAGTTACCATTCACCAAAAATTATTTTCATCTCATTGAACCACATTTTACTTACTGACATCAACCGTGTCTCTCGAATTTTTGAAATTCCACTCACAGAAGCGGTAAAATTCTGTTTTATGAAAAATTCAGTTTTTTTATCTACCACTTAGTGGTTTCACTATTCATCAAAATTTGAAAGTTTTTAGAAAAATACCAAAAATTAGTCCTAATCCATATTTGATATTATGAACTCAAAAATGATTTCTATTTTACCAAATTCAAAACATATCAATTGCATTAATTAATTTAAAAACTAATTCTCGTCGTCAAAACAAAAGTTGTGTTTTTAAGAGATAATAACTATCAAAAGATTGACACTTGTTTATAACTGGTTTAAATGTGAAATTACATCTAATGACCAACATTGTATTAAATTGTAAAAATATATTCTAAATATACTTTAAAACCACTCAAAATAATAATTTATCACTGTTAATTATTTCGACTGAAAAAGTTGTTTTTAATTAAAATTTAGTAATTTTCACTATTCATCAAAATATGAAAGTTATCTGAAAATCACAAAAATTTCACCCTAAGCTAATTTCGATATTCCGAATCCAAAAATGAAGTCCATTTTGAAAAATAAAATTTACAACATTTCAAAAAGTGGTTATTACTATTCATAACGGCTAGTTTTAATAATATTTTAATAGCATATCGTTGTTTAGCGAAACAAGGTGTTGCGTACAACACATGCTATCAAGGAAGGTCGCGATTGCGTGTAATGCAAGCCAAGTCAGGGTTTCGTGTTGTGAAAGAATATTTCATTGTTTCGTATAACAGAATCCAACCATATTTCATTTATACATTGAATATATATATATATATATATATTCAATGTTGCATAGAATAACTATTATCAAAATTGTGTGTAACACGATCCAAGAATAATGTTGCGTATACTGCAAGCTAATACGGTGTTGCGTATAGCCCAAGGTAATCTTGGTGTAGAATACAACACAAGACATTAATGAAATTAAAAGAATATTTTTCATAAACTCTCGGGGTGTTACAATTCCTATAGTTAATTTTCATATAATCCATGTTATGAAATGGATTTAAAAATTTTGTGTGAAAATTAATTACATTGGAGGGCATTATGAACTGTGCTGCTGATATTGGCTTCAGGATACTTTGTCCTTTAGGTCATGTAAAAATCCACCAACATTATCTATTTTTAATGATATTCCTAAGGATTAAGTGTATACACATTCTATATATGGAATAAGTAATGTTCAAATTGGTGATATACAAATTGTACTATAATTCATTAGTTTGGTTCTTGAATAATTACAAGCGTATCTACTAAAGTGTGGAGTAGAGTTTTCTGTTGATTTATTCCTTAAAGAAAGACTAATAGCAATGAATACCTATATAATGGAAAAAATAGAATTAGTGGTGTTACATAATCCACTAGACGAGTTTTATAGAGGGGTAGCTACACACACTAATATTTTACCATGGGTGTAATGACCCGGGTTTTTTGGGGTCCATTACTTTGTGAAAATCTCGTGTCGGTTTTTTTCTGGTCTGGGAATCTCAGTAATGTTTGGCGTAATAGTAGGCCTACCAGTAGCCTTAGCCTACTGGTAGCAGGACTACCGATTGCTCAGTCTATCGGTAGACATAGCCTACAGGTAGCTTTGTCTACCGGTAGCTCGGTCTACTGGTAGCTGCAGCTACTGGTGGCTCTGTCTACAAGTAGCTCGGTCTACCGGTAGCTCCAGCCTACCGGCAGCTCGACCTACCGGTTGCTGCAGCCTATTGGTGGCTCGGCCTACCGTTAGCTGTAGCTATTGGTGGCTTTGTCTACCCGTAGCTCGGTCAACCTGTAGCTACAGCCTACCAGTAGCTCGACCTACCAGTGGCTGCAGCCTACCGGAAGCTCGATATTCTGGTAGCTGCAGCCTACCGGTAGTTCATCCCCCCAGTGGCTGCAACCTACTGGTAGCTCGGCCTACCAGTAGCTGCAGACTATAGGTAGCTCATCTCCTAGATTCTTTCAACCGCCGGTAGCTCTCAGCTACCGGTGGCTCTGGCCTACCACGCGGGCCAGTAGTGCTCATTATTGTGCAATTAGTGTTTTAAACCCTATTTGACTCCCTTAAGAGTTTTTTAAAGCCCAATAACGCCAATAAATGAATAACTATATGTTTTAATTAATTATTTAATGAATTAACTTGGTGTGTGTGTGTCAGTTTAAACCACCCGACCCCTTTAATGACATGTGGGTCCGCGTGGTCAACCCACGACCCCCGCTCCTTACGAAGTTTGGAATTCTATTCTCAACCTTCCTCATCCCTTATAACTAAAGGGTTCGCCCTATGTTTCTTCTTTCTGAAACACCCCTAATTTCATCCAGACGAGCTGATTTTCTGTGCATCGGGCGAACTTCATCATTATCTGTAATGTTCTGCGCCCGACCTGAGCGTTGATAGATGAGGTGATTTTCATTCCAACGAACTGCATCGATATCCATTAAGTTCTGCCCTTGGCCTAATCATCGATCATTGATCAACATGTAGGGAATTTATCCTTCGCCACTCTCTCTTTTGTGTATCATGCGGGTTGGGTGTGCTTATGATTCTGTAGAATTGGATAAACCAAACCTAAAAAAAGACAATGAACTGATTCTATAAAGAAAGAAGGGGGGTTGTGATCATTGATGTTGTTTTATTTTATGCTCTTTTTTCTGATTTGTATGGGCTTACGCCTACTAAAAATCATGGTTGTTGGTGGTCTTTCTCTGTGCATTAACGAACCCCTAGTGTTTTTTTAAGTGGCATCATTGTGGTTGTGAACTCCTGCAGTGAAAAGTAAATTGGTTAATTATGTATACCCAACTAAATAAATTGGAAGCACTGGGATCAATCCTTCTGTGATAACCCCCCATTAAAGCACACAAAATTGAAATCATGGAGTGTGTGAAATCTTTTAAATATGAAAATACATGCATGGGTCTAGCTTTCTTGGTGGTATTGGTTCGTTTTTTTTTCTTTTACGGGTCGATTGATGGAGATGCGGGAGGTGATGGGATCTTGTATTTTTATACTCTCGCTAGATGTGAAATTGGGAATGGAATTCCCTATTGTAACGGATTCGGTGGTTGTGAGTTTTAATGTCAGGTCGTTACCATGTTTATATCATGAATTGGGGTGGGATCCTCTATTGTTGAGAAGCCCTTTTTTGTCTCGGATATTGGGCCTGGGGCTGTAACTTAGGGTTCTATTTAGTTGATGCAGCTTTACGAGAGAACCGGGAGTGGGTGTTATGGTTGATGTTTGACTGTTTAATTTCTTGGACTTGTGCCTATGTTTACTAGTTGCCCAAGTAGGTTGAGAACTTTATTAAATATTGTTACTGAACAATGAAAAAATAATGGGACAAACGAGTTTTGTTTGCGAGAGTCATGACTCAGACTTGAGTGCTATTGTGATCTATAGGTTGTCTGAAGAAAAACCTAAACTTGGGTGACTGCTTGTTACCTATGTATATACTTATAGTTTTGTGTTTCTTATTCTCTCCCTACCCATGTTGAGAACATAGTGCCAAACACCCCCATTTCGTGGGGGGGGGGGGTGTTTTTCCCAACACTATTCTTAGTGGCTGGTTATTAGCTCGTTTTCTGCTCCCTTTCCCGGATAGCCCAAGTATCTTCGGGCAGGCTGTGATGGCCTGAGGTCCATTATTAGCCCATGATCCTTCGGGCGGGGTAGTGTGGTGGTTGTCTATGTGTGTGCAGCAGGTGGTTTTCCAAGTGTCTTCAGGATGAGGCCCAGGTGCCTTCGGGCGTGGTGGTGGATCTTTTCGCCCAGGTTTCTTCGGGCGTGGTGTTGGTTGTTCTGTCCAAGATGTTTGCAGGAATGGTTCTGTGTGACTGTGGCCCAAGTGTTTGTGGGTGGGATTTGGTAGTGGGATTGCATGCGGTAGTGGCCCAGGTGTGTGCGGGCGGGTGTGGCAGTGGGACTGCAGTGAGAATGGCGGGATTGGTTCGATGCGTAGGATGTCTCAATAACCAGTGGGAAAGTGGCGCATGGTACACAAAAAATGATGTGAACTTAATATATATATTTTACTTGACTTTCATTATTTGGTGAGTGTAGCCGGTAAGTGGGATGGGTGAACTCCTTGATATTGTCGGTTGTCTGCTTCTAACGGAACATTAGTATGTTCCCCCACTTGTGCACGAGAGTCTTTGGTTTTCCCTACTAAGTGTACTTGTATGCTCACCCTATGTATATAAAATAGATTTCAGGTTTCCAGGAGGACTTCGGGGATCACGCAGGACCATACTAGCTCGGACCTTTGGGGTAGTTGCAGTTGATGTTTTTCTTCCTTTTGTACTTACCTTTGTAGTCACCTTTTGTACTTTGTGGCTTTTACTTTTGGAACATGTATGTGGGAGTGGTTAACATTTGGCTTTACTTTTTTTACCTTGGTGTTGTGGGGTTTCATCTTGTTATCTCCTGATCCGATAAAAGAAAAATGGGTAATTCCTTCCATTTGTGTGTGATTTCTATACCCTTGGAGATAGTCGCCACTCCAGGACCTATTGAAGGCGGGTCCTGGGGGTCATTATCCCTCCTTCAACTAAAAGAAGGAAGGTCCAGACAATCTGTTGACCCTCCCTTCATTTTGGTGAAGGCGGGTTATGACAATGGGGATCCCCCATTCATTTCGTTAAAAGGAAATATTGATTGTGGACCTTATTAATTGAATAATGGGATGTAAATTATATTAAAATAATAAACAACTATTATCATCCTTTTATTGATGAACTATTTTATCCACACGGAGAATTATATTTTTCAATGATAGACAATAATTTTTGGTATCGTCTATTTTAGGTAAAAATGACTACATTACTTAGCTATAATTAAAAATGAAGTATATAAATAAAAATTACAATTGAAAACAATTTGGATTGAATAATAGACCATATTTATTCATGGATAAAATTAATATTGTTTTTCTATAATATATTGATGATATTTTTATGGAATTTATCAATCATATACTAATTTATTCTAAGTGAAATTAGAGCCATGAAAATCAGTTATAGATCATTATTGAGACAATTAGATGAAAAGTGTTAGGTAAGAAATATATAAATTTTCAATATCAAATTAAAAAATAATTTTCTTCAAGCCATATTATCTATAACGATGGAATATTTATTGATCAGGTGACGAGCATTTTATTCCATTAACTAACTACACCAGCAATAATAATTGTGGTATTTAGTATCATTATATTTTCATGTAATTATCAGGGTTTGTTAAAAATATTTCAAAATTGGTTATCTCGTCAACCATGTCTCCTGTTAAAGTGGTTAATAATACATAAATAATTTAATGTGAATAATTTTTTAAAGAATTTAATGGTTGACAGGTTAATAATCTAATTTTTAAAATAAAATCAAGAAATGATGGATTTTAAATATATAAATTTTTATAGATGATGGTAAAGGGTTTCTTCCATATAAAAATTGATAATGTTACGTAATATGCATCATGGTAAAAAAATATTCATGAAAAAAACTATCCAACCCATGATATTGAGAAGGAATCCATAATCTTTTCTTTGATGTATTGGATACATTATATCTATATTAAAAATTTTGATGTATTAACACATTAATAGAGTTTGAAATATATATTTTCATAGAAATATATCAATATGATGCAATCAAGTTATCTTGATCTGATAAAATATTATGATTTCCCAATACACCAATACACATGGATAGAAAATTATGCAGTGGATGAATTCATCCATAATTATCATGGTCTTCCAAAAAATGAAGATCGATATGAATGTAGTGTTTATTGATCTAGAAAATATGGATATGGGAATTCATAATTAATGGTAGACATTATTCCAATTTAAGATGATTCCAAAAATAACGTTATAGGAAAACCAAAAATAATACGAAATTATTCTTATGATTTTCAAAATATAATTAGAGTAATTATTGAATAAATAATTTTAGGCACCATTTGTTAAATTGGTGTTTTTTATTTGGAAGGAGACTAAGTTTTCAACTTATATTTGTGTGGAAAAGGTAATATTTGGATCCTGCTCATTGATCAAGTATCTCTATAGACCTTATTTTTTCAAAGATGTATAACTATATGAATGAATAATTTTGGTGGTACAATGTGTTGTAGAAATTTGATGATTATGTATTTAGATGTTTTGTTTTTAAATAGGTGAAGAAAGGGAGACATCATAAATTTGATGTTAGAAGACTCTTCGTTATCATAAATGGAAATGGGATGGATTTACAATGGTCATTGTTACTAGATTACTAAATACTCTTATATATAATGATGCAATATGTGTTATTATTGATGACCTTAATATATTTTTAAATTTCCATTTTATAAGAGAATATTTACTTATTTGGTTCCTCGAATGACTCTATATTTCTGATCTTTTAATACATCATGGATTAACTATTACAATTGTGTCCTGTCACAATCTACCATTTAAATTTAAATTTTGGAAAAGTATTTAGAATGAATCAAATACTAGGATTCATTTAAGAATAAATAATTGACCTCATTCTGATGGAATGTCAAAAAATACAATTCCAGTAGTATAATATAGTTTGAGGTAACATTACATTGTATTTTGAGGTGTTTGGTATCAGTATTAGCTATTGGTAGAGTTAACTGATAGTACTAACATCGATTAAAATATTATAATGGCACCGTATGAATAATTATATTGTAAAATATTTCAATACAGTAATTTATTTCTATAGAGTTAGTTATAGTAATCATTTAGGTTGAAATAATTATGGAGTATAAAAAAATCAAAATCCAACTAAAACACATACAAAATAATTTAAATGAATGAATTAGATTCTTGCCAATAACCCAATGAAATATTTTTAATTTCATGTGGGAGAAATTATTTTCATGAATGTATCTTCATATAAGGGTGTTATATGTTTTCATACGAATTTGAATCTGATACCAAGTAATATTAGAACTCATAAATTTATTGAATTAATTTAATCACTAGATTATTATTCGAAATTCCACCATGTATTTTTAAAGGACATTATGTGTTCCATAAATCATTTTTCATGATGTATATTCCATAACCAACATATTTTATTAAATTAGAAGTATTATATTTATAACCCGATCTATCATACTATAATGATTCTATCCAGATTCTATACCGTAGAGAACAATATTTGGGGAATCATATGACTCGACTGGTATAGGTATATGGGATGAAATAAACATAGATGTGGAGAGGTAGAGGTCTATAGAAATTATGATTAAATACTACACAAATTTTTTCATGTGTTTACATTATAGATAATTATTGGATAAATATATTCTAGGGTTGATGAATATAATTCTTCCTAAATTAATGATTTTTTTTTGAAATAAATCGGATATCATCAGTACATTTCAATACACACAACCTCAGTTCAGAATGAATACTAATATAATTTACCGATATAACCAAGATGTAACTAAATAATTAATATTAAATGGTTTTAACATTTATAAAAAAATTTCATTTGATATTAATTCATTATATATTGAATTAAAAATTAATTGAAAACATAAAATTTGTTCAAAAAACAATTTTTTATGTTCTTACCGTGTTTAAAAAAAATTATTAAACCAGACACTATTAGTCAATGATTTAAATCACTGTTGTATATTATATATTCAATAAAATGTCTATTCATTAAAATAATAATTTTTTAAAATGTGGGGTAAAATGTAAAAAGTGGTTATTCAAATAATAATTTTATAGACATTGGATAATAATATATGTAGTTTTATATGATAATATATAAATATAACAGAAATATGTTTTCTTTAACAATACAAAATAATATTAAAATTAATTTTACCATATTTTGGAAACCATATATTTTAATTTCAAATGATTATTATATTCATATATAATCAATTAATAACTAATTAAATTATATTATAATTGTGTAAACATTATAATTTTTATTATGAAATTATTATTATTAATACCTTCAAATTTAATAACTAGGTTATATATGTATATTATATTATAGTTCATATAGATAGGGTGATGTGTGTATTAGATGTTATTATAGTGACTGAATTTAAAAAAAATGAAATATATAATTAATTCATAGGGAATTACATTATTCCCCTATTCCTAAATAATAGTAACACAAGGTTTTTTACCCCCACATTAGATTGATAATAGAATAACAGTGAATTAATAATTAAATATAATTCATAATGGAAAAATATATGAATCTCGAGAAGACCCTTCGTAGTGAAGTTTCAAGCTCCAATCATTGGTCTCTTATATTAGGACCCAGCCTTAAGAATTAATTAAGGTTGAATTAAATGAATAATTCAGAATATAGATTTTTTCATGTTTAGAGTTTTAAAGAATTTGTCCATAACTAATACATTATATTTCAAAAATTATAATGTAGAAACTTCAACTCAGTTTTGGATTTATTTCACAAAATGAAAACTATTGATAAAAAGAGTCATGTCTAGTTTCATGTTTTGGAAATCATACATTTTCCTTAATCCCATCCTTGACCCTGTTCATCTTTATGTCATTTGAAAAACATTTTAATACATGTAATGAGAATAAAAAGATCACTAATAGTTATAAAACAAAGGAAAGAAACATTATTTCATCATTTCATACATAACATAAGCTCTTTAAAATACATCATTAAACCATAAGATTTATTAATAACATTTAGAAAACATAAATCATAAAGGTAAGTTGTGGCATCCATATCATAGTTACATAGTACCTGTCAGAACTATATATGGAGTTACAATTGGAATACCCATCACAATATATTCCCTAAATCTATTAGGAGAAACATTCATGTTTACCTATGTTACATTACACAATTCATTGGTGATATATCTCGGGCTCACCCGCACTTGGTTTATCATAGTACCACCCGTATATGTAACAATTCCCAAGAACCATAACATAGTTATAACACATAAAACAAAAATAAAAGAATGAAAAAATTTCCACATATCAATCAAAATATATCATTAAAATATATTGAAATAATCAACCCATTATCAAAACCATTTTCAATACCAATAAACGTAAAAGTAGAGTAAATGATATTAACTTTTCTTTTAAAAACATTACGGCTAGTTATGAAAGCCATGATCAAATAATACGTATGGTGGAGGAATGGTCGTTGTCACCAAAAATGTTAAAATACATTACTTTTTTCATATAGTATAATTATTTATAAAAAATATAACCATTTAATGAAATAAAATTTCAACGGTGTTTATAAAAATTATAAAAAAAGATGTGTATTAAAACAACATATGACCCAATGAAAGGAGATTGAGACGAAGTCCCTTAATATATATCTGACTTGACTCGATCATTCATTAATATTTTGAATAATAAACGAATGTTAATTTATACTATCATAAGAACCTATTTCAAGTTTATTATTCCATTTATATCACTTATTAACATGTTATTATCATTTTGTAATCATTTATGTTAATAATGGTTTTTTGTCGATATTTAAAACTTTAGTACAAATTGAACACCTTATAATTATAAGTTGTCTGTTGGTCAATAGTGAATTATCTCAAGAATGATATTCATGATTTACATATCATATATATCATATATATTGAATATATATATAGGTATTTATAATATTACAAAACATTTGGAGATAAGAAATTAAATGCACTGTTCATTGAGACGGTAAGTTGTGTGTATGCATGAACACTACTTTCAAATATATTTCGAAACTTAATAGAATTATATCATAATTATACATAGTTATATTGTAATTAAAGTATAATAAAATAAATAATATCATTAACACCATCAATTATACATCCCACATATGGAATCAATGAGTCATATCACTTTCAGGGGTTGTAGTTCGCACTTTCTCAAATGAGATTATTGTGTTTATCCATTATAGAAACCATAATGTTAGGATATAAATTTAAAATACATATCATAAATAAAAAATAAACATAATATATATTATATAATAATATATTTTCATCCTAATGGCCACTATTAAATTTATTAGGAGAAAATCGAACAATCATCATTTCATGATAAGTTAGTTTCCCATAAAAAAACAGTATGTTCTTCACCCATTAGATGGAGGTGTGTGTATGTGTAGTTCAATGATTTTTTATAGGTATATCTGAATATATTTAGGATGATTTTTTTTATAAAATAATTTAATAAATAGTGTCTAGGGGTTGTAGATGTTAAATAAATGAAAAGAAGCTAAGAGGGATTATTACCTTTAATGTGGATTAGTCCCTTTGGATTGAACCAAATAGACTTTATGACGTGCCTTCATTGAAAGTTAAGGATTATAGTAGGAGGAGATGGTTATTTAGAGTTTATTTGGGTACGGATTGGATGATCCATGGGACTTGATAGGTTCATGTAATTGGATTGAAGTGTGGTTTTTTTATAAGGGGGAGGAGGGGCTCTTTTGAAAAATATTGAGAATATTATTTTATTATAAACTCATCATTATTTTATAAAGATCCAAGTCTCATTAATGTGGATGATAAAATGGCTCAATATCATATAAAAATAATTAAATATGAACTGGACTTGTTTTGAATATTGTTTTAAAATTTTTACACTCACTTATTTAAGTCATTTATCACTGAGGAAAATACAACATCATTATTGTGTCATAAATAATTTAATTTATTTCATGTCAGAAAATTATAAAATAAATACCATAATGTAGGAAATATTTTTATATTTCTAATAAATATTTATTTTTAAAAATATAACTTTTATAACCCCATGAAAATATTAATTTACTAAAATATTTTTTATGCTATTTTTTCCATTACATTTTGTTAATTAAAAAAAGTGTCATTATCACTCTCATATGGCTCCAAGAGGTCCCAAAATTGACCCAAAAATTCCCATGGTCGTAAATGTTTCAGAAAATAAGGTTAAGACATGTGTTATGTTATTTTTTTATTATTATAATATTATTTTTACCTTCACTTACCTTATTTAACTTTTACAGCTGTATGTAAAAGTTAAAGTAACTAATCACCAAAAATTATTTTTACCTTCTTAAAAACCATTTTACTTCCTAATAACATCCATGTATGTTGTATTTTTTTAAATCCAACACACAAAAGCAGAAATAATTTATTTTAATGAAAATGTCATTTTTTTAACAACTACTTATTTGTTTCAATATTCATTAAAAATTGAATTTTTTCAGAAAAAAACCAAAATAATAGCGTAAGCTATATTTGATATTATGAATTCAAAATTGATTAAATTTTTCCAAACTCTAAACATAGATATTTCATTAATAAATTTAACATTAATTTATGATGTCAAAACAGAAAACATGTTTTTAAGAAATAATAACTTTCAAAACATTGATACTTTTTCATGTCCAATTTCAAAGTGAAATTAATTCCAATGAACAAAATTGGATTAAATGTTAAAAAATCTTATTAAAATTTAATGAAAAATTAATAAAATAATCTAGCCATATAAATAAATTAGATAAAAAGGCACTTTAGCATTAAAATAGCAAATTTTTTACTATTCATTTAAAAACAAATTTTATCAGAAAAATTAAAAAAAATTAACTGAACTAAATTTCGATGCCCTGAATCGTTTTTTAAATATAACATATTAAAATTACCAAAACTATATTTTATATGGGTTTTACATCAATATGGGGTAAATATACCTTTTAATGAATATTAGAGTATTTTTTCATAAAATTAGATTCATTCACATTTTAATACCTTAACTTTTATTGGATAAACATATATACATCTAACATAAATGTATAATGATATTTTATTTTTTTCTATTCATCCCTCCCAAAACAAATACTCTAAATCAAAAATAATTTAAAATAATAATAATATACTATTAGTGTGAAATGTAATATTTAAAGAAACTCGTTGTTCGGTATCAGGTATGCCATAAAACATCACATCCCCTTTAATTTCAAATTAAAATTTAGTTCAAAAATTTTAATAAAAAATAAAATCTATTATTAATTATTTAATTATGCTTTTACATCATTACCCCTTTTGGTTATTTCGTCCTCACAATTTTATTAACTTATCAATTAAGCGGGGGTATTTATCCCTTATAACATTTTCAGATATCCACATTTCCTTTTCAACCATATGGTTTTTTCACAAAACAAATACCTGGTGAATTACCATATTTTGCAATAGTTTCTGTCTAATGTTATGAATCTGGACTAGTTGTTCCTTATAAGGTAGATTTTCATCCAACTAAACTACCCCTGAGCTGAAAACATGAGATAGTTCTAGCATTTTCATTCATAACATTGAAACATGAAAAACATTGTGAACATGGGGTAAATTAGGAGGTAAAGCTACATTGTACACTACTAATCCATCGTTCTCTTGTATTTCATAAGTTCCAATAAATCTCAGACTCATTTTTCCTTTCTTGAAAAAATGCATCACACTTTTCCATGGAGAAATATTTAGAAATACACGATCACCTACCTGGAAAGATAGATCATTCCTCTGGTTATCCGCATAACTTTTCTACCTACTCTAATCTATTATCATGTTATTTTAAATGAACTGAACTTTTTCTTCCATATCTTCTACGAATTTTGGTCCCATCCACTTCTTTTCAACTACTTCATCCCAAAAATCTATACATCGACACCACTTTCTATATAATGCCTCAAATGAATCTATATGTATACTGGAATGAAAACTATTATTATAAGACAATTTAACCAATGAAATATATTGGTCCCAACTTCCCTGGAAATCTAGTAAACCAACACATAGGATATTCTCCATGGTATGTATTGTTCGTTCTGACTGCCCACCATATTGCGAATGAGAAGTTGTACTAAAATTTAATTCAGTACCCAGTGACTTCTGAAGGCCTTTATAAAAGATAGATGAAAACCTGGGATCACGATCAGATACAATGAAGAGGGTAAATCTATAAATCCAGACTAAGTAGTTAACAAACAATTGAGAAAGTTTACTTAGATACAAATTTCTTTAATATTTATGAAATTAGAAGATTTATTCAATCGATAAAAAATAACCCATATTAAATTATTACCTCGAGATATCTTTGGTAATCCCACAATGAAGTCTGTGGATATATTTTCTCATTTCCACACTTGTACCGATAAATACTGAAGCATCCCGTTCAATAAATACCTCTCTTCTTTAACCTACTGACATGTCAAAAACATAATAGTAATATCAGAAATATCTCTTTTCATTCCATCCCTCCAGTTATAATCATGATTATCTCTGTACATCATAGTACTGCCAGGATGAACTGAAAATGGGGAACTATGAGCTTCACATAATACCTCATTCTTTAACTATGAATCACATGGCACACATAATATCGTTCCAATCCTCAAAACACAATCATTATCAATGTTAAATTCATGAATCATACCATTCTAAACCAACTCTACCTTTTTCTGCAACTCAATATCTTCTTTCTATGATTGCTTTATTCTGTTTGATAGAGATGATTTCAATGACACCTGAAACAAAAAAGAATAATTTCATGTACCAACTACTACAATGGCAGTGTTCATCAAATCAAAAACTAGTGGATATTGATCCAAATGTATCATGGTTAATGATTAATTACTTTTTCGAATCAAATCATCATCCACATTATTTTATATTCCCGGATGGAAAAGGGTCATTCAATCATAATACTTGATTAATTCTAGACATCTTCTCTATCTCATGTTTAATTATTTCTAGGTGAATATATATTTCAAACTTTTATGGACAATAAACATTTCACATTTTACTCCACAAAAATGGTGGCTCCAAATTTTAAAATAAAAAACAACAACACATTTATTCCAAATCAAGTGTAGGGTGATTTAACTTATGATGTTGAAAACTAACGTGATGAATAAGGAATTACCAGATCCTTCTGCATAAGGACACAACTAAGTCCTTTAAATGAAGAATAACTATAAATAATATAATCTCCATTACTGTAAGGTAGTTCCAAAACTATAGCAATCACCAATATTCATTTCAGTTCCTGAAAACAATCACCACATTCTATTTTACAAATGAACATTATACCATTTAGAGTGAACATTGTAATTGGACAAGATAACAATGAAAAATTATCAAAAAACCTCTTATAATAACATGATCAACCAATAAATATAGAGATATCAGTTATATTTGCGGGTCATGGCCATTCATCAACAACTATTATTTTAGCAGGATCAACTGTAATGCCATTTTTTGAATCAATGTTACCAAGGAAAGAATAATTTTGTAACCAAAATTAAGACTTGTTATATTTACAAACATTTTTTTCTTTTAATGTTTCCTAGATAACCATTAAATGACATTCATGATACTATTAAGTTTTGGAATAAACAAAAATATCATCAATGAACACCACAACAATCCTATCCAAAAACTCACAATAAATTCTATTTATAAGATCGATAAATACAACAGGTGCATTGGTTAAACCAAAATGAATACATAGAAATTCATAATGGCCATATCTAGTATGAAATGTGGTCTTCGAAATTTCTACTTCATTTAATTTCAACTGATGTTACCCTGACCTCAAATAAATATTTTAAATTTACTAAGCAACAAGGAGTTGATCAAACAAATCATTATTATGAGGAAAATTGTACTTGTTCTTAACATTGATGCTATTCAATGCTATATAATCAAGGAAAAGTATCATTGAACTATATTTCTTTTTAAAAATCAAGATAGGAGAACCCCATGTTGATGCACTAGCTCTGCTGAAACCATTATCTAATAACTCTAGCAATTTCTTGTTTAAATCTAAAAGTTCATTTGAGCCATTCAATAAGGGGGATTTGAAATTGGATAAGAATCAGGAACTAAGTCAATACTAAATTCAACATCCTGATCTGGTATAATATAATGAAACTCATCATGAAAAACATCACGTACTCATTTACCACTATCACATCATTAACCTCAATA
The DNA here is from genome assembly GCA_963277665.1 of Viscum album. Lineage (NCBI taxonomy): Eukaryota > Viridiplantae > Streptophyta > Magnoliopsida > Santalales > Viscaceae > Viscum > Viscum album. Next base: position 1,764,994,305 of record OY728146.1, on the reverse strand, counting down.
GCTCCTTGAGTTTCAACAATATGTGCAAGGTAACATTAATTTCCATCTTTTACTAGTTTCTTAGCTTCCTGATATGTTATAAAATCCAAGGGTTCATTATTGTGCACAAAATAAAAATATTAATGAAAATAATCCTCTTTAGCTCTACAGTCAATCATAGCATGATAAACATAAAGCCAATCTATACATAAAAAATATCAAACTCTACTAGAGGAAAAACAATAAGTTTTTAGGTAGATTCTTCTTGCACACAAGTAAATGATGGTTCTTATAATTAATTTTTGATTCATCAATTATTCCAGGGGATTTTACCATAATATAATGATTCAAATCTTGATATGGAATTCCTATTTTACTAAAAAACATCTCATAAATGAACTAATGTGTAGACCATGAATCAAACAAAACATTGGCATAATCAGAACAAAAAAATAGTGTACCTGATACTACTTTATTTGATAGCCCAACATCTGCTGAAGTAGTTTCAATGGAAATCATCACCCATTTTTCCTTGTAGTCTGGTTTATTTCACTCAGATCAGTTCTTCGTTGGGCACTCATTTTCATATTGAACCACTAATTGCGCTTAAATTTTTTTACTGATTGTAAATCAAGTAGTTTCTTACCATTACCCTGATATTTTCTCTGCAATTATGATCAATATGTCCCGTTTTACCTCTTCAGTTTAAACATATTAGAATTATAAAGTCATTCCCCATTATGATTTTTACCACAATTTTCACAAACTATAATATTTTGTTTCATACCATCAGTTTTTTTTGAATTTTTTTCACTTTTGCCAGCCGCCTAGACCTATTATTTTACTATTTTTCAAAGCAAAGTATATCATTTGAAAACTCAATTTCCACCTTCTCCGCAAAATGAACATGTTTTTAATAACTATTTAACTCACATGTAGATAAATCACTTCAATACATTGGCTTTATCCTGGAGTATAAATGGTGATTTTACTATAAATATTTCATATAAAATTTTGACCAAACAATTCCAGTCGATTGAATTTTTCATCATAAGTAGCCACTAAGTCATCCTCCAACCTCAATTATGGGAATTTATTTTCCATCCAAAGATGAACCACCAAAGGAAAATAATTTTCAGGAAACATACCTTAGAATTTATCCCAAAAAATAGCATCAATATCTTATCTATCCCTGATATTTTTCATCGTCGACCACCATTGATCAGCTTCACCAATAAAATGGTAATCAGTAATACTAAGCTTTTGGTGTTATGAACACCCCACGAGATCAAAATTTTCTCCAGTGATTTAATCCGCACTTCAGCTATAACTGGGTTAGCTGATCCTCTAAATGATGGGGTTCTTTGCATCATTAAATTCTATACTACTGACATGATCCTCTATGGTTGATCTCGATGATCTTGTTCATGGATACCACCACCATTTATATCCTAAGTTAATTGTTCCGTCACTGCTACAAACTGTCCACTTCTGATTCTGGCCATCTCATGTTACTGATTTGGAAGGGTTTCTTCCTCATGATTTTTTTCCCAACATAGCTTCCTTGTTTCCTCTACAGAATACAATTTTAGAAATAGTAATATCTTAAGAGAATCCACATGGAAATCTGTAAATTATATATAATTTCAATCATAACAAAATGTAGAAATAAATTATTTATTTAACTATATTATAACTCTTAAATTTGACTAAACTGACCTCTAATACCAACTATATGGACATGGCCTTAAACAATACACAATCATGAATAAAATCAATAAATCACATTGAGGGTCTTTCCAGGTTCAGTGTATTAGAGAATTAGGCCATAACTATTACATACATTTCAAAAATTACAAAGAAGAATATTCTATTCAGTTTTAATTTCGTTCAATAATTAAAAACACATGAATAAATGAGTCATGTCTAGTTCCATGTTTTTGACATCATGACTTTTTTTATCCCATCTATGACCCTATTCATCTTTATGTCCTATGAAAATCATTTCAAAACATGGGATGAGCATAAAAAGCTCAGTAAGGGTTATAAAAAAAAGAATTAAAACATTAGTTCATCATTGCATTCATAACATAAGCTATTTAACATACATCATGAAATAATAAGATTTATGAATAACACATAGAAAACATAAATCATAAAGGTAACTTGTAGCACCCATATCATACATAAATTATAGCTATCATGGCTATGTGGAGAGTTACATTAAAAATACCCATCACAGTATATTCCATAAATATATTTAGAGAAACATTCACGTTTTACTCCATAAAATTACCCAATGCATTAGAGATATATCTCGGGCTCACCTACCATAGGTTTATCACAGATCCACACATATATATAACAATTCCCAAGAACCATAACATATTCATAACACAGAAAAAAAAATATAAATGAAATATAACATTTCCAAATTTCAATCACAATATATCATTTAAATATATTAAAATAATATATCTATTATCAAAACCATTTTCAATACCAATATATGTAAAAAATAGTAAATGGGATTTACATTCCATATAAAAACATTACGATCGGCATGTTAAGGAAGCCAAGATCAAAAAATACTTGCGGCTGCGAAAAGATGATTGTCACTGCGTACATTAAAAATATTAGTTTTTACATATAGTAAAACTATTTGTAGATAAATATTCCCTTTGAAAGAAGTGAAATGTCAATGGTGTTTAAAAAACGTATAAAATAATGTTTTGTATTAAAACAAAATATGCCTCGATGAAAAGAGATTGAGACGATGTCCCTTACATCGTGTTCAAAATGACTCGATCATTATTTAATATTCGTGATAAAAATATTAAGTTAATTTCAACTGGATTAAGAACCTTTTTATAGTTAATTATTCTATTAATAACACTTATTACCATGTTATAATCATTATGTAATCATTTATGTTAATAACAGTTGTTTTTTCGATATTTGGTACTTGAGTAAAAAATGAACACCTTATAATTACCAGATGTCTATGTGGTAAATAGTACAATATCTCATAAATGAATATCATGATTTAGATATCATATATATCATATATATTAAGTATATATATTAATTTAAAAGAGTACATAACATTTTAAGATAAGAAATCAACTGCATAGATTATGGAGTCTGTAAGCCGTCCGTACGTATGAATGATACATTCATTTCTGTATCGTAATTTAAGTTAGTTAAAAAATAATTATACATAGGTATATTATAATTCCATTATAATATCAATCCTAATATCATTAACTATATCTTTTATATGTCTTGCATATGGCATCAATGAGGCATATCAGTTTTTGTGGGCGGTAGTTTGTACATCCTCAAATGAAATTATCGCGTTTACCTATTATAGATCCGATAATGTTAGTCTATAAATATAAAATACAGAATCATAAAGAGAAAATATAAATTATATATCATATAGAAATATTCTTCCTTATTAATGGCCACCATGAGAGGCAGTAACAGATAATCTAATAATCTTCTTTTAGTGAGACGTTACTTTGTCATCCACAAAAACAAAATGTTGTTCACCCAGTAGATAGAGGTGTGTGTAAGTTTATTTTGAATACATATCATAAAAAATCCGAATATATTTAGGATACTGGTTTTATTATAAAATAATGTAATAAAAAGAGTTTTTAGGTTGTTTAAGTAAAGTAAAACGAATGAGGTTGAGGGAAATGGTTACCTTTAATTTGGGTTACTCACGTTGGTTTGAACCAAGAAGACTTATTAAAGTGCCTTATTCCATAGGTAAGGCTTATAAGAGAATTATTGGGATTTTGAGAGCTTATTTTGTAATGTTTTTCACGAGCCAAATGACTTTAGAGGTGTTTGTAATGGGTTATAAGTGATGGATTTATATAAGGGGGAGGAGGGGCTCTTTAGAAATGTTGAGAAGTATTTTTTAATATAAAATAATAATCGGGTTTTAAAGATCCAAACACATTAAGGCATAATATAAGTTTACTGATGTTCGAAATAATATAATAAAATAATAATTGGACATTATTTGGATGTTGTTTTAATATTTATATTCTTATTTATTTAAATAATTTATTAATGATGTAAATACTTCAACATTTTTGTGTCATAAAAAAAAATTTATTTGATGTCTAAAAATTATAAAATAAATACCATAATTTAGGAAATCTTTTTATATTTCTAATTAATATTTATAGTTGAATATATAACTTATAAAACCCCATTAAAAATGTAATTTACTAAAAGATATTTATTTTTCCTATTTTTGCTTTTGCATTATCTTAATTAAAATGAAGTGCCATTATAACTATCAATTTTCTCCATGGGGTCCCAAAATCGACCAAAATAGACCAAAATATAACCATGGTAGTAAATGACACAATAAATAAGGTTACGACAAGTTTTAAGGTATTTTCGTATTATTATAATATTATTTTTACATTAGATTACACTATTGAACAACAATCATGTTAAATAAAAGTCAAAGTTACTCTTCACCATTAATTAATTTCGACATATTGAACCAAATTTTGCTTACTAATATAAATAATGTATATCATTTTATTGAAATTCAATTCAAAGAAGTAGTACAATTTTATTTAAATGAAAAAGTCAGTTTTTAACTAGTACTTAGTAGATTCACTATTCATCAACAATTTATGTTTTTCAGAAAAATACAAAAAAAATCATCTTAATATATATATGATATTCTAAATTAAATAATGATTTATATTTTATAAAATTAAAAAAATTGAAGTTGAGTTAATTAATTTTTAATTAATACTCGTTGTCAAAAACAAATAGCGTTTTTTAAGAAACAATAACTACCAAAAATTTATACTTGTTTATGTCCAATTTCAATGTGAAATTAATTCCAATGACCAATATTGAATTAAATCATAAAAATATAATATAATTAGACATTAAAACCAATTAAAAAGACTATCTTTCCATATAAATAAATTAAATGAAAAGGAACTTATGAATTAAAATAAAATTGTTTTCACTATTAATTATAAAATAAATTTTAATAGAAAAATACCAAAAAATTAACCAATGTAAATTTTGATGACCCAAATCAAAAAAGAATTTTATTTTATAAAATAGAACATGTAAATGTAAGAAAAATTATAATTAAAGATGTTTCGACATCAAATTGTGGTAAATCAACCTTTTAAAAAAATATTTGATTATTTAATCTTAAAATTAGATTTATTCACATTTTAAGCCTCAAAATTTTATTGGAAAAATATAAAAACATTTAAAAAACATGTATAATACATTTTTAGTTAGTTATTTGCATCCCCACAATAAAAATGGCTGGTTATTAACTACCATTTAAAATAATAATATTATATTATTAGTGTGCGGAGTAAGATTTCAACAAAACATGTTTTCTGTTTCGGGTAAGCCATCGAACATAGCGTCCACTTTAAAGTAAAGTTAAAATTTAATTATAAAATATTAATAATAATTAAAATGTATTATTATTTATTTACTTGGTACATTACATCCTATATTCCATCCATAGATGCAGCATAACCCTAAATTTATAAGCCCCCCATGGGATCACAAATAAATGAATGATATAAAGGATAAGTAAAATATTGGTCATATGTTGTTCGTAAGTTTAAAAATAGTAAAAATATTTATGATATGACAAATTTGTGACCTTTTTGTCAATTTCAAAATTTACACGCCATGTGCTGATTAAATGATTTGTAAATCCTACACTAATGCTTCGAAATCCCAACTAATAAAATTTTTGGGAATAAATATAAAAATTATTACTATGAAATAATTATATAATTCCATCAAATATATTTGTCACCTTATTAAACATGAAAACATGACATTATTTTGATATGATCCACTTCATGCCATGTTACTCTTTAACAACATGCACCGGTACATGACATGTTGTGACTACATGACATGTAAAGTCAATTTTCATATCCTAAAGCCTATTTTATTTTCAATCATTCTATTATTTTACATGGAATCGATCAACAGTAATTTTAAAAAATCCATTATTGTGTGGTGAGAAAATCACATGACATCAACTTCATTTATCCTCTTACATAAATCCTTTTTTTATTCCATTTCCAATATTCAATGTAACCTACCATGAACTACATAACATGTCGAAGAATCATAATACTGGAACGATTAATATATTTAATATATAAATAAATAACATATAATACCATAAAATACATGCATGAAATACACTAACCAATGAATTTATTAATTTTTATTCTTTTGAGAAATATACATGAAATTTCTATGAAGGACCCCTCACCCATGTAGATAATAATTCTCAACCTCCTCTCGTCAATGAACACCATGACCATTTTTTAGACAAGATAATTTCCCAAACTCCTTCTTTAAACCCCTCACAACTACATAGTTTCCATATATTTATCACTAAACTTTTCTTTAAATGATATATATATAACTCAATACAGAATATATGAAGAATAGATGTCATTTATAACCATGTGTCCTCATTTTATTTCGTCATCTATATAAATAAATTATATATATTTATTATAAAATAATGATAGAAGTATATTCTATATTAATATATTATATAATTTCACTATACATAAAAATTATATTCCATCTTCAATCATAAAGGAAATCAAATTGTAAAACATGTGTATGGAGGACTGTAGCCTCGAAAACTGAGGTTATTAATTTTCTATCACAACCTCTCATGGATATATAAAATGATAGATTTAATGTTTATATATATATATGTGTTATTTATGGTATAATAAAAGTTATTTAAATATATTATCATTTTTATTTTCTTAACATCAAATCCATTAATAGTAGTAATGTCTCTCATATGTGGGGGTCAATTGCCGCTTCCTCGAAGTGATGTGATACATTTTTCATTTAACTTTGAAAGGGAAGATAATATGTATATATTCAATAAATATATATTATATATAAAACATTAAAATTACTCTTAATATTTAAACAAATATTTACCATTCTCTCATTCCATCAATTTATATAGTGGAAAATTAAATCATGTATACATATAACCTACCCTCTCAATGAATAGTCTAGTTAATATTTTAATACAAATAATTTATGGATAACCATATATATGAATTTAATGAATATATATTATCATATTTTTAATATTAAAATAATTCAGTTGTTGGAGACATTATCAATATAAAAATACCCAAAATACTAAACGAATATCTATATGAAAATAGAAGCATTTATTACCTAGAATATTGATTTAATCAATAAATTATTAATAAATGAGTGAAAAACGATTATATATAAATAATATATGGTAGAATATGAATGATTATGGTTCACTAATACATATAAAAAAATAATTATTTATTATATAAGATGATCAAATATGTATGATGTATATCATACCTAAGAAAAGGTTTTTTTTCAAAATCTCATAATTATTCAAGATTGTTTACAATTTTTTTACCACAATAAAAATGATTCTATATTTATTCACTAAACCAAATATAATTTTATTATCCTTTTGTACCCTAGTAAATAATAATTTTTGCATGAGCTTCCTCAATATTTGTACTCGTAACACAAAATTATTTTATTTGAATAATAGATACTATTTATTTAGATGATCATGTCTCTTTCACATCTACTTCATATTTAAAAAAATTAAAAAAATTATTTTACTATTATCCCTTGATTTTTAAAATTCTATTTTTCAGATTTATTCATTTCTTCTATACTATTTAATAAAATATTTTATTAGTTTTATGAATAATGTTCTTTCTCATCATTTTAAAACAATGAGAAAAGAATAATTTTTGAAATAATATACATCAATACTTATTATCATGACAATTAATTTATTTGGAAATTACAATAGAATATTCCATGATTCTTTTCAATAAAAATGTTATTTGATATATTTTAGGAAAGTTTCATAAAAATTTATTTTTAGAGTGAAATAATTCAATTACATAATATTTTTTAATAGTATTAATATGTTATTTCTACTCATCAATAAAAAACCACCTTTTTACCATTGAAAAAACTGATGATATTTTGTAATAAAAATATATTTATTATTTTTCGTGATGAATAATGATAATGTTTAGTATGGATGTGTTATTTTGATATCATTCACTATATTTCATTGGATGGTAAGTACTTTTTTATTGGTTGTTAAAATAATTAGCATTTATTATGTTGTTTCCCAAATATTATTGTTCATATTTATTTTATTCACCATATTAATATTTGTAATAATATTTTGGTAGTAGTTTTTTGGAGGGTCCATCTATAGCGGCTTCATGCGTCGATAGGTAGTTAGAGATTAATTATAATTAGTATATGGATGCAACCTTAATCATTTCTACAAGATGTTTTTGAAAAATTTCATTATTGTACGTTTTTTTTTCAGAAATAGACTTTCCACATAAAAATATTAGTTATTTATGTCCAATATATTATTTTATAGTTAATATATCCATGATTTGGTTTCATTTTCATGTTATTATTTACATGGAATTATTTTATCACTATTTATTCTTAACATATAATTATTCACGTTAATTTTTTTAGTTATATTTCATGTGTTTGAAGAGATTTCAATTTATTTATTTATTAATGCATGATTAATAATAATTGTTTCTAATGTACACATACCCTTGATGAGAATTTTATCTCATCACTTATGTTCCCATTCCCATAGATTCCAAGATGTTTATTATGATTGATATGTAGTGATATACAGAACAGAATAATATTTTTCTCAAATTAAGTACATTATTTTATTTTATTTTTTAAATTTTATTTTCAGAACAAATTGTGTATCATGTTTTATGAAACTAATAAAATATTTTCTATTTTGGGATGAGTTTCCATTTATTTAGTGATAATTTAATAATATAACCATTGTCTATCTGCTAATAGGGTTAGAGGTATTACCATTATACATTAATATTGTACCATGAATGAATAAATGATATTGTGGTGGTATTTTAATAATACAATTACAATATAACAATAATTTAATTATGAAGAATTTATTAATGTGATATGTGAAGAATTATAATGAATTAGTAGAATAAATAATTTATATATAAGTATCATAAAAGATGATTAAATAGAAATCTTTCTAGTACACTTATTTTAAATTATTAAATTAAAGATAATCATTAATTAATCTTAAAATTTATAGGATATATAATTAATCATACTAGAACACTAATTATTTAATAAAATATTATTATAGTTTAATTTAATCATTACCTCCATCTATATAACATAGTGTTAGTCAATGAAACACATTACATAGTTGAGGGGTTACACTCACAATACATGAAAGAAATTTATTCTCTAATGGATGGTGTATATAAATAATAATTATTACACCCTTAGTATTGTAACATTAATATATATAGGTGATAGTAAAATAATCATATTATTGTTTCTCTTTTAAATTTGAGAGAAGGTATTTATTGATAAAAATAATGTAGTTGATAATTCTCATGTTTTGGAATTGAATTTCATTATAATCCTCATATAAAATGAAAAAAATATTAAAACTATAGATTTTAAAAAGATACTGAAAATGGGATTGGGTTCAAGGAGGATCAAAATAGAATAATTTGAAGAAAAAATATAAATTTTAGGTGAGTCTCAATGTGGTGAACTAGTTTTCATTTTGTAATTGAGAAGATAAGGTGTTTAGTAACAAACCACTACGTGTTCAATATAGAATGTTTATTGTAGATGTGACAAATAAAAAATCAAAAAAGAGATTTCAATATTTTTGGGTTGTAATTCACCTTATCTAAGTCGTTTTCTAAAAATTTCATTTTTTTGGTATTTTTTTTATTTTTAAATTCTACCATAATTTAAATGTACCATCGTTATTAATTTATAAATAATTAATTTTATATTAATAAAAAGCATTTGTATTGACAATTTTTACTAAATATTTTCATCTAATTCAAAATTTTAAAATAATTTTATCAAATAATTTTATAATGGTCTAAAAATATAATTTTATGATAAATACACTAAATCGTATGAAACTACTTTTTAAATAAATATCATTCAACGAATTAAATTTATATATATATTTAAAATAATTTAAATAATGATTTCATTTAAATAAAAATAATTATTTAAAAAAATAGGATGTGAGTTTTCCAAGTATTTCATAAAAATAATTTCCAACTAAAATATTAGATTGAAATTTATAATTTGAAGTATTGTTTATATTAATGTAATGTTATGATTAGTTATTAAAATGGATGATATAGGATATATGAGTTTTTATGTTTTTTTAAAAAAATTATTGTTATTTAATTATTTCGTATTTATCACATAATATAAATTCTAAACATATACTTCATTCCTATATAATGGTAATATAATAAACTGTATATGTTTTTTTAAAACAATATTTTTCATCTAAACTGAATTTATTTAGAAAACAATCAACAAATAATATGAATTAAATTTTAATATGTGTATTGAACCAATCATGTAAATTTTTATCAATTTAAAACTTAAAATTTTTTATTGTATTATTTATTAAATAAATTGAAAACTATTTCGGTCATAAAATTTATTTTTCAATTATTAATAATTATTATTGTTATTTCATATAATTTAATATATATATTTATGCAATCCAATTTTTAATATAAAATATAATTTATCATATGTTTCATGAAATAAAAATACATATCGCATAAAATGGAAATTTTATATATAATATTTATCAATGTAATAAATGATTGTTTTTATCTTTTTCTAGAAAACTTATTTAATTTCATTCATATTAAAATTTAAAATTAATATATATATATATAATTCATAAATTAATTTCTCATAATTCTTTTGAATAATTAAATTACTATATTTTTACCAATAATACATTAATATTTATATTTTATCTCAATATATCATGGTCACTTTTAGTTTCGGTGTAATGTCCAGAGAAATCTATATAAAAATTGAATTATTTAAATACTATAATATATTAAGATCGTATGCACATACATATTACCTTTTTAAGAATTAAACACAATCTCTATATATGCTAAAATATTAATAAGAAGCATAGACAATTTTTTCATAAATATAAATGTAAAATTATTAAGGGGGAATGCATTACACATTAAGGATAAGATTATCCTAGAACGATAAAGATGAATGTAATAAATGGATGATGAGTAATTTATAACTAATAACCCACTCATTATAATATATTTCAATTTTAAGTAGTATATACATACCGCTATACCAATCCATGGGATACTGGGTATAATTGATGTTAGCTGCCTTTTCTTTTATGGGAGAATGTGATTGCATATCTAATAAAAACTATGGAATGTATCATAAAAATGAATATTTGTATGGTACACTAGTCACAGAACCAAGGACTATGAATATCATGTTTTATTCTCATCTTATAAATCCTTAATATATATATATTTGTGTGTATAATTTTTTCTAATAGAATTAAAATAAATTCATAATTATATATTTTATATATTAGGAATTAAAATATATAGTTGTATTATTATTGAATAATAGGCCTAATACAATTCTTATATAGATATTTTTGAAAAAAAATTACTATAGTTTTTAATATTATCTATTTTTTTTAATTTCATGTGATTTTTGGGATTTATTTTATCTATATACACTGATTCCATTAAACCAAGTATGATAAAGTACTCACATTTCATTTTCCAAATCAACATGTTTCCATCCATTAGTATTAGGAACCCTATGGACTCTTTATGTTAAGTAATACAACTAAATGTGTCTTAAAACACAATTATTTAAAATATCTATCTCAAATGATTTATATGAAACTAAATTTATGAGATATTCCTACTATGTGGAAAAAATTGAGTTTCCTAGACATACAATATATAGTGAGGTTGTAGTAATAATAGAAAATTTATTTTGAGTCTTACATATCTGGTGGATACCGTTAATTTTTTTAAAAAATGATAGTTATTTTAAATTTAATGAAAAAATTTAATTAAAAGGGTTGGAATGTTAAACTTCCATATTTTAATATGGGTTTAAATATAAATAAATACTATATTGAATAGATAGTTACATCGATTACAAAAATGAAAATAAATCATAGTTCATTTTATTTATGAAAAAAATTATAGTGAAATATGAATATTAATATAGTATAATAATGTTAATGGAAATATAATTAGGAAAATTACAAGTGGAATAAGTCCAGAAGTGAAAAATATATTTTATCATTAAATCTCTATAATCATAGGTTTAAATAATTATTATGACAAAAATTTGAACTATAGAAGTAAATAGAGAATTAAAAATATAATAATAATATTTTAAGAGATGTAAATGAATAACATGTTTGTTGCTATGAATCCATATAATTCTAGGTATAGGAATAATATATACTATATAAAAATATATTTCTTTATAAATATAGTCATTTGAAAAATGGTTTCTGATTTATGGAATTGGATATTTTCCCATTCAGTAAACATGTATACATTAGTAATAATGAATATATGTCATCAAAAGTAAAAAACTAAAAATAATAAATTTATCAAATTAAAAATAATGAATTAGATAAAGATATTGTAATAATATATAAAATACTATATAATAATGGAAATTTAATGAATAGAAATTAAATAATTCACATACAACAAATAACTATTATTTATAAAAATATTGTAATAATATATAATATCTATTTATTTAATATATAATTATTTCTTATTATTGGTAATTTAATTTTTTGAATTTTTTAAATATATATTAATTAATTTAAATTTATTGAATAAAATTTTTTGAAATAATAATGAAATGTATTAATTTTATAAATTAATATTTTCAAATGAAATAATTTTTTAAGCACTATGATTATTATCATAACAAATAAGATTGAACTGTTTTTAATTATTATTTTAATTAACTGTGTCAATGTATAAAAAATAGAGGTAATAAAATTTAGTTATTAATTTATATGAAATGTGATTAAAAATACCTAATATTTATAATAATTTACATAAAAATATTTTTTTCAATATTTTATATATTATATTTTATGGGGTACAATTTTCCTATTTTAAAATGGAATTATATTAATAAAATTAAAAATATTTTTGAATCTTTTCATAATTAGGATTGTATATCAATTAAATATTTATCACAAAATTTGTTAATGAATAAAAAAATTAATCACCAAGGTAGAGGTTAAAGGGGTTAAAAGGTGGTTAAAAAAATTATAAAGATAAAATTTTCCAAAAATTCTTATCTCTAATAGTGTCCATGATATATTTACAGAAAAAACCGTATTACACCTCTAATATTTTCCACTTTTTATTTACTATACTTTTCTTATAATTTTGATATTCATTATTGAATTAATATAATTTAAATACAACTCAAAAGTGGAATTTAAAATAATAGCCATAACCCCTTGAAAAACATTAAAACTAATAATTTATCTATTGATTCCATAACCATTTCCACTATATAAAATACATATTTGATTTTTTATATCCTGTGATTAATATATAAATTCATAATCACTTTATTACAAAGGAACTTGTGTCTATAAGGAGTGGATTCATCAAGTTAATATCTTAGTACTTATTTAAAATTTACAATTACCACCAAATATGAAATATTTATAAAATATATTCTTTACTTTAGTGATGTCATTGTTAAATAATTATACTTTTGATAATATGATAATACTATCTCATATAAATAATAATTTAATTATGTTTTTATATTTTATGATCGTGGTTGGGATAGCTAAACAACATATATATATGACGCTATATTAATATAACTATTTTTAACCATAATAAGTATAGAAATATTAATAATTATAATTTATGATAAATATGTGAACAATATTTCAGTAATTTGTTTATAGAACGAAAAAAAATAAGATCATTATAATGTAAATTTTGGTTATAATAAAATGCAAGAAACATGTTCTTCAAAAATTACATTACAAAGAACCATACCCACATATTACAGTAAAGAATATGAATGTTTGAAAATCATTGTAAAAAAATATTTGAACACCATTATTATTATATAAAAGATTTAATTTATTTCAACAAATTAAGACTGGCATATTAACCACTTAACCCATATAAATGAATTCTAAATCATTGACATCTGATGATAAAAGTACATAATAAATGAATAATATATATGTACTGAATGATTATTAGTGAAGAGTATAAAATAATAAAGCAAAAAAAAGTCTTCAAATAAATTTATTAATATGAATATAATAATTTTACATATTTTTAAAAAACATTGTCAATGTTTCTAACAATGTTAAGAGTTTCTAAAATTAATTTTTTCACAATAAGATATGTTTTATACTCACCACCTTCTCTATTAGTGTTTTTATATAATAACCCCTAAACACATAAGATGATATTATACATATAATTCATGGATTTTAAATACCATATCGTTTACTTTCATTTATAAAAAATTATTCAAATTTTTCTAAATTCATAATAATTTTTTTGCCAATATCCCTTCAAATCTAAATTGTATATGTCAAAACTCATATATAGGGAAAATATTTAGTTATTATATCATAAAATCAATAACTTTTATTTTCCTTCATATATATTTTTATTTTAAATTTATTTATACCATTTATTTTATATTTGGATTAATCATTTATAGAATGTACATTTATAAGTGATTCCAACCTTATGTCTTATTTTTTAAATGGAATATTTATACTCTATATCTATAATCAATATATTGTGTTATGACTAATTTTCTATATACTTGAATTAAATGTTATGTTTATTTTTTATTCATTGATTTTTTTATTCTAAATGGTAAAAAATGAATTTTTTTGAATGACGGAGGATGAGCCTCATTTATTGAATGCCGTATTAGTTCAATGTATTTGGAAACTCAAAACATAATATACTAATCATGTTGAAAGATCTTCAACATCCCCCATAATGATCTTCCCCTTTTTTCCTACCTAAAACCATTCATTAAATCCTGTCGAAAGAAGACATATAAATAGTGAGATCAAATTCTTAGTAATGGAAAACATAGATAACCTAAAACAACCCATAAACATTTGAACATAAATCCATGAACATAAAACATCAAAGTCATGAGTACTGAAATAAATCATGGCAGTACATAAGGTATAGACCCTAAAGGAAAATTAATCATGATAAAATATCATGGGAATTATAAATGGAAATGTGGTAAACCATTAATCAAACGATATGATTTCCATAGTATCCAAATAAATTCTTCGAAGACCATCATAGTGGATAATTTCCATCACTGAACTCGGATTACTTTCCATTCTAGCCCTGTATTATTGAACCAAATATACTTGTTGTTCCAGCCATGTCTATCTCATGAGATATAAATATTTACCCAATGAATTAGATAGATATATAGGTCCCACCCATCTCATAATGAAATCATTCGTACGTGTTCCACAAAATAAACATAAATCATTCATCATAACCTGATGAATAAAATGAGTATCATAAACATCATCCCATTATAACGTGATCCATTTAAAACAAATGAATATCATTTCATCATGAGAAACATCAAACCATGTAAATAATAGAGACATTATACTTGGAACATAACCATGTTAAATAATGTAATCTTCGAGGGAATATAGTTTTTAATAAATACTTGAAATGAATTATTGAGGAAAATATCGTTTTTTCTTCAAATTCATTTTATTTTCACAAAATTCCAATCAAGATTAAAAGAAAATTATTTTGTTGAAAATAATCATGAAATCATGTAGAAATAGCATCATGAAAATTAGGATTTATGAACCTATAAAAATCTGTTCATTCCGTATAAGTTAAAATAACATTTCCCCCTACTTTTTCCAGAAAAGTCAAAAAGTTCCTCGTATGGTAAACAAAAAATAGATGCATTACATAACACTATGTAAAAGTCAAAGTGGGGTGAAAATGACGTTAAAAATACATAGAAGCATATTAAACACATCATTAAAAACATTTTTATGGATATGGATGAAAAATATAACCCTAGTAAATACATATATATAAGAAATCTCAGATAAAAATGAGATTTGCAAAATTATCCTATACCTTATTTCAAATTTTTTTCTATTTGTGTCCGAGACTCCTATATAGTGGGTTTACACATATTATTTACTTGTAAAATACAATAATAATATTTATTATATCATATATGATTCACCGATTACTTTATAATACCCTGTTCATTTGTCAATTTCACGTAAAATCCGTGTTTTGTGTAAAATCGTATCATTTATTATACATGTTTGGAGTTGTTGTTCATGATATTATTATTACTTATATGATGATTTACATACATAAAAAATGATATATATATATATATATATATATATCATATATAGATAATTGAATTGAAATACACCATTCATTGAGATGGTAGACCATACGTACGCATGGACACTGTTTTCATTTCCATATTGAATTGAATGGAAGTAAGTAGATGATATATATATATATATATATATATCCATTAGAATTTTTATGTCATATATTTCATGATTATTTAATATATATATACTTTATAATCATTCTTGAATGGTTAACATGGAGAATGAATCTCATCGCGTCGTGTAGACGGTAATCCATACGTACGCACGAGCCATGATATCATTCGCATAATTATTGAATGTTATTTAAGAGGATGATAGAATTTATCAGAATTAGTATCATGTTATAATAATAATATATAGATTTTCTTTACACCATTATACCCATCCATGTACGGTGGTGGTGGAAAACAGATTGAACCACGACGTGGAGACTGTATTTCGTACGTACACAAGCGTGGTGATTTCTTTTTCTATAGGATGGATAGAAGGTATAATTGGGTTGATTCATTTTTATAATAACATATCAGTATATGTTTAATACTGATTTTATTTAGTTTTTTTTTAAAAAAAAGAGGATGTAGAAGAAGAAATTAATTTGAATGAATCGGTAAAGGAGATTACCTCTTCTTCAACGCACCACTTCTAAACCTCTTATTAGGGCACTAAAGATGGTCTTTGGAGAAGACCAGGACTTCTAGTATGTTTCTAGGGAAGCGTAGAGGACAAATTAGTTGGGTTTGGGTGAGCATGAAGGATCAAAATGCTGTCAGAAGTAGAGGGAGGATGTGCCCTTTTATAAGGGAGGAGAGGGGCACCTTTAGAAACATATGAAATATTAATAAATACAAACCCCGCATAAAAACCTCCAAAAATGACTCAATTAGAATATGAGATGATATAGGGTTGTAATATCATCAACCAATAAAATTTAGAGATGTTTGGAATTTATTTTAAACCATAACAACTTGAATTATCCTCATTTATTCTATTTAATATTATTTTGTGGTAATAATATTCTAAGTTTTAAATTGTTATAAATAATTTCTTAGGTGTTCGGAATTATTCATAATTTGGTAATTTATGAAATTTTAGACCATATAAATATCAATTTATAATTTTTAAATATTTCTATTATTTTTAAATAATATAATAATGTGTTATAACAATAGCGTAAATTTTGACAATATTTATTTATTTGAATTTAAATAAAATCCATAGAGAGGATATATTGGAACAAAAAATTTTAATAGATTCTTAACATGTCATATTAATCTAGAAATTTTTTTAGAACATTAATTAGATCATATAATGTTTATTTTAATATTTATAAAACCATTTATTCGATATTTATCTTAATAAAACAATTACTACATTATTTTTGTACAAGCATTTAATATACTTATTATTTTCAAAAAAATTAAAAATAAAATACTATGATGATGATAACTCTAATATATTTCAAAATATTAAATTTACTATAATTTATTGTCTTAAAATCCCATCATGTAAATTGTTATATTTATTTAATAATGAAGGTGAAAACTTTGACATCATTTATAATAAAATAATAGAAGTGTCATCATCACTTTTATAAAGCTCAAAATGGACAAAAAATATAACTTTGGATGGTTATGCTTCAGATATATATGACCAATAATATTTGGTCAGGTTTTTGGGCCTTTTAATGGGTATTATTTTTTTAACAAAAACTATATTATTTATTTTTTTTCAAATAAATAATTTTTGCATCATTACTGTATAAGTTATTAAGGTAATTAAATATCACATAAAAATTAAATAAAAATTACCATAACAAAGAAAAACATTTTAAATTTCAAATTAGTATTTAAAATTGTATTTATATTCTGTATAACCTTATATTAAAAATAATTTAATTATTAATGTTTGAGTGAGAAATATTTCATATTCTTTAAAATAAAATAAATTAAATGTCTTAATAAAATTTAAGTGGGTTTATATGGATTCCATTTTGACCCCAATATTCCTTGGTAAGAAATATAGTCATAAAATTATATTAAGGCGGGTGTTAGGGTAATTTAATAATATTATATTTCTTTTTAATTACCCAATTTACCTTTAACTAGTAAATAAAATTTATTGTAGTTACTATTCATAGTGCCAAAGATAAAAAGTATCCTATTAACATAATATAGACCTAATGATTCCATATATGGAATCCATTTTTTCAAATTCAAATCATAGAAGTTGCAGAAATTAATTTAAAATTAATCCCACTATTAAGAAAATGATATTTAACAGTTAAAACATTGCAAAATATTGAAATGATTTTACCTATGATTCAACATAAAATCAAGGATAATGAAATAAATTATATTAAATGGGAAAAATATATTCTATTTTTTATTTAAAATCATTAAATATTAAAATATAACAATATCAATAATTATGATGGAAAAAGATGTTTTTTATTGAAATAAAGCGTGTTTTTACTATTCATTAAAATATGAATGTTATCAGAATAATATGAAATATTTATCAAAAGTAATTTTTTATATCCTGATTCAAAAAAAGAATTTTATTTTTTCAAATTGATCTTATAAACATGTCAACAACGTTATTTAATTTGGTTGCACCATCAAAAGGTGGCAAAACTGCATTTAAAAAAAAAATTACATGAACAAATTATTTTGATCTCATACAATGTTCTAGAAAACGTGTAAGATAAATAATAATGTAATAAAATTCAAAATTTATTAAATAATATTCATAACGTCTATTTCATAAAATTATTATTACAATATATCATTGTTTAGTGAAACCTGGTATTACGTACTACACACGCTATTGAGGAAGGTCGTGATTGCATTTAATGCAAGGCAAGTTAGGGATTGTGTAGTGAAAGCCCCATTTGGGGTTGTGTATAACATAATCAAAACATATTTCATTTATACATTATACAAAATCTATACTTAATGTTGTCTATAATAATTTCTACAAAATGAACTTGAAATTGTGTGTAACACGAGCCAAGAATAGTGTTGTGTATACAGCAAGCTAATACTGTGTTGTGTATATTACAAGCTAATCTTGGTGTAGTGTAAAATATAAGAAATCAAATAAATTAAAAATAATATATCTCCGAAAATATCAGGGTGTTACATTCCACATGTGAACCATATCAATAATACCTCTAAATGTATACACTGACAATGTATTATCACACTAAGTACCCATATATAAATTCTAGATATTGTAATGAGCCCCTAACTCAATCTACTTATTGATATATTTTAGTATCGAACATGTGTGGCCACAAAAAATAATTGTTCCAATTAAATATCAATAAATCACATCCCAATTTTTCACTGAAGGGACTCTAAATTAATTTCCAAGAGAAATCACATGATGAGGTACATAATTTTATTATGCTTACCAAATAATACCTGAAATCAATTATACATCTAGAATAGTTCAAGAGAGAGGAATAAATTTTTATTAGATTTAGAATATAATATATTCGTGATCATGTAATCCATATTATATAACATAGGAATCCAATGGGTTGAATTATTAAGGTAGTATAATAACCAATGAATTATTATTGTAAGGAAAAAAATATTCATTAGAGTGGAATTTTTAAGTGATTCTAATAACCAATAAACACCACTATATTCCCATGTTTTGAGAGATGTAAGAATAATAGGAGTAATTAGTAGTATTATGTAGGTTTTTCAATTAGAACACATTCATCTCATAAATGACTTCCCATGAATGAGCTAGTTAAATAGTTTACTAACCCATAGAACTACCATATGAGGAACCCTTTGTATTACCATATAATATTCATTTAGTCTTAATAATTTGTTATATTATGCACTAAACCTGATTTCCATATATAAATCATGTATCATAGGTTTACAAAGAATGTTACATGGTAAAATATAAGCATGTACCATCCAAGAACCAGTAATTATACATTTCCATCATGCTGTAATTTCATCTGGGAAGAACCGTATTGTTTCCTTCAACCGTGTAACAATTTTTCACATCATTTATAACAACTAAAACCACAAAAATCATGTTTAAGACACAATTGAAATTATTACATAAATTATTAGCTAAAAAACAAAAAGAATTCTAGCCTTTTCTGTATAAGGTACTGAAAGTCACTTCTAGAAATAAAAGGCTCCCATCTCAGTTGGTCGACACTGTTATCACGGATCTAGACATAAGAAACAGTCTTATATTAGGATAAAAATATAGTTGATATGGTTAGGTATTTAAGACAATTATTGAAAAATCACTATTGTCATTTAAAGTTGTTTTAATTTTTTATTTTGTAATTTTCTATTGAATATATGATCCACTACTTTTCATGGTCCTTTTCAATATTCTTATATCAAATATTAGTTCCCATATTGATATAGCAAATGGTGATTGTTATTTTATATATTCTTCTATGTTATTATATTTTATGTTTATTATTATACATATATATTAATTCTCATTTATGTTCATTTTATATTGAGATAATAGTCTCTTAATTATAATAACTAGACACCTATAACAGGTTGGGAACCTCATACAAATGGTGAGTAATCTATGTGACCATTTTTCTCTTCAACACTTAATAAGTCAATCAAGTTGATGCACTGATATCATGATTATATTTTATAAATTATTTAATAAATTATAAAAACAATATTTGGACACGTTGTAGATTAAATTTTATTATCAAATGTTATAGAATAATAATAATTATATCTTTTTTCTCAGATTGATTATACTATGAAATTTCCAATATAGGGATTATGAAAAAAGACAATACAATGGTAACTCTACATTTTATATGTGATATATTTTTTCTTTATATGATTTTTTGAATTATTTATAATATATCATATTACTTCTAATTTGTACGAAGATTCAATAAATTAGATTAATGTAAAAACCCATTATTCATGTTCTTATTGAAATGTTATTTTTTATAAGAATGATAGAAGTAGTATAAAAATATTTTAATGGTCAATATCATATTGTCCCTTAATTTTTAATGAATAGTGTATCATTATCTATTTGATATAAATGTATTTGTATATAAATAATTTATAGCAATATTGATTACAAGAATAAATAATTTATATTTCAAATAAATATTATTTATAAATTATTATGATGAAACATTTATGTACAATATTTGATGAGACAATAGATGATAAAACGAAAATATTGATTTTATGCTTCTTATAAAAGTATTTTATTTGAATTTTATTTTTTCAATTAGGTTCATAATGTATTATTAAATGTTTTTCCCTTGGGATGAGATCACATTGACTTTAAAATAGATCATATAGGATTACAAAATTCAATAATTTATGTGATAATAATATTTGGATAAGTGTTGTCTTAAGATTTTTTATTATTTTCATAAAAATTAATATTCATGTTATATCAATCATAATAAAACTAAATCACAAAATATTCTATATAAAAATAATTAAGTTCAATTTTTATGAATGAGAGATAATTTTGAATGTTTAAATATAGTCATTTAATTGGACCATGATATTTGAAACCTATATGATTTAAAATAATATAAATGGAATTTTTTTTATATGATAGTGATAAATTATTTTATTTATAATAATTTTAATAACCCTTGATAAATTATTTTAATTTAATGTCGAATATTAAATAATCATTTATTGAAAAATGGATCTATTACTACTATATATTATTATTATTATTTTGTCATAAGTTAACTATATATAATGAAATATATATTATCTAATGATCTAGTGAGAACATTCTACAAAATTTCGTCCATTATAACTATAAATATATTAATGTACTTTATATCATCATACAATAATGGAATAAATCCAACATAGAATCTATTGTTTTGTGGGGTAAATGTTTAATATCCTTGTGGAACTATAGAGTGTGTTCATAAAGAAGACATAATTTCTTTCCTGAGAAATGATAAAATATAAAAATATATTTTTATTGTCATATATATTTTTTTAATAAATAGATAAATTGACATTATGGCCTTGATTTTATGATTTAGGATTTATTAATTAGAATCATAAATATAATATTCATATTAATGTAGAAATTATTTAAAAGGAAGATGAAATCTACTTCTCATGCATTCATATTAAATATTATCAGTAGTTATTCATGCTCTACACTATGGTTAAAAAGCATTAAAGAGATAAAGAGTATTCATTGTTGAGTTTTTTAATATTTGTAACATTTTTTTAATCTATGGTAATTTCGAACTTGTGTATCCCTCCAAACAATAAAAAGTTCCAATAATTACATGGTTGTGGTTCATATAATTTATTATGGACATGGTTCATGGTAGTGGCTATTGGATTTTCATTTTTTCACCAAGGTGTGAAAATATCATAACGTTTTTAGTGTAATGAAACCAATTTTTTTAGATTAATCCATTCATTTTTACAATGTATATATATTTATTTTTCCTCAGAGTCGGTGAGGTTTTTGGGTTCTTTGATACACTACAATTAATATATTCAAAATTTTATTATATTTTTGTGCACATGCATGCATTTTTTTAATATTGGGGTATTTTGTTTATTGGGAACTTTTAAGGGAAGTATAATACAATGGTTAATTTTTAATCATATCTAGTTCCCTAGGCCTGAACTAAGGTTCCTTGACCTTTAAGGTTTCATGGAATACAACCATTGTTGGTGAATATATTTGAATAAATAATTTATTTATTTAGTCATTTTAAATTCCCAAACCTACACTAAAATCATTAAAGATTTTTTTTGAAAATCTATATGTATATTCTCATAACACTTGGATATTTAATAGTCAGACGATGGGAGACTAATTGGTGACTAGGATCATAAATCCATTATGAATAACGATGAGATTAGGAGGCAGATGGATAATGTATTGATATCCTTCTCTTTATCATAGGTAATTGAAAAATAATTAAAAAATTTATCCATCCTAATAATAGGGCCCATTATTTCAAATTTAAATCAACACATCATAATTATGTATATTTTGTTAATTTATTTTCTTTTTCAAATAAGTGTGGTTGATTATTTATTTATCATTTTATTGATTATTATTTTAAATTTAAAATAATTATAAATAGTTGATTAGGAAATTCCATGTACTTCAAAATGTATTGATTTTGTAAAACTAATTCATCCCCTAACATTATTCTTAATCCATGAAAATGTTGTTAATGAACTCTATGGGAGTAGATGTGATCAAATTATCTCTACCTTCATTTATCATATTTATATCCTCTCTATCTATTTATTTGTCATGATACTAATCTTTCATATCAGAATGGTCATAGTACTATATATTTGTGGAGGTAGAAACCAATGAATGTTTCATGGGTTTGTGGTTCTAAAAAGGTAATAAATGATGATAATGGGAATATAATTCCATTATATGTTGAGAAGGAATGAAATTTTTGAGAAAGGTGGAGGTAGACGTATGCTTAGTAGTGTTTGATTTATCATCAAATGAAACTGGTTGATATTTGAACACTATGTAGTGATTAGATTATAGTTATTTATGAATTGTTGTGTGGGAGACAATGGGCTCACGATTGGTTTCATTTATTTTTTGTTCGATGTTTGGATTTGGATATTTTTTGAGATGTTCAGTCATGATCAATGAAGTCAGTGTGATTTTATAGAGTTTGTGTGTTTGGAGGTATGTTCTAGGGATGAATTGAAGAGGGGTTGAGTTGAGTTAGCTATAAAGTTAAAATATAATTTTTTAACAGTAATATATTATTGATATATGGATTTAAAAAATTGGTGGAAGTTGGGGGACACCATGTACGTGATTGTATGTGTGTGAATTGGGAGGGATTTACTAATTATACATGATTTTTATACATAAAAATTATATAAATATTTTTGAAAATACAATATATCATATAAATACACACTAGATAAGCATAAATGTTTATTGTATCTGAATAATATATACACAATCATCTTTTTTCTTGAAAGTTATTTAAAATTTCCCATGATGATCTTTTATCTATGCATACCATACATAAAAAAATTTCTTCATAAACTTGGGAATGTAAACATAATAATGTGAGATATTTGTGGTTTTGTGATGGTGAGTATAGAAGATGTCATTAATGATACTAACATATCCTTAAAATATGTGTATTTGAACAAGAAAACACCATTTGAAAACCCTAAACATGATAACTTATATCATAACACTGATTCATGAAAAAATTAATATCATTTCATATAACCTAAATCGTAAAGAACATAAATAAACATAATCAATTACATAATACATGAAACGATATTAACACGTATCATTATAATCATGAAATCATGTCCACACAAAGACTTTGAGACATGAATCCAGGTCCACGCATAATATTATGAAGATAGAACCAGGTCAACACATAAACATTGCGACATGAATATTGGTCTATATATTAACTTATGAAAATTATAAAAAGGAAATAAATTTCACTGTTAACATGATATATTTTTTACATATAACATAATTAAATCATGTGTTATCTCTCATTAACCAATACATTGGAGGAAAATATAATTTTGGGCACACATATCAAATAATAATATCATTAACCTTATCTACCAGAAGAAAAAAATAATTCATCACATCATAACCCATTAAAACGAAATTTGTTTTATAATCATTTCATCAATGTATTACCATGGAAAAGATTTGGGATTCATGGCCGTTTATTTATTTAATACAACTGATGGAAATATATCTTGTTTTAAAAAATTCATTTTATCTTAATCATCAATAATTTGTTTAGTGTATAGAAATATAGTACAGATGGATTATAATTATAATTGATATTATTAAAAATCAAAAAAATTCATCTTAAATGGAAAATAATATTTAAAACATCTTTTGAATGATTTCCATAAAAATTACCATTTCATACTTCAAATTTCAAATTTGAAAAAAAAGATATTTCAAAATAGTAATAAAAATATATTATTTTCCTATTTTTTTAAAAAAAATTAATGAATCAATAAATAATTATGTGGTGTTGATGGTGGTAAATACTTCTTATGTGGTGTATGTTAAAAATATTTATTTGGTTTTTTTTGTTAATATTTTTAATTTCCTCATTTTGAAATAAATTAGAATATTTCCCTAAAAAAATTTATAAAAATAAAAAATAGTTAAAATAAATTTAAAAATCATAGAAGAACATTAAAAAATATATCCATTGTTTTAAAATATTTATTCATAAAAAAGATATTTGGAATCGAAGTGAGGGAAAACATCATGTTTTCATATACTACATTCTTTATGTAAATTATGAATTAAATGAGAGAAAAATTCGTTGGAACATTGAAATTTATAGAAATAGAAATATGAGAAACAAATTTAATTATTTTCCTAAGATATGAATCAAAAAATTTAAATTTATGATGAATAACCATAATCATTCATAATAAATACACAGATTGTATCATAAAACATGAACCACAATGGTAACTTCTCAATAATAAAAACCATGAATGAAATAAGCATAGATTAAATTTTAAATTCCCATAAATATTTTAAAAAGTATCATAAGAAATTATGGATTTTAAATACACACCATAAAATATTTAATTATTGAATACAACATCATTATCATAGAAATAAAATTGAGATGAAAATCTTATACATTCATTCATATATTTTTAATTATAATACTAGTGAGAGGATAATATTTTATGAAAATATAAGTGTCATTAGAATAAATGAATTTATAAAAAAACATATTAATTTAGATTTATGTAAATATAATTAAATAATATAGGTTCATAACATTACATATATACCAATGAAAACAATTTGTAAAAAATTACATTATCCAAGCCCCAACATTTTTCTATCTTGTTCGAACATCCTCTTATTTTGAAATCCTCTTTAGGATTTCACGAAAATATTTTTTTACGATTTTTCAATAATCAAATTATGGTTTGTAGAATTTTAGAATTTCTTTGTGGTTGAAATTTGGAATGGTTCTAGAAAACCATAATGATTTAGATGTGTGAATAGGAGTGGAGATTAGGTTTCCATTTATAAATGTCACAGATGAAAAACATAGACATTTTGAAAATAAAAAATAGATATAAAACATTATAATTTTGATACAAGGAATCAAAATGGCACCCTATACAACCGTATATGAGATAATATATAAATATGGCAGAAAATAAGAATTGAATATGATTTTACATGATAATAACGCCTATCTTTTTGTTTTAAACCTCAGTAAAACCATTTAATCCATAAATGTGGTAATTAATTTTTATAATTTTCACTACTACATGAGAGAAAACATTATGATTAGGATATTATATAATATTAAATATAAAAATTACAATTATGTGATCTAATTATAAAAATTAATATTATAAAAAAATAAGTCATTAATTTGTAAAAAATATACATTATGTAAAAACATATTTCCAAAGAAAATTATTTCAATGGTATGAAAATTATTTACATCAAAAAGAATTAGGAGAATGATTCCAATAATATTAAGTGTATAAATTATAATATTTTTTTCTCAAATTTTACATTTACATTTTTTAAAATAATTTTCTACATTTTCAATTCATTAAATAAAAATGAATTTTTCAATATAATTTAATCATTTACACTATTAATCCAAAATGAATTTAATTATCAAAATTTAAAAAAATAGACACAAATATAATTATGAAATTATTATTAAAAAATATAGATCTTTTTCAATTAATATTTCGTATTAGGATAGAACATTAATTTAAAAATATCATCTTGACAAAATAACCTTTTATAAAAATATAGTTATTTAGAATACAACAGAATTTATCTTCATCCCATGATTAGGAAATATATTAGAATAATGATAAAAAGAATTCTGAATAAATAATATAAAATTTTCATTTAAATAACTCCTCAATGGAAATTAAATTAACTTATTATTATAAAAAATACATCACAATAAACTACATTTTATGAAAACATTCCTTTTATAACTAAAAGAACATTATATTTATTTCTAATAAATTTATATCTAATGAATTTAATTTATTTATGTGAAACCCATATATTTTTATTATTCAATTAGTATTAGTCATAATTACTAGTTTAATTACTACAATATAATAGACATATTAAATAAAATTATTCTAATTACATATAATAGTTCAATTAAACTCATTATCATTTATAATGCTAGCTACAAATTAACTAATGTTTATCTAAAACAGTATTTAATAGTTTTTTAAGATGTTAAATTCTCTCCAACCTATTATTAAATTACATCCTCACATTTTTAACTTGTGCATATTAATCAATGTACAGATATTTTAATATACATTTTTGGAATCCTCTCTTTATATAAGATGCCAAAAAAATCAATTATTAAAAAAAGAAAAAGGGTAATAATAAATAAATAAAATATCACCCAAAAAATATCTTCATAAATTGGATAACATTATGGGAAAAAGGAAATATGGACATAGAGTAGAAGAATTAGTACTAAATAATAATATAGAGTAAAAGAGGATCTGGTAGGGATAATGTTAACCCCCACAAGGCCATAAAACATTTATGTGTCAAAACAATATTGATTCTTGATAAATGAAAGTAAATATATAATATTTTTATTTGAAAATATTTTAAATAATGTTAAGGAATTATTTTACAATCATGATATTGAATATATAAATATATTCTTACATGATTTCATTCCATATCCAAATAAAAATTACATCCATTTGTTTTTCATATATTAATTTATATATCATTTTTTAATCTATGAAAATAAAATCCATGTTTTATTTATTTGAATGATTCACTAAAATATTATTTTATTTGATTATAATTACAACAAAAGAGTGTTAGTAACTATATTACGTTTCAAAATTTTCACCAAAACAATAAAATGGACAGATTAAATAATAATATATTGATAAATTCAATGGATTACATTCTATAACACCATTAATAAAAAAAGAGATCAAAATTACCATATCCATAAATAGTTATCATTCATTATACCTCAAAATATTTCAACTGAAAATTAAATTCAAATGATGGGAATGATTTTATATAACATATATCCAATATCAATATAAAAATTATATTGAAAACATTTCAATAAATCAAAATTTAAATTATAAAAATTTATATACACTATTAATTTCCAAAAAAAATAGATATGCTCATAAATAAAAATATCCATTTGTTCCATAAATAAAATTATATAATATAAAATGGACATTTCAATTTGTTTATTTTGTTCATTATTGCATCGATAGTTTATCATTGGTTGTTTTAAAATATCAAATTTGATTCAATAACTTCTAAATCTCTATAGAATTATATAATCTAATCCAAGAATCACATGAAACTAAAATAAAGGATTTACAAAAATATTATCATAGGTATCATTTATATAATCTCTTATTATTTAATTACATACAATAGAATAGAGGATATGCGCACCCTAATTGTCATGATTCACTTATGATGTTTTGATTGAATAAACTATCATTTTTTATGTGTTTTAATAGGTTTTTGTATCTTATTAAGCATAGTAACCATTGGCTATTAAAATTAATTCATATAATTTGTAATATCAAATCACATATATAATAGAATTTTTGGTTGTATATTCTATTAAATTATATCTATATTTCTTTTATTAGGTATATTATTCACATGATTCTTATAGTATTCTTCTAAATACATTGGTTACCCATGCTTGAAAAAATTTCATTTCTAATTCTGGAAATCACATGAGTTCTCATTCCAATATTTTTGGCATGTAGGTTATTGCAGCATTTTATCCCCACCATGTGATATTTCAGTGTATCTTCAATGAAATTATAGTTTAATTAAATTATCTCACGATTTAAGTGTATTTCCAAGATCCACTTATAATTTTACTACAGATTAAATTATTTCTTCGTTGCTTCAAAAATATTTTAATATATAATTCCTTTGAAACAATTAATTTATTCCCAATAAAATAAATCAATTATTATTAATGGTATGATGACTACTATAGAATAATAACTTCCATGTCACTTAAAAGATTTTTCTTGGGTACTAATTGAATCATCATCCATCAACATAAGATCAAATAATCACTTCTTCATTTTTTACATAAAATAAAAGAGAATTAATTACTAAAAACAACTAATTGAAATATTCTCATTTCATAGATTTTTTTCTCCTTATAACAATATATTCTTAAAAATATTCAAACACTTATTTTCTTCACTATATAAATAGTATTTTACTAGGAATACATTTTAATGATTTGAGGAATGAAAAAATATAATTTTAATCCCATTGGTCTATTACACATAAACATATAGATACAAAGACATGTAAATGGTTTGTGGATGTTTTTGTATAAAATATTAAATTCAATGTGGTTACCTCTTTAGTAAATTTTAATTTCCAACATGACTTATGTTACTATTGATATTTCCATGAGTTGAGTGATCGTAATCACAAAATATTTCATTCCAACATCTACGAAATTTTGATTTTCATGAGGATGGTAATTTAATTAAACATAAAATTCAAGAATAAAAAAATTCCCTCTGCTTCATGTCGTTGAATAAAACCAAAATATAGTGTAATAAATAGTATTTATTATGTAAAACAATGTAATCATGAAAAATAATTTCATATAAGTTTAAATCATGATACATTTTTTCATTATTGGACAACTGACTTCTAAACAAGTTCATATTGGGTTAACAACATTTCAAATCCTTCATGATGGTTTCTATGTTCTTTTCAATTTTCAAAAAATATCATTGGAGTGATAAAATAGCTATGTCTATAGTACCATTTTTATACACCATTTTATTATTGTCTTAAATTCCAATATTATATTTTTAGATTCATTACCCTTATGTACAACTCTTCCAAATCCATATCCATATATAGAACCAGTCATGGATTTAATTTCTAGGAATTTACTCACACTAACCATGATTAAAATTATAGGTCGTTTGTTTATACCTTGACTTATACATTGGGTTATTAGAAATATTTTAATAACCTAGAAAAAAATATTGAAGAAACCCTACTATAAAACAAATAATAATGATCCAATAATTTTTTTAAAAAATATTAAATCTTATTAAATAAATATTCATTAAATTCCAAAACAACTATCCCAAGGACTGTAAAAGATCATTTTCTTTGTAGAATATATTAATTCGCTTATTATTTCATGAAATATATTCAATATCTATCATTTGATGTTAATAATTTCATATATAATACCTTTTTCATGATATGGGTAAAGTAAAAATAATAAATGGTGAGATTATAATCACTATACGAATATGATATGGAGATAAAATTAATCACATCAACTGAACTTGAATAAAATTATATAAATAGTATATATTCACATTTGAAACCCATAGCCTATAAAAACCCAATCATATGCACTTTTCGTGGTGTTATGCATAGCAGTTTAAAATACATAAATCATAATGGGAATCAATGAACATAATCCATGAGAGAATAACATTGAAAAATGAACGTGGAAACCCATAATATTATAATATTGTGAACATGTATACATATAAATTGGTTCACTACATATGTTATGAACATTTAATTATGTCCTAAAATAAATATATCGGCATGAAATGTGGTCCATTCATAACTTTTTCCACATTTAGTTCGGTCCACACATAAATAAATATTCATGAACCTAAGTTCACATATAACATTATGCACATGGAATTAGGTCCACAAATGAATTTATGGAACTAAAACCTATAAGGGCCTGAATACATATAGTATGACACTTTGTGTGATTCCAAATAATATAGTTCTTGGAGGAGTCCTATAGAATGTATGGAGGGTATTAACAAATAAAACCTATGTGTAGGTAAATAACAAGGTATTTAAATATTTTTCACATTGTGTATTTGAAGGTCACATCTTGTTTAAAGATGTTCACAAGTGGTATCATGGCATGTAATATTTTTTCTATTAGTTTGAGTGGGGAAAAAATTTAACACCCCTAAAACAATAGAGCAGATCATTATTTTACATTATGGCATTGCTAATTGATATAATGAATCTCCTATCGATCAAATGAATATTTAAGTTGTCATAAATAACTATGTCATTACATTATTTATAGATTACATTATAAACACCAATTATATCATAATATTTTTTGATAATTTCATTATTCTCTTAGTTTGTCCTAACATATCAATCCTTATAAACTTCTTGTCATCGTAATAAGAAATTAAACTTAAAAAGAGTTGATATCAGATGATCAAATGAGGATGAAATAGATCAAAAGATATCATAAATATGCATATATATATTGTAACGTAAAATAGCATAAATCCATTCCATTAAATCAATAAATTTTTCATAATATCTCTAAAACATATTTTGAAATATTTCCATATAAATAATCAAAATAGCCAAAAAAACCTAGATATTCTACAAATCAAAACATCACATATAATTAAATAACTAATCTCATATTTATTGAATTAATAATTATGGACATCTAAAACATACCATCAATCCTACATCCAATAAACAGTACATAAATAGGATACAAATAAGAGAATTCACAATGCAATTTGTCTCAGTAAACCTACTCATGCATTAAGGGGCTATAGGGGGACCTCCCATCACTCACTAATTCTACTACCTTTCCCAAATTAAAAAGGAGAAAAATAATAAAAATAATAATTTTTTATAAAACTATAATAACAAAATATAAATAAAATTTGCTAATGAGTAAACAAAATGACAAACAATCGAGTATAATATAGAAAATCGTTTCAAAATAGCACATACACAGTCAAAGTGAACATAAATGATCAAAATAAAGAATAAGAAGGAAAAAAAATAATACATATACATATTATATTCTAATTACATTATAGGAATTATGTAAATTCGGATTTTAAATTCCATAAAATGATACTTATAATTTTTTTAATGAAAATATGATCTTCATTTTGAAAATCAATTTTAAAAAATAATGAATAAAACTAACTAAAAATACACTACATTAATAATAACCATTAGAACATATAAAATAACCATTAAAACATTTTAATGGTCCAAAAGGAAGAATTTTATTTTAATTATATACACATTTAAATAATTACTACATTCACTTTTTCATAAAATTTAAAATGAGAATTGTTTTGTAAATGACATCTATATTCCATTCAAAATACATTGTAAAAAGACAAACATTGATAAAAATGAATTTCAATACTTTTATGATAATATTAAAAATAATTTCAGATGAAAAGAATATAACCAATTATCATGGAAGTGAAATATTACAACATAGAGACATAACCATAAATCATCCAAAAAGATATTCTCTACTAAACACTTTCAAATTAATAATATGTCAAATAATATGCCTTATTAGAGAATAAAATTTTATAAAATTTAAATATAATGATCAAAAATAAATTTATTACATATTATTTAAAAAGGGTTTTATATTAACCACAAAGAAGATTATAGGGGAATAATATCAAAATATTCATCAACTAAATCCAATTGAAACGAATTCCATTTCAATGATTGTATCATTGAATTAGGTGTGTTGGTCGGAGTGGACACTCAAGAGGGGGATGAATTGAGTTCCAATTAAAATTTCTGTTAAAATATTGTCTAGTTAAAATCCACTGATTTATAAAATCAGAAAAACTGTAGTGAATTTATACATACGTAAATGTTCACTTAGCTTCTCTAACATTGATTAGGTCTCATTTAGTTTAACCACAAGATCAAACTAACATTTGAAACTAATCTACTGATTTACAATAAGTGTAAACACTTGCTAATCTAACTGTCAAAGTAGCTTCAAAAAATTTTTTTATTTAAAAGTAATAGCAGCGGAATAAATATAATATATGTCGTATACATTAAACTTAAATAAAAATGCAAAATAGATATAACAAGAGGTTCAGTCTCAAGCCGAGACTTAGTCCTATAAAATATATAATACAATTTGATCCACACCTTGGATCGGGGTTATCAATAGTATTACAAAAATTGTCCAGGTCCAAGACCTCTACCACTGTTATTCGTGGGAAACACAACAACAGAAAACTAGCTATTCAGGTCACACACGACCTCTACCACTATCCTAGTGAAAAATAAAAGATGTAAGAGTTTGAGTGAGGATTTACAGATCCTCCAGTTAATGTTCAGGAGACAGTGTGTGAGTAAAAATACAGCAGATGACACACACTGCTCGAAAAGTAAATAATGAATCACAGAGCAGAGATGTAGAGTTTATAAATGGCTCTAGTGATTGTCAATGTAGCTCGGGACTCGTTGGATTGAGCAAGAATGCTTCAGAGTCCTTCTCTGGTTTTTCTGTTGAAAAACAGAGTGTTGTAGTTCAGCTTGTGTTCTACAGTCTCTTGATTCGTCTTGTGTTCTTCAGAAATGTAGGACTACATGTATCGAACTTCTTTGAGAATCGTGCAATGTTTTCTTCACAGTTGTGCTTATAATTGTTCTTCTATTCAGTAAAGAGCTCGCATGTATTGTAGTATATGTGTCGAGACATTTCAAGAGAACGTGTGTTCACTAATAGCTCAATATTATTTATATTCCACGAGCTCTGGCAGTAGGAATGAATCCCTTTTCATAGGTACGAGATACAATTTCCTGTCAAGACAACAACTAACATTAAATAACATTAATTGCATTAAAAAAATATGACCGTTAGCATTATTTAAAATAATATTTAAAAAAGCTTAAGAAACGGTGTCACAGTGATCATGGAAACGGTGTCTGGTCACGGTGTCTTGTCACGGTTTTTGGTCACAGTGTCTGGTCACGATGTCTGGTCACGGTGTCTGGTAATGGTGTCATGTCACGGTGTCTGTTCATTGTGTCTGGTCATGGTGTCTGGTCACGGTGTCTGGTCATGGTGTCTGGTCACGGTGTCTGGTCACGGTGTCTGGTCATGGTGTCTGGTCACGGTGAGTCCATCACAGTGTCTCCATACATAGACAAAAAATCTGTATTCAGACTAAGACAGTGATATGCAGAATATGGGTTATGGTTAATCATTAGAGATAATATATGAGAGAATTGTGATTATGCGTAAAACTTGTAAAGAGTAATTAACATCCATAAGATTTGTTATTATAAAAACATGATATACACCTATTTTTGAGTTTGAATAGCATTGGAAAATTTGCACTGAAGATCAAGATTAATTAACAGTAATGATATTTTTTATCATTAAAACATGATTAACACATGAGGAGTCCAAAAATCTCCCCCTTATTGATGATCACAAATCATATATAGGCAGAATATAGAAGACATGTAATATTAAAGATACTAGCATAGAAAAAACATTATTGAACAGATACATGCAGTTTTTCAGAACAGATACTTGCAGTTTTTCTCCCCCATTTATACTATTATAGAACTGATACCCGTAGGTTTTTCTCCCCATTTTGGGATTATTAAAAAGTATAGAAAAGGAAATGAAACTCAGCAGTTGTCATTAAACAAAGGATTCATAATACAAAGTACAGGAGAAGTACAAACAGTAAACAAGAAATGACATCCCATCAAAAAGAAAAAGAGTCGGTAAACTCTTTAGGGATCCATTTTTTCTTACCTTTATCAGCAATAGGAGGTGGTGATGAAGTAGAAGAAAGCATCGAAGAGGTAGACAATGAGGGTAAGGGTATACCTTCAAAAACAGATGGAGCCAGAGTAGGGGAAATAGAAGATCTAGGTTTAGGTTGGTCAACAATGACTAGCCAGATCTGAGAAAGGGCTTGGCTAACTGACATGGTAGTTGATGCAATGGAAGAAAGTCCATGTCTAAGGGGTGCAGTAGCTGAAGCAACTATATCAGTACTCTTCACATGAAGATACAGATTCAAAATATTGATGAAATCAGAAATTATTTCACCACCATACTGCATAGCCTTTTCAAAATCATCTTTATTCTCCAAAAATCTTTCCAAAAATCTGGTGAACTCTGAAAGTTTCTGAACTTGAGCTTTAAAAACATGAGTCACCAGAGGGATTCTCATATTTTCAACAAGATATCTAAATTGATCTTTCATGTCACTTTTAGAGAAAATCCGGGAAAGATACAAATATATTTTCTTGAGATCTCTTGTTGAGCATCATTGGATATCTTTGAATGGATCCTAACCAAGTCCAATGCTCTATCACTGTTCTTAATCACTTCTGACAAAGAAGATAGATCCAAGCCACTGAAGGCATTCTGTAATTCTTCCTTAATTATCGATCTCAACAGAGAATCATCCAAAGCAGGTGTAGATGTCTAACCAGAAGTAGGTGAATCCTTGACAGCTTCGGTTAGAACTTTGAGCTGTTTTAGAACTATTTGTAGACATCCAGTGTATTCATCTGTAAGCTTATTCAATGTTTCCACAAGATCCCCCATGCGTTCCAGCATCTTCATGTGCCTTTTCCAATCTTTTCATCAAAATATAGTTGGTAAGTATGAACTTGAGACACAATCTCCCTACCAAGGAGGGAATCAGAAGACTCAGGTGAAACAGCAGCAGGTGTAGGGGTAGAAACAAGAGCAGGCTCGGATCTCACAGATAGCTCATTCTGAAGACGTGCGACCATACTTTTCATATTTGCAACATCATCACTCATCAACTTATTCTCTTCTTGGACTTATTAAATTTCTCGGACCATCCTTGGTTGAATATGCAAGATAATAAATTCCAAGATAATTGATGCATCTTCTTGATTTAATTGAGTCGTTGGGCGAGGTTGAGTGGAGACAATTTTCTCAAAACCAACTAACAAAGTTTCGCAAAAAACATTCAGATCATCTTTGCTTACAAAGGAATGAAGCTCAGGTAAGGCTGTAGGTAAAGGTAGAGGTTCAGATTCTGGTTGAGGATCAGAGTCATCTTCAGACCTAGATTCTGATCCAGATTGAGGTTGGGCCTCCGATTCTGGTTCTGAATGAGCTAAGGACTTCAGTTGAAACAGATAAGAAAGATACATTATTGTTGCAGTCACTTTCTGTGACTTATTAATATCATAAAATCTTGGGAACTCATACCGAGAGTGTAAAGAGAAAGTGATAGAAGGTTGAGAAGCTTCACCAGATCCATCTTCCACAATATCAAGATTTCGAGTTTCCTCTCCCTCAACTCGTGCTTCCCTTTCAGATTCTTGAGGTTTAGGAACATGGGCAATTTCCACAGGATCATCCCTAATCTCTTCATCAAACTCTTGCCTTGCCACCTGAAAGGCAATTTCCATTATTTCTTCAACAGATGGAATAATCTTCGGAATCGATTGTTCCACTGGATAAGCTTCCTGGATTTTTCTATCTCAACAGAAAGAGTCTCTTCAACAAAAACTTCCTCTCCTTGAGGTATTTCAGTAGGGATAACACCCCTTTCCTCTTCAAGAAGAACTGTTTCCATTGGAGGTATTACCGATTCTTCTCTAGATGAAAATTCATCTGTTACTTCTTCTTGTTCTTCTTCTTCTGAGTACTCAGCCACTTCATCTGGTTCCAAACCAGGATCAT
Organism: Viscum album; assembly: GCA_963277665.1. Classification (NCBI taxonomy): domain Eukaryota; kingdom Viridiplantae; phylum Streptophyta; class Magnoliopsida; order Santalales; family Viscaceae; genus Viscum; species Viscum album. The sequence continues at coordinate 1,764,957,304 of OY728146.1, read as the reverse complement.
CTAGGTTCTTAGGCCTTCTTGGATAGTCAACAGGATTAAACTTTTTATACAGTTGATCACTATCCTCAACCCATTTCTTTTTCCAGGGATTCCAGCTAATCTTCATCCTTCTGATGATAGGCATGGATAGGAAGAAATCAAAGTCCTCTAATTTTTCTTCATTCAGTACAACCATTTCTTTTGAGACTAACATGGATGAAATCATCCTTGAATAAAACAGGGAGGTGGATTTGGATGTGACTTTGATCATCTCACAGATATGGTTGATAACATACTTACACAGATTGATCTTTTGGCCATTCTTCAACAGGTGAATCAGGAACACATCCTAATACTTCATCACATCAAAATATCTTTTTTCTCAGACTAACCAAATTCTGAACAAACTTGAACAAAAGTCTTGTCTCCCCATCCATTTCAGCAGCTATGGCCCTTCGCTTGGTTGTATTTCCAGTTAAATTTTCCAAAGTGGTTTCTAGGTCAAAGATGTTAGTTTTTGGAGGATGGTCTCTCTGGTACTCTTCACACACTCCTTCATGTGGAATTCTTAGGCATGCAGCCCACAACATTGAATAGAAAGAGAACTTCTGACCAACAATCCAGCTGGTCAACAAAACGATTTCTCCAAACTCAAAAGAGAAATTCACATACTGATAGAATTGAGATACTAGCCTTGGGTAAATTGGTCTATTCTGTCCAGTGAACCATTCAAGCCATCCTTGTTCTTTTAAAACATTCAAAACTAACAATCTTCTAGACAGAAACCATTGTGGGAAAACCAAATTTTCAGGTACAACGGTACGGCTTACCAGGTTTGGGTTTAGAGGTCCTTCAGGAGCTATCCTCGGTATACTACTTTTTTTCTTAGAGCGGCGCTTCTCAGACGAGGGTGAAGATGGACGCTTCATCCTTGGAATTCACTAAAGGCTCGGGTGAGAGGGAAGAGAAGGTTTAGGAGAGAATTCAGGTAAGGAGTCGAATGAAACCCTTATGTTTTATCATTTGGGAATGTCAAATGTCATAAAAACACAAACGCGGGAAATCAAATAGCAGTGTAATAAAAATTACCACGATACGGGTAAAAATAAAAGAAAAAATTATCATACTTCTCATGGTGAGATAGAAAACTAGCCATCACGGTGAGACAATTTATAGTTATCATGGTGAAATAGTGAGCAGTTCATATAGTCACGGTGAGACAGAGAGTTGTCAGACCGTGAGCATAAAACAGTTTCTTAGAAACAGTAAGTATAAAACCGTAAAGTAATGTACGATAATGTTTTAAACATTAAGATCAGTAAGATATTCATTTATGATTAATCATACCATGATCATATATGATGTAGTCTAATCATTCAGAATTTAATGGTTTAGTTAATATATCAGCAAGTTGATATTCAGTACCAATTAATTCCAAAATGATATCACCTTTTTGATAATGATCCCTCAAAAAGTGATGTCTTACATCAATATGTTTTGTCCTAGAATGAGAAACAAGATTCTTTGAAATATTAATAGCACTTGTGTTGTCACAATTTATTAAGAAATGTCTGAATTGATATCCATAGTCTAGTAATGTGTGTTTCATCCACAAAATTTGTGCACAAAAACTTCCAGTAGCTATGCATTCAGCTTCTGCAGTTGACAATGCAACAGAATTTTGTTTCTTACAACACCATGATACTAGTGACTTGCCTAAAATATGACATGTTCCAGCGGTTCTTTTTCTATCTAGCTTACATCTAGCAAAGTCAGCATCAGAATAACTAAATAGTTCAAATTATTGTCCTTTGGGATAGAACAGTCCTAAATTTAGAGTATTCTTGAGGTATTTGAAAATTCTCTTTAAAGCAATTAAATGTGACTCTTTAGGGTTTTCTTGAAAATGAGCACACATACACACACTAAACATAATATCAGGACGACTAGCAGTCAGGTAGAGTAGACATCCAATCATTCCTCTATAAGTGTTTTGATCAACAAATTTACCATTTTCATCAAGATCCATCTTACAGGTGGTACTCATGGGAGTGTCACTACTTTTTGTGCTATCCAATCCAAAACGTTTTAAAATATCTCTATTATATTTACTTTGAGTTAAAATACTTCCATCATCATTTTGAAAAATTTGAAAACCAAGAATGAATTAAAGTTCACCCATTAAACTCATTTCAAATTCATTTTGCATCATTTTTGAAAAATCATTACATAATGAATTTTTAGATGATCCAAAGATAATATCATCAACATAAATTTGTACTACAAAAACATATTTATAAATTCGTTTTATAAAAAGAGAAGGATCAACTTTTCCTTTTGTAAAACCTTTAGAAATTAGAAAAATACTTAATCTATCATACCAAGCTCTTGGAGCTTTCTTTAATCCATATAAAGCTTTTGATAGTTTGAAAATATGATTTGGAGAATGAGGTTTTGAAAAACCAGTTGGTTGTTTAACAAAAACATCCTCATCAATATATCAATTTAAAAATGCACTCTTGACATCCATTTGATATAGTTTGAAATTTAGATGTGCAGCATAAGCAAGTAAAATCCTAAAAGCTTCTAATCTGGATATTGGAGAAAAAGTATTCTCATAGTCAATACCTTCTTCTTGACTATTGCCTTGTGCAACTAGTCTAGCTTTATTTCTAACTATGTTTCCGGATTCATCTACTTTATTTCTAAACACCCATTTTGGGCCTATTGTTAATGTGTCCTTAGGTCATTCAACAAGATTACAAACTTTATTTCTTTCAAACTGATTGAGTTCTTCTTGCATTTTAATTATCCAAAATTCATCATTGATAGCATCATCAATGTTTGTAGGATCAAGCTGTGACAAGAAGGCTTGATGTTCAACCTAATTTCTAAGAGAAGCTCTAGTCTATGTCCCTCAATCAAGATTTAATACAACAACATCTAATGGATGATTCTTCAGAATTCTAGTTGATCTTGTAGAGACCCGAATCTTGACGTACATGGACATTACATTACATTTGCGGAATACTTAGTACATAACAAAAAACACACACACAAGGATCGTAATAGTTTAGTGTCTTTGGAAACTCGGAATATAATCTTCTAATCCTGGTAAAAGATCTTCAATATCTCCCATAAAGATCTTCCTTTTTTTTATACCTAAAACCTTTCTTTATATCATGGGGAAAAGAAAACATAAAATGGTGAGCTCAAATGCTCAGTAAGGGTAAACAAAAGAAATATCAATCACATCATAAGAACATAACATTTTGAAAATATTAACCTGCAAAAGAGAGCATAATTTCATGACATGGGATAAATCATGGAAGTGAAATATAATCACAATAATCATAACTTAAAACATGAAAATTTGTGGCATTCACACATAATCATATAGAATCATTTCTTGTTAGTCAAGACTCATTTCCAAGACTATCTTAGTGGACAAAGTCCCTTTCTGAACCGAGTCACCCTCGTTTCAGTCCTGTTTCACTGAACCGGTATAACCTACAGTTCCAGCCATGTCTATCTCATGAGATATAAAATCATTACCCAATTCATTGGAGGGAGATATAGGTCCCACCCATCTTATAATGAATCCTTTCAAATGTGTGCCACATAATCATAAATCATACATCATAGCATAACCCATGTAATAAAAATGGGATTCTTAAACAACATGACATCATAAAACAATTCATATAAGATAAAGGAATTCATAAAAAATTTTACATCACAACATAATCAAATCCATGTAATAATAGAGATAAAAACATAACCCTTTTATTATCTTAGATGGAAAATAATTTTGATAAAATACTTGAACTTCATTCTTGAGGAAAATATCCTTTCTACTTCAAAAACACTTTTCCTTTCTTAACATGCCATACAATTTTAAACTAAAATAAGTTGATTAAAATAAACTTGAATACTTGTAAAGGAATATTCTTAGAAATAATGTTTTAGAAATCCATTACATTCATGCCGTATAAGTTAAAAAAAACATTCTTCGTACCTTTTTCGGAAAAGTCAAAAAACACCTCGTATGAAAAACGTCAAAAGATTCCTTTCATATTTTTTACTAAAAACTCACCGAAGGGTAAAATTGGATTTAAAAAATTGTATTTGGATGGAAATAATATTACATATTGAGGAAACATGGATGTGGATGATAAAATACACCCCAGTAATTAACAAAGTAAAAACAATCTCAGATAAAAGTGAGATTGTGATATTTCCCTTACCTTAGGTCCGACTTGCTTTGTAAGTGTCCGAACCTCCGGTATAATGATTTAAAGAATGTTATTGACTTATTCCAGAATAATATTCATTGTTATTATATCATATATGGTCCACTTATGACTTTTTATTACCCGTTCTTTTGTAAATTCATGTTAAAGTAGCGTTTTGGGTAAAATCGTCTCATTTGTCGTTCGTGTTTTTAACTTGTAATTATTAATATGATTACATGGATCATGATTACTTAATTCCAGAATATAAAACATGATTTATATATATATATATATATATATATTCAGAATATACATATATAATAAATCAGTAAATGGAAAGAAATACACCGTTCATGGAGACGGTAGTCCGTACGTACGCATGAACGCTGTTTTCGTTTCCTTATTGAATTGAATGGAATTAAGTAGATGACATACATATAAATATAAATAATTCCAGTATAATTATTATTTCATATATTTAATTATTACTTATTATATATACTTTATAATCATTCATGAATGGTTAATCATTGAGAATGAATCTCATCGCGTCGTGGAGACGGTAGTCCGTACGTACGCACGAGCGATGATATCGTTCCCATGGTCATGGAATTGTGTCTAAGTGTATGTATACTATTTCAGTATCAATATAAATTTATAATAATCATATATAGTTACTCATTAAACCATTATACCCATCCAATTAAGGTGGTGGTGGAAAATAGATTACACCACGGCGTGGAGACGGTATTCTGTACGTACGCACGCGCGGTGATTTCCTTTCTCCGTAGGATGGATAGAAGGTTAATTAGAGTTGTTTCATATTTATAACAACATATCAGTATATAAGAAATACTTATGTTATTACTTTATCATTAAACAACTAAAGAAGAAGAAGTTGAAGAAGAATGAAATTGAAAAGATCGGTAATGGATATTACCTCTTCTTTGGAACACCTCTTTGAATCCTCCACTTAGGGAACTAAGATTGGACTTTGAAGAAGAGAAGGACCTCTAGGATTATTCTAGGGAAGTGGAGAAGGGATTTTGTCAGGGGTTGGCCGAGCTTGAGTGCTCAAATTGGTGTGAGGAGGAGGGGGAGGAGGTGTCCTTTTATTAGGGAGGAGAGGGGCACCTTAGGAATATCTCAAAATATTATTTTATATTTAAGACAAATCGGTTTATAATGGTTCCAAAGGGTCTTATTTTGGAGATAAAGTTGGGATGGGTCGAAAGCCTATCAACCAATAGTATTTAGACAAGTTTAGGGAATTATTTTAACCTTATCAATTAGATTTAACTCTAAGTTAAATAATTTAACTTTTACCGTGTCTTTTTGTTTTCTTTCACTATATGGTTAATACACTTACTATATCATGCCAAACGAACCCCAAATTTTTTATTATTAATATATATATCCTTATCTAAGTCATTTGGCCGAACCATAGATTTTTAGGAATGAAATAACAATTAATAATATAATATTTGATTTAAAAACTATTTTGTGTCAATTTTGACACTATTTGATATATGATTTTTGTGAAAGTCATAACAGAATTATATGTTCGAACCAAGTTGATTAAAACAACACTAATATATCATATTAACCTATAAAATTAGTGTAAGTCATAAAAAGTCTCAAATTACATTTATTTGGGCATTTATAACATCAATTCTGTCAATACTACGTCATCTTTTTGTCATAATAAATGATAATTGTTTAATCCCTAAAAATTATAAATAAATTACTATGATGTAGATAATTGTATTAGATTTCTGGAGACTATTCATGTTCAAAGTTTCATGAAGTTTATCACTATATTAAAATTATTATACTTATAAGATTTAAGAAAGTGACATGTTGTCACATTCTTTGGTTTTAATAATAATTAAATTATTTTCATTGAAAAAATTTAATTAAATGAATCTAATCCGACCCTTAGGTGATATGGGTCGATTTTTAGTCATCTAATAGGATTTTGACATTTGTTAGGGTAATTTTAAAATATTATATTTACCCTTAATTACCTGATTTACCTTTAACTATGGTAAATAAAATTTGTTGTAGTTACTATTCATAATTCCCAAAAATAAAAAGTCGCCTATTAACATAATTTGGACCCTCTGATTCCAAATATGGAATCCATTTTTTAAAATTCAATACCCAGAAGTTGCAGAAATTAAATTAAAATTAATCCTGTTGTCGAATAAAAACGGGTTTTTGTTTAAAACATTGCAAAAGATTGAATTGATTTAACCTACGAATTCAAGGTAAAATCAATGATAATTACATAAATTATATTAAATGGTAAAAATATATTCTATTTATAATTTAAAACCATTCAATATTATAATTTAACCACATAAGATATTACGATGAAAAAAGTTGTTTTTAATTAAAATATAGCGTGTTTTAACTATTCATTAAAATGTGAAAGTTACCAGAATAATATGAAAAATTTATCCAAAGTAAATTTTTATTTATTTATTCCAAAGAATAATTTTATTTTTTCAAATTGAACTTATAAAAATGTCAAAAACCAGACTTAAAGTGGGTGCGCCATCCAAAGGCGGCAAAACTGCATTTTTTGAAAAATACTTATTTTACCCGAAAAAATTATTTTGTTCTTATAACATGTTCTAGAAATGTGTAAGATGAATAATAATGTTATAAAATTTAAAATTTAGTTAATACTATTCATAACGGCTAGTTCATGACAATATTATAATAATATAACATTGTTTATTAAAACCCGGAATTGCGTACAACACACGCGATCGAGGAAGGTTGCGATTGCGTGTAATGCAAGCCAAGTCAGGGTTGCGTGTTGTGAAAGAATCCTTCGTTGTTTCATATAACAGAATCCAATCATATTTCATTTATAAATTTAATATATATATATATACTCAATGTTGCGTAGAATAACTATTATCAAAATTGTATGTAACACGATCCAAGAATAGTGTTGCGTATACTGCAAGCTAATACGGTGTTGCATATAGCGCAAGGTAATCTTGGTGTAGAATACAACACAAGAAATTATTGAAATTAAAATAATATTTTTCATAAAATCTCGGGGTGTTACATTCTACCCCCCTTAAAATGAATTTCGCCCTCGAAATTCGTCGGGGTTATAAATGGTTTACTATTTGAAAGTTTCTTTGACAGAAACCCACATCGTAAAATGGAATACAAAAACTTATCTTTAAAAACTAATGTATAAAACGTAATGGTTACCCAAGTTAACTAATCACTGGGTATCCACATAGGAGAACATAGGTGAAAATATGGACATGGAAGAGAAATCTAATTGTGATGATCTGATGGAGAGTGGTAGAGAACATGGCTATGGAAAAGCCAACAATCACAAATCCATATATTTGTGATGATCTAAGGTACCATCTGATTCATCGGATATAAGGGCACTAGGACAACATTTTTGGTTTTCAAGATCATTTCCCTAAAGATGAAAATTTGAATTAGAATAAATACTTACTTTATTTGGTACAATCTCACTGTTGTTCATGCCTTGAACAATTTCCACTTCATCTCTTAAATAAATGAAGTTGAATTTGTTATTCGTGAAGTGTTAGCATATCATGTGATGAAATGACGGGTCATTCCATCTATCTCAAACAAAAGGTTAGCAAAAATTATATACATAAGTCGATCTACAGTGAGATTAATCATATATTGTTCCTAAAATGGACTTATACTTCATATATTATACTGCTTAATATAATAAAAATAGTTTCTACTAAACAGGGACTTCCTGTAGGCCAGTGGTAGGCGATAAAGACCAGTCACACTTCGGTTGTGGGTTCGATTCCTACAGCCTTGTCCGATGCGATGGGTTTTTGCCCATCCTGCAGGTTGTCCTTTTTCTAAAACTACATTACTATAACATCCCATCAATAATATCGAATAAAAAAAACTTCTATCCTTAAACAATACTCACTTATGTCCAACATAATCCATTTCAAACTTTAGTCTTATCCATAATACTGCAGTCCACTCTTATAACATAGTGAAAACGATTACACAGAGATTTAATACCATCGTTGATCCCCATATATCATTAGATATGTTTTGTTGGTCACATTCCAAACATTCAAAGTCCTTAATCATGTATTCTCTTGAATACCTTAGTGAAAACATGAATGCAGTTTAAAGTTAACACTTTCCACCTACCAAAATCCTCAAAATTCTATATACTCAAACCATGATATCACTTAGTCCTTATATCAATCATGAGCTCATGAATACTATTAAACATTTCATTTTCTCATTTTCCCTTCATTATGCGCATATCATCTTATTTCCAAAAAATATCTCAATCACTTTGAATACCACATCAATAAATATTGCAATACTCAATGATACAACATTATTTTGGAATCCCATTACATAAACACTTAATCATTCCACCACATCGTTGTCATATTCAACATTGCCAATAGTGATCGCATGTGACTTCCCTTTGTCCTTTGCCTTTAGTGGTTTCTCATGTTGATCATCACTAACCCTTGGATTAGGGCATTTATTAGCATAATGCCCCATTTCCTTGCACTTGAAGCATTGAAGTGTTGGTGGTGCATTCTCTGCAGTGTTTGCTTTATTCACATCATTAGAAACCCTTTTCCATTACTTCGACACTCATCTGCTCGATGACCTTCTTTTCCACACTTAAAACATTTTCTTGTCTCTTTAAGACAATCTCCACCATGCTTCATTCCACACTTTGTGCATAAGGAAACATTCATCATCTTTTCACCATTATTCTGAGATTTCTCCTTGAACTCCATCTTTCGTTTCTTGTCAAAACCATGAGATGTATATGTAACACCAACTTCCATTTCTACATTGATAGCACAACGCACAATTTCTTCATAGCTACTGAAGTCTCTTATAGCTAATTCCCTTCGAAGACTTGGTTTTAAGCCACTGAAAAATCGATCAACTTTACTTTCAGGTTGGATGATAATGCCAGATGCATACCTTGCAAGTCTTGTAAAATTCGCTTCGTATATATCAACAGATTCATCATCATTTTTCTTTAGTTCAAGAAACCTCTTCTCCATCTTTGTTCGAAGAATACGAGGGAAGAACTTATTGAAAAATAAGTTCTTGAACTCGTCCCATTCCATGGACTCAATTTCATCTCTTTGCCTTGTATTCTTGATAAGATTCCACCATTGATCAGCTTCACCTTCCAAACGATATACTGCTAAGATGACTTTATCATGTTCAGAACATTGAAGAACTGAAAATATCTTTTCAGTGGTACTGATCCATTGTTCAGCAACAAGTGGATCAGAAGACCCACTGAAAGAAGGTGGACGTTGCCTCATGAAGGACTCAATAGAATATTGTTCCCTTCTCTGCTCATTTAGAAGTCCAGAATGATTCATAGCTTGGGTAAGTATAGCAATAAGATTTTGCACTCCATCTCCCATAACATTTGTTTGTTCAGGAGGACAATCATTTCATTGTCCATTGCATTGATCAACACGGTTCTTTCGGGTTCCAGTCATCGTCTAAAACCCAAAAAGAATAGTGTGAGAGGCAAAAATCATGCTAGGGAAAACAACATAATAAATGGGGAGTACCTTCAACATCTAACATCTTAGGTTTAATTCTATGATCGTTAGCGTAGTTCTAGTACTATAACCTATACGTATACTTAACCTTAGGGACATCCCTAGACATACCGTAGAAATATCTCTAGGGATCTCACTAACGTTTTCGCATCCTAGTTTCCAAAGGTTGACTAAACCGTTCCTCTGATACCAACTGTAGAGACCCGAAGCTTGACGTACATGGACATCACATTATGTTTGCGGAATACTTAGTACACAACAAAAAACTCACACACAAGGATCATAATAGTTTAGTGTCTTTGGAAACTCGGAATATAATCTTCTAATCCTGGTGAAAGATCTTCAATATCTTCCATAAAGATCTTCCTTTTTTTATACCTAAAACCTTTCTTTATATCCTGGGGAAAAGAAAACATCAAAGGGTGAGCTCAAATGCTCAGTAAGGGTAAACAAAAGAAATATCAATCACATTTTAAGAACATAACATTTTGAAAATCTTAACCTCCAAAAGAGAGCATAATTTCATGACATGGGATAAATCATGGCAGTGAAATGTAATCACAATAATCATAACTTAAAACATGAAACTTTGTGTCATTCACACATAATCATAGAGAATCATTTCTTGTTAGTCAAGACTCATTGCCAAGACTATCTTAGTGGACAAAGTCCCTTTCTGAACCGAGTCACCCTCGTTTCAGTCCTGTTTCACTGAACCGGTATAACCTACCGCTCCAGCCATGTCTATCTCATAAGATATAAAATCTTTACCCAATGCATTGGAGGTAGATATAGGTCCCACCCATATTATAATGAATCCTTTCTTATGTGTGCCACATAATCATAAATCATACATCATCGCATAACCCATGTAATAAAAATGGGATTTTTAAACAACATGACATCATAAAACAATTCATATAAGATAAAGGAATTCATAAAAATGTTTCCATCACAACATAATCAAATCCATGTAATAATAGAGATAAAAACAGAACCCTTTTATTATCTTAGATGGAAAATAATTTTGATAAAATACTTGAACTTCATTCTTGAGGAAAATATCCTTTCTACATCAAAAACACTTTTCCTTTCTTAACATGTCATACAATTTTAAAATAAAATAAGTTGATTAAAATAAACTTGAATACTTGTAAAGGAAGCTTCTTGGAAATAATGTTTTAGAAATCCATTCATGCCGTATAAGTTAAAAAAACATTCTTCGTACCTTTGTCGGAAAAGTCAAAAAACACCTCGTATGAAAAACGTCAAAAGATTCCTTTCATATTTTTAACTAAAAACTCACCGAAGGGTGAAATTGGATATAAACAATTGTATTTGGATGTAAATAATATTACATATTGAGGAAATATGTACTTGGATGATAAAATACACCCCAGTAATTACCAAAGTAAAAACAATCTCAGATAAAAGTGAGATTGTGATATTTCCCTTACCTTAGGTCCGACTTGCATTGTAAGTGTCCGAACCTCCTGTAAAATGATTTAAATAATGTTATTGACTTATTCCAGAATCATATTCATTGTTATTATATCATATATGGTCCACTTATGACTTTATATTACCCGTTATTTTGTAAATTCATGTTAAAGTAGTGTTTTGGGTAAAATCGTCTCATTTGTCGTTCGTGTTTTTAACTTGTAATTATTAATATGATTACATGGATCATGATTACTTAATTCCAGAATATAAAACATGATTTATATATATATATATATATATTCAGAATATACATATATAATAAATCAGTAAATGGAACGAAATACACCGTTCCTGGAGACGGTAGTCCGTACGTACGCATGAACGCTGTTTTCGTTTCCTTATTGAATTGAATGGAATTAAGTAGATGACATACATATAAATATAAATAATTCCAGTATAATTATTATTTTATATATTTCATTAGTACTTATTATATATACTTTATAATCATTCATGAATGGTTAATCATTGAGAATGAATCTCATCGCGTCGTGGAGACAGTAGTCCGTACGTACGCACGAGCGATGATATCGTTCCCATGGTCATGGAATTGTGTTGAAGTGTATGTATACTATTTCAGTATCAATATCACTTTATAATAATCATATATAGTTACTCATTAAACCATTATAACCATCCAATTAAGGTGGTGGCGGAAAATAGATTACACCACAGCGTGGAGACGGTATTCCGTACGTACGCACGCGCGGTGATTTCCTTTCTCCGTAGGATGGATAGAAGGTTAATTAGAGTTGTTTCATATTTATAACAACATATAAGTATATAAGAAATACTGATGTTATTACTTTATCATGAAACAACTAATGAAGAGGAATTTGAAGAAGAATGAAATTGAAAAGATCGGTAATGGATATTACCTCTTCTTTGGAACACCTCTTTGAATCCTCTACTTAGGGAACTAAGATTGGTCTTTGAAGAAGAAAAGGACCTCTAGGATTATTCTAGGGAAGTGGAGAAGGGATTTTGGCAGGGGTTGGCCGAGCTTGAGTGCTCAAATTGGTGTGAGGAGGAGGGGGATGAGATGTCCTTTTATAAGGGAGGAGAGGGGCACCTTAGGAATATCTCAAAATATTATTTTATATTAAAGTCAAAATCGGTTTATAATGTTTCCAAAGGGTCTTATTTCGGAGATAAAGTGGGGATGGGTCGAAAACCTATCAACCAATAGGATTTAGACAAGTTTAGGGTATTATTTTAACCTTATCAATTAGATTTAACTCTAAGTTAAATAATTTAACTTTTACCGTGTCTTTTTGTTTTCTTTCACTATATGGTTAATACACTTACTATAACATGACAAACGAACCCCAAATTGTTTATTATTAATATATATATCCTTAAATAAGTCATTTGGCCGAACCTTAGATTTTTAGGAATAAAATAACAATTAATAATATATTATTTGATTTAAATACTATTTTGTGTCAATTTTGACACTATTTGATATATGATTTTTGTGAAAGTCATAACAGAATTATATGTTCGAACCAAGTTGATTCAAGAAACACTAATATATCATAGTAACCTATAAAATTAGTGTATGTCATAAAAAGTCTCAAATTACATTTATTTGGGCATTTATAACATCAATTCTTTCAATACTACATCATGTTTCTGTCATAATAAATGATAATTATTAAATCCCTAAAAATTTTAAATAAATTACTATGATGTAGATAATTGTATTAGCTTTTTGGAGACAATTCATGTTCGAAGTTTCATGAAGTTTATCACTAGATTAAAATTATTATACTTATAAGATTTAAGAAAGTGACCTGTTGTGACATTCTTTGGTTTTAATAATAATTAAAATATTTTCATTGAAAAAATTTAATTAAATGAATCTAATCCGACCCTTAGGTGATATTAGTCGATTTTTAGTCATCAAATAATATTTTGACATTTGTTAGGGTAATTTTAAAATATTATATTTACCCTTAATTACCCGATTTACCTTTAACCATGGTAAATAAAATTTACTGTAGTTACTATTCATAATTCCCAAAAATAAAAAGTAGCCTATTAACATAATTTGGAACCTATGATTCGAAATATGGAATCCATTTTTTAAAATTCAATACACAGAAGTTGCAGAAATTAAATTAAAATTAATCCCGTTGTCGAATAAAAACGGGTTTTTGTTTAAAACATTGCAAAAGATTGAATTGATTTAACCTACGAATTCAAGGTAAAATCAATTCTAATGACATAAATTATATTAAATGGTAAAAATATATTCTATTTATAATTTAAAACCATTCAATATTATAATTTAACCACATAAGATATTATGATGAAAAAAGTTGTTTTTAATTAAAATATAGCGTGTTTTTACTATTCATTAAAATGTGAAAGTTACCAGAATAATATGAAAAATTTATCCAAAGTAAATTTTTATTTCTTGATTCCAAAGAATAATTTTATATTGTCAAATTGAACTTATAAACATTTCAAAAGCCAGATTTAATGTGGGTTCCCCATCCAAAGGTGGCAAAACTGCATTTTTTGAAAAATACTTATTTTACCCAAAAAATTTATTTTGTTCTTATACCATGTTCTAGAAATGTGTAAGATGAATAATAATGTTATAAAATTCAAAATTTAGTTAATACTATTCATAACGGCTAGTTCATGACAATATTATAATAATATAACATTGTTTATTAAAACCCGGTATTGCGTACAACACACGCTATCGAGGAAGGTCGCGATTGCGTGTAATGCAAGCCAAGTCAGGGTTGCGTGTTGTGAAAGAATCCTTCGTTGTTTCGTATAACAGAATCCAATCATATTTCATTTATACATTTAATATATATATATATACACTCAATGTTGCATAGAATAACTATTATCAAAATTGTATGTAACACAATCCAAGAATAGTGTTGCGTATACTGCAAGCTAATTCGGTGTTGCGTATAGCGCAAGGTAATCATGGTGTAGAATACAACACAAGAAATTAATGAAATTAAAATAATATTTTTCATAAAATCTCGGTGTGTTACAGATCTAGTAAAGGTAGGGATTGAAATTTCAGGTTCATCAACAGATTGGGAATCAATAGAAGCAGGTTCTGGAAAATTTCCAGAACTGGTCGTTTTAACTATAGATCCACTGTCTTTATCATTAAGGTTAAAACCAAAGAGATCATCTTCAAGATTTTCAAGAGAGGTTTTAGGCTCATGTGGATCAGTTTCATCAAACTTGATGTGAACATATTCTTCCACACACTTAGTTCTCTTATTGAAAACTCTATAGGCTTTAATATAGATATAATAACATAAGAAAATTCCTTCATCGCTCTTGGATGAAAACTTGTCAAGATTATCTTTGGTAATAAGAATAAAGACTTTGCAGCCAAAAACTCTAAAGTAGTTAACCTTAGGTTTCCTATGGTTCCACAACTCATAAGGGGTCCTCTTAAGAACATGTCTGATTAAGACTCTATTGATAATATAACAAGCTGTATTTACAGATTCAGCCCAAAAATAAACAGGTAGGCCATACTCATTAAGCATAGTTCTAACAATTTCTTTCAGGGTTCTATTCCTTCTTTCTACTACAACATTTTGCTGGGGTGTCCTAGGGGCAGATAAATTATGACTATAGCCATTGTTTGAGCAGTAAGATTCATATTCATGATTTTCAAACTCATGGCCATGATCACTTCTCAGATTTTTAATCTTATGTCCACTATGGTTTTCTACAGATTTGGAGTATTTAACAAAGTAAGAAGAAGATTCACTTTTTTGAGATAAAAAATATACCCAAGTATATCTAGAAAAGTAATCTACTAAGAGATAGACACAGTGCTTCACATTTAAGCTAGAAACTCTAGATGGTCCAAACAAATCCATGTGAACCAACTCGAGAGGATGAGAAGTTGAGACTTGTTTCTTTGGTTTGAAAGATATTTTGTGTTGCTTTCCCTTTTGATAAGGATTACAAACTTTGTCATCGGGAAACTCAATTTTGGGTAGGTCTCTAACTAATTTCTTCCTAGTAAGTTTTCTAAGTGAGTGTATATTTTAGTGTCCTAATCTTCTCTTCCAAAGCCAAGACTCTTTATGAAAGGCATTCAAACAAGTAATATTCTTCTTAGCTAACGAATTTAAATCAACAACATAAACATTTTCATTTCACAGGGTAGAAAATACTAAATCATTTTTAGAATTAAATAAATTGCAAGAATCATTTTAAAATTTAACATTAAAACCATCATCACATAACTGAGAAATACTTAACATATTATATCTACGTCCATCAAAAAATAAAACTTTAGATATTAATACTGATTTAGTGTAACCAATTTGGCCTAAGCCGATGATTTTCCCTTTAGAATTATCACCAAAGGTGACAAAGCCTCCATCAATCCTGACTAATCTTTTAAAGCATGAGAAGTCTCCAGACATATGTCTTGAACATCCACTGTCCACTTACCAAGTCTTCCTACAGGAGCTCTTTAAGTAGGTTTCCTACAAAACAGATTTATATAGGAAATGATTTTGGTACCCAGATCTTCTTAGGTCCAGACAGGTTAGCAATCAAATATTTTGGTACCCATATTTGTCTTATGGGTCTCATGAAAGTTGTAGAATCAATAGACATTGAAAGATAAATTTTATTAGATCCATTACTATGAATATAACTATTTGAAGCATATAAATGTCCAGAAATATAATTAGTAGCATTATCTCCAGATTTAGGAATAAATCTATTCTTAGTAAACTTTCTCTTTCCAGGTTTGTAGCCTATTCCAATAGTGTATTTTGGTGCAACTTTCATTCATATCATTTGAGTTAGTGTATGCTTCCCATTTTTTGAATTTATCTATATCATTTCTGAGTTGCTCATTAGATAATTTCTGTTCAATGATTTTTTTAAGAAACTAAGCATTCTTTTCCATTTCAATATCAAGATCAGATTTATGTTTAACAGTTAAAGCATACTATTTCTTTAAACCTTTGTATTTGTTTTTCAGATCATTACATGTTTCTTATAACATATCACAATATTCAAATAGTTCAGATTTTGACATGTTATCACAGTCAGTATCATCTCCAGAATAATAAGAATTTAAAGCAGGAGTTTCAGCTGTTACCTCAGAAGTGTTTGTCATAAAACACATGTTTGCATTATTTCTGTATTCAGTTTCAGAAACATTAGATTCAGTAGAGCTATCCTCAGAATCGGTCCAAGTAGCCTTCATAGCCTTTTTTACATACTCTCCTTGTAGTCATATTTCTTCTTGAATTTGAGCTTTGAGCAGTCTTCTTTAATATGTCCTTTTCTTTTGCACTCATAACAGACAACTTCATTACTTTTATCTTGATTTTTCCAATCCTACTTCTAATGTTCCTTATTGTCATAATTTCCATTGTAATTTGATTTGCTGAAGAATTTCTTTTTCCTATAAAACTTCTTAATACTTTTGGAAATGTGAGCTATTTTAGCATCAATATCAGAAGCACTTTCATTGTCTTCACAGCTTGAACTCTCGTTTATAGCTTGATGATTCTCCTTATCCTTGTTCTTTGAAGATTATTATTTGAAAGCATCAGAATTTCTTCTAGGTTCATCTTCTTCTTCTTTGTTCACCTTGAGTTCTTCCTCATACATCATAAGCTTACCAATGAGTTCTTTAACAGGTAGAGCAGAAATGTCACATGACTCTCTGATTGAAATAGATGTGCCTCTCCATCAGTCTGGTAAACATCTCAAGATTCTCTTAATTTGTTCCTTCGTTGGAACTGCTTTTCCAAGTGAATTCATTGTATTGACTATCTCATTAAACCTGAGATACATGTCAGAAATAGGTTCAGCAGATTTCATTTGAAAATTATCATATTTAATAGTATAAGTATTTAGTCTCATTTTCTTTAACATTGGTTGTTCCTTCATGAGAAACGCCCAAGGTATCCCAAATTTCAATAGCATATTTACAAGCAGAAATTATGTTAAACTCTTCATCTCCTAAAGTACAGTACAAGGCATTCATGGCTTTACAATTATTATTATAAGTAGTCCTTGCAGGTTCATCCCAAGTGGATCTAGCAGTAGTGGGATGTTTATATTCTGATTCTATGGCATTCCAAATATCAAAACCTATGCTTTCTAAACGAATTTTCATTTTAAGTTTCCACTAAGCATAGTTGGTACCATTGATGAAAGGTGGCATGTTAGTAGCAGCACCCTCTAGTATTTTATCCATAACTAGATTTTAGAAAGACGTTTTAAAGAGAGAAAAAAAATTAGAAATAACAGAAATTTAAGATCTTTAAAGATGCAACTAAAATCACAGTTGAAAAAATCGAGTATTTGAAAAAATCTTTGATAAAAAAAAACTATTCCTCTGATACCAAATATTTGTCGGAGTGGACACTCAAGAGGGTGGTGAATTGAGTTACAATTAAAATTTCTGTTAAAATATTGTCTTGTTAAAATCCCCCGATTTATAAAATAAGTTAAACTATAGTGAATTTATACAGATTGTAAATGTTCACTTAACTTCTCAAATATTGATTACGTCTCAGTTAGTTTAACCAAAAGATCAAACTATCTTTTGAAACTAATCTACTGATTTAAAATAAGTGTAAACACTTGCTAATCTAACTGTCAAAGTAGCTTGAAAATAATTTTGTATTTTAAAGTAATAGTAGTGGAATAAATATAATATATGTCGTATACATTAAACTTAAATAAAATATGCACAACATATATAACAAGAGGTTCAGTATCAAGCCGAGACTTAGTCCTCTCATATATATATAAGAATTTGATCCGCACCCTGTATCGTGGTTAAAAACGGTTTTACAAAAACTCTCCAGGTCCAAGACCTCTACCACTGTTATTCGTGTGAAACAAAACAACAGAAAACCAGCTGTTCAGGTCACACACGACCTCTACCACTATCCTAGTGGGAAAAAAAAGATGATAGAGTTTGAGTGAGGATTTACAGATCCTCCAGTTAATGTTCATGAGACAGTCTGTGAGTAAAAATACAGCAGATGACACACACTTCTCGAAATGTAAATAATGAATCATAGTGCAGAGATTTAGAGTTTAGAAATGGCTCTAGTGATTGTCAATGTAGCTCTGGACTCATTGGATTGAGTAGGAATGATTTAGAGTCCTTCTATGGGTTTTCTATTGAAAAACAGAGTGTTGTAGTTCAGCTTCTGTTCTACAGTCTATTGATTCGTCGTGTCATCATCATAAATGTAGGATTGCATGTATGGAACTTCTTTGAGAATCGTGCAATGTGTTCTTCACAGTTTTTCTCCAGATTGTTCTTCTGTTCATTACAGAGATCGCATGTATTATAGTATATGTGTCGAGACATGTCAAGCACGCGCGTGTTCTCTAATAGCTCAATCTTCTTTATATTCCACAAGCTCTGGAAGTATGAATGATTCTCTTTTCATAGGTACGAGATATGGTTTCCTATCAAGCCAACAACTAACATTAAATAACATTAATTACATTAAAAACAAAAAATATGACCATTAGCATTATTTAAAATAATATTGAATAAAGATTAGGAAACAGTGTCACAATTATCATGGAAACGGTGTCTGGTCACGATGCCTGGTCACGGTGTCTGGTAACGGTGTCGGGTCACGGTGTCTGGTCACGGTGAGTCCTTCACGGTGTCTCCATACTTAGACAAAAAAACTGTATTCGGACTAAGACAGTGATATGCAGAATATGGGTTAAGGTTAATCATTAGAGATAATATATGAGTGAATTGTGATTATGCATAAAACTTGTAAAGAGTAATTAACATCCATAAGAGTTGTTATTATAAAAACATGATATTCACCTATTTTTGAGTTTGAAGAGCTTTAGAAATATGTGTACTAATGATCAGGATTAATTAACAGTAATGACATTTGTGATCATTAAAACATTATTAACACATGAGGAGTCCAACACGGTGTTTATAAAATTAATCACTAATGTGTATAACCTATAAATCCACATAATTTTTTTTTAATATAATCATTATTAAAAAATTTAATTCCATATATAATATTAGTGTGACTTAATCCATGAAATAAAAGTTGAACCCAATGATTGGAAATTGTGTTATAGAATATTATACATTAGATCTGAAAGCATTCTGCACATGAAATTAATTCACTAGATAATATAATTAGATTAACTAATTACATCATTCAATAAAAATTATACCTAATTTTAAATTAATTCTTATTTTATTATGTAAAATTTGGGAAATTTTGATTATATTTAAATATCAATTTGTTTATTCTGGGAGAATTTGTTTCAGGGTTTCATAATCAGTTCATATGTAAATATATTTTTTATGTTATTGTGAAATCGAAATAAAACTATAGATGTAAAATGAAATGGTATTCATACATCTCCTAAAATTTAGAAATTATTGTATATATTTTTTTTCTTATCCTGATGATGATTTAATTGATAAAGCATTAATGAAAAATGTTTAGATTATTTGGTTTGTTTTTCATTCCCTCTCAAGTAGATTCATTTTATTTATTATTTTTTATGTATATTAGAAACAAAACATGAAATAAGTTATATTATACATATTAAAAATATTATTTAACAAAATTAATTCTTTTATTATCATCCATTAACGATGTAATAGAAAATGAAAACTCATTATTTAGGGAGATAATAATCCTCCATAATTTGGACAATTTCTTTATTTCATTTAATAACATGATATAATAAAAGTGGTTGATAAAAGATATTAGATAATAAATATAAAGTTATTTAATATACATAAACAAATATTTTTCATGATTTTATAGATTGAGGTTTTTCAATGAAGGTAAAAGTAGAAAATAGATTAAAATATGTTGTTTGATAAAGTAACATCTTCAATATCACATCAATGAAGGACCCTTTGTTGAACTATGTATTGGTAATAGGGTGTCACCAAAATATCTTATATGTGGGTTTATTGGGGAGGATATGGTTTTTCATAGAATTGATTATAATCAAGGATTATAATTAAAATGTGGGTGGTGTGGAGTGGTGTTTATACCTAACGAATGGTGATTTTATGTGATTAAAAATTTATTATTTTATATTTAACAAAAATTACATTTGTGTGGAATTAAATTAATTTTTTTTGTTTTATTATTTATTTATAAAATTACTTTCAAGGTCAAGAAACAAATTAACATCCCATTTAATTATTTTTTATTTTATTGTTTTATTAATTTACTATATAACACTAACATGATACATTATTTTACCTCTATTGATCTAAATATTTTTTTCACAACGACAAATTTTTAAAGCATAAAAAAGGAAAATATATTATAAAATTATTTTTAAAACATTATTCCAAATAGAGAATAAATATAAAATTATTCAATTTAAAATTATAAAAAACTAAATTCATTATATTTATCATATTTATCCCCGAAAAATGTTTTTTTAGAAAAGGTAAAATCAGTGTTTTCAAAACAGTAGATTTTGTTTCTATGTGTAAAAAATTAAATATTAATACATTAGATAAATAAATTATTGTCAATTACCATTTATAATTATTCTAATATCATTATATTATAGTAAATATTTCATAATTTTTATGGTATTTCATTAAAATGACATTTTCACTATTTGCTACAAAAATAAACTTATTGTACAATTTTTAAAAAACTACCATAAGATAATTACGATATACTGAGTCATAAATTTATATTTACATAATAAAAATAAATCTATAAATATAATAATTTTGTCTTATAAATAAATATACTTATTAATCTTAAATATATCAGTATCATTTGAAAATAAACATTCTGACAGTTATAAATAGTAATTAGTACATTACTAAAATAAATTATCATATAAACAGTTATTTGTAGGATTATTTTAGGAAAATTAATTTTAAATAACAATTATATATTTTTTATAGAACTAATTTTTAATCAAACTATGACTATACTCTAAAAATAAGATAACATATATTATTTTATTAAATAATTATGACGATCAATTAAACGTGTAAACATTTCCAATAATAATAGGAACCAACAATTTTTTTAACTATTTTTCAAAATACTGATTAAAAATATTCCATAAAAAATATACATCAAGAATAAAAAATTTACCTATTAATACACAATCATATTTACACTTCTTCATTCACATCAATTCAAATAAAGGTTCATTATCATTTCAAAAATGAAAATTTTATTATGTGGCCTCTAATACCTTTGTATATCATTTTTTGTGGGTGGTGTGATTATAGGAGAATAAGTTAAACCAAATTTTCATATTTTACATTATTTTTTTTCTTTTATTTTTCCAATTATATATTATGTTTTAAAAATATGAATCATTATATACTGAATATATCATTCTGAAATAAATAGAGTTATGTTATTTTTGTATCCTAGTAAGTGTCTTTATAATTTTACTATTACTCATTGTAAAACACCATCTAAACCCCTAATGCAACATATTTATTATGAAATATTAAATTATTTAAATGTAATCATAAAAACTTCAATGTAAAATAAGGGTTATATTTATAACATAATGGAATTTTTAGTGTGTTACATTTATCTCCTTCATAGAAATTATATCCTCACAATTTTAAACAGTACATCCAAAATCAAAGGTTGATGTTTGAAAATTCTTTTTTGGGATAAACGAATTATAAAATTTCTTAATAAAACATCCATAAAAAATAAGGAATGGAAAATTTGATGGTGCAACAACACTAGTATTATAATGAAAATATTTTCTTTAGGATGTCGAAATATGTACATAAAAGGGAACTCTATATATCATGTCCTGATGGAGAGTGATAAGATACATGATCACGTAATAGTTTAACAAAAAATTTGTGTGGTTTTGATCAATTAAAATATCATTGTATTATTTGTAATTTGAAAAAACTGAATTCTTTTTAAGATCCTAAATCATTTACCTTATGTTGAGAAATTATTTTACAACTAAGACAAAATAAAATAATAATACATGGTTTCATAACAAATTATTTATACAATCTTATCCACATAGTTTTGGATCTATATATTTTCACTATATCTCTTACTCTAGGAAATGTATGCGGAAGATGAATTTTTTCAATCCTGGATCTCTTTTAATGAACCATAATATCTAAAACTTGTTCTTTTATCCAATAAATATTTAATGAATCAAAAATGGTTGGCACTTTTTATAAACAAGAAACGATACCAATGATTCTACATAATCCACTCCATAAGTTGTTAATCTTAAGAATCATCCAAAATATGTCTATTCAAATTCAAAAGACCAATATTTTTAGAAATACTGTCACCAAATTTCCAAAATTAAGAAAAAGTAACATTCCCCATCCAACATCATATTACTCCTAATGTCACATTCCAAATATATTAATACCATGATAAGCATTAAAAATTAATTAAAAAATTCATTATTCTTAAAAATAAATCATAGATTGTTGCATATATTACTTATATTGAAAAATCTAATAATACAGATAATGATATAAAATCACCAAATCACTAAACACCTTAATTCTCTTAAATATAATCCCATAAACATGTATGTATCATTAT
Source organism: Viscum album (assembly GCA_963277665.1). NCBI lineage: Eukaryota > Viridiplantae > Streptophyta > Magnoliopsida > Santalales > Viscaceae > Viscum > Viscum album. Next base: position 1,764,934,396 of record OY728146.1, on the reverse strand, counting down.
TAACTCAACATCAAGATCATATTTTTGATATCTTTCCCAAATCATGTTTCTTAAAAAACATGAAAATGTCTATGAATCACTTCCCATTATTAGTTCTTTTAATCATAACATACCCCCAAAATTCATAATAAAAGGGTACTATAGTAATATTATTATACCATTCATGATTCATATAATGATAATGTAAAAAATTCTTTTATAACATATTTCCTCGTCCAAATAAATAGGAACAATAATCATTCCACTTCAGCATTATAAATAACATATGTGAGACCATGATATCTTTTCTTCTATAATCGTTTATTACCTTGATTCTTATATGATGTATTTGTTTAGTATTCCATATCCTTATAGTGGAATAATTTGACATTAGAAAAAAATTCATTCCCTTGAAATAAATAGCATGGTGGGTTCATTTCCCAAACATAAAACAAAATTATTTTATTTTTTTAACAGTTCCATAATGATCCCTTCAACAAGTATGATGTTCTAGAAAATAATTATTACTATTCTTACTTTTGATCCATTAATCAAACTTCTATCATATTTGTTTCATATTTCATATTGAATTCATATTTCATCGATTATTATTTTCTTTTCTTTTTAACATGTGATACTTTTTCCACATATGATGATAATTTATAGGATACTGGTTCACATAGAGGTATTATCCTAAACCCATCTATGAAACTCTCATAATACTCTTTTGATTATGTAAATTAATATGGTTTTAATTCCTTCTTAAATGTACCATTATATAAAATGGAATACATTATATTAGATAATGACCTTATGAATCATAATGTATCATCTCTAATCTTGTGGTCACAAATTAAAAATTTATGTAGTACTAATATCCAATGAATAATATGTCCTTATTTGGATACATTTACAATTTTATTAATATTTTTGTCTATAAAAAATTTCATCCTATATCTATTTCATATGTTTTCTACAAAACATTCCTTGAGAGCAACTATAGTGCCTTATCCCACGTAGCCTGGAGTCAGTGGGTACATTATTACATTAGAACATGATGCAAGTTATTGCATCTCGATGGAATGAATAGTTTAGTAGTATTATTAATCTAGATAAAGACATCATTCTGAAATTACATTTCAAAAAACAAATTAAAACAATTTTTTTCAATAACACCATTATTCTCCAATAATAACACTTCATGTAAATCAAAATAAACTTCATGGCATCTTGGGGAAAAATAATTCCATGGAAATAGATGATCTCAGATTGTCATTAAGGGTAATCTTACAACATAAAATTTGATAAATATGAATAGAAAATATGTTAAGGTAAATAAATAAACCTTATAGCTTGTAAAAATTAAATTGTGAATAATATGGTAGGAATAAATGATGATTAGATAATTGAATATAAATAATCACTTGAAAAATAAATTTTAATCATGCTTGTTAGTTATATGAAATGAAAATTAAATTCCACAATGTATTTATCATAAAATATATTTTAAGATTCATAAATATATGAATTTTAATTAAAATAGTTATAGGAAATGAAAATAACATTCCCCATTTAGTAAACATAATAAAAACCCATCCTGAGTAATAAAGAAAATAGTATTAAAATAACAAATACATATTCAACCATGTCATAAATAATCCATGGAGTTGTTGAGGATTATAGAAATAAATCTTATATAGAACCAGTCATGGATTTAATTTCAATGAATTTACTCACTCTATCCATGATTAAAATTCAGGGCCATTTTTTTATACTTTTACTTATACATTGGGTTCTTAGAAATATTTTCACAACCTAGACACAAAATATTGAAGAAACCCTACTCTAAAACAAATAATAATGATCCAATATTTTTATAATTTTTTTAAAATATTTTTAAATAAATATTAATTAAATTCCAAAACTACTATCCCAATGACTATAAAAGATCATTTTCCTTGTAGAATAAATTAATTCTCTTATTATTTCAGGAAATATATTCAATATTTATCATTTGATATTAATAATTCCATATATAATACCTTTCTTCATGATATGGGTAAAGTAAAAATAATAAATGGTGAGATTATAATCACTATACGAATATGATATGGAGATAAAATTAATCACATTATCATAACATGAAGATAATTATATAAAAAGTATATATTAACATTTGAAACCCATATCCTATAAAAACCCAATCATATGCACTTGTCGTGGTGTTATTAATTTCATTTTAAAATACATAAATCATAATGGGAATCAATGAACCTAATCCAAGAGAGAATAACATTGAAAAATGAATGTGGAAACCCATAATGTTATAATATTGTGAACATTTATACATATAAATTGGTTCACTAGCTATGTTATAAACATTTAATGATGTCCTAAATTTAACATATGGGCATGAAATGTGGTCCATTCATAAATTTTTCTACAAGATGTTTGGCCCACACATAAATAAATATTCATTAACCTATGTTCACATATAACCTTATGGACATGGAATTAAGTCCACACATGACATTATGGAAATAAACCCTATAAGGGCCTGAATACATATAGTCTGACCCTTTGTGTGATTCAAAATAATATAGTTCTTAAAGGAGTACTAGAGAACGTATGGAGGGTATTAACATATAAAATATATGTGTAGGTAAATTACAAGGTATTTAAATGTTTTTCACATCGTGTATTTGAAGGTCACATCTTATTTAAAGATGTTCACAGGTGGTAACATAGAATTTAATATTTTTTTTATTAGTTTGAGTTGGGAAATAATTAAACACCCCAAAAACAATAGATCGGATCATTTCATTACTTTATGGTATTGCTAATTGATATAATAAATCACATATCAATCGAATAAATATTCTAGTATTCATAAAAATGATGTTATTACATGGTTTATAGATTAAATTTTAAAACACAAATTATATCATAATATTTTTTGATAATTCCATTATTCTCTTAGTTTGTCCTAACATGTCAATACTTTTAAAATTCTTGTCATTGTAATAAGAAATGAAACATAAAAAATAGTTGAGATCAGATGATCAGATGAGGATGAAATAGATCAAAATATATCATAAATATGCATATATATAATGGAACGTAAAATAACATAAATCCATTCCATTAAATAAATAAATTTTTCATAATATCTCTAAAACATATTTTGAAATATTTCCATATAAATAATCACAATAGCCAAAAAAATAAACATAGATATTCTATAAACAAAAACATCACATAGATTTAAATTACTAATCTCATATTTATTGAATTAATAATTATATACATCTAAAACATAACATCAATCCTAAATCCAACAAACAATACGTAAATAGGATACAGATAAGAGAATTGACAATGCAATTTGTCTCAGTAAACAAATTGATGCATTAAGGGGCTATATGGGGACCTCTCATCCATTTCTAATTCTAATACCTTCCCCAAATTAAGAAGGAGAAACATAATAAAAATAAAAAGTTTTTATAAATCTAGAATAACAAAATTTAAATAAAATTCACTATTGAGTAAACATAATCACAAACCATAAATTATAATATAGAAAATGGTTTCAAAATAGCACACACACAGTCAAACTGAACATAAATTATAAAAATAAAGAATAAGATGGAAAAAAATAATACATATACATATTATATTATAATTAAATTATAGGATTTATGTCAATTAGGAATTTAAATTCCATAAAATGGTACTTATATATTTCTTTATGAAAATATCATCTTCATTTTGAAAATCACTTTTAAAAAATAAAGAAAATAAAACTAAAAATACACTACATTAAAAATAACCATTAAAATATATAAAAGAATAATTAAAACATTTTAGTAGTCCAAAAGGAAGAATTTTCTTCTAATTATATACACATTTAAACAATTATTACATTCACTTTTTTTGTAAAATTAAAAATGAAAATTGTTTTTTAAATGACATATATATTCCACTCAAAATACATTGTAAAAAGAAAAACATTGATAAAAATTAATTTCAATAATTTTATGATAATGTTAAAAATAATTTCAGATGAAAATTATATAACCAATTGTCATGGAAGTGAAATATTACAACATAAAGACATAAACATAAATCATCCAAAAAGATATTCTATATTAAACTCTTTCAAATTAGTAATATGTCAAATCATTATCCTATTAGAGAATAAAACTTTATAAAATTTAAATATAATGATAAAAATTAAATTCATTTTATATTATTTAAAAAGGGTGTTATAATAACCACAAAGAATACTATAGGAGAATAACCTCAAAACATTCATCAACTAAATCCAATTCAGACGAATTCCATTTCAAAGATTGTATCATTGAAGTAGGTGTTTCTAAAATTAATAAATAATGTGTATAACCTATAAATCCACATAAAAATATTTTAATATAATAATTATTAAAAAAATTAATTCCATATATAATATTAGTGTGACTTAATCCATGATATAAATGTTGAACCCAATGATTGTAAATTGTGTTATGAAATTATGTACCTTAGATCCGAAAGAATTCTGCACTTGAAATTAATTAACTAGATAATATATTTATATTAACTGATTTCTTCATTAAATAAAAATTATACCTAATTTTAATTTTATTCTTTTTTTATTATGTAAAATTTGGGAAATTTTGATGATATTTAAATATCAATTTGTTTATTCTGGTAGCATTTGTTTGAGAGTTTCATAATTAGTTCACATGTAAATATATTTTTTATTTTATCTTGAAATGGAAATAAAACTATAGATGTAAACTGAATTGGTATTCATACATCTCCTAAAATTTGAAAGGTCTTGTATATTTTTTTTTCTTAACCTGATGATTATTTAATTGATAAAACATTGATGAAAAATTTTAAGATTATTTGGTTTGTTTTCTTACCATCTCAAGTAGATTCAATTTATTTATATTTTTTATTTATATTAGTAACAAAACATTAATAAGTTATATTATACTTGTTAAAAATATTATTTAACCAAATTTATTCTTATGTTATCATCAATTAATGATGTAATAGAAAATGAAAATTCATTATTTAGGGAGATAATAAACCTCCATAATTTTGACAATGGTTTTATTTCATTGAATAACATGATATAATAAAAGTGGACGATAAAAGATATTAGATAATAAATATAAAATTATTTAATATACATAGAAAAATATTTTTTATGATTTAATGGATGCAGGTTTTGCAAAGAAGGGAAAAGTAGAATATAGATTAAGAGATGTTGTTTGATAATGTTACATCTTGAATATCTCATCATTGAAGGACCCTTTTTTGAACTTGGTATTGGTAATAGGGTGTACCCAAAATCTCTTATATGTGGGTTTATTGGGGAGGATATGGTTTTTCATAGAATTGATGATAATCAAGGATTATGATGAGAATGTGGGTGGTGAGGAGTTGTGTTTATACCTAACAAATGGTGATTTTATGTTATTAAAAAATTATTATTTTATATTTAACGAAATTACATTTGTGTTGAATTAAATTAATTTTTTTTGTTTTATTATGAAATTATAAAATTACTTTCAAGGTAAAAAAACACATTAACATCCCATTTAATTATTTTGTATTTTATTGTTATATTCAATTACTATTTAACACTAACATGATACATTATTTTACCTATATTGATATAAATATTTTTTTTACAATGGAAAAATTTTAAAGCCTAAGAAAGGAAAATATATTATAAAATAATTTTTAACACATTATTCCAAATATAGAACAAATATAAAATTATTAAATTTAAAATTTTTAAAAATTAAATTCATTAAATTTAACAAATTTATCCCCGAAAAATGTTTTTTTAAAAGGTAAAATAATTGTATTCAAAACACTATTCATTTGTTTCTATGTGTAAAAAATTAAATATTAATACATTAGATAAATAAATTAGTATCAATTAAAATTTATAATTATTTTAATATCAAGAATATATAATAAATATTTAATAATTTTTATGGTATTTCATTAAAATGAAATTTTCACTATTTTCTACAAAAATAAACATAGTCTAAAATTTTTAAAAAACTACCATATGATAATTATGATATACCGAGTCATAAATTAATTTTTATATTGTCAAAATAAATCTATAAATATATAGATTTTTCTTATACATAAATATCATTATTAATATTAAATATATCAATATCATTTGAATATAAACATTCTGATAGTTATAAAAATCAATTAGTACATTGCTAAAATAAATTATCATATAAATGGTCATTTATAGGATTATTTTAGGAAAATGAATTTTAAATAACAATTATATATTTTTTATAGAACTAATTATTAATCTACTATTATTATACTCTATCAAAATAAGATAATATATATTATTTTACTAAATAAATATGACGATCAATTAAATGTGTTGACATTTCCAATAATAATAGGAACCAATTATTTTATTAAATATTTTTTAAAATACTGATTAAAAATATTACATAAAAAATATATATCTGGAATACAAAATTTACCTATTAATATACAATCATATTTACACTTATTCATTCACTTCAATTCAAATAAAGGTTCATTATCATTTCAAAAATGAAAATTTTATTACTTGGCCTCTAATTCCATTGTATATCATTGGATGTGGGTGGTATGATTCTAAGAGAATGAGTTAAACCAAACTTTCATATTTTACATTATTTATTTTCTTTTATTTTTCAAATTATATATTATGTTTTAAAAATATGAATCATTATATACTGAATATACCATTCTAAAATAAATGTAGTGATGTTTTTTTTTATTTCTAGTAAGTGACTTTATAATTTTGCTATTACTCATTATAAAACTCCATCTGAACCCCTAATGTAACATATTTATTATGAAATATTAAATTATTTAAATGTCATCATAAAAACAACAATGTAAAATAAGGGTTATATTTATAACATAATGGAAATTTTAGGGTGTTACATTTATCTCATTCAGAGAAATTATATCCTCACAATTTTAAATAGTACAACCAAAATCAAAGGATGATGATTGAAAATTCTTTTTTGGGACAAAAATATTATAAAATTTCTTAATAAAACATCCATAAAAATAGGGAATGGAAAATGTGATGGTGCAACAATACTAGTATTCTCAATAAAATATTTTCTTTATGATGTCGAAATATGTACATAAAAGAGAACTCAATCTATAATGTCCTGATGGAGTGTGATAAGATACATGATCACGTAATAGTTTACCCAAAAAATTATGTGATTTTGATCAATTAAAATATCATTGTATTATTTGTAATATGAAAAAACATAATCCTTTTTAAGATCCTAAATCATTTACCTTATGTTGACAAATTATTTTACAAATAAGACAAAATAAATTAATCATACATGGTTTCATTATAAATTATCTATAAAATCTTATCCACTTAGTTTTGGATCTATATATTTTCACTATATTTTTTACTCTAGGAAATGTATGTGGAAGATGATTTATTAAACCCTAGAGCACTTTTAATGAACCAAAATATGTAAAACATATTCTTTTTTCCAATAAAAATTTAACGAATCCAAAATTTTTAGCACTTTTTATAAACAAGAAACGATACCAATTATTCTACATAATCCATTCCATAAAATGTTAATCTTTAGTATTATCCAAAATATGTCTATAAAAATTCAAAAGAACAATATTTTTAGAAATAACGTCCCCAAATTTTCAAAAGTAACAAAAAGTAACATTCCCTATCCAACATAATTTTACTCTTAATGTCATAAGAAAAATATATTAATATCATGATAAACATTAAAAATTAATTAAAACATTCATTAGTCTAAAAAATAAATCATAAATTGTTGAATATATTACTTATATTGAAAAATATAATAATACAGATAAAGATAAAAAAATCGTCAAATCACTAAAAACCATAATGCCGTTAAATATAATCCTATAAAAATTATGTATCACTATTAACTCAATATCAAGATCATATTATTGATATCTTTCCCAAATCATGTGTCTAAAAAACATGAAAATATCTAATAATCACGTCCCATTATTAGTTCGTTTAATCTTAACATACCCCAAAATTCATAATAAAAGTGTACTATACTAAAATTCTTATACCATTCATGATTCATATAATGATAACGTAAAAAATTCTTTTATAACACATTTCCTGTTCCAAATAAAGAAGAACAATAATCATTGCACTTCAGCATTATAAATAACATATGTGAGACCATGATACCTTTTCTTCTATAATCATTTATTACCTTGATTCATAAAAGATATATTTGTTTAGTATTCCATATCCTTATAGTGGAATAAATTGACATTGGAAAAAAATTCATTCTCTTGAAATAAATAGCATGGTGGGTTCTTTTTCCAAACCTAAAACAAAATCATATTATTTTTTAACCAGTTCCATAATGATCCCTTCTACAAGTATGATGTTCTAGAAAATGATTCTTACTTTTCATACCTTGGTCCTTTAATCAAACTTCAATAATATTCTTTTCATATTTCACATTGAATTCATATTTCATCGATTATTATTTTCTTGTCTTTTTAACATGTGATACTTTTTCCTCATATGATGAGAATTTATAGGAGACTGGTTCACTTAGAAGTATTATCCTAAACCCATCAATGAAACTATCATTAACACTCTTTTGATTATGTAAATTAATATGGTTTTAATTCCTTCTTAAATATACCATTATATAAAATGGAATAAATTATATTAGATAATAAAATTATGAATCATAATGTATCGTCTCTAATATTGTGGTAAAAAATTAAAAATTTATATAGTACAAATATCCAATGAATAATATTTCTTTATTTGGATACATTTAAAATATTATTCATATTTTTTTTTCTATAAAAAAATTCATCCTAAATCTATATCATATGTTTTCTACGAAGCATTCATTGAGACCAACTGTAGTGCCTTGAACCACATATCCTGGAGACAGTGGGTACATTATTACATTAGAACATGATGCTAGTTATTGCATCTCAATGTACTGAATAGTTTAGTAGAATTGGTAATCTAGATAAAGAAATTAGTCCAAAATTACATTTGAAAAAACAAATCAAAACATTTTTTTTCAAAAACACCATTATTCTCCAATAATAACACTTCATTTGATTTAAAATAAACTTCATGGCATCTTGTGGAAAAATAATTCAATGGAAATAGATGATCCCATATTCTCATTAAGGGTAATCGTACAATATAAAATTTGATAAATATGAATAGAAAATATGTTAAGGTAAATAAATAAACTTTATACCTTGTAAAAATTAAATTGTGAATAATATAGTAGGAATAAATGATGATTAGATAATTGAATATAAATAATCACTTGATCAATAAAATTAAATCATGCTTGTTAGTGATATGAAATGAAAAATAAATTCCACAATTAATTTATCATAAAAAATCTATTAAGATTATTAAATATATGATTTTTAATTAAAATAGTTATAGGAAATGAAAATAACATTCCCCATTTAGTAATCATAATAAAAAACCATCCTTAGTAATAAAGTAAATAGTATTAAAATAATAAATACATAGTCCACCATGTAATAAATAATCCCTGGAATTATTGAGGATTATAGAAATAAATCATATCCTCAATTTTATATATTGAAAAAAGTGGTTTTATGTTATTTATGAATCAAGATTCATTAAAAACAAGATTAAAATAAATTTCAGCAAAAAATTATTTCAAATTTGGCAATTATTATTTAAATCAAAATGATCACAAAACAATTTGAAAATGTATTCAATTGAAAATAACCATTAAATCGTATAAAATAGTTAATAAATTTTCATACTAGTCAGGATGGAAAAATATTACCCTAATTTCATAAATGTCATAAAAAATATTCGTTCCCTTTTTTAGTAAAATCCAACAGGATGTTGCTAAGAAAATGACAAGCCGATTCCATGGAAAATATATTTAAAAAAGTAATACATGGATTAAAATAAATTTTATTAATTACAGGATAATATTATAATTGATTTCTTTAAATCATTGTTATAGAAGACTAACAAGGAATAGAAATAATCTTCAATAAAGTATACAACATAAACCATATCAAATAAAATTGTGAAATAAACAGTTAATGTATTCTAATTAGTTAAATTGTATTACTCATGAATGAGTAACATTTTAAAAATCATAATCCTCATCAGAATAAATAATTTGATTATATAATATTTAAAATAAATTTTATATAGGATATATATGAAATTATTGGGTCATAACATCAAAATATGCATCAACAATATAAAATTGAGATGATGTCCCTTACAAAGATCATATCATCGATGTGAGTAATAATAAAGCTAATAAATTAAATGTATTCAATTTAAATCCACCAAAAAATATTGGAAATAGAATAATAAGGGAAAAAGACATTAAAAAATCCTTTCATGAAATAATCATTTTAGTATTTGTTGTACAAAATGAATTGAAATTTACTTATGAATTACCCTAATTTAGATCCGAGAGTGATCAACAATTACACATAATTTCTCATAAAATTTTAATATATGCATTTACTTAATAATTATAAACCATTTACATTAATTTTATATTTATTATAATTTTATTATGTTCATTTAGAAAAAATAAATTGAATTATAATTATCAATTTCATATATATAAAAGCATTCATTTCATGGATTAATTATCAGATCACTTGTGTATAATAACAGATTTATTATAAAATAAAAATAAAACTATAAAAGATAAATGACCTGGCATTAATAAATTTCCAAAATTATAAATGATTCCATATTTAATTTTGTTTCCTAATAAGTGGATGATTAAATTGACAAGACATTAAAGTCAAATGAGATGTTTATTTTATCATTTTCTCAACTATCATAAACATGTTTTATTTTTTTATGTTATCTATATATATTAGACCCTGAAAAATAAATAAGTTATTACATAACTATTAAAAATTGATTTTAATAAGAATAATTCTTTTATGACATTCCTTTAAGGTAGTAATGAAAAATGATAAAGCATTATCAAGGAAGACGGTTAACCACTGTAATCTGGGCAATGGTTTCACTTCTTTAAATAAGAAGAGTTTATGAAATTGGTGGAAAAAAGATATTCCAATTGAAATATATGGATTTAATATATGGATGAAAGAAGGGATATTATTATTTTATAGAATATTGTAGTTTTGATATGGTAAAATAATAATTTAAATTAAGATACCTTGTTTGTCAAAGTTACATATTTAATATCGACATCTTAAAGTATCCGTTTTAGAACATTTTTTTAGAATTTGGGTGAGACCAAAAGTAAATATAGATGAAAATATTTTTTTGGAGTGTTTTTCTTGTATATGTTTAGTGAATAGAGGATTCATAAGATAAATGTGTTTGTGGGGAGTGGAATTTATACTTAATGAGGTGTGGGTTTAAGTTATTAAATTATTATTATTTAATATTTAAATACTACCACAATTGGTTGGTATTAATTCTTTGGAATATGGTTCATAATTAATATTTTAATGGATACATATGGTTTAGAAACACATAGAACAGAAATTTAATGTTTTAGTTTTATCGATATTTTAAGTATTTTTATTTTTATTTTTACCTCAAATAATTATTTAGAATATAATGTGGTAAATATTATTTTACCAAGTTATCTTATTTAAGACTAAAAATATAAATCACATTATAAACTAATTTTTTCATTATTATTAAAAATTTATAAACCATATTATTTGATAAAATTTATATAAATTATAATAATCAATTATAAATATGTTACACATATAAAAAAACTACATTATTTTGATATTGTAAACTCAAGGTTTATAGAATACTAGTAATGTTCTTCTAAGTGCAAAAAATTATGAATTATGTAAATCAATAAATTATTCATTATCATTAATAATAATCATTTAATTTTAAATAATGATCATATACATATTTTCAAAATATTTATTGTATTTTGTAAAAGATATATTTTCATTTTTTCCCTACAAATCACTTCTGTTAAAATTTCGAAAAATTTAACTATTCAAATTTTGATGTTATGAGTCCAAAATCAAAATTTATATTATGAATATATATCAATAAATATTATAATATTAATTTTTAATAAATATCCATATTTATATAAAATTTAATAATTTCATAAAAATATAATAATTATTAACATTATAAAAATAACTTTGTAATTCATTAAAAATATATTTTCATAAAAATATTTGTTTTTTAGAGTATTTCATGAAATTAAATTTTAAATAATGCTAATATATTTCTAATAAACTAATTTTATAACTAATATTGTCACAGTCTCCCATATAATACAATTTATATTATATCATTAGAATGGATATATTATCATTGAATTGTGTTGACGTCTCCGACAATAATAATAACATGTTATTGAATTGAATAATGGGCAAAATATTGATGAAATATATTAGTTGAAAAAAATAAATTATGATGGTAATATTTCTATATAAATACACCAATGTACAAGATCTTAATAATTCACTATAATTCAAATCATAATGCAATATCATTTCTAAAATTAACATTGTATAATTAACTCTCTATTCTCCGGTATATCTCTGATCATGTGTGGGGTGATTCTTAGAGATCAAGGTGAACAATTTTTTTATTTTTTAACTTATTAATTATTAATTTGTCACCCCATTATAATATTTGTATAAATATTATGAATTATTTAAGAATAATTATACCATTATTAATTAAAGCATTAAAGTGGTATTATTATCCAAGTAAGTGTATTATATAATTTTCTTTAATGTTCCTAAAATAACTAAAACCCGTTCTATTTATGCAACAACATTATCATTATTTTTCTGCAAAATATGATAAATAATAAAATATAAATAATCATGTTTTCTTTAAACAACAAATATAAATATTCAACTAATCAAATAATCACATTGAAATGAATAACTATTCTCATGGTTATAGAATTAATAATTATCGAAATCTAAAACATTCCATCAATCTGGAATCCAATACACCATATTTAAATATGTAACACATAAACCAATTCACAGTTTTGTTTTTCTCAGTAGACAAACCGATGCATTGAGGGGCTATAGAGGGAACCCCCCTTTACCCACTAATTCCACTAACTATAAAAAAATTAATTGGGTGAAATGTAATCCAAATAAACAATTTTTTAATCTAAAATAAAAAGTTTAAATAATTATCCCTAATCATTAAACAGAATCTCAAGCCATCCAGTTTAATATGGAAAATGGTTAAAAATTAGCACATACACATTCAAACAAGTCATAAATTTTCATCAGAATAAATAAGAATGATATAAATTAAACATATTTGTCACGACCCGCCTTCACCAAAAGGAGGGAAGGGTCAGCAGATTGCCAGACCCTTCCTTCATTAAGTTGTAGGAGAGATAATGACCCCCGAGTCTCGCCTCCAGTAGGCCTCGGGGTGGCGACTAGCACCAAGGGTATGAGTTTTCACAAGTATGGGAGGCATTACCCTTTTTATTATTTAGGATCGGGAAATAGGATAAGTCAACCACCCAAAAAGGAAAAGAAACAAGTGTAAAGAAATAAACCCAACAAAGCCCCCATGCATGTTTAAACAGTTTACAACAAGGTGCAAGTACAAAAAGAGGCTCAAAGTACAATGCCAAAAGAAAACAATGGTACGACAACAGCAACAACTCCAACTGTCCGACTAGTAGGGTCCCACACAGCCCTGGTAGTCCTCCTGGAAACCTGAAAGTAAACGTAGGGTGAGAATACAAGTACACTCAGTAGGGAAAACCAAGAATATCGTGCATAAGTGGGGGAAACGTGCTAAAGTCCCGTGAGAAAGGAGCAAACCAAACGCCTATTCAAGGTAAACTAACCACCCCAGGCCTCACCAAGGCACGCTCCCCAAATAACGCAAGTCAAGTAATATATATAGTCAAATCACATCGATGTTTGGGTACCCACGCCACTTTCCCACTAGTTATTGAGACATCCTATGCATCGGAAAAATCCCGCCATTCTCACCACAGTCCCACTGCCACACCCGCCCGCACACACCTGGGCCACAACCACACGCAGTCGCACTGCCAAAATCCCGCCCGCACACACCTGGGCCTCAAACGCATGCAGTCCCACTGCTAAAAACCCGCCCGCACACACCTGGGCCTCAACTGTCTCATGTAACCACGCCCGAAGACACCTGGGCAAGAGGATCAACTGTCACACCCGAAAACACCTGGGCCTCATCCCAAAGACAATTGGGAAACCACCTGCCGCACACACCTGGTCAACCACAGTACTACCCTGCCCGAAGGTTCTTGGGCTAATAATGGACCTCAGACCATCATAGCCTTCCTGAAGATACTTGGGATATCCAGGAAAGGGAGCAGAAAAGGAGCTAATAACCATCCAATATGAATAGTGTTGGGAAGAACACCCTTCCCCCATAAATGGGGGTGTTCGGCAATGAGTTCTCAACTTGGGTGGGGAGCGAATAAGAAACACAAAGCTACAAGTATAGATATAGGTAACAAACACTCACCCAAAGCTTAGGTTTTCCTAGCCATCCTACAGAACAAAACACCACTGCATCCGAGTCACAGTTCACGACCCTTTCCCACAAAAACCATCTGTCTCATTCTTGTTTCACGTTCAATCAAAATGTTCAATTAGTTTTTAAGCACTACTGGGAAACTACCATAAGCATAACCAAGGAAAGCATCAAAACAAGGATCAACCAAAACACTCACACCTGGTTCTGTCAATAGAGGATCTCTCCCCAATTTGTGATATCAACGAGTACCCACCCGGTCTCAAAATCACAACCACCGAAACCATACCAATACGGAATCCCATCCCCAATTTCACACAACCACCGGGTAATTTCAGATTTAAAATACTTAACATGCTCCATGATTTCAACCATGTGCGTCCTACCCTAGAGTTAACATATTAGGGTTTATCCTGGTGCTTCAAACTTATTCAGCCGGGTATACGTGATTAACCAATTTCACAGTAGGAGTTCACAACTTCAGCAACCCATTTAAAACATCACGAGGGGATTCATCAGTGCACATACAAAGACCACCAAAAGACTCAATTTTCAGAAAAACAAAACCAGCACAACTAAAAAGGATGATCACATGATAAATCATAAACAACGATCACAACCCCTTCCCCTCCTTTCTATAGAACATTGTTTATTATCTTCATTATGGTTTGTTTCAACCAATTCCATAAGAACAAAATAATGCCCACCCCGCATGATACAAAAAAGTGAGAGATGAGAGAAAAATCCCTACTTGCTGATAGACGGCTAACGCTTAGGTCAGGGGAGGAGGCGGAACTTCACGGATAACGACGTGGCGCGCCCGATGCACCAGAAGAGCCACGATCGAGGCAGAGAGAAACCACGGCCTATCCCTTAATTTATAAGAGCCAGGGATTGTTGAGATAAAAACGCTGAACCGCCGTAAGACGTGGAAGTCGTGGGTTGACCACGCGGCTTGACTCATCATTAAAGGTGCTGGGTGGTTTAAACCGACTCATGAGTTGATTTAATTAAAACTTTTGTGCGCGTTTCGGGTCATTAAGACATTTTTTTCTTTAAATGAGGCAGAAAAGGGTTTAAAACCTTATTTGCGAAAAAAAAGGAGCGTTACTGGAACAACTCGGCAAGGCCGGGTGACGTCGGCCGGTTCGGCCGATCGGTCACACCGGTCGGTCTCAACGATCGGTCGCACCGATCGGTCTCACCGATCGGTCGCCTTAAGGATCCGGATTTTGGAAAAGGGAGGGACCAAGGGGGGTCTGGGTCATCACATCAAATACCTCTTAAGCGATTCTCGTCCTCGAGATTCACAACAAACCAAAAGGAAAGAGAGGGTCCGAACAACCATCTTCGAAAGATACCTCTTAGGAGTGAACCCCTGCTAACTAAAAACACTCCCCTGTCAAGAACCAAGCAACATACCACGCCAAACCACTCGGTCATGTGGGTTAGGGGAGTTTTCCTCCCCCATGTCATGATATTATCCGATTTGGGCGGCACTGACTCGCCTGCACGGGTTTAATCGCATCCACCTTAATGAGTCTTGATTAGGGGTCAGGTTCCCTCTTCCCTTTAGCCGGGGCTTTTCACACACAAAAGGGGAAATAATTAGTACATTTCATAGCCAGAAGTCAAACGTTCTACCACAACAGGTACAAAAAGGAACAAAGCTCAAAAAAACCCGGGGTATTGGTCACACATTTGTGCTTCCCTCTGCCACGTACTCTCTTCGAGCCCGCCATGTCTCCACAACACACGAACCAAGGGAATGAATCGCCCACGAAGCACCCTCTCCTTGTGATCCTCGATCATCACTGGTTTTTCCACAAAGGTTACGTCGTCTTCGATGTCCAGTTCACCCCAATCAAGGACATGTGAATCATCGTGCAGATAACGACAGAGCTGGGATACATGAAAGACATCATGTATCCTTAGCAGCGGCGGAGGTAACGCTAGCGGATAAGCCACTTCGCCGACCCGTCGCAACACTTCGAAGGGTCCGACGAATCTGGGGGAAAGCTTACCCCCCTTTCCGAACATCCATTGCCCACGCCGCGGGGAGACCTTCAAGAACACGTGGTCCCCAACCTCAAACTCTAAGGGCCTTCTCCTGGTATCAGCATACGACTTGTGTCGGTCCTCGGCCACCTTCATCCTTTCCCGTATGAGGTGAATCTTCTCTGTCGTGTCCTGCACCACTTCCGGGCCAAGGATGCCTGCCTCTCCTACTTTGGTCCAACACACAGGTGAACGACATGGCCTCCCGTACAAAGCCTCAAACGGGGCTATACCGATGGTAGAGTGGTAGCTATTATTGTAGGAAAACTCTACTAGAGGCAAGTATCGCACCCATGACTCTCCTGAGTCCAGAACACATGCCCGTAGCATATCCTCCAAGGTCTAGATGGTGCGCTCCGTTTGTCCATCTGTCTGGGGATAAAAAGCAGTGCTATGGCGTAACTGGGTGCCAAACGCATTCTGCAATCCTCTCCAGATTCGCGAGGTAATCCGTGCATCCCTATCTGAGACTATAGACCTCGGAACTCCATGAAACCGCACCACCTCATTCACGTACATTCGTGCCATATCATCCACAGTACTTGACTCCCTGATTGCCAGAAAGTGAGCCGATTTCGTCAACCTGTCCACCACCACCCAGATGGCGTCGCACCCTCCTTGGACCTTGGGTAGTCCTGTGACGAAATCCATTGATATGTCGTCCCACTTCCACTCGGGAACAACTAAAGGCTGCAGTAGGCCGCCTGGAACCCGGTTTTCAGCCTTCACTTGCTGACATACTAAGCATTTAGCCAAAAAATTTGCCACTGCTCGCTTAACTCCAGGACACCAGAACTGCCTTTTCAGCCCCTGGTACATCTTGGTAACTCCTGGGTGCACTGCCAGAGGTGAGTTGTGGAACTCACTGAGAACCTTGCCACGCATCACTCTTGGAACAAACAACCTTTATTGGAAAAGCATCTGGTTATGACAATCCTCTGTCCATTCTCTTGGAGCATCTCCCTGGTAAACCCGATCACGCATCACTTCGTACTCAGGGTCTCCCCACTGAGACTCCTCCACTTGTCGAAACAGAGATGACTGCACTATCATCTGATATATGCAGCCTCTGCCACTATCCATCTTCGCATCCAGGTGTAAGGCAGCCAACTCCTCCATTGCCTTCCAGGAATTTTCCGACTCTCGGACCGCATCCTTCTGTGTCCTCCTGCTCAAGGCATCAACCACCACATTTCCCTTGCCCTCAGTATAAGAGATTTCAAAGTCGTAGTCCTGGAGGAACTCCACCCATCTCTGCAGTCGCAAGTTCAAGTCCCGCTGGGAGAAGATATACTTTAAGATTTTGTGATCTGTGAAGACCACAAAGCATTCCCCGATGAGGTAGTGCCGCCATAACTTTAGCGCAAAAACGACCGCTGCAAGCTCCAGGTCATGGGTGGCATAGTTACGCTCATGGGGGCATAGCTGCCTGGACCCGTAAGAGATCACCCCTCATTGTTGCATCAACACGCATCCCAGGCCCTGTCCTGAAGCATCACAAAATACCTCATAGGCCATCCCCTCTTTTGGTAATCTCAACACTGGGGCACTAACCAGCTTTTCTTTTAGGTAGATGATGGATGACTCGCATTGTTCGCTCCACACAAAAACCTGGTCCTTCTTGGTCAAAACCGTCAAAGGGGCTGCTACTCGGGAGAAGTTGGGTACAAATCTCCGGTAGTAACCTGCCAGTCCGAGGAAACTCTGGACTTCCTCCACATTCTTGGGTGCTCCCCAAGAAACAAGTTCCTCAACCTTTGATGGGTCGACTGCTACCCCCTTCTCAGACACTACGTGCCCGAGGAAGTGCACTTCTCGTGTCCAGAACTTGCACTTTGACAACTTCCCATAAAGTTGGTGCTGTCAGAGGACTTCCAAAAATGTCCTCAGGTGCTCTGCATGGTCCTCTTCTGACCTTGAATAGATCAGGATATCATCGATGAATACCACCAAAATCCGATCCAGGTACTCCCGGTAGATGGAGTTCATAAGCCACATGAACACGGCCGGGGCGTTCGTAACACCAAAGGGAATGACCACGAACTCAAAGTGCCCATACCTGCACCTGAACACCATCTTCGGGACGTCGCTATCCTTCACCCTCAGCTGGTGGTATCCGGACCACAGGTCGATCTTCGAGAACCATCCTGCCCCCTTTAGATGGTCAAAAAGATCATTTATCCTCGGAAGAGGGTAGCGATTATTGATCGTTACCTGATTCAGCATCCTGTAGTCGATGCACAACCTGAGGCCACCATCCTCCTTTATTGAGAACAAGACTGGAGCGCCCCATGGTGACACACTTGGACGGACATAACCCCTCTTCATCAGATCGTCAATCTGTATCCGCAACTCTCGTAGCTCCGAAGGTGCCATCCGATAAGGAGCCATCGAGATCGGGCGAGCTTCGGGTTGTAGGTCTATCCCGAACTCGATATCGCGTCGAGGGGGTAGAGTCGTCACCTCCTTAGGAAAGATGTCCATAAACTCGCGGACGATCTCTGGCACTTCCACCATCTCAGCATCTACTGATTCCACTGTCAGCTCGGTCAACAAGGAAAGGAGAGGTTCCTCCCTCCTGTTTCCCTTTGGACTGCTCCGCTCGCTGGTGAAGGTAACACGCTGGCCGTCCAGACCTGAGAACACCACTCTCCTTTGGAAACAGTCAATGACGGCGCATACAGAAAATAGCCAGCCGATTCCTAGGATGACATCGTACGGCTGAATCTGTAGCAGAAGGAGATCCCTAACCGACTGATGTGGCCCTAACATGAGTCTACATTCCCGACAAACGAACAGCAAGTCGGTCTGACCTCCAACTGGTGTGCTCAACACCATGGGCACTGGAAGTCTCTCGGCATCTAGACCCAAGGCACGGGCTAGACTGGGTGCAACAAAGGATTGCGAAGCTCCGATATCGAACAAACCATAAGCAAGAGTGCTAAACACATTGATCATACCTCGAAAAACCTCTGGCCCTGTTGGAACTATTGCCTCTGCGGCGTGTAACTGTCCATGCCCAGCTCCCCTACCCCTCAGCTGTCGGCCACCTCCCCGACCACGCCCTGGTCGAGGTCCCTGGGGAGCGCCCTGAGGTCGGCCTCCTCCTCCTATGTCTGCCTGCGGAGGAGCAGGAGCTCGCTGTCCCTGATGCTACTGCTGGAAGGGTCTAGCTGGAAACTGCTGCTGCGGCGGATGCTGGGGATGACTGTCACTGCTGTACTGCACCCGATCGGGGCACTGACTCCGGAGATGTACAGGGATCCCGCAGATGAAGCACCGTGGTCCCGAGCCTGAAGGAAAAGAATGTGGTCCAGGGAATCGAAACTGAAACTGATGCGGTCTGATCCCTGTGGGTCGGAACCTGGAGGGTCCCGATGCTGGAGGCATGGTGCTGACGGCCTTCCCCTTTGACGGTCCCAGCTGGATCCCTTCTCGTGACACTCCGCCCATAGCATGCATCCTTTCCACCACTTCGGCCTTCTTCTGGACCTCTAAGTATGTCAGAAGGGTAAAGGGGGTAACAGCATACTGGAGGGAGGGTCGGAGCGCCTCCTCCAAACGTCTTTCCCGAGACTCCTCATCGGGAAAGAGGTCCGGAGAAAAACGTAGGAGGTCCTTGAACTTGACTCCAAGTTCACTCACAGACATACTCCCCTGCTAGAGGGAGAGTAGCTCCTGCCTCTTCTCCGCCTTCATTGTCGAGGAGAGGATCTCCGCCCGGAACTCCTTCTCGAAATCTTCCCAAGAAACCTCAGACTCCTTCTTATTCCCTAGGTGGAGCATCCACCACTGACGTGCCACTCCTCGCATCTCGCTAACATCCAGAAGA
Organism: Viscum album; assembly: GCA_963277665.1. NCBI lineage: Eukaryota > Viridiplantae > Streptophyta > Magnoliopsida > Santalales > Viscaceae > Viscum > Viscum album. The sequence continues at coordinate 1,764,913,907 of OY728146.1, read as the reverse complement.
ACCCAGTACTCGGTCGGGGCCCGAATCAGGCCGAAGGCTATAACTAGCTCCTCTAGCCAGCCTTCCGTCTTCATATCGGAGGTGCTGCCCTCATACTTCTCGAGGGCATGTCGCTGGAAGGCCCAAAGAGTCTTTTGCCACTGGTCGCCCTCTTCCTCTCGATCAGCTCTCTGCCGATTGGCTAAAGTAGTCTCCGGGGCCTCGATCGCCTGTACCACATGTGGTCGCCTCCCAGGTGCCATAGCTACAAGGTAAACAAGGAATGCCGAAGCCCAAGTAGTGCATACTAAAAGAAAAAAAACTTCATAAAATTTTAAATTTATTCTTAATTCCCAAAAAATCCCAGAAACATAAGAACACAAGTCATTTATGATGCATGTAACTTTCCTAGGGTCTCTACCCTGCAATCAGTGTGGGTCTCACATGGTTGTTCGGTAGGCCCAGAGTCCTTGCATCGGATCACGGGGGGCCCTAAAATCCCATGTCCTAGCCGGTCTTCCCTGGCCTAATTCACGCACCAAGGTCACCCAACATTGTTGCCTTACCATCCCATGCAATCCTCACTGTGCCTAACTCCAGACTCCATCCTACCTCTCAAACCTCCTCTGATACCATTCTGTCACAACCCGCCTTCACCAAAAGGAGGGAAGGGTCAGCAGATTTCCAGGCCCTTCCTTCTTTAAGTTGTAGGAGAGATAATGAACCACGAGTCCCACCTCCAGTAGGCCCCGGGGTGGCGACTAGCACCAAGGGTATGAGTTTTCACAAGTATGGGAGGCATTACCCTTTTTATTATTTAGGATTGGGAAATAGGATAAGTCAACCACCCAAAAAGGAAAAGAAACAAGTGTAAAGAAATAAACCCAAAAAAGCCCCCCATGCATGTTTAAACAGTTTACAACAAGGTGCAAGTACAAAAAGAGGCTCAAAGTACAATTCCAAAAGAAAACAAAGGTACGACAACATCAACAACTCCAACTGTCTGACTAGTAGGGTCCCGCACAGCCCTGGTAGTCCTCCTGGAAACCTGAAAGTAAACGTAGGGTGAGCATACAAGTACACTCAGTAGGGAAAACCAAGACTCTCGTGCACAAGTGGGGGAAACGTGCTAAAGTCCCATGAGAAAGGAGCAAACCAAACGCCTATTCATGGTAAACTAACCACCCCAGGCCTCACCAAGGCACGCTCCCCAAATAACACAAGTCAAGTAATATATATAGTCAAAGCACATCGATGTTTGGGTACCCCGCGCCACTTTCCCACTGGTTATTGAGACATCCTACGCATCGGACCAATCCCGCCATTCTCACCGCAGTCCCACTGCCACACCCGCCCGCACACACCTGGGCCACAACCACATGCATTCCCACTGCCGAAATCCCGCCCGCACACACCTGGGCCTCAACCGCACGCAGTCCCACTGCTGAAAACCTGCCCGCACACACCTGGGCCTCAACTGTCTCACGTAACCACGCCCGAAGACACCTGGGCTAGAGGATCAAATGTCACGCCTGAAAACACCTGGGCCTCATCCCGAAGACACTTGGGAAACCACCTGCCGCACACACCTGGTCAACCACAGTACTACCCTGCCCGAAGGTTATTGTGCTAATAATGGACCTCAGGACATCATAGCATGCCCGAAGATTCTTGGGCTATCCGGGAAAGGGAGTAGAAAAGGAGCTAATAACCAGCCACTATGAATAGTGTTGGGAAGAACACCCTTCCCCCATAAATGGGGGTGTTCGGCACTGAGTGCTCAACTTGGGTGGGGCGCGAATAAGAAACACAAAGCTACACGTATAGATATATGTAACAAACACTCACCCAAAGCTTAGGTTTTCCTAACCAACCTACTGAACACAAAACCACTGCATCCGAGTCACAGTTCACGACCCATGCCCACAAAAACCATTTGTCCCATTCTAGTTTCACGTTCAGTCAAAATGTTCAATTTGTTTTTAAGCACTACTGGGCAACTACCATAAGCATAACCAAGGAAAGCATCAAAACAAGGATCAACCAAAACTCTCACACCCGGTTCTGTCAACAGAGGATATCTCCCCAATTTGTGATATCAACGAGTACCCACCCGGTCTCAAACTCACAACCACCGAAACCATACCAACAGGGAATCCCATCCCCAATTTCACACAACCACCGGGTAATTTCAGATTTAAAAGACTTAACACGCTCCATGATTTCAACCCTGTGCGTTCTAACCTAGAGTTAACATAGTAGGGTTTATCCTGGTGCTTCCAACTTATTCAGCCGGGTATACGTGATTAACCAATTTCACAGCAGGAGTTCACAACTTCAGCAACCCATTTAAAACATCACGAGGGGATTCATCAGTGAACATACAACGACCACCAACGGCCTCAATTTTCAGAAAAACATAACCAGCACAACAAAAAATGATGATCACACGATCAATAATAAACAACGATCACAACCCCATCCCCTTCTTTCTTTAGAACTTCGTTTATTATCTTCATTAAGGTTTGGTTCAAAGAATTCCATTGGAAGAAAATAACTCCCAACCCGCATGATACACAAAAGTGAGAGACGAGAGAAAAATCCCTACTTGTTGATAGACGGCTAACGCTTAGGTCAGGGGGGGAGGCGGAACTTCACGGATAACGAAGCGGTGCGCCCGATGCACCAGAAGAGCCACGATCGAGGCAGGGAGAAACCACGGCCTAACCCTTAATTTATAAGAGCCGGGGACGGTTGAGATAAAAACGTTGAACCGCCGTAAGACGTGGAAGTCGTGGGTTGACCACGCGGCTTGACTCATCATTAAAGGTGCTGGGTGGTTTAAACCGACTCATGAGTTGATTTAATTAAAACTTTTGTGCGCGTTTCGGGTCTTTATGACATTTTTTTTCTTTAAATGAGGCAGCAAAGGGTTTAAAACCTTATTTGCGAAATAAGGAGTGTTACTGAAACAACTTGGCAAGGCCGGGTGACGTCGGCCGGTTCCGCTGATCGGTCACACCGGTCGGTCTCACCAATCGGTCGCACCGATCGGTCTCACCGATCGGTCGCACCGATAGGTCTCACCGATCGGTCTCACCAATGGGTCGCACTGATCGGTCTCACCGGTCGGTCGCTTTAAGGATCCGGATTTTAGCAAAGGGAGGGACCAAGGGGGGTCTAGGTCATCACAATATTAATATTATATTATTATTAAATTATATTATTGATGTACATTTTGAATTTAAATTCCATAAAATTATCCTTATAAATCTTTTTAAAAAAATATCCACTTCATTTTAAAAATATATATTAAAAAGTAATGAAAAAACATACTGAAAATACTTTTCTTTAAAAATGACTATACAAAAGTATTATAAAACCATAAAACATTTTAATTGTACACAAGGATGAATTTTATTTTCATTACGTACACTTTCAGACTATTAATGCATTCACATTTTTGGGAAAATCCAAAAGGGGAATTTTTCGATAACTGACATGTATATTCCATTCAAAAATCATTGTAAAAAGAAAAACATGATTAAAAATTAATTTAAAATTTTTTAGGATAATGTTAAATATATTTTTGGATGAAAAATATATAACCCATTAAAGTGGAGGAGAAATATTCTCCAATGGAGATATAACCATAAAACATCCGAAATGTTATTTTCAATTAAACTGTTACTAATTTGTAATCGGTCGAATCATATGCCCCATTAGAGAATAAATTTTGAAAAAACATTTATCATAATGAGAAATAAAATTCATTAAAAATTACTTTAAAGGGGTGTTATATTATCCATAGAATAGATTACAGGGGAATAAAATCAAATTATTCATCAATGAAATCAAATTGATAAGAATTCCATGAAAAATATAATATCATTGAAATATGTTTTAATAAAATTAATCAATAATTTATATTCCTAATAAATCCAAATAAAAATTATTTAATATAATATTTATTAAAAAAATTATTTATATAGATAATCTTCGCTTGACTTAATCAGATAAATATAAGTTCAAACCAATGATTGGAAATTGTGTTGTGAAATTATATACCTTAGATCCAAAATCATTCTTCACTAGAAATTAATTATCTAGATAATATAATTATATTAATTAAATAAATAATTCAAAAATATAATCTAATTTTAATTTTAATTTTATTTTATTAAGTTAATTTTTGATATTTTGATGCTTTATAGAGACAATTTTTTATATTCTGGGAGCATTTGTTTCGTAATTTTATAATCAGTTCACAAGTTAATATTTATTGATGTTATTATGAAAAAGAAATAAAACTATATATTTGAAAATAAATGGTATTCAAAAAACTCAATACTTTTAAATGGTCTTATATATAATTTTTTTCTTAACCTGATGATAATATAATTAATAAATCATTAATGAAAAATGTTTATATTATTTTCTTATTTTTATGACCATCACATTCTATTTTTATTTTATATAATATTATAGATATATATTAGTTAAAAAAATAAATAAGTTGTATTATATGTATTAAAATTATTATTTAACCAGATTAATACTTTTATTATCAATCTTTATAGACGTAATGGAAAATGTAAAATCGTTATTCAGGTAGATAGTTAACTGCAATGATTTGGACAATTTTTTTATTTCATTTAATAATAACATATAGTAAAATGGGGAGATAAAATATATTAAATAATAAATATATAATTATTAAATATAAATAAAACTTGATTTATGATGATTTTATAGATGAAGTATTTCCTGAGAAGGTAACAGATGAAAATAAATTAAGAGATTTTGTTTGAGAAAGTTACATTTTGAATATCAAATAATTGATGGATCTATAGTTTACATGGAATTTTTAATAGAGTGCGACAATTATCTATTCGATACATGTATATTGGAGTGGATATTTTTTTATAAAATTTTTGATTTTTAAGGCTTATGATTGGAATATGGGTGGTGAGAAGAAGTGTTTATACTTAAAGACGGAGATTTTAAGTGATTAAATAATAATTAATTTATATTTAATGACAACCACATTTTGTTGTAATTAATATTAAATATTCATTTTTATTATTAAATATTTAAATTATATTCAATGTTGAGAAACTCATTAACATTGCATTTAATTATTTAGTTTTTTATAGTTTTAAGCAATTTCCATTTAACATTAACATTCAACATGATTTTACCTATATTTCAATAAATATTTTTGTACAACAATAAATTTTTAATGCCTAAAAATAAATAATACAATAGAAACTACATTTTTTATTTTTATTCCAAATATTGAATCAATATTACATTATTCAATTTAAAAATTTTAAAAACCAAATTCCAAATATTTTACCAGTTTAAAAATGGATTTTTTTGAAATAGGTAAAATCGTTGTTTTAAAAACACTAGGACTTTGTTTATAAGTGTAAAAAATTAAATATTAATACATTTGATAAATAAAATTTTATTATTAATTAGTTATAATATTTTAATATCATTATTATATAATTAATATTTCATTAGTGTTATGGTATTTCATTTAAATGATATTTTAACTATTTTACAAAAAATCCAATTTTCATACAATTCTTAAAAAACCACCCTAACATACTTTTTATGCCCTGAGTCAAATATTTATAATTATATGATAAAAATAAATTAGTAAATAAAATAATTATATATTTTAAATAAATATCATTATTAATCTTAACTTTCTCAATTTCATTGTATAATAAACATTCTAACAGTTATATAAATAAGTAACAACATTGTTAAAGTAAATTATTATGTAAAAATTCATTTTTATGATTATTTCAAGAAATTTAATGTTAATTTAAAATTATATATTTAACATAAAACTAATTTAATAATCTAATGGGATAATATTATATCAAATTAGTATAATATTGATTATAAAATTAAATATTAATGATGATCATTTAAATATATTGATGTATCCAAAAAAATAGTAACAAATTATTTTACTAATAAATTTTAAAAATAATGATCAACTATATTATATAACAAACCTGTGTTCTGAACAAAAAAATTACCTATAAATAAAAAATCATATTTACTCTTCTTCATTCATTTCAATTTAAATAAATGTACATTGTCATTTCAAAAATGAACATTGTATTATTAGCCCTCTATTTCCTTGGTATATCATTTTTTGTCGATGGTATGATTCTTGGAGAATAAATTGAACCAAAATTTAATATTTTACATTATATTTTTTCTTTTAGTTATCCAATTATAATTTTTGGTTTAATAATATGAATCATTGTATACTGAATATACCATTCTAAACTAAATTGAGTAAAGTGTTGTTTGTTTCATGTTAAGTGTCTATATAATTTCACAATTAATAATTGTAATACCACATATCTGCCACTGAGGTATAAAATTTATTATGAAATATTAAATTATTTATATTTGATCATAAAAAATTTAATTTAAAATAATTGTTCTATTTATAACATAATAAAATTTTCAGGGTGTAACATTAATCTCCTTCATAATAATTGATACCTTACAATTTCAAATTGTACAAAAAAAATCAATGGATGATGTTTGATTATTCTTTTTTGGGAAAAGAATTATAAAAGGCTTAATTAAACATCCTAACGAAAATAGAGAATGGAAAATGTGATGGTGCAATATAACTATGATTATCAATTAGATATCCTTAGTGGGATCTCAAAATATATACATCGAATAGAAATATAACTATCAGGTCCTGATGTAGAGTTATATAAAACGTGATCAAGAAATATTTAACCTTAACAAATACGTTAGTTTGTAATAAATTAGAAGACCATTTACTTATCAGAAATATGAATAAACTAAAACTTTTTTTATATCCTAAATCATTTACCTTAAGTTGATGAATTATTTTTCAATCTAGACAAAATGAAATTGTCATACATAATTTAATTCCACAATATATTTATAATCTAATACATTTAGTTTTGGATCTGTTTATTTTCACTATATCTCATACACTAGGGAGTCAAAATGGAAGATGAATTTATTCAATCCTAGAGAAGTTTTAAAAATCCATAAGATCTACATGTCATTCCTTAAAACTATAAATATTTAATGAATCCATAATGGTTTGAACATGTTATCAATAAGGAATAATACTAATTATTCTAAAAAATCAATTCTATATGTTTTTAATCCTAGTAATCATCCAAAATACGTTTATTCAAATTCATAGACCTATATTTTTTGAAATAATGTCACTAAATTTCAAAACTTATCAAAAATTTACATTCCTAATCAAACATAATTTTACTCTTAATTTCACATTCCAAATATATTAATACCATGATAAACATTAAACATTAATGAAAATCTTCATTATTATAAAAAATACATCTCAGATTTTTAAATATATTACTTATATTTGAATATATAATAATACAAATAAAGACAACAAAAACCATCAAATCACTAAACACCTTTATAGTCTAAAATGAAATCCAATAATCATGTATTTATCATTATTATCTCAACATCATGATCATATTATAGATATCTTCCCCAAATAAAGTGTTTTAAAAAACATAAACTTGTCGAAGAATCACTTCCCATTATTAGTTTTACTAATCATCAGAAACACCAAAATTCATAATAAAATGGTACTATAGTACAATTCTTATACCATTCGTGATTCATATAATGATAATGTAAAAAATAATTTTATACCATATCTCATTGACCAAATAGTAAAAATTAGTCATCATTCCACTTCAGCTATATCGATGACATAAGTGTGACCCTGATACCATTTCATCTACAACAGTTTGTTCCCTTTATTCTTGTGGAATATATTTGTTTAGTATTCCATAACCTTATATTGTAATCATTTCACATTGGATGAAAATTTCTTACCCTTGAAATCAGAAGCATGATGGATTCTTTTCCCAAACTGGAAACAAAATCATTTAATTTTTTAGACAGTACTATGATGGTCTCTTATACAAGTATGATGTTCTAGAAAATGGATTTTCCCTTCTATCATTTATCTATCCACAACTCTTACATCCTATTCTTGTCTTCTTTTACAGTGAATTCTTTTTTCATCGATTATTGTTTTCTTGTATTTTTTACACATGATACTTTTTTCTCTTATGATGAGAATTTATAGGAAACTAGTTATATTAGAATGATTATCCTAAACCCATCAAAGAAGTTATCATTCATACTATTTTTATATTGTTAATTAACATGGTTTTCATTCCTTTTTCATGGTACCATTTCAAAAAATGGAATACACTATATTATATAATTACCCTAGTAAACATAATGTATCATCTCAGAACTAGTTATCAGAAATTACAAATTTATGTATTACTAATATAAAAGGAATAAACTTACTTTATTTGTATAAATATAAAATTTTATTCATATTTTATTTCTATAAAATATATCTTCCTAAATCTATTTCATATGTTTTTTGCCAAAAATTCTTTGTGACCAACAAAAATGCCGAACCAAAGTAGTCCAGAGATAGTGGATACATTGTTACATTATAACATGATACAAGGTATTGCATCGAGAAGGAATAAATAGTTTAGTAGATTCAGTAAACTAGATACAGATATGATTGAAAATTACATTTGAAAACAAAAATTAAAACATTATTTTTTTTTCAAGAACACCCTTATTCTCCTATAATAACCCTTCATATCTATCAAAATAAACATCTTCTCATCTTGGGAAAAATAATACAATGGAAGTGGGTGATCTCATATTCTTATTAATGGTAATCGTAAAATAGATTATTTGATAAATATATATAGACAATATTTTTAGGTTAATAAGTAAACCTCATTCCATGTAAACAATAAATTGATAATAATGTAGTAGGAATAAATTATTATTAAATAATTCTATTTAAATAATCACTTGATCATGAAAATTAATCCATGATTATTAGTTATATAAAATATAAATAACCTTCCACAATGAATTTATCATACAAAATGGGTTATGATTAATAAATATAAACATTCTTATTTAAATATTTATGTAAAATAAAAATAACATTTCCCAATTAGTAAACAGAATCAATAAAAATACTGAATAATATAGAAACTGGTATCAAAACAACACATCCATAGTCAACCATATCTTAAATTATCTGTAGAATGATTGAGGATGATATAAATACATCATATCACCAATTTAATATATGAACAAAACGGTTTTATTTCATTGATGAATCAAGATTATATAAAAACATCCTTAATACATTTTTCGGGAAAATATCCCTTTCATATTTACATTTATATTTTTTATCAAAATCATCACAATACATTTTAAAAATGAATTCCATTGAAAATAACGAATGAAACCTATAAAATAGTAATAAAATTTTCTTACCGGTCATAATGGATAGAAATTACCCTAAGGTCTTACATGTTTTAAAAATTATTACATTAACTTTTGTAGAAAAATATAAATGGGAATTGTTATGTAAATGACATGTAGATTCCCTTGAGAATATAATAAAAAAAGAAATTCATCGATTAAAATATATTTAATCAATTATATGATAATGTTAAAAACCATTTTTTAAATAACTTATACCACACATTTACATAGAATAGAAATACTCTCTAATAAATACATGTGCATAAACCATATCAAATGAGATTGTGAAATTAACATTTTCCCTATTGTAATTAGTTTAATTATATTAAACATGAATTAGTAACATTTTAAAAAAATTAATTCTCATGAGAATAAATAATGTGATGTTATAATATTTAAAATAAATTTAATATAGACTAAATATTAAATAATTCGGTCATAACATTTAAATAATCCTCAACAATAGAAAATTGAGATGATGGGCTTTACCAAGTTCATGTCATCAAAATGAGAGATAATGAAACAAATAATTTATATGTATTAATATTAACTACACATAAATCTATTGGAAATAAAATCATACAAAAACCTACAGTAAATACACTAAAAATACTATCATTAAAAAATCATTTATGATTATTTTTTTCCAAATGAGTTAATATTGAGTTAATAATTCCCTTACTTAAGGGCTGAGAGCATTATACGGCTTCACGTAATTTCTAAGATCATAAAAATATATGAATTAACGTATTAATAAAGAACCATTTACATTAATTTTATAATTTTTATAATTTTATTACATTAATTTATAGGCAATATATTATGTTACAATGATCAATTTCATTCTTATAGGAGCATTCGTATCATGGATTCATTATCGGTTTATTTGTGTATAAATACAGATGTTATCGTTAAATAGAAATAATACTATAAATGTTAAATGACAATTTATTCATAAATATCCTGAATTATAAATGATTCCATATATAATATTCTTCCTAACAAGTGTATTATTCAATTTAATAAACGTTAATGTTTAAGGATTAGTTTATTTTATCATTTTCTTCAACCATCATAAAATTGATATATTATTTATGTTGTGTATATATATTAGTTCTAAAACATGAAATAAGTTATAATATAACTATTAATAAATGATTTTAATAATAATAATTCTTTTATGAGCTTCCATTAATGTAGTAATGAAAAACGATAATGAAATATCAAGGGAGACGGTTAACCACCATAATGTGTACATTTTTTTTCACTTTATTAAATTGTAGGAGATTTGAAATGTGGTAGACATAAGATATTCTATTAGAAATATAAGGTTATAATACCTACCTAAATCAATGGTTATTATTATTTGATAGAATAATTATGTTTTGATATGTTAAAATAATATATAAATTAAGATATATTGTTTGTGAATGTTTCATATATAATGTCATCACCTTCAAGTACCCCTTGTGGAACATGGAATTGTAATTTGGGAGAGACCAAAAGAACATTTAGATGAAAATATTTTTTAGGAGGGGTTTTTTTATATATATTAATTCCATCAATGTTTTTTAAGAGAAATTAGTTGGTGGGGAGTGGTATTTATACTTTAAGAGTAGTGGGTTTAAGTTATTAAATAATTATTATTTTATATTTATATTCTACCACGATTGGGTGGTATTAATTCTATTGGATAAGGCTGATAATTAATATTTGAATGGATCTATAAGGTCAAGAAAAATATCAAACAAAAATTCGATTCCAATGTTTTTAGGTATTTTACAATTTTTTATTTTTAATTTTAAATCACTTAGATATTTATCTTATACTACAATAAATATTTTGTTACCACAATAATTTTTTTATAAAAATTTTTTTTTATGAAATTATTACTTCATATTTACCTTATTATTCTAAATACAGAAACCATATTTGTTGATAAATTTTTTAAAATATATAAAAATCAATTCTAAATATAAAACGCACCTAACCAATAAAATCTATTTATATAGAAATTTTAAACCCATGGTTTTTAGAATACTTTTAATGTTCTTATATGTGCAACAAATATTGTATTATGTAAATATATAAATTAATTTTTATGAATAAAAATAATAATTTAATTTTAATTCATGACAATATAATTTTATTTTTTAAATAGTTTTGGTATTTCCTTAATGTTATATTTTCACTATTACCCTACAATCACTTCTATAAAAAAATACGATAAATTTACCTATACTAATTTTCATGTAATTAGTCACAAAAAGTAATTTATATTATAAATATAAATCCATAAATATTTTATTTTATTTTTTTAATAAATATCAATATTTATTAAAAAAAAGTTATTTTCATCAAAAGATAATATTTATGAACATTATAAAAATAATCTTATAATTCATTAATAATATATTTTCATATAAAAAGGGTTCTTAATATTAGTTCATGAAACTAAATTTTTAATAAAACTTATATTTTTCCCTTGAAACATATTATTTAATAATATGGTGATAGTATCCCAATGTAATACAGTTTAATTTATATCATTAAAATAGATATATGATCATTGAAATGTGTTGATGTATCTGACAACAATAATAACAGTTTTTTTGATTAAGTGTCATAATATTGATAAAACATTTTAAATGAATTAAATAAATTATGTTGTTAAAATTTCCTTGTAAATACACCTTCATACATACTACTCATCATTCACATTAATTCAAATCATGATGCAATATCATTTCAAAAATGATCATTGTATATCTTACTCTACACTTCCTTAGTATACCTATGTTCATGGGTAGGATGATTCTTAGAGATCAAGGTGAAAAATATTTTAATTTTTTACGTTATTTATTATCCTTTATTCTCCCCATTTAAATTTTTGGATTATTAATAGGGATTATTTTAGACTTACTATACCATTATTAAATAATGGATAAATGTGTTAATAGTTTCCTGGTAAGTTTCTTCTATCATTTTTCTTTTAATGTATTGTTTTAAAATATGATGTAGTAAAATTAATATGAAATGTAATATTATTTTTATGATATAATAAGTAAGTAAATTTAAGATAAGAATTAATCCAATAATATAATGTAATTTTAATGGAATTATATTTTTTTTGTGATTTATATCCTGAAAATTGGACAATGTGAAAAGGGTCTTTATTACATGTAAATTCCATATGCACTGTGCCTAAAAATGATTTAGTGCTCATGAATTTCATTAAACCATACCATTTCCTCTTGATTTCTAGATGCCATTAATAATTTCCATTATTATTTTGGATTCCATTGATAAAATTTATTTTTGGTTATTTATCATTGATCTGTGGTGATTTGAGGTACATTATTCCTATTTTTTTCGTTTCATTTATATAGAATATCTAAATTATTATTTCTATGTGATGGAAGCTCATACCAATGATTATAAAGGATGTTATTTGGTTGATTATTTATACTATTTTCTACTGGCATCTATTGATGGGTATAGATTCTTAAGGGAGTGGTGATCATAATCTACAACACTAGACCGTTCTCTTGCTATCAATGTTGATTCCATTGAGGTGTGGAATTTCATGCTTCTATATTTATTTATGTGAAATAGAAAATTTTGTGAAGTTTATGTCTTTCTATGGAAATTTATTTATCCTAATAATTATTGACCTTTATTAATAAATATTTAGTCAGTGATCACATGTTGAGATGCATTATACAATTATAAAAATTTTCATCATGATTTTAATGAAATTGAATGTAATTCCTAAAATAATTGATAATTAATTTTCTTAAATGTTATTTATTAATATTGATGTATGTAGTATAATGTAAAATTTGATTTATTAAGAATGAAATTTAAATAATATTCATGTTTAGTTGAAAATTATTGTAAATATTTTTAAGGTAATTGATAAATTAGTTAAATATTGTTTCTTTATATTCATAATAAATAAACGGTATGATAGATGATAATGGTAATGAATATAGTCATATGAAACATGATAAATTTATAGATATAATTTTTTATCTTTTGATACATTTAAATTGCACAATGGCTTAAATTTTTTATAGTTGGAACCATTGGTTAATGAACTGTTTAATTGAAGAGAGAATAAGAACTGGTAGTGTGGTAAAGAAAATTGTGACGCCTCGTAGTGCTCAATTTCTAGGAAAGTATGAGTGCATTTTAACTAATTTTTTGAGTGATCTTTTATCATTTAAACATGGATGAATTAATTTAAGGTCTTATATAACTATTTTATATATGTTATATTTTTTTCAAACTACATTGTGATGTGATTTGGATTTCAGATTCACTATAAAAAGTTATATGGGTTGTGGAGGGCCAGGTGAGTTATGAACCATGGATAGCTATGCTTTTGATGGATGATGTGATGTAGTAGGGATGGCCTAGATGATGTTTCAGCTGTTTACACCTATGATAGAGATATGCATTAGGATATGAAACCGAGTGTCTCGGATGGATTTATAAGAGATAGAACATGTTTAATATGTGCTTACCCGTTGATGAGATTTTGAGATCTAGGATTATTTCATATTAATTATTTTAAAATATTATGGTCAGGTTGTTTTTTTATCAATATTCTATTCCACATCACTTGTGGTAGTTATATGTGTTTGCTTTTATGCTTCCTCATGGCAGAATATTAGGATTTCCTTCTTAGAATGCATTGTTTTTGAAATGTTTCTAAATATGAATAAATAATTCCTTACCCGGGATATTGGTGTTGCTGGAATTGAAAAACTAAAAAATAATTTAATATTGAGAAACCATGGACTTGGTTTGGATTATAAAAATATGGATGAGGGTTTATTCTGATCATTAGTTTAATTAAATATTAAATAATGTTAATTTTTAATTAAGGAATAATAAATTAATTAGAAAATAAAAAATTAAAACTATTAAATGAGTAATCAGTGTAGAAATTCTAAATTTTTTTTTCCTATTTGATATCAAGTCATAAAGTTTCATCCCATTTTTCAAGATATTTCATCTATAGTTGAGTATAATACTAGGTTAATCCCATAGTTTGGTTGTGATCTATATTATATCATGTATATTCTATGATTTCCTACACTACCACAACCATATCAATTAGGGAAACAATCACCCAATGTACATTGGGAGGGTGTTTTCTTCAACATCATGGTGGGATGTTATATGGATGACTACCCCTTATAAACCTACTCCCATATCTTGGTTATCACATATTCCGGTATTCTCTACATTTATTTTTTTCTTATATGTGGGTAGATAATTGTGATATATTGTTTTTATTAACACACTTTTATTCTTAAATATACTATTTGTAGAATTATTATAGGTTTCATGTTTATAGAAAATAATGTATTGCAGTTTATACTTGGTGTATGGTTAATGATTGATTGTTTTATACAATCAGATATATTTTACGCAACAAAAAATTGTAGGTGGATTCCAAATACTACTCAATTTTTATATATGAAGATATCAATGGGTTTATGTGATTATGTTATACAAAAGGTGCATGTTGAGATAATTATCCCCAGTGTTTATGGACTAGATAGATTTGGAGAGTTATTTCTCAGGACGTGTGATGGTGGGTGAAGGGTAGAAAAACCTTGGGGAAATTGGAGAAGGAAACCATTCATGCTTCATTATTATATTATATTCTCTTGTTGTATGGGATACTTTATGAATGTAATGCATGGTGCATGTTTGATCATAGTATTCATGTTAATATAACGTGTTATTCTCATTGTTGTTCATTATGATTTTTCATGCTTCCTTTGTATTTTGATCAACAAGATCCATGGTGGATGCTACTGAGTATACAATCCTTCTTAAACTCAGATTATATAAACTATTTTTAGGCCAACCAGTGTAGGTTGGGGATCATGATAAAAATTACTAGGTTGGTATTTTACCCAATCTATTTAGACCTTGTGGGAATTATATTTTTTACTTTTTTCATTATTGTATATTTCATTTCAGTTGTTATGGTGTTTGGTGGAATTGTGTATTTACCTATGGATTTTCCTTATATATTTATATTTGTATCAATAGAGGTTTATTTTTTTATATATAATATAACTCACTCTATAAGAAATTTTCAATTATAAGGAAATTCCACCCATATGTATCTTAATTTTACCCATGGTCATAGCCAACAACTCGGTTATACAGAATGTGAGACTTGGGTCATCATAATCTCTATTAACTCATTACAGTATCATTGTGGGAGGTTTATTTGAAAAAATAGAATCATATTTTCAGGATGAGGGATATGATGAATTTTTTAATTATTCATAGGTGAGGTTTCATGGGATGGTATTGTAATGGTTTCAGCGATGTTTAGTTAGTGATTTAAACACATGATACTTATTGAGATATGTATATATACAGACCCTAGTTTTATGTTGCACATACCATTATGTTTGTTGAGTTACAAAATGAAGTGATATTTGTTGTAGTTTAAAGTACAAGGAATCTATTAAGCATAATTATTCATTTAACTTGTGTTTGAAATGGTTTTCCCGTGATATAGGTTAAAACTAAAATATGATAACAAATAAATGTTTAATATTTAATATTCCATATTATAAGTTTAGGATCAAAAACCATTTTTATTTTTGAGTAATTTTTCCCTATTTCTGACCCCATAATTTTATCTCCAAATATATAATATATGATGTTTTAGCATATCACCATAGACTATAGGTCAATGGATATTTCACATGGAGGATAATACACCAAGTGTTATATTTTCAGAGTCAACAATAGTATAAGGGACTTGTTCGACATTCAATCATTAATGATGATTTGAAGGAGGGTGAGATAAATATTAGTTAAATCCGTTATTGGAAAGAGTATTGAGTTTCATTGGTTCTTATGATTCTTCATGTAGAAATGAGGTAGTATTGGTTATTATTCTTTAGGGGCCATGAGGATTCATTTGTCCAGTAAAGTATTCTCTTAGAATATTATTGATATGTGTTTATTTTTCAACTAGTATAAAATATAGACTCTAGGATATTATTACTATTTTACAGTGGAGACACAATGTGTGAATTTTTAGGATTTGTTTCATGTTTCTTCTGAGAAATTTTTAATACATATTTCAAGATGGGGAAGATATGGGAAATAATTTCAATGATAATTTTCATCTAGAGATCTAGTTCTAGGTCACCCCATTTAGGATGATGACATGTAATGAAGAGATAACAAGAGGATATGTTATTGATAGGATGTTTCCAAGAATGGGACCATCATGATAAAAATGTTTTCTGGATTCATTATGAATCATAGATATGAAATGTGGTCCTATTTGTTTGTATATGGATTTCTTGATCAATTGCTTGTAACTCCAAGAACTCATAAACATGTTACCCTAGGGGACATGGATTATAAGAATATAATAAATGACAATGTAAATGATTTTCTTCTGAAGGTAAATTTCTTCCATGGATATATCCCTTAATCATTATTTGAAGTAATCATGATCCATTTGTTCGGCTTTAAGTTCCTCTAATGGGGTAGTTTTAGAAAACTAATTTTCATCTGGCTACTCTAGTTTGGGATCAGAAAAGAAGGGGTATTTATGGTAGATTACTTTTATGATAACCATTACACTTTTATAGTTAATAGGTTTGGATTGGATGTGGTCATCAGTATGGTAATAGAATCCCTATAATAGGTCATGGTCAATGTAGAGACCCAATGATTGACGTATATGGACATTACATTAAATTTCTGGAATACTTAATATATAACAAAAAAATACACACAAGGACCGTAATATTTTGGTGTCTTTGGAATCTCAGAATATAATCTTCTAATCATTGTGAAATATCTTCAACATCTCCCATAAAGATCTCCCCTTTTGTTTTCTTACCTAAAACATTTGTTTATATCCTTGGGAAAATAAAACATAAAAAGGGTGAGCTCAAACGCTCAGTAAGGGTAAGCATGGAGAAAATAAAGCAAACCATATACATTTGAACATAAAAACATAAACATAGTGTTTAAACATTGAAATAATGGGCAATGACATAAAACATGGTAGTACATAAGGCATAGATCATAACAGAAAATCAATACTGATAAATTAGCATGGAAATAAAATATGTAATTGTGGAAAACCATTAAGAACATGAAATTATTTCCATGTGCCACAAAATCATGAATCATACATCATAGCGTAGCCCATATAATAGAATTGGATTCTTAAACATCATGCCATCATAACATAATCCATAAAAAAGGGATATAATTTTATCATAATAAGAATAAAAGCATGTAAATAATGGATAAATTATACTTGAAACTAAAATATATTAAATAATGTCATTTTAAATGGAAAATAGTTTTGATAAAACACATGAAATAAATTTTTGAGGAAATTATCCTTTTTTATTTAAAATCATTTTCTTTTCAAAAAATGCCATTCAATTTTAAAAGAATATGGGTTTGTTGAAAATAATCATGCAATATTGTAGAGGATGCTTCATGAAAATGAGGCGTTATGAAACCGTAAAAATCCGTTCACTCCGTATAAGTTAAATAAACATTCTTCCCGTACAATTCCTGGAAAATTCAAAAAGTAACTCGTATGGAAATAAAAAAGATTCCTTACATACCATGTAGTAAAAGAAAAAAATGGGTAAATGGACTTTAAACATACATGGAAGATGTTTTAGAAAATATGTACATTGATGATAAATATAACCCCAGTAAATACTTACAAATAATCAATCTCGGATAAAAATGAGATTGGAAAAGTTATCCCTTACCTTATGTTTGATATGCTTCGTATATATCCAAACATACTGTATAAAGATTAAAATAATGTCATTTACTTATTACAAAATCATATTCATTGTTATGATATCATATATAGTTTACTTATGACTTTATATTACACGTTCTTTTTTAAATTCAATATAAAAGCGGCGATTTGGGTAAAATCGTTTGATTTATTGTATGTGTTTCAACTTGTTTTTCTTTATATTATTACATAAATCCTGATTTACATAATTCCAGAATGTAAAACAAGATTTATATAAAATATAAATTCATCATAAACATATATATATGATAGATCGATAAATGGAATGAAATACACCGTTGATGGAGACGGTAGGTAGTATGTACGCATGAACGCTGATTTCATTTCCTTGTATAATTGAATGGAATTAAGTAGATGACATACATATATATATAGTATCATTATAATGTCATATATCTCATTATTATTAATTATATATACTTTATAATCATTCATGAATGGTTAACATGGAGAATGAATCTAATCGCGTCGTGGAGACGGTAGTCCGTACGTACACACGAGCGATGATACCATTCTCATGATCATGGAATTGTATTAATGCGTATGTATAATATTTCAGAATAAATATCACTTTAGAATAATCATATATAGTTATTTATTTACACCATTATACTCATCCAAGTAAGGTGGTGGTCGAAAACAGATTACACCACGACGTGGAGACGGTATTCCAG
The DNA here is from genome assembly GCA_963277665.1 of Viscum album. Lineage (NCBI taxonomy): Eukaryota > Viridiplantae > Streptophyta > Magnoliopsida > Santalales > Viscaceae > Viscum > Viscum album. The sequence goes on along the minus strand of OY728146.1, from coordinate 1,764,895,007 downwards.
ACAAACGCACGCGCGGTGTTTTCATTTTCCATATAATGAATAGAAGGTGAAATAGGTTTGTTTCATATTTGTAATAAACATATCAATATATAATTAATACTGATGTTATTACATTATAATGAGACAACTAAAGAATACGAAGTAGAAGAAGAATGAAACTTGAGAGAATCAGATGAAGGGATTACCTCTTCTTCAACGCACCTCCTTTATGCTTCCTCTTAAGAAAGTAGAGTTATCCTTTTGAGAAGACCAAAAACTCCGTAATGTTGCTAGGTAAGTGCAGAAGAAAAATGGTCAGGTTTTGGCCGAGATTCGAGGCTCAAAATGGTCTGATGAGAAGAGGGAAGGGGTGCCCTTTTTATAAGGGAGGAGAGGGGCACCTTAGGAAAACATAAAATATTATTTTATAATAAAGTCGTATTCAGTTTCTAATAGCTCCAAATTGATTTATTTCGAATATAGAGTGAGTATGGGTCGAAATACTTTCAAAAAATAGAATTTAGACAACTCTAGGTTACTATTTAAACCTTATCATTTAGATTTAACTTTAAGTTAAATAATTTTACTTTTACCGTGTCTTCTTGTTTTATTACACTATAATGCTAATAAACATACTATAAAAAGCCAAACTAAACCCAAGATGTTTATTATTAATATATATAACCTTATCTAAGTCATTTGGCTGAACCATAGATTTTTTGGATTAAAATAACAATTACTAATATAATATTTATTTTAAAATCTACTTTATGTCAATTTTGACACTATTTGGTAATTGATTTTTTATGAAAATCATAACAGCATGATTAGTTAGAAAAATTTTAATTAAATCAATAATAACATGTCATATTAACCTATAAAATTAGGTTAATTCCAAAAAAGCCTAAAATTAGATTTATTTGGGTATTTATAATATCAATTATGTTAATATTTCATTAATAAGTTAATTACTGCATCATCATTGTGTCATAAATAATTTAAATTATTTAATGTCTAAAAATAATAAATAAAGACCCATTATGTATTAAATCTATTTATCTTTATAATTAATATTTATAGTCAAATTTATCTTATGTATAACCCTATATTAAAATTGCTTTTGTTATTTAAACATTGATTTTAACTATTTTAATTCTTCTTTAAATAAAATAATAATAAATTTCCTAATCTAATAGAAGTGGAGTTAAAGGGTAATATTTTATTCCTATGGTTTTTTTGGTCGAATTACACTTATCTAGTAGAATTAGGACACGTCTTAGGGTAATAATAAAATCATTTTTACCCTTAATTACCCTATTTACTTTTAACCGTGGTAAATAAACGTAAAAAGATTATATTCACCAAAAATTATTTTTATTTTATTGAACCACATTTTACTTCTTTATATTAACCATGTCTCTCGGATTTTCGATATTCCACTCATAGAAGTTGTAAAATTATGTTTTATATAAATTTTCAAACTCTCCTAGGAGGTGGGTAAAAGACGGCGAAAAGTTCCATAAATTTTTTATATGTCTAAAATTAATATAAAATGACTCAAATGAATTACATTGAAATTATATAGGTATTATGTATCAATTTTGACATAAAATATATTTAAAGAAAATAAATAATTATTTAAATAAATGTTGGTTTCTAAATAGTAACCTAGTGTTTTCACTATTCATCAAAAATTGAAAGTTTTCAGAAAAGTTCAAAAAATTCACCACAGGCTTATTTCGATATTCTGAATCCAAAAATGAAGTCCATTTTGAAAAATAAAATTTCAATAATTTGGTAATACTATTCATAATGTCTAGTTCATAATAATATTATAATAATATATCGTTTAGTGAAACTTGGTATTGTGTACAACACTCGCTATCGTGGAAGGTCAAGATTGTGTGTAATGAAAGCCATGTCAGGGTTGCATGTAGTGTAAGATTCATTTGTTGTTGCGTATAATAGAATCTAACCATATTTCATTTATACAATCAATATATATATATATACTCAATGTTGCGAAGAATAACTACTATCAAACAAACATGTAATTGTGTGTTATACGATCCAAGATTAGTGTTGCGTATACAGCAAGCTAATACGGTGTTGCGTATAGCACAAGATAATCATGGTGTAGCGTACAACAGAAGATATGAAAGAAATTTAAAAGAATATATCTAATAAAATCTCAGGTTGTTACATTCTACCCTCCTTAAAATGAATTTCTCCCTCGAAATTTGTCGGGGTTATAAATCATTTACTATTCATAGAAACTCACATCATACAAAGGAATACTAAAACATAATTTTAAAAACCAAAGAATGAAATGTATCGATTACCCAAAGTAACTCATCACTGGGTTTCCAAATAGGAGAACATAAGTGAAAATAAGGATATGGAAGAAAAATCTAACCATTATGTTTTGATGGAGAGTGGTAGATAACATGGCTATGAAAAATCCAACAATCACAAAGACATAAATTTGTGATGTTCTAAGGTACCAAATGATTCATCAGATTTGAGGGCATTAGTACAACATTTAGGGTTTTCAAGATCATTTCCCTAATGTTGAAAAAATTTCGAATCAAAATAAATACTTTATTTTGGTACAATCTCACCATTGTTCTTGCCTTGAACAATTTCCACTTAATCTCTTTAAGAAATGAAGTTGAATTTTTCTTTCAATCAGTGTTAGCAGATCATGTGATAAAATGATGAGTAATACCATCTGTTTCAAACAAAAGGTAAGAAAAATTTATCAAAATATACATAAGTCCATCTATGGTGTGGTTAATCATATATGAATCCAAAAATGGACTTATACTTCATCAAATATACCACTTAACAAAAAAACAAGTTTCTACAAACAATGGACTTCCTGTAGGCCAGTAGTAGGAGATAAAGGCCTTTCGCACGTCAGTTGTTGGTTCGATTCCCGCAACCTTGTCTGATGCGACGGGTTGTCGCCCATCCTGCAGGTTGTCCTTTTTCTAAAACTACATAATTGTAAAATTTCCTCAATAATATCGAAAACAGTTCCAGCCTTAAACAATACTAACTTCTGTCCAACATAATACATTTCAAATATTTAGGCTTATCCAAAATACTTATGTCCAAGCTTATAGTATAAAGAAAATAATTACTATTAATTTCATCTACTGAGCATGTGAATACCATCATTAATCCCCCATATATCATACTATATATCTTGTTGGTCACATTCCAAACATGTGAATACCTTAATCATGTATTATATTGAAAAATTAGTTCCTATTGAACCTTAGTGAAAACGTGAATGCTCTCAAAAGTTATCTCTTTCCACATACCAAAATCCCAAAATTTTGATATACTCAAACCATGATATCACTTTGTCCTTATATCAGTCATGAGATCAAGAATACTATCATACATATAATTATCCCCTTATCCCATCATTATGCACATATCATCTCCTTTACAAAAATATTGGAATAACCTTTCATGGTTACTGGTACCATTCAACATATACTATCAAATACAAAAGAAAACAAATAGTGTAACAATACTTAGATGTGTATTTATTCCATAGTAACATTACCTATACAAAATAACTCTTCATAAACATAAATCATTCCACAACCTTCTTAAACCATTTACCGAGCTTCATCATTGTTTTCCTCAACACTTCATTAATCTCATATACCATTTTTTGTCTCTTCATCATCATCAACATAAATACTACCCATACGACAATGCTGGTTCTCTTCATTAGATTTTCTCTTAGGGAATTGGTTTGCATAATGCCCACACATTCCACATTTAAAACATTTAACCATTTTTGATGCCTTAGAAATACCATTATCCTTCTCCATGGTGTTAAGTGAACCTTTTCCTTTTCAATTACTGGCTTTGTGACCTTCTTTTCCACACCCAAAGCATCTTCCAGTTCCTTTTAAACATTCCCCTTGATGCATTTTCCCACATGACATACATGAGGGATATTTATCTTTTCTTCCTCTATCATCATCATGAAACTCCATCTTTCTCTTATTAGCTGAGTCAGAAATCTTACCAAAGTTGAGATTATTTATCATATTATGATATTGCTGATTAGAAATAATAACGATTTTTCACCTTCCAAATTCCATTACATTTGGTAGGTAATGAATAATACCATTCCATTGTTATTCATATCCTCATTTATCATGAATCATCCTGTTTCCATCCATTTTCTAAAACCCAAAAATAATACTGTGAGAGGAAAAAATCATGCTAGGAAAACAACATAATAAAGAGGGAGTACCTTCAATATCAAACATCATAGGTTTAATTATAATATGGTTTCTGTAATTCTATGATTGTGACCAATAATTATACTTACCCTTAGGGACATCCCTATACATACCTTAGAAATATCTCTAGGGATCTCACTAATGTTTTTGAATCCTTGTTTGCAAAGGTTTACTAATCCTTTACTCTAATACCAATTGTAGAGATCCAAAGCATGACGTACATGGAATTACATTAATTTTTCAGAATACTTAATACATAAGAAAAACAAACACACAAGAACCGTAATAGTTTACTGTCTTTGGATACTCGAAATACAATATTCTAATCGTGGTGAATGATCTTCAACATCTCCCATAATGATCTTCCCCTTTTTATTTCTTACCTAAAACCATTCTTTATATCCTAGGGAAAAGAAAACTTAAAAAGGGTGAGATCAAATGCTCAGTAAGGGTAAAAAAGGAGAAAATAAAACAAACCATTTGAATTTGAACATAAAAACATGAACATAATGTTTAAACATTGAAATATTGAGCAATGTCATAAAATATGGCAGTACATAAGGCATAGATCATAATAGAACATCAATCATGATAAAATAGCTTGGAAATAAAACATTTAATTGTGTAAAACCATTAATCAAATGAAATGATTTCCATTGTATCCAAGGCATTACTTCCAAGACCATATTAGTGGACAAAGTCTCTTTCTGAATCGACTTCACTCCTCGTTTCGGTCCTGTAACACTGAACCGAATTATCTTACCATACCAGACATGTCTATCCCAGGAGAAATAAATATTTACCCAATGAATTAGAGGGAGATATAGGTCCCACCCATCTCATAATGAAATCATTCTTTCGTGTGCCACAAAATCATTAATCATACTTCATAGCATAACCCATGTAATAGAATGGGATTCTTAAACATCATTCCATCATAACATAATTTATAAAAAATGGATATAATTTTACCATAAGAAGAATAAAAAAAATTAAATAATGGAGAAATTATACTTTACACATAAACATATTAAATAATTTCATTTTAGATGGAAAATAGTTTCGATAAAACACTTGAAATGAATTCTTGAGGAAAATATCCTTTCTTCTTCAAAATCATTTTCTTTTCACAATATTCCATGCAATTTTAAAAGAATATGGTTTTTTTTTAAAATAATAATGCAATATTGTAGGGGAAGATACATGAAAACAATGCGTTATGAAACCGTAAAAATCCATTCATGCCGTATAAATTTAAAATAACATTCTTCCCATACTTTTGCCTGAAAAGTAAAAAAGTACATCATATGGTAATAAAAGAAATATTCATTACGTACCATGTAGTAAAAGTAAAAAATGGGTAAAAAGGAAATTAAAAATAGATGAAACCATTTTTAGAATACAGGGACATGGATGATAAATATAACCCTAGTAAATACTTACGAATAAACAATTTCGGATAAAAACGAGATTGGAAAAGTTATCCCTTACCTTATGTCTGATATACTTCGTATGTATCCAAACATTCTGTATGATGATTTAAATAATGTCATTGACTTATTACAGAATCATATTAATTGTTATTATATCATTTATAGTTTACTTATGACTTTATATTACCCGTTCTTTTTTAAATTTGATGTAAAAGTAGCGATTTTGGTAAAATTGTTTCATTTATTGTACGAGTTTTGAATTTTTGTTCTTGATATTATTACTTATATCTTGATTTACATAATTCCAGAATGTAAAAAATTAATTATATATAATATATATTCAGTATATAAAAATATATAAGACAGATCGATAAATGGAATGAAATACACCGTTCATAGAGACGATAGGTCGTACGTACGCATGAACGCTGATTTCGTTTCCTTATTGAATTGAATGGAATTAAATAGATGAAATACATATATATATATATATATATAAATCCAGTAACATTATTATCTCATATATCCCAATATTATTCATTATATATACTTTATAATCATTCATGAATGGTTCACATGGAGAATGAATCTCATCGCATCGTGTAGACGGTAGTCCGTACATACGCACGAGCGATTATATCATTCCCATGATCATGGAATTTTATTTAGGCGTATGTACAATATTTCAGAATAAATATTTCTTTACAATAATAATATATAGTTATTTATTTACACAATTATACCCATCCATGTAAGGTGGTGGTTGAAAACAGATTACACCACGGCATGATGACGATATTCCGTACATATGTACGCACGATGATTTCATTTTCCATAGGATGGATAGAAGGTCAAATAGAGTTGTTTCGTCTTTATAATAAAATATAAGTATATAATTAATACTGATGTTATTATATTATAATGATACATCTAAATAAGAATAAGTGTATGAAGAATGAAACTTGAGAGAAACGGAAGAAGAGATTACCTCTTCTCCAACACAGCTTCTTTAAGTATCCTCTTAAGGAAGTAGAGTTGGCCTTTTGAGAAGACCAGGGTAACACCCCAAGATTTTATGAAAAATATTCTCTTAATTTCATTAATGTATTGTGTTGTATGCTACACCATGATTATCTTGCGCTATACGCAACACCATATTAACTTGTAGTATACGCAACACTATTCTTGGCTAGTGTTACACCCAATTTTGATAATAGTTATTCTATGAAACATTGAGTATACATATATATTCAATGTATAAATGAAATATGGTTGGATTCGGTTATATGAAACAACGAATGATTCTTTCAAAACACGCAACCCTGACTTGGCCTGCATTATACGCAATCGCGACCTTCCTCGATAGCGTGTGTTGTACGCAATACCAAGTTTTACTAAACAACGATATATTATTATAATATTTTTATGAACTAGCAATTATGAATAGTATTAACTAAATTTTTAATTTTATAACATTATTATTCATCTTACAGATTTTCTAGAACATGGTATAAGAGGAAAATAAAATTTTCGGGTAAAATAAGTATTTTTAAAAAAATGCAGTTTTGCTGCCTTTTGATGGCGCACCCACTTTAAATATAGTTTTTTACATGTTTATAAGTTCCATTGGAGAAAATAAAATTAATCTTTGCAATCATGAAATAAAAATTTACTTTGTATAAATTTTCATATCATTCTGGTAACTTTCATATTTTGATGAATAGTAAAAACACGCTATATTTTAATTAAAAACAACTTTTTTCATCACAATAATTTATATAGATAAATTATAATATTGAATGGTTTTAAAGTATAAATATAATATATTATTACCATTTAATATAATTTATGTCATTAGCATTTATTCTACCTTGAATTCGTAGGATAAATCAATTCAATATTTTGCAATGTTTTAACGAAAAAACCCATTTTCTTTCGACAACGGGATTAATTTTAATTTAATTTATGCAACTTTTGTGTATTGAATTTGGAAAAATGGATTCCATATTTGGAATCATTTGATCCAAATTATGTTAATAAGCTACTTTTTATTTTTGGGAATTATGAATAGTAACTACGGTAAATTTTATTTACCATAATTAAAGGTAAATCGGGTAATTAAGGCTAAATATAATATTATAAAATTACCCTATAACATGCAAAAAACCCTTTTGGATGAATAAAAGTAGACCCATATCACCTAAGGGTCGGATTAGATTCATTTAATGGACTTTTGTTTATGAAAATAAATGAATTATTATTAATACCAAAAATGTGACAACATGTCACTTTCTTAAATCTTATAAGTATAATAATTTTAATTTAGTGATAAACTTCATTAAACTTCTAACATGAATAGTCTCCAGAAGGAAAATATAATTATATAAATCATAAGAATTTATTTAGAATTTTTAGTGATTAAATAATTATCATTTATTATGACACAAAGATGATGCAGTAATTGTCTTGCTAATGAAATATTGGCATAATTGATGTTATAAATAACCATATAAATGTAATTTAAGACTTTTTATGAATTAGAATAAATTTTATATGTTAATATGACATGTTATTATTGATTTTATTAACTTTTTTCTATCTAATAAATCTATTATGTGTTTTACAAAAATCAATTACTAAATAGTGTCAAAATTGACATAAAATAGTGTTTAAAACAAATATTATATTATTAATTGTTATTTTATTCCTAAAAACATATGGTTCTGTCAAATTAATTAGATAAGGTTATATATATTAATAATAAACATCTTGGGGTTCGTTTGGATTGATATAGTAAGTTTATTAACCTTATAGTGTAAGAAAACAAGAAGACACGATAAAAGTAAAATTATCTAACTTAAAGTTAAATATAAATGATAAGGTTAAAATAGGAATCTAAACATGCCTAAATTCTATTGGATGAGAGTATTTAGACCCATCACCACCTTAGCTTCGAAATAAATCAATTTGTAGCTTTTTAAAACCGAATTTTACATTATAATAAAATAATAGTTTTAGTTATTCCAAAGGTGCCCCTCTCTTCCTTTATAAAAGGGCACCTCCTCCCCCTCTTCCTCACACCACATTGAGCCTTCAAGCTCATCCAACCCCTACCAATTTCTCCTCTCCACTTCCCTAGAGACATCCTAGAGGTATTGGTCTTCTTCAAAGACCAATTTTAGTGCCCTAAAAGATGGTCTCAAAGAAGCACATCAAAGAAGAGGTAATGTCTGTTACCGATTCTTTCATATTTATTTCTTCTTCCACTTCTTCTTCTTTATTTTTTTCATTATGAAGTAATAAAATAAGTATCACTAATATACTGATTTGTTACTATAATTATGAACCAACACTATTTCACCATCTATCCATCCTACAGAAAAAGAAATCACCGCGCGTGCGTACGTACGGAATACCGTCTCCACGCCGTGGTGTAATCTATTTTCCACCACCACCTTACATGGATGGGTATAATGGTGTAAATAATAACTATATATGATTATTGTAAAGTGATATTGATTCTGAAATAGTATACATACACTCCAATACAATTCCACGATCATGAGAACGATATCATCCCTCGTGCGTACGTACGGACTACCGTCTCCACGACGCGATGAGATTCATTCTCCACAGTAACCATTCATGAATGATTATAAAGTATATATAATAAGTAATCATGAAATATATGACAAAATAATGATACTGGATTTATGTGTATATATATGTATGTCATCTACTTATTTCCAATCAACTCAATGAGGAAACAAAAATAGCGTTCATGCGTACGTACGGCCTACCGTCTCCATGAACGGTGTATTTCTTTCAATTTGTTGATCTATTATATATATGTATATTCTGAATATATATTATATATAATTCATTTTTTATATTCTGGGGTGTATTTTTTCATCCACATCCATGTTTCTTCAATATTTAATATTATTTCCATCCACTTACAATTGTTTAAATCCATTTTTACCCTTCGGCGAGTTTATAGTAAAAGATATGAAATTAATATTTTGTCGTTTTTCGTACGAGGTACTTTTTTACTTTTCCGACAAAAGTACGAGAAAAATGTTTTTTTAACTTATATGGCATGAATGGATTTTTAAAACATTATTTCCAAGAATCTTCCTTTATAAGTTTATTTTTAATCAACTTCTTTTAGTTTAAAATTGTATGACATGTTAAGGAAGGAAAAGTGTTTTTGAAGTAGAATGGATATTTTCCACAAGAATTGAGTTCAAGTGTTTTATCAAAATTATTTTCCATCTAAGATAATATAGGGATCTGTTTCTATCCCTATTATTACATTTATTTGATTATGTTGTGATGGAATTATTTTTATGAATTACTTTATCTTATATGAATTGTTTTATGATGTCACGATGTTTAAGAATCCCATTTTTATTACATGGGTTATGCTATGTTGTATGGTTTATGATATTGTGGAACACATAAGAATGGTATAATTATGAGATTTGTGGGACCTATATATCCCTCCAATGCATTGGGTAAAGATTTTATATCTCATGAGATAGACATGGCTGGAACGGTAGGTTATACCAGTTCAGTGAAACAGGACTGAAATGAGGAGTGAACTCGGTCCAGAAAGGTACTTTGTCCACTAAGATATTCTTGGAAACGATTCTTGACTAATAAGAAATGATTCTCTATTATTATGTGTTTATGCCACAAAGTTTCATGTTTTAAGTTATGATTATTGGATTACATTTCACTACTATGATTTATCCCATGTTATGAAATTATGATCTCTTTTGCAGGTTAAGATTTCCAAAAGATATGCTCTTATGAATATGACGTGATTGATATTTATTTTGTTTACCCTTACTGAGCATTTGAGCTCTCCCTTTTATGTTTTTGTTTCCCCAGGACATAAAGAAAGGATTTAGGTTTAAAAAAAAGAAGTTCTTTATGAGAGATGTTGAAGAACATTCACCACGATTAGAAGATTATATTTCGAGTTTCCAAAGACACTAAACTATTACGGTCCTTGTGTGTGTGTTTTTGTTATGTACTAAGTATTGCACAAAAGTAATTTAATTTCTATGTATGTCAAGATTAGTGTCATTACAGTTGGTATCAGAGGAAAGGTTTAGTCAACCTTTGGAAACCAGGATGCGAAAACATTAGTGAGATCCCTATAGATATTTCTAAGGTATGTCTAGGGATGTACCTAAGGATAATAATACGTATAGGATATAGTCCTAGAACCACAGTAAAGATCTTAGAATTTAACCTAAGATTTTAGATATTGTGGGTGCTCCCCCATTACTATGTTGTTTCCCCAAGCATGATTTTTGCCTCTCAAACTATTATTTTTGGGTATTAGAAAATGGCTGGAAACAGGAAGATTCATGATAATGGAGGATATGGCGGACAATGCAATGATTTTCTTCATTAGAAACCAAATGGAACGGGATCTAGAATCCCATACATCATTATTATGCCTCATCAGCAATCTCATAATATGATCAATAATCTCAACTTTGGTATGTTTCCCGACACAGATAATAAGAGAAAGATGGAGTTTCATGATGATCGTAGAGAAAATAATGTTCAATTTCCCTCATGTAAATCATGTGGGAAGAGGCATCAGGGAAATTGTTTCAAAGGAACTGGAAGATGCTTTGGATGTGGAAAAGAAGGACACAAAGACAGTAAGTGCAATGGAAAAGGTTCAGTTAACACCATGGAGAAGGATAATGGTATTGCTACGACATCAACAATGATTAGATGTTTTAAATGTGGAATGTACGGGAATTAATCAAACCAATGCCCTAATGGAAAATCTCATGAAGAGAATCAGCATGGTCATATGGGTAGTATTTATGTGGATGATGATGAGGAGACTACAAATGATATATGAGCTGAAATAAGTGTTGAAGCTCAGTCGGTTGTTTTAGAAGCTAGTGGAATGATTGTATGTTTATCAAGAGTTATGATGTATAGTTAATGGTACTCTGGAATAAAGAATTATATAAGATTGTTACACTATTGAAATATAGTTGGATTCTGTTATACGAAACAAAGAAGGATTCTTTCACAACACGCAACCCTGACTTGGCTTGCATTACACGCAATCACGACCTTCCTCGATAGCTTGTGTTGTACGCAATACCGAGTTTTACTAACCATTGATATATTATTATAATATTATTATGAACTAGTTGTTATGAATAGTATTGACTAAATTTTGAATTTTATAACATTATTATTCTTCTTACACATTTTATAGAACATGGTATATGAGGAAAATAAATATTTCGGGTAAAATAAGTATTTTTAAAAAAATACAGTTTTGCCGCCTTTTGATGGCACACCCACTTTAAATCTAGTTTTTGACATGTTTATAAGTTCCATTTGACAAAATAAAATTATTCTTTTAAATCAAGAAATAAAAATTTACTTTGGATAAATTTTCATATCATTCTGTTAACATTCATATTTTGATGAATAGTAAAAACACTCTATATTTTAATTAAAAACAACTTTTGTAATCGCAATAATTTATATGGTTAAATTATAATATTTACTGGTTTTAAAGTATAAATAGAATAAATTTTTACAATTTAATATAATTTATGTCATTAGAATTTATTTTACCTTGAATTCAAAGGATAAATCAATTCAATCTTATGAAATATTTTAACAAAAAACATGTTTCCTTTCGACAACGGGATTAATTTTAATTTAATTTGTGCAACTTTTGTGCATTGAATTTGCAAAAATTTATTCCATATTTGGAATCAGTGGATCCAAATTATTATAATAAGCTACTTTTTATTTTTGGGAATTATGAATAGTAACAATGGTAAATTTTATTTACCATAATTAAAGGTAAATCGGGTAATTAAGGGTAATTATAATATTATAAATTTCCTTAGAACATGCCAAAATCTAGTTGGATGACTAAAAGTCGACCCATATCACCTAAGGGTCGGATTATATTAATTTAATGGACTTTTTTCCATGAAAATAATTTAATTATTATTTAAACCAAAGAATGTGACAACCTGTAACTTTCTTAAATCTTATAAGTATATTAATTTTAATTTAGAGATAAACATCATGAAACGTCGAACATGAATAGTATCTTGAAATCTAATACAATTATATACATCATAGGAATTTATTTAAATTTTTTAGGGATTAAATAATTATCATTTATTATGACATAAAGATGATGCAGTAATTGTCTTATTAATGAAATATTGACATAATTGATGTTATAAATACCCAAATAAATGTATTTTAACACTTTTTATGAATTAAACTAATTTTATATGTTAATATTACATGTTATTATTGATGTAATTAATTTTTTTCTAACTAATGAATCTGTTATGAGTTTCAAAAAATAAATTACTAAATAGTGTCAAAATTGACATAAAATAGTTTTTAAAACAAATATTATATTATTAATTGTAATTTTATTCCTAAAAATATATGGTTCTACCAAATGACTTATATAAGGTTATATATATTAATAATATACAACTTAGGGTTCTTTTGGTTTGATATAGTAAGTTTATTAACCTTATAGTGTAAGAAAATAAGAAGACACGGTAAAAGTAAAATTATCTAACTTAAAGTAAAATATACATGATATGGTTAAAATAGGAACCTAAACATGTATAAATTCTATTGTATGAGAGTATTGAGACCCATACCCACCTTAGCTTCGAAATAAATCAGTTTGGAGCTATTTAAAACCGAATTTGGCTTTATAATATAATAATAGTTTTAGTTATTCCAAAGGTGCCCCTCTCCTCCCTTATAAAAGGGCACCTCCTCCACCTCTTCCTCACACAACTTTGATCCTTAAAGCTTGGCCAAAAACTGCCAATTTCTCCTCTCCACGTCCATAGAGACATCCTACAGGTCCTGGTCTTCTTCAAAAACCAATTTTAGTGCCCTAAAAGAAGGTCTCAAAGAAGCACTTCAAAGAAGAGGTAATGTCCGTTACTGATTCTTTCATCTTTATTTCTTCTTCCACTTATTCTTCATTAGTTGTTTCATTATGAATTAATAACATCTATATCACACATTTACTGATATGTTATTATATGTATTAAACAACCCTATTTCACCATCTATCCATCCTACGGAAAAATAAATCATCATGTGTGCGTACGTACGGAATACCGTCTCCACGTTGTGGTGTAATCTATTTTACACCACCACCTTACTTGGATGGGTATAATGGTGTATATAATAACTATATATGATCATTTTAAAGTGATATTGATTCTTAAATAGTATACATACACTCCAATACAATTCCACGATCATGAGAATGATATCATTGCTCATGCGTACGTACGGACTATCGTCTCCACGACGCGACGAGATTCATTCTCCACATTCACCATTCATGAATGATTATAAAGTATATATAATAAGTAATCATGAAATATATGACATAATAATGATACTGGATTTATGTGTATATATATTTATGTCATCTACTTATTTCCATTCAACTAAATAAGGAAACGAAAACAGCGTTCATGCGTACGTACGGCCTACCGTCTCCATGAATGATGTATTTGTTTCCATTTATTGATCTATTATATATATGTATATTCTGAATATATATTATATATAATTCATGGTTTATATTCTGTAATTATGTAATCATGATCTAAGTAATCATATGAATAATTACAAGTCAAAACACGGATGACAAATGAAACGATTTTACCCAAAACGCTCTTTAACATGGAATTTACAAAAGAACGGGTAAAATAAAGTCATAAGTGAACCATATATGATATCATAACAATGATTATGATTATTTAATAAGTCAATGACATTATTTAAATCATTATACCTGAGGTTTGGACATTTATGAAGAAAATCGGACCTAAGGTAATGGAAATATCACAATCTCATTTTTATCCGAGATTGTTTATACTTTGGTATTTACTGGGGTGTATTTTATTATCCGCATCCATGTTTCCTAAATATGTAATATTATTAACATCCACCTAAATTTTTTTAAATCCATTTTTACCCTTTGGCGAGTTTATAGTAAAAGATATGAAATGAATCTTTTGTCATTTTTCGTACGAGGTACTTTTTTACTTTTCTGACCAAAGTATGAGAAGAATGTTTTTTTAACTTATACAGCCTGAATGGATTTTTAGAACATTATTTTCAAGGACATTCCTTTACAAGTTTATTTTTAATAAACTTCTTTTATTTTAAAATTTTATGACATTTTAAGAAAGGAAAAGTGTTTTTGAAGTAGAAAGGATATTTTTTATCAAGAATGGAGTTCAAGTGTTTTATCAAAATTATTTTCCATCTAAGATAATATTAGTGTTCTGTTTCTATACCTATTATTAAATTTATTTGATTATGTTGTGATGGAATTATTTTTATGAATTCCTTTATCTTATATGAATTGTTTTATGATTTCACGATTTTTAAGAATCCCATTTTTATTACATGGGTTATGCTATGATGTATGGTTTATGATTTTGTGGAACACATAAGAATGGTATCATTATGAGATGGGTGGGACATATATCTCTCTCCAATTCATTGGTTAAAGATTTTATATCTAATTATATTGACATGGATGGAATGGTAGGTTATGCCAGTTCAGTGAAACCGGACTGAAACGAGGAGTGAACTCGGTTCCGAAAGGGACTTTGTCCACTAAGATAGTCTTGGCAATGAGTCTTGACTAATAAGAAATGATTCTCTATGATTATGTGTGTATGCCACAGAGTTTCATGTTTCAAGTTATGATTATTGGGATTACATTTCACTACTATGATTTATCCCATGTTATGAAATTATGATCTCTTTTGCAGGTTATGTTTTCCAAAAGATATGCTATTATGAATATGACGTGATTGATATTTCTTTTGTTTACCCTTACTGAGAATTTGAACTCACCCTTTTATGTTTTCTATTCCCCAGGACATAAAGAAAGGATTTAGTTTTTTAAAAAATAAGATCTTTATGGGAGATTCTGAAGATATTTCACCATGATTAGAAGAGTATATTCCAACTTTCCAAAGACACTAATCTATTACGGTCCTTGTGTGTGTGTTTTTGTTATGTACTAAGTATTCCGAAAAAGTAATGTAATGTCTATGTATGTCAATCATAGGGTCATTACAACCAAAACCTCCATAATGTTTCTAGGTAATTGGAGATGAAAAATGTGTTGGGATTGGTCGAGATTTAAGGCTCAAAAGGGTGTAAAGAGAAGAGGGAAGGGGTGCCCTTTTTATAAGGGAGGAGAGGGGAATCTTAAGAAAACATAAAATATTATTTTATAATAAAGTCGTCTTCGGGTTTTAATAGCTCCAAATTGATTTATTTAGAAGATAAGGTGAGTATGGTCTGAAATACTCTCAAAAAATAGAATTTAGACAAATTTAGGTTACTATTTTGACCTTATCATTTAGATTTAACATTAATATAAATAATTTTACTTTTATTGTGTATTCTTGTTTTCTTACACTTTATGGTTAATAAACATACTATAACTATCCAAACGAAACCCAAGTCGTTTATTATTAACATATATAACCTTATCTATGTCATTTTGTCGAACCGTAGATTTTTTGGAATAAAATTACAATTAATAATATAATATTTGTTTTAAAAACTATTTAATGTCAATTTGGACACTATTTGGTAATTTATTTTTTTGAAAAACATAACAACATGATTAATTATAAAAAAATTAATTAAATCAATAATAATATGTCATATTAACCTATAAAATAAGTTTAATTCATAAAAAGCAAAAAATTACACTTATTAGGGTATTTATAATAACAATTATGTTACTATTTCATTAATAAGGGAATTACTACATCATCATTGTGTCATAAATAAATTAAATTATTTAATGTCTAAAAACATTAAAGAAAATACCATTATGTAGGAAATCCCAATATATTTCTAATGAATATTTATAGTCAAATTTATCTTATGTATAACCTTATATTAAAAATGTTTTAGTTGTTTAAACTTTGATTTTAACTATTTTAATTCTTCTTTAAATAAAATAATAATAAATGTCTTTATCTAATACAAGTCGACCTAAAGGGTAATATTTTATTAATAAGGTTGTTTTTGGTCGAATTACACTTTTCCAGTAAAATTAGGACTTGTTTTAGGGTAATAATAATATCATTTTACCCTTAATTACTCTATTTTCTTTTAACCATGGTAAATAAAAGTAAAAAGTTACTATTCACCAGAAATTATTTTTATCTTATTGAACCAAATTTTACTCCTTGATATTAACTGTGTCTCTCATATTTTCGAAATTACACTCGCAAAAGTGGTAAAATTATGTTTTATGTATATTTTCAAACTCTCCTAGGAGGTTGGTAAAAGTGGGTGAAAAGTTCGATAAAATTTTAATATGTTTAAATTATTATAAATTGAATCAAATGAATTACATTGAACTTATATAGGTATTATGTATCATTTTTTAGATAAAATTAATTTAAATAAAATAAATAATTATTTAAATAAAAGTCGGTTTTAAAATAGTAACCTAGTGTTTTCACTATTCTTAAAAATTTGACAGTTTTCAGAAAAATACCAAAAATTCACCATATGTTAATCTCGATATTCCAAATCCAAAAATAAATTCCATTTTGAAAAATAAAATTTCAAAAATTTTGTATTACTATTCATAACGTCTAGTTCATAATAATATTTTTATAATATCTCGTTTAGTGAAACTTGGTATTGCGTACAACACACGCTATCATAGAAGGTCCCGATTGTGTGTAATGAAAGCCATGTCAGGGTTCTGTGTAGTGCAAGATTCACTTGTTTTTGCGTATAATAGGATCAAACCATATTTCATTTATACATTGAATATATATTTATGTATACACACAATGTTGCGCAGAATATCTACTATCAATCAAACTTGAAATTGTGTGTAATAGGATCCATGATTAGTGTTGCGTATACTGCAAGCTAATACTGTATTGCGTATAGTGCAAGACAATATTGCGGTAGCGTACAATAGACGATATGAAAGAAATTAAAAAAGAATATATCTTTTAAAATCTCGGGTTGTTACAATCAACATTATGCTTTAGCCCTACATACGTTAAGAGAGAAAAATATCATTCAACATAACATGTTGATATTTTTTACATGGGTTGATTATTTTATCAAAATTAGGAGTGATGTAATTTTTTTAAAATATTAATGTTTCCTTGCAATGGGACATCAGGTATAGAGGCTCCATGTTCACATTGAATTTTGAAATATAGTTGGAGGTCACAATAATTTATTGGATGTTTGTAAATATTATGAACTAGTGTTGGGGAAGTACAAATTTTTAGGATATATCATATATTATCGATAGCTTCATATGGTTTCAAACATGGTAAGTAATGGAATTTTAAATTGACGGATTCTATAAATTTATTCATGATATGGGTGATGTTTTATATTCCTCATAGAGAGGAAATCCTAATTTTTGGTTAACGTGACCCTCAGTAGGTTATGGAAATGTTCTTTCTTAGTCATCATAGATGGCCTAATTGATTTTGATCTTGATAAAGGTATCACACTCAGAATTTTCACGGGACATATTTGATTAAAATAATGTATTTCTATACGAATTTATATAATATCCCTCTCGATGAGAGACCATGTTTCAGAACGATCTACTTCCATGAATGTGTATTATCTCAATGTATATGTATGGGATGGATCCTTTTGGGTAACAAAATCTATGATTTTAGATTCATGATTTATTATAGTGTGTTTTTTAATTATTTATTGTGTCACCTTTAGGTGCACCGGTTCATCTCATGAACCAAGATGATGATATTTTTGGTATTTTTATTTATCATCATCACTTGCAGCATGGTAGAGTGAAGAGATACTAGCCACATCCATGGATTAATGATTTATTTGATCATCTAAAGGATTAAATTTGTTTCTTGAAGATAAATATACGTTAAAAAATCATTATATGTATAAGAAGTATGAGGATATCATTAATACTATGATTCACAATTTCTGGTTTCATATTAGTTCAATTAGGATTTCATTAGGTGTAAAAAATCAATATATTTATTAATGGGGTTGATGAATGTAAATTTCAAAGAGTTACTGAATATTTTCATGGTTGTTTTTATTATTGAAAATAATTTGTAATCACCTCTAAGGAAGAGAATACAATGAATTTGTGATCCATTTTTAATGTTCTTTTTTATGATAATCATTTTGATAAGACATTTATGTGTATGTTCTGCTCTCATTATGGAATTGATGTGAAAGGTGAATTTTTTCACTACATCTCTTTTTCAAGGCAATAAATATGGAAGATGATTTTTTTCCTTCCATATAAACTTTTAATGAAAAATAAGATCAACAAGTAAATCCTTCATCCCCTAAATATTTAATGAATCCAAAAATGGTTATGAGGTGTTATCAACAAGGAACTGTTGCCATTATTCATTATAATATATTTCATATGTTATTAATCTTATGACTAATCCAAAAAAAGTCTATTCAAATTCAAAGACAATAAATTTTTGATATAAGGTCACTAAATTTCCAATATAAACATAACTTTATATACCCCATCGAACATATTTATTTATTATTGTCACATAGCTAATATAAAAATACCATGATCAACATAAAACATTTGTCCAAACATTCATTATTCTAAAAAATATATCTCAATCTATTTAATATATTCCTTTTGTTCAAAAATATAATAATACTAATAAAGATAACATAATCCATCAAATCACTAACCACCTGAATGTTCTGAAATACTATCCCATTAATTATATTTATCATTACAATCTCAACATAATGATCTTATTATGGTTATCTTCTCAAAATAACAGGTTGTAAAAAATATCAACTTTCTAAAGAGTCACATCACATAATTAGTTGTATTAGTCATCACAAACACCAAAAATCATTATAAAATTGAATTTTATTAAAATCCTGCTACCTATCATAATTCATATAATGAAAATGAAAAATAAAAAATTTATAACATAGTTATTTGACCAAATAGACAGTAATAGATGTCATTCCATTTAATCTATTTCGATGACATAAGTGTGAAAATGAATCATTTTCATTTAAAATAATATAGTTCTATAAGGCATGGGGAATATATTTTTGTAGAATTCAAAATCCTTATTATTAATGTCATTCAGATTTCAAAAAAAAATTATTAACCATGAAATCAAGATCATGGTGGTATCTTTTCCGAAACATGAAACAAAATCATTTTACCTTTTCGATAGTACCACAATCTTCCCTTATACATGTATCACATTATAGAAAATGATTATTACCCTTATTACCATTATCCATATATCACTCATCCATCCTATTCTTGTCTTACTTCACTATTAATTCATAATTAATCGATTATTATTTTCTTGTCTTTTTCACACATGATACTTTTGTCTCATATGATTAGAATGTTTATGAGACTAGTAACCATAGAATGAAAATACTAAACCCATATAGGTGATTATCATTCGTACTCTGTTGATAATGTTAACTCATATAGATTCCATTCTATATTATATGTACCATTCCAAAAAATGGAATACACTATATTAAAAAATAAAATTACTAAACCTAATTTATCATCACAGAACTAGAGATCACAAATTAAAAATTTATATATTACTAATATCTGAAGAATAATATTAGAAAATATGGGTACATTTTAAAATTGTTTCTATATATGTTTTCTAGAAAAGATGTCATCCAAAATATATTTCATATTTTTTCTACCAAATATTATTTGAGACAAACTACTACGCCCTGACCCTAGCATCCTTGATTAGGTGGTTAATTTATTACAATAAAAATTGATACAAGGTATTACATCATGAAGGACTGAAATTTTTGTTTAACTAGTAAACTTGACAAAGTCATTATTAAAAAATTAAATTTTAAAACACAAATTACAACGTAAAATTTTTTTTCCAGAATTTAATTATTCACCAATCATTACACTACATATCCTTTAAAATAAATTTCTCTTCCTCTTGAGGAAATTGATATAACAGAAATGGGTGATATTAGATTCTCATTAAAGGTAATAATTTAACAGAATATTTGATAAATAAGAATAGAAAATATTTTATTTTAAATAAGTAATCCTCATTCCATGCAAACAAAAAATTCATAATAATATGGTATAAGTAAAATATGATCAAATAATTCAATATAAATATTCACCTGGTTTTTAAAATCAGTCCATTGATATTATACTAATAGAATAATCACATGAAAACAAATAAAAAATCTCATAATAGATGAATACAATTTATGATCATCTGAAACCTTTGCTAGCGTATTCAAAATGGGCATCATACATCAATGGGTAATACATAAGCCAATATCCAAACTAGTTTTTCTAAGGAGATATATTGATTCATCAAGGGGATGTAGTGGGAATCGCCATTCATAGACTAAGTCCAACGAATTTATCATACAAAAGGGGTTATTATTGATCCATATATATATATTTTTATTGATATAGTTATTTTAAAATAATATAACATTCCCCAATTAGTCAAAATAATCAAAAAATGTATCGAGTAAAATAGAAAATGTTTCAAACTAACACATCCACAGTCATCCATGTGATAAATTTTCAAAGGAATTATTGAGGATAATATTAATAAATCATATCCCCAATTACAAATATCTAAAACAAATTATTTCTATCATTGATCAATTAAAATTCAATAAAAACATCCATAAAACATTATTCATGAAAATAACCTTTGCATATTGACAATCCTATTCTTAATGAAAATGATCAAAACACATTTTGTAAATAAATTCTATTGAAAATAACCATTGAAACTAATAAAATGGTCATTATGTTTATTTATAAGTCATGACATCTGGAAATTTTGCAGTTGTTGTACATGTTATAAAAATATTTCCATTCACTTTATTAGTAAAATACCAATGGGAATTGTTGATTAAATAACATACAAATTCCCTTGAAAAGACATTATAAAAAATAATAAATGGTTTTAAATGAATACAATAAATTTTAGGATAATTTTAAAACCCATTTTTGAAATCATATTTACAAAAAATTGAAATGGAAGGGGAATACTCCCCCATAATGACCTAAACACGAACCATCTCAAATGATATTATGAAATAAACATTTACTATATTGTAATTAGTCGAATTTTATTACCCATGAATTTGTACCACATAAAAACATTAATTTTAAGGATAATAAAAAACTTGATGATATAAAATGTCAAAGGGATATTATATACACCCCATATAAACTATTGGGTCATAACATTAAAATACGCCTCAAGGATTGAAAATTGAGATGTTGTCCCTTAAAAGTTAATATCATCAATTAAACTAAACTAAAAAATTTGTTAATTAAACTAAAAAATTTGTATATTCAATATAACTAAATATGAAACTAGTGGAAATAAAAACATAAGAAAACCAAAAGTCGTTTCCCAAAAAATCCAATCAGGAAATAATCAGTTAAGTATATGTTTTAGATGATGAAAGGAAATTGAGTTATAAATTTAGTCCTTTAATGTTCGAGAGAGTTATACAGATTCACTAAATTTCTAATATAATCTAAATATATTCATTTATTTATTAATCAAGAACCTTTGGCGTCAATTTTAGAGTTATTATTATTTTATGAGGTTCATTTGTATCCACTCAATTGAGTTTTAATGATCACATTCATCATTCCTGGAGCATTTGTTTCATGGTTTCATTATCATTTCACTTGTGTATATTATCGATGTTATTATAAAATTGAAATATCACTACAGAAGATAAATGACATAGTATTTAGAAACATCCATAAATATAAATGGTTCCAATTATAATTTTTTCCTCAATAATAGGATGATTCACTTGGAAAAACATTAATGTCAAATTATTAGTTTATTCTTCCATTTTTTTGAACATCATAAAATGATTAATTTATTCATGTTATGTATATATATTAGTTCAAGAACATGAAAGAAGTTCTAAAATACCAAATAAAGATAGTTTTTATAATGAATAATTCTTTAATGACCTTACTTTAAGGTTGTAATGAAGAACAAAAAATCAATATGAAGTGAGACACTTAACCACCATAATTCAGACATTAGTTTCAATTTATTTAATAAGAGGAGATTACAAAAGTGTTGGAAATAAGTTATTCCATTACAAATAAAAATTTATTATATTTATATGAAATTGGGGATATTATTATTTAACAAAATAATGATGTTTTAATATGGAATATTAATAAGATAAATTTGAGATGTTTTTTTGTGAATGTTTCAAATTTAATATCACCATGTTAAATTACCCAGTAAAGACCCTAGAATTGGAATTTGGGTGAGACCAAAACAAAATTTAGATGTAAATATTTTTTAGTGTAGGTTTTTTTATAGACTTTATTGGATTAATTTTTTCTTAGAATAATGGTGGTTTGGAGGAGTTGTATTTATTCTTTATTAGGTGGGGTTTTAAGTGACTAAATTATTATTATTTTATATTTAAATCAAAAAACATTTGTGAGGTATCAATTAAGCTATATTTGGTTAATAATTAATACTTTAATGGGTATAGAAGGTCTTTAAACACATCGAAAAAAATTAATGTTTTAGTTTTTAGTTATTTTATGCTTTTACCTTCATAATTTTAACTCATTACATTATTTAGCCTATATTGTGGTAAATATTATTTTAACACATTGAATTTTTTATTATTAAAAATATAAATTTGATTATATCCTATTTATTACCTCAATATTATTAATTTATAATCCATATTATTTATGAAAATTTATAATATTTATAAAAATCAATTTAAAATAAGTTACGCATATAACCCATAAAAACATTTTTTTAGAAATTTTAAAATCATGGTTTCTAGAATACTAGTAATGTAGTTATAAGTGAAAAAAATTATGAATTATGTAATCACATAAATTAATTTTGTCCAATAATAAGAATCTTATAAATTTCAATCATAACAATATAATTTTATTTTCCAAAGAGTATGGTGTTTATTTAATGTTATATTTTCACTATTACAATACAAATATCTTCTGTTGAATATTATTAGAAATATACCAATACTACTTTTGATGTGATGGTTCTAAAAAAGAAACATATATTATGAATTTAAATCTCTAAATATTATATTTTAATTTTTTCATTATATATCATTATTTTCTAAAACCATATCTATTTCATCAAAGGATTAACATTCTAAACCTTATAAAAATAAAATTTGAATTCATTAAAAATTTAATTTTATATATAATGTGTTTAAATATTATTTCATGAAATCAAATTTCAAATAAAAATTATATATAAACCATAAAACAAATTTTTTAAGTCCTATGGATTTATTATCCCAAAATAATACAATTTATATTATATCATTGAAAAAGATAGATGATCAATTAAATGTGATGAAATATCAAACCATAATAATAAAAAACTATTTTATTGAATATTCCTTGTAATATTGATAAATATTTTAGTAGAAAGAAATAAACTATTATGATAATATTTTCCAATAAATAAAACTTCATACATACTCTTCATCATTCAATTAAATTCAAATCATGTTTTAATATATTATTGAAAATGATAATTTCATGACTATAAGTTTGTTTCCTTGGTATATCTCTGTTCATTGGTGCGATGATTCATGGATGTCAAGGTGAAATATATTTTTATTTATTACCTTATTTATTCTCAATGACTCTCCCAATTTTAAATTATTGAGTAATATTAAGAATTTTTTAGACTAACTATACCATTCATAAATAAAGGATAAATGTTTAATTATTTTCAATGTAAGTGGATTCTAAAAATTTTCAATAAATGTTTTGTAAAATTTCATATGCAACATTGATGTAAAAAAATATAATGAAATGTAAAATCATTTTTATTAGATCATAATGAAATTCAATATACAATATGAATTATACTAATAAGATGATATAATTTTAATGGAATTAAAATTTTTCACTGAGATCTATTTTCTAAAATTTGACTAGCATGGAAAGGGGATTCATTATATGTAAATTCCCTATGTTGTGTTCCTATAAATTATTCAATGCTTAGGGTTTTCATTTAACCCTAGAATTTAATATTGAATTATAGTGGGCATTAAGGATTTCCATTATGCATTTTATTCCTTTGATGAAGAGAGCTTTCGGGCCTTGTATCTTTGATCCATTGAAATATGATGTATGTTCTACATATTTATTATGATTCAATGATATAGATCCTCTCAATTATTCATTCCATGTAATATTGGATCCTAAAAAAGATTGTAATGGAGTTTTTTTTACCATTTTGGGTGGAATCCTTGGATGGATAAATATTCTTACGGGAGAGGTGATCATTTTCAACAACACTGGCTCTTTCTCATGCATGTTGATTCATTTGAGGTGTTGGATTTGATGCTTCTTTTTTTATTTATGGGATATACTTAATTGATCATGGTTTATCCCTTTTTATGGAAATGAAATTATCCTAATAATTATTTAATTAGATAAATAAATATTTAGTTAGTGATAACATGATGAAATTCATTATACCATTTTGACATGTTGTGTCATGATTTGAATGGTAATGAATGTAATGCCTGAATTAATTAATAATTAAATTTCATTAATGTTATTAAAGAAGAATTATTCTTGTAATAATTTATTGCTGTCATTTATTACTAATAAAATTTACATAATATCCATGTTAACAAAAAATTATTTTCCAATATTACTAATGGAATTTATAAATAAAGTAATCTTTGTTTATTCTTCTAGATAATAAATAAATGGTATGATAAATGATATTGTTAAACTAGATATTCTGATGAAACAAGATATTGTTCTAGAAAGAGTTTATAATATTTTGATAGATTTACATAGCATAATGACATAGATTTTTCAATAGTTGAAACCTTTGGTTAATTAATTATTTACGTCGAGAAATAATATGAACCAATTGTGTGGTAATGATAATTGTTAGGCTTGGAGGTGCTTATTTTGTTAAAAAAAATTAACTGCAGAATTATTGATGTTGTGAGAGATCATTTATCTTTAAAAGCATGATTCCATATTTTAGGGCCTATATTATCCTTTTTTTGGTATGTATGTTTCATACAACCTTGTGATGTGATTTGGATGCCAGACTCACTATGAGATGTGATATTGGCCATGGAGGCCCAAACGTGTTATGAACAAAGGATATCTAATCTTGTGAAGGATGATATGATGTGGGTGGGTATTCCCAAATGATGTGGCTTCCATCTACACCTATGAAGGCAATATGAATCTTGATATGCAATTTGGTGTTTGGGATGACATCAGAAAATATAGAATAAGTTTTATATGGGCTTACCTGTTGTTGTGATTTTGAGTGTTGGGATGCTCTCATATGAATACTATTAAATTTTGATTGTCGGGGGGGATGTTTTATCAATATTTCATTCCCTATAAATTATAGCAGTTGTATGTGCTTGATTTAATATTTCCTTGTGGCAGTATATTATAATTTTCATTCTAGAAAACATAGTTTATGAAATTATTATAATAATGATAAATAATTCATAACCCATAGTTTTGGGGTTGTTGTAATGAAAAAACTAATAATATGAAAATATTGTTAAATTGTGGACAATGATTGGATTATAAATGGTGGGTAGGAAATTTATGAGAATCATTAATTTAATGTAATCTATAATAAATTTTATGTTTAATTATGATTTTATGACTTAATTAAGAAAAAAAAGAAAATAGTATTTAATCTAGCTATTCTATATTATTGATTTATTATTTGATATATAGTTATGAAATTGCATCCTATTTTCTGAGTGATTTCAGCTGTAGTTGAGTCCAAAACTGGATTATTAATATATTGTGGTTGTGAGATAAATTATATCATACAAATTCAATGATTTCATACACTTCCAAACCCATATCCATTAGAGAAACTGACACCAAATGAACATTGTGAGGGTGTTTTCGTCAACATCACCATGGTAGTATGGATGGATTACTACCACCTATGTCCCCACTATCGTCTCTTGGATCTCACATGGGTTGGTAGTCACTATAGTTTGTTTTCTGATATATGTGTGCAGAGGTCTGCTATAGATTGTGGTTATTCATATATTTTTATCTCTAAATATAATATATGAAAAATTATTATAGGTGTCATGTTTATATAATATGATGTTTTGAGGTATGTACATTGTTTATTTGTAATAATTGTTTAATTTATAACACCTCATATAGATACACATCATACAAGTTGAGGTATCTACGAATATTAATAAATTACAACATATGAATATGTGTTTGGGTTAATATTATGATTAAAAGCATGAGGTGAATTTGGAGATACATTCCCCTAGTGTCTACAAAATGGATTTATTTGGAAATAGATTTTTTAGGATGTGTGATGGTTCATGTATAGGAGAAATCCATTGGGGAAATTGGAGCGTGATCCCTTTAAAGTATAATTATTATATTATAATCATTGTTGTATGTGATAATTTTTGAGAGTTATCCATAGTGAGTTATTGATCATTGTATACATATTTATATATTGAGTTAGATAAAATATTCTTCATTATTATTTTTCATGCTTCTCTTTCTGTATGACATGATCCAGGGCGGATGCTAATGAGTATACTATTATTATTACACTCTATATATATAAAATGTTTTTATAGTCAACTAGTGTAGGATGGAGATGATGAAAAAAATTACATGCTTGGGATTTTTCAGTAGCTATTCAGATAATATGGTAAAAATAATTTTTATCTTTTTATACTGGTATATTTCCTTTCAGTTGATAGATTTATCTGTGGAATTGTGTTTCATACACTTGGATTTTCATTAAATATTTCTATATGTCTTAGTAGATGTTTATTTTTTTCTCTATCCTATCTCTATATCTATAACATATTTTATTTTATTGGTTAACTCCTCTCATATGTAACATTATTTTTCCCATTTTCATATCCACTAACCTAGTTCATACAAAATATGAGACTCGGGTCATCACTATCTCTATCTCCTCATTACAATATCATTATGGGGAGGGGTTCTTGAAAATGACTTATCATAGGATTAGGTTGAGGTATATGATAGATTTTTTAATTAACCATTGTTGAGGATTCATGGGTTGGTATGGTAATGGTTTCAGCTATGTTTAGTGACTAATATTAACATATATGACCAGTTAAGACATGGATATTTAGGGCCCCGTGTTATATGTTGCACAAAACTTTATTCATATTGTAATGACCCGTAAAATTCAAGGGAAATTTTTTCTTAATTTTTTTTGGGAATTTACAAGAACGCAGTTTCTAACGGCACCTGATTCCGAGGCCCGGTGTGCCCGGAATCATTTTCCGAAGTTTATCTCGGGTACGTTCAGTGAACGAACGAGCGGGTTTTTCTTACTGTTGAACTGGTGCTCGGAATTGAAATCTGAGGGCACCAATGGAATCGTAGCACCGGTAATTGCTTAAGAACACCTTTTCCAGAGTTGCGTTTTCTCATGTGGAGTTTTACTTAATTGGGTAAACTAAAGAATAAAATAAAATATTGTGCAACAGATTTTATTTTCATTCAAGGAAGTGTTAATCTATGATAAGTGGTTGAGTGGGACCCACATCCTAACTAATCCGCTAATTTGGATATTAGTGGGGTGGGGCCCACATGAGCCCCACCCTTTCAACTTCATCAACCCCTTTTTGATTAAAGTAACGCACCTACACCCCCCTATTAAACGAAGTCAACTCGTGTGTTTAATTAAATATTAAACACCTATATTAATTCTGCGGTTTAAAATGTTTCAATTAATTGAGTTAATGGTTTGATTCAATTTTGGAGTTCAAACTAAAGTCTTGAGTAAATAAAAAATTAATGTGTCTTATTTTATTATTGGTTTCTTGGGTTGTGCGGGAGGATTTTTGAAAGAATGGCTCAAAGTCTCGAAGTAATTCGTTCTTCGTCGAAGAACGCGAAGAACACGAAGAACGCGAAAAACACCGACCTCTGACGAAGGTCGAAAAGAACGCCAGATCCTTGGAGATCGACGACGCGACACTGACGAATCTTTTCTCTTCGACGCGATGACCCCCCTTCTGCGATGCCTTCTTCTGCGACATGCAATTCTGCGACGAGCCTTCGCTCAACAACGCTCTAGGTAGGGAAATTATTTGTGATTGTTAGTGAACCCATGTTTACTTCCTTATAAATCTAAGAACGAGGATCAACTAAATATTTATTTTATCCGCGAAGAATATGTTTGCGGGTTGGGAATTCTTGATTTCGGGGAAAACTGTTTGGGTTGATTACTTTTGTTTATGAAATATCCTTATCGTTCTTCGTCTTTTGGGGCGCTTGTTATCAACTTAACGAGAGGAGGTCGAACAACACGAACAAGGCCGACTATCCTCCCCCTTTGTTTTTTTGTTCGTTACGGCACAAAAAAAGGAGGCACGGTGCAACGGTACCTTGCGGAAAGAAGAATGAACTCGACGAAGAAGTGTGGCACCGTCGCGCTGCGCCGTTGAGGCTGAACGAAACCGCGGCCGAAGTCGGGGTCGCGGAAGCGATTCGAAGGCTTTTCTGGTTGATCATTGTGCGCGAATTGACGGGCGATGACAAGTGGGGCTGAAAAATCAATATGAAGCCTCTACAGTAAAGGTGGGGTCCCAGGAGGACCGTTGGCGAAGGTGGCGAGCAATACTGACCACCGGAGCGCGTCCGGTGGTCCGCGGAAAATCCTGCCGGGGCACCACGCTGGCACGGTGGTGCCCTATGCGCCGCTGGGTAGGGGCCACCACGGCTGAAGCCGCAATGGCTGGCATCTGGTCCCGCGGCCGCATGGGAACAAGGACGACACGACGCCGGGCCGAGTCTCTAGCAGGGCGCGGCCCCCACACGGGGGCCACAACTTCTTTCACGGGGGGCAACTACACCGCCCTGTTCCGCCCTGTTGGACAGCCGAGTGGCCACGCGGCCACGCCAGCGCAGCAGGCCAGCCAGCCAGGCCGTGCCTATGCCGGGCTGGGCCGCTCTCTATTGGGTCGGACCCGAACCTAGTTCGGGCCGACCCAGGGGGTCTCGGGCCGGGTCGGACCGGGCCCGAACCCCCTATTTTCGAGAAATTTCTTTTCATACGCCCATATCTTTGGCCACGGACCTCCGATCGACGCACCGTCAGTTGAGTAGCGATCCCTTGATGGAGGCGGTCATTTAGGTATATTAAACTCAGGTTTTCGTAGAATTTTGGGTACGGCCGGGTTGGTTCGAACACGAAACTAACCGGGGCC
Source organism: Viscum album (assembly GCA_963277665.1). Classification (NCBI taxonomy): domain Eukaryota; kingdom Viridiplantae; phylum Streptophyta; class Magnoliopsida; order Santalales; family Viscaceae; genus Viscum; species Viscum album. Next base: position 1,764,864,931 of record OY728146.1, on the reverse strand, counting down.
TCGGAGGGGAAACTCTTATATCTTGAGCTCTGGAAGTCTCATTGACGTGTCGTTGACTTTGTTGTTTCCTATTTATGGGATGGAAATTTTGGCATAATTCGCCTATGTTTTGTTAGCAGTTGGATAGTGTCCGGGTTGGATTGTACCTGAAATCCAACCGGGCCCCTAGAACGGAAAAGCTGATAACTTTTAGACCGTACGTCCGTTTGACGAACCGTCAGCGGCATTGGTGATCACGTGGAGAAACAATCCCTATGAGAATACCCTATGATAATTTGGGTTACAGTTTAGTTATTGACGGGTTGGTTCGCACACGAAACCAACCGGGCCCCTGGGATGAAAGGGCTAATAACTCACATATCGGGCGTCTGATTGACCCGCCGTCTGTTGCATTGAGTCCACAATGATGAGGCAGTCCTTTGGGATACTTATTCATGGTACTTAGAGATACATTGAGTATTTACCTATAGCTCGTGGAGAGGACCCTCCCGGAGATGAGCATACAGAGTACGTAGACCGTGTAGCCGTCTGAGACCTGATGACTGCTTGATCGACTCAACTTGGAGTGAGCCGACTAGCCCAGTGGACAGAGCACAACTTTGTTTGGGTGCAGACCCATGGAGAATGGAACACTATTGTGTGACAGTGCAGACCCATGATACTCATCCAGAGAGTACCTCTGCAAGCTATTAGGGGGTGTGCACTACTGTGTTTGGGTGGCATACCCCGGCGGGAAGCACGACTATGTTTGGGTTGCTGACCCGCGGTACTCGACAAGAGGAGTAACTCAGCAGTCTCAGGTTAGTGAGTAGTACCTCGGAGTCGTGACAGGACAAATGTACACTCTAGAGACGGGGATCTTCAGCAATTATAGTTTCAATAATAAAATTAATGGTAGGAGCTGAGTCTATGATTTTTGTGTTTACCTCACGATTGAGATGGGTCACTTGATAACTTAGGTATATTTATGGGCATATACCTAGGTAGTGGTTTTTCGTTGATTTCATAATCTTTGTGTTTCCTCATGATTGAGATGGGTTATTTGAAAACTTTGGTATATGTATGGGAATATACCTAAGTAGAGGTTATCTGTTGAGATCTTCTTTGTGGTTATCCTTGTTGGGTTTACTGAGACCTTGAGGGTCTCAGGGTCCCTAATGAGTATCGTTTACTCACCCCTACACGTGCAATGCCTGCACCTCATTGTGTTGGTTGCAGACGATAGACAACGCTGACAGAGGCTGAGTGTTCGAGGAATAGACGGTACCTGGAGGTGGACCACATGACGAGTCAGTATCCGGAGGTGGACATCACGGTGGGACGACACTAGGAGGAGGTTGACGGGTGAGAGCGCTGTGGAGGATATCTGTACCTACCCTTCAGGTAGGATCCGTGGTGGACAATCCAGGAGCTATGCTATCTGTACCTACCCTTCAGGTAGGATCTGTGGTGGACGATCCAGGAGCTGCGTTATCTGTACCTACCCTTCAGGTAGGATCCGAGGAGGACCACCCAGGAGCTGCATCCTTTATTCCAGCTGTTTGACTTTTTCTATGGTACTTTCGTTCAGTTGTAGCTATAGTTTCAATTGGGTTTGTATTCTGGCCCATTTACTTTTCAACACTTTCTTTTGTACTTAGTGTTTTACTTCCTCTTGTACTCTGTGGTGTTTTGTTTACTTTTAAAAAGGCAATTCCTTCCCAGTTATCGGGATTTACGCCTTTGGTGAAAGTCTCTAGCCCTTGGCCTATGGAAGGTGGGCATGGGGTAGTCATGGCACTGGCCCCAAGGATGGGTCGTGACACTTATTGACCCTACAAAATGATGTGATACTTGATATAGTGTACATTCCTATGAATTTATAATGAATAATTATTAATTGAATATGTTTTTGAAATGATTTTACCTTGCTATAGGTTAAAACTATACTAATATAATTAATTAATTAATTAATGTTTAATATTCTATACTCTATGTTTAAAATCTATAATGATTTTATCTTTCTATGGAATGGATCGATGTCAATGAACCCATATAGTTCACTTCGAAGTTAAAAAATAGGAAATTTCCCCATATAACCATAGAGTAGAGGATGATGGAGAATTCTCTAGGAGTAGAATATAGAAAGAGATTTATATCTTGAGTCTATAGTAATATGAGGGACTTGATGGACCTTAATTCATTAACGACTATTTGGAAAATGATGAAATAACGTTTAGTTAAATCATTTATTATAAAGAGAATTCGGTTTCTTTGGATACGATTATTATTCATTGAGAAATGAGGTAGTAGTGGTTTTCATTCATTCGAGATCACGAGGTGTCATCTATCTAATGAGAGATTCTCCCAGAATAGTTTTATGGGTTGTTTCTTTATTTGACCACAATGAAAGCTAGTAGCTAATACATAGATTCCATTTGATAGTGGTGATAATTTGTGTGAATGTTTAGGAAATGCTTCAGATTTATTTTATATATACTTGATTCATATTTCTAAATGGGGAGGCTGTGGCCAAGAAATTTAGTGAGGCCTTGCATCAAGAGATCTAGTTCCAGTTTAACCAGTTTATGATGAATACTTATACTTAATTAATAAAAATAGAACATGTTTTTGAGAGGATGTTTCCCAGAACTGGATCTTCACGATATGGGAGTCATATGGATTCATTAGGACTCATAGTTATGGATCGGGATTCGCATTTTTCTAGATATATGATTTCTCGATAAACTAAGGGTAGGTCCTATGGGTTACCATCTTGTATCTCTAAAGGAAACATCCCACAAAACAATGATAAGTGGTAAGGTAATTATATTATTATGAAGGTCAATGTTTTCAATGGAGACACCTATCAGTCATTCTGAGCGGAAATCGTAAACCATGGGGTTTTCTTCATCTTCATCTATATGGGTAGTTATTACAAAGGTAGTTACATCCGGTTGCTCTAGTTTGGTACCAACAAAGAGGGGATATTTTCTATTGATTCCATCCCTGATAATCTCTACATACAAAATGTTAATAGGGTTTCATTTATAGTGGTCGTCGTTAAGTTAACATATTCCTTGGAGTAGGTCGTGGTTAACATCATTCTTTATCCCCACCAACATAGGAGAGCCAGATATCCTTTAAGGAAACATCTTCATCATTTCTACATGGGTGGATGATTTTTTTGAATTATGAGTGATACACTCATTATAAAAAATGAATGTTTCCATGCATTTGGACTTGAAGTATAGAGTCATTATCATACCATTTCCTGTAAATTTCTAGTTGGATGTAAAGATAACATATATGAATTATGTACAGATTATGAACTTGTGTTGGTGAACTACCACAGATGGTGAGATATCCTTTTTTACATATACATCCAAATTACATCATCATTTGTATGGAAATGTTTTATTAATTGAAGATGTGTGTAAATTTATTCAATATATTGGTTTTCTTCCATATTTTTGATTGATATATAATATTATTTTTATGGTTAAATAGACCATTAGGTAGGTGGGGGAAACGTCATTCCTTGTCATACTCGATGGTCTAGTTAATTATGAATATGTAAAAGGTATCATAGTCAAAATTTCACAAGGACATATAAGATTAAAATGATGGATTTACACAGAAGGTTATATATTTTCCCTCTCAATGAGAGACTGAGTTTTAGATCTATCTACATCTAAGAATGTCTCCTAGCTCAATGTAGTTGTATGGGATGGAAAATTTTGGGTTATAAATTCTGCGATTATGTATTTATGATCTATTATATTTAGTTTTTTGATCAATTTATTTTGTCCCATTGGGGTGCACCAGTTCTTCTCATAAATAAGGATGATGGTAGTATGTGGATTGTTTCTTTTTTATCATCACATTCACGATGTTAGAGTGAAGAACTACTAGACTAATCCTTGAATCAATTTTTTATTTGATAATATAAATGAAAAAAATTTAGTTCTTTAATATCAATTTATGTTCACGATATCCTTATATATATAAGAAGAATAAAAATACCTCTAATAATTCTTTTCACTATTTAATGTCAACTATATGTTCATTTGGAATTCTTTCAGTGTGATATATTCTCTTAAATTGTTAATGGGGATCATGAATGTAAAGATTCAAGAGATAATAAATATGTTCATGGTAGTTTTTGTTAATAGAAATGAAGTGTACTAGCATATAAAGAGATGATTAAAAAGAATTTTTTGTTCCATTTTTAATATTCTTTGTCATTTGAATCAATTTGAAAATTTTTATATGTTTATGTTCATGGATTACTATGTTTATTTTATGGGATATTTCATTTATTATAATTAATAATCTATTATTAATTAGAAAATAGAGGTGGATGTTTCATGGAAAACACCCAAGATAATTGTAATGGTTTAGTGTTTCCTTGTTCATATGTACTTTTACCGGATGTCAAGAGAAAATTAATCTCGGGTAAAACATCTATGACAACTTTTACAATGAAAGATACATAATTACAATAGATTGGCCAATGTATACAATATTTTCACTACCTAAATATGAATTTGTTCAGTTATTTAATCATTTTCCTTCTATGAGAAGGATTTCAGTTCGAATTGATCTATACTGAATTGTGTATTATCACGCGAGATGTATTAATGTAGAAGTGTTATGTTTTTTTTATGGATCTCATAAGTTATATCCATATGAGAATAAAATTGCACCCAAGATCTTTTTTTATTTATTGTGTTTTCATGGATGTTTTGGTATCATTACATAATTTTTGAGTTTTTTTTGGTTATTTCTAACCATAAGACCCTATGGTATGTCTCCTCCCAGTCTCACATGAATAAGAATTTATGTTGGTGGATGGAATTCAAATAGTATTATGATTTAATGAATTCTTAAATTATAAGGATGTGAAATATCATAGCTAATACTCTAAGAGGTAATTCATGTATCGATGTCATGCATGAATATTGAGATTCATAGAGAGTGATGGAAGATCCCTTAGCGATGCATCAAGATATGTTAGGGGAAAGGAAAAGATTATAATGTATATATGATATTATAGTCATCTATTAGGATGCTTATAAAAGAGTCCTAGTTCGGTGGGTGTGGGGTTTTGTGGATTATATCTAGAGATACCAAATTATTATTGTTGATTCCCATGATATTTGGTCTAGGTATTGACAGAACTCGGTGTTGTTCAACAAAAAGTTTTTTCATCATTTCAATTATGCAATATTTTTTCTCTATGACTTATACAGATCACTTTTGATGATAAATCCCTTTTTAAAATAGATTTTCTATACACTAAGACGACATTTATGGAAGACATGGGTGAAACATGATGTTTTTTTCCAATTTATTTTACCTAAAGATGATGGCCAAGAACCGTGTTCTTTATGGTTGTATTAATCCATTTATTTTTCCCTAGTAGAAGATAAATGATTTCACGATGGAATTAATTTTTTTAACCTCTATTTCAATGAGGATATAATTATATATGGGTGATAATGAATTATTTTATGGTATCCTCCCCATTTATAGAGATAATGGATTTTGGATTAGTGGAGGATTAGTAGAGGAAGCATATAGTGGTGGGGGTGGGACTCTCTAGATTTAATTTGATGATCATCACAGATTGAGATCCTCAGTTTACCTCAATGGTGTGTAGAGTTCTCAATTAACATTTTTGATCTCATTTATGTCGTATAGTTTTTTCCCATCCACATATGGATGGCAGTAATGGGATGTCAATCAATAGTAATGAAAACTTGTTATATTCTTTTGTCCTTGATTTTGAAATTATATGGTTGAGGAAATTTCCCTTGGTTGATATTTCTTACAATAATATTTTTTACTCCCAACATTGGAATGGTTCCATTTAATCATTTAATGGATAAAAATGTTGTTCTAGGATGTGTTGGACTGGGGTCTGAGTAAAATCAACTCTCGAGATGAAACTAATTTAGAATATGATTGAAATGGTATAGAAAATTCACAAGAGGATGAAGGGTGTGAGGTATCATTATAAATCATATGATGATCACATGATGATACCTTTATCATTTTATTTTATCATTAACGTGTCAATGATGGTGTATCCTCATCATGGTTCATGATGGAATTTTCATTTGAGTACGATTTCCCTAGGTATATTGGTAATTTAAAGGTCTATGATTGTGTTGAAGTCACGAAACAATGGCTAGATAATTCTTCTTAGATGATTCTGATACACACTGTTTCAAAATGTTATCTCCCTATCATTTTCATCATGATGTCTATCGTGTGATTGTTTGGGGTGAGATAGATGATGAATATAATGAGACCATTGAGGTGAATCATGTGGTGATCCAACAATATTAGGGGATTGTTTTTTATGGACATACAATTCCCTTTTTTAATGTGTTATTTAGGCGTGGTTGTGTGGAGTAGTGATCCTAGGAACTTAATTAATAAAATGAGCACTTATTACGCCATGTTGTTTGATATTGTACCCTTATCTTATAACATTTTTCTCTGGTGGGTGTTATTTTATTATTCATGAGATGGATTCATATGATTCATTATTATGTATTTACTATATTTTGAGAGTTATCTCTCCTATGACAATCATTACAAGATGGTTTTTGATGTTGTGTGCATTAGAATTGATCTTATGATGAGGTGTTTTATCTACTATGATTTTGAGATCCTTGAGGGGTGTTTTGAGGGTGGAAATTCAGATGAACCAATTTTCATATTCTCTCTTGGTTTGGATATTGATTCTCAAGAATGATAATTATTTTTTATGTATCTAGTAAAAAGTCCTAAATAAATGTGGCACGACCATTTTCATGTCTCTAAAGAATTTGTTTATCATATGAGGCCTATAAAAACTCTAGAGGTGTTAATATGATAAAATTTAGAAATAGGGATAGTTTATGAAATGTAAATTTGTTTCACATCATGCATTTGAATATCACAATTTGTTAATAGTGTTTTACTTGGTGTAACATGTAGTGAAATGTTGTGGGATTAATTGGATCATGGTGATGGAGTTCATAGTGAGAACTAATGAACTACATTTAACCAATGTAAAAAGGGCATTCATGATATTTAAATTCCATATTCATCATGAAAATATTTTTCCAATGATCTAGTTTTTCATCATATCATATCATTTCTATTGATTTCATGTAGAAAATAACTATCCACTTTTAAATTTTGTATTTTTTTATGGGACTCTATTTCTAGCATTCAATCTTCGATCCTTTAGATAATGAATCTATTAATATAAGATGTAGTAAAAACATGTTGTGTGGTAAATATATTTTTTAGAGCCATATATTCCCATTTATTTTGTGAAGTCCATTTTCCTTGTGATTGGAGTAGTGACATATTTTTTAAGTATAATGGTTGGATACATTATTTTTAGAGTCTATATTTTATTATTTAATTTTCAATGTTTTGTTCTAGTTTATTTTTATTATGGTCATAATGTGGGTTCTCTATGTGAATTTATATGGATCTAGGTGGTCCAGATGTGTTATGATCCTAAGATAGAATATATTTGGATAGTTGTAGTGATGTTGGTTGGGATACATAGATCATGTGATCGTAGTTAACACATATGTTGGTGATATGAATATACATGTTTGTGTGGGTATATGTGACAACACCAAAGGTGTTAGAACATGTTGAATAATGGTTGACCAATCTATTTGATGCTGGTAGTTTGAATGATCTATTATAAATCTATTTAATGGATGAGATCTAGGATGGTTGTTTTATTTTCATTCTACTCCCCACTAATTGAGGCGTCTCGATGTGTTTGTTTGTATATTTTCTCTTGTTTGTAGGTTTGAATTTTTTTATTGAGTACCCAATATATAGAATTATGGTACTAATTAATATTAATTATTAAAATGTGGGGATAGTATTAATGTAATTAAAAGGCTAAAAATATTATTATGTTTATAAACCATAGAATCATTTTGGATTATTCATAGGGGGCTTGATTTTTCCCCGACGATTAAATTTAATGTAATTTAAAATAATGTTTTCTGTTAATTAATGGATTATGAATAAATTATTGAATGTAAAATGATAATAGAATGTATTTTATTTATGAAACTCTTTTAAATTCATGATTTTATATTGGATATCATGTCATCGAAGTGGAATCTGAGAGACTAAGCATTATTAATCGAAATTGAATCTATGAATTGTTTATTTCCATTGTGTGGTTGAGTTATATATTATATCCTAAATTTTTTGAAATTGTACAGTACCACACCCTTTTCGGTATGTAAAACTGAAAACTAGTGGACTCTGGGTGGGAGTTTTCTGCTACATCCTTGTGGTAGGATGTATGGATAACTACCCACTCAGGACTCAATCTCATTTAATAGTAGTTACGTGTCATTGTATTAACGACTATTATTCTCCCCATATATATTTGTTGATGTATTTTATGGATTATTTTATTCACACACATGTATATTTTGATATAGTATATATATTAATTTTATAGGTATAATTTATATTGGATGTGATGGCTTCATGTACATACTCAAAGTATAGGTTGTGATGCCATGAGGTAAAATATCTGAAGTATGATACACGTCATAAAAGATTTGGAAGCACCAAGAAACTAATATATTAATATCTATATATACGTGGATGGGATGATGTGAGGATGTGATGAACAAGTTACATGTTGTGATAACGTAGTCTAGGTGTCTATGGTAACTCTTATTTTGGAGACAGATGGATCAGTATGGGTGATGTTATGGAAGTGTATAAAATTAGTTGAGAATTTTTAGTTTTTTACCCTTTATGTTTCATGATAATATTATATGTTCAAATTTATGTGATACTTTATGATAGTTATCCATAGGGAAGCTATGGTATTAGTATAAATATTTATTGATCATATTAGTTTCACTTTTGTTAACTGTGCTTTTACATTCATTCATTGCAATTTTCCAGAGAGATATATTGAGTATCCAACTCAGTATACTATTATTGAATCCCTTTATATATAAATTATTTTTCATTTTATTGTTTTTAGGCATAATAAAATGTTGGATATTTCCAGTGTGGGGTTTAGAAAGATTGTTTTGGGCTTTTTGTTCCCTATAATATTCACCATTTTAGTACATGTATTATTACATTCAAATGTTATAGTACTAAAAAGAATTTAATTATTTTACATCTGTTTTATTTATAAATATTAATTTATAAGATGATATTTATCGGTAAATTTTATTATCTTTCTCTATTCAATATGTTATATTAGAGGTTAATGCCTCACAAATTTTATTTATTATTTCCATAATGCTATCCTCCAACAAGGGGAATATTGGATGCAGGATTCGGGAAGGCACTATCTCTCCCCCCATCATTGTGTAATCATTGTTGGGAGGGGGTAGTGAAAAAACTAGGCACATTAATAAACTTAATGAAATAATATTATGTATGTATATAACATTGTGAAAATTAAATAAGGTTCACACATAACATAACTAACTCGTGAGTTATCCATATTAACCTAATGAATTATATAGATAAATAAATCTATGCCCACCCATCACATAATGAAATCTATACACATGTTTGAAACAATATCATAATGTCTTCATAATTATATATGCCATAAAACGAAATTTGGTTTCATAAAAATTTCCCCATAACATAACTCATTCGAAAGAAATGTATTCCAATATATTATGTCAATACATATTACCAATTGAAAAAGGGTGGGTATCATAAAAACATATAATCAAAATCAAGAAATTACTTTAGAAATATAATAAAAACCATTTCATTGGATCACATAACAAATAGATATAAAGAGTCATTAAGTTTCTCCTAATTAGATAGAAAAATATTTTAAAAGATATCTTGAAACATTTTTTTAGGGAAAGCCCCTTTTCCATTTTAAATTGTTTAATTAAAATATAAATTGTTTTTGAATGTTATGTAATGTTTTTTTAAAATAAAATCTTTGTAAAATTATAAGTGAGCTTCAAATAATTTATAATTAAATATGGTACAAAATACCATTGTAGTTGTATAGGATAAATATATAATTTCATTCATATTTTTCCTAGAAATTTATATGTTCTTTATTTGAAAATTTATAACAATATTTCTATTTAAAAAAATAATAAATTGGAAAACAAGGGTAAAAATGATTTTAAAAAATTCTATTAGAAGATTCATAAAATTACACAAATTTTTTATAATGCATGGATGTGAAAGAAAATTATTTCCCACTCAAGTGTAAAATAATGTTTGTATTCATTAAACGCATTCACATGGACTCTTGAATAATTAAATATTAGAAAATTAAACATAAAAAAAGTAATTTCAGAAAACAACACAAGATGAATAAGGTTTCATGAGATTATAGATATGTTTATCATAATATTATAACATATTATTTATATTGATAAACATTCAAAATAAATAAATAGATATTTTCTATAAAACCCTTACAACCTCAGATACTTTTGAATCATAAGCCTGCTGAATGAAATAACCATATATAGATAAATATATATACTCAAAAACATTATACGAAGTTTCATAAAATACATTCGTTGGATATATATAAATAATATAACATAAAAAGTGAATTATATGGAATGTCTATCATGGAAATTAATTTGAGAAGAATACCCCATGCATGATTTTGTAACATTCCAATAACATTCTCAATGATAGAATAAAAATACAGGAAAAGATTAATATAATGAGAATAAATAGATATATATGAGATAACATATTATAGAATCTATAAAATAAAATAAAAATAGAATATATTTATTTAACATAACATATGTCCTGGAGAAAACATTTGTAGAAGAAAATCCCTTATCATGACTTTTGACATTCATCATACAAGTTCAAACCTCTTGTAATTTAGACAAACATATTTTTATTTCATGAATATCCTTATTAGAAACTATTAATTGTAAATATGTGAGGACAGGTGTTCCCTCTCATGATTTTCGAGGAGGATGCACATAGACATTGTCAATAAAAAATTTTATAAACACAATTTACACATTCAAGATGGCTCCAAAATTGATCATTATCAAACATGTATATAGGATATTAATAGAAAAAAAGTTCTATATAATATTTATTTTATATGGTTTTTATTTCATGTAAAAACATTTATTATTAGCTAAACAACATGGTAATCACGTTTAAACCTTAACAATAATAGATAATTTTTAATATTTTTAAACTTCATTCTTCCCAAAAATGACTTTTCTTTTATAATATAGTACTTATAATTTCATTCCCAATATGAAATCATTTTTTGAATTACATTATAAAATGTGGTATAAATAAAATTTATATTAATCCCATATATTTGATGAAAATCTACTTTCTAAATGAATAGAATTAAAAATTATGAAAAAGAATATGCCAAATATCAACATAAAATCAAATCAAGAGAAATAAATATGATTTATAATAATATAATTTATCTACTTCCACTACTAAAAAACCAAATTAATAAATACAAAAATACATTAAACAAAAAGGTTTTTTGGTAAAAATTTATTTTTTACATATTAATCAAAATATAATTTGTAACAAAAATTTATAAATAATATTTAAACTAAGTTTAATATTTTGATTTCATAAATTATGTTTTTATGTTCTAATAATTTTTCTTCAACATTTAAAAATAAATTTTAAAATAAGTGCACGATGATAAAACTATTTAATGAAATTATATTTATAAATAAAAAAGTATTATGATTACCACATTCATAGAAAACAAAGTTTGAAAATATTTATTATTTATTAAAAAATATATAAAATTCATTAAAATAAAAAACAATGAGTGATTAATTTAATTTATTATTATACTTAAATTCATAATCATAAAAAAAATTCCAGAATTAACATTTATTTTTTTGATATATTTTTTTGTCCTTTGGTGAACTAAAAACAAATGAATTTATTTTATTCATTTAATTACCATATATTACTATTGATTTATTTATTCTTATTCATATCAACCAATTTAATATCTTATGATAAGATTCACATTATATAATAATATTTTAATTGTAAATCACTATTCATTTAAACATGGAGTTTCATAAAACACATACTAAATGGAAATTTAATTTATTTGAAAAAATATTTTTCATAAATTATAAATGTGTATCATTCACCCACGTTTATTAATTGATCCATTAAAATTTGAAATTATTCTCAATAATTAAGTATTTAAAGATTAAAAATTCATAAGGTGAAAACCAACATCATAAAAGGGGTTAATAAAACTGTTTCCCGGAATAAGGGAAATGAAATATAATGACTATTTAAAACCAAAAAAATTTAGTATTCTTCAAAATAGTAAAACAATAATAGGATGAAAAAATGTAGACATGGATTTGAAATTTCATTCCCAATGACTAATAGTGATTGAGCGATGACATGGATAGGAGAAAGTGTACCAACTCAAATCCATTAATCTATTATTGGTGAAAATACATTTGAAGCATCGAATATGATATCAAATTTATTATATTTTTATATCCATATTAATTTACTAATGTTGTGCAATTACTATTACATCATTAATGATAAAATATGGATACATAAATACTTGATATATTTATTTTTCAATGTAAACTTTAAAATATATGGTTTTTATTTGATGTACATTCACATAATATATTACTCAATTTGATTAGTTTTCTCATATACAATTCCCATAATAAGATCCATAGTATAATTGTAAATAATTACATTTTATGTAATTAAAAAATATGTTATCACTAGTAACCAAATATATATATATCATTATATAGTATTATAATAAATTAATCTCTAAATTTACATTCAATGATAAACATAATCCAATCCATAAATATTTAACCTTATAACCCTTCCAATTTTAAAAATTTTTAAATAAGGTCAATATATTTATAAAATTCAACACGACATTAATACCTTTTATATAATAATATATCTAATTATTGTCACATACCAAAAATGGGAATACCCTCAACATTAATTCTCATTAAACATGTTAATAACATTTATTACAATGAAGCATTACTGAAAATAACTAACTTCAACATTCATAACATAAAAAAAGATTATTCTAAATCTACCCTTAATATAAAAATTATATATCTAAATCTATACATGATTGTATATAACTCATTTTAATGGATCATTAACCTGTTCTTTATTAATCAAGACTATCAAATTTATTGAGTCATACCCATCACCTCTTTATCCCAAAATCATTATCTCAATATCTAAATAATATTAATGGTAATATTTCCATTAATCATGGGTTTTACATCAATACCACCTTGTAGTTAAATTGATTTTATCGGTTATATGTTCCATTATAAATATTCCAAAAAATCATTAATTAAAAACTTATATACGAAATACTTATATATTATGACCCATATAACATATTTCTTGAATCCATTTATATAAACACTTCAATTATCCTTCCCCATCATTATGAAATTAACTAGGATTCATTATATTAATCTTTAATACATTATTATTTTCATATCTAATTCATATTTTCTTCTACATAGTTAATATAGCAATTAATAAAACCACCTTATTGATTCAATTTTTTAGATTATCCCTAGGAAACCATTTTTTATTAATCTTATAAATACCACATTTAAAACATTCATCAGATGATAATACCTTAGGAAATCCAATATTACCATCCATTTCATTAACTAAAATGCTCATTTTCATATTTTACTTACATTCATTTCTACATTCTATTCCACACCTAAAACATCTTCTCATGCCTCTAATATATTCTAGTGGGTTCTTCTTCATACATTATCATGATGAGTGAAATTGAATGTTGTTTCATCCATGAACACCACTACCAATACATTGAATAAACTATATTCATATATTATTCAATCATTCCATGATAATGTTAATGTTCTCATTGTTAATCAGTTTTTTGATAGGTTTTTGGCAATAAAAAAATATCCTTCCATTTATTCATCATCCAATTCAGAATCTCGCAAATCGATTATATAACACATTCAATGAAAACCTAATTCTATTTATTTCCCACCATTTAATAAAAAATTCATAGTTTAAGAAATAATAATCATTTTGGAAATAAAATTATCAAGAATAAAATATATGGAATAACAAAATTAGGACACATTCATTTAATTTATAAAACTTTATTATTAATATTGGGAATTAATGGTCATTATTCAAATCACGTTTTATGGATACTAATGAGTTTTTTAATTCCCTGTTTATATCCTCTTAGAGTGTGAAAAGAAATTTATAGTAAGGAATGTTTTTAAGAACCATGTATAGTGACTTAATATTACCACACATGGATATTAAATATGTTTAGATTAATATTCAATAAATTTCACAGACACATTCATGAGGACCAAATTAATTTGGTATAACTGGAATAATTGATCACAAAATTATTACCCAGTGAATTATCATCAATGATTCACACATTGATCTTCCATTTTACGCCTCTTAATTAAGATACACTACATAAATCCATTATTTATAACCTAGCTAACGGAATCATAATAATGGTTGGTCTAAAATACTAAATAATGGTAAATATAAGAGTAATAAAACAATGATTGTTTCAATTTAAAGATTTTCATAATGGTATTTGATAATTAACATATTTTAAAATGGTTTTACCCAACCATTAATTGATTTTAAAAATGATTCATGGTATAAATATTCCTCGATCATAGGACATGAGTCATAAGGGAATCAAAGAACACAAGTAATGGGAACAAACCATTGATATTAAAGATAGATCTATTCCATACAAAATTATTTTGAAAATCATATTTCAATGTTACCAACCAAGATAATCCTGACATGTTTGGATTTGTATTCGAACCCATGTACCACATTTTGAATTTGGATAACCTCTCATGTACACTACATTGGGCTTCAGCTAGGCACCCTTATACATTGCATTGTTGGTATAGGATAACAACTCATGAACCTACCTGTAGTGTTTGGGAAAAGAACCCATTTACCCTCATTTTATTGTCTTTGGATAAAAAAATGTACTCTCCTTAAAGATTTGGTATAAACACTCATGTACCATCCTTTTTTTGTGATAGTGATAAGCACCTATATAAAAACCATATCTCAACTAGGTAATCCAGGTGTGTACACACATAACTCATATAGAATTTATCATTACCTAATTAATTTAATATACAAATATTTTCCACCCATCACATAATAAAACTAATACATATTTTTGACATAATATTATTAAACATTCATCATATAATAAACTATGAAATGAAATGGGATCAAAAACATTTCATCGTTTCATAACTTGTGGAAAAGATACCTATTTCATAATCATTTTCGATTTCATCATTTCATGACCCATTGTGAAAGAATATGGTTTAATACTAATTTTATTATAGTATAAATCCTAAGGGGTAAATTGGGTTCATAAACATAATTTCATTTTAAACCATTCAAAAAATGAATATGTATAACATCCTTGGTTTATAACACCATCAAATTATAATTAAATTCTAAAGATTTAATCTTAGAAGGAAAATAATTTTTAATGAATACTTGGTAAATTTACTAAGGAAAATATTTATATTTTGATAATTAAATTTTTAAACATTTCATATTTTTTATAACTATTTATTGTTTAATATATATTGAAATTATTTAATGATCTATATTAAAATCAATCTCACAATTTCTTGAATAAAATATCATTTACTCAATGAAAAAAAAAATTTTAAAACATAAATCATTTTAAATATATTCTTTTATATTAAACAAGAAAAAATATAAATTAGGTTTATTGAATTAATTTTTGATGATTTTGGTAAATATCATTCATATTGAACATGTTAAAATGTATATCCCTTCACAATATTGTAAAAATGATGATAATAATTTTTTTGAAAATGATATGATGACTTCTTTCAAAAAACAAATAATTTTAAAAAATGGTTAAAATATTTCTTTTAAAAATCATCATATTAATGAAAAATAATTGAGACAATTTTTAGAAATCATTTATGTGTATGAACCCCCATTCATTAATGAAAATATGTATAAAGTCTAATTTTATTAAAAAAACATTTTCATATCTTTTTTAACAAACAATGATTTTAAAAAACGGTATAGTTAAAATATGATATCAAATAAAACATCATTATAATAAATATCATAACAATTGTTGATATATGGGTCACATAATTTTATATTTAGAAACATAATCCTAAATACCCATGATAAATAATGAGAATTTAACCTGAAATTGGCACCACATTGTTAATAAAAAATTATAATCCCCATGAATGAATAATGTTATCTTAGGCATCAAATATCACGAGTATGAATAAATTCAATATATTACATGTTAAATGGGACATATAATCCATTGAAATAATATAAGTCCACAATATATTGTCTATCTTAATGAAATAAAATTGATACACTAATCACATATCGATTTGTTAACTTTTGAATCATAAAACCCTTGATAGAGTAATCCTAAAATATATTTATAAATATCAAAAATTTCAAGGTTAATAGAAATATTTAAAATTAATCGGAAATATATAGAAAATATATAATAAATAGGAGGTGAATATTGAATGTGTCACATATAAGTAAAAACTATCATAAAAATCCCCTACTTTATGTCTTGAATTTTTTCATACTCATTATAACCATCTATTTTATAAATATTTCTGTTATTTTTATATTTAAGGGTTATATAATTTTTTTGGATAAAATATATTTTGTTTATGTCATTATATTACTAGTTTATTAACAACTCCATTATCAAGTCATGATTCAGGAAATAACATCTTTGTTCTATGTATTTATCATAATTTTTTGTTGTCTAAAATTTTACAATTATCATGGTTCTATAATTAAAATACCTTTAATCTTGATATAAATATTATATATTTTAATTATAAATTATTTCCAAATAACCCATGAAATATATATATAGGAAGTGTAATACATCATCAATGAAGATAGAAGGGTCTACGTATGTCAAATCATAGTATTTCATTTTCTAGTAGGGTTGATAGAAGTAAAAGTAAATAAAATATATTATCAATATATAAAAATATATATTTAACAAATATAACATATTTTTGTTATATATTTCTTTAATAATTTCCATGTATATCGTGGATGAATCCCATTTCATCGTGTGGTGCATTCCAGCTATAAACACGAAAAATGTTATCATTTATATGTAAATTGGAATGAATAATGTTATGTGTGATATATTAATTAATGAATCATTATAACATTAATAATATTATAAATTTATTTTATAAAATACTAAATGAATCATTATAATAATCCTTGAGGGGTTGTAATAGGATAATGAATGACATTGTTTCAGGGGGTGGTACTCTGTCGTACACTTGAACAATGATTTTATGAAACATTTTTTTGAAGTGTATATAGTTATTAATCATTCCCATTATAAAAATAAAACCCATTATTTTTTTAATTATATAAGGTAAATTTAAAAAATAATTAATGGGGTTTATGGAGGAAATACAAAATTGCCCTCTGATGAATTGTATATCTTCATCAGTTATCATCCTTAGGATTCAACTATAATCCTTCTTAGATGGATTTCATCCCAAAACAGGGAATCTATAATTAGGAGAGGGATGTTGGGAAGTTATTTTTTTCAATGCATGGTCGATCATAATTCCCTGAGATCTATGAATACATAGCGGTAGTGAGTTCCCTGTTATAATTTAAGGGGAGTTTTATTTTTGTAAATAACCAAAATAATTCTTTATTTTGAGGTCACTAAAACCTCATCCCACTCAAAATTTTATTAATAATGAAGGATTAGGATTTATTTATCAATAAACCCGTGAACCACATAAAATAATTAGATTTCTTTACAATGTTATTCTATAGTCATCAAATTTATTCAATTGGATACTTATCATTTTTACCAATGTAATTTTCATATTTTCTTAACTAGGTAATTTATTATTTTTGAATAATAATAAAATTTATTTTATATATATTTTATTAATATATATTATACATATTAAATAAAATTTATTGAATAAAAATTTTATTTGCGTTCATAATTAATTTTTATATAAACACATGTAATGTGAAAAACTACACATTAACCTTAATAAAAGTAATTAATAGTATCTTTTTCCCTAACAATAATGGTAAGAAAATAATATGAAATTATTAAATAATATAAATTATTTTTATCCAAAATATGTATTCTAATTAATACAATTACATTCACCATAGTTAAAGAATTCATATTAATAAAATAACGTCAAATATGTGATGATAATACATGTTTTTTATAGAGGAATGGTTAAAATATGTATTGAGTTTTCATGTAAAAATTCAAAATGAAAATAATTCAAATGACCCAAATATGTTTTATTGGAAAAATAAAATTAATCATAGTTACTTTCAAACCAACTTAATATGTAATTTACAGTTATATTTAATGTAAATAGAAAATTAGATTTCTTTTAAAATTCATAATTTTCACGATATAAAAAAAATAAAACATAATAGAAAAATCACATTATTTCGTTATATAAAAAATTTGATATTATAATTTAAATATTTTTTCACATTTACTAATTTTATTTTCAAATATTTATAAATTATAATTCTAAAAAACATATTCAATAAAATGGAAAAAAATTATTTTTTATAAAAATAATGTATTTACATGAAAATTTAGATTCAATCATGTATCTTGTATGAGGAAATGATTAAATGAATGTAAAAGAGTTTACTGAAACTATATAATATATAAATTTTGTTCAATACGTTAACCAATTATATTTTTAATATTTATTAATGTATAACAAAAAACATTAAAAAGAAATATTATTTTATGAAAAGTATTTCATTTATTTTAGTATAGAAATTATTTTAATTTATCTTTTCATAGTCCCAAAATAAATTATTCTATATTAATTTTTAAAACATATTTCATAATTTATTTAATCATATTCATACAGTCTATTCCAACGATGTAATGTCCAGGTTCTGGGTGCTGATAAGTGGTGCCCCTTACCCAGTTGGTCACATAGCCTCAAACACATTTCCTCAAACACTAGAGGCTTCCGAATAGGAATGCGAGCCTTAGGTGTGATAGTGGGGATACTATTACCACATTGGTAATGTAACACAGTGGAAACAACATATAATAGTTGTAGAAATAGTAATAGCATAAAATTTTTACATAATAAAATTGTTAACAAAAATAGAAAACTTCTTAATATATATATATATAATGCATGAAACAAGTGTCTAGGAACCCAACCAAACAAGTTACAATGGTGAAATTCATTAATAATCCTATGTATATGGGTAAACAAGTAAAAACCCTTAACCACATCGTAAGTATCAGCCTAGTCCCAAGCTCTATAACTCTAATGAAATCATGTACCTGAGTTGTAGGTAACTTTCCCTAATATATACTTGCAACAATATAATCTATTGGGGCCCAAAATCATGACCCAATTAGGTGTGAGACGAATCCCAATAGGAAACCACCAAATATATGTTCCTAACTGTTAGTTAATTAATATAGACGAAAAAATATTCCAAATGAAGGAATAAACAAAGAAGTACTCAGGTAAATAATTATACAGTTTCAGGTACATTCATATATATTTACAAACTATTCCACAAGTCAAAAAAATTTAACCCTCTAGGATGTTCTCACAATTTAACCCATCTAGTTCTACATAATCAAATACTCTCTGAGGAAGAACACCACAAAAAATTCCCTTTATTTTCATGTAATAGTAAACTGCTGGCTCACTAAGGAAGCACTCAACCTCCAATTCACCCAGCGGTCTCGCAACGTAAAACTAATGACACAGTGACATAGCCTTCATATCCATCTCCATAATGGTCTTGTAATGTGGAAAAGTAATAGGAACTTTGGGGAATCCCTCAGCATCAATTCCACTGATGGTATTACTACACATAGTTCTCATAGCACTATATAATACGATCATGAACAAATGATATACAACAACGAATTGAAATCTCAAAACTACAAGGATAAAAAATTACAATTCATATCACAAGAATGCCATGGAATAATCAGTCTATCCTAATAGTACTAGGAATTGAAAAAATAGCATAACAGAACATTCTAGACCCAATGATGAATGTCAAAAAAAACATGTGAAAACCCATACATAGTAAGGTAATAAAACCTATTCATAATCAAACACCCCTACTCACGAAATAAAATCATAGAAAGAATTAATATGGTTCACATCCCTAACAGATGCAATACCCTAAACTATAGTATTGGGAACTTTTGGCACATATAACTCAAAGAATTCTATTTAAAGGAACAATCTTCCTACCTAGACATTATACGATTGATATAGTTGATACTCATCCATTGAATCGATATAGAACATGTTAGATCAACTAAAACATCAATAATTTTAGACAAAAGATATATTTTGAATGATGATAAATTAAGAGAAAACATCTTAAAAGTAGGAAGATCCCAATGATGCAATTCCAATGCAATCGACGGTGTTCGATTTAGATCACAAAAGGTTGATCGGGGTCTTTTAGAATAATCAATGATCTTCAATCGCTTCTGGAAACGACGACGCTATATGAAGGAGGATCTATTCATTAGACACGATCTCGGTCTAATTTATAAAATTATAATAAAAATACATGGGGTGTTCATTAAATTTTCAGGAAATTTATATGCCTTTATCCGGCCCTGATTTTGGAGTTTTCTATGTCTCCCCACATAGTCATGAACATAGCCCTCACACAGCTAGTACATGGCTCCCCATGGAATTCAGGCACATGTCATGTACTCAATATACATGGCATGTACTCATTAAATTTACAAAAAATACTCTTATCCCAAAAACACCATAAATAATATTCCATACATGATAAGTGAACTATATACTTACAAAAATCACAAAAGAAAGAAATTCATCCATGAATTTCCCTATGTAGGAGGTGAAGAAGAATCCTTGAAGAAATCTGACCACTACAATCAAATATCAGCCTCCCTCTCTCATGTGTCATCCAATACTCACCCATGATGTTGCATCACCTATACCAAAGAAAAATTCGTTCCATAGAGAACCTTCAGTTTATGAGAAATGATTTGGAAAGGATTCTCTTCGAATGAGGATTCCACCTCCTACTCAACCTCATCAGGATGAAAATCCTAATATAGGTTTGAAAAGTAAAGGCATAACTGAGAAACATGGAAGAATTCATGAATATCCTAATATCAATGGGGTAACTACAACCGTGAGAAAACTATCATGACCCTCTCCAAAACCTCAAATGACCTTATGTATCTCTGTGAAACCTTACCATATCTAGAAATCCTCTTGTTTCACAACCTCTGAGTGACACGTAAGAAAACCTTATCCCTGACCTCAAACTGCAGAGGTTGTGTCTGATGATCCACATCAGACTTCTATTTTCACTGTGTAGTATCCATCCTTTTCCTAATGAACTCCACTTGCTCTGTGGTCTTCAGGACATGATTAGTTCCCAGTATAGCTACCTCTTGTACTTCCAGCCAACATAGTGGTGATCGGCATGGAAGACTTTACATAAAATAATAAGGTTCCATCTGAATAGTTTGTTGAAAAAATTTATTGTAGGAAAACACCACAAAATATATGTGATTCTTTCAAAAACATAAAAATCAATGACACATGCTCGAAGAATTTCCTCTGGCACCTATATTATATGCTCGGACTGACCATCATTCAAGGGATGGTAAGCTGTATTCAGATGTACCTATGAACCCAATGCCCTATGTAGTTCTGGCCTAACCTATGAAGTAAAATTAGAGTCCCTATATGAAATGATAGTGTTTGGAACCCCATGTAAACATACAATTTCTCAGATTTACATCCTTCCAAAATCATCTACACTGAAGGATTCCTTGATCGGTATGATGTGTGCAACCATCATGAGTCTATAAATGATAACAAAAACTGCATCATTCCCCCAAGGCTACCTCAGTAATCATGTCACTAAGTCCATAGAGACATCAATACACATCCTCTAGGGAATGCGTAACAACTGAAAAAGCTCTGATGGTCGTTGATTCCCTAACTTCACCTACTAACAGTTGGAACTCCTCATCGAAAAACCAGTGACATCTCTCTTCATGCCTGGACACAAAAATTAACAGTGTAGATATATATATAACTTCATAACACTAGGATGAACTACCAAAACTGATGAATTGAAATCCCGAATCTGATCCCCACATATATCTACTAAAAACCATATACATATAGGGTACCACAAGATCATATCCTTTCCCATAGTACATCCAGGAATAAGGTCCTCTCCTGAAACACTCTGACGTAGGACTACACCTTCAATATCAGATTGATGCATCATTCTCAGTCGAAAAATTTGAGAATAGGTAACAACTATAGAAAAAAGAATCACATGCCCCATTCTATCATGCACCTCCAAATACATTTTAGAGAACTGATCCATAAGCTACCACTCATTGATGGCCTCCAGAACTTCCAGTATCTGAGTCATCCTGCTCAATGCATTATCCACTGTGTTGCCTTTCTCATGTGTGTTGGTAAGCTCAAATTTAAAGGACTATTGTTATTTAACACACAATCTATTTCTTATATTAAAAATATTCTTAGTAAAAATGTACTTGAGACTCTTTTGGTAGGTGAAAACCACAAAATTAACTCAAAATATATTATTTTACTAATTGAGAAAAACATAGACAACTGCAGCCAACTCAATATCATGTTTCGGGTAATTCCGCTCATGTGGCCTCAATATCCAAGACTCGTACGCAAGGACATTTTCACCCTACATAATCACTGCTCCCAAACTGATTCTTGATGCATCATAGTAAATTGTATAACCTTTTCATGGATATATAAAAAATAGTATTAGTGTTGATTTCGACCTCCCATTCATTTCTTGAAAGGATGAATCATAGGAATTTGTACACAATTACTTTACACCCTTCTTAGTCATGCAAGTTAGTTGTGCTTCTACGTGTGAAAATGTCCTATATAAAATATCTGTATTAAATATCCAACCCTTGACAACCATTTACCACAATGACATTTTTCAGATGCTCCAAGAAAATTACCATACTCACTTTCAATGTGTCAAATTATACTTCTTTCCTTGATATGGCATGACCCATGAAGT
The DNA here is from genome assembly GCA_963277665.1 of Viscum album. NCBI lineage: Eukaryota > Viridiplantae > Streptophyta > Magnoliopsida > Santalales > Viscaceae > Viscum > Viscum album. Next base: position 1,764,841,702 of record OY728146.1, on the reverse strand, counting down.
GAATCTGGTCCATCCAAAAGATTCATTTTGAGAAAAAAATATAATTAATGCTCTCTTGGTGTAATCAAAATGATCTCATAATGGATATCACAGTAACGTAGAGTGTGAGATAACACCATGATAAGATCCTCAAAAACAAAAAAAAAGAGAGTCTATTTTGGGATAGAAAACTCGGTTCATTAGTGACATGAAAACTGAAGGTTCATTGGTGAGACTGAATGTCATAAAAACATACTCGTATAGACCATAACTGCTACGAAAGGCTATAAGAGGTATATTTGACGGTCTAACGTGTAACTGGTGATAACCATATCTGATGTAAATCATTGATAAAATTCATACTCCTCGATACTGATAAAAGAGGTCATCAATTCTCCGTAAGGGATATTAGTTTTTGACCGTCAATTGGTTCAGCTTCTGAAAATCTATGCGATGTCTGATGGTTCCATCCAACTTCTTTGCAAATAAGACATGTGAACCCCAAGGAGATTTACTAGGTTGGGTGAAACCCATTCCCTTTAACTCCTCCAGCTGCTTCTTAAGCTCTAGTAACTCTAGTGTTGGTGTCTTATAATAACGAATGGACACAAGTGTTGCTCTTGGAAAAATCTCAACAACAATATTTCACCTATAACTCTAGATGAATTACTAAAATTTTATCTAGGAAGATATCCCAAAAAAATCCACCTCTAGAAGAAATTAAATATGTGATTTCCCTTCGTTATCCATATATAGTCTAGCAATCTGGGTGGATCTCCTCCCAACTCATGATGCTTGGGTCCAGCTCTACCTTCCCGAACATCCCATTTCCCTTATTTAGAAACTATCTGACCTCAGGTGACATGAACCCCACCCTGAGAAAATAGAATTTCACAACACCCTAGAAAAAAACTAACCAGTACATTCTAAGAATGATGTCATAGCCTATTATCTCTAAGACATAACGATACAATAAAAAGTGACACCCACCATCATCAAGAGGGAACTCTTAGAATTGACATACACTATCCATTCTAGTCCGCAACATAGTGTCTAATTTTAAGATATTTTCATAAGTACATATATAGATCCTAAATATTTCCATAACAGTATCATATATGAAACTATGAGAATCCCCTATATCGAAAAGTGTAGAAGTTAAAACTGAGGTAACAAGAATTGTACCAATAACTGTAGATAATCCGGGATCTTTCACCTACTGAGTCTACTCTAGCACAATAGCGTAACCTAGGTTGTGACCCAATGATGAGGTTTTTGATTCTTTAGATGATCCACCTAGTGGATATAGAAAAAAAATGGCTGACCACTATGGCCATGACCTCTATCTCTACTAGATCGGCTTAAATAACTTTAGATATCATATGTATATGGGACTGGTTTTCCTGCTTTAGATTGGGTAGTCAAAATATATCCCATATCACCAGTTTCTAGTGAGAATACCTGATAGAAATTCTAATGATGACCCATTGTTCAACAATATTGGCACTCAATTGGGTCTCTCATTCATTGTGTCATCGTATTCCCGCACTTCCCACACTTGTAGCATACCGACTAGCTACCAAAATAAGTGTTCCGATTTCTCAGATATTCGTGTATGGACTCCCTACGACACATCTATCTATTAGTTAGAGGGGTACAAACTTTAGATGTCCTGCCTCCCTGGTTCACAGCCCTATAATCACTTAAGTTGCCCACTTTGATCATCACCTGGTTGATTATAGATGTTATGGATGTCAACTTGAAGATTCTAACCTAAGATCAGAGGTTATTCCTAATTCCATCCTCAAACATTCTTACCAGAAAAAAACTCATCACGCCCATGGATGGGTCTAAAGAGATGCATCTCTTGATGTCTGAAGAATACTCTTGTATGGAAAGAGTACACTGCTCCAAACACATGAAAAATTGGGCTCGGTTGTCCCTCAAATTCTCAAATTATAATAAAAGATAAAAATCATGCTAGAACTCATCCCATGCCATACCATGCTAGATCCCTTCCTGTTACATCACATACAACCATCTCATGGTGGAATCCCAATGTATGTAAGTAGCGAGATTCAACCTCCTCTTTGGAGGTGTCCCTTGATGCTTGAATATAAAGAGGAAGGATTCTAACACTGACTCTAAATCTTGAGGTCCTCCTTCCTTGGAGAATGTGGGAGGATGTTTTTGTGGAATGACCCACGCCAACTCTTCTATTAATGGGGAAAGATGTCATGCAAGCAAGAAAGACTGCATAAGCCACACGAATACTACTTGGAACTATACATTTGCACCAATATCTGAAATGATGGCTGCTTCCAAGAAATTCATGATGGGAGGACCTACTTGTAGTCTCAGACTTACCATTTCTGGTGTCTGATCATTCTCCTATATCTGGAATACAACTAGATGAGGACTTGGTGTTTATACTCTTCATGGTCAGGCGCAGACCTCAGTTCAAGATTATCACAGACCAAAAGTTCAATGTGAAATAAAGGAACTCGAGGAATAAAACATTCTATTTCTTCAAAACAAGGTTAAACAACATGATTTACACTTACATGCTTATTCCATTAAGATTCCATATTGGAGTTAATTTTATCCAACACAGGTTGTCTAACACCCCATACACACGGCGTGTTCTCCCATGACACGGTGTATACTCAAATCATCCCCCCGGCCCGAGTTCCCATACTTAGCTAAACCACATAGTTAAATTAGAAAAATACTACACGACTTGTTTGTATGTAATAGGATGTGTTCTAAAAGGAATCTACTGACTTTTGTCGTTAAACACATGATCAGTTACAAGTTCAACTCCACACATCATGTTAAAGAGGGACACAGAGTGTAATACCTAATTTTTCATCCACCCATGTCATTTGTAACATGACATGGAACATGGTCTCTACAACACAATGTGTACGTCCAGTAAATAGCGTGTTCCAAAAATGATTCCCAAACCTCATGTCCCTTCCCACATAAGTATTCATATGGTCATGTATTACCTGGTTTGTACTTGAGAAAAATGGTTCCTTCTCAAATAGAAGGATACATGGCATTTATTTATCATTCCAAAGCATGTAATCATGGGTTTTCTAGATTGTAAACCTCAAATACTACTATCGGACACCATAAAAACACAAAAATAGGCATTTATGTAGAAAAATTATGATCTGTGGGGGCCCATACACTCTACAAATAAATATTTCAAGTTCTTTAAAATGAAACCCTACAAAATTAGCAATACTCTATAAAAAACAGGTTTATATATCATGGAATCTATCAAAACAACATGTATATCTAGCACAACATCTATCACAACAACATGCAATCCGTAATTCACCTTAAATGGCATGCCAAAATTTCATTACATGTGATCTTTAGAAAGTGACTATATAATGAAAGAGATTGAATAACCTCCTATCATTGGGTTATAATAGAAATATATCGTGAATAACATCAATGATAATATCATAAAACATGTGAATCACCCAACAGTGAAATCAAATCGACCGTAACAATTGAAAAACATGAAATAAAGTAATCGAGTCATATTGGTGTTTCCTTATACAAGGGTTAGCTACACTCAAGTGAAACTTAATACCAACAACATATTATTTAATATCCCTGTCTATATGCTTGAAACAATAAGTCTAGATGAAAGTAATTCCTATAGTAAAACATTGTAATGTCCTAGTTCTGGGTGCCGCACAGAGGTGCCATGTACCTAGTTGGTCAAATGGCCTCAACAAAATTTCTCCAAAACTAGAGGATGTTGTCTAGATGGGAGGGCCCTGGGTTTGATAGTGGGGAAACTATTCCATCATTGGTATAGTAACACAATGGATGAAAACATATAAAAGTAGCATAAGTAATAATAACATACAATAATAAATAGCCGAAGAATGAACATAAATAAATAACTGCAGCATATATATATAATAATAATTCTGGAAAAATGTATCTTGGAATAGAGAAAAACAAGTCACAATGCTGAAATACTGTACTAAAACAATGTATAAATGGATATAGGTAATCAACTCCAACAACATTCCATGTCTCACCTTGGTCACATGCTTTTCAAATCCACAGCAATAATGTTCCTGAAGTATAACTGCTATTGAGCTTATCTGTACGTGAAAAAATATAATCTAGTTGATCTCAAAAGAATTTCCCAAATAGGTTTCAGATGAATCCGTGTAGGCATCCACAAGAATACATGTTCCTAACTATCAATGAATATATATAGCATGAAATATTTTCCATATAAGGTAATAATCAAGGATGTACTCATGTATACAATCCTATATATTCAACTATGTTCATTTACAATTACCAATTATTCTACAAGTCAAACAAAAGAAACCCTTTGGGATGTTCTCATAGTTTAATTCTTATGGTTCAGCTTAATTAATGACTCATTGAGGAAGCACTAATTGTAAATTACCCCATGTGGTCATATAATGGTAAATTATAGACTATCTAAAGAAGGAATAAACATCCAATTCCCCCATTGGTCTCGAAATATGTAACTAAAGACACTCTTAGGCAGCACTCACTCCCATCCACCCTATAGTCTCACAATGAGAAAAAGTAACAGACGCAATGGGAACAACCTTAGTATCAATTCCCCATATGGACTAACTAAACCAGGTTCCCATATCCCTATTTAATACGATCATGTAAAAACAATATCTATCGACCTATGTAAATTTGAAAACTCATTGACTAGACAACTATAATGGATATCACGAACATTCCATAGTATAATCACTCCATCCTAATAGGACTAGGCATGTAATGGAAAACATCTTAATAGGAAATTCTAGACCTAATGGCCAATGTCAATCAAACATGAAAAAACACATCCATACCATGGTAATAATCCCCATCAATAATCAAACACCCCTACTCAAGAATACAAACAATATTTGTCATTAATAAGTTTAACTTCGCTAGACAAACAATGCAAAAAACTAGGGTATTTGGATATTTTTTCACATATAACACATAGACATCTACGGAATGAAACTAGCCACCTACCTCAATGTTTTACGATCATTATAGTCGATCCCCATAAATTGAATCGACCTAGAATGTGGTAGACCAAAAAAATGTTAGGAATTCTCAATCAAGGATATCTCTGGATGATGGAGATACAATAAGAATATGTTCTAGAAGATGGAATAACTTACTGATGTGATTTCAACGCAATCAACGATGCTTGATTCGGAAGAAAAAAGTCGATTGGGGGATTGGAAATGAATTTGTGATCTTTAGTTTCTCCTATATGATATGATGCTAGAAGAAGAATGTTTTTTCAATTAGATATGATCCTGTTAATATTTATCAAACTACAATATAATACATGGTGTGTTCATTAAAGATAAACGATGTGTGAATTCCTTTATCAGGCCCTGCTTTAGGCGGTCACTAGGAAACCCCCACATGGCCATGTACTTGGCAATTATATAGCTAGTACACACCTATCCACGGAAACTGGGTACATGTAGTGTACTCCTATGTACACGACATATACATCATAAATTTCTCAAAACTCCTCTTATATAAAAAACACAAGAAATATGAATCTATAAATTTAAATAGATCTAGGTTCTTAAAAATGACGAGGTGATAACTATAATATTATTTAATAATATTTTAGTTTTTTTAAACATTCCATTTAAACATGGTGTTGTGAGTAATGAAATACAAACTAGGTATAGTTTGCACCCTATGATAAAACAATATTATATGTAATCAAGTTTAAACATAATTCGACTTATAACACTATAAAAAATATAATTTTCATGTTAGAAAAGATATTGAAAATGATAAAATATATTTGAAAAACATAATTTAACCAAATCAAATGGTGTTACAATTACCCCCCTCCCCCCGCCCAAATGAATTTATCCCTAAAAATAATGATAGTTATTAAATATTTAACATTTTAAAATTAAAATATAGTAACCTATTTCATATTAATGATTTATAAAATACAATTTAAAATTTTAATGTTTGAAACATAATAGCTTCAAAAGTAACTAAACCATATGTTCCCACATATGAGAATATATCTGGGAAGTTTAGATTTTGATATTGAATAAAAGAGTAAAAATGTATAGAGTGTTATTATTATCATTTATCATAAGAAATAGGGGGATACATAAAAGGTTAATTTCAATAATCCCATTAAAAAAAGAAGAATAAAACATTTCATTGATATCGTCAACAATTATGACAATATTAAAAAATTTTATTTCAATATCATTTTCATAATGTTAAACGATTATCACAAAATGATACGAATATTTAGTTTTATTATATTACATATGTAAAATCTCTCCATCTTTTCATTCCATTATAAATTTCTTCTTTATATCTTACTCTATGAAATGGAGTTGAATTTTTTATTCAAGAAGCACTAACATTTCAAAAAATTCATAGATATAATAATATGTTATTATTTATATCTATAGTTATCATCATAAAAAATTATTCGAATATGTTATACAGTAGGAATAAATAATCATATGGTGAAATGATATATTTTTAATAATACCCCATTCAATGTTCAACATAATAAATTTCCAAAATAATTAACCATATTACCCTTCAAAAGATTAAAAACCAATACATTAGAAGAATGGTGACCAATTTTTTCAAAATCAGATTAACCTTGATCTCTTTTATATCAAAATGTGTCTCTTTTTTCTTTAAATACCATAACTGTGACTTCTTTATCATGTATTCCCTTTTATCACTGTAATAAATGGAATTATTATAAATATATATTAAAAACATATATGATTGTTCATTCCATACATAGAACCCAAATTATTTATCAATTTAGTAAATCAAAAAATTATTTAATCATTATCCTTGATATCACAAATTATATTGTCCATAATTTTGCATTCTACTAACAAGTAATAATTAATATTCCATTTACTTTTTCCTTATCTAATATCTCTTTATAAAAACCGAACACCATTTCATAATGATCGGGAAATATTAATGGTTTCATTCCTATATACACGTGTTTTCCATATAACCATTCCATTTAATCTATTTTATAAGAAATCATAATCATTTATAATTATCTTTCAAATCCTTATTACAATCATATACAGAATAATCATTATATATTTCATAATTCATGAATCATAATAGGAAAATAATTTAGCCATACCACTAACTAGTCAAAAAATTTAGTAGCTTTAATCATATTATTTTTTAATATCCATTTATTTTTATATTTCCCTAGTAATACAATAATTATCAACTAAAAAATCATTATATGTGAAACCCTTCGGATTATCATCATTAGATTTCCCCTTTGGACATCGATTCACATAATACCCAAACTCCATTCATATGAAACACTATATGTATGTGGTCTCTTAATCAGAAACATATTAACCTCTATTTCAATAACATACCCATTAATTTATAATAATAATTCATGGGATTTATAAATTTAACTCCAATATTTAATGAATATTGCAGCCCCATTTAATCAATTCACTTGAGGCTTCTTCACCCAATTTGGGAATTTAAGAAATTGAATCATATTTCATCCACTGAATTAATTAACCAAACTCTTAGAAAAACAAATATTCATATTCATTTCTTATTTAACGATTTGGAAAAGGTTTATGTTGTTAATCACATTTAGTGACAACTTAATTTGTATGAACACAATATCCTTCACTACAGTCGTCCTCCCATTTGGCTTCTCATCAGAAAATTTTCTCTCACAATCAATTTTAATCGAGTTTCTTAATGTTCCATCCATTCAATAAAAACAAAAAACATAATCTGAGAAATAATAATTATTTTTGAAAACCATATTATCGTTAGAAATAAAATCTAGAATCTCCAAATTATGATAAAACATTTAGTCAATGACACTATATTTTTTTAGGTCATTCATCATCATATAATAATAACATAATTCATGATGTATTGAAAATGGAGTTTTAATTTCAAAAAAGTATACCACATGAATACCACACTAGGTTTTCAAAAAATCCAACTATCTTGCACCATTTTTTGATTGAGTCCTGATAAATACAGTATTTTTTTATGATTATCCTAGGAAATATATACTATATTTAATTACACTTGTAGTATCTATACTGGAATGTAATTTCATGGAATCAAATTTCTCCATACCTTACCAAAATTTTATGACATTTTTATAAACATTGGTTTATTTTTATAATTATCCTCAGAGACATCACTATACATAACCTTATAAATTCCCTATTTGGAAATCACTAAGGTTTTCATATCCATGATTCCAAAGGATAACTGATCCATAAATTTGATACAAAATATTAAAGCCTTGGAATATCATACATGGATGATACATATTTTCAAACAATTATTCATTACATTTTATAAACCCATGTGTGAGGACCATAATAGTTTTGTTCTATTAGAAACTTGAAAAATATTCTAATCATATAAAATATATTCAAGGATTCCCAAAATTAACTTCCCATTTATTACCCTTTAAAAAAAATACCCTACATCAAATCAATATTAATAACCTAGGGAAATAAAAAATAATAAAGAGGATTATCATTTTCTAATTAAGTGTAAACATAAAAAATATTTATCTATGATCATATGAAAGAATAATACAAGCATAATGTTATGTGATAATGAAAATAACTAATAAATCTTGTACCAAAAAATTAATTGATAATAAAAGATATTTATGGTATAAATATTAGTAGAACATAAGACAAAATTCATAAGGGAATCAAGTAACATGATCCATGAGAGCATAAAATTATCATAAAATTGGTTTTTTTAAAACATGTGCATAAAAATTATTATATCAATACTACCCGCCACAAAATTCATGATATGTTTGGATTTGTCTAACAACCTATGTTCTTTTTTGAGGATCATCTAACCAAATGTGTACCCTCTTATGAAAATTAGAAAACCACTATAGCACGATACATTTTTTTTAATAGATAACTACCAATGTACCCTCCTTTTTAGGACTTGGTTAACCACCAGTGTACCCTGATGTTTAGGCTTTATATAACAACTCATGAACCCTTATATCTCAAATATATATTTTCATTCACAAGACATTGAAGACAAGATATAAGTCCCACCAATTACATAATGTAAATCTTATATATGTGTGACATAATATATTGAAACATTAATCATATCATAAACCATTTAATTAAACATGATTTTAAAACATTTTATCATATCATAAAAAATGAAAAAGGGATAGGTTTCATAACCATTTCATCATTTCGTGACCCATGTAGAAAAAAGTGGGATTCATATTAAAGTTATCATGGAGTAATATATGGATGTAAATTGGGTTTCGATAACATCTATTAATCAAAGACCATTCATAGAATCAGTAAGAATGCTTTCCTGGGACATATCATTATTAAACAATATGTTACACTAATGGATTCCACCTTAGATGAAAAATGATTTTGACATACTTCGAGGGAAATTTTTTAAAGATAAATATTTTCATTGAAAATAATTTTTAAAATATTAATCCTTTTGAAAATACATTCAATGAAAATAAACCTTAAATAATTATAAATAGATATTTTAAATCATTTAAAAAAATTCATTATGAGTGTATCCTTTCATTTTTGAAAACAGTGCAAAACGTGAATAATTTTGAAAATACTTTCCTTTGAAACTAACAATGAATTATTAATAAAATTTCATAAACAATTGATTTTCTATGATTTTAAAAAAATTGGATCATGTCATACAACTTTAATGGAATATCACTTATATAGTTTCGATAAAATATAAATTTATATATACTGGAAGATTACATTAATATTCCATTACTAAAAATTTGTAAAAAGTGAATCAGGGGTAGAAAATATTTTTTAAAATTAATAAGTGAATATATTATGATTTTTTTATTTTTTTCTAGAAAATAGTGATATATACTTTAAAATACTTCGGACCAAAGATAGAAAATGTTTTATTTTTATAAAAACATTTTTTATATTAATTTTAATAACCAAATAGTTGAGAAATAGTCCAATTAATTTAACAGATCATGTACCACTATAGGTGAAACAAATAATGATTATTTTGTAGATATGGGAGATAATATTTTCTCATCGAAATAATAATTTTAAAAAATCCCAATAAACTATTATATTAAAATCCAAAAGTATTATTTCTTTGGTTTGATTGAATCATAAGACCCATGATAGAATAACATAAAATAAACAAAATAATTTTATAATGAATAATAAATACGAAATATTTCATGTCAAATTTGATGTATATACACCTTTTGAATATATATAGGTGAAAAACATAAAGTACATCACACAAAAAATTGTGACAAAAAAACCAATGTCGATTTGTTAATTTTAAACCGTCAATCATATAAAAGAGTGAGATAAAATGGATTTTTAAATACCTATTATTATATGTATAATAATTAAAAAATTATTTATGGGTATATATATTGAATATATATATATATGGTGAATATGGTAAGTGCCTCATATAATAAGAACATTAGATAATAATCTTATTCTTTAAGTCATGACTTCTTTCATACCCAGTCAATCATCATGTTTAATATATATACGTTTATTATACATATAAAAAAGAACCATATTAATATATACCAAACCATATATGACTTTTATATGACCTTTTACTAAATTTTTAGTACCAATTTCAGGATGAAGATATTTTTCAGGAAATTACTTCTTTTTTTCGTATATGCCATGATTTTTAATTTTTCTTCCTATAAATTTGCTAATGGTTTCGTAATCTCTATAATTTTAAAGAAGAAATATATATCATATGTATTTAGTATTTTTGTATTTAGGGTGACTCATGAAATTTAGTCATTGGAAATAAAATACACTTTTCATGGATATGGTAGGCCATACGTAACCATCTGTATTTTTTCTAGTATTCTAGTTTGGTAAAAATAAAGTCAGGTAAAAGGAATAAACTATCGTTCATGAATCATAGTTTTCTTATATATCATAGATGGTAATTAATACCATTGTAACACCACAAATTTTTAGGAACTTTTTTTGAATAAATTTAACTTCATTGATGTATCTGGATTCACACTACTCCATTTTTAACTTTCATTATATTCTCCCAATATTTAATCTCAATCAACATGTAACATTATATAATATTGAATTACACACAACATAGAGTATTTGGGAAACTACAGTACATTATTACTAATATTAAACATTAAAATTTTATTTATACCTTTAAATATAGTAATATTAATAGTAATAACTAATTATTAAATATTTTTTATATGGGATTCATATAAATAAAACATATTTATAAATAATTGTATATTTATAAATAATGTATATATGTTTTGAATATTACTTCTCCGCAAAAGAACTACATTTTATGTTTTTTCATGAACAATAATAAAATTAATTTTTAGAAAATTTTGGAATATTAATTTTATAAAATAAATATATTTTTTAAACTATGAATTTCAAAATTATATTCTAATTATTTTTTGGGATTTTTGTTAAATACATCACTTTTGGATAAATAGTGAGTTTTTTTAATTCAAAAATTCATTTTCATCTAATTTTCCAATATATTTTATAAGTTAATTTGGTTCTAATGTTTAATTGGTTCAATTTTAAATTAATTAATCCAATTTAGTTTATTGGAACTAATTTCACATTAACAATTTATACATGAACATTTCATACTTTTTATCATATTCACCTTAAAACCCCTATGTTGCGTCACATCATTTGGATTAATTTTAACATAACTTATGCCACTTCATTTATTCAAATTTAGAAAACTAGATTTATTATTTAGAATAATAAGAATTTAAAATTTCAAATATGGAAAATTTAATTATTAACCAATGTGATTAGTGAAGGTAATTAAAATAAAGTACATCATTTAATGTAAAAATGAGATTACATAGGTGATAAAATTTAATATAAGGGGTTTAATGACTGAGAAACATTTCCAAAAGTAATAGTTTGAACATGTTGCGACCAATTAAATAGTAGGGTAGAATATTTATAACAACTGGGGAGACATTTTTTTAGGTAAACTTCTCAAAAGTGTTTATTTTTTATTTAATGTTATCTTACTCCACCTCCACCATAAAAAGTCTAAACAACCCCCCCCCCCCCAACATACCTTCTTTACACCTATAAATCACAATGATTCATACAAAACCAACCCAAATATCATAAAAAATTTCATCCCACCATCATAGAGTCATAACATTGGTCATAAATCAGACAATGCTAGTCTTCATGTTAAAATAAAAATGGACATCTCAAAGAATTTGTATACTATTTCAACAAGATAATTTATTTTACTTTTTTCCACATCAATTATTCATATTTCATGATTATATAATAAACACAATAGTACTAATATACTATGATTTTTTATGTTAAATGATATACTAAATCTCACACAAACATCCATCAAATATCTGTAAATTTGTTTCATTACTACTATATAAATAACTTTATATGATAATGTGTTCACTAAAATTCCACGTGTTAATCCTATTATAAGATTTCATGACTTATTATATATATTTTAGTATGATTCATATATTATGTACTACCAATATTTATTACATGATACATTTTTATGGGATTTTATAGGCAGGGTATGATCTTATAAAGATATGATCATGATCACATTCCCTAATACTAATGAATTTCTCTAATATCTCTCTCGGTTACCCTTACTTATCATAAGATCTCAAAACCATTTATATTCATATCCCCATATAATAAATATATTAATGATATATGATGTGTCTTAGAATGGTGATAGTCAAGAATAACTAAGTGAGAGATATTGCATCTCATTTATACACCACCTCATATTTACCATATTTCTAGAGGCACTAAATTAATATATTCTTTGGGTTCCTCTTTTTGTAATGTATTATATATTATTTAATAATATTTAATGTATATTTACGTCAACTTATTATCACTATATGATGTATCGTTTAAAATTCTAAAGTAACCTTTTGAAACAAGGATGATAAAAACCCTTGTGATATCTCTATGAATATATCTTTAAGGATAAGTATAGAGATGAGTAAAGGAAGAAGAAAATTTCCTAGAATTTTCTTAAAGTATAGATTCATTGGTTTCCTATAAATTAATTGTATATTGGATAATAAAAGTGGATGTAGCTCTAGAATAGTTTTAAATAAGTATAATATCATTGAAAACACTGTATTGATCTCTACTCGATCCAGAACTGGTGCATTATAATGGGCACTATATCACACTTGGTTCGACACATCAGAGGGATATGCTTTTAAAATTCTATGAATCTAAATGTACAATCATGGTTTATTTAAAAGTATGTATGATTTGAATAAAATATGATAAACTTGTGGTTTCAATTATATATTATGGTTTCATATTTTAGACATTTTATTAGTGGGATTTCATGATTATGTGTTCCCCGTAATGATAATTATTTCAAAATCAATTTTTTTTGGTATTTTTTCAATTTGTGAATCATAATGGAACTACTTTAATGCTGACTTTGATAATAATTTAAATCATATTTCTCATGAGAATCCAAATACTATGGGATATGGAATAAAAAATCACTTTTATTTTCTCACCCAAACTTATCATGTTATGAATCACACTATACATCTAAATGGACAAAGGAGGTAACAACATTATACTAAATCCTTCATATGTCATTATTTATCATCATTAATTTGGTCATTATACCCAATTATTAATAATCAATTGATTAGTTTAACAAAAAAATATATTATATTTTTTCTTATTTTCAGGAAAATTAAGTCATTATGAATTTTTATTATTTATAATGAAAATCATATCATTGGTGAAATATAATCAACAATAAGTGGAAGCAAGATGAAATTGACTCCACATGTTGGGGTGATTTGGATAAAAAAATCATCAATAATTAAATTTATGATATTTTACATAAAAAAATGGATATAGAGTTTCATGAGTTGACAAAAAGGGTGGATGAATCTATTTCTATGCATTAGGATTATTTTACATGACTTGTGATGTACGACTAGAGTATTATCATATAGCCTGAATGTAATGTTGGTTTGTTCTTAAATGTCTTAATTACAAGTCTTTCAAGGGTGTTGTCCATTACATACATTAGTAGAGATGAACAAATATAGATTTTTTCTATCCTGGTTTAAATAGATGATATAGACACAAATCAATATAAGGATTTTGATTAGAATATAAATATGTATTTCAAGGGAAAATCTAAATACAAGGGTAAGAAGATGATTAACATTTATTTATACTCTATGTGAGATAATGATAATGAGGAATATTTTATTATGTAGGTAAATAAATATTTTAATAGTTAAAGGGAAGTTCATTGGACATTAGACTACCAAATTTATTAGAATATATTTGTTAACCATACAAATGGATGAAGTGTTGCAAAGAATTCACCTCCCAAACATTACTTCTACAGGTGTAATGATAATGATAATTATGATATCTAGTGACTAAACCTGATGTATACTTATGATGATTGACATCCAAAACATTTTAATTAATGAGACATGGTAAATCTTATATAATCACTATTTTTTTGAAATGTGTGTGATAATGAAGTGGTGAATGGTAGAAGTACCATTCACTTTGGGAAATCTAATGTCCTATTGGATTATAGTTATCCCAAAACATTTATATCAAAAGAATGTTTTAAGGTTGTTAATATTCCATCCAAATTAATAGGTGTTGAATTAGTATGTGAACCTCTAATGGTTTTATGATTGCATAGCAAGTGTCTGATTCCTAATTGTTTGATGTTTGATTGAATTTTAATCATGTAAATATCATTATTCCCATTTTTTTATTTTCTTATTATCATTGGAATATATTGGGTTTCAATAAATAAATAACACATAAATTACGTAGGAATGGAGGCTAAAAAATATATTTCGAACCAACGTATGATCGTCTATCAATGTGATGATATATATTAAACTACCATATAGATTTTATACTTTATAGGGGTAATAATTACAATTAATAAGTAGTGTTTAACACAAGTGATAAGTGAGAAAATTTAAATTTATTATATTCATATTGATCAGGAATTTTTGGGTTTCTTTCAAAAATATTTTCATTATCATTCTACCAAAATGTGATGTTCTGTTTTCAATTGAACACATAGATAATTCCTCTCCAATTTCAAACACTCCCTATACAAAGGTCATAATTGAGTTGAATGATCTAAATAAATAACTCCAAGAAAACCACGATAGGGATTCATTCGGTCATGTTCATCACCATGGGTAGCACCTATCCTTTTTTTTGAAAAAAATTATAGATAAATGTTAATCAGAATTTATTATTGTGAGTTGAACAAGATCATGATCAACTACAAGTATCTTCGTATCTCATATTGGTGACTCGTTTAATCAATTGTGAATATCTCATTATGTTTCTTTGATTTACATTCATTTCGGATATCATATATTAAGGATCAATAAGAAGAACATGCCCAAGGGGGAATTTCATTAAAGGTATATATATAATTAATATATAATGATTTATTTTTCTCTTAATAATTCCCCTATAATTATTGTAGAATTGATGAATAGTGTATTTAGAGTTTAGTTTGGTATGTTTTGGTCAGTTTTTAGATGATTTTAATATATATTGAACGCGAATTTATGATCATGAAGACTATAGGATAATTTTATTTAATAATTTAAAGAAGTAGAAAATATATTAAATCTTTACAAAGTGTGAATTTTGTATGAAAAAGGTTTAATTTTGTGGTTCATTTTATCAAATAGTGTATAGAAATAGATCCATCATAAGTGAAGCCTATTGAATGACGTGTTATTGTATCCATGATGATAGATATCCGTAGTTTTATTGGTTTTTATGGATATTATTTATATTTGTTTGAAAAATTTTCATTTAATCAAATCTTCTAACCAAGTTATCTCGAAAGGGGGACAAGTTCCTTTAAAAATATGAATTTTATTAATATTTAATGTAACTAGATTAAATCTCAGTCAACACACCAATATTTTAACCACCATAGATTGTATAACGGTTTACAATGAATATTTTTGAATTTAAGAAGGTATTGGTATGAGTTATTGTCAATAATAAAATGGATATACCCTAATCCTCATGAAAATCGATTAATCATGATAAAATTTACACCACTCTATATTTGTAGTTAGCTGTGATAATTTTTTCATTAAAAATGTAGATGAATCGTACTAATGAGTAAAATTGTTACATGAATACTAATTGAAAATTTCTAATGTATATTTTTAAATATATGGTGTTTAAAATCTTCTTATTAATATGGTTATTGTTAATAAAGGATTATGACCCCTCAATACATTTTAACCCTAAGAAATCAAACATAATGGTGATTCTTTGAGTAAAAAATATCATGTTACCTTATCCATTCTGAGGATAGGAATCATAAAATATTTCTGGATAAGAAGAGGATTGTTTAGAAATTTTAATGGATGGGAAAATCTTATCTTTATCTGTTTAATGGTCCTCCAATTTTCCATATAATTATAAAATAGGTGGAGATGGTAAATATAGCGGAAAAATAGAATGTTTTAAATGTTATTGATTTTAGTAATGATCTGGATATAATGATAATGTTTTGAAATCGTGTATGTGTTATATTCATATTATATTTGAAGAGAGAACATTTATTAGAAGCTAAGAGAACTTCATTATCAGCCCATCATGTATATAAGTCGATGTGTTGGGAAAAATTGAATATTTAGGGATGGATGTGTTGAAGAAGGATATCATAGATTTTTATCATGGTGCATGGAATTCTAGGAACTCAATAATTAAATATGAATATACAAGGATGTGTAATATCTATTACCAATAAAAAAATAGAAATGGTAGAATTTCAATAAGTATTTTTTATTATAACAACAAAAAACCACTAAATAGAGTAATGACAAATGGGTTGTAGTCGATCACATTATAATGTAATCACACATAATGTTCTTATATAATAATTATCATTGGATAATATTTCTCGTATATATATTAAGGAAGTTGTTGGTTTCATGGATTAAAAATATTTTTGGCATCTAATATGGTTCCAAAGTTTTACTCAATGTACTAGAAATGTCTTGAGGAAGACCCTGATATAAAATTTTATTTTAGAACAACTCAACATTATTAGAAATATTTTTGTATGAAATAAAAAAATTCAACCCCTATAAGATATATTGAGATCATATTCTTCTGATTTCATAGTGGTTTGGAATAAACTCATTCCCCTTGAAAAGTATCATAAAAAAATTTCTTTTATGAAATATTTTCAAAGACTCTTAATGAATGACTATGGGGGGTGAAATGTAGTGCTCCATCATGCTTGAGTTATATTATAGATAGAAATCTTTTGGGACTATAACTAGCTAAAGAAATGACATAGAAGGTTAGTTCCATTCATTATCATATTGAATCTGTGAAATGTATATGAAAATTTAATACATAATATAATTGATATAGAAATGAATTGTAATTTGGTGAGAAGTTGTTTCTATGAATCTATCCGTAGAATCTGGTAATGACATTTCAGAAGAAAGGGAAACTAATTCCTAGGTATAATAGTCAATTTAATATTTATTATCATATCAAGATGGTTGAATATTTTTCGAAATATTGAAAATATTTCTCTCAATTCAACGATGTTATTCATGTATCTCTATGGAGGAATTAAATACTGGACCCATCATATTACTTAATTCATTAGATCTGCCGCTAAAGAAATTCAATTTTTTGAGAAACAACCATTTTAAATACTAGATCATACAGAGAATATTTTGTGAAATAAGACCACTTACATTGTAAATTTTTTATAGTGAAATCATCTCTTAGAGGATGCAATGTGGGAAATTGAGCAAAAGACAAAGCAGATGTATACTTATTTTTTATTTCAAAATGTGGATTTCAAGGGAGAAATTCATTGTAAGGGGGTTATGATGTAACACTCATCGTATTTATTACCATTTTTTAAATAAATTATTATTATTTCATATAATTTATTAATAATAAACAATGTGAAACAGTCGTTATATGATGCACTATGTCATTCTTGGGAACATGAAACATCAACTCATATTGTGTTACATACAATAATGATATTCTACCAAAAAACACTTTGTTATTTTAACAATTTAAACATTATACATATATCCTAGACAGTACACTTATTAATTTGAATAATCATAACTTATTTTTATAACATTATTTATAATGGTATTTAATTAATAAAACATATTAATAATGATATATATAATTTTATATAATGTCTCTCTGTTTTGAAATTTACTTATACATTATATAAGAAAATTTATTTTCCTTTACTGAATAGTAATAAAAGTAATTATTATAAGATTTTTGATGTATAATTTGAGAAAATATACTTTTATTTTCAATTAATAATTTAAAAATTTTCATTGGAGGAATATTTCGATTTTTTTATAGAAAAACATCATTTTTTATGAATACTAAATAATAATTTATTTTTATTGAAAAATATTTCTTCATATTATTATTTTAATATAAAAATAAATATGATATTTTTTTAAATGATATGTCATGAAATTTATATAATTAAACAAATTTTGGTCATTGGATCAAATTTCACATTGAATTGGGAAATAAAAATATTTAAAACATTTAATCATTTTCACTTGAAAACCCTGATTTTGCGACACATATATGGGATTAATTTTACATTAATATCTCCCATGTTTGATAATATAATTTAGAAAAATTTATTTTTTAATTTTAATTTAAATAATTTTAAATTTTAAATTTTTTGTTTCTATTTTTTTACCAAAATTATTAATAGAAATTTAGAAAATTAATTTAAATGGTTAAGGTAAAATGGTTTAGTTGGTCATAAAAAAATATTTCAAATGTATATATAAACCCATTCTATGATTATTTAAACTCATTACCCTTTTATCTAAAAATTTAATATTATTGGAGATACATTATTTATGTGATACCTCTCAATAGTGATTATCCTTTTAAATATATAATTGTTTTACTTCTCATCCCCTCTAAAAAGGGTACTAAACCACTAACTTCGTCACACCCCTGAATCACATTGGATATAAAAAAAAAAGAAACCCAAATATACTCCAAAAATTACTTAATTCATCCGAAAATACATACCTGATGCAAAAATCAAACCTAAAAAATTTCATTCTCCTATGAGATACTCGGTTATTAGATAAAAATTCTTATATGTATATTAAAGATACATTTATGTTCCATAGAATTAATCTCTCCATTGTTTTTGACTGTGGCCACTTTATTAATTAAAATTTTGGAAATTATTTTATAATTAGTAAGGTTCTAAATTAAATTTCAATATGGATTTTTATGTTTAATATGATTGAAAATTGGAGTGAACATTTCGAACCATGGAAGAAAACAAAACTTCTTATTCATTGGATTATCAATGAATTTGGGATCAATATATATCGTTATTTTAATTTTAATATATTAATAGTTCTTGTTCTACTATATAGATGGAACATTATAAAGAATTTTATACATTGTAATGTTATAATCAGTGCTTTTTGTAATGAAGTAGGTGAAAGGAGTTTATGGGACAAATATTTGTAGAGGAATCAATAATTATGTTAAAGAACATTCAACAAAATATGACAATAGGTATGGGTTGGAAGATAAGCTCTATAGAAAATAAAAGGAAATATCTCTCTTTAGATGCAGGTGAAATTTTTTCATAATGTGTATCCATTTACAATTGTAATTCATTGGATAAATATTGGGAATAAAATCCCATTTTTTATAAATAATGGAATATTGGAGAATAGTAGATCATATTATTATAGAGTGGTCTTTCCTCCATGTTTATCCCAGGTAGATACTTAATTTAATATTATTATGCTAATAAAGTATTTATCATATTCCTTATATGATTTTACCCCTGATAATGTTTAGTTAGATTAGATCCATTATTATATATAAAAACATAAATGGATTCTTCAAAATAGAGAGCATTTATATCATTAAATGGTAACTCCCGGTGTTATGTATTTTTATAGAACCCATATTGATGAAAATGAAACATGTGATTCTAAAAATGTTATAAGGGAATTGTATCCCCACTTGTTTAATAATTGAATATATATTTGATTAAATATTTTTAAAAAGGTGGAAATTAAGTAAAAGCAAATTGTTTTTCAATAAAAAAATTTCTTATATTGAATTTTTTTGATTTTATAGAGTTATATTCAAAATAAAACTATAAAACCTATTTTTGGTAAAAAGTAAAGTGTGATTTATTTCTAACGATATTGTTTTTCCTGCATTCTAATGATTCATTTAAAATATTATTTTTAAACTTATAGAATTTTTATTTAATGAATTTAGCATACATTCATAATTCATCATGTCAGAATAATCAAAATATTAATTACTTATATTTTTATGAAATGATTAATTTTTCAATGAATAATTTAAAATTTTAATTTTCATTTAAAAATATATTTTATATTGATTTATTTATAGTTAAATTTTATTAATTTAACCAGATAATTTGGATTTTAAACAATATAGTTAATATTTTTGAGAATAAATTTTACATTTTAAGATAGTATAAAAACATTATATACATAAAAGGGTATTGTTTATGAAAAAACAAGGTTTTATTTCTATTAGATGTTTAATTTTAAATTAAAATATGGGACTTATATATTTTCAATTTCTAAAACTGTTTTTTATATTTATAAAAATTGATTTAATATGGTTAACAGATCATTTTTTGTCAAATATGATTAGTAACAATAGTAATGTTTATTACCACAATGTATAGTCAATGTGATAATTAAACTAAAAAATGTGATAAGGGTTATATAATGACCAAAAACCTATCCATAATTTTAGTTTAAGATTAGAATTAATCTATAGTGTTAAATTATTCAATTATATGTCATTTTTCCATTTGGATGATAATATGGATTTTATACTATTTTATTTATGAAAAAAATCAACATTTTCAAAATCTTGTTATTATTAACTGAAATATTTTTCACATACATATAACCTGGTGATATGTTTTCTTGTTAATGTGTTATGAATATATATTATATTTATATTCATCATGGTATTTTATTATAATTTTTTAGTGATATAAAATTACATTATTGTCTTACACAACATTGATGAATAAATTTTCTAATTAATGCAAAATCATATGAATGATATTAAAAATATTGAAAGTGTAATAATTTTAGAAAAAAAGTACAACTCGTCAATTTAAGAGCATAAAATTATATATTATTTATATAATTTTTGTCCGGGATTTCCATCTTTTCATAATGTTTTTTAATTTAAAGTAATGAATAGTTCCAAAAATGGGAATTAATAATATTTGATAATAAATTATAAATTTTCAAATGATAAAAAATTCATAAGAGTCATTAATTAAAACATGTGATTACTATATAGTTTATGATATCATATGTATTAAATTTATTGTTATTAAATTCTTCCCTAAAGGTAAAAAATCCTTATTTTCATAGTTATCTTAAAACCAAATGATTCGGGTATGATTTTGACCTAATACTCTACATATTATTTTGAGGATTTCAACCCATAATCATCCTATATTCTAATTAAATAACATTTATTAATTTAGAGTTAAAAGTTAATATATATGAACTTAATATTTTGGGTAATTCTAAGAGTACATTTCCAATATCTTATAAAAGGGAACCTCTTATTCTAAGTCCATAATAGATCAATGAAAAACACATTTTTTGATTAAATACACTAATACCATCCTATAACCATTAAAATCATTATATATGTACTTCTATTGTAATAATAAGTTATTTATAGTGCATAGGGTGTTAATTAATGGAATCATTCTATAAGACTTATAGTTTTTAACCGCATGTTTCAGTTTTTCTACGCCCATCCACCTCCATAAAATATTTTATAATAATTAATATATACTATAAAAAGAATAATAAATATATTTAAGTGTTTGATAGTAGTGGATCAAATTATACTTATCTCCACTTTCATAAAATTATAGATAATGATGATATTCGTCTGTACAGATGACTGCCACCTCACGAACTAATGTGTTCTATTTTCCAACACCGCATACTATGAATGATTATAATGACAGAATTAATGATTGTATATATGATATTAATAAAATATTTTTCATTAAGAAAATAATATATTTTATTTTCTTTATTACCACTCTATTCACTGAAAATTGATATTGTCATTTGTGAGTACATGTGGACCAAAACCTCGACAAAGTGATGTGATTTATTCATCATAACCACCTCACATTGAGGAAATATATATTAAGATTTAAATAATTAATATTATATTTAATATATATTATCAATACAGTAAATTAAAATTATACATACCTTATTTTCATAAATATAGTGAATAAATGGAAAGGTTACTTCTGCATATGTACTACCGACCATTTCTACCAATAAAAAGTAATTAACTTTCAACAACCATATTTCAGGATTGGTTTTGATGATATTATTATTCTATAAAATATATAATTATTAGTGATAATATTTATTATATGATTTTATTATGAACTCTTTGACTACAGTCAACCTACCAAAGTAATTTTGGATATATATATTAAATATTTTCAAAACATTTTATGTGAAATTAGATTATTACATAAATGTATATAAAATATTAATACGTGATTTAAAAATAATAATAATTTTTTTTAAATGTAATAGAATATCTAATTAATTATCCAATTTTTATTATTCCAAAATATAAATAATATACCTAATGATTTTGTATTAAGGAATGATATATTATTTTAAAAATAAATATTTATAATACCCCTTTAATCACTTTTTAAAAATTACAATGGAATAAATTTATTTGATATATACAACATGGAAATTTTTTTCCACTATCACTAAATTATTTTATGTATCCTCAATATATTTTCTTGGTTCATTTCAATGAAAATATCTGAATATTATGGGCACAGTTTGTTGATTTTCATAAGTGATTTACAAAGGATGGTTTTTATGGGCATAATTTGTAATGGATAAATTATTTATTTCGTTAATTTATCTATTTGGTATTCAAAAGTAATAGTTTTAAATTTTGTTAATTTCATTTGATAATAAAAATGAAATTTTATTTTTCAAATTATTGAGAAGCAATGACATTTCCTATTATCTTAACCATTATTTGGTATTTGGGGTTATCTATACGCATTCACAATTTATGAATGGAAAATACCCTTTTCATTTGTATTATCATATTTTTTATATAAAATTGGGATTTATTTGAAATGATAATATCAATACCAAAATACAGTTTCCTATGGATTTATAAAATCCTTGAAGATGTTATATTTCATGTTTTAGGGTTAATTTATGGGTCTAGTCATTGATTATGATCACAGGAGGTTCCATTATAATCCAAATATTGGTTGGTCTATGATTTTTGTCAATTGAATTTGGTATTTCTATATTTTATTATGACCATGATTATTATACCAAGTGAAATTGTGATTGTTACTCTATGTATAACATTGAGGGTTTTTTAATGTATAACCATAAAGGTTACTTAATGTGTAACCATGAGTGTCACCCCATATATAAATATGATAAAATAATTCTTCCTTATCTTTTGTACATGTTTCATCTTTATATTCAATGGGATTTTAAGGATGTCATATTAATTTTAAAGGTGAAAGAAATTATATGAAACTTTTTAAGGATAATAAGTATAATTTTTGAAGAAAAATATTATGGATTTTCCTGATTCCAATGAAACAAAATTGGTTTTATTATGACATAAAAATTTCATTTTTAATGTTTTATAATAATATTCGGTTATATAAGATGATTCCATGAGTTATAAAATATATATTTTTGAACAAAATTATACCTAAAAAATTATGCATTCAGTTATTAATATTTTTTTCTGTAACTATACCATATGAATATTTTTTATGCTCTTCCCAAAGAAAAAAAATAATATTGACTAATGATGGTAATGGGAAAAAAATACGTTATCGTGAATAACATAAATATTTTTCATGAATACAAAATGTGTTTCATTTTTAATGTTTAATATTATCGGTAAAATGGATACTAATTTGATATTTCTAATTTGCATATATACACCATATGTTGTTATATTTGTTACCTAAATCTATATAAATATTCCCATAAAACTTTTTTTCGAATGAAATAATGTGAGTTATAATATAAGGAAACTATAATATACCATGATAATGACATGTCCTTATAATAATCTAGTTTAATCATTAATAAGAGGTCTAAGTCATGAATCTTTATTTTCCATATATAAAACCTAAGGATTATCCATGGTAAAAATATGTTTTCAACAATCAAAATAATTCATGATTGTTAATAATTAGATTCTTAATATCCAAAACATATACATTGAGAGTGATAAACTAGGTGTGTAACAAGGCACATTTTGCACCAGGTCAAAATCAAGTGAATAAACATTGTGCCCTTTTAGGTTTAATTACCCCTAGGTACAACTATTCCAGTTTTATATCCACATGTAGTATATATAAAATGGTATAATTTAAATAATATTTATTCTATGTATTTCTAAAAAATATATTGTAAATTATCATAAAAAATTTACTTATACAAATAGTTCTCAACAATGTTTTATATCCCAAATATCCATAGAAATAATACATCCCAATATGATACCAAAAAAATAAAAAACTAGGATTGTTCATATATAAATAATAATTATTTTATAATAATATTCATTATAATTAATAGATATAAAATATTGGATCATAATGATTTATTTTATTTGAATACTACATAGAAAAACATCAAAAAATTTAATGATATTCTATAGCCCCTAAAATTAGTTTACACATAGACATAACAATTTTAAATCATTTATTTATGACATAGGGAAAGGAAACATAAGAAATCCAGATCTCATATACAATTTAAGGGGAATTATAGGAGGTAACATTAATTAATTAAGAATAACATTAACATAAGGTTATTATAATATGATATAAGTGTAGAAAAAAAGCTCATCATAACATATATCATAACCCTGGGCCATCTCATTGACCATGGGGGTTCATAAAACATTAATAATTAAGGACCTCAATTAACATAGGCAATGATTTCATAACATAGACATTTTATTGTGAAAAAAATAAATTTATGTTACAATTTTAAGGTATATAAATTGATACATTTTAACATAATATGTTATGTGCATGAATTTATATCATAAAATTAATGTATGGACACAGAACTAGGTCAATAGATAACCATATGTTCATGAAAGAAGGTACACACATATCCTTTTGTATAAGAAACCAGATCCGAGAATAACCTTATGGAAATGAAACACAGAATATACATTAATTTATTAAAATTAATCCATGACCACAAATATCAATATTGGCATGAAAATAGGTAGGTGAATAACAATGTAAAAATTAAATTAGGATTACATAGAACACAATTATCTAATGATTTACAATATAGTAACCAACACATTAGAAAGTTATATAATCAGTATCCTATGAATTAAATAGGGAAGTATATACAATAGTGTCCCAAAATCTCAAAAATAATTCATCATGGCATATCCCCAGAACAAGAAATGCGATTCTTAAACATTTTATCACTACATACCTTATAAAATTACATGATTCATAAACATTTCATCAATTCATATAACTCATAGAAAAAATGTGTTTTCAAAAATATTTTGTCATTATAATATTAATCAATCCATAGTAGGAAAAAATATGCATTAATTAGATTATATCCCTATTAGATATTAGAAAACATAAAAATATTACATCATATATTGATAATTATTTTAAGGTATCTCTATATTCATTTCTATATGAAAGCACATTTATTCCATAAAATTAATATTTTTAATATTTAAAAATTAACAGTGTAATAATGATTTTTTTTTGTTTAAACAGATCATTGAAATCCTATATTTTAATTATTAATAAATTTATTATTCCTGATTATAGGATGTTCCATTCATGTGGTATACATTAAAATAACCAAACCATCCATATTTTCATCAAAATGTAAAAAAATTCTTTCCAGAAGATACAT
This sequence comes from Viscum album, assembly GCA_963277665.1. NCBI lineage: Eukaryota > Viridiplantae > Streptophyta > Magnoliopsida > Santalales > Viscaceae > Viscum > Viscum album. The sequence goes on along the minus strand of OY728146.1, from coordinate 1,764,815,499 downwards.
GAATATTATTATTAAAATATAATATATAAATTCATTACAATGTAAAAATTTTATTATATAACAATAGATGTAAATATAAAACATTCGTGATATCTATTTTATAAAATAAGGATATTGGAAAAATTGTATATTTTACATAAGAGAGTGACAAAATTTGTTTTTACGAAAGACATTCCATCAGTCTCTTGAGATCACAAAAGAGAGAATAATGAATGGATAACATGTAATTTCATAAAAAAAATCAAAGGATAACATATTTTAAAAACTTTATTAAAATATATATCATAATATTTCATCATTATATTAATAAATAAAAATATTTTGGATAAATAATTAGATTATATCATAAAACCCTTACCACATTGGTAAAAAATATATCATAAGACCTATGAAATAAAGGGCCATATATTGATATTTAAATCCATATAAAATCTACAAGATGACTAATAAAATAAATAAATTTTTAATTTATGAATTGCGTAAAATATAAAAGTAGTGAATATAGAATATTTATTATAGAAATAATAGTGAGATGAAAAACTTTACATTCTTTGATATATTTCAAATCATAAGCTGTATGAAAGAATATAATTAGAGGAAATATTAAATATTGATTGAATAAATAAATAAATTTTATAACATGTAGATTTTTATTTTTATACATTTCATAAAATAATTTTTCTGTATATCAGAATATATGTTAAATAAGATACAATTTCAGAGACAAATCTCTCACCTCGAGTCCCAAAATTATTCATAATTCTCCTATTCTTCAAACATCAAACATTGTATTACATAAAAATTCATCATAGAAAGGATTAATAATTCTAATAATTTTCTGGGATGTTTGTATTTATATAAAGATTATATTTTAGTTGGAATTTTGTTATAAGAAGGGTTTGTAAGTGTGAGTAATAGATTGGAAGAGGTGTACTTTTTTAAGATGGGGAGAGGATACACAAGGATCTATGAAAATTAAATGATATTCCCATATTATAATCATGATAAACAGATAAAAAATTTCTTCATAACTACTATTAGATTTAATAGGGAGAAATAAAACCATCCATTTATAATTATAAAAGATTTTAGAAAATTTTAAATCTTATCTTATTAGATTAACAACATGGAAAACCCTTCTTATCCTTAACCTAGAGAGTTAATTTCTATAGTTATTGATAATAACTTTGAAAAAAAAATTATTTTAAACAAATTATTGAATATTAATTATTTTAAATAAAAATGTGGAATTCATTTTTTTCTAATTTAATTTAAATAACAGAAGGATTTAATTTTAAATTAAACTATTTAATGTGATTGAAAAATTGTTTCCCAAAGAAAAATATTTGAAATGTATAGATGGTTTTTTCAATAAAACTTCAACACTAAATTGATTAAAATAATCTATATTGGATTAATAAAAATAAAATTTAACTAATTTAAAATTTAAACAAATTAAAAAAAAATATTATATATTTTTTATACATTTAATGATTTTTCATTTTTTAATAAAACTTCATATTTTATATTATTAACGAATATGTTAATATTTCTATAGAATATTGAAATCCCCACTATAAGATAAATTTAACATTTATATTTAAAAAAATTACTTAATTTTTAAAATAAATTTTCATAATTATGGTAATAATTAATTTTAAAATAATTTTTTGATGTAACAACTTTTTAGAAGAAATCATTTTACAATTTTAAAAACAGAAGTAATTAGTATCCAATATTAGAATAAATATTAGATCAATGATAATAAATATTGAATAATATAAATTATGAAAAATTTATATAAAATTATTCCACAATAATGATTAATTTAATTTGTAATGATAAAAAACTTAGTACTCATAAAAAAATATATTCCTAAAAACATTTCATTTACTTCAAAATGATTATTATTTTGACTTCTAATATATTAATAACCAGTGATTTTATTTTATTCCTGTTTAAACTAAATGAATTAAATATTATTGATTTTACTATTCATTCCCGCCAATTTATTTCATATATAATAAAGTTAGCATTATATAGTAATATTTTATTTTTATATCGTTATTCATTTAAACTCAGTTCTATGTGTAACACAATCTATCAATGAAATTAATTTAATTAGCAAGAAATTCATAAATTTTCAGTTTTATATGAAATTTCTAACCCTTTTTCATTATTATTAATTATTATATTAACAAAAAATACTAATTTTATTATTATTAAAAAACATTTCCTCTGATATAACTTTTTTCATATGATATCATATTGAAAAAATATTTGTGACATTATAACCATTATGTATAGATTGACAATTAAAGAATAATATTTTATATGTTATTTTGATTTGTGGCTTGAGTTTAGAGTCCCACCGTGAATCTACCACCATATGTGTCATAGTGAAATGTGTCTTTTCATTTGGTAAACATTTTGGGAAAGAAAATAGAATATCCTGTGTTTTTTTCTTTCTAGATTGTGATTTTGACCTTAGTATTAATTTTAGAAATATTATGAGATGAGATTTATTTGTTGAACTTCTATCAAAGATGCCTTGTAGGTGTATGAGATCATGTTTTTTTGTCATATAGTTATCACAGTTATAAACTAGTCTTTAAAACTAGGCTATGTTTCCCCATTCACATTATAAAGGCCTAGTGGTTCCCCTCTCATTCTATATAGGTAACAAGTCCTCTTTCATCTTGGTAGACACCCCACCAAATGTACTAGGACACAATTTTCTTATTTATTGAGTGGAACCACCATAATGGAAGGGGTCAGGGGTTGTATCTTCCAAATGGAACTCCATTATCACAATAGGGAATGGTTCCCCTATCTACTATGTGTAACCCCCTGATTCTTTATGGAATTTCTCTTTTACTGACTTAGTGGATCCCCAAGTAGTGATAATGCAAGGGTCCTCCATTTATGATAGTTTCCCTTCATATTTAGTGCATAGTGGAATGGCATCATTCCTCTACGTATATTTCTTACGAGGGGTCATATATTGTTGGTCTATGGAGATAGATATCTAATTCCCCTATAATTTTGGTTTCTAAATTAGCACACACACACAAACACACACACATATATACATATATATATATATATATATATATATATATATATATATATTATGTAGTGATTTTCATTTTCATTATCTATTTAATCTTATTTATTTTTTAGTGCATCCTTCATTGAATGTATATACTCACTGGTGCATTGGGATTTGAAGCATTTGTTGAATCCTATATAGATGATAAGAAGATCAATGGTGACATAAAATGATCACTGAAATACATGGGCAATCATAATAACTTCTTTTCGACTAGGATATTAAAATACAACAATAATTAGATTCCCTCTATCAATTTTTTTTCAGAATGGGACTTCATTGTATGTTGAGCATGGATTTTTACCCATTTTATTAGTTGTTTGTAAATTTTAATAATATAATGTATTCCATAGTGGTTACTAAATATATTGTTATATAATAGATGAATAATTGTTTCCTATGCCACTACAATTTTTCAGGGAGGTGTTTGTGTTCATTCTTAAAACTATATTTGTCTATGTCCTCTCATTTAATTTTAATTTATATTGGTGTTAATTATATACCCTAACATTATTTTGGTAAAATTGGGGTTGTCACACCTAACATAACACTTGCTTAGAGGGATTTTGGGTATTGAGATATGATAGAGTGGTATCAAATTTTGTTCATCCTCAGATCAATGCAGATTCGAAACCTTGAAATATGTTGGTTTTGAATTTATGGATATGGTATTACATTATCTCAGTTATAGATTTTAGGATTGGGATCCAAATATTCGTATGGAATACAATTTATATATTCTCCAAGAATCTGATTACTTTTTTTCAACTCAACATACCCATACATCTATTTCCATGAATAAATGTTAAATAAATCATTTTTTATTGAGTACATCTAATTTTCTTCTTCAGACATTTTTATATATAGTCCAATATAACCATGTTATATATTGTTCAAATTAAATATTCCATTTTCAAGACTTTTGTTACAACATGGTCTCACTGACCGCCCAGACACCCCTATATAACATATCAATCTGGTCCTTGCTCTCCTGGTACCACCAGTTTCCCCAAAAACACATGGTCCCCCTCTTGGGTCCCATATACACAATTGAACAAGATATATGACTAATTTCTATCCAAAAATCCGACACAAGTTCATTTTAGTGAGGTTTATCCTTATTCACATGCACTCTGGGAAGCATAAAAAATGATCACCCATCATGATCACTACTCTATTCCTTGAACTCTTAACTTTGGATTTTTAATTAGGTAGGCTCCAAAATAATAAATGTTCACCAATTTGACAAGATTCATATCATTTAGTCATTTTACCCATTATCATTCTGGGGTTTTGCATTCACCCGAGCACCCTTAATATCACAATATACTCATTTTGGACCCCACATATCAACCCAATAAGTGAACAATACTTAATTTTGGGTTCCTCATCTTATTCAAATTTTTACAACTAGTTTCCACAGAAATTATAGATATCACATCATAACATGGACATCAGGTCCTTCCACACCAGGTACCATTGTTGCACCACAGACATGTGGTCCCCTTATGAGGTCCCACATACATGACTAAATAAGTTATTTTACTAATTAATATCCATAATTCCCACACATGTTTTTCCAATGTGACATTTCAGCAATCGAACACACCCTGAAAAACATCCTTGATTGTCTCCCATCAAGATCAATACTACAGTAAAAGCATGATCAACTTGGGAGTTCTAATTATGAAGGCATACAGAAAAAAGGTTCACCTTGTAGGAATGAGTAATGTAATTTACTCATTTTTCCCTTTATCTTTCCTTGGTGTTGTAATGTCCAACTATGATATAAATATGATATCAATATGATGATCAGATGAGTAATATGGTGTCAAATTATGAACTTATTCATGAGTTGTGTTTTCATTATCGATAATGATTAGTGACACCGCATTGTGAGTGGTGGGTTGTTAAAATATATACATATGATGAAACCTCTAGGTTTAGTAAGGTATATGTGTTATAGAATCAAAAATCATTTATGTTTCATGGAGATCATGATCCTCATGAAGTTGTGGAATTTATTGATCCATTGATTTCAATTTATAGACATTCTTGGACCCCAAAATGGCAAGATGTATTCACTTATGGATGGATTCTTCGTAGAGAGGCAAGATTCTAGTAATATTTTATCCACTAGGGATATGATGTGGGGATACCCCCATGGTTGTAATTCAAGTAGTTATTACTTGATAAATATTTCTATACTTTTATATACTATATATTGATTTATAATCATTAGTAGATGATGCACAATGATTTTCTAACTTCTAAGATCATTGTGAGGTTAAATGATTTCATACATTCCCAAAAGGCATGGTGAGACACTGATTATTTTAGGGACTATTGTTTGAGAAGGGCCTTCATAGATCCATATTTTCTAGTGTAGTCTTCTAATGAATTCATATATATAATAGTGTTTTGGAGTGATATTTGGTTATATGGATCTTCGTAGAATAGTGATTCAAGGTGGATAGAGATAGTAGTGGACATCATTGTATTGAATCATCCGAAATATCCATAAAGCATTAACCATAAGATTATTAGTGTTAGAGACTTTCCCAAGGATGGTATCATTGATGTGGGACTACGAAATAATTATTTCAAAGGGGGTATTGTCTTCGTGGGGAGTTGTGATTATATTATTGTGATGAATGGGGTCACATGTTTCTAAATTTACTAAAATAAAATTCCGAGGTGGGAATGGGGGAAGTGGATAGAAAAACAAGGAAGTAGTGGGTATTATGATTAGGGATCTTCTAGGCATAGTCAATGTGTCCCCATGGGAGGTAGTTTTTGCAACAATAAAATTTATAGTTGAAAATGACCATCTAATGGTGTAAACATATGCTAGAATATACTCCCAACACCACTATAGGGTATCCCACACCCATATCAGTGAGCCGGAGGTGAGGGTCACAAGAATATATATGGTATAGGGTGATATCACCAGGGTACACATGTGTTGATTTGATTAATGATATGTGTATTTTAAACCTTTTATCCAATAATTTTATACACATGTAAAAATTATTAACCAATAATCATATCTTTTGTGTAAGGGATGGAGGTTACACATGAGACATTATCCCTGAAACTAATTCTAGATCTTCCTTCAATAAAGATTCTTATATATCAAAAATCTATTAATAGTGAGAGTTAAACATCAATGGAGATATTTCCCAAAATAACCTCTTGGAATTCAAATGTAAACCCAATAAAATAATATTGGGTATGGATAAAAGTCTATAGTTTTTTTCTAATATCTAATATCATCATAGTCGAGACAAATTAGTTTTAATAGATGAGTTTAGATTCTTATTTTCTAGCAAGTTGGATATTGTGGCTATGAGTGTAGGTTAGGAATTCAAGAAGATTGAACAAATAACCATTCAGTTTGTGAGTTTACCCATTGGTTTATTTTTTCTGTAGGCATATGACTTCTAGCCATAGGGGAGGATTATATGGGTATCTTCTACTAAAACAATATAGGAATATTCCCAATTTTGGAGATTTAATTATTTATCAACTTTCACAATGATATCAAACTGACGTCTTCAATGGAATATCAAATAGATCCTATTATTATTTTAGAGTTATGGTTGGATTTGGGTAGACAATATAGAATAATGTCTTTTCCTTCATAATGTGAGCTAATAAAAAAAAATTTGTGAAAATTTTTCATGGTTTCTTATGGATCTATAATTATTATTGGATAATAAATCAGGTAATAATAATTAAAATTACATATTTCTATGGATTGAAGACCAATTTGACTATTTTAGAGGTGAAAGTTAGTTATCAATGATCAATATATAGTCTATGTACCACCAATTGAGGGTTCATGGTGATTATATTCCCAAGTGGCCATTAAGATGTCGCTATAGGAAATATGAGTACCTGGTGATTCTTTTAAGTGTGATAAATACCATTAATGTTCATGGAACATATGTAATATAATTTAAATTGATAATAGTACTGTCACGACCTGTCCTCCGGGCCCGTGTCGTGACTACCCCATGCCCGCCATCCATAGGCCAGGGGCTAGCGACTAGCACCAAGGCGTAAATCCCAGTAAAAAGGGAAGGCATTGCCTTTGTAATATAAACAAACACCACAATGTAAACAAGCAGTAGAAATAAACACTAAGTATAAGTTGGTACAAGAGTAAGTGCAGAAAAGTAAGTGGGCCAGTATACAAACCCAAACTGAAAGTAAAGTACAACTGGAAGAGAAAAAATCAACTGAAAAGTAAAGCCGAAACACCGATCTGTCCACTAGAAATCCCGCCTGAAGGGTGGGTACAGATAGCCTCCTTTACTACTCGGGTCCAGCCGACCACTCCGAGTACGTCCCGTCCAGTGGTCCACCTCCAGGTACCGTCCTGCTCCGTAAGCCTCAACCACGATCAGCGATGTCCGTCATCTGCAACCAACACAACGTAGTGCGGGCATAGCCCATGCAGGGGTGAGTATAAGCTACACAGTAGGGACCCCGAGACCCCCGACGGTCTCCCAAAATCCACAAAGGATAAACCACAAAGGAAAGTGACAATCATGAAGTAATAATCGACACTACTTAGGTATATGCCCATACATATACCTAAGTCATCAATTCCAATATGATCCTACCTTCGAGCCCAAGTACAACCCAGTCCACACAGGAAAGCATACGTATTCCACACAGGAAATCAAAACGTAATCCACACAGGATAGCACAACACATTCCACATAGGAAAGAAAAACAGGATTCAGCTCACACAGGTATACTTCTTCGTGTGACGATAGAGATGATCAGATATTTCCACTGATTCATCTCGGTCGTCGGCCCCACAAAGGATTGATAGGTACTAACCCCCGCAATGACCTATGAAGGGTCTGACCCACACAAGATCGATAGATAACTAACCCCCACAATGAACCAGGAAGGGTCTGACCCACACAGGATCGATAGGTAACTAACCCCCGCAAAGACCTACACAGGATCGGACCCACACAACATCTGTAGGCGCTGGCTCACACAGAACCGCTGAGCACTGACCCACACAGGATCAGACCAACATAGGATCTGTATCACCAATCCACGTAGGATTGCTGAGTGATGTTGTCGTCGCCGTCGAATCCACTGAGGATCTCTGTAAAGTCATTGTCGTCGTCACAGTCGCAAACGCAGCCAACTCTAGGGTTCCCGCACACAGCAAGCTCGTTCGGGAGGGTCCGCTCAACGAGCCGGGAGGCTGATACATCAACTGACACATAGTCCTGATTTGATGTATCCAAAAGTTCCGTATCGTCAATATGAACTCAACGTTGCAGACGACGTGTCAAACAGACGCCCGGTCTGGGAGTTATTGGCTTTTTCGTCATAGGGGCCCGGTTGGTTTTTAAGGAAAAACCAACCCGACTGTACTCCACCTACATCCATATCTCGAGCGAAGTATGCCAAAAGATCCTTCTCAATTAGAGGAATCCAAAAAAGTCGATGGAACGTGAATCGGATGTTTAGAGCTTATGATATGAGCGTTTCCGCTCCGAGGGCCCCGTTGGTTTCGTGTACGAACCAACCCAGCCAAACTCCAAGTATTCTGAAACATTGAGTGCGATATTCCAAAACGACTGTATCGATCCAAGAATCATATCACAACTGACGGTGCATCGATCGGAGGCCCGTAGCACAAGTTATGGGCGTCCGACCATAAAAGATTCGGTAATAAGGGGTTTGGGCCTGGCCCGACCCGGCCCGATACCCCCGAGGGTTGACCCGAACCGGGTCTGGGTTCAGCCTGCTTCGGCGCGGCCTGCGCACTGAGCGCCTAGCGTGCTGGTCGAGCCATTTGGTGTGCGGGGCGCCTTCCCCCCAGTTGTAACCGCGGCCCCCCTTTAATGGGGGGCCATTTTGCTGGTCGGCTGGGGGTTTGATCCCCCGGGTGTTCTCCTGTCGGGACGGCCTGCCCCGGTCGGCCGGTTTCTGCCACCACGGGACCGGCGACGGACAGTCCCCCCTGCTCCGATTCCAGCGGCCCAGAACCGGCCGCCAGTCTCCTTATTCCGCTGCAGCCCGGAAACAGCCGCAACCTTGATTCGTCCGGTGCCGAGCGACGACGCTGCACCTCTCCATCGCGGCCTTGCTCCAGCCGTAGTGTTTTTGCGGTTCTCTGGCGCTGCGCAACAGCGCCGCTACTTGGTTCAATTTCATGGGGCGGCAGGACATCACCGCGCATTCCATTCTACATGATTATGTGTGGTGTGACGACACCACGCCATTTCGTTACAATCCGCAAAATAAACCATCATCAATATTGGAGGAGGTTCAGCCGTGTTTGTGTGGTCCGGCCCCCTCTCATTAGTTGATAACAAATGGTCATATTTCACGAAGAACAACAAGGTAGGATTCACGAACTAAATAAATAAATAAAATAAACCCCTACCTCGTGCGAGCTTGAACGGAGGTTAGTCGAATTAGAATTCATCATGGAAGAACCGTCGCGGAAAGAGTCGTCGTGGAAGGAGGATGTCGCGTCAGCATCGCGGTACACGGCGTCGCGAAATCGGTTTCCGAGAACTCGGCGTTCTTCATCGGAGACCGATGTGATCTTCGCGTTCTTCATTGAAGACGAAGAAGTTCCTCAAGTCTTTAGTCTTTTCTCACAAAAACTCCACCACAAGGTTCCAACCCCAAATAAAATAGGCTCACCACTTAGTTTATTAACATAACATAACTTTTGAATTTCATGAGTTTGAAATTGAAACATCCACACATAACTCACTTAATTAATAACATAAGTTGTCAAATAATTATTGGTGAGTTGAGGGGGTTTAATAATATGAAGGGGTAGGGTTCGTGTGGGCACCACCGCCCTTATAACAGCCCTTGGGAAGTTGGTTAGTTACCCAACTTCCACCCAAAGCCTAAAACAACTTAATGAAAATAAAAATTGTCGTTTAATTATAAATTAAACTTCCACAATTTTTATCATCTTCTCTCGTGAAAACACAACTCTGGAAATGGAGTTCATAAGCAATTACCGGCGCTACGGTTCCATCGGTCCCCTCGGAATTCGATTCTGAGGACCGGTTCAAAAGATAGAAAGTCCCGCTCGTTCGTTCACTAAACATACCTGAGCTAATCTACGAATAGAAATTCAGGGCACACCGGTCCTCAGAATCATGTGCCGTCAGAAACTGCGTTCATGTAAAATCCCAAAGAAAATTAAGAAAAAAATTTCATTCAATTTTACGGGTCTTTACATTACTCCCACCATAGGGCTTTACGTCCCCGTAAAGATACATCATAAGCTAGGTACTCAAATGTGGGTACTGAGCACGCATCTGAGCCTCCCGCTCCCACGTTCTCTCCTAGAGATTCTCGTGCTTCCATCTGATGCACACTAGAGAAATCTACCGTCCACGCAGGACCCGCTCCTGTCGATCCTCGATCTCCACTGGGAATTCCATAAAAGTCGCCCCATCATCAACGTATAGCTCCCCATGGTTAATGATATGCGTTGGGTCATGCACGTATCTCTGCAGCTGAGATACGTTGAAGAGGTCGTGCACCCGGTGCTACTGAGGTGGTAGAGCCAGGCGATAAACCACCTCACCAATCCTGCTGAGGACCTAGAACGGTCCGATGAAGCATGGAAAAAACTTGATGCCTCGGCCAAATCTCCATAATCCATGTCGAGGTCAGACACGCAATAAGACGTGGTCGCCATCCTCAAACTCTACTGGCCTCCGCCTCCTGTCAGCATAAGACTTCTGCCGGCTTTGAGCTATCCTCATTCGCTCCTAGATGACCTGGACCTTCTCTTTCATGGCATGGACGATCTCCAGTCCCACAAGTGCAGACTCCCCAGGGTCTGTCCAGCACAAAGGAGATCTGTAAGGTCGACCGTACAACGCCTCGTATGGTGCCATCCCGATTGTGGAGTGGTAGCTGTTGTTGTACCTGAACTCCACCAAGGGTAGGTGGTCCTCCCAACTGCGACCAAAGTCGACGAAACATCCACGGAGCATGTCCTAGAGAGTCTGAATGGTCCTCTCTGTCTGACCATCCTTCTAAGGGTGAAAGGCTGTGCTGAGACATAGCTGTGTCCCAAACGCCTCCTGCAACACCTTCCAAATCCTGAAGGTAAACGATCATCTCGATCGGAGATGATAGATGATGGCACACCGTGAAGCCGTATAATCTCCTAAACATAAATTCGTCCCAAGATCTCCATTGAGCCCTGCTCTCTGATGGGTAAGAAGTGTGCCGACTTGGTGAGTCGGTCGACAATCACCCAAATGGAGTCGTAACCTATGGAAGTGCGTGTAAGTCCAGTCACGAATTCCATAGATATGCCATCCCACTTCCACTCCGGGACCTCCAAAGGCTGTACCAAGCCTTCTGGTACCTGGTGTCTTGTCTTCACCTGCTGGCAGGTGAGGCATCGAGGAACGAACTCTGCCACAACCTTCTTCATGCCTGGCCACCAGTGCTATCGTCTAAGGTCCTGGTACATCTTCGCCACTCCGGGATATACGGCCAAGGGAGAAGTGTGAAACTCTCTCAGCACCTCCTCACATAATTCGACTGGTACCAAGGTACGTCCCCTGAAAAGGATGTTGTTCTCTTCTCCAATGGAGAAACCATCAGGTTCCTATCCTGAGGATATCTGTGCACGTCGCGTCTCACAGTCAGCGTCCCCACGCTGTGCCTCTCTGACCCACTGCAGTAGTAGAGGGATGACTTTAAGAGACTGAAGGAAGGCTTCTCCATCTCTATCCACGAAAAATATCTGCAAAGAGGCTAGCTTCTCTGTCACCTCCTCAAGTAGCTGAATGCCCGTCCTCCTTTTGGGAGCATCAGCTACCATGTTCCCTTTCCCAGGAGTATAAACTATCTCAAAGTCAAAGTCCCGGAGGATCTCAAGCCATCGCCTCTGTCTTAGATTCATGTCCTGCTGAGAGAAGATGTATCTGAGACTCTGATGGTCAGAAAATACTGTAAAGCTCTCACCCATTAGGTAGTGTTGCCATGTCTTCATAGCGAAGACTACTACTGCAAACTCCATGTCGTGGGTAGCATAGTTCTGCTCATGCGGCCTCAACTGACGTGATACATAGGCGATCACGGCCCGCTCCTGCATCAGGACACATCCATGTCCGGTCCCTGATTCATCTCAGTAGACTACGTACCCTACTCCCTCCCCAGGAAACCCCAATATAGGTGCGCTGGTCAATCTCTATCTCAGCTCCTGAAATCTCTACCGACATCTGTCTATCCACACAAAGGGTTTCCCCTTCTTTGTCAAAGTTGAGAGTGGTGCCGCACTTCTAGAGAAGACTAGAAAAAATCTCATGTAGTATCAAGCTAGTCCCAAGAAACTCCGCACCTCCATCACGCTCCTGGGTGGCTCCCAAGCTAGCACTCCATCGATCTTCGCAGGATCCACTGCAACTCCCGCCTCAGAGATGACGTGTCCCAAGAAGTGGACCTCACGAATCCAGAACTGACACTTTGTGAGCTTTCCATAAAGTTGGTGCTCTCGGTGTGTGTCTAGCACAACCCGCAAATGGTAGGTGTGCTCCTCCTCAGTCGTCGAGTAAATCAAAATGTCATCAATGAAGACGATGACAAATCGATCGAGGTATGGCTGAATGATCCTGTTCATGAGGGACATGAACACTACTGGAGCATTGGTTACGCCAAATGGCATAACCAAGAACTTATAGTGGTCATACCAACACCTGAAGGCCGTTTTCTGCACATCCTCATCTCGAACTCTGAGCTGATGATAGCCTGACCTGCGGTATATCTTCGTGAACCACCCTTCTCCCTTGAGCTGATCGAAGAGGTCATCAATCCTCGGTAGTGGATACTTGTTCCTCACTGTCACCTGGTTCAGTCGACGATAGTCGACACAAAGTCGCATGCTCCTGTCCCCCTTCGTGGGGAATAATATCGGGGAAGCCCAGGGTGAAACACTGGGTCGGATGAATCCCTTTCCCTGCAAGTTCTCTAACTGTAACTGTAGATCTCGATGCTCGGCGGGGGCCATCCGATATGCTGGAGTCGATATCGGAATTGTCCTGTGGTACAGGTCGATATAGAAGTCTACCTCTCTGCGAGGAGGTAGCCCTGGAACATTGTCAGGGAAAACATCCGCATACTGATCCACCACTATAGGAAAACCAGGATCCGCACATCAACTTCTCCTAGGATGAAGCTAGACAACTGATGAGTGATGGGCTGTCCTCTCCTCTGTGGAAGTCTTTCCTGTGCTGCGAATGCTCCCTTCTCTCCGGTGAAGGTGAACCTGCTTCCGTCGGTGCGTACACATCGCACCTTGCACCTAAAACAGTCGATCAGAGCATGGACCGTAGACAACCAATCCATGCCCAAGATGACGTCGTAAGGCCTCGACCCCACTACAAGAAGATCACATCCAAAGATCTTGCCTCCTATAGTAAGCTCACACTGCCAGAAATAGTGTGTAATCGTCGAGTCTGCTCTGGTAGAAGTCTCTAGCCGTAAGGATCGAGCCAACAGCTCTGTCAGAATCTTTGAGCTCCGAACAAGGACAGCGACTATGAAAGAGTGACTCTCTCCCATGTCTATAAGAACTATAGCTATGGTGGAATAGACACATATAGTACCTCGAATCATCTCGGGCGCGCCGTGGTCATAGGCCTCCGCTGCATGGAGTTTTGCCTGTCTCTTCCCGCCAGCTCCCGGTGGCCGGGGTGGACCTCCTGGTGGTGGTTGTGGTAGAGCCTCAAAGAGTCTCCCACCACATGGTGCTCGGCCAGCTCCTCTACCTCGTATGCCTACTCTATACAGACCGCCATGGTTGACCCTCTACCTATGCCTTGGTGGTATCTCAACCGTCTGCTTCTCCTCAACACGGCGGGTTGGGCAGTCACGAGCCATGTGGCCCTGGCCACCGCACGAGTAGCACTGCCTGCCTCTCGAAAGACTGCCTCCACACTGTGTGCCCCGCACTGCTTAGCCAGTGTCCTGAGGTCGTCTGCCTGAGGGTCTGGTCTTCCTAGACCAATGAGGAATCTCTTCTCTGGATGTAATTTGAGAGCCTCTTCCGCTCGGAGTTCATCCCAGCCACCCTCCACGCAGTGCGCATCCAGGAGCTTCTTCTGCTGCGGCAGGGCAGCTAGACGGTCGCCCAGTACTCAGCGAGATTTACCAATCTCTCACGCTACTCGACAGACATGGTACGTGACCCATTATTCTGGGCCCGGACCTTTGAGCAGGGATTTACGGTTGCACATTCCTTGTTCATTCACTGAACGTACCCGAGCTAAACTACGGATAGAAATTCCAGGCACACCGGCCCTTCGAATCAAGTGCCGTCAGAAACTACGTTCATGTAAAATCCCAATGAAAATTATGAAACAAATTTCGTTGAATTTTACGGGTCTTTACAAGTAAATTTTTTTTGATATCAACATTGATGACATTCTTATTTATTGTACATAAAAGGATGATCATAAGGAGGAACTTAGGTATAACATCGACTTTTAAATAGATAACATGCACACTGGTTGATTGTCAAAGTGATAGTTTTTCATATATGTCTATAAAATTCAACGGAATTTTATATCTGCTGTTTTTTATCTAAGTACCTCTTAGTGATTTATTTTGTGCATTCATGGGATCTATGAAAGTACAGGATGGAGGTCATAATATATTGGGAATTATAGGTTACTATAGATGGTTCATTGTATAATAATATTGGATTATAACCCAATAGTCTTTTTTGACATGGAAAGTGTAGATTTTTATCGTGACAGAGTAGTTTCAATTATTTATTGATGTTTTCTTGATGAGATTGACCAAATTGAATTTTTAAGACTACTGAAGGGTGGAATTGAGTATGTAGTATTTTGAATTCCTCATTTGTTGGCCTTAGTCTCCAAATAATGTAGTGGATATATGTGATAGATTATAGTTTAATTTAGATAATAACCACTGAGTATATCTACATGATTCATGACCAATAGTAGGTAGTAGTATGAATCACTCTATATATTTGTAGACACTATATTCTAGCTGTTAATTTTATTTAATACAAATAACATTAGAGTCTTAAGAATGTATTCAGTCCGAGATATCTTATCTTTATATGGTGATTTTAACTAGAGTTACTATAGTACAATGCTCTAAGATAGTCTATAGTCCATATAAGTTAATGAAGGGTTGGAAATCGTAAATAGAAACTCATTTTCTCTCATAGTATAGGAGGCATTAAGTAGTTGGATTCATTATAGTTGGCCCTAGTAGAGGAGAGTGGTGAATATTTCCATAAATTTATAGTGATTACTCATCTTCAACATTATTGTAATAGATGAGATTGGTGTGGATAAATCAATATTGAGGGTTTTTATTACTATATATAATCCAAATATTCACTACATAGATTTTATAAAGGTTGGGAGCATGAAATTTGTTTCTAGCGATTGAAGGTGGTTCCAAAATTGTTTTAGGAGAATGTGATGTTCGCTTTTCAGACATCTCACCTATATCTAAATCCCTCTGTAGAAAATATGTATAGGGACCTTTGACACCAGTTTTTGTGGCTAGAATGAGGCATAGAATTGGGAAATTTTAATATCAACGTCTTACGTGTCATTAGGTAAATGTTAACATTCTAGAACCATTAGATTTAATACAGCCTCCTGATATACTAGAATAAAATTTGGATGGCATATCATTAAAAATTTTATATGAAACTTCATGGGAAATGAGAGGTTTTGATGCTCTATTTATTATTTTTTCTATAATTATCATTTAGGAAATCATTCTTACCATAAATGGTCATATTTTGGTTTCCATTTTGGTGTATTTCTTTGTTAAAGATCATCTAGCTTCATGGGATATCCAAGATAATCATCAATGAATGAGATTCTGTGTAGATTTACTGATTGATAAGTGAATTGTAGGGGAGCTTTGTTACATAATTTAGTATAATTACAAATATCCTCTACAATAAGGATGGTAGTCATAGTGTACAATTTATGTATTGGAGGATATTCTGAGAGCCTGTATGTCGGATTTCAGTCAAAGTAAAGAGGATCTTGTTCCATTTCTAGAGTATTCTTAAAATCTTAGTTATCTATCTACTATTAACATATAATAGTTTGAATCCATGTATGGGAGACCCTTAATGTCACTATTGTGTTGTACTATGTTTTTTGAGGAATATCTTGTTGGTATCAAGATGATGCAGGTGATGATAGAGAATGTACAGATGATTTGAATACATATTAGGACAACACAAAAAAATAGAAATCATATAATGAATGACATCTTATTCCTTTGGTGTTTGATTAGGTAGACTATTATTTCATAATATTCTGCCATTGATGTAAATTGAAGATAATTTTCCATGAAGGCATCAAAACCCTGAGTTCATCGAACCATTTTTATTCTCATATATGGTCAAGAGTTTTCATACCACAAACCCCTACCCCTAAATTTGGATGGAGTGAATGGTGTCATTAAAGTATCATATCTAGGGATATACATGCATAACCACATGGATTCTATTAATAAGGGAGACCTGGACGTCGAAGATGGAGAAACATTTACAGATTACATGATGATGATAGATGCACAATAGGATAGAACCATGTGTGTATGAAACATTCCATTGAATTTAGTTCATTAGAAATATGTGAAGATGAAAGAGAGCTCATAGGAGTGTGTGAGTCAGAATCAGACTCAATATACCTTATTTTTTAATTAAATTACTCTAAAAACCGAAATCCTTGAACTATTAGAGAATCTAACAAATTTCTTTGTGTTGGATTAGTCATTTGAATCATAATATATATATATATATATATGGATTTTTCTGCAGATCCAGCGTAGTTTTTGCATTTCGTCGGACCCCAAAATTATAACAATAATAATTTTCATATATTTGAAATCAGACACATATATAATTTCATTAAATGTTTCCCTATAGTTTTATTTCTCATATGGATGATATTAGACCATGGTTGTTTAAAGAAAAATTGGATCACCCTTAGTATGAACAATAGTTCATTAGCATTAGATGTTTCATGGAAGGATATCATTTGTGGTCTGTTTAATAAAATAAATTATTTTAAAATTCAACTTACATTATATACTATAAAAACTAGAATTTTTTATAAATATCATGTTATGGAAAATCCCCTAGGATAGCCACATAACCATTGTTTAATATAGAGGGCGAGGTGAATATCTTTATTAGAAACCGGGAATATTATTTCATCACCATGTATTGTGGGATCACGAGGTATATAGTTAATGTAGTGAGATATAGTTTTTCATCACTGGTGAATGCATTTAAAATAAATGGTTGATAAATAATTTTGGTTGGGATCCTTATTTCAATATGTGATTTTTTCTCCCTAATTTTCTTCATTGTTTTAATCATTGTCCTTTTTAAAAAAAAATTAGTTGGTTAAACTTCATCTATTTTATTTTTTTATTTATATTATGAAAATTATTAGATCATGATGGATTATAAATTTAAATGTAAACTCATGCACCATTATTTTCTAGAACTTAATTATTCAGTAATATTATTTTTTAATATAAAAATTTATACGAATGAAATTGATTAGTATATCTGTGATCAAATTCAATATCACAACTATTAGATTCCCTCTATCCTCTATCCCTCTATATCATGATAAAAAGTTTTCTTTAATTTAATGTCCACTAGACTAGCCCTGATCAAAAGTATAAACTAAGGGTATAAGATATGTATTGTAGTGATAAGGTGGTAGTGGAAAATTTAAACGTTATTATTTGTACTGGTTGTATATGACGGGAAATGAAGAATGGTATAGGGGGTCGATGGTGGATTTGAAATGCATGATTTATTGTAAGATGAAACAATATGATGGTTGAATGTTATGGGGACATTATATTTGTGTGCTTCGTTACTGGAGGTCTGTGTGACACTATGATTCATATTGGGTCATTCTGTTAAATGAATGATAACATTATTTGGATCTTGGAAGATGGGTTATATATTGGCTAGTATGGTCGGTATGTTTTTTGGGTGGATATGTGCATGAAGATAGGATTCATAGAAGCAAAAACTTGGGAAAAAGTTGAGTTGTATTGAAAATTAAATGAATACCTTTTCAAAATTGTAATATATTTATAAAAGAAGGAATATGTGTGCAAGGAAAATATGTAGGGACCTCTTGTTTGGACATGGAAACATGAAAATATAGGGAATTTCATTCCTTTTCATTGTTATATTCAATAATAATAATAATAATAATAATTATTATTATTATTACCTTTACATTATTATTATTTCAAATTTTTTCTCATGTAATATTTTCAGACATTGTTATATTGATGAACTATTTACGATGTCATGACCCAAATATTTATATAAAGGATTCAAGGATTAAAACAAATATTTAATTATAATTTGTGGCTTTAGTCAATTTTACCACCAAAAGACATCGTCTTATTTGATATGATTAATAGTATTTTGTTTCTTTAACATTCATTTTGGGCATGTAAAAAACCTACCTTGTGTGTTTTATTCATTTTGAATGTGATAGTGGCCCTATTTTCAAAACATGAGATATGATTTCAGGTAATATAATATATATTATACTATTGGTGGTTATTAGACATTTTTAGTGATCTTGGGTGATCTTCATAGTGTTACAAGTGTTAGGAACACGTATAATAGACTAGGGTGTGGGTTACACATACTCATGACTTAGGTTGAGTGCCAACAACTCGTATTTTATATAATTTTCTTCCCCTATCTATTGAGTGGAACTACCATTATATTACATGGTGTAGGTCATCTATCTAGAGAGTTTAAACCCTTTTTGAACCAGCGCATGTGGCCTCTATCTATAGAGTGAAACCACCTAATATAGTAGGGTGTAATTCATTTATCTATAGAGTGTTAACCCCTGACTCACTAGGGATCAATTCCACAACCTATAATGTGGATCCCCCTATTTTAGTAGTGTGTGGTTCCCCTATTAGAGTTTGTCTCCAATGGGATTTAATGAACATTAGTGAGGAATGAACCCAACACATGGATTTCATGAATTGATTCACTTCTTTGCAGGGTTTGGATATGGATATTAAATTCCTCTCATGCCTGGGTTTATTAAATCATATATTGATTCGTATATTGAACTAACATACTACTAATTTCTTTATTTATATCTTTTATGGTTTTTAATTTCAACAAGTTATGTATATAATAATCCTTGTATGATAATTTTAATCATATGTAGTGACCTATGTAGATGAAAATACTATCTGTGGTGACCTGTGTAGAGGATAGAATAACATTAGACATTAAACAATGTTCAATATCTAGAAATAGGATTCAACATATGGCTCTATTAAGCTTCCCATATTACCATTATTGTAAGGATGAGATATTTTTTTATGTATGGGTGCATATATTTTCCCGTTTAATTATATGGTTATATATATTCATTCTATGATGTGTTCCTCGTACGATTTTTCTTGTATTGTTATACTCTAAACATTACAGTATATATTATGCTTATACTGTTATTTATATTGATTTTAATGTCAATAAATATACATTAGGTAAATGCATACCATTTCAGGTTATTCCTACATTCTTATTATCATCAACCCTTATGCTATTATATGTAGGGTTTTGGCTATCAAACATAGAATGTCGCCTTCTAGGTGGGCCCTACTATGTCAGTTTGTGACATATTGTATAAAATATGTTTTTTTATATTTTCTTCTTTAAATAATGTTTTGGATTTTTTATTTGGGGGAATCTCATCCTAAAATTGATTTATAATCAATTTATTGGATAATTATCATGCTTCAAAATGAATCTTTTTATAGTTGACCTCATGTTTTAATCATTATATCTATGTGAATTTAAGAAAATATATCTAAATTTAGTATCCATTCCATTATATTAGTGAAATATTTTTTTTATAAAATAATATGGAAAGCAATTTTTTTGACATCATATGTTTAAACCATTGTAAGTTTCAAATAATTGTTGAATGATATAAAATATGATGTGTTTTTTGGGAACCATCATGGTTTTACTAAATGAATTAAATATATATTTTAGTGCAACATTATTTATCATCATTGATATTATTAATTCCTTTACAAACCTATATTGATGAACGATTCTTTTTATTGTTTCTCTCAAATTTGTGATAAATCCTTTAGTCATATACATTTTTTGACCGAAATCACATGATTTAAAATTCTATAATTTATTATTTTTTATATTAAAAATTGTTTTTTGTCTCCATGGAAAGGGATAGTAGGTTATTTTTTAATATATGTAGGAAAAGATATATGGATAATGTGATTTTGATACATTCCATGATTTGTTTGAAAACATAAATTGTTTATCTTCTGATTTCATCTCTTCGGTAATGTGTGGATTTTTTATTCAATTTTAGTTAACTAGTTCATTAAATATCTATTATGTTTATTGTTTTTAATATTAATTTAGTATTTTTTCTATGGAATACATTAGTTATTAACTAGTTTTATATAAGATAAATAAAAAAATTGAAAGGGTGTTACATTTCTCAAATAACATTTTTTATATTAATATTTCTATTTTTTGTATTTCTTTACTATATAGAGTTATGGTATTAAGAATTAATGTTCTACAAATAATAATCTAATACAATTTTAAAAATTAATAAATTAATTTTTTTACATTATTTAATATATTAGTTTAGAGAGCCAATTATTGGTAGATATTTTATTATTATTTATATATCAATATTAAAAAAATGTGTGAATGTAATGAATAATATGAATGGGTATAAAAATATATAGATAATATAATATCAAAATAATTTATTTAATTTTTAACTCAACGTACTTACGATCACTTTAAATGAAAAATTAGCTGTAGTATTGTTTCTATCTATAATTTTTTTAATTTTATATAGTTTTAGTATGAGGATCTAATATGTGTTTACGATATGATAATAAAATATGAGGTTTTTGAAAATTTATATAGTTGTCCCCACGTAAGGAACATACCATGAGAGAGGGCGTGATTCAAGGTAAATTAATATTAAATGTCCCATTATGATTATATTGTTTCGTGGTTAATCAAATAACACATATCACATTGAGAATGAATTTGAAAAAACTATTGGATAAATAATAGGGAGAGATAATTCAAATTAGTCCAACCTTAATGGCCTACATCAAAGTAGTATATAGTTGGTGTTGTGTCAGTTTTCTAAAATATCCTAAAAGATGTTAATTTTTTATAAAATTTTAGATAATATTAATAATACCTATATTTCAACTATTATCCAATATATATAAATGATAAATACACAAGAGGTGGGTTAATATAGTCTTCTAAAAAAATTACATAAATTATAAAATCCCTTTCAAATTTATTGAAAAATTTCCTCACAATTTAATCAAATTAAATATAGAAAAAATGTAATGTAAAAGAGATAAATATGTAATATTTTATTGTTTCAAGGATATAAGAATAACCCATATTCCTAAAAACTAAAACATTAAGTGAGCTTGATTATTTTACATTTTTATACTTTTCAATCATATCTTACCACTTATCACAACACTCTAACACTTTTTAAAATGGTTTTTTTGGGTCCTATAAACCTTTTACCGAGGACAATGATAAGTAATAAAATGTTTTCAAAAAATAACCAAAATGAGTACTAGTAGCTATCACATAATACATAAATAAGTGTTATTATTCCACACATAGAAGAAATAAATTATGGTTACAATTTGAGAAGTTAGTTTTATTATTTTTAATGGATTTCAGAAACTAATAGTGGATGGGTGGTTCATAAGAAACATTATTTAAACTATAACAATTGTAAAGAACCAATGATAGTTTCCTATAGTTGGTGCCTCATTTTATTACATTAGAGTATTAAATGTGAATATGAATCCTGAAGAATCAAATAGTTTTGTTTTGTTTTTAAAACAAAATACATACATCAGATCAACTTTACAACATAAAATTAAATACAACATATAAGTTCCATTGGAATAATCCATAACTCCAAAATTATCACTGAAAGTCATTTATAATATACATATTTGCAAATTGGGGAAAATTAAAACACAAGAAAACGTTATATAATATTCTTAGTAAGGCTATGTAATATATTACAAGTGATTATAAACATAAATACTATTAATGGTGAGAAAGTAATAACACATTCATTTAAACATATACATGAGAATAATATTCCTGAAATAAAATATGAATGAAAAATTCTACAAAAAATATAATCATGGATTTTAAACTAGGCAAATAATAACATATAATATCACATTATTGTTTTATAATAGGATAATTCATAGTGAGGGACATCATAACCATTATTTCAAGGCCTCATGCCATGACCATACATAATTGGGAAAAACACAATCAATTTTGTCTCATGAGATATATCGAAGCACTAAGTGGTTATAGCTGGCCTCATCCAACACATAATAATTCCAATTCATTCATTTTATGAAATGAATAAAACATAGACCACAAATACCTTCATATAAAATATAAAATATGAAAATTAAATCACTTTCCCCAATCATTAAATGAAACAATAATCATTCCTTTTAATCGGTGAATGGTTTCTTGGTAGCTCATCCCTAGTCAAATTACATATAAATCATTCATTATAACATGGTACATGTTATCATAAAATATTAATCACCATTAATAATATAAATCAATAAGATATTTCAAATAGATTAAAATACCAATATAAATTCAACTTCTAATTATTGATAGAAATATTCTTTTACATTGAAAGAGGTGTAATTATTTAAAAAAATTGGTCAAATCCTTTTTTTAATTAAGATAGATAGTTCATAATAAAATTAGTTATTTTTTAAATGTCATTGTGTCTTAAACCATATTATTTAGTTAATAAGAAATTTAGTCAAAATCCATGATGGTCCTTTGAGACAGGCTTGTTTATTGGGAATAATTTTCTTAAAAAATACTTATTAAAACATTAAAATCCCCATAAAATTAAGAAGTATTATAAATGGTACAAATATAAAAATAATTAAAGATAATATATTCTGAGTACATAATAATAAATAAGGATTATATTTAGGTATGAATTAAATATATTTAACTAGAATGAAAATAGTGGTTTGATTAGATAGCTCTTACCTTTTGTCTGAACGTGTTCTGTATATGACGACAACATACTGGATATTAAAAATAAATAAATAAATAAATTAATAAAATTTATACATTTATGTGATACATTATAGTTATATTATTTCCATTAATAAAGATATTTATAATTTATATATTTGAATTTCATCATTCGGGAGTGTTCATTTACTTGATTTCATTATTAGTTCACTTGATTATATGTAATGAAGTTCATTTGAAATTGGAATAATTTCCTAGAATTGTAATTTTTTATTTTTAATAATAATATAAAGGATTAAATGTATTTAAATATCATTTTGATTCATATTATTATGTTTAACAATTTGATAAATCATTTATTGATAATCGTTAAATTATTATGATAGAAATGGATCATAATAGAATGATTTTGTTCTATCATTTAGTATTATGTAAATATTTTACATTCGTAATGTAAAAATAGTTATATTATTAAATTTAAATTATTTCTCAATCATTAAAATGGATTCATGGATATATTGGAAGAATAATTTTATGAATTAATCTTCGTTGTCCACTAAGGTTGTTAATTGGAACATCTCAGATGATGATTTCTTTTATAAAATAAAAGAATGTTAGTATTGAGAATGATAATTGTTATTAAATTAAAGTGATATAATTCTAGTATATATATGAAATTTTATTTAACATTATCGATTGGATATATTAGGTTAGTAGAAAATAATAAATAAATAAAAATTTAAACGAAATTAAATTAAAAATGGAAGAGGATTTACAACATGAAATAACCTCCTTGAAAACCTCCTTAAGGGAAAGGGTGTTGTTCATTCAGAAAGACCAAGGGATCATAGACATGGGGAGGGATAGGGTAATAGTAGATGGGAATAACATAAAGAAGCATCATAACTAAGAGGATATAAGGTAAGATGGGATGAGTGGTGGTTTCTATAAAAGAGGAGAGGAGTGATTTTTTATTATCTTATTCATTATTTTATTATTCTTATCAAGATAACCAATAGTGTGGATTATTATGGCTGTAAAAAATAAAAAGTGATTTTGAGTTATAACTAATGGACATTTATATCTAGCATGATTCAAGATTGATGTAAAAAATTATTTATTTATAATATTTTGTAAATTATTAAATTTCACTAGTCACCCAAAATTTTTGTATTTTATTAAACGCCCAAAAATATAATCTAACAATTTTTAATGTGTAGATTTTAAAAAATAAATCAAATTTTTTTTGAAATAATTTTCAAGTGAATGGAAAATATATTTTTAAATCAAACAATTATTTACATTTAAAATATCAAATTTAAATTTATAAGTAATATAATAATACAATCAAAAAATAATCGATGTCTCAAAAAAATTATCTTCAAATCATTATATAAAAACATATTTATTTAAGAATAAATCTAATAATGAATAATTTTATTAAATAAATAATATAAAATTTTAAATAAATAATTATTTCTCATAGAATTCTAACACATAATTATCAATTTCTAAAATAATCACTATCATTCATATGGTTCCAAACTTGTATTTATTCCCATAGGGTGAAGTTAAAATTCATAGTGTACATTAATATTCATATGAGTACTTTACTATTATTAGGGTTAAGGTATTATACATCCAAAATGTAATTTTAACATATCAAACTCAAAATTTCTTATTGATTGCAACCGTGTATGTCAATTTTTCAAAATTAAAATATTAGTACTAGAAAAATTGTGTTCATTGGATACGTATTAAAAAATTATTGTTTCATAAAGACTTAGTGTTTTATTAATTAAATATGTATTATATATATAAATTCAAGGGGTTCATCATTCTTTGAACCGTAAAGATATTTTTTTCATGAAATTTTTAGAATGGTTACCATATAAAAAGATTTGGGTAGTTCATTATCATTATTAATTCTAGTTCCCCATGGGAAATCACTATTGAGAATAAATACTTTATCATTCAATTAATCTAGTTGTTTAATTAGTTTAACATACTCTATAATTTCCTTTCTATTTGTAGTCTAGGATATAGTTCTTCAACCAAGAATTAAGTCAATAGGATTGTTAACTTCTTGAACTAGCAGATACCTAGGTAAATCATCTGAAAACACATCGGCATACTAATTCAAAATTGGTTCATCCTCAATTTGAATATTATGTTGTTCACTCGTATATATTGAGTTATCATCCTCCCAAATAATATCATTTAGTAGACCTAATGGAGGTGGATCAAGATAATAATTAGATGATGATGTTACTTCTCTAAAGATAAATGATTCGATATCATTAAAAAAAATTGTTACTTCCATATTCTTGCAAAACGTTGTTGCATCATAATTTGAAATCTAATTCCCTCCATGATCAATATAAATGTAACTCATTGTTATGATGATGCTATCAACTACTAAATAATGTTTATGTGTCATATTGGGGACTAATAGACACATATTTGTTGTAATGAAACTTCCCTTAAGAGTTTTGAATGGAAACTTCATTATTAAATAAAAATAGAATTATAGTTTTATCATAGAAAACTAGGAAAATATAAAATAATGTGATGATACATAATCAAATAATGTATGGCTATATTTGAAGAAATGGTAAAATAACCTTCCACCACATCGTTATGAACATCATCCTCTGTTGTTTTGACCACTCAATCTTGGTATTAGTCCATTGGACTTATTTGGGGGTAGTTTCCTTTATTCTGAAAACATTCATGTTCATAATTTCCCATCTAATTTTAATTATTGAACTGAATATTGGAATCTTCTTTGATTCCCTGTCAATAATGATAATTGTGTCCTTATCTCCACACATGTAACAAAAAATCATATTCTTAAAGCATGAACAAGGATGTTGCTTCCCTTAGTTACTATTGGTAGGAATGTTAACACTTCAATTCTTCCCAATCTCCATATTTGATTCTAAATATTGTTCATAATCCTTCTTCTTCCATTTCATTACATTGAAGTCGTGTGGCATTGAGAATTACTTATCTATCCTAATAGCATATAAGACTATATCTTCATATGATTAGAATCATTAGTAGACTAATTTCATTTGGAGGAATATATTTAATCCATCATATAATCGATGAATATTTATCCTTGGATTACATATGTAGTACATGAGATGCCTTTCTAATGTTGTGAAGTTAGCTTCATACTTTTAAACCTCATCATCTTATTTTTTCCTCAGATTTAGAAACTACTATTCCATATCCTTCTGTATTCTTGATGTAATTATGTATTTATGAATATTTCTTTAAAATACCTCCATTATATATTTTCAATCCCTTAATAATTCTTTTGGTTTTGAATTACTGACAAAAAATGATGAGTATCTCTTAATAAACAATAAACTCTAGAAAACCCTCTCCCTTCCCGTACATCCCAAAAAAATAAATATATTCACAAAGGAACTTATCCACTTCTATGTTATTAATGGATTTTTAGTCCCATTAAATTATATATTCTATTTTTTCATAAAGAGTTATAACATTTCTCCTCTATAGTGTGGTTCAGGGTTCTCAATACAGGTATGATTATAGTTCATAACCAGAGTCTTTTGTCCCAATAGTGTTCTATGTTGCTCCACACACATCGAAGCTCCTAAAACAACATCATTATCATTTATATGGTGTAAATCCATAAATCGGATACACACATTCAAGTGGTTTACATTCCATACACTATGAACCATTTCTAAGTGATGGAATCCACTATACTAGTTTATGGATCCTATTTAATAATATACACTAGAAGAATACAAATCATAAATTAAAAAAAATTATAGATAATCCCATTATCATAAATAATATTTCATTGAGAAAAAAGTATAATTTTAAATCAATCGTAATGTATTATAAATATGATGTGAACTATCCAAATCATTTCCCCCGGTAGTGTCAAACTAGGTGCGCAGTAAGGCATTTTTTGGTGTACCATGTTTATTTAGTACAAGCCTAAAACACCTTGTTAGAGTTTTCTCTCCTATGTACATCTATGAAAAAATAATTTCCACATTAAGAATCTTTAAAAGGATGTATTTTCTATGAAGATACACATTATCACTTCCTTACAAAAATTCTTCTATGTTATTGTTTTTTATCTTAAAATTATATAATAGTATTTTGTTTCCTAATATATATGTTCTAAATCTAATTAACAAGTTTTCTATTAATCTTCATCAAATACCATTTGTAATTACAATGTCATAATTTCCCAGAGTTGGTGCCATATTTTATAACATTAAAATATGAAAACCAAGAATAATTCCTTAGGAAAAAATAATTTAGCATTTTTTTATAAAACAATAATCATACATAAGTTTATCATTATAATGTGAATTGAAACACAATAGCTAAATTCAATTGGAATCATCCACAACACATATATTACCCCTAGAATTCATTCATAATACACATCATCACATCATGGGGATGAATAAAACAATATAAAGTGTTGAGATCCGATGTCTAGTTCGGTTAATTAATATAGATTAAGTTATCCTAAAAATTAATAGTAGTCATGGTGATAATATAAAAACACAAGACATTAAACATATACATGATTTTAATATGGAAGGAATAAAAGCTGAATAAATAATTCTATAGTGAAACATTTCCATTGATATAATACTTTTCCAATAATCCCATGGAATATCACTTATGTTTTTCATAATTATGTAATGAATAATGCAACACAACATAACAATTATGCCAAGTCTTCATGCGAAGACCATACTTAAACTGGTAAAAACCAAAACTAGATTGTCTCATGAGGCCTACCAATGTAATGAGGCACTTTAGTGGTCCCCAACCGACACTTACAAATTGAAATTAATTCCCCATATAAAATTCGTGAATCATAAACTAAATATACATTCATGTTGAAACTAGCATATCAAATGTTAATCAATTTCACTAATAGTTATGCATAACACTAATCATTCGATGTAATATGATGGAAGGATTCTAGATAGCTCATCCGTTGTCCGAATAATCATAAACTATTAAATAAATAATTTTAGATGGTATCATAAAATATTAATCCCAATTAAACATTAGAATCATCATGTGTGTTGAAATAGGTGAAAATATATATATTAAATAAACATTTAATTATAGGTTGAAAAACACTTTTACTTTGAAAATACATGTTCTTTATTAAAAATATTTCATTTAATTCAGAATTAAATTTTGGTAGTTTATTCATAAAAAAATCAATTATTATCTAAAAATAATAGTTTCTTAAAATTGGTCATATAATGCATTTTAAAATTTGTACGAAATCGATATTTCATTTGAAAGAGGCATGTTTACCACGAAGAATATATTAAAAGATTCTTTTAGAACATGTAACTCCCCATTAAATAAATAAGGAATCTGAATGGTACAAATATATTTCGAATAAAAACATATTTTAAGAGGATTACATATGAATAAATATTTATTTCATTTTGATAAGTAGAGAATGAAAATAACTCGAATGAAAATGGTGGTTTTGGTAGAAACCACTTAACATATATCTGAATGTGTTCTCCACATGACATTAACGTCCTATATAATCAAATTAAATCCATTTATTATTAAATTATGAACCATATATACATGTATTTTATTCATAATTGTTTTAGTTTTTTATGGCCTTATTTATAATTTATCGAATCGATTTTCTTCATTATAGATTGTATATTTTTTTGATTAAATGATCGGTTTTCTTGATTATAAGTAATGGAGTTCATTTATAATCGGTATAATTAAACATAATTGGAAATTAATTTCACTAATGAGAATATAATATTTTAAAAGGTTTTATATCTCTATTTTTTATATATAATTAGGATGAATCAATAAATGATTGATTTATTGACAATCATTTTGATTATTATGGCTGTTATTGGTAATAAAAACTCATATTGTATAATTATTTTGTATTATGTCAATATGTTACATATATACCATAAAAAGGATTGTATTATAAATTTTATAGTATTTATCAACAATTAAAATTGTCTGATTAATTACATTGAAGAATAATTTGAATAATGAAAGTTTATCATCTAGGATGGCTTCAAATTTCCCCTCCTAGGCGATGAATTCATAAATAAAATAAATGAGGGGGAGTTGGTAGATTGATGGTGGTTATTTCATTAACATAATATAATTATAATATATATGTATATGATAATGGAAATATCATAAACAATTAGATAGGGATGTTAATGATAGAATAATAAATAATGATTATTTATAATGATTTTAAATGGAAAAAGGAAGAGGATGTACTACTTCAAATATCCCCCTTGAGAACCTCCTCAAGAGAATGGTATTTAGACTATTGGATAGACCAAGGGCTACTGTATATAGGGATGGACTAGGGAATATTATTTGGTCAAATCATTATGATGATTCAAGTCATAGAGGATTGAAGATAATAGGGAATGATGGGTGGTTTTTATAGTGGAGGAGAGAAATTATTTTTTAAAACCTTATTCAATATTTTATTATTTTTTCTCATGAAAAGAAATATTGTTGATTATTTTAAAATCAAATAATAATAATCTCATGTGATTTCGTACCAATGGCCATTTTTATCTTTCATGACTCATGAATGGTGCAGAAATTTATTTATGTTTCATATTTGGAAAATTATTGATTTTAGCTATTCACAAAAACATCATGTATTTAAAAAAACCCAAAAAATTCAAACTAATATTTTTTCAAAATGAATTATAAAAATAGTACTCCATTTTATCAAAATTATATTATAAGTAAGTTAAATTTAATTTATAAATATAATAATGGTTTACTTGAAATATAAAAATTCTAAATTAAAACTAAATGTATAATAATTTCAATAATTCACTACGGTGTCGTAATTTTTTAAAAAAAATAGAGTGAAAATTATTTATTTAGGAATACAATTTTTTAAAATCAATTTTGTTAACTAATTAAATTAATTTTTTATTACATATTTATTTTCCAAAAAATACGTCCTCTTAATTATTAATTTCTAAAATATTCACTCTCATTTTGATGGTGCCTAATTTCTTTCATCCCATATGGGTGAGTTTACTATTTATAAAGGTACATTATAATTTATAAGGGTACTATAATATTCATATGGTTAGGTGACAAATTATAATGATATGTGACTATTTGACAAAAATATAAGTTGATTATATCAGACTCTAAATAGCATAAAGTTCAAAACGGTGTTTTTTAGTTATTCAAAATAAAAATATCAAAAGAAGAAAAATTATGTTCATTTCCTATGTTATAAAAAAGTATTTTTTTTTCAGTTCCTCAGTTTTACATGCCTTAAAAATTAAATTTATTAATAAATTCAATGGGTGTTATAGTAGTCATATTTGGTACTCATTATAATATCATCGTCAGTGCGTATAATAATATTATAAAATAATCCTTTTTCTATAATATTACTCCTTCATTCAACTTCAATATTTTAATTAAAAAATAATATTTATTTATATATGTAAATAATAAAACATACAATTTGTTTTTGTATTATCTCATAGTATCATCCAATATCTCTTGAAAAAAAATATTAATGATATAAAATAATCGCATTCCATATTCCTAATTCAATAGTCTTACTCTATTTAAATGACATATATTATTCAATTAGTTTATTTAAGAATATAAAACTTAATAAAGATATTCATTTTTAGAAAATAATTTCATAGTAATTATGGATAAAAATTATATAAACAGAAATGTTTTTAGCATTTAAATTAGTGTCATCAAATTTTTATTATGTCCTAAAATAATATCTATGAAATTAAAAAATAATTACATAATTATTAAAAGTCATAAAATTCAAATATTCAAAAATAGATATTTCTGTCTTATTCCAATGTTATTAGTCAATGATTCTGATATCGTTGAGGAATATCCTTTAATACCAATATATAATATTCATCATACATTTATTCATTACAAATCACATACTTTTACATTTTTCCATTATTACGTAATGTAAATGTGATATTATAATATCATTATGTATCATTGATATTATCATATCATATAACTCGTTTAATCATTCATCCAACACCAACCAATTTGATTGGTATTATTAAAATATAAATAAGTATAAAAAAATTCTAAAAAACAAATAATAGTATTTATATTAATTACGTTGATAGATTTTGGATGAATTAATTGTAAATAAGTTATATATTATTAGATTATTTAGGATTTTTAAACTTTTTAAAAATACCGAATTTCCCATCATTTTTATCCTATTTTAGGACCTGATGATTTCATAACATATCAAATCCATAAATCACAGTTATCATTTATAAATAATAAAACTAGAATATAATGAGTAATTCCCCTTTAAAACACTTTGTATACTTCTTTGTTTTGGTATACATGAAATGTAAAATATATATTATAATGTATTTGTGTTATGAGATTAAATTGAATCACATAAGAATTGAAATAAAAAAATATTCATCATAATTAATATTGTTGAAGCATCATGGTTAAGACTCTCTATTGATCCATTAATTACCAATGAAACATCTCTCAACTCATACTATTCTAATATAATTGTCATTTAAGTAATTTATATTACTTTTTTTGTTTTTTTATACATTGGACACATTTTTTTTCATGTTAATGTAATATTAGTAATGATAACCCTTATAGTATGCTTTAGGCATGGAATAATGAAAAAACACAAACTGCATGAATAAAAAACATCATCTGATATATAATATTCATATTTTTTCTCCACCCTTTAATATGTAATACAATTGTTTTTAGTCCATATGTTTTTCAAAACATTCACCAATTTCATATACTTATTCACTCTAGATGATTTGCCAAAGTTGAATATTTAAGAGTATTTTATTCATGTATATTTTAAAATATAAATATTATCTGACATTTAACATAATATAATTTACCAAATTATAAAAACATTGCAAATCATAATGTCACGTATAATGGATCCTCGATGTGAAAGGTAATTTTCAAAATAATTTCTCAAAATCAATCAATAATAAATATATTTGGAAATAACATAAATTTTATAATTTTCATTTAATGATTTATAATGTCTCCAAGCATAATAAATTTTAATATTACCCAACGGATGGGTGATATTATAGAATTTGTGAAAATTTCATAATAATGTAATTTATTTTAATTCTTTCTCCAAACTGTATTTTGTATTTCTTATAAAATAACAATATTCCTCAAATAAAAACATATGTAATAAAATTTTATAAAATTACAAGGATACATAACATTTATAATTTCCTTATATTTTTAAAACTATGAATAATAAATAAAATTTCAAACATGTTTCCCCGTTCATTATTTTTGACATAATAAAACCATATTTCCATTATATTTCATCATTGTGAAAAATATATATGCACTCCAATTTATGACAAGAAATATTTGAATTTAATGAAAACATATACTTCTTAAAACTCAATTTAAAAATATAATTTTTTTTCTTGAATCGTATTTGTAATTTGATAATTTTTCAACATAAAAATTGAATAATAATAAGTTGTGAATTCAATAATTATTTGAATAAAATAAATATTATGAATTTAAACATATATATTATCTCTCTCTAAATTACAATAGGCATGTTCACAAGGTATGAAATACATTGATATGTGTATTGTGTTTTCTTTGGAAAAGAAAATTAAGGTAATGGAGGGTGAGACTGTGAATTTCAAATAAGAATTATAGATACATGATAACACGCCCATCAGAAAGCCATATGAAAGAACCATGTGAAACACATAGTTTTAGTGTGATCCCACAAATTACCTTTGGAATTTTTTACTGGTATTGTGAAGGTGCCTTGGAAAACGAGGGATTAAATGATGGTTTTTTAATGATCTCTCCTTGGTCACACGGATTAAAAAACAACATCCTCGTTGAAAAAAATTTAAAATACTTCAAAAAAGGGAAAATTTACAAACGGTGGAGGCCCCTTGTAGTAGTAAAACACACATGATGGATAACGAAAAAGAAGAAATATTTTCCACAAAAACATTACAAAAATTTTGGAAATCCAAAAATTTATTAATATAATATGATAAATAATTATTTAATAGGCGGAATCCACTCATAGTCACAATTGTCCTATAAAGAACCCTTTTCGATCTGTAAGCCACCTCAAGGCATCTAGGACATGTACACATCATCTCACGAAAGCCGATTGGCATTTTGTCCTCATCACATGATGTGCCTTGGGTATGTCTTGGTGACATCACACTCTCAATTTAGATCCTTAAGGATAAATGGATGGAATTTTCAATTAAAGACTCCGGATTTTCCATAGTAACATTAGTGTTCACTTTATGAATCACTAAGAGGTAGATTATTTGCCTTTGAATTTATTCATTCAATCTCCCATAACTCAAGAATATTCGTAGAATAAACAATGGAAATAAAATGGGGCAAAGGAGTAAGACACTCACAGTCATCAAATTTTTATTATACTCTATTTCCATCCATATCATGGTCTCATAAGACCAATAGACAAGTCGGTATGAACTATTGAAGTGTTCTGACAAGCCATCCCTATATCAAGGAAATTACTATACATGTTAGATGATATCATATGAAATATTTTTGATTTGCATCCTTATCATGTGGAGACACTTGGACATGTCAATATGTAAATATAAATGTCCTTACAGACTCCTGTATAAATCAAAAATACCAATTAATTTGACACAATCTTGTACTTATGGCATTGACTGGGTGAACTTGTGGTCGTTGAAAATCAAGTGATGCCCTCATATGTACCCATGACAGAGACTCATGAAGATGTATTATTTTTATTCCCTCCACCAAATCCAGTTTTCATTTTGAGTGTATGAAGAAAAAAAATTGGTGAAAAACTATGGTTGATATACCTATAACCCCCCCCACACACACCATTAAAAAAATGATCCACTACCATGACCACTACTCTCCATATGAATAATTTTCTTCCTCGCATCTATATTCATTGGAAATATAAAGTATTTATCGAAGTTTCTATTTATGTGACCATGAATTTTTTTCCCTATGGTAAGATAATAGTGTGTAGTTAGAGCAATCATGCATCCTTCATAGTTGGATTCTATAATCACCCTTGGATCATGTGAAAGAATTTTGTAAGTACATGCAATGAACATCCCTCACAATTGTAAGACCACACAGGAGATAAAATATATGAAAAAAAATAAATATAAGGCATTCAAAATAAATATACTAGAACAACGAATAATGGTGTGAGACATATGTGAAGGAAATACATGACGACCCTGGTGTGCTTCACATGAACCACACATGACATGCAATATTACCCAGACATGTGTCACAGATCATGTGATTCTCATTTAGTATACTATCGGGGTCATGAGAAGTCCTCTAGGCATGTGTAAGGAAGTCACATAGTGGTCTTCAAGAATGCTATCCATGTTTCCTAAAACCATTTTGGTTTTCTGTTCAACTCTATAAATTTACATCAGTTTTCAACATGAATTATTTTCACTAATCTATAGAATGGTAGCAGAGTCTCATGGTAGCACCTGAGTGTGTCAATTGTCTCTTAGGACTCCCTCTGGAAACATTTGTCTGGTCTTATGATTCTTATTAAACATGTCTACAAGGATTTGAGACACCCTATGATACATGTCACATGGAATCTCATGACATTATCCAATTGTGGCATTTAGATTTTGCGATGAAAGTATGGATGGTACGATAGATCATTTTAAAAAAAATTGGGAAGCCATCTGTGATCATGTGATGGATTCTTGGATCAGCCATCTAGTTCTCACAATGTGTTCCAGACAAGGAATCATAGATCAAGATAAATCCTTATAATATATCATCCATGTTTTGTAAAATCCTCTAGAAATTAAACTGGATCATACAATTGTGTTTTCACTTGTTTGGAAGACGCTCTCCAACATATAATGATTGAAATCAAGACACATATAATTTTATATCAATGCATGTCTGGAGGGAATACAGAACACGACAACAAGGTCATTCCAAAATTTGACGACATTTCCCGTCTTTGGTGTTTATTCTCCATATATAAGGGAATCACAATATGTAATCCCTAATCCACTGAACTATGATTTTATTTATATCATACAGAACTAGGATACATAGGATTTATATCCTAGGCCTGATCACTATATTTACCATATAAAGGGATTTCACACACCGTAATTTATACATGTATAAGTAGTGAGACTAATCATATTCCATCCCATGTTTCTCACACCATTCATAGCTCACCCCAATATTGGGAGTTACACTAGTCACATCATCTGTCTAGTAAACTACTATAATGAAAGGAATAATAGCAGAGTGAAGTCTCCAGTGATCACTTTAATATGACATATCCCACAAAATATGTATTCCCAACATGTAATCCATGATCAAATGAACTATGAAGAATTTTATTTATTATATATTTAGGATACATATGATGCCTTCCTATTGTCTGAGCTCAAATAAATATTCATTTAGATGTAAGCCCAATATCTCTAATATTTCATCCATCGGGACCCAATCATTCATATGGGATGATCAATCTAAATCATACCTTACAATACTAAGAAATCAATTGAACAATGATTACTCTTACTATTTCTATAACTGTGATACAACAAACACATATCAGTGGTCTTGGATCTATATTAATATCCAAGGAGTGTTTTAGTAACACATTAAAACATCCATATGTAATGACACTGATACCTTGATACCCCATATTTGTTACACCATAAATAGATCACACTGTCTTAGGGAGACACAATGAACACACCGTTAACATCATGAATCTCCACCATCCAAAATAGCAACATTTTGTTGGTCATAATGACTGTCCTGATATATAACACTCCCACATGAGAGAATCTACCTTGAGATCATTCTCATGGCTGTGAATGAACTATGTGAACTCTAATTCCTCCCATACCCAGGATACATATGATGTATCTTAAATGGTCAATCTCAAATAGGAACCCACATTAGTATTAGTCCAATAATGTCTCTAACACCACATCTATCATGACTCAATCATTCCCATGGGATTATTATACTACCTTATCAATTAGTTGAAATTGAAAACAAATAAACAATGAAAAATATGATTACTATAGTTGTTATGATTAGTAGGATGTCTCCCCCATTACTGGAGGAGAAGTATTTGGCATCCCAGAGGACTAATATTTGTCCTTTCTATATGATAATAACGTGCATAGGTTTAATAAACTATGATGGTTTTGATTCCTTCCACATATAGGTTATGTATTGCACCACATAATTACTTAATTCCCATGTTACAATATTATCTACCTCCATTCTTGTTAAAACCCCTAAATTACCTGGTTGTATAGGATTAGTAAAATATCATGTACCCCTCGCTGGGAAAACTGATGATGATCCTCATAATTGTACATATAGATTCATTAATGATATCCTCATCTTCTTTATACAAAAAATTATATACCAAGAATCATTTTTAGGGGAAATTGGTATCATATTAGGGTTTGGGATAGATTCATTAACATATAATAAATTTATAAGAGAGTCCAATAGTAGGAAAAAATTACCCTAAAATGGTGTGATGCTCATGACCTCCCACCTCCATGATAGTTACCAGTCACCATGTTTGAATGGGTTTGAAACCCCAATTTGTTGTCGGCATTTGGAAAGAAGGTTTACACCCATTTGTTGACGAGGGAATCATTATGATTCTCCATTGATAAAAATGGTATATCAGATTTGAATATCTATAAAAATTATTCAGTTATTATTAATCAATCCGTTTTGTCTCACTATGTATGAAAAAAATGAAAAATATGTTGTGAAAATATAAAATTATAAAATGATTTTTCATAGGTATGGGAAAAAAATTTCTTAATCCAAAACCAAAAAAATTTATAAATCCACATATGAATCTTATAGTTAATACTCTATTATTGGTGTTCACATTAAAAATCCCATCATCACTTCGACATGTCCAAGCGAGCAGAGTGGATAGATCTGGAATTTAAGGAATATTATGGTAAAAATTCATATTATAATGAGAATTTCATGCTATTGATATATCTAAAATCAGTAGCCTTGTTCCATTTTGATTTAATGACTACAAAATCTTCTATCATCATCAGCATTCAAATCTATAGGAATTTATTATTCATCTAGTAATCAATATTGTATATCACCTATGGATGCAACACTAATTGGTCACAAAACAATATCAGCTTCTTAAAAGATCCAAAATCATGTATAGAACATAATAGTATTGAGATAATACTGATATCAAACAATATCGGTAGTGGATTATACAGGTGAGGTTCTATGGGAATGAAAACTAGTGAGTCTGCATCGCCTATGTAGAATTGTATCTAATCGAGTTACAATATTCACCATAACAACCCACTTCAAGAGAATATCCACAAATTGATACAAATTATTCCTTAAATATCTAATGATGCTGGAAATAGTGGTAAAACATGGCTCCCTCTCAATTCATGTAAATCATAGGAGGAATCCTTTGAAATATTATCACAAGAACCATCCCTCTACTACCAATAAGTCAGCAGTTGAGGGTACCACCTAAAAAACATCCACCTTTAACTCCCATGAATGGGTAGAAAGGATGTCACATCATGTGAGGAAGTATAATGATATAATGTACTAGGATCATATCCACATTCTTAGTGATGATTTCCTTAGACGTATTCCAAAACTAGATAGTTTGTAGTCTCATATCCAAGATCACTCGGAACACATATGAAGGAATATTCCAACATCAATCAAGGGGGAGTCAAATACTCCTACAACAAAGCATGAAGACCATCAGCATATTCTGGTTGCAAAGAAATGTTATAAACAAGT
The DNA here is from genome assembly GCA_963277665.1 of Viscum album. Lineage (NCBI taxonomy): Eukaryota > Viridiplantae > Streptophyta > Magnoliopsida > Santalales > Viscaceae > Viscum > Viscum album. Next base: position 1,764,777,271 of record OY728146.1, on the reverse strand, counting down.
TCATATCCAAATATCAAAAAAAATGTTGGCTAGTATATTGTAGAGATAGAAAATTTTCATCCTTATATCCCTTCAGATAATTTTCTAAAATGCCTACATATTTTTAACAATAGTTTTATAGGCCTGCTAGATTTTTCTGACACAATTGTAGATAATAGGATATTTTTATACTCATATCCCTACAGTAAGGATAGTTTAACACCTAGATCATTGTGAAAAATTGGTTTCTCTAGAGAAAACAATGATGATTCCTCCCATTAAGAAGAATTATAGTCATAGTATATTGAAGGATGAGATATTGGAACATGATGATACTATCATTCCATCCAGTGATCAATAGGTAATAGTGGATGATGACTTGGGATTGGGGGCTCATGTTTTACTAGAAATCCAGTCATCATATTCCAATGCCCATAGATTGGGATTATATCCGAGTTCTGGTCAATGATCACTATTTTAGAGGGGATCATGTCTCATTACAGGCTAATATTCATACCTATTAAGTCCATAAAAAACATAAATGTCCTAGAATGGTGAATATATCAATGTTCTATAGGGGGCTATACTAGTGATAATAGTAAAAGTATTAGGGAAGCTCAAAATAATGTCATTGAGTTTCTATAAGGCTATTCAATATGATCAAAGAAATTCAAGGGCATAATATTACTTCTACTAATGAAAGACTGCATGAGAATAACTTAATGTAAATATAGTACAATGCTAATATCCATTCAACCATTCTGAAAATACATCAACATATTCTAATGGAAAATACATATTCTAGTTTGGATCACTTTCCATTTCTAACCAGGCCTTGCAATTTGAGAGTGCCACATGATTCGTGGATGGCTGATATTATATCCATTAAATACCTGTGATATTAAAAAAGGTCTCAGAATCAACTCATTCTACCATTCTATACAAGGATCACCATGTGATAATGACTCATGCCTACAAAAATGATCATATTCCTATCAATAATGAGATATCTCATTAGCATATTCCATCAACATCTTAGTAATGGAATCATATTTTCTCTGACTAGATATTTATATGAATTATTATGAATCCATTATGCAGTATGTTCATATCACTAAATAATTCTAAATCATAAGTTTACATATTCTTATCATTATGCAGATCAAGGCCCATATTGAAAATCTGATCAATTTTGGTTTCCTTCAGGCCATTCAAGACAAATTTCAAACAACACAAGGTTCCATCAACTCTTCAACTTATGTATAATATAATCATTACCAATATTTTCCACCTCATTGTTGTGTGGATATAGATCAAAAAAACTCTACTCATACCATCCACCATGGTCAAACTCACAATAAAAATATATACTATAGATAAGAAAATCATCCCCTTTCTCAGAAACCACTTTATAGATATTTGTTATAAAACAATGACGCAAAACTATATTGAGTTTCTCGAAACATTGCGGTTAACTACAAGTGGTTCACCATCAACAACTAACATCACACCACACCAGTCAAAATTTATCCCTCAAAATAATATTATATGGTGTGACCCGATGGGGGAAGGTATTTCGGATAAAGTGGAGTTTTAAATTTACATATCAAGATGGATTACCGAAAAAGACCTCTACATAATGTTGTGTACCATCTATCCTTATAACTATGAGATCCTATATGAGATAGAGAAAGAGTTAATACCTAATCTCTAAAAAAATATCTTGGATTCTCATCATCATCTAGTGGAATGAAATCTTCCTTATCCAGGATATCTGTTAAGCATTTATAGAATCAAAATACTCAATTTTCATTTAGACATTGATTCTACCTCTATGTCCTAGATCATAAACTACAAAATCATAACACAAATCTGTAACAAGGTTTCCATTATTACATCATTACACATTTGTATATAATATTTGAAGCCACATTATGAATCCATATTCAAGGATGGGGTGAGTATGGATCAGTAGAAATTTTAAAAACCCTTGAAAAATATATCCCCTCAAAATCAGTATCATGTAACATTATAGACTAAAACAATATAAAGGGATCATGTAACCCTCAGGTGAATTCAACACTAAATTAGAATTACCCTACATCAGTAGTTCCTATTACTCATCAAAATAGGGATATCATATCGAATAATTATTTCATATAGGCCCCATGAAGCATTGTGAAGTCATTTCAGACATAGAGACCAAATATGTTATTACCTGGACTACATCCCATAAATAATGTCTTTCATCATGGGCTTTTACCGAACCTAGATCATAATAAAGAACAATGACCCCACATTAATTGTGTCAAGTAGTACCTTTCAAAGCATCTATATAGAAGTAGAATCGTCCCACAATAAAAGAGAACATTTGCCTCAGTCTCGACCCCTTCGATCATTATTTTTATAAGACGACTCATGACATACCATCAAATTCTTCAAACAATCTCCATCCCAATGGGATTGGAGAATTTATAACACAATCAACACAACTTGTCCATCATCCCCTTAGATAGTCCTAAGAAAATTAGATGTGATTCTTGATCACCCCATTCTCATGGGATTTGGGAATTTATATATCAATATCCATCATTTGAATCATCCAATCCCTGATTAGAATCATTGGATCCTCCACAAAAGTACCTTCCAATGCCAATTGGTGTCCTTGATATCCCCCACCACACAGGTCTAGGAGAATCCTCATAAATATCAACGCCAAAGATAGATTCAATCATCTCTATGTTGAGAGGATAAAAACAATGGTTATCATCTCACCTATTCCTCCCTACTCAAGATTAATCTATACAGGATAGGGCCCGGTTGTAAATCTCAAGTGGATTATCCCACTAGGAAACTATTAGTCAACTAGGAATGGAGGAGGATACAGATAAGGTTATCACACTATGTCGTAGTCGCAAGCCAAAAATCCTATCATGGACAAGGGATCGAATAACGACCCTGTTGAATGTGATGATGAATTATAAAATTGTTTTAAGGGTAATTTATGAAAAACCGTTTCATGATATGATTCAGTGAGTATTTTCATAGTTAATAAAGATGATATTAATGATAAAGAAGAAGATACTCATGAACCCAACATGGAAAACATACCATCAGAGGATGGTGATTTCGATTTACCAACTCAAGATTTATAAACTAGGAAGTTAGAAGGGTCAAATGTCTAGGTCCCTCGAATAATGATATTACATCATCATAGTGGATCACTTCCAATTAATAATGTACTAGTGTGGCTACATCCCAATTACTACTCACAGGACTTGATGTTCCTCCACTAGAGGAACACCTATCTTTACAGGATAGTGAGATGAATAATCTCTAACAACTCAATGAATATATAAATAAGGTAATATCCCAACATGGTATTGTATTTATTCTTACATAAATATTCCTCCTCCCATATGTGTTGATCCTCTAGAATAAGCAGTATTTGAGTATCAAACAGACTCTTGATCAATGAATCCAGTCTATATAGATGAGTACATTGAAAATTAACCTAAAATATCCTAAATGTGGTAACAACATAACCCTCTATAGGTAACCATACATTCTTAGAAATAATTAATAATTATAGGGTATGATGGCAAGGCCACCTCATTGACCCATGCCTTCTCCCTATAGATGCAGACATCTCAAACAGATGTTCCAAGAGAG